>CM066031.1:1467735501-1469044481 GCA_033557465.1 Ichthyophis bannanicus
TCCAGACTTCCAATTTGTCAAGGTCCTCTTGCAATAAGAACATAAGATATGCCATACTGGGTCAGACCAAGGTCCATCATCAAGTCCAGTATCCTGTTTCCAACAGTGGCCAATCTAGGTCATAAGTACCTAGCAATTTTCCCAAAAGACACAGGCTCCACAATGCTGGTATTGGGGCAAGCAGTGGATTTTCTGGGTTCCCTTTAATAATTATGAATAATTATAATAGTTTATGGACCTTTCCTCCAAGAACTTCTCCAAACCTTTTTTAAACCCAACTACACTAACAGCTTTTACTACATCCTCCGGTAACAAATTCCAAAGTTTGATTATACATTGAGTGAAAAAAATATTTACTCTTAGTATTCTTAAATAGGTTACACTGTAGCTTCATTGCATGTCCCCTAATCTTTCTATATTTTGATGGCATAAACAATCGATCTAAGTTTATCCGTTCCACTCCATTCATTAATTTATAGAGCTCTATCATATCTCTCCTCAGCTGTCTCTTTTCCAGGTTGAAGAGCCCTAAACTTGTTAGCCTCTCTTATTAGGGTTATCCTTCCACCCCCTTCACCATTTTGGTGGCTCTTCTCTATACCTTTTCTAATAACACTATATCCTTTTTAAGATATGGAGACCAGAATTGCATAAAATATTAAAGATGCAGTCGCACCATGTAACAATACAGAGGCATAATAATATCTTTTGTTGTATTCTCCATTCCTTAAGATTCCTAGCATTCTATTTGCTTTCTTGGCCACCGCTGCACACTAGATGGAGGTTTTCAACCTTATCCAAGATGACGCTTAAATCTTTTTTCCTTGATGGTGGTCCCTAATGTGGAACCTTGCTTTGTATAACCATAGTTTGGGCTGTTCTTTCTTAGGTGCATAACTTTGCACTTGTCTACATTAAATTTAATCTGCCCAGTCTTCCAGTTTATCAAGATCCTCTTGCAATTTTTCATAATCCTCTTGGGTCTGTGAAAAAATTTGTAAATTTGACTACCTCACTCATTATTCCTATTTCCATATCATTTACAAATATTTTAAAAAGCAGAGGACCCAGCACAGATCCCTGGACTATTCCACTATTCTCCATTGGGAAAATTGGTCATTTAGCCCAACCCTCTGCTTTCTGTCTTTTAACCAATTCCTGATCCACAATAGTACACTGCCTTTTATCCCATGACTTTTTAACTTCACCAAGAGTCTCTCATGAGAGACCTTGTCAAAGGCTTTCTGAAAATCCAGATACACTATATTGACCTGCTCACCTTTTTCTGTTTATTCACACCTTCCAAAAAATATAATAAGACATTCCTTGGGTAAAGCCACGTTGGCTTTCTCCCATTAAGCCATGACTATCTACATGTTCAGCATTTTGTTCTTTATAATGCTTTCTACCATTTTGCTTGGTACTGATGTCAGGCTCACTGGCCTGTATTTTCCCAGATCACCCCTGGAACCCTTTTTAAAAATTGGTGTTATGCTGGCCATTCACTAATCTTCAGGTACTACAGATGATTTTAACGATAGTTCAGAGATTAGTAATAGTAGGTCTGCAATCTCATATTTCAGTTCTTTCAAAACCCTAGGATGTATACCATCCAGTACTGGTGATCTGCTACTTTTTATTTTATCAAATAGTTGTATTATATCTTCCCAGATTATCGATATTTCTTCACCTTTAAATATCTTTTCAGTCATGGGTAACTTTCCTACATTTTCTTCAGTAAAGACTGAAGCAAAGAATTAATTCAGTCTATCCGCTATGTCCTTGTCCCCTCTTATTGCCCCTCTTAAACCCCTCTATCATCTAATAGTCCAGCAGACTCTCTCATAGTTTTTTTGCAATGAATGTACTTTAAAAAGTTTTTATTATGCATTTTTGTTTCCATAGTAAGGTTTTTTTCAAATTCTCTCTTTGCCTGCCTTATCAATACCTTGCATCTAACTTGCCAGTGCATATGTTATTTCTAGTTTTCATCATTTGGCTCCTTTTTCTATTTCCTGAAAGATGCTTTTATGGCTACAGCAACCTCTGACCTCACCTTTAAACCATGCTGGCAGTTTTTTGGACTTCCTTTCACCTTTCTTAAAGCATGGCTTCCAAGACAGTATTTTAAAACAGCGCCCATGCCTGATGAAAATCTTTAACATTTATAGCTGCTCCATTAGTTTTTTCTCAACTGTTTTCCTCATTTCATCATAGTCTCCCTTTTGAAAGTTAAAAGGCAATACTGTTAATTTCCTTGCCATCTTTGCTCCATTTATGAAATTAAATGTGATCATGCTATGATCACTATTGCCAAGTGGCCCCAGAACCCTTATCTCATGCACTAGATCTTGTGTACCACTAAGGACTAAGTCCAAAATGGCTTCCCCTATTTTTGGTTCATACAGCCAATCACTTATATCTAGCACCCGTACCAACGGCTGTCCAATGTCAATGAAGACAGCAGCAGTGTGGAGCAGTGTTGGTGGTGGAGGATCACATTTCTGTGACAAAATGGCAACAATGCTGGCATTACTTGCTTGGAAGAAAGGCCTAGAAATCTATTTCTGTATGTTTCAATGAAACTTCAATGGATAGTAACAACAAAACAAATTGTGACATAGTGCTATTGAGATCCCCAAGTCAGAAAGCACTCAGTGGGCTACTGGGGACGAGCTGAAGACACTTCAGAATAAAGCCAGCATTTATGATGTTGTTGGATAACAGTCCTTGGGACTGATGATGTAACTGCACATGACATGAAAGTCAGAAGCTGCAAAGATGTCTTACATATTGGGACATAGAATGTACTAAGCTTGAACCAAGGTAAGCTAGAGATGGTCAAGAATGAAATAGTCTGACATCAGACACTTTGAATCACATGGAATACTGTGCCAGAAATGAAAGACAAATAAGAAACTGTTTGCTTTATAATTAAGCAGAAATTTCAAGAACTGTAATGAAAAACAGTGTGATCAGTGAACACTTAAGGAGTTATTTTGGAAGCCCTATTCATGCTTTGAGCATCCAAAAATGGGCATAGAGACATCTCCAGAACAATTTTAGAAGTTGGCTCTGGGGATGTGCAAGTCTGAATGGGGTCATGGTGGAGGCATGGCAGGAGCGTTCCCAGAAATCTGGACATCTGCCTGATCTCAGAAACATCATGGAAATCCAGCATTTTGCTCAGTTTTAGACCTGCTCCAGGCATGAACAGGCATCTGAAAAGTGCTCATTTTGGCTGAAAAACATCTAGAGGGTATAGAGAAGATAGCACTCCATCATTCCCAGTGCTTAGCACAATGTCAACAATAGCAGCAGTGGGATTTGAGCCCAGGTTGCAGTGGTCCTAGCCAACTAGTCTAATGATTAGGCTAGCTGAGATATCCAGGTTCTGAAATATGATTCTGAAGATGTCTATGTAGACACGCCCACAGACATCCATATTGGGCCAGTTGTGAAATTGTGTCTGCACCTGGATATGCCTGCTTTTTTTTTCAGATGTTTTGGCTTAGATGTCCTAGATTGCACTTGGACATCTCTTCTGAAATTCCCCTCCACATTTCTATTTGTCTAAAAGGAATGCCCATGAACACAAATATTATTGAGGCATAGACACCAACAACAGCTGTAAAAGAGGAAGAAGTTGATCAGTTCTATGACCACGCTTAAATAGACAGAACATGCAAACAAGATATATTGATAGTCGTGGGCGACTGGAATACAAACATTGGGAACAAAGAATAAGAAAAGTGGTTGGAAAATATGGACTTGGCACAAAAATGAATCTGTAGAAAGACTGATAGAATTCTGCAAGATCAAAAATCTATTTATCGTGAACACCTTTTTCCAACAACACAAGTGGTGACTGTACTGGAATTCACCCAATGGATTGTATACAAATCAATCTGACTACATTTCTGAAAATCAACAATGGAAAAGCTCAATAACATCAACAAAAACAAAACCTGGAGCTGACTATGGAATAGCTCACCAGCTACTGGTATGCAAACTCAAGCTAAAGCTGAAAAAGAGCAAGGCACTCATGAATGCAGAAGAACATGATCTTGAAAATATACCACTGGAATTTAAAGACTGCCTTCAAAATCAATTTGCCTCCTTGGATATAAAAGACAGAGCACCAGAAGAGTTATGAGATGACGTCAAGATAGTTCACTTTTGAAGAAAGCAAAACGTCTCTGTAAAAGGTGAAAAGTAGAATGGATGACCAAAGAAATTTTAAAAATTAGTCAGACATGCAGGAAAACTAAAGTCAAAGGAGAGAGGTAAATACAGAACATAATATAGATTTCCTATGTGTCACAAGGCAAGACAAAGCAAAGTAGTTCAATGATGCATGCAAGAAAATAGAATCAGAAACTATCAGAGGAATAAGCAGATCAGCCTTCCGAAAGTTATGAGAGTTAGAGAGAAAATTCCAGCCACAAATTGAAGTGCTACAAGATGCTCAAAGATCCATGTTGAATGATGCAGAGAAGATCAAGAAAATCTAGATAGAATATACAGAGTCATTATACCAAAAAGATCAAGTGGATCTACAGCCATTTCAACACGTCCCCAATAATAAGGAACCATTGATGAAAGAAGAAGTTGAAGGAGCATTGAAAGTATTATCAAAAAACAAAGCTTTGAAACATTTGAGTAATCAGATGCAGCGGATACAAAAATTACAAGACTTTACTAGGAAATTTGGAAGACAATATTGTGGCCAACTGACTGGAAAAAATCTGTGTTCATACCAACTCTGAAAAAAGGTGATCCAATTGACTGTAGAAATTCTCACAATTGCTTTCATCTCACATGCCAGCAAGATTCTATTCAAGATCATTCAGCAGAGACTACAACCATACTTGGAAGAAGAATTGCCTGAAATACAAGCAGGGTTCAAGAAGGGGTGAGGAACAAGAGACATCATCACAGATGTGAGATTGATCCTTGAAAAGACAAAAGAATTCCAAAAGGAGATATCTCTGTGTTTTATTGACTACAGCAAAGCCTTTGATGATATAAATCATGAAAAACTCTGGGCCACATTAAGAAGCATGGGTATTCCGGAACACCTGATAGTTTGCATGCCCGACCTTTACATTGATCAAGAGGCAACAATTTGAACAGAACAAGGAATAACAGAGCAGTTTAAAAACAACTGGCCTGATTCTGAGAGGTGACTTGCGGGACTGCATGTCTCAGCGGGCTGTGCAGGCCCACAAGCCATCCTGAACGTATTCCACCTCTGATTCTCCCCGCATAGCCAGAAGAGAAGTATGGGGAGAGTCGGTAGGGGAGCGAGAGGGGGCAGAGTGGGGGTTGGCTGAGGAGGCTGGACATACAAGGCCGATTCAAGTCACGGCCCTGTACATCCTGCGTGGTCAGGGGAACGTGCTTCTTATTACACCTCAAAAGTGGAATAAGTAGCTTTGACTGGGCAATTGGGGCCAGACCCCACCCCCAGAGACTGGGACCAGGGGCAGGTACATCACCGCTGCCTGATCCTGGCCCCAGCTGCCCTGCCTTTGGTGGTGGGGAAACAGAGGTGAGGGGGGCCTGCGGGGAGGATGTCCCTGCAGGCATGCTGTGGCATGCCAGGCTGTCTCAGGACCACGGTGCAGAATCGGATCCAAATGGGCCTGTCCTGATCGGGGCCATCAGGATGACCCAGACATGTCCCTTAGAGAATCGGGCTCCATATGAATATGAGGCTGCATACTTTACCCATACCCATAATGAAGACTTATCAACAACCTTCACTATGTGGACGATACCATGTTACTGGTCGACAGTGAAGACGACCTGAAGCATCTGTTTATCAGGATTAAGGAACGTAGTCTTAAAATGGGCCTGCACCATAACATGAAGAATACAAAGATCCTGACCACTGAAAAAAATCAATCATTTCATCCATGACGGAGAAGAAATAGAAATAGTAGATAATGTTATCCTGCTTGGGAACAATAATCAATAAAGAAACAAGTAGTCAAGAAATCCAGTGATGCATTGCTCTTGGCAGAATGGCAATGTAGGGCTGGACAAGATCCTCAAGTGCAGAAACATATCTCTGCATACAAAGATTTTATGTCCAAGCCATTGTATTTTTAATATCATATGAATGTGAAAGCTGGACAGTGAAGAAGAGAGGAAGAAAATCAATAACCTAAAATTATGGTGCTGGCAAAGAATAATACATATACCATGGACTGCCCAAAAACAAATCAGTCAGTATTAGAAGAGATCAAATCTAAGCTTTCTTTAGAAGCTCAAATGACAAGACCTCATACGTTGGGCACATCATATAAAGAGAAAGACCATTAGAGAAAGACATCATGCTTGGCAACGGTTGAAGTTTAGCGCAAAAGAGGAAGGCCAGCAATGCAATGGATCAATACAATAACAACAGCTATAAATGACACTCTAAAAACAATAAGCTGCCTGACTGAAGATTAAATACAATTTAGGATGACTCTAGAAGGTTGCTATTATTCAATATTAACTCAATAGCATTTAACAGCAACAACTGAGGAGGTCTTTTGCAAATATATCAATGTACTGAATATGAAATGGTACTATAATAGCTATGAATTAGTTCTAAATTAAAGAAGGTAGTTACTAAGCTTTGGTAAAACAATGCATTTTATCACTGAGATTTACAGCTGGAGTCACTAACCTGTGGTACCTCAGTACTGCAGGTAAGTAACTCCCATGGTACATATAAAGTTGTGTTGTTGTAGTCATTAACATTGTGCATTCCTGATTTCAGTAATATGGATTCTGGACCCCAAGTAGGACCTGTTATCTCTTAAAGGGGCTAGTAATGGCATAAAGATACCCGCCCCACCCCTTGACATGAAGCCTAACCTCTAACCACACTAATGTCCCCCATATTCAAGCCTTAAGTCTCCTATCCCCTAATCCTGCAATGATATTTATTTATTTATTTAGTAAACATTTGTATACCGCTGCTTCCTACGATCAGCAGCGGTTTACTTTACAGAATCATAATGTATCGTACAATACATTGTTTATGGGATACAGATTTTGATTGGGCGATGATTTACATAAAACAGGAAATAGTAATTAGGTACATTATACATTGGATTGAGGCTCTCAAATCTAAATATACATTTGATTGTAGCTGCTTGGGTGGGGCCTAGAATATACATATATACAAGATTACAAGATTACAAACTAGTATTCTAAATGCCGTCATGGCAGACAAAGCCATCTAGTTGCGGCAAGGCGTTGCACTTATGTCAGGTTGTAGTGCGCCTGAAATAAATGGGTATGGATATGAAACTAAACCTTTCCATTTCCCCATGCTCCCTGGAATCAAGCCTAAAGGTTCAAACTATTAGTTTCTCTTGTGGCTAGTGCAGCGCAGGAACAATCCCTAGATGGTCCTGCCCATTTGTCACCTGGCTCAAAATGGCACCGGTTGTCCCCTAGCAGTAGTCATGCATTATGCTTGGGGATCAAGTGGTAGTAATGAAGCTTGACTCCTAGCAATGTACCACAAGGCAACTGTAGTGGTCAAAGGTGCCATTTCGAACACAGGTGCTTGGCAGGCCACGAGTGACTGGGGATCATTCCTTCCGCTTGCTAGACATCAGGGAAACCATTGATCAGTGGCAAGATGGGTTTGGGGGGACCTTAAGTCTTGATTTTGAAGGAGATTAGGGTGAAGAGCTTAATACTGCCTGTCTGGGGTTATCGGGAATGGGATTATACTTCTGTCTCTAGCCCCTCTAAGAGGCTTCCCAGGAGCATCAAACTGTGGGTTAGTCTGCCGATGATTCCAGCTGGAAATATGACACCAGCACAAAACTGTCATTATCTTTTCACAAATAACACATCTGGCAAAGTTAAGCTGAAGCTTTTTAAATTTGATTTGCATGAAAATGTGGTGTTTTGCGTGTTTAGCTCAGGTTGCACTACCCTAATGTGTTATGGGGAATTAATGCACAAGATTGCTCTTTAATGCACATTAAATGGCTGAAGTCCCGCATTGTTCCCTTAATACCCAATGGTAACCTCTCCCCAAAATACTGGATTGATCTGATGGTGTATAGTACTAGAATTCTCTTTACTGAATGTGTCTGAACTTTAGGACGTTTTTACAGTTCCTCATTCATGCAAAAGCAGTCATGTTTGAATAATCTATTTTTGCCAGGCGAATTTGCTGTAAGTTTGAAAAGCCCTTCATTTGACATTGAATCCTTATTTTGCTTTCCCTCAGATGTATTTACAGTGTGATTGAGGTGAACTGTGTAAAAGGAAGGCACGTTTTTCTCTATTTCCGCATCATTTCCAATTCACTATAAATATACGGAGAGGAAATGTTTTTTCCCTTCATTTGAGAGAAAATGAGAATTATATTAGACAACGTCTTTTTAACCATGGCAAATAACAACAAACTTGTTGAGTATTCAGTAACTTAAGTTCAATTGAAACCCAGGCTTAATTTGCAGTATTCAGCTGCTGATTGCATCAGCTCTGAACGCTTGGGCTCATCGTCAGCTGGTTACAGTAAATATTACTGTTCCCTAAGTGGTAATACAGTCAAAGCAGATGTTTCTGGCACACTCAGGGCCTTATTTATCAAGAACAATCTATAATCCTGTCAGCGAGCGAAAACTCCTTCATGAACTGGGCTGCAACTTTTTTGACCACCTGCATTTTCTACTTATTTTTTTACACCTCGCTCTGTTGACAGCCTTTTTATTTATAGTTTATTAATGTACAGTCGACACTTCAGTAGTGCCAACAGTAGTGCAACAGTTGATATTTGTTATTTGGGTTTATTTTTAGAGGGTCATTTTGTACTGTTTGAGAAAGGTTAAGCTGACGTATTACAACATTTCAAAAGAAGCAAAAATCGGTACTGGATGTTTTCTTCTCTTATATTTTCACTAGATGCCTCCTGTTTTCGCCACCTGAGAGTGGAGGAGCAACTGTGATTGACAGGAGCTGCTGATGGATGCCACTTCTCATTTTGCCTGATCCTTGGTACCTCTGCTTCATGTACAAGTGGTAGGTCACAGCTTGACATGATTGTGCAACTGGCTTTTCTGATTGGTTTTTAGATTAACATCGATACCCATTTGGCAATTGACAAGCTTCTGGCTCAAAGGTGAATTGGTAATCATTGGACACATAAAGGAAGGCAGTGTTTACTGCTTATCGTGAAAAGACGTAGATTAAACACCTGTCAATATCATCTGTTCTCGGTAGTAAATTATTTAGTTTCTAGACAATTCTTTCATTTTGAATAAATAACAGTAACACTATAGCTAAGATTACTGTAGAGTAGACAATTACGGTTTAATGGAATTAGAGCTGTCATTTTCGTAACATATACAGGTTCAGATCTGTGAATAAACACTACATATGAAGCTAGATTTGAAAAGCTTTCAGGTTAGAGCAGGGGCCTTTCAGCTGAAATCTCAACTGATGCAAACAGGCCTAAGTTTGGATATATGTATAAGACATATATTTCGTACCTTCCAGGACTGCTTTAACCACTTATTGTGCCCTGAGCAAACTCTCTGAGAATGGGCCCCCTTTTTATCTTTCCTTTATTAATCCTGCCCCCAGGTAAGGAACATAGAAACTTTATATGTGGTGTGGGCACGCCTAAGGGTGCTGTAGAATAAATAGCAGGGAAGCTGGTGACTGGCTGATCCCGAGCAGGTGGAACGGCTCAAAACATTTGAGGCCTTTCTCTCTCCCCAGTTCCCAACTCCCAGCTCAAAGTAATCCTGAATGATGGCTTTTCCAATCCTTGACTGGAACCATGCTCTCATCACATCTGAGCAGTCCACAGGACTTTGCCAGAAGGATTTTATTTAATATGATTTTCCTCTTAGATGCTTCACTGTGTTTTATTAGAGAGCCAGACATATAAATGAATGAAGTGTGCTGTATTGATACTGCATCATGCACAGATAAATTCCAAAAGGTTCCTACCTAGATATTGCTTCCTGTAGCAGTATATGGGAAGGGAAAATGAATTATTTACACATACATACATGTATATTTTAACAATACTCTGCTCAAGTGTTGATACACAGTGCCTTTTGAAAGTATTCATCCCTTCAGTGTTTGTCCTGTTTTGTCGCATTACAACCTGGAATTAAAATGGAGTTTTGGGGGTTAGCACCATGTGAGTTACACAACATGCCTACCACTTTGAAGGTGCAAGATATCCTTTATTGTGACACAAACAATAATTAAGACAAAAAAAGCAGAAATCAGGAGTGTGCATAGATATCCTCCCCCCCAAGTCAATACTTTATAGAGCTACCTTTTGCTTCAATTACAGCTGCAAGTCTCTTGGGGTATGTCTCTATTAGCTTGGCACATCTAGTCACTGGGGTTTCACCCATTCCTTAAGGTAAAACTGTTCTAACTCCTTCAAGTTAGATGGATTGCTTTGGTGTACAGCCATCTTCAAGTCATGCTACAGATTCTCAATCGGATTGAGGTCTGGGCTTTGACTAGGCCATTCCAAGACATTTAAATGTTTGTGTAGCTTTAGCAGTATGTGTTAAGGTCATTGTCCTGCTGGAAGGTGAACCTTCATTCCAGGCTCAAATCTCTGGCAGGCTGAAACAGGTTTTCCTCAAGAATTGCCCTGTATTTAGTGCCATTCATCGTTCCTTCAATCCTGACCAGTTTTCCTGTCCCTGCCAATGAAAAACATCCCCACAGCATGATGCTGCCACCACCATGTTTCACTGTGGGAATGCTGTTCTCGGGGTGATAGGAAGTGTTGGGTTTGCTCCACAAATGGCATTTCCCATGATGGCCAAAAAGTTCAATTTTCATCTCATCTGACCAGAGAACCTTCTTCCATGTGTTGGAGGGGGGGGGGGGGGGGCATCAGGTGCTGTTGTGCAAACTCCAAATGTGTTTTTGTATTTTTTTCTTTAAGCAAAGGCTTTTTTCTGGCCACTCTTCCATAAAGCCCTGCTCTGTGGAGTATATGGCTTAAAGTGGTCCTTCCAAAATGAAAGATCACCATTAACTCCTATCTCCGCTGTGGATCTTTGTAGCTTCTTCAGTGTTGACCTTGGTGTCTTTGTGCCACCTCTGATTAATGTCCTCTTTTATCAGGTTTGTACTGGTGCCATATTGTTTACATTTTGTTATAATGGATTTAATGGTGCTCCATGGGATATTTTTTTATAACCCAACCCTGATCTATACTTCTCCACAACTTTGTCTCTGACCTGTTTGGAGTGTTCCTTGGTCTTCATGTTGCAGAGTCAGGGGCCTTTCAGAACAGGCATATTTATACAGGCATCATGTGACAGATCATGTGACACTGATTGCACACAGGTAGATCCTAATCAACTAATTATGTGACTTCTGAGGTTAATTGGTTGGACCAGATATTACTTAGAGGTTTCATAACAAAAGGGATGAATACATATACACTCACAACTTTTCAATTTTTACATGTTTTTTCATATATATAAGGTATTTTATTGTCATTCCACTTCACAGATTTGGACTATATTGTTATGTCCATTATCTACTGTAACATCCAAATGAACCTCCATTTTCATTCTAGAATGTAATACGACAAAACAGGACAAAAACGGAGAGGATGAATACTTTCACAAGGCACTGCATTAGTAAAATCCTACTTTTGAGTGTTTTCTTTTTCTTTTCTGTTTTGGTGTTTTTTGTTTTGTTTTTGAATTAATATAGCCTGAAATAATTGCCTACAAACAGCCTTTGTGGAGTTGGCTGCCTCTGAAATTCAGATATATGGGATGAGTATGTACACAGTACAGGTCCCCCAATTCCTGACTCTCTCCACATCCCCTTCAAACTAATCCCCAAATCCTCAATCTCTCCTTTAAGGCAGGAATGGCTCAGGCTTTTAAAGAACACATCTTCCATTTCCATTGTTGCCAAAAAGTATCCCCCCCCAACAAAAAAATAAAACCTGTTTGACTTAAACAGAGGAGTGAAGTGATTTTGCACACAGACAGTGTCGACACTGCAGATACTTACATTTAGGTGATTCTTCTTGAAGGTGAGCAACACCAACCTCATTCCGATTCGAGTGTCACTGCCTGCATACATTGTTGCTGTGCTGAATGCTGATGATAGGCCACAAATCTTGGCCTGCAGCACACTTGTGTTCCCCAGCCCAAACTGGCCCACTGTCTACCGCACTGCATGCTGTATATGTGTCATGCTTCTCCACACGGCCAACTGCACAGAATTTCTGCATCCTCTGAGAATTCTTTTCCTGCACAACCCCTGGTATGGGTTGGTATAGGACTGCTCAGACACATATGCTGTTTCTGAGCTTGAAGGCAGAACAATTGAACGGCAGTATTGTAGTAGGATAAGGAGTAGGTCTAACTTCTGCTGATCAGCGCTTATCCTTGATTATTGTCTCTTCCAATAACTCTCAATCACTTTTTAAAATTGCCTCTCATCTCTCCTTCTTGAGGTCCCCTTCCCCCTCTCAGTCCCTTCAGGCTAGCCCTTCCCCAGATGCCCTGGCTGATGCCTTTGTTGCCAAAATCATCTCTGCCATTCTGGGCTACCATCCCCCCCCCCTCATTCCTTCCTCCTTCATCACCTGGGTCTTCTGTCTTCTTCATATCCCATGTCTGGCAGAATTTCTCCTCTGTTTCCTCCTCAGATGTGTTCAGACTTCTTTCCTCTTCTAAGACTTCCACCTGCCCTCGGATCCCATTTCTTCTGACTGGCTCTCAGTTCTAGCCTTAGGCTTCAGCCCTTTTATCTGGGCTATGCTCAATACTAGCTTTTCTTCCGATTCTCTTCCTCCCCTTTGGAATAAAGCTCTGGTTTGCCCCCTCCTAAAAGGTCCCAAGCTTGATCCCAATGGCCCTTCCCACTACAGCCCCATTTCTAACCTTCCTTTCCTCGCCAAACTGGCCGAATGTGACTATCTGGAACAAACTCTGGCCTTACACCCCCACCAATTGGGATTTTGCACATTTCATAGCACAGAAACCATTCTGACATCCATCCTTAATGAGATTCACAACATTCTTGACCAAGATCTTTTGCTCTATTTCTGTTTCCTTTGACCTCACCACCACACTTGACCTTGTAGACCACAGCTTCCTTTTCACATGCTTTTACGAGGTGGGTCTCCATGGTTCTGTTCACTCCTGGTTCTCCTCCTTTCTCCAGGCTTGATCCTATCAAGTCCACTGGCACTGTTCCTCTGCCACTTCTTCTTCCTCCCTTGCGAGGTTCCTCAAGGATCTTCATTTTCATTCCTCCTGTTCAACGTCTTTCTCAGTCCTCTTGCCACCCTCATTCAATCCCTGGACATTACTTTCTATATGTTTGTGGATGACATCTTACTTCTTGCTCATTTCAACAGCACATCTCCTGACCTTTCCATTATGAACTCTGCCCTTGACTTCATCTCTGCCTGGCTGCACAGTAACACTTTAAAACTCAACCCTTCTAAGACCACTGCACCTGGTTTACAGGTTCAAAGCGTTCCCCCCTCTTGCTCCTTCCCTTGGTTCCATTGCCATTGCTTTACTACTTTCTTTCAAGTACCATGGTGTGCACCTTGATACCGAACTCACTTTCTCTACCCACATTTCACATCTAACCCCATCCACATTCTCAGCCCTTCACACATTCCATGCTCTTCACCCTCTTCTTGACCAAACTGCCTTGACCACCCTCTTTCTTAGCACAGTTATCACCTGCCTAAACTACTTCAATGCTGTTTTCTCTGGACTCCTCCAACATCAATTAAAACCTCTTCAAACTATCCAAAATACTGGCATCCATGCTCTCACTCATGTCAGGAAGTTCGATCATATCATGTTTGAAACCCAAGTTGTATCACCCGTACAATGTAAGTGTTTTATTTATTTTATTTATTTAGAAGGATTTAGTATACCGCCTTATTGTTAAATCAAGGTGGTGTGGCACATCAATCAAAATCAATAATAAAGTGTGGTTTGTAGCATGCAGTGTGAGAACTGAGAAGTGTAGTGTGTGGGGTAGTGCATTAGATTATATCGGTGAACTATTTACATAATGAGCTATATACATATATACAAAATGGGGCTGTTTGAGAGGCGTGCTAGGATTGAGATTCTGTAATGTCTTGGAGGTAGGATCGTGATCCTGTAATGTCTTGAGGTAGAAAATTTATGTGAGGTCCTTGAAATGTACTGTACATAGATTAGTCTTAAGAAGTTTTCTGAAGTCCTTGAGGTTCTTGGTTGATCTTATGTGGTCTGGGAGAGAGTTCCATATAGCGGGTGCTGCCAGGGAGAGTGCCCTCCTTGATGTGGCCAGCCTTGTTTTAGCAAATTCTTTTGGTGTTCTGATGGTGTCTGAGGTTCCTTTTCTTCTTGGTCTCCTGTTGTCATCGGTTTTTATGAGAGGGCGTAGGCTGTCTGCTGATAGGTTGTGCATTATTTTAAATATGTGTAGAAGTACTTTGAATTGGATTCTGGAGCTGATTGGGAGCCAGTGTAGGTGGTACAGTATGGGAGTGATGTGATCGTGAATTGTGTGATCTGTCGTGAGTCGTGCGGCTGTGTTTTGTGCTAGTTGTAGTGGTTTTATTGTCTTTTTAGGTAGTCCTTGGTAGATGTGATTACAATAGTCTAGGGTTGGAGTGATGATGGCTTGACAGACTGTTCGGAAGTGTTCATGGGCGAGGATGGGTTTGAGCCTTCTGACTGTCCTCATTTTGATGTAAGCGCTCTTTGTTATTTTTGCAATGTGGTACTAGAGGTTGAGGTCCTTGTCAAGCGTTACTCCCAGGTATTTTATTTCTTGTCTTACCGGTATGATGGTGTTGTTTAGGTTGATGGTGGCCGATGGTGAGAATGTCCGGTTTCTTGTGATTGAATAGAGCTTCGGTTTTGTTGTAATTTATTGATAGGTTGTTTTCTTGCAGCCAGGTTGCCATTTGTTGGAAGCAGTTGGCTATGTTGGAGTAGTCTGGGTTGTCCAGTTTGATTCGTGTGTATATCATTATGTCATCTGCGTATATGGTGTATTGAATCTTGTGGTCCTTGATGATGGTGCATATGTGTTGTACGTACATGTTAAATAGCAGGGCGGAGAGAGCTGAGCCTTGTGGGACTCCTTGAGTGGCTCTGAACGGTTGAGAGGTCTTTGTTCCACACTTGACTTGTATTTGTCTGTTGGTGAGGTAAGATGTAAACCAGCTCAGAGTAGTACTGTGTAGGCCTGCCTCCTGTAGTCTGTTTAGTAGGGTTGTGTGGCAGACAGTGTCGAAAGCTGAGGAGATATCTAGGAATATCATGATGACGCCCATTCTGGTGTTGTCGATTGTCCTCAAAAGACTGTCGAATAGCTGGATCAGTATGGTTTCAACCCCATGTCTGGGTCGAAAACCGTGTTGATTGGGGTCCAGTGGATTGTAGATGTCGATGTGTTGTTGGAGCTGGTGTTGGACTGTTTTCTCGATGATCTTGGACAGGAATGGTAAGCTTGATATGGGTCTGTAGGCGGCTGGGTCAGTTTTAGCCAGGGTGGTTTTCTTGGGGATTGGACGTATTGTGGCTAGCTTCAGGGAGTTTGGCATTGTTCCCTTGGAGAGGGAGTTATCTACTATTTTCCGTACGACTGGTGTTAGTTCCTTTTTTGTTGCTTTGATCCAGGCTACTGGGCAGGGATCTGTAGGGGAGGTGCTGATGTTGAGGTCAGTGATGCTCTTGGAGAGTTGTTCATTGGATGGGATGTCGAATGTGCCCCAGCTCCGTTCAGGTTCGGATGTCTTGTATTTCACTGACGCGCTGTTGTTCTTGGGTGTTGCAGTGAATTTGTTCTTGAGGTGGTTAGCGAAGATCTGTGGGTCTATTTGTTGTTCGTTTCTGTTGGAGGGTTCCTTGGTGAGGTTCTTTATGATTTCGTAGAGTTCACGGGGTTTGTTAGTGGACTTCATGATAACGTTAGTATGGTATTCTTTCTTCTGCTGGCTGATGAGGTTGTTATATTCCTTTTGTTTTGTCTGGTATTGTTCCTGTAGGGATGTTGATTTGTTGCGTCTCCATCGGCGTTCAAGTCGTCTTAGTGCTCTCTTTGCTATTCGTATATCCTTGGAGTACCATGGAGTGAAGCAGGGTTTTGTGCTGTGTGATTGTTGTGTTCTGCGGGTGGGTGGTCTGGCGGCAGATGAAATGATGTCGTTCCATTTGGAGATTTGCTCATCTATGTCCATTGTTTCGGCATTGAGGAGTAGTTGTGTATTGGGGGTGGGTCATTGTTTTGCCTTTTTGAGTCTGTTACTTGTAGTTTAATCTTTATTAGGTGGTGGTCTGACCAGGGTACCGGTGTGATGCATGGCCCTGAGATGAGGCTTCCTTCCTTTAAGTTGTTTGGAGCAAAGATTAGGTCGGGGGTGTGTCCAAGGTTGTGGGTGGGGGTGTTGATGAGTTGGGTGAATTGGAGGAAGTCCAGAGCTGATAGGAAGGCTTTTGCCTCTTTTCTGCTAGTAGATCTGAGATTGAAGTCTCCAAGTATTATGAGTTGTTTGTGTAGGTTGTTGACTGCGCATATTGCCTCTAGGATTGCTGAAAGTTCATCTGATGGTGTGTCTGGCGCTCTGTAGGTAAGGCATATGGCTAGGTTCGAGTTTTCAATGATGATTGTGTTGCAGTGGTTTGTATTAGTTGAGATTTTACTTTTTAGCTTTAGGCTGGTCCTTGCTATGATGAGGACCCCTCCTCCTCTTCTTTGAGTGCGAGGGCAGTTGAATGCAGTGTGGGTGTCAGGGACTAGTTGGTTGAGTAGCACATTGTCGGTGGGTGACAGCCATGTCTCGGTGATGCACAGGATGTCTGTTTGCTGGTCTTTTATGTGGTCAGAGATGGTATTTCTTTTGTTTTGTACTGACCTGGCATTGATAAGCTCTATGGAGATGTTTGTGGGTCGGTTGGTGTTTATGTGGGTTCCGCACAAAACTGTTATCTGTAAACCACAATGATTTTAAAGAGCGCAGTATATAAAAGCAATAAAATAAATAAATGTCACTCCTCTTCTCATACAACAACACTGGTTTACCTTTTCTTCAGAAGATCCACTTCAAGATCCTCACTCTTACCCACAAGGTCCTTTACAACCCTGTTCCATCCTATCTTCCCTGACAATCCCTTATGTTCCTCAATGCTGCCTTTGTTCCCTCCAAGACAACCGCTTGGTCCTCCCTTCCCCCGCTTGTGCTAAATATAAATCTACTCACCATTCCACCATTTTTATGTTGCCCCTGCACTTTGGAACTGCCTTCCCTCCCCTCCCATCTTTGCCTGGAGCCTGTACTTCCTAAGTTTAAGAAGCTCTTAAAAACCTACCTCTTTTCTCAAGCATTTAAATTAGAAGTCACCTGAGACCCATGCCTTCGATAACCAGCCCCCCTTGGATGCTTGTTTTGTCTATATTTTGTCCCCTACTTTACCTTACTTTGGCTCCTATTTTCCTATCATGAAATGGAGTTCCTTTCCTTTTTCCTGTCTCTGTGTTTACGTGTACTTTACTTTGTAAACTGTTCTATCTGCTTTGCCAAGGGCGGTCAATCAAATCTTAATAAATGATAAACGATAAATTATATTCATTTATTTGCACGCTTATAGCGATGTTTATTGCATAGGCCCTTGCATGTTAATATTACCATTAAAAAGAGCCATGCTCCATTTGAAGCAGTCTTCTAGAAAGAAATGTTAATGTTGGAAGACAAGATAGACTTATAGAAAGGGTACATGCAGAAATATATCTCATTAATTCATTCTATCAGAAAGCAACCTCTTGAGTTATAATCCCCTATGGGCTATGTTTCTCTATACACATTTGTCTCCTTGGTGACCAACATTATAAATTATAGAGATTGGATAGAAAGCCTGCTGTTATTTGTAAAGTTTCAAATAAAATCCCTATTGTTTTTCTGAGATATTCAAAACCTCCAAAATGTTAACTGAAAGACAGTTGATTAAATAAGGCAATGTTTGGATTGTTTGCTCGGTGTGAGAGCAATATTGAAAACCCAATCTGTGAGAATTAGGGCTTTGATTATTGCCCTACTTTCTAGTGGGTAAAGGTATCTATCTTACTCACTTGAGTTTTGGGGGTGGAGGAAGGAAGTCTAGTGAACAACTACTATATGTACACTGCTTCCAACAGAAAAATTACACACAGACAAAAGAGTCTGTGTGTGCACTCTTTCTGCAGACAAATATCAAAGCAAAAGCATTTCAGAGTGGGCGCATCCATTAGATGAACTAAGTGGTCACCTAGAGCACTGAGATTCTGGGAGTGGCAAAAGGGCAGTGACAGTGATTCAGGTTCAGCCCCTATCCCATAACCTATAATCTATCCACCTATTGAGTGAAACCTGAGTAACTGAACCCCTAATTTTTTTGTTTTTTTGTCGGACGTTTTTGCCGTGAGAGATTGCTCCCTCTTGAAGCTTAACTTCCCTTTTAATTACTCATGTGGTAACACTAACCACTGTATAAAAAGTTGTGAGATAATCGCATTCAGAAAGTATTAATGCTACATCACAAATATTTTTCCTTTAAAAGATCACCATGCAGATCTCAACGCTCCAAGCAGATCACTACGAACACAGTACTGCATTTAGAGCCGCACATCTATTCTCGGCTCTGCTTCAACGCTTCTAATCTGCTATCCATTTGCTTATCTTATAATGATGACCAGCCAAAGAGATCCGTGATTTTAGGTCTTCGTTATAAACCGCTCTCTTCTTTTCAACGTTTTAACGAGACCACAGCATGCTTAACTCTCTTTAAAACTGGACATTTCTTCACACACAGTCACACTTGCTGATCAAACGCTCAAGAATAACAGATAGTTTTAAACCATCGATAGCCCTCCCCTCTTCTGACGTCAAATCAGACTCAACCAATCCAATTCCAAATTGAGTCCCTTCGGTTCTAAAGAACCAATTCGAAATATCCAGCTTTGTTCCAATCTCTGAAGACTCTGCTCCCTGTCTCCTCCTCCAGGGTTAGCAGGAACGTGATCAATTATACGCCAATGAAATTCTGAAAAAGTATGATTGAAATCAATACAATGCTGAACTAAAGGGGCTGAATTTACCCTGTTTGCAATTCGTGAGGCATGTTCACGCAATCGAGTTTTCACTTTCCTTATAGTCCGTCCAATGTATAATTTCATACATGGGCATATTAAAACATAGACTACATAAGTCGTGGAACAAGTGGTAAACCATTTAGATGTTTGTTTCAACCCCGAATTAGGAACCAGCCACTCAGTGCCTTCAATGGTTTGTATACACAAATCACAAGGTGTATCATTAGAACAGGCAAAATGCCCAATCGGAGAATCCTTAGATGACTGTAAAGATTGCTTCTGTGCATTAGAGATCAAATTACCAATATTTAAACCTCTAGTATATGCTATTCTCAATGGCTTCTGAAAACAAGAATGAAGGGTTAAAATATGCCAATGTTTTCTTAGAATGGATTTAATTTTCCAAATATTGGACATGTAAGGAAAAATACCCGTTACAAAATCCGTGTCAGTTTTTTCAGTTGTTGGAATGCCTAGCCATTCTCGGTGTTTGTACCGGGCTCTAGTAAAGGCTTGCTTCACTATATAAGGGGGATATCCTCTAGATAGTAGCCTAGATTTTAAATCTTGAGCATGATGTTCAAAATCTCGAGTAGAACTACAAATTCGGCGTAACCGAAGAAACTGTCCATAGGGTAAACCCCGCTTCAATGGTGGAGGGTGAAAACTTGAGTATTCTAATAAGGTGTTTCTTTGAACTGATTTTCTATAGAGAGTGGAGCACAATCTGGAATCTAGTTTAAAAATTTTGACATCTAGAAACTCAAGTTCTTGTGAGTGAAAATGTAGAGTAAAAGACAAATTAGGTTTCTGAGCATTAAGCCAAACCATAAAAGCCTTTAACTCTTGTTCTGTGTCATTCCAGAGAAAAAAGATATCATCCAGATATCTGCTCCACAACCCAATCTTCGAATACCAAACAGAAGGAAATATCGTAGACTCCTCAAAATCTGCTAAATATAATGTAGCAATCGACGGAGCAACCGTAGCGCCCATTGCAATAGCATGGGTCTGATAATAAAAGTCACTCTCAAAACAGAAGAAATTTTTTGTCAAAACTAATGTCAGCATCTGAAGAAAAAATTCCTTAGGCAACCGGGAAGGTAATGAAACATCCAGTTCTTTGATTACCTGTAACGCTTCTCCTTGAGCTATATTGGTATAGAGAGCTACCACATCTAGTGATACCAAAAAAGTGTCATCTATAGGTTGTATAAAGGAATCTAATTTTTCCAAAAAATGGGACATATCACGTATAAATGATGTGACTTTTTGGGCACAAGGTCTTAAAAAAATGTCACAAAATTGTAAAAGAGGCTCTAACATAGATCCCCTACAGGACACAATAGGACGCCCTGGTGGGCATAACAAAGACTTATGTATTTTAGGAACCGTATAAAAGCTAGGAATCAAAGGATGTTTTGGTGTTAAGAATTTCATTTCTTTTTTCGTTATCCAACCTCGCTCAAATCCTTCCTGTACCAAATCTTTTATCTTTGTCTGAATTTCTAGTGATGGATCATATTCTAAATGTTGGTAAAATTTAGTATCATTCAGCTGAGTGCGAGCTGTAGTCAAATATTGATCAACCGATTGTACCACCGTTGCACCCCCTTTATCTGCTCTCCGTACAATTATATTGGTGTTTAGTCGTAATTCCTGTAGTGCTTGCCATTGAGATTTGGTAAGGTTGTTGGCTATACGATATTTCCTATGGGTAAACATTTGTGGTTCCAAATTCTGTAAATCTTGTAAAACTAATTGTTGATACGTAGAAATGAATGGATCAATGTCCCCCGTAGGAATCCATTTGGAAGGGGGTCTAACAACTGAGCCATCAGATGTAAAAGGATTAGTTGCACAAAATAAAATCACTCGTAACTTACGAAAAAATTTTTGTAAAGCAATCCGGACCTGAAATGGTTGATATTGAACCCTAGGGACAAATGAGAGACCCTTATTCAGTACAATTTCCTGAGTAGCTGTCAAAGGAATACCGGAAATATTAATTACTGTAGTTTCGCACGTGTTCGAGTTATCGGACCTTGAATCTGATCGATCAACAGATCCTGATGGTCTTCTCCTGAATACCAGCCCCGCCGGCGACCTCTTCCTCGCCGACCTCGGTGAAAAACCTGATCTTGTGGCATCATAGATTTAGTTAATCCTCTCCTACCCCGTCGAGAGGTGCTATATTCTCCAGAACTCTCTTCTTCTGACTCAGCTTCAGAGGAAGTAGGGAAAAAAACTGTTTTTTGTTGCTGTTGTCCAGTAGTCTTCTTGGCCCAAGTGAACACCTGATCTAATTCATAATCTTTTTGATCTCGATTAAATTTCTTAATTTTTATAGATTTTACATAATCTCTGAACTGATCCAACTGAGTAGACATATCAACCATCTGAGATTTAAAACGTTCTTCAGGTATATTTTGTTTGATTTGTGATTCTAATGCATTTACCTCCGTTTTTAGTTTCTGAAGTTCTATATTAGACCGTTGACTTAATAACGCTACCAAATCTAAACTGCATTTATTAAGAATGCTGTTCCACCTGGCAAAGAACTCAGCATCATCGGCATATAATTTAGGGGGCTTCAATACTCGAAGGCCCCTAGGGCTCATAGTAGATTTTAAGTATTGGTTCATGGTCAATTCATGCAACTCCATGCAAATTAATTTCTTATTCAACAGTAATAAATCGTGAAATGACGATGAATGAAACATGGTCTGAGTGTCATCAAACAGAGACGGTTTTTTAACCAGTTGTTGAATTTGTTCATCCGTAAAAGCAAAAAGCATTTGATTGGTTTTCAAGGTGCTATCCGACGAAACTTGTTTTCCGTTATCTTTCTCCATGATCACAAAAAATGGGTTGTTCCCCTATGTAGTCTATGTTTTAATATGCCCATGTATGAAATTATACATTGGACGGACTATAAGGAAAGTGAAAACTCGATTGCGTGAACATGCCTCACGAATTGCAAACAGGGTAAATTCAGCCCCTTTAGTTCAGCATTGTATTGATTTCAATCATACTTTTTCAGAATTTCATTGGCGTATAATTGATCACGTTCCTGCTAACCCTGGAGGAGGAGACAGGGAGCAGAGTCTTCAGAGATTGGAACAAAGCTGGATATTTCGAATTGGTTCTTTAGAACCGAAGGGACTCAATTTGGAATTGGATTGGTTGAGTCTGATTTGACGTCAGAAGAGGGGAGGGCTATCGATGGTTTAAAACTATCTGTTATTCTTGAGCATTTGATCAGCAAGTGTGACTGTGTGTGAAGAAATGTCCAGTTTTAAAGAGAGTTAAGCATGCTGTGGTCTCGTTAAAACGTTGAAAAGAAGAGAGCAGTTTATAACGAAGACCTAAAATCACGGATCTCTTTGGCTGGTCATCATTATAAGATAAGCAAATGGATAGCAGATTAGAAGCGTTGAAGCAGAGCCGAGAATAGATGTGCGGCTCTAAACGCAGTACTGTGTTCGTAGTGATCTGCTTGGAGCGTTGAGATCTGCATGGTGATCTTTTAAAGGAAAAATATTTGTGATGTAGCATTAATACTTTCTGAATGCGATTATCTCACAACGTTTTATACAGTGGTTAGTGTTACCACATGAGTAATTAAAAGGGAAGTTAAGCTTCAAGAGGGAGCAATCTCTCACGGCAAAAACGTCCGACAAAAAAACAAAACAATTAGGGGTTCAGTTACTCAGGTTTCACTCAATAGGTGGATAGATTATAGTTTAATGAGTTGGGTGAAGGGTTGGTAATATTATTTAGCCTATCCCATAACCAGCAGGAGAAAAAACATTTAAGAGCTCATCAGTTTCCTCTGCAGCACACAGGCAGTTTTGTGAGAAAACTGGCCATTCCACACTACAGAAGAAGCCAATGCACTCTTAATCACCCCTCTTCCTGCCTGCCATGGAGCGGGAGCTGAGCTGCGGTGCCTGTGAAAGGATGGGTCACTGGGGAATTAGAATGGGCAGAAGAAAAATGAAAAACTAAAATGCTAGGAGGAATTGGGAGAGGGAGAGGCTGGCAGAGAGAGGGAAGGCCATGAAGAGAAGACCTTCATGGGGTGCAGAGAGTGAAATAGTGAGAGTGATATAATGGGCTGTGGGCACGTTGAGGAGATCTACATAGATGTGAGAATGGAGAGGAAGTCTACATGCAGTGGGGTGACAAGCGAGAGCAAAAATGAGACCTTCATGGGGTGGGGGGACAGATGGAGATACCTATATGAGAGGGTGGGATAGGGCATGGAAATGTAGACATATTAGATGGGTGGGGATCCTTGGAGAAAGATTAGAAGGAATAGTGGAGCAACAGGGAAAGGGAGACCTATGGATGGGTGAGGGGTTAAAGTAAGGGAAACTGTACATGGGGTGGTAGAGTAGGGCCAGATGCCTCCATGTCATCAGGGACAGGCTGAGTAAGTCCTGGTTTTAATGTGAGGACTGTCTCAGCCTAACCCTGATGACTCTGAGCCATCTGTAACCCTATATTGAGAAGATGGGAAGGATAGGATTGATTGGGGGGTGATAGGAAGAGGGGATTCGAGATATATGTATGAAATGGGAGAAAGGGCCCAGAATGGCAAAAGGACTAGAACCAGGGCAAAGGTTGAGGAACAGAGAAGGAGCCTAAACTGGTGAGAGGATGACAGACAGACGAAAGTAGATGAAGACTGGGAAGGAACAGCGCCCAAAGGGTTGAAAATGGGAGCCCAGGGAAATATTAAAAGACACAGAGGCATATGGGAGATATGGGAAGAAATGAATGGAGAGTGGAAGGACTGGGGACAAGTTGAGAAGGAGGAGAGAGATCAAGTCAGCAAGAGATGTAGGAGAGGAAGTAAAGCAAAAGGGAACAAGAAACAAATGCAACAGAGAACCTAAAAAACAAGAAGAAAGCACTAAAAGCAGAATAAAAAAGCAAAACCCAAGACAATCAGAAATAGAAAGTTCAGACAACACAGGTAAAAATACTTAATTTACAATTTTATTAATTTGAATGTTTCTTGTATCTTGCACAGAATGGGAGGAAATACATTTCTGTTTTGCTTTCTCTAGTGTTGCACTATATGTAGAGCCTGGTTTCCCAACATTTTTATTTGTATTGTCATTTGTGGTTCTTTATTTGTTAATAGGGTTACGAATTGACTCCAGATTTTCAGGATAGGCCGATCCATCCCAAGGTTAATATCATTCTATGCAAAGGACTTGTAGTCTTGTCTTTCTTAGGAATCTAGTAGGGAAGTTATAACTACCATGAGATAAAACCAGGACTGGATCAACATTTACCAAGCTTAAGTTAGATCCCGGTTGCCCAATTAATGATCTTTATCTTTATTGAGTTCTTGCTATACCACACCTTTGGAGTCCAGCAGGACGGTTTACAATAAATTAAAAAAACAAACAAAACAGAGAGGCCAGAACTTAGCCACGAAATGAATTGTAATTCCTTTCCTTCACAGAAAAGCAACAATCATACCCAGGATAGAGGAGAGAGGTAAAAGGGAGAGGAGAAGAGTAGGAATACACTTGTCATTCTGCCCGCTCATATACATTTAACAGTTAAGATCCTGCATTTATAGTCTATATGTGTTTTTGTTTTTTGCTGCCCTGGGTTTAGTTTAACTTCTATGGTTGTTCAAATACTTGTGTTCATCTTTAAGTGTAACGGTATGTATGTTTTAATTTTATACAGTACATATTTTTTTTATATTTTTTACATATTGCTTTTATTGTATTGCTTTTATTTTATTTTATTTTGTAAGCTGCATACCCCCTGAGGAAGGCATTGCCGAAACGTGTTGGGGTTCTTCTAATAAATGTTCCGGTGACCTCCACACGTCTCTTGCTTCTTGTGTTATCTGATAGATTGTTTAGACATGTTTTTCACAGAATTTCTGCCACAAGAACATGGCAAAAGAAAAGTCTTTGGAGTAAATCTCTGCAGCAGGCGTTAGTAGATTCACAAGACAAAAATTCTAGTTGTTTTCCACAGAATTCCATAGCAGACAAACTTCGGGCCAGTCAGGGAACAAGAAGGAAGATCATCAGCAGAGTTAAGAGCAGGCTGCCTAAAACTAGCCCCAAGGGTATATAATGACTCTTCTGTAAGATGGCTGTTTTCCACCCTTCCACCCCACACCTCCCCAACGTTTTTGGCTAGAGACTAGCCTGTGATGAAACTGGAGGGGAAAATTAATTTTGGATTTTTCACTGTTCTTTTCAGATTAAAAAACAACATAGGAATTTTTTCAAATGAATGTATAGGAACAATGCCTATCTTCTTTAAATCTTCTATCTGCAAAGAGAGAGAGAGATAGGGAAAGAGACGAGTGAGTAAAACAGGTCCTCTTTGGTGGTCCCTGAATGGCCTTTTTGATGCCACTATAGAGCGATGTGAATGAGTGGTGAGGCTACATTTGAGACCATGTGTAGGTGTCGGATAGCCTATATCAGACAGCCTGCATGGTGTCCTTGCTACCCATATTATGGACCTTTCAGGCACTCCTGCAATCCAAACCTTGTCTCTATGGACCCTATCACTTTGTAGTATAAACATGTTCCATGACATGCCTTCCATTGGTTCTTCCTTCTCTAATTCCTCCTGTGTGATGCTATTTCATATTATCCCTGGACAATTTTCCAACAAGGTAGCAAGGCCAGAGTGTGGCCACCTGGCAACTAAGTGCCATTGGAGGATATATCTGTTGCTCTTTATGGATTAGTTGCTTGGGCACTTTTAATCTTTCAGGTGCTCTCTTGCTCTGATTTTGACGTACCCTCTCTTAAAGATATAGAATGCAATTCCATCAGAAGGCACATACCATTCATAAGGGCTGTAGCAAATAGATTTGAAGCCTTTCTCTCACCTCAGAGCCTCGGGACCCTTGTAACCTGGTACTGAGTCCATCAACTGTTGGGTAGTCTGCTTCCGGTAGTGCTCACGCAAGTTTCGCCAGCTCGCGCGGATAGCAGTCGGGTGACAGCACCGGTAACAGATCGAGACTAGAGATCTATGCAGAAGCCCCTTGTTATCCTTCCAGCTCTGTTCACCAAAGTTCTAACCAAAGCTCGAAAGATGTAATTTCCTCCCCCCTCCCCCCACAGGTGAGCCAGCAGAAAAGTATAAAACCAAACTAGCCAAATTACAGGCTGCAACCTAGGCATACATCTAGTTCAGTCCCAAAGGCCTCTGCTTTTTCAACTGGGGGAGGCCTTTCTTGGTTTTGCTTTGTTTTGCCTTTATTTTGTTTTGCTGCTTTGTTTTTTTTCTCTTCTTCCTGGATTGTTTAAGGGAGGTGCAAGAGGAGGCATGATGAGAGTGAGTGATAGAGGTGTGGGCACCTCCCCATCCTTTCTTGTCCCACTGTTTGAGCTACAGTTGCTATTTTTCCCTGGTTTGGGGCCTGGAGGAGCAACTGAAAGACTGTCTTTTTTTCTCTGTTGGGCTGTCTCAGATAGGTATAGTCTCAGTCTCCCTGCACAGTTTAGTTCCTCCTAACAGAGAAAACAAGACAGTCTTTCAGTTGCTCCTCCAGGCAAAACACAAAACAAAAAAGGAAATTCCCCTTTCTCAGCCCCAAACCAGGGAAAAATAGCAACTGTAGCTCAAACAGTAGGACAAGAAAGGATGGGGAGGTGCCCACACCTCTTTGACTCACTCTCATCATGCCTCCTCTTGCACCTCCCTTAAACAATCCAGGAAGAAGAGAAAAAAACAAAGCAGCAAAACAATATAAAGTTCACAGCCTATTGACACGCTCTACCACCATTTCTTCCTTAGAAGTAGGTAGGTCCAGGGGATTTCCTTCCATAGCTTCCACCTCCATGTCATCCACTGACCCCGCAGAGGCTGGTTGGTTGCCCACAGGAGGTTCTTTGTATTCTTCTGCCCTTGGCTGTGTACCTGAGGCCCCTCTATCCCAGAGAAACTCCCCTGATTTCCAGGATAACAGTTACCTCCTCCCTCTCTTACTGTGATTGGCTCCTGGAAGGAAAACTGCAGGTCCTCTGCCCCTCCCCCAGTCTCCCTGACAACAGGAACTTTCCTGCCCTTAACTCTCAGATGAGGATTTTTCCTACCTACATGGGTTGTGGGTATTAGCATAACACTGACCAAGGGCCTCCCCGAGCTGTAGGAAGGGGATCTGTCTTGTTTTTGCCTGGGATTGAGGAACAGACTAGCCTCGGATGCTCCTTCCCTGACTCCCTTTGTTATCCGACCCCTTAAGGGAACCTTTGATGTCATGCCATGTCATTGTTTTATTGAGTGGAAAGTGTAACAGAATAAAAGACAAGTGTCCCAAGCAGTTGAATGAGATCAGAAAATACCTTCCTAGGTACTTGGCCTCCCCCCTGTCAGACCTATGCAGATAATTTTATAACTGCATGAAGATCATTTTTCAGGTTGGGGAGTTAAGGTTGCTAACTCCTCATATTATCTCAATTGTTCTTCCTTTTACCTGCCCCAAATAGATCCTGTTATCAGTTAATGGGGATATTTTTCATTCTTTCATTTATATGTTGTAGGTCTTATACCATGGAGACACTGTCTAAAAAATCTAATTGTTTTGCATGGAAATTCCCTGAAGGAGTTTCCCATTTCCATGTCAGCCCCCTGTTAGCACTTACCTCTCTGGGGTATGAAGCTTGCTGATTGTGGTGCATGGCCAGACTTTCCCAGGCCCGGCACATTCCGCCCGTGTACTTCCTCTGGCCAGACACTGAGTAGAGGCGATTTTCCCACCCCATCATAGGAGAAGGGTATCCAGCCTTCCAAAATTGGGCTTGCATAGTCTGATTGCCGGTTCCTTATGTTCCTGCCCCTGCCATGCTATCAAACTCATCATCTAAATGTAGCCACAAAATGTCCTTGTACACTTGATACAAGTAGTGCATGCTTTAAGGCCTGTGTATGTGTCTGTTTTATACACATACTTCCTCCACTAGGTCATCTGAGTCTATTGATGGGGCAGTATCCTCCTATAACGCTATACTGTCCTCTGCTCTGGATGCAATTGCTCCTCCCATTCTACGCCCTGTGAGGCGTACTGTACCTCCATCCTGGCTGACCTCGACAACCAGCTATCTACGTTCCTATGTCTGCTCAGCTGAGCACCTTTGGCTTAAATCACATACCCTTGATGACTACCTACATTTCAAATTCATGCTAGTCTCTTTCCAGTCAGCCATATAACTCACCAAGAAAGAGTACTATGTCTGTCTGACAAACTTTCTTGCCTCTGACCCTCATTGTCTCTTTGCTGTGCTCAACTCTCTCCTCAAGGTCCCTCTTCCCACAATCCCTCCTTCATTGTCTGCCCAGAACTTGGCTATTTCCATGACAAATTCCAGAAGATTAGTCTTGAATTCTCCTTAGGGTCACCTCCAACTCATCTTTTCCCTCCTCAATACCAAATCCTTCCCCATCTTCAGTCACCCATTCTTCTTTTTCTGAAATCTGAACTGCAAATCTTCTCTACTCTAAACTGACTATCTGCTCCTCTAATACCATTCCACCTGTCTACTAAGCTCTATTTCTTCCACTGTCATCCCTTCCATCTGTCATATCTAACATATTGCTTTCCACTGAAACTGTTCCTGAAGCCTTCAAACATACTATGGTTACATTTCTCAAAATGCTTCAAGAGATTGTACCTGTACTTCCAGTTAATGGCCTATCTCTCTCCTCCCCTTTGCTTCAAAACTACTTAAACGAGTGGTTCACTGCCGCTGTCTTGACTTTCTTTCCTCTCAAGCCCTTCTGGATCCAGTACAATCTGGCTTTCGTCCTCTATATTCCACAGAAAAGGCTCTTGTCAAAGTCTCCAGTGACTTGTACCTTGTCAAATCCAAAGGCATTTAGTTTATTCTCATTCTTCTCGATCTTTCTGCTACCTTTGAAACTGTTGATCACCACTTTCTCCTCGATACTCTGTCCTTGCTTGGATTTAGGTGTTCTGTTCTATCCTGGTTTTCTTATCTCTCCCATGACACTTTTAGTGTATGTTTTAGTGGATAAGAACATAAAAACATAACATAAGAAATGCAATATTTGGTTAGACTAAGGTCCATCATGCCCAATATCTTGTTTCCAACAGTGGCAAATCCAAGTCACAAGTACCTGGCCGCAGAGCCGGCCCGTCCATTGTGAGAGAATGTTGTTTGCACAGGGCCCCGCGCGAACTCCATTCTCGCACAATGGACAGCTTCATAGGGAGCCGGGGAAGCCCGTGCGAGGCCCCGGCTCTCTCTGCACAGCTGCCAGCGTGAAGAATTTTCCCTCACGCTGGTGGCTGTTTGAGTGAAGCACACAAGTGCCGGGAAATGAACTTTTAACCTTTCCCAGCACTCAGTGCGCTTCACTGAAACAGCTGCCAGCGTGAGGGAAAACACTTTTCGCGCTGGCGGTTATGCAGAGGGAGCGGGGGCCTCGCTGCAGGGCTCTTCGACAGGAGGGCAGGAGGGGAGGTGCTAGGACTGGAAATGGGATGTGATTTGGGGGGCTAGGATTGGAAATGGGCTGTGATGGGGGCACTTGGGCTGCATTTTGGCTGTGATGGGGGGGAGCTTGGACTGCAAATGGGCTGTAATGGGGGGAAGCTGGGACTGGAAATGGGCTGTGATGGGAGGGTAAGCTTGGACTGGAAATGGGCAGATGGGGGGGCAAGGACTGAAAATTGGATGATGGAAGAGTTTGGACTGGAAATGGGCTGATGGGGCTGGAATAGAACTGGAATGGATTGAAGGGAGATGTAATAGGACTGGAAATGGGCTGATATGGGGGGGAGGAGCTAGGATTGGAAATTGGCTGATGGGGGAGCTTGGACTGGATATGGGCTGATGGGGGCTCGAATAGGACTGGAAATGGACTGATCAGGGGGAGCTTGGACTGGAAATAGGCTGATGGGGGGCTGGAATAGAACTGGGAAGTAGCATATGGGGTTCTAGGACTAGAAATGGGCTATTGTGGGGGCATGGGAGAATGGGACTAGAAGGGAGCGGATGATGGGTGGGTCTAGAACTAGAAGGGAGCTGATTTTGGGGGAGGATGAAGGGGATGGGGAATGAGGATGGAGAGAGGAAAATATATTTTATGTGGTAGGGAAGAAAAAACTAAAATTGGCCGTGTTTTGGGAGAGTAAGTGGGGATTGAGAATGGAAGAGTGAAATTTGAGTGGATGATAAAGGAATAAAGAAAGAAATGGGGGAAAGAGCAAAATGGGAAAGATCGGTATGTTAAAGCAGATATAGAGAGAGAATGGAAAAAAATCTAGAAGAGAGAAGAAAGGTCAAAGGGACAGCTCGCAGAAGACACGAAGAAACCAGAAGAAAGTGACTGGAGCAATTGCAACTGAAAAATAAAATGCCCAAACAAAAGGTAGAAAAATACTTTTTATTTTGAATTTATTAACTGGAATATTTCATCTCTGGGAAATGTGCATCACTAACATCTTTGCATTTTTGTTTAGCGCAAGAGGAAATTAATTTACAGTGGTGTACATTTCATGTTTGGCTTTTGGAGTTCCCAATTTAATTATCTTCCTATTTCTAAATTGTGATCCCTTGTTCTTTGTGTGGTGACTGTCAATGTTCTGCATGTGTAATGAAGCTGAGGTACTTTGTTCATGTAGTTTCTATTTGACAGTCCCATTTGTTCTCTTTCCCCATAAGGAGATGTATTGGTATTCTCTGAGATGTACTGGTTTAATATTTTCAGTGTTGCCTTTCTGATAGGTAGGGTTTGGTGTTTTGTGAGTCCTGGTTGTGCTGTTATGATACAGTTGGTTTGCTATGGGTTCTAAATGGTCAGTGTTTATAATACTTCCTAATGGGCCTGGTGGTTGGCACTGGAATATAGTAATGTAGAAATCTTGTAGTTTTTCTTTATCCAGACATTCATTAAGAGGCATGTTTACTAAAAGTGCATGTTAACATTATGCAAATAGTTATGCAAATGAGGCCCCGCAGTGAATCTCCGCACATGACTCCACCCCCCCCCCCCTTGGGCCACCCCTGCCTGGCAGATTCTGAAAAAGGTACATAGGTTCCACAATACTTGTCCCAGGGTAAGCAGTGAATTTCCTGGGACAATGGTTTATGGACATTTCTGCCAGGAACTTGTCCAAACTTTTTTTAAACCCAGATGCACTAACAGATTTTACTACATCATCTGGTAACAAATTCCAGAGTTTGATTACGCGTTGAGTGAAAAAATATTTTCTCTTACTAGTCTTAAATGGGTTACATTGTAGCTTCATTGCATGTCCCCTAGTCTTTCTCCTTTTTGATTGAAAAAACAACTGAACTACATTTACCTGTTTTACTCCATTCATTAATGTATAGACCTGTATCATATTGCCCCTCAGTCATCTCTTTTCTAAGTTGAAGAGCCCTAACCTTTTAAACCTTTCCTCATAGGGTATCCTTCCAACTCCTTTACCATTTTGGTGGCTCTACTCTGTACCTTTTCTAATTCTGTTATATCTTTTTAAGATATGGTGACCAGAATTGCACAAAATATTCAAGTTGTCTTCACACCATGGAACGATACAGAGGCATTACAATAGCTTTTGTTTTATTCTCCATCCCTTTCCTTATGATTCCTAGCATTCTATTTGCTTTCTTGACCGCTGTGGCACACTGGATGGAGGTATTCAACATATTATCCATGATGACACCTAATTCCTTTCCCTAGGTGGTAGTTCCTAATGTGCAATCTTGCATTGTGTAACTGTAGTTTGGGTTGTTTTTTCCTAGGTGCATAACTTTGCACTTGTCCACATTAAATTTAATCTGCCATATGGACGTTCAGTCTTCAAATTTATCAAGGTCCTCTTGCAATTTTTCACAATCCTCTTGTGTGTTAAATTCTTTGAATAATTTTGTGTCATCTTCAATTTGATTATCTCACCCATTCCCATTTCCAGGTCATTTAGGAATATGTTAAAAAGCAGTGGGCCCAGTACAGATCCCTGGAGAACTCCACAATTCACCTTTCTCCATTGAGAAAATTGTCCATTTAGCCCTACACTTTGCTTTCTATCTTTTAACCAGTTACTGATCCACAATAGCAAACTGCCTTCTATCCCATGACTTTTTAATTTTGCCAAGAGTCTCTTATGAGGGACCTTGTCAAAGGCTTTCTGAAAATTGAGATATACTATATCAACTTTCTCACCTTTATCTACCTGCTTAATCACACCTTCAAAAAAATATAACAGATTAGTAAGACAAGATCTTTCTTGGCTAAAACCATGTTGGCTTTCTTTAATTAAACCATGACTATCTACATGTTCAGTAATTTTATTCTTTATAATGGTTTCTACCATTTTTCACGGTACTGACGTCAGGCTTACCGGTTTGTAGTTTCCTGGATAACCCTTGGAACCCTTTCTAAAAATTGGTGTTACATTGGCCATTCTTCAATCCTCAGGTAATACAGATGATTTTAATGATAGTTCACAGATTGCTAATAGTAGGTCTACAGTCTCATATTTCAGTTCTTTCAGCAACATCTGATGTATACCATCCAGTCCAGATGATTTGCTACTCTTTAGTTTATCAGATAGTTAAGACATCTTCCAGATTTATCAAAATTCTGATACATCACCTTTAAATACCATTTCAGGCATGGGTATCTTCCCTAAATCATCTTCAATAAAGACTGAAGCCAGGGGTTCATTCAGTCTCTCTGTTATGGTCTTGTCCACCCTTAGCACCCCTGTTACCCCTCTATCATCTAATGGTCCAATTGACTCTCTCAAAGGTCTTTTTTCTATGAATGCATTTGAAAAAGCTTTTCTTATGTGCTTTTGCTTCCACAAGAAAAGTTTGTTTTTTTTTCATATTCACTCTTTTCCTACTTTATCAATGCTTTGCATCAATCTTCCCTGTGCTTATATTGTTTCCCATTTTCATCACTAGGTTCCTTTTTTCCATTTCCTGAAAGATATTTTTTTGGCTACAACAGCCTATCTGACCTCAACTTTAAACCATGCATGGAATGCATGTGCTCAGGGCTTCAAAGATGCTATTTTAAACAATGCCCGTGCTTGATGTGAACCTTTAACCTTTGCAACTGCTCCTTTTAGGTTTTTCTTAACTATTGTCCTCATTTTATCATAGGGGTATGTTTACTAAGCAGCAGTAGCGGCTGCCATGCAGTATCAGAGCCACGGCCCCATTGCCAAAGTCTCCAGTGATTTGTACCTCATCAAATACAAAGGCCTTTATTCTCATCCTTCTTGATCTTTCTGCTGCCTTTGATACTGTTTATCAATGGGGCTGTGGCTCCGATACACACAGCAGCTGCTACCGCTGCTTAGTAAACATACTCCATAGTCTCCCTTTCGAAAGTCAAAAGGCTGTACTGTGGCTATCCTTGCCATCCTTTCTTCATTTATTAAATCAAATGTGATCATGCTATGATCACTATTGCCAAGTGACCATAACACCTTTATCTCCTAAACTTGTTTTCTACTAAGGACTAGGTCTATAATAGCTTCCCCTCTTGTCAGTTCATGAACCAGCTGCTCCAAGAAGCAGTTATTTATTTTGTCTAGAGACGTTATATCCCTTACATATCCTGCTGTGACATTGACCCAGTCAACACTGAGGTAATTGAAATCACTCATTATTACTTTAGTTACCAATTATAACTTGAGTTAGCTTCCTTGATTTATTTTAGCATTTCATCATCCATCTGTTCATTCTGGCTAGGCGGTTGGTAGTATACCCCTACTGTCATTGTCTTCCCCTTTTTACATGGAATTTCTATCCATAGAGATTCTACAGTATGTTTGGTTTCCTGCAAAACCTTTATCCTGTGTGACTCAACACCCACTCTAACATAGAGCACAACCCCTCCACCAATTTGATCTATCAAATCATTGCAATTTAGTTTGTACCCAGATATCATGGTACCCCATTGGTTGATCTACTTCCTACTTTCTACTTCTCTGAGATGTTAATTATATCTAACTTTTCATTTAATGTTATATATTCTAGCTCTCCCATCTTATTTTTTAGGCTTCTAGCATTTGCATACAAGCATTTTAGAGGTTGCATTTTATTTATATTATCAATCTAGGTATCAATTGACAAGGGTAATTTGGAATCTTTCAGCTCTGTCTGCTCTGTACTTAAAGGCATCTGGGTTACTTTTATCTTTATTGGACCCTCCCTATCAGGATGCCCTAACTTCCCTCTTTTGCTAGTATCCTTCAAGGATACATACTTCCAAACCATGCATTCTTGGGTGACTGTCGGCTTTCCCGTAATCTAGTTTAAAGATACTCTAACTCTTTTTGAAGGGTAATGCCAGCAGCCTGGTTACACTCCAGTTAAGGTGGAGTCCATCCTTTCAGAAAAGCCCCTTCCTTTCCCAGAATGCTGCCCAGTTTATAACAAATCCAAACCCTCTTCCTTGCACAATTGTTTCATCCATGCATTGAGACTCCGGAGCTCTGCCTGCCTTTTGGGTCTTGCGTGTGGAATGGGAAACATTTCTGAGAATTCTAACCTGGAAGTTCTGGATTTAAAACCTAAATTTGGCCTCCCAAACCTCTCTCCCACATTTTCCTATGTCATTGGTACAAACATGTACCAAGACAGCAGGCTCTTCCCCAGCACTATCTAAACCTTTGTCAAGGTGGCACATGAGGTTCACTTGCTTCCTACCAGACAGGCATGTTAGCAGGCAATCCTCATGTCCACCAGCCACCCAGCTATCTATATTCCTAATGATCAAATCACCAACTATAACATCTGTTCTAACCCTTCCTTTATGGGCATATGGCTCTGGAGAAACCACCTTGGTACGAGAGGGTTTTACATCACCTGGAGGATAGGTCCTAGCTACAGGATCACTTCCTGTCAAACCAAAGTGATGCTCTCTTGTCACATGACCTCTCTCCTCCATGGCAACAGAGATGCTGCCAGACTGAAGATTGGATTTCAGTACTACCTTCCTGTAAGTCTTGTTTATATACCTCTCTGTCTTCTGTAGCTCCTTCAAATTTGCTACTCTAGCTTTCAGAGATTCCCGAAAAGCAAAGAGCTCCTTGCACATTATGCATACGTAAGACCCCTCAGCAAGCATACGTAAGACCCCACAGCAAATGGGAGAAAACAGTGTATGTAACACTCAATGCAACAGACTGGATAACCCCCATCTCACTGCTGGACTGATGTCTGCATCTTAGTTTTAAGGATTTGTTTGGATATTTAAGTTGTTTACTTCGTTAAAGTTGCTAGGGATTCTTGTACCATACATCTATACCTAATATGTTTAAGGAACTTTGTGCACCTCAAGATTAATTAATTTCAGAGCCTAAATTAATCTATTCCTGATGAGGATAACCACCTAAACTGAAAGTGAATATGACTGTCTTTTTCCCTTTAATAAGTTTAAGAGCTTATAAATCTAAGATTATGCCTGGGGTTGGTTGGAGGGAAAGAAACACTTGTAAAAGCTGGCTTGCTACATAGTGCCCTGACCTGTGCTTCTAAGGTAATCTCTTAACAATTTCCTGGGTGAGTCACATAACCCTTGGTTTGATAGAGGGAGCCTTTCAAATTGCCCTTTTCATCTGTCACTTGGCTTTAAAACCTATTTAAAATTATTTCACAGGTCTCTTGCATCCTAAGTAGAAGGCTTCTTTGTAAAGGGCTCTAGGAACAATTTATTTATTTCTACTCAAAGAATAAAACAAAGGATATTATAATGCCTCTGTATTGTTCTATGGTGCGACCGCACCTTGAATATTGTGTGCAATTCTGGTCACCATATCTTAAAAAGGATATAGCGTTATTAGAAAAGATATAGAGAAGAGCCACCAAAATGGTAAAGGGAATGGAAGGATACTCCTGTGAAGAGAGGCTAAAAAGGTTAGGGCTCTTCAACCTGGAAAAGAGACAGCTGAGGGGAGATATGATAGAGATCTATAAATTAATGAATGGAGTGGAATGGGTAAACGTAGATCGATTGTTTAAGCATCAGAATATAAAAAGACTAGGGGACATGCAACAAAGCTACAGGGTAACCTATTTAAGACTAATAAGAGAAAATATTTTTTCACTCAACGTGTAATCAAACTCTGGATTTTGTTACCGGAGGATGTGGTAAAAGTGTTAGTGTAGCTAGGTTTAAAAAAGGATTGGACAAGTTCCTGGAGGAAAGCTCCATAAGCCATTATTAAGAGGGACCTGGGATATCACTGTTTGACCCAATACAAGCATTGAGGAACCTGTGTCTTTTGGGGAAACTGCTAGGTACTTATGACCTACATTGGCCACTGATGGAGACAGGATACTGGGCTTGATATACCTTGGTCTGACCCAGCTGGCATATCTTATGTTCTTATGTTCTTAATATTTACCCTATTCTACCTTCTATATTAAGCTATACTCTGATTTGATTTAAATGAAAAGTTTTCTGATGGTACTAAGCCCTGACTGACTTCACAAAAACATTAAATTCTAAAATACAAAGCTTTATCAGCTTTAACCCAAAAAATTCCCTTTTCTCCAAAATTTAGATAATTTCCCTCTGTCATCCTGCTTTCAGTTGGTATACCTTAGGGCTCTTTCTTGGGACCTCTCCTTTTCTCTCTCTGCACTCAGTTCCATATGCACTTATTTCCTCCCATGGTTTTCAGTATCATCTTTATGCTGATGACTCTCAGATTTACCTTTCTGTGCCTGAAATCTCTCCAGGAATCCAGGATCGGATCTTTGCCTGCTTTTCCGACATTGCTGCTTGGATGTCTTACTGCCATCTGAAACTAAACATGGCTAAAACTGAGCTCGTGATCTTTCCCCCTAAACCTACTTCCCCCCTCCCTCTCTCTCTATTTCTGTGAATAATGCTACACTCCTCCCTGTCTCCTCAGCTCGTAACCTTGGGGTCATCTTTGACTCTAAACGCTCTTTCTCTGCACATATCCAACAAATAGCTAAAACCTTTCATTTTTTCTCTAATTACATTGGCAAAATGTGTCCCTTCTTTTCTACACACACTTCTAAGATCCTCATCCACTCACTAGTCACCTCCCATCTTGACTATTGTAACCTGCTCCTCACTGGTCTCCCTCTGAATCATCTTTCTCCCCTTCAATCTGTTTAAACCTGAGCTGCACAGCTTATCCTCCACCAGTGTCACTATGCTCATGTAACCCCTCTTCTCAAGACACTTCAATGGCTCCCTATCCATTTCTGCATCCAGTTCAAACTTTTCCTACTTATCTACAAGTGCTTTCATTTTGCAGTTCCTCACTACCTTTTCTATATATATATTCCTCCTACGGGAAATGCACTCCTCTGGTAGATTCCTTTTATCTGTGTTCTTCTCTGTCACTACCAGCTCCAGTCTTTGTTCATTCCACTTTGCTGCTCCATATGCTTGGAACAAACAACCTGAATCGGTGCATCGGGCTCCTTCTCTTGCCCTATTCAAATCCACACCTCTTTGAGACTGCTTTTGGATCCTGATGCTCCTCATTCTCTTGTCCACTATTCATGCACCCCGCTCCGGCAGGTCTGGGGGTGGTGTGGCCATTCCTTTCTGTTCTTCCTTTCCTTTTTCAGTAGCTCGTGCTCCCCTTTACTACCCCGAATCCCTCCTTTTCCGCTTAGATGTTACTACACCAGTGTTTTTTCTCCTGGTGTATACCCCTCCCTCCCTTAAACTTGAGCTCTGGGACTCGCTCCTTCTGACCTTCTCAGAGGTGTCACTGGCCTGTCCCCACTTGGTAGTCTTGGGTGACTTCAAATGTCACTTTGATTCTCCTTCCCGCCCTTATGACCAGTCCCTTGCCTATCTTATTGAAGACTCCTCCTTTAGGCAGCATGTACCATGCCCTACCCATGTTGCATGGCATACCCTGGACCAGAAATTTACCCCTGCCAGCTCTCAATGTGTGCCTTCGACAGTCTCCGCTTTGCCTCTCCTCTAGACAGATCATTTTTGCATAACTTTCTCCCTGTCTATTCCCACTACCCCTCCACCCCCTGACTGGAACTCTGCTGTTCTTCGCCTTTCTCACTTGTCTCATCGTATTATGCCTTCTACAGTGTCGGATTTCCCTTATGCTGATGCCCTCTTCCCGCAGGATTTCTCCTCCCTACATCTCCATCTTCAGGTGGAGACATGGAACTCCAAATTATCCTCTGCATTAAATTCTCTAGCCCCTCTGGTCCCCGTCCTGTTCTCTCAGGCCACCTCCCATCACCCTTGGTACTACGCCAGCCTGTATCTGCATAGATCACAGCTTCCTCATGCAGAGCTGCTCTGGCGTAAGTGTCCCTCACCTGCGTTTCTCTTGGTTTACCGGAATGCATCCTGCTATTACTGAAATTTACTCTGCTCCGCTAAGCTCTCATACTACACAGCTTCCATCATCTCAGCCTCTAACTCATCTCGTCAGCTCCACCTGACCCTCTGCTCTCTTTCAGCACTTCAGTCCTCCTCCAGCATGCCTGCACCCCCCTCCCAGGCCCCACCGGATCCTATTCATCTGGCCATCTTCTTTGCTGAGAAGATCCATTCTCTGAGACTCTCCTTCCCCTCGTGTTCCCCCTCCCTCCCACTTCTCTTTATTCCCCTTCCTCCCCTTTATCTCCTTCTCTGAGTATGCCCTGTCCTCCTGGAGCACCCCCTCCCCTCTTCCTTCCCTGATGCACACATGGAGCACCTTCGATCCAGTTACGGAGACTGAACTTTTCTCTGCTCTCCATAAGTCTCAGAAGACGACCTGTCTTGTTCCTATTCACTCTTCCTGGCTCTTAGTTCACTCACTGGCCCTTCTTCTCTATGTTCACAATCTTTTCAATACCAGTCTTGCTACGGATCTTTTCCAGACCGCCTGGAAGCATGCCTTAGTCCAGCCTATACTTAAGAAGCCCTCCCTGGACCCTTCCGTACCCGAACATTGGAGACCTGTATCCAACCTTCCCTTTTTGTCCAAACTTCTTGAAACCCTAGTTTTTGCCCAACTGTCCTCTCACCTGGACTTCACCTCTGCCTTACACCCTCATCAGTCAGGCTTCAAACCTGGACACAATACTGAGACTATTCTCAGTGTGATCTCATCAATGTAAATACTGTTTGTTCCCATCAATGTAAATAGTTACTGACTGTTCCTTGTACTGTTTTTGTACTAAGCAATGTAAATAGTTATATTATGTTCCATGTAACTGAAAACGATCATGTTAGCGTACTTTTCAGACCTTCATTGCTTGTAAACCGCACTTGATCTTATGGAAAGCGCAGTATAAAAATGTTTATTAAATAAAAAATATATAAATAAAAAAATTCTCCTCTCCCTCCTCAATGAGATCAACATAGCACACAAACATGGTGACATCTCTCTCATGGTTTCTCTGGATCTGTCTTCTGCGTTCGATCTTGTAGACCATCCCACACTTCTCTCATGTCTCTTTGGCTACGGGTTTCGTGGAATGGTCCTCAACTGGTTCAGGTCCTTCCTCTCCTCTCACTCCTTCTCAGTCCATGTTGGTTCATCCTCCTCACTCTCCACCCCTCTTCCCTGCGTGGTACCCCAGGGTTCGGTGCTGTCCCCTCTCCTCTTCAATCTCTTCCTTGCCCCACTCACACTGATTGTCCAGCAATCCGGTGTTTCAGCTTATTATTATGTTGATGACATAGTCCTTCTTTTCCACACTTCCCCTCTCTCCCCTGACCTCTCTCCCCTCAATGCATGCCTCTCCAGTGTTCCTCATGGCTGTCTGACAACTATCTTCACTTGAATCCTAAGTTGGCGGCCATGTGGCTTATCTTCAATGCCCCTATCCAGGACCTCTACCCCTCCTTATCCAGGACTCTTATTCCGCTCACTTCGACCTTGCATTACTTAGGGGTCACTCTTGATCCGGCTCTCTCTTTCTATCACCACATCTCTTCCCTCATTCGGTGCTCTTTTTGTAGCCTTCGCCAGCTCCATGCAGTATGCTCCCTCCTGCCTGTCTCTTCCTTGGCCTTGCTCATGGTGTCCCTTCTCCTATCCCACCTCAACTACAGCAACATCATCCTTTCGTCTCCAGCTCATCCAAAATACTGCTGCTTGCCTCCTCCCCCATGCCTCTCACAGGGACCATGTAGCCCCTCGTCTCGTTCAGCTCCACTGGCTTCCTCTGAAATATCGTTACTAGTATAAGATCCTTACCATAGTCCACAAGACCATCCACACTGGTACCTCCCGATACCTTGCTGATCTCATCCAGACCCATCTCCCTCCTCGCGCCCTCCGCACAATACACAACAACCGCTTGGACCTCCCTTCCCCAGCCCGGGCCCGTCTTGAGCACACTCGTCATTCTGATTTTTTCTTTCTTGGTCCTGCCCTGTGGAATTCTCTTCCCTCCTCCCTCCGTGCAGAGCATTCCTATCCTAGGTTTTAATCATTGCTGAAATCCCACCTTTTCTGTCATGCTTTTAACCTGTCCTCACCTCTTTCCTCCTAATATTTGATTTTCTGTCATGTGCCTTTTGCTTCTATATGTCTTATCCTCTCCACTTTCCTGTCTTATATTTTGTTGTTCCTTTCCTTCTGACTGCAACATTTTACTATTGTAAACCACCCTTCCACCTTGACTTGGGCGGTCAATCAAGCGATATAATAAAGATAAAGATGTGCATCTTTCCATACGCTAGTCCCCAGTTTTGCAATTCTTTTTCATCTTCATTGGATTGTAAGCTCTGATGAGCAAAGACTGCCATACATCTATTTTTACAGTGCTGTATATGCCTTGTAGCACTATGCAAACGATTAGCAGCAGTAGTAGTAGTTTATAAAATATTAATTTAAATCTAGCTGAACAATTTAGGCAAACCCATACATTTGGTCAGTCAATAAAACATTACCCTCCACCTGTGCATTAGTTAGGAGGAGATAGTTACTCTTACTTCAAAAGAGGTGAAGATTAGTGGGAGAGCTTGTGGAGAAGCTAGAAACAAAAAATGAAACATAGAAACATGACAGCAGAAAAGACCACATGGCCTGTCTAGTCTGTCCTTCCATATCAACCACTTTAGAGACCTTCTGTGTTTGTCTCATGTTTTCTTGAATTCAAATACTGTCTTTGTCTCTACTACCTCCACTGGGAGACTATTCCACGCATCTACCACTCTTTCCATAAAGAAATATTTCCGCATATTACTCCTGAGTCTATTCTCTTTCACAATCATCCTATGCCCCCTTGTAGCAGAGCTTTCACAGGTGACCTCCTCTTGTGCATTTATGCCATGGAGGTATTTAAGTGTCTCTATCATATCTCCTCTATTCCACCTTTCCTCTAATATATACATATATAAGATCTTTAAGTCTGTCCTCATATGCTTGATAACGAAGACCGTTAACCATTTTAGTAGCCACCCTCTGCACAGATTCCATCCTGTTTATATCCTTTTGAAGGTGTGGACTCCAGAATTGCACACAATACACCAAATGAGGTCAGACTTATATAGAGGCCCTATCACCTCCTTTTTTCTGCTGGCCATTCCTCTCCCTATGCACCCAAGCATCCTTCTGACTTTTGCCATTGCCTTTTCTACCAGTTTAGCTACTTTAAGATCATCAGAAACAATCACTTATTTTGTGGACAAAAGTACTAAGCCCCATACAAGGTACTGCTCCCTTGGATTTTTGCTGCCCAAATGCATGACCCTGAATTTTTTAGCATTAAATCTCAGCTGCCAAATTCTCAACCATTCTTCAAGCTTAGCTAGATTCTTCCTCATGTTATCTACTCCTTCCTGGGTGTCTACTCGATTGCAGATTTTAGTATCCTCCAAAAAGAGGAAAACCTTACCCGACAGCCCTTCTGCAATATGACTAACAAAGATCTTAAAATGAATTGGACCAGGGACAGATCACTGCGGCACACCACTGGTAACCTTCTCTTCAGTGAGCTCCATTTATCTGTACACTTTGTCGTCTCCCACTCAACCAATTTCTAATCAAGTCAATCACTTTAGGGTCCATCCCTAGGGTACTCATAGGTCACCTGTGCAGAACGGTGTTGAAGGCTTTACTGAAATCTAAATACACCACTTCTAGAGCTCTCCCTCGGTTCAACTCCCTGGTTACCCAGTCAAAGAAATCAATTAGATGTGCTTGACAAGACCTGCCTCTGATAAACCCTTGCTGCCTCAGATCCTGCAATCCATTGGACTCCAGAAACCTCATTATTCTCTCTTTTAGAAGCATTTCCAATAATTTACTCATCAAAGAGGTTAGACAAACCAGCCTGTAGTTTTCAACTTCATCTTTATTTCTGATTTTGTATAAAGGGACCATAAGTGCTTTTCTCCAGCCCTCTGGGACTACTGCCGACTCTAAAAAAAGCTTTGAAAAGTTCAGTCAGTGTTGCTGCTGGACCGTTCCTTCAGTATTTTCAGATGTATCCCATCCAGTCCCATTGTTTTGTCTACTTTTTGTTTAGCTAGTTCCTCACAAAGACAGTCTTCTGAAAATCATTCAAGATCCCTGTCACTTCTGTTTCTATTTGTGGGTGTTTTCTGAGGTCCTGCTCCTGGCCCTCCATCTACGAACACAGAACAGAAATATTTGTTAAGCAATTCCGCTTTATCCTCATTAGCTTCTACATATTTGTCCCCTTCACCCTTGAGTCTGACAATACCATTTTTGCCCTTCCTCTTCTTACTAAGATATCTGAAAAAAGTCTTATCACCCCATTTTATTGCATTGGTTATTTATTCTTCTTTTTGTATCTTTGCTTTCCCGAGTAGTTTGCTAGCTTGTCTTTTACAAATATAGATGCTTGTCTTCCTCTCTCTGTGAGACCACCCTCACAAAAGGTCACTTTCAAAAAAGGCCACCCACTCTCTTCACCTTTTCAGATACTTCTTTTGAGAATCCTAGTGGCCTCCTTTCCCTTTTACATTTATTTACCGTTCTAACAAAATGGGTTGTTTCCCTTAAAACAGCCCCTTTCAGTTTTGCCCATTGCTTTTTTACATCCCACATCTGTTCCCATCCCGCTAACAATGCCTTGAGATATTGTCCCACCTTGGAAATGTTAGTTTTCCTAAAATCTAAGACCTTTGCTTTTAAATAGATTTTTATAGCCCTAGACCTAATAATGAACCACACCATCTGATGATCACTGGATGAGAGATGATCTCTCACTATGATATCAGAAACACTTTTCTCAATAGTGAGCACCAAGTCCAGTATGGCCCCTTCATGTGTAGGTTCTGTTACCAGTTACCGGAATAGTCCTCACTCTAGAAAATCTTGGATCACTTTACTTCTGGATGATGCTGCAGCAGGAATGTGCCAATCAATATCCGGCATATTGAAATCACTTATCAGTAGCATTTTTCTTTTCATGGCAATACTTCTATTAAATCCCTGTCCACTTTTTCTCCCTGTGAGGGAGTTCTGTATAGCACACCAATCCAAATGGATTTCCCTTTCCCTCTTTCTACTTTAACCCACAGTACTCCCTCACTCTCTTTTAAGCCCTGTAATTCTATAGCTTTATTATTATTTTTTACAGATAAGGCCACTCCTCCCCTTCTTCCTACCATGTTCTTCCTGAATAAAGTAAGGCCCCGGTATAATTACATCCCAGTCATGGTTGTTTATGAACCATGTTGCCATAACCACCACTAAATCCAAGTCAGTCTCTTCCATTAAAGTCTCAACATCTGGGATCTTATGACCATTCCTACGGGCATTTATACACACTGCTTTCCAGATGTTGCCTATTTTATCAATTTCTACAGAAGTATTTAATGTTTCACTTACCTGGGGGCTTTCTTCACCTATCCCCAATGAATATAGTTTAAAGCCCTCTTCAGTAGATTAGCGAGTCTGCTGCGGAAGATACTTTGACCCTTCTCGGACATACAGATGCCATCTCTGCTCTGCAGCCCTTGGAAAATCACCCCATGGTCCAGAAAAACATAACACTCTTGATGACACCATCCATGCAGCCATACATTCATCTTCAGGATGTGAGCTTCTCTACCTTAGTCTTTACCCTCAGCAAGAAAGACTGAAGAGGATACCACCTGCAACACCTATCTGCTTCACCCTCTGTCCCAGAACCATGAAGTCACTTTTGATACACTCAAAGGAATACCTAGCAGTATCATTTGTGCTGACATGGATGAGCAACATCGGATAATAGTCAGTAGGCTTGATGAGTCTTGGCAACCTCTCCATAACATCTCAGATTTTAGCACCTGGCAGAGAGCACAGCACTCTGGGCATTAAGTCTGGTAGGCAGATGGATGCCTCAATACCCCTCAGAAGAGAGTCACAAACCACCACTACTCTTCACTTCCTTGTGGTCACTGATTCTGCAACTTTGGAGTGCCTGAGCTCTGGTTCTTCGCTTTTCTGGGATGCTGTCACCTCCTTCACTTCCAGTGCTGCATACTGGTTCTTCAATTCAAAGGCTGGAAGAGTTTGATTATTGAGTCTGCAGGCTCTGGTGACTCATGCCAACTGAAACCTCCCATCTTCACCTCTGTTGGAGACATTGGATGTTTCAAGAAACGTCTCATCAATGTACTTATCGCTGTCGCAAATGATTCCGAGCCTTGCTACCTATTCTCTGAGCTCCTCCACTTGTTTTATGAGGATTTCAACCTGTAGGCTTCCTGCACATGGAATTGGTCCTTAATATGGCATTAGGCTGTCTATCTGGACAGAGACAGAAACTGATTGGAGGCAACAACTTTGGCAATTTGATTTTTCCAGTGATAGTTCAGTTGGTGGAGCTTTAGTACCTGTTGAAGCAAACGAGAGAGACCTACCAAAATCCGCAACTTTCCCTCAGCTATCCTTTAAGAGAGAAAGCAGTTATCCTCTTTTTTGTCTGTTCAAACAGTGCTGTTCTATGTCTCTGTGTGTAGCCCCACTTACAAAACAGTTATTACTTTACATTAGTAAGTTTTGATATTATCTGTCAGAAGAAAACATAATTAATATGTTTCCTTTGTAAAATTACCTTATCAGAGCACCTTGAAGAATTTCAAATTGTTTGTCAACAGGCTAATTGGGGAGTAGCCTCATTTAGCAAGAATTCTCACATGGGGTGGGGGAACTGGGGTGGGAAGGGAGGGATCTAACACCTGATGAGGTCAGTGGCTTCAACAAGCTTGCTGTGAATGGAAACCTGGAAAAAAAGAACAATGAACTCTAAAAGCAGAAATTTATTCAACACCACAAAAAATTCCCCTTTTGCAATATAGCACCAGAAAAAGAAATTAGCTATTAAAAATGAAGATCAAAACCCCTCTGAGAGCTCTCAGACAGAGAATTGTATTTAAAAGTCACACAGTATTACCTTGCTTGCAGTTGAGACCCTGTTAGGAATGCCAGCATTTGTAACACACTTTAGACCTTAATACAGCACTCAGCTGCCTGGCTCCTTATAAGCTAATTAAGGACGACTAACACTTGATGAGGTCAGTGGCTTGAATGAGCTTGCTGTGAATGGAAAGCTGGGCATTTAATTGTCAGGGATCCTGCAAAAACCTGAACCTGAATCCTGGTTCAAAACGTGGCACATAGTGGAGGATTCTTGTTTTGCCTGTTTCATTCTATCAGCTCTTCATTTCAAAGTGCTAAGTACAATAAAATAAAGATGATTAAAAAGGAGTCACTGCTTGTGGTGTAGGTTTCTTCTCTTTCCCTTGCAGCATCTCCGACAAAAGATATTTATAATATGGGTGATAACTTTCCTGCTTTTATGTTCTTAAGATCTTTTATGTAAGGTTGTTCAATTTTGATCACCAAGTTGGGTTCCTTTTATGCAAATGAATGGAAAGCTGGCAAAAAGAACAATGAACTCTAAAAGAAGAGCTTTGCCCAACACCAAAAAAGTCCCTTTTGCAGTATAGCACCAGAAAAAGAAATTAGTTGTTAAAAATGAAGACCAAACACCCTTTATGAGATCTTATATTTAAAAGCCACACAGTATTACCTTGCTTGCAATGGAGACCCTTTTAGGAATACCAGTACTTGCAAGGCACTGTAGATCTTCATACAGCACTCATCTGACAAACACCTTTGTGCATTAATAAAGGACCGCTAACACATGATGAGGTCAGTGGCTTCAAAAGAGCTTGCTTTGAATGGAAAGCTGGAAAAAAGAATGACAAAGTAACTGCAGAGCTTTACCCAACACTCACAAAAAATTCCCCATTTATAATGTAGCCCTGTTAAAAGAAATTTGCTATTGAAAATGAAGACTAAAACCCCTTTAAGAGCTCTCAGGCATAAAGCTTGCATTTAAAAGACCCTCAGTATTACCTTGCTTACAATGGAGACCATGTTCGGAATGTCTGTACTTGCAAGGCACTGTAGATCTTTATACAGCACTCAGCTGCCTAGCTCCTTCGCAAGCTCTTTAAGGACCACTAACACCTGATGAGGTCAGTGGTTTCAACAAGCTTGCTGTGAATGGAAAGCTGTAAAAAGTAACAATGAACTCTAAGAGCAGAGCTTTACCCAATACCACAAACAATTTTAATTTTGCAATATAGCCCCAGAGAAAGACATTAGCTATTAAAAATGAAGACCAAAACCACTTTAAGAGTTTTCAGGCAGAGAGCTTGTATTTAAAAACCACACAGTATCACCTTGCTTACAATGGAGACCCTTTTAGGAATGCCTATACTTGCAAGGCACTGCAGACAGCTATAGAGCACTCATCTGACAAACTCTTTTGTAAGCTAATCAAGTATAACGTGATGAAGTCAGTGGCTTCAAAAGAGCTTGCCATGAATGGAAAGCTGGAAAAAAGACAATGATCTCTAACAGCAGAGCTTTACCCACACCACAAAACATTCCCCTTTTGCACCAGAATAAGAAATTAGCTGTTAAAAATGAAGACAAAACCCCCTTTAATTCTCTTAGGCAGATAGCTTGTATTTAAAAGCCACACAATATTACCTTGTTTGCAATGGAGACCCTGTTAGGAATACCAGTGTTTGCAAGGCACTCTAGATCTTTATATAGCACTCAGCTACCTAGCTCCTTTGCAAGCTAATTAAGGACCACTCATGACATCAATGGCTTCAAGAAGCTTGCTGTGAATGGAAAACTGGAAAAAGGAACAATGAACTCTTAACAGCAGAGCTTTATCCACAGCACAAAAAAAATTCTCATTTTGCAATATAACACCAGAAAAAGACATTAGCTATTAAAAATGATGACTAAAACCCTTTTAAGAGCTCTCGGGCAGAGAGCTTGTATTTAAAAGCTACACAGTATTACCTTGCTTGCAATGGTGACCCTGTTAGGAATGCTCTGAATTTCTTTCAGTCATTTTATTTATATGTATTTAGCTCATGCCTTTCCAGTAGTAATTCATGGTGAATTATATTCTGCTACTTTAGGTAGGTCCTTCTTGGGCTTACAATCTGTTTGTATCTGAAACAATGGAAGGTTAAATGACTTCCCCAAGCCACAAGGATTACTAGTGTTTTTTTTTTCTGGTCTCAGGCTGCTACCTTAACCTCTGGGCTACTTCTCCACTAGACTTCTCTTCTGCTATTTTACAAAAGGTATGAGGGCTTGATATACAGTATGGGCTCTATTCCATCCTGGACATCTATCCCCTCTGTACGTCCGGTCTGATCTAGATGTACAGAGGGGAATTGCGATTTTGATCCAGTGGGGCATGTCTAGCCCTGAGGGATAAAAATCACAAACAATCCTGCACATGCAGGCCAGGACAGCGATTTAGTCCGGCCTGCACGTTCAGGACTGTCCCTAACTAACTCAGTCAAGACTCTTCAATGGAGCCATGGTGTCATGTTGACATAGCACCGCGGCTCCGTTGAAGAGCCTCACTCTTCAATGGAGCCATGGCGTCATGTTGCCATGGCACCGCGGCTCCATTGAAGAGCCGCGATGCTGGCCACAAGAGAATAAATGCTTATTGCCTATAGCCCGACCCTTGATCTAGCCAGGGTCAGGCTGTGGGGAATGTCCTCTGGCCCCCTGCCCTATACACACCCCAGCTGTCCCAAAAAACTCATCCCCGCATATGTCGCCAGCCCTGGACATATAGGGCCGACATTAGAATCGGTCCTGCATGTTCAGGGTCTGTGACCCCCCCCCCTAGACTCTGCCCCTGAGCTGCCCCTTCCCCACCCCCGTCTAACTTCCCTTCACAACCGGCCAGGAGAAGGCATGAATAGCGGGGATGGACATCCCGTTGGATCATCCATCCCTACTATTCATGACACAGAATAACCCCCTATGTGCCTATGTGCATTCAAAGCCCTGTCATAAATTTGCCATGCTTTTCCCATTCTCAGCCATCAGGAAATGCCCACATGTATCATGTTAATGTAGGTGCCTATTTTTATACGCCTATGCCCCAGTGTAATTTTATAGGCACCTACTTGTACTTGTAAAACACTGTTCTACATGCTCAAGTTGCTTACAAAATTCCCTGTTATATTATTAACCTTTCCATAGTGTAGAATTTGTTGTGTTTTTTTAAGCTTAACATCTTAGATTTTGGAACATTATCTTTGACATTCATTTTACCAAACATCTGTTGACACATCATGTCAAAGTGTGCTCTTGTGTCAGACCGATATTAATTTACTATCTTTGTCATTTACTTGCAGTATGTCCTTCTTGTCCTATCTGATTCCTTTGCTGTCATGCTGACAAAATGCATTTTGTTCTTTTTACGGGTACACAGTCATCAAAAGTTCCTAAATACAGCCATGACTTTTACTCTACTGTGTGTTTCCTTATCAGTTCAAGTTGCTTTTTCCCCCTTTTGTAATATATATATATATATATATATATATATATTACAAAGGGGGGAAAAGCAGCGTGTGTGTGTTTTATTTTTAACTTTTACAAGTGATATTTTGGATCAAAATGCATATCTGTTATCTGAATAACCCTGCATTTAAAGACAGTTCTTTCAAAAATAGGTACATATCAAGGTACAGCTAATTGCTCCCAAATGTATTTGGATGTCACAATCTGAAGATGAGGATGTCAGAAAGATGACAGAAATGTACAACAATGAGTTCCTTTGCTACTGACCTTCAGCAAGATCATTGCTATAAATTTCTGCCAGACACTGTTAGATACCCTCTTTTTGAGCTTGTGGCAACTATGAGACTGATATTGAAATTATTTGTGCTCAAAATTTTGAGATTTATGTACCTCGGTTGGGATCTTTGAAAATGCACTAGGCCTATGCCTGACTTTATTCTCAAAAGTTTACTAAACTCTTAAAGATGCTTCTTCTTCAACAGGCCTTAAGTGGCAGTAAGGGAGTCTCAGGGGCCAGTTCAGTGGGATTGAGTGTGAAGCACGCGGGAACCCCTCTGGGCTCGGGGGCCAATGAGATTCCTTTGAAGAAGCCTAGGAAGGAGAAGGATAGGCCAGACCAATTGGTAGCTTCAAAGAGCCACCAGTCTGAGGAATTGGATACAGAGTTGGACATGGAAGATGAGTTAGAAGAGGGAGAGCTTACGGAACAAGAGGATCAGGCTAGAGTGATTCGGGTTTTCCGTAAGTTACCAGTGCTTATAGCAGAGATGCTGAAGGCTCTTAATATGCCGTCTACGGGTCCGGCAGAAGATGCGACCTTAGAGGATCCCTTATTGTAAGCTGTACGTAAGACGCAAAAAGCCTTTCCGGTACACCGAGTAGTCCGGGAAATGATTCAGGAAGAATGGGACATGCCCGAGGCGGGCCTTAAAGGAGCCAGGGTAATGGCCCGCCTGTATCCATTGGTAGATCAGGATCAGGAATTGTTTAAGTACCCAAGGGTAGACGCGGCAGTCTTGGCGGTGACCAAGAAGACCACCATCCCAGTGGAAGGTAGTGCCACTCTCAAGGATGCTCAGGAGAGAAAGCTGGACACCTTTTTGAAGCAGGTATTTCACATCAATGCTCTATCCATACAGGCAGCTATTTGAGGTGCATGGGTTGTGAGAGAATGTCTTCGCTGGTCTCAGAAGGTGCAGGGAGAGCAGTTGGAAAAGAGGGAAGGTGGAACAGCAAGATTGGAATCCGGAACGGCTTATCTAGCGGATATTCATTATGACCTTATTAGAGGTTTGTCTAAGAGTATGGCCTCCGTGATAGCAGCACGGAGGTATCTTTGGCTGCGTAATTGGGCGGCAGATGGTTCCCCAAAGGCGAGGCTGGGTAAGCTGCCTTTTAGAGTATTTTAGAGGTAAGTTACTGTTTGGTGAAGATTTAGATAAGTTAGTTAAGGAGTCCAAAGTTAGGGGAGTCCAAAGGTGGAAGGCTCCCTGAGGATAAGTAAAAACAGGGGCGTCCGGCTCTGGCGGCCAAGGGACAACAGAGGGAATTTTGCAGGTTCCGTTCTGCACAGTTCGGCCAATTTCAGAGAGGATGTTTCCCTTATCTGAATCAGGGGTTTCGAGGTTTTAGAGGGGCAAGCCGAGGATTTGGGGCATCCTCTTCCTCGAACCTTAGAAAGCCACAATGAAGCCAGGAGGACCCAGGTGGGAACGATAGCTGTGGGAGGTCGGCTACAAGAGTTCTATCCTGCTTGGGTCCAGATTACATCAGATCAATGGGTGTTGGAAGTCATTCGAGAGGATTATGCTCTAGAGATTCAATGCCCAGTGATCGACTGTTACGTTCAATCTCCATGCAAGTCACCTTGCAAGATCGAGGTGGTACAAGAGACATTACAGAGTTTGTTGGACCTCAAGGTAGTGGTGCCGGTGCCATTAGACCAGTGCAGTTACGGTTGATACTCCATATATTTCGTAGTGACAAAGAAAGAAGGGTCCTTTCGCCCAATTTTGTATCTCAAGAAGGTAAATCTCTGTCTCTGAGTGTCTCACTTTCATATGGAAATGCTGAGGTCCATGATCATAGCAGTGAGGGCAGGAGAATTTCTTACTTCTCTGGATCTGTCGGAAGCTTACCTGCACATTCCAATTCGGCAGGGGCATCAGAGGTTTCTCAGGTTTGCAGTGCCAATGGGACATTTTCAGTTCCGAGTGTTGCCGTTTGGTTTGGCAGCGGCGCCATGGATGTTTACCAAAGTCATGGTAGTCGTGGTGGTGGTGGCGTTGAGAAAGGAAGGAATTCTGGTACACCCTTACCTAGACGATTGGTTGATATGGGCAAAGTCCGAGATAGAGAGCGAGTTGGCTACTGCAAGAGTGATAGAGTTTCTTCAGAGTCTGGGTTGGGTGGTCAACATGGCAAAGAGCAGATTGAAGCCGATGCAGAATTTGGAGTACCTGGGGGATCGGTTTGATACGAAGCTAGGAAAAGTTTTTCTGCCACATTTGAGGGCAGTAGGGTTGAGAAAGTTGGTCTGCACGTTTCTGGACAGATGGAATCCCACAGCATGGCATTATCTACAGTTACTAGGTACCATGGCAGCAACTCTAGACTTGTTGCCGTGGGAGAGAGCACACATGCATCTGTTACTGAGAGCTTTGCTCTGAAGGTGGTCACACCAAGAGGACCTGCTGTCTCGGAGACTTCCATGCCCGACGGAGACAAAGCAGGCGCTTCCCATGGTGGCTACTTCCAGAGATTCTGGAGGAGGGGGTGCCCTTTGAGGCACCAGAATGGCTACCTTTGATGACAGATGCCAGCCTCTTAGGATGGGGGGCGCAGGTCAAAGGACATTTTGCTCAAGGTCTATGGAATGATGTGGAAAAGGATTGGTCTATAAACAGGTTGGAGTTGAGAGCAGTTGGTCTAGCGCTGAGGGCATTTCAGAGTCGCCTAAGAGGGAAGGCAGTGCGGGTGTTTTCCAACAGCTCAACTGCAGTGGCCTACATCAATTGTTAGGGAGGCACCAGCAGTGCAGCTCTGGAAGCCGAGGCCGAACAGCTGTTAGTGTGGGCCGAGGGCAATCTGGTGGCCTTGTTGGCAGCACATGTGGCAGGAGTAGACAACGTGCTGGCTGAATTTTTGAGTCGAGTCAAGGTGGACACGGCAGAGTAGGTCCTGCATCCAGAAGTGTTCGACATGGTGGTGCGTCACTGGGGAACGCCGGTAATGGATTTGATGGAGACATTCCAATCGGCAAAAGTCAGCCACTTCTTCAGCATGTGAAGGGAGAGAATGTTGGAGGGTCTAGATGCCCTCATTCAAAAATGGCCAGAAGGAGGGAGGGAGGGAGGAGTGGCTCAGTGGTTGGGACAGACTACCTCAGGCCAGAAGGCCAGGGGTTCAATTCCTGCATGGGGACAAGCAACCTCAGGCCAGAGGGACTGGGGTCTCTAGTCCCATGGCCACTCCTTGTGGCCTTGGGCAAGCCACTTAACTCTCCATTGCCTCAGGCACACCTAGATTGTGAGTCCATCAGGGACAAGGGAATAAAAAGTACCTGCTAGTATACATGTAAACCACACTGATTCTAAAGTGCACAGTATAAAAAAAATAAAAATAAATAAGAGCAGCTCCTGTACATGCTTCCACCATGGGCCTTAATAGGTCAGGTATTGCAGAAAATAGAAGTTCACAGGGGACTGGCCACAGAGGCCATGGTATGCAGATCTCATAAGACTCTTAGTGGAACACCCCTGGCAGCTTCCAATGCAAAGGGACCTGTTGTGTCAGGGTCCACTACTCATGCCTCAGGTGGATCAATTCTCACTTACAGCTTGGCTCTTGAAAGGGCAAGGTTGAGAGCAAAAGGATACTCTAGACCAGTTATTTCTACCAAGTTGAGAGCTAGTCAGAGGTCTACCTCATTGGCATATATTCAAATCTAGCATGTTTGAGGCATGGTGTGGGGACAAGACAGTGGAAGCATTGAGGGTGTCAGTCCTACACATGCTGTCTTTCTTACAGGACAGTTTTGACAAGGGATTAGAGGCAGCATCCTTGCGGCTGCAGATAGCAGTGCTCTCATGCTATAGGGGAAAGATAAGAAGAGAGGCGCTGGGAGCTCATCCGGATATTAAACATTGTTTAAGAGCAGTATCTCTTTTGAGGCCGCCAGGTAGATCGGCAATTCCAAAGTGGGACCTCAAGTTGGTGCTAGAAGCATTAGTGGAAGAACCCTTTGAGCCTTTGTCTAGGGCTTCAATTAAGGATCTTACCCTCAAAGTAGTAGTTCTGGTGGCAATATGTTCAGTGCATAGAATTTCAGAGCTGCAGGCTCTGTCTTGTCGAAAGCCTTTTGTAATATTTTATGATAACAAAGTGATCTTGCGGCCAGTCCCGTCTTTCTTGCCGTAAGTTGTATCAACTTTTCATGTGAATCAGGTAGTTTCACTGCCAGTTCTTGAAGAAGATACTGGAAAGGCGGATGCTCAAAAGTTGCATTTTCTAGACGTTTGCCAAGCATTAAAGAGATATGTGCGGAGAACAGAGGTTTTCCGAAAGTCAGATAGGCTGCTTGTTCTATTTGGAGGGGCAAGGAAAAGAGAGGCAGCCTCTAAGGCTTCCATTGCCAGATGGCTTAAAGAGTCTATAGCGTCAGCGTACATTTTGAAAGGAAAAGCAGTGCCTGAAGGGCTTAAAACTCATTCGACTAGAGCGCAAGAGGCTTCCTGGGCCGAGTACAGCTTAGTGCCGGCAGCTGAGATTTGCAAGGTGGCGACTTGGTCATCTTTAAATTTGTTTGTGAAGCATTACCGTCTGGATATTCAGGTGGAGAAGGATACTTTGTTTGGATCAGCGGTGCTTCAGGCTGGTCTAGCAGGTCCCTCCCGTTGAATTCTTTAGTTCACTTCTCTGTTACATCCCCAGGGGTTCGGGACTAGACTGGAGGGATGATAAGGAAGGTGAAATTAGACTTACCTGCTAATTGTTGTTTCTTGAGGAATTCCAGTCTAGTCCTTCATTCCCCCCCCCCCCCCTAGTTGGTTGGCCTGAAGCAAAGAAAGTGGACAAAGTGCGTCGGAGATGCAGCTGTACAGATGCGGGCCAAAAGTAGGGGAGGGTGGTTGGTTAACGAACCGTGGGATCTGGGGAACGGGAATCATTAACCTCCATAGAGGGGGGAGGTAGGACCTCATCAGTGCAGAACAAAATAAGTAACTTAGGGGTCTGTTTACTAAACGGCGCACTTGTACGGGGCGCACATGAGCGCTCTAAAAGATGTATTTAAGTGCTTTTAAGCGCCCCATACGAGTGCGCGGCACATTAACGGGTCCCGCAAGCGTGCGCCGACAACGCGCACATTTGCGGGGCGGTAATGTGCGAAAGAGGCGTGCCAAGGCGAAATGAGGGCGGAGGAAGGCCCCCTAGGGGCGGAGAGACGGGGTCAGTGGGCGGAATGTGGGAGGGGAGAGACTCGCCGCACAGGAGCGTGCCCGACTCTGCAAAGAAATTTACCGCCAGTGAAACACTCGCGTTAGAGGTGCTGTGCAGGGCAAAGAAACCGTTTCCGTCAGCAATGTGCAGCACAATAGTGGAAGCCCAAAAACCGTGAGCAGTGTGATCTATGTGCACAGATCAAACGCCGTAATGTCACAGGGCACTAACCACACGGGCGCCGCGCACCTTAGCGCATCTGTCAATCACAGCTTCTGTTCTTCACGACGGAACGCCCACTCCTTATACGGCACCCGCTCGGTACCGCGGACCGCACAACACCGGCCGTTTAGTAAACAGACCCCTTAGTGTTTTATTAGAGTTAAAAGCGGGAATGGTTTTTCACGTTGACTAAGTATCAGATTAGTTTAAGGTTTGATTCTATTGTTTTGTATTGCTACTTAATTATTGCTCCGGTGAGTCTGTTTTGTCAATAGGTTACTGGTCAGAGGAGTCGGTACCTGGAGTATTATTACCAGTGTCATCAGAAGAATGACATTTCTCATTCTCCAAAGCTGCTGGAGGAGGTGCTTAACCCAGAGGTTCGGGACTAGACTGGAGTTCCTCAAAGAACAACAATTAGCAGGTAAGTCTAATTTCACCTTAACTTTTAGTAAACATGCCCCACTGTGTTCAAATGGTGTCTCTTTTTGCTTTTGCTTATAGATGCAATGGTGCATGCATGATTGATTGCTATGAATTCAGGAGTCTTGTTGCATGTGTACTGAGTAAGTATGGCTACTATATGAAACATAGAAACATGATGGCAGAAAAAAGACCACATGACCTATCTAGTTTGCCCTTATGCATGTGAGAATGAATCTGCAGTGAGCTGTGAATGAAAGGATTTTAGTAAATTGATTAGTGAGAAATTTAAACTGAATTTCTAGTAGGTCGGTTCTGTTGAAGCACTTTAAAAGTTGCAAGATCAAGTGTGGAAAGTCTAGCTCTGGAATCTCTATTCTGGCATTTCTTTATATTCTGTATGAATAGAATCCCAAGAGTGAAAGGGGAAAGCAGCACAGCATGTCACTAGGCTTTTAGATGGCAGAAGAAAGCGTTTTGCAGTTTTTTAAATTTAGTTCGGTACTAGGCTACTCCGTCTCTTCTTTTCAATAAATATAGAGGCATTTAAACAAAGCCCTGCACTGGTAATGCACATATGGGCCGTGTTACTAACATGGAGCTTTGAGCTAAGTGCAGAGGGCGATACATCCATCCCTCTGCAGTTACCATATTTCAACATGGCTAACCTGCCACAGGAGCAGCTATGCCACCCACTGAGGTGGCGTCGTTGCACCTACGCTATATGTGATGAGCGCAGGTAATGCGGCTACAAATGCACACACTTGCTACACTACAGCAAGCATGCCCCATCCCACCTAGTCACGTCCCTGACATATGCTACAAGAGTAGCATGGGGTTTTGGGTGCATGGGCCTGCACTACATCCCAGCACTCTACCAAATCCACATGCTCACCCCACACTAACCTAGTGCTACTCTTTAGTAAACATGCCCGATAATCCCATTGAATAGAATGGCAACTCTGTCAAAAGAGTCCATTAAGAGGCAAATGAAAAGTTTGTATATGGGTGAAAAATCTCTCGTGGGCTGTTTGGATGAAGCATTTATATTGACGTCACCTCTTGAACACCAAGAATTAGCAAAGCGCATTAGCAGACATTCAGTTCATTAAGGTGCCTTTAAAGAATACACACACAAAAACTGATTAAACTCACAGTGGGGCATATTTACTAAATTGCATTAAGTGTTTGCAGTTATCACACATTAACTGCAAATATTAAGGTGTGGTAATTACAAAGTAAATGCAGAGCCATGCCTAGCCGCTGCTCTGCATCTAGTACACGGAGCAGACGCTTTCTACACAGAACCAGAGTTACATGTAACATGGGCCCCTGTCGAAAATAAATCCTCTGCCATGGTGGCACTAGGGAAAATGCTGCCCTATTAACAAAAAACAAAAGGGGGTTAAAGAAAGATGTGTTTACTGCTTGCTTACCATTCTTAGCTTTATAAGTTGGTCAGCACTAAGCTGTGCAGGCAGGTAGGGAAGTGGATCAATGTGTTTGGGGGGGGGGGCACTACAGGTTGACTGTTTGGACAGCATACTATATTTGTCTCAGAGAGAGACACAGAAGTGATTTCTTGGAAACAATCTTTCCTCTCCCTGGCTATACAAGAAAACAGCTAGTATAACAATAGCACAGTATAAAATTATAGGACTATTTTTATTTTCTAAACTAATCTAGATTCAAGAAAGAATTCCACCTTGTAATCTGCCGAAAGATTTGCTTAACCAACTAAAACAGCAGCAGGAATGGAGGGCACTGGTGACTGACGAGGATTTGCCATGCTTTTAAAGGAATCTTAGGCTTAATATCTGAGAAATTACAGCAGAGGTTACACTACTTGTAAATCCCAAAGCACCACTGCAATCGGCAATGCTATAAAGACACATCAAAGTGAGACAGTTCATGTTCCTTACAACCTACAGTCTGATCACATCAGTGTGTCTAATGTCCAGGTGGAAGCCCACTTGAGCAAAAGTGATCACCGCTTGGTGTGGTTTGAAGTAAAAGCCAAAGCAGAGTCCAATCACAGCAAACTCAAAGTCCTAGATTTCAAAAACACTGACTTTAGATAAAATGAGAAAGTACCTGCAGGAGGATCTAGCAGGGCGGGAGGACATAAGGGAAGTGGAAAGGCAGTGGGCTAAACTGAAAGAGACCATAACAACTGCAACAGATCTATAGGTAAGGAAAGTACATACAAGCAGGAAGAAAAGGAAACCAATATGCTTCTCCAATGGCAGCATTCACAATTTTCAGAGAAACATAAAAAGAGGAACACAGAAAAGAATACCAGATAAAGCCGAAAGAGGCAAAGAAACAAAACAGGATGGCAAAAGCACATGCAGAAGAAAAAATGGCTACAGATGTGATGAGAGACGTCAAGACTCGTTTCAAGTATATTTAGGAAAGGACAAAAGCAAGAGGTGGAATTGCAAGACTCAAAGTTGGTAAGGACTGATTTGTGGAAAGTTATAAGGGAACTGCAGAATTGCTAAACAAATACTTCTGACCCGTGTTCACAAAAGAAAATCCTGGAAAAGTGCTAGTGGTAAGAAAAGTAATGAAGAAGCTGCTGAAATAAGGATAATTTTTTTTATGGAAATCAACAAGTTGTGACATCCAAGGCAATATGGATTTACAAAGGGAATATTGTGCCAAATAAATCAGATTGATTTCTTTGACTGGGTGACCAGAGATCTAGATCAAGGGCATGCAAAGGATGTGGTCTACGTAGATTTCAGCAAAGCCTTTGATACTGTTCCTCATAGGAGGTTTGTGAATAAACTGAGCAGCCTGGGGATGGATCCCAAGGTGGTGAACTGGATCAAGAACTGGTTGATTGACAGACTAGTGAAGAAAGTGGTAAATGGAACTCACTCTGAAGAAAGAAGGGGGAGTAGTGGAGTGCCTCAAGGATCGGACCTGGGACCTCTACTGTTCAATGTCTTTGTGGGTGATATTACTGAAGGTTTAAAAGGAAAGGTTGCCTTTTTGCCAATGTTACAAAAATTTGCAACAGAATGGACACTTTGGAGGAAGTAGCTGACATGAGAAAAGGGTTACAAAAATTAGAAGAATGGTCAAATCATTAGCAATTGATATTTATTGCCAAGAAGTACAGAGTGATGCACTTGGGATGAAGAAACCCAAAGGAGCTGTACTTTATGGGAGACATTCTGACCCGTGTTTAGCGGGGATATGCATCCAGGGCGGGTGTATAATACCTGCTAAACGTCTGGCTCATATTCCCACCTAAGAGCTCCCCAAACATACTGCAAAGATTTGTGGGAAGCTCTGGAAGGGGGCGAGAGGAGGTGGGTCTGAAGAGGAGTGAGGGCGGGGAGTAGGCAGAACCTTGACTGCGGAAATACAGGGCCAATTCAGGTGTCAGATCTGTACGTCCAGAGTCGGCCATCTACACGGGGAACTTATTCCACCTCAGAGGTGGAATAAGTTCCCCCGAGGTTTGTGGTAGACAGTGGCGGGACAGGCAGAGAAGGTGAGCAGGGGCAGGGTGTTCCCTGCAGTCCGATCCCAGCCTCAGAAGGCCAAATCGAGGGTCAGGTGGCAGGGAACAGGTGATTCAATGCAGCTCCGGTGATCGGGGCTCTGGCATGGAGCCACAGTGCCATGGCAATGGGACACCACAGCACCATGGCTCCATGCAGGAGCCTGGATGAGCTAGCCAGGCAGAGCTCTGGACATCCGAGGTGCCTGAACTGGGATACATCCTGGACATCCAGACTCTATGCCATGAATCTGCTCCCACGGGGTCATCTAGCCCCCATGAGAGCAGAATTGGGTGCATCTCCGGACAGTCAGACATGTACGTACGGAATTGGCATCTATAGGGGATGAAAAGCTGGTGTATATGGACCAAGAGAGGAACCATGGGGTTGCAGTATCTGAAGATCTCAAGGTAGCAAAGCAGTGTGGCAAGTCAGTAGCCAAAGCCACAAGGATGCTAGACTGTATACAGAGAGGAATAACCAGCAGGAAGAAGGAGGTATTAGTGCCCCTGTACAGGTCATTGGTGAGGCCTCACTTGGAATATTGTGTTTAGTTTTGGAGACCATACCTTACAAAGGATATAAAAAGACTTGAAATGGTACAGAGGAAAGTGACCAAGATGATTTGGGGCATGTGCCAGAAAGAATATGAGAAATGACTTGAAGACATCAATATGTATACTCTAGAAGAGAGGATAGACAGAAGGGATATGATCCAGATATTTAAATACTTAAAGGGGATTAATGAACAAACAAATATTTTTCAAAGATGTGGAAGCTGTAGAATTAGAGGACATGAAATGAAGTTAAATTAGAAAGTACATTTTCATAGAAAGGATAGCGGATGCCTGCAATGCCCTCTCAAAGGAGGTGGTGGGAGAAAAAATGTGACGGAATTCAAAAAGACATGGGAAAGACATACAGGACCACTACATAACAAGAGAATGGAATCAAAGCAAACATAAATAACCTCTAACTAGAGAGAGGTAACCTGCCTGGAACGAGATGTACAGCTCTAGTATCTTACTCGGCAGACTAGATGGACCGTGCTGGTCTTTATGAGCTGTCATTTACTATGTTTCTATAATGCTTGGAAGGGGTAAGTATAGGAATAGTTTTATAATGAAAGAAGAGAAGGCAAGTGAGACCAGAAAGGTAACAAGGGTAAAGGCAAATTGGCCCATGGTCAGTCTAAGACTATGCCTATGGCCTCCTGTAATTCACAAACCAAGCTAAAGATAGATTTCTTCTTCAGGAAAATAGCAACAGATATGCTTCCAGTGCAATTGTGAAAGAACAGGTGTGAGATTCCTTCTTCACAGAGAGCACGGGATGGCATAACAGGGTGAAGGATGTATGTTTGTATCTGCCAGTAAACATGCAAACCTCAAACTTCACCAAGCTCTACTCACTGAAAAGTCTATTTTAAACACGTGTTAAAATACTTTTATCCATTCAATCTGTAAGAATAAGATTGAGGCTCGTAAGAAGAACAGTAGAAGCGAAGGATATAGTACTTATATGAAGTTAAGTACTCTTATCTGTTTAATTAGCAAGAATAGGATTCATGAAGGTCATTGATGCTAACGGGCACGTATCTGGGAAGTACAATAAACCCAGAAATTGGTGCCACTGTTTGTCTGAGACCTGATTTAGATATAGGAATACATGTTGGATCATTGGACTTGAAGTGAGATATTGAGTGAATTGAGCCATCCCTAAAAGGCAAGTGAGAGGGGAGCGAGTGAGATGCTGACCTACAGGGAGGAGGAATGGGGAGATAAGTAGCATGGGCTAGGGCAAACAGAGGTGAATGCCGGTTTTGGCCTAAGGACTGTAGTTCAGGAACATCTGTTTCACTCTGTCTGGCTACAAGACCATGCATCAACCTCATGACCCTTAGGGGACAAGGCTGGAGACTTAGAGCAGAAGCTATTCTGCACAGTCGAGGTAGAAATCAGTGAATAGCTATCCTCTGGGCAACAGATGCAGAGTTGCCAAGTTACTCAGTTGCAGGAGTGAGATTTTTTTTTCCGGTTCTGGTTTTAAATTTGCTTTGTAATGTGGTGTGCTATTTGTAGTCCCTGATTTTAACCATTGGAATCAGTGCTGCAGGTCCAATGATGCATCTGGGCTGAGACTGTCAAAAATCCAGGACTAGTTGAAAATCTCACTCCTGGAATTGGATAACTTGGTAACTCTGCAGATGGTGAGGCATGCACGTAGATGAGGGTAGGATGGGGGTAGGGGGTGATGCCACTAGCCTGGAGACAGACTGCAGCATGGTGGAGTTATGACATTTATTGGATACAAAAAGGAACAATATGATGAAGGATTTAAAGTATTATATCAATTTTATTTTGCAGACTGGTAATATTTTTATTCTATATACTTTAGTATCATCACTAATGAAGTGGGCATCTTTCAACACATGGAGAGCAATTTTAGAAAGTCATTCTATACATAACACCTGGTTTTAGATATAATGAGCTTGCCATGCAAAATTATACAGCTATATACTGTACAGTCTACGCAGGGAGCACTTAGCTTCACATGAGTACTCTAATCTTCACTTGACGTGTCCCAACGCCGTAATGATAGGCGCCCTTGCGTTTCACCTTACGGGTTCCTCAGGGGACCTCATGGCTTATATTTCTTTCTGCAAAGATATCAAAATACCTCCGGTAACCGAACTATTATACTGCTTACTTAGCATGATGACTACCTTTCAGTTACATTGTTTTATTGAATGCCTTACCAGATGCTGCTGCCCACTTGTTATTCAGGAACCTCCGAATTGCGTATTACGGAACCGTCTGAAAATGCCGCGCATGCAGACTTCCTTTCAGGATGTCAGTTTTAAAACCCTATCGGCCGGCTTTTCATTGGTTCGTCCGTACTGACACGCCTTCCCTGATACGTTCTCCGGTGGGGAACCCCCCTCTCTCATCTTCAATAACATAGCCATCTCCCAAATGCCTTTTTGGACTCCTTTTTGAGACCTTTGTTAGTAGGTATCCCATCTTACAGGGTCTCCCAAGATGGACAGGTCTCAGCTGAGGTGCCAGACCAAGACAAACCACCCATCTGGGCAGCAGCAGAATGGGATAGTGTTGACGGCAGAGGATCACATTTCTGTGACAACGGCAACAACACCAAACTTAAACTGTGCGGAAGGAAGGCCCGGCAATCTACTTCTGTATCTTGCCATGAAAACCCAATGGATAGTTGCAACAAAACAAATTGTGCTATAGTGCTGGAAGATGAGACCCCCAGGTCGGAAGGCACTCAACTAGCTACTGGGGAAGAGTTGAAGACTTTTCAGAGTAAAGCCAGCATTTATGATGTGGTTGGATCAAAGCCCTTGGGACGTCTGACTGCTGATGTAGCTGCGCATGAAATGAGAGTCAGAAGCTGTAAAGATGTCTTACACATTGGAACATGGAACGTACGAAGCATGAACCAAGGGAAGTTGGAGGTGGTCAAGAATGAAATAGACCATGTACAACTTGATCTGTTGGGTGTCAGCGAACTGAAATGGACTGGCATTGGGCACTTTGCATCAGATGATCACATTGTCTACTATGCTGGAAATGAAAGACAAAGAAGAAATGGTGTGGCATTTATAATAAAGAAGAAACTTGCAAGAACTGTAATGAAATACAATGCAGTCAGCGAACGCTTAATCTCTATTCGCCTACGAGGAATGCCTATCAACACAACTATAATTCAAGTATATGCCCCAACAACAGCTGCAGATGAGAATGAAATTGAAGAGTTCTATGAACAAGTACAAGTTGAAATTGAAAGAACATGCAAGCAGGATATCCTGATAGTCATGGGTGACTGGAACGCAAAAGTTGGCAACAAAGGAGAAGGCAAAGTAGTTGGAAAATATGGACTTGGCAACAGAAATGAAGCTGGAGAAAGACTGATAGAATTCTGCAAGACCAACGATCTATTCATCTCAAACACATTCTTCCAGCAACACAAGCGGCGACTATACACATGGACTTCACCCAATGGATTGTATAAAAATCAAATTGACTATATCTGTGGAAGTCAACGATGGAAAAGCTCTATAACATCAACAAAGACAAAACCTGGAGCTGACTGTGGTACAGATCATCAACTACTAGTATGCAAACTCAAACTAAAGTTGAAAAAGAGCAAACCACTCATGAATGCAGAAAAATATGACCTTGAGAATATACCACTGGAATTTAAAGACTGCCTGCAAAATCGATTTGCTGCTTTAGATACAAATGATAGAGCTCCAGAAGAGTTATGGAATGACATCAAGAAGGTGGTGTTGGAAGAAAGCGAGAAGTCTCTACAAAAGGTGAAAAAGAAAAAACGGCCAAAATGGATGACGGAAGAAACTCTGAAAATTGCCCAGAAACGCAGAGAAGCTAAAGCCAGAGGAGAAAGAGAAAGACAATCACAGAACTCAACAGAGCTTTCCAACGTGCAGCAAGACAGGACAAGGAAAAGTACTACAATGACGCATGCAAGGAAATAGAAGCAGAAACTATTAGAGGAAGAACAAGATCGGCTTTCCTAAAGCTACGAGAGTTAAAGAAAACATTCCAACCTCGAATTGGAATGTTACAAGATGCTCAAGGTTCTATGTTGAATGATGCTGAGAAGATCAAGAAAAGATGGAAGGAATATACAGAGCTTTTATACAATAAAGATCAAGTGGACCAACAGCTGTTTCAACCTGTACGTTATGATCGGGAACCATTGGTGATGAAAGAAGAAGTTGAAGCAGCATTGAAAGCCTTATCAAAGAACAAAGCACCAGGCATTGATAGCCTTCCCATAGAAGTATTACATCAATCTGATGTAGCTGTTACTGTACTTACAAGGCTCTGCCAAGAAATATGGAAGACAGCATCATGGCCAACTGACTGGAAAAGATCTGTGTTTATACCAATACTAAAGAAAGGTGATCCAACTGACTCTGGAAATTATCGCACAATCGCTCTGATCCCACATGCCAGCAAGATTCTAATGAAGATTATTCAAAAGAGACTACAACCATACCTGGAACAAGAACTACCTGAAGTGCAAGCAGGGTTCAGGAAAGGGCGAGGAACGAGAGACATCATTGCGGATGTGAGATGGATCCTTGAAAAGACTAAAGAATACCAAAAGGATATCTATTTGTGCTTTATCAACTATAGCAAAGCTTTTGACTGTGTAAACCATGAGAAACTCTGGGCCACATTAAGAAGCATGGGTATACCAGAACACCTGATCGTACTCTTGCACAATCTGTACATTGATCAAGAAGCAACAGTTAGAACGAAACAAGGAGAAACAGAATGGTTTAAAATAAGCAAAGGTGTAAGACAAGGCTGCATACTTTCCCCCTACCTGTTTAATTTATATGCAGAACAAATCATCAGAGAAGCAGGATTGTATGAAGACAACAGAGGTGTGAAGATTGGTGGAAGACTCATCAACAACCTTCGCTATGCTGATGATACCACATTACTGGCTGAAAATGAAGATGATCTGAAACATTTGCTTCTCACAATCAAAGAACATAGTCTCAAAATGGGCCTGCACCTTAATGTAAAGAAGACAAAGATCATGACAACTGGCATAATCAACAGGTTCATCGTTGAAGGAGAAGAAATTGAAATCGTGAACAACTTTAACCTACTTGGATCAACTATCAATAAAGAAGCAACAAGCAGTCAAGAAATCAGACGCATTGCTCTTGGCAGAATGGCTTTGAAAGACCTAGATAAGATTCTCAAGAGCAGAGATGTCTCTCTCCATACAAAGATTCGACTTGTTCAAGCCATGGTATTTTCAATAACATCATATGGATGTGAAAGCTGGACAGTGAAAAAGACAGACAGGAAGAAAATTGATGCCTTTGAATTATGGTGCTGGCGGCGAATACTGTGTATACCATGGACTGCCCGAAGAACAAACCAGTCAGTACTAGAGGAGATCAAACCTAAGCTTTCTTTAGAAGCTCAGATGACAAGACTTCGACTTTCATACTTTGGACACATCATGCGGAGAGAGAGATCATTAGAGAAAGACATCATCCTTGGCAAGATAGAAGGTCAACGCAAAAGAGGAAGGCCAGCAATGAGATGGATCGATACAATAACAGAAGCTACGGGTACCAGTCTGTCAACAATGAGCCGCCTGACTGAAGACCGAACACAATTTAGGATAGCTATCCAGAGGGTCGCCATGAGTCGACTCCGACTCGACGGCACTTAACAACAACAACAACTTATTTTTTGAATATTTTGGGGGCCCTGGCGCAGTGGGCATCAGTTGATGAGGTACTTCTAGCAACCAGACATCCAATCGCTTTATACAAGTATTCCCCAAAGAGCGGCTTTTGATGTTGTAAAGAATGCATGTTGTAAAGAATGGATGTTGATGTTGTAAAGAACGCATTGAGTAATCGGGGGGATTTGTCAGAGGGGCTATTTGAGTTTTTGTTGAAATTGGCAGAGTTAGTGCTATATCAGAATTTTTTTGCATTTGAAGGGACCTTGTATCACCAGACATCGGGGGTGGCAATGGGAGCCACATGTGCCCCCTCAGTGGCCAACCTCTACATGGGGGACTTTGAAAGGAAATGGATGACATCATCTCCCTATGCAGCCAACGTAAAAGCTTGGCATAGATATATAGATGATATATTTTTATTATGGCAGGGTACTGAAGCCTGTTTACATTCTTTTTTGACATGGCTAAAATCAATGTGACCATAATATAAAATTTACATATGAGTTTCACAAGCAAAGCATTACATATTTAGACATTAGGATCATTAGAGAATCAGAACGTTGGGGTACTTCTGTTTTTCGAAAAAATACGGACCGGAATACGTTCCTTCATTTTAGCAGTGCACATCCTCCCAGATTAAAAGATAGTCTCCCCCTATCTCAGTTTTTAAGATACAAGCGAAATTGTTCAAAAGTTGAGGATTATAAGAAACTATCAAAACAGCTGGTTGTTAATTTTGTAGATAGAGGGTATCCCCAAAGTATAGTACATCGAGCGTATTCAGGGGTGTTATACAACAATAGGAATTTGCTTCTTACCCTTAGGGAGAGGACTACAGAGAAGGAAGTGGGTGGTGCTTTAATTAATTTTTTTACGAAGTACTCCCCCTTATGTTTTGGTATACAGAGGGCTCTAAAGAAACACAGTGCTATATTGAGCGTGATGCCGGGGACGCAAAATAAATCTTTGAGATGTGTATGGAGGAGAAGTAGGAATTTTATGGAATACCTTAGCCCTGCTGTATTAAGGACAGTAATAGGACAAGACGAGAAGGAGAAGTGTGAGGGCCATAGAAAATGTGGACGCTGTACGTTCTGTGATATCACAATGGAGATAGCTAATTTCTCTCATAAGGGCATTATCTATCGATTAAAATGCGCAACGACCTGTGAGTCCACCTATGTTGTGTATGCCATATGTTGCCCTTGCGATCTTCTGTATATAGGGAAAACAATACACCCGTTTAGGATTAGAATGAAGGAGCATGAGAGTAGGTTGCAATGTAAATGAATGGAAGCCCCTATAGTACAGCATTGTGTGAAGTTTGGACATATTTATGAGCAATTAAGATGTTGGTGTATTGAGGAAGTTCACAGGGGCTCGCAAGGAAAATCGCGAGATCGGACATTGCTAATTAGAGAGCAATGGTGGATCTATACATTAAATTCCGTTCAACCCAAGGGTTTGAATTTCAGTATGGACTGGTCGGCATGCATTTGATTATAAAGGGAGAGTTGTCACAGCATTTGGGAGATGGCTATGTTATTGAAGATGAGAGAGGGGGTTCCCCACCGGAGAACGTATCAGGGAAGGCGTGTCAGTACAGACAAACCAATGAAAAGCCGGTCGATAGGGTTTTAAAACTGACATCCTGAAAAGAAGTCTGCATGCGCGGCGTTTTCAGACGGTTCCGTAATACGCAATTCGGAGGTTCCTGAATAACAAGTGGGCAGCAGCATCTGGTAAGGCATTCAATAAAACAATGTAACTGAAAGGTAGTCATCATGCTAAGTAAGCAGTATAATAGTTTGGTTACCGGAAGTATTTTGATATCTTTGCAGAAAGAAATATAAGCCATGAGGTCCCCTGAGGAACCCGTAAGGTGAAACGCGAGGGCGCCTATCATTACGGCATTGGGACACGTCAAGTGAAGATTAGAGTACTCATGTGAAGCTAAGTACTTTTATCCGTTCAATCTGTAAGAATACGATTGAGGCTTGTAAGAAGAACAGTAGAAGCGAAGGATATAGTACTTATATGAAGTTAAGTACTCTTATCTGTTTAATTAGCAAGAATAGGATTCATGAAGGTCATTGATGCTAACGGGCACGTAACTGGGAAGTACAATAAACCCAGAAATTGGTGCCACTGTTTGTCTGAGACCTGATTTAGATATAGGAATACACGTTGGATCATTGGACTTGAAGTGAGATATTGAGTGAATTGAGTTATAAATTTTTACCAGGAAGTATTCACTCTGAGAGGAGACCACAAAGTTTTTGTTTTAGGGATGGCTGACAGTGGAAGAAATTAAAAAATGCTGCCTCTCTTTAGCCCCAAAGCCTTTTCTGTCACAAGCCCTCATCAGGAAGGTGATTCAAAGAGGGCAGGCTCCAGGGCTGGTGAGAGGCAGTGTTTATAAATCACTACTGCTGCCCGCCACCACTGAAAGAAAAGGCAAATGAAAGGCAAATGAAAATCAGAGAGAGAGGCTGGACTGGCAGATGGGAGGGCTGGTTAAGAGGGGAGATGCATGACCGCAGAGATGGAGGGAAGAGAGACGACATTCTGGACTGACAGATGAAGGAGGAGGAAGAGGAAGGCATGCTTAACTAGTGGGGGGCGGGGGGTGATAGAGGAGAGGCAGGACCATGGAGATGAAGGAAATAGGGAGAGAGCAGTGGCGTATAAAGGATGGACGGTAGGTTCAACTGGTCCAGGGTGCTGAACAGGAGGAGGTTCACCGTCGCTGGCCCCACAAAGGCAGGGCGGTAAACTTACCCTTAAGCTGGTTTGCTACAGATTGTAAGTTGCAATAAGCAGGGACTGTTTTTTTACATGTGTCTGTACAGCACTGTGTATGCCTTGTAGTGCTATACAAATGTTCAGTAGTAGTAGTATTAGTGCCATGGTGCCTCGCGCTCCAGGAGCCAGTCGTTCTGGCCTTGGAGCATGAGGTACTGTGACAAAACAGCTTAAGAATAGGTTTGCCATGCTGTCTTTGTGGGGCAGGTGGGGTTGGGGGGATGCCGGCACCATGAGGTAGGAGTGCCTGCCCTGAGTGATAGGAGGACTAGGAATGCCACTGGGAGAAATTATAAATTTTTCTTTCAGTTCTTCTGATGCATCACCTTTAAATACCATTTCAATCATGAGTAACTTCCCTACATCTTCTTCAGTAAAGACAGAAGCAAAGAATTCATTTAGTCTCTCTGCTATGACCTTTTCCCCTCTTAGTGCCCCTTTTACTCCTCCATTTTCTAATGGTCCAACTTTCTCACAGATTTTTTGCTCCAAATTTACTTGAAAAAGTTTTTATTATGCACTTTTGTTTCCATGGCAAACTTATTTTCAAATTCTCTCTTTGCCTGCCTTATCAATGCCTTGCATCTAACTTGCCAGTGTTTATGTTGTTTCCAGTTTCTGTCATTTCTTGAAAGATGCGGTTTTGACTTCAACAGTTCTCTGACCTCATCTTTAAACCATGCTGGCAGTTTTTTGGACTTCCTTCAATTAACTTAAAGTATGGAATACAGCTGCTCTGGGCTTCCAAGATAGTATTTTTAAACAATGCCCATGCTTGATGTCAATTTTTAAACTTTGCAGCTGCTCCTTTTAGTTTTTCTTAACTATTTTCCTCATTTTATCATAGTCTCCCTTTTGAAAGTTAAAAGGAAATACTGCTATAATCACTATTGCCACATGGCCCAAGCACTCTTATCTCCTGCACCAGATCTTGTGTTCCACTAAGAACTAGGTCCAAAATGGCTTCCCCTATTGTCAGTTCAAGAACCAGCTGCTCCACGAAGCAGTCATTTATTTCATCTAGAATCTATCTCCCTCATGTCCTGCTATGACACTGACCCAGGGCTAATCAAAATCACCCAGTATTATTAATGTTATAACTTTTGTTACTTTCCCTGATTTCTTTGAGCATTTCATCATCCATCTCTTCATTCAGGCCAGGCAGTGATAGTACACCCTCACAACCATCATTTTCGACTTCCCATTTTTACATGGAATTTCAATCCATAGAGATTCTACAGTGTATTTTGTTTCCTGCAAAACTTTAATCCTGTGTGACTCAATGCCCTTTCTAACATAAAGTGCAACCCCTCCACCAAATTGATCCACTCTATCATTGCAATATAGTTTGTACCCAGGTATCACAGTGTCCCATTGGTTGTCTTCCTTCCACCAGGTCTCTGAAATATCAATTGTATCTAACCTTTCATTTAGTGCTATATATTCTATCTCTCCCATCTTATTTTTAGACTGCTAGAATTTGCATAAATGCATTTTAGAGGTTGTATTTTATAAATATTAATCAGGTTATCGGTAGGCAGGGGCAATTTCAAATCTTTAAACTCTGTCTGCTCTATACTTAAGTGCATTTGGGGATTAGTGCATATTGACAGAGAGGTTCCATTAAAGACAAACGTCAGTCTTTTGCTAGTATCCTTCAAGGCTACAACCTTCCAAACCATGCACCCTTGGGCAACTGTCGGCTTTCCCCTATTATTTAGTTTAAAAGCTGCTCTATCTCCTATTTAAAGGTGAATGCCAACAGCTTGGTTCCATCCTGATTAAGATTGAGCCTATCCCTTCAGAAAAGCCCCTCCATTCCCTGGAATGTTGCCCATTTCCTAACAAATACAAAACCCTCTTCCTTGCACCATCATATCATCCACACATTGAGACTCCGGAGCTGTCTGCCTTTTGGGCCCTGGGCATGGAACGGGAAGCATTTGTAAGAATGCTACCCTGGAAGTTCTGGATTTCAACTTCCTCCCTAAAAGCCTAAATTTGGCCTCCAGAACCTCCCTCCCACACTTTCCTATATCATTGGTACCAAGATGTACCAAGAGAGAAGACTCCTTCCCTGTGCTAAAAGCTTGCCTAGGTGGCATGTGAGGTCTGCTATCTTCGCACCAGGCAGACATATTACCAGACGATCCTCACGTCCACCAGCTACCCATCTATCTACAGTGCATGCCTAATGATCAAATCACCAGTTATAATGGCTGTCCTAACCCTTCCCTCATGAACACATGGCTCTGGAGAAACCTCCTTGGTATGAGAGAGTTTTACATCATGTGGAGGACAGGTCCTAGCTACAGGATCACTTCCTGCCATACCAGGGTGATGTTCTCCTGTCACATGACCTCTCTCCTCCATGGCAACAGGGAGGCTGTCAGACTGGAGGTAGGACTTTAGCACTGTGTCTTTGTAGATCTCATCTATTTACCTGTCTGTCTTCCTTATGCCTTCCAAGTCTGTTACTCTAACCTCCAGAGATCGGACACATTCCATGAGAGCAAAGAGCTCCTTGCACCAAATGCACACGTAAAACCCCTCACCAACTGGAAGAAAATCATACATATGACACACAATGCAAAAGACTGCAAAGCCCACATCTCACTTCTGAACTGCTGTCTGCATCTTAGTTTTAAGGTTTTGTTTAGTTATTTGAGTTGTTTACTTACTTAGGTTTGCTGGGGATACTTATACTAATACAACTATACCTAATATGTTTAATGGACGATGTTCACCTCAAGATTAATTAATTAATTTCAAGTCCTTAATTAATATATTGCTGATGAGGATAACCAGCCGCACCTGAAAGTGAATATGGGCACCTCCTTCCCTTTAATAGGTTTAAGAGCCTAGAAAGCTAAGAATATCCCTGGTGGGAGGTAAAGAATACTTAATAAAAGCTGGCTTGCTACACAGTGCCTTGGCCTGTGCTTCTCAGGTAATGTCTTACCAATTTCCTGGTCCATAAACCATTATTAAAGGACCCTGGAAATCCATTGCTTGCCCCAGGATGAGCATTGTGGAACATGTGTGCCTTTTTGGGAACCTGCCAGGTACTTGTGACCTGGATTGGCCACTGTTGGAAATAGGATACTGTGCTTCATGGACCTTGGTCAAACCCAGTATGCCATTTCTTATGTTCTTATTAACTTTGAACTAGATGCTCATAAATATTTAGGGGTATGTTTATTAAGGGGCATTAAGGGAGCAAAGATGCTGTTAACGGTGTTCTTGGCACCCATGAGCAGTTAATGCTGCGGAAAGTGCCGATATCACTGGATTATCAAGTGGCAACTGGTTACCCAGTGTTAACGCAAAAAGAGGTGGCGAGTGGGCGTTAATGGGATGGAGACTGGGCGGGGATAGTGTGCACTCCTTTAATGCTGGTTTGTGTTATTGTGCGTTAGAGCTACCGGCACTGAAAACCCTAATGTCATCTGAAAGCTCATGGTAAGGGCTATTTCTGATGGAAGAGAGCCTATTTTAATGTATGCAAATTGTTCCACCCACCATAGTTCTCAAAATGGTGACAGTACTGCTCCATTGGCAGCAACAGAATGGCGCCCCATTAATAAAGGGCACTATGTTGTTGGCGCCAAATTGGCAAAGGAAGTGTCACGTGGGTGATGCAGTGGGACTGGCTGGTCTAACAAGGCTATTACCTAGGGTGTACAACTGTGATGTCTGGTATGATTCTACTATGACAATGGCAGCACACATACATACTGCCGCAGTCAAAAAAAGTCGCACCACCCCCACTGCTACCATGCTGCCATGTCAGCATTGTGTGAGGGTAGGGGTGGTGGTTGCAGCCACTGTGGCCTGCTGGCGACAAAATCTGTGTCCCAACTCTGTTTCTCAGGTGCAACGCATATCTGAGAAACAGGGCAAGCATGTTATTGGGATGGCAAGAATTTCAGCAGTAGGTACAGCAGAGCACATGGCGATCCCTCCCAAGGTCTAAGGCAGCTGCACATGTGCCCATGCCCACCAGAATAGTGTGACTAGCTGCATGTGTGCAACTTCAATAAGGCTGCCTGCAGCACTGAAGTGGCAATTGTGCCCCAATGGCAAGGGGGAAGGGATTGGCTATCATGATGTCCACCATGATTGGTGGACCCTGGCACACATGGCCCCTACTTGCACACATTGAGTGGATATGTGAATGTGGGGGGGAAATATACCACTCAGGCAGGAAGACTATGCATTATGAAAACAGCCCATGTCAGAGGAAAATGACCATCCTGCCCCATCAACTGCGAATTGATGACCACAATCTGTGCATGAACAGGTGATCCTTGCATAAGTAAGTAATCAGTTAGTCACAACTATCTGAGTCACATGTGAATCAAAAATAGCTATGAGATTATTCCATGACTGCCCCACAAGCACACACCAGGAAATGGTTACATTGGTCCTTCTGCTAGGACATCCATGGTATGGAATATGTGTGTCCATGTATCATGGCCTGCCCCTTTGATTGGACAGATCCCACGTGTAAGACATGAATGTCAGCTGAACCAGCATAGCAAGGCAGTGCAAAATATAAGCCTAACAAGATGTCCCTCTCCCACACCTGCCAAACATACCTTGTCAGACTGGTATGGCACAGAGCCTGCAGAGATCTAAGCAGACATAAGTATACATCAACTCATGCCCTCATGCATCCTGACAGTGACCACATATATACCCATGGATTGATGACCCTCTCATGACTGCTCTGTGACTCCAAACACATAGCCAGTGTGTGTGTAAGAGAAGGGTCATGGGTTCAAGATCAGCCTGTGAATCAGGAATGGTATGTCCAGGTCTGTTAACTTTATCTTATGCTTCCATAACTGTATCATTATGTGCAACCTTCAACATTTCATCCAGCATGAGTCCACACACTCGGCTGCTACACTGAGAAACTGCATCATCCATGGCTGGATGGCAGGGCACACTAATAGCACCTGCACACTGAGCAGGCATTGACAATGGTGCAGCATCAAAGGAGGCCTAAGGGGCACGTAAGGATGCCAACCTGCACCACCTTTGGATAGCAAGGTCATGTGCATGTGTGCGTGCATGTGTGTGTGTGTCTCCAGAGGAGTGTGAACTGCAACAATGCACCTTGCATGCATGTGGTGCTCAGATTTTATGACTGTGCATACAATATGCTACAGGTCAGCTATACAGAAACTCCACATACTGTGTGAGACACCTTTTACAAGCAGAAGGTTAGTTTTCAGTAAGTAGTTGCATCCTGTGCCTGTAACGCTGTAATGCATTCCAGTTACACCATCATCAAGGCTCATGCCTACAGCAGTCCCCTACACTTATCTCCCAACTTGACACTGTTGTGCAGCTTCCAAATCACCTGTTGCTTTGACTGGAGTGAGCAAGAGGAGTACATGTGTGTGTGCTGTAACCCTCACCTCTGGCTGACTCTTCAGGCCTCAGGACACACCCATATGCCAACTGCCATAACAGCTGTATTCATGGCAACACTGTCAGCCGACTTTGTGCAGCTGCAGCCTCTAGGGAACAAAGCTCAAGTGGACAATTCACAGGCACAGGCTTCTGTGAATGTCTAATTCATTCACTTAGTTGGTGATACTGGAAGGAAACCGTGTGCACATTGCTCTTATAATACTGAAGTCCTACCTCGAGTCTGGCAGCATCCCTGTTGCCATGGAGAAGAGAGGTCACATGACAGGAGAGCATCACCCTGGTATGGGAGAAAGTGATCCTGTAGCTAGGACCAGCCCTCCAGGTGATGTAAAACCCTCTCGCACCGAAGAGGTTTCTCTAGGACCAGATGCCCACGAGGGAAGGGTTAGAACAGCCGTTATAGCTGGGGATTCGATCATTAGGCATGTAGATAGCTGGCTGGCTGTTGGACGTGAGGATCGCCTGGTAACATGCCTGCCTGGTGCAAAGGTAGCAAACCTCACGCGCCACCTAGACAAGGTCTTAGATAGTGCTGGGGAAGAGTCTGCTGTCTTGGTACATGTCAGTACCAATGACATAGGAAGGTGGAGTAGGGAGGTTCTGGAGACAAAATTTAGGCGTTTAGGTAGGAAGTTGAAATCCAGAACTTCCAGGGTAGCATTCACCCGTTGGACTGAAAAGGCAGGAAGAGATCCGGAGTCTCAATGTGTGGATGAGATGATGGTGCAAGGATGAGGGTTTTGGATTTGTTAGGAACTAGGGAACATTCAGGGAAAAGGAGGAGCTCTTCCGAAGGGATGGGCTCCACCTTAACCGGGATGGAACCAGGCAGCTGGCATTAATCTTTAAAGAGGAGATAGAAAAGCTTTTAAACTAGATAACAAGGGAAAGCCAACAGTCGCTCAAGAGCGCATGGTTCAGAAGAATGCATCCCTAAAGGATACTAGCAAAAGATTGAAGTTTGGGCATATCAGCAGAGAGGTTCCAATAAAGACAAAAGTAGCTCAAATGACCTTGAGTACAAAGTGTTGGGTCTGGCCCCCCTTTTTTAACGCATAAGGACCAATAAAAGTTTTGTACACTGCTCACGTTTTGTGTTGGGTTGCTTGAGTACAAAGCAGACAGAGCTTAAAGATTCTAAATTACCCCTGCCTACCAATAGCCAGATTAATATGACTAAAATACAGCCTCTAAAATGCTTGTATGCAAATGCTAGAAGTCTAAAAATAAGATGGGAGAATTAGAATATATAGCATTAATGAGAGGTTAGATATGATTGGTATCTCAGAGACATGGTGGAAAGAGGACGACCAGTGGGACATTGTGATACCTGGGTACAAACTATATCATAATGATAGAGCAGATTAAATTGGTGGAGGGGTTGCGCTCTATGTTAGAGAGGGCATTGAGTCACAAAGGATTAAAGTTTGCAGGAAACAAAAGTCATTGTAGAATCTCTAAGGATTGAAATTCCATGTAAAAAGGGGAAGGGGAAGGCGATCTATTGACCGCCTAGCCAGAATGAACAAATGGATGATGAAATGCTCAAAGAAATCAGAGAAGCTAACAAAAGTTACAACACAGTATGGGTGATTTAAATTGCCCCAGTATTGACTGGACCACTGTCACAGCAGGACATGCTAGGGAGATAAAGTTTCTAGATGAAATAAATGACTGCTTCTTGGAGCAGATGGTTCATGAACCAACAAGGAGAAACCATTTGGACCTAGTCCTTAGTAGAACACAATATCTGATGCAAGAGATAAGGATGTTGGGGCCACTTGGCAATAGTGATCATAGCATGATCACGTTTGATTTAATAAATGGAGGAGGAAGGATAACGAAATCCACAGTACTACCTTTTAACTTTTAAAAGGGAGACTATGGGGTATGTTTACTAAGCAGCGGTAGCAGCTGCCGTGCGGTATCGGAGCTGTGGCCCCATTGATCAACAGTATCAAAGGCAGCAGAAAGATCAAGAAGAATGCGAATAAAATATGGGCCTTTGGATTTGATGAGGTACAAATCACTGGAGTGTTTGGCAATGGTGCTGTGGCTCCGATACTGGACGGTAGCCAATACCGCTGCTTAGTAAATCTACCCCTATGATAAAATGAGGACAATAGTTAAGAAAAAACTAATAGGAGCAGTTGCAAAGGTTAAAGATTTAGATCAAGCTGGGATGTTGTTTAAAAATGCTATCTTAGAAGCCCAGAGCAGCTGTATTCCATGCTTTAAGAAAAGTGGAAGGAAATCCAAAAAACTGCCAGCATGGTTTAAAGGTGAGGTCAGAGAGGCTGTTGCTGCCAGAAAAGCATCTTTCAGGAAATGGAAAAAGGAGCCAAATGACGAAAACTGGAAAAAACACAAGCACTGGCAAGTTAGATGCAAGGCATTGATAAGGCAGGCAAAGAGAGAAATTGAAAAGAAGCTTGCTGTGGAAGCAAAAACACATAAAACATACTTTTTCAAGAACATTCATAGCAAAAACCTGTGAGAGAGTCAGGTGGACCATTAGATGCTAGAGGGGTAAAAGGGGCACTAAGAGGGGACAAGGCCATAGTGGAGAGACTGAATGAATTCTTTGCTTTGGTCGTTACTGAGGAAGATGTAGGAATGTTATCCATGGATGAAATGATATTTAAAGGAGATGCTGCGGAAGAATTGAAAGAAATAGTGATATTCTGGGAAGATGTATTACAACTATTTGATAAACTGAAGAATAATAAATCACCTGGACTGGATGGTATACATCCAAGGGTGTTGAAAGAAGTGAAATATGAGATTGCAGACCTACTATTAATAATCTGTGAACTATCATTAAAATCATCTGTAATACCTGAAGACTGGAGGATGGCCAATGTAACGCCAATTTTTAAAAAGGGTTACAGGGGTGATCTGGAAAACTACAGACCGGTGAGCCTAACGCCAGTACTGGGAAAAATGTCAGAAACCATCATAAGGAACAAAATTACTGAACATGTAGTCATGGTTTAAAGGGAGACAGCCAATATGACTTTAGCCAAGGAAGGTCCTGTCTTAACTAATCTGAAGAGAGGCTAAAAAGGTTAGGGCTATTTAACCTGGAAAAGAGATGGTTGAGGTGATATTTGATAGAGGTCTATAAAGTAATGAATGGAGTGGTATGGGTAAACGTAGATTGATTGTTTGCACCATCAAAATATAGAAAGACTAGGGGACATGCAATGAAGCTACAGTGTAACCCATTTAAGACCAATAAGAGGGTTTTTTTTCACTCAACATGTTATCAAACTCTGGAATTTGTTACTGGAGGATGTAGTAAAATCTGTTAGTGTAGCCGGGTTTAAAAAAGGTTTGGACAAGTTCCTGGAGGAAAGGTCCATAAACCATTATTAAAGTGGGCCTGGGATATCCACTTCTTGCCCCAAAACAAGCATTGTGGAACTTTTGTCTTTTGGGGAAACTGCTAGGTACTTGTGAACTAGATTGGCCACTGTTGGAAACAGGATACTGAGTTTGATGGACCTTGGTCTGACCCAGTATGGCATATCTTATGTTCTTATGTTTCTTTTATTTCAGTCCAGTCACTTGGCCGGGCGGGAGGGGGGGTGCAGGACACTCGATTCTTCCACTGCCACGGCGGCAGCGGCAGCAGCCATCTTTTTTAAAATTTTATTTTAAATTTTCCCTGGGCTGATGGGGGGAGGGGGGAGTAGGACTGATAATGGGCTGTGGGCTGATGGGGGGGGGGTTGGACTGGTAATGGGCTATGGGGGGCTAAGACTGAAAATGGGGTGATAGGGGGTTAGGACTGGAAGTGGGCTGATGGGGGGTTAGGACTGGTAATGGGCTATGGGAGGGCTAGGATTGGAAATGGGCTGATGGGGGGTTAGGACTTGAGGTGGGCTGATGGGATTAGGAATGGTAATGGGCTGTGGGCTGATGGGGGGTTAGGACTGGTAATGGGCTATGGGGCGGGCTAAGACTGGAAATAGGCTGATGGGGTTAGGACTGGAAGTGGGCTGACAGGGGTTAGGACTGGTAATGGGCTATGGGGGTTGCTAGGACTGGAAATGGGCTGAGTGGAAGGGGAGGCTTGAACTGCAAATAGCTGATGGGGATGGGGGCTTGGAATGGAAATTGGCTGAGTGGAGGGGAGCTAAGATTTGACATGGGCTGATGGTGGGGCTAGGAAAGGACTATAAATGGGCTGATGGGGGGTTGGGATTGGAAATGAGCTGATGGAGCGACTCGGATAGGACTGGAAATGGATGGGGGAGCTACAACTGGAAATGTACTGATGGGGGGCTAGGACTGGAAATGGGCTGATGCGGGGACTAGAAGGGAGCGGATGATGGGTGGGGCTGGAACTAGAAGGGGACTGATGAAGGGGGAGGATTAGAATGGGATGGGGCTGGGAGAGTGAAATGGAGAGGGGAAAATATTTTGTGTGGGAGGGAAGAAAAATCTACAATTGGGAGAGTAAGTGGGGATTGAGGATGGAGGGGTAAAATTTGAGTGGAGGAAATAGGAATGAGGAAAGAGCAAAAGGAGAAAGATTAGTATGTTAAAGCAGATGTAGAGAGAGAATGGAAAAAAACTAGAAGAGAGAAGAAAGGACAAATGGACAGCAGACGATGGAGAGTTAGCAGAAGACACGAAGAAACCACAAGAAAGTGGCTGGAGCAATTGCAACTGAAAAAAAAATGCACAAAAGGTAGAAAGATATCTCTTTATTTTGAATTTTTTAACTGAAATATGTCAGCTCTGGGAAATGTGCATCATTACCGTCTGCGCTTTGTTTAGTAGAAGAGGAAATTAAATTATAGTTTTATTTCTACAGTGTTGTTGTACATTCCAAATTTGGCTTTTGGGGTTCCCAGTTTAATTATTGTCTTCCTGTTTCTAAATTGTGATTCCTTGTTTGGTGATGGTCTATGTTCTGCATGTGTAATTGAGCTGAGGTATTCTGTTTATGTAATTCCTATTTGACATTGCCACTTGTTCTCTTTAATAATTTAAAAGGATTTGTATCCCGCTTTATCTTTGAATCAAAGCGGTGTTCACTGCAAACCAATCAAGTGGGGTGGTGCGGGGGTGTTGGCATATAGTGGTTGTGAGGTTAGTGTCTGTGAGTGAGTGGATAGGCATATCTTGATTAGCAGTGTTATTAGGTCATGCATTGTTATTCTCTGAAATGTATTGGTTTAATATTTGCAGTGTTGCCTTTTGATAGGTAGGGTCTGGTGCTTTGTGAGTCCTGGTAGTGTTGTTACGATACTGCGGGTTTGCTATGGGTTTTAAATGGGCAGTGTTTGTAGTAGTTCCTAATGTGCCTGGCGGTTGGCACTGGATTATAGTAATGTAGAAATCTTGTAGTCTTTCTTTATCCATACACTCATTAAGAGACATGTTTACTAAAAGTTAGTGTATGGTGACATTATGCAAATATTTATGCAAATGAGGTCCCTTATGCAAATGAGGCTCCACACCGAGTCTCCGCACATGGCCCTGCACCCCCCTTGGGCCGCCCCTGTATGTAATACATACAGGCACATGCCACTCCTGGGATGGCCACCTGCAGGGATCACCACACCAACCTGCAAAAAGGAAGCACCACACCAACCTGCTGAACAAAGCCATCAACAAACCACGTGAACTATTTCATCTAGTAAAAACCCTAACCAAAACAGTCCAGCTGGAACAGCGGAGCGATACTATTCATCCTCAAACTCTTGCAAACCACTACGCAAGCAAGCTGACAACAACCTCACCCACTCTCTGTGTCGACACACCACAATTGAAATCTGTAGTGAAGCAAGAACAGGCATGGAACGAATTCCGCAAAATTGAGGATAAGCAAACCATTGAAATAATAACCAGTATCAATACCACCACCTCCCCGCTTGATCCATGCCCAGCTACATGGATCAAAGCGGCAAAAAAGGATATCGTCCACCAGGTCTCACACATTGTGAACCAATCACTATGTCAAGGAATCATGCCCAACCAGCTCAAAAAGTCTATAATTAGACCGATTCTAAAGAACAACTCACTCAACAAAGAGGACCCATCATCTTACCGCCCAATCTCTAGCATATCTTTCCAAGCAAAGATTATTGAAAAAGCAGCCCTTATCCAACTGCAAGACCACCTCGATGACCTTGAAACCCTGGACAAGCAGCAATACGGCTTCAGAAAAAATCATTGGGTTGAAACTCTGCTTTTAGCCCTGCTTAACAACCTCCTCAAGGGCCTGGAAGACAGAAAGAAAATGTTTATTCTCATTTTCATCGACATCTCTGCCGCTTTCGACACTGTCCATCATGTAACCCTCCTTAACAAGCTGGCATCGATTGGAATCTTAGGAACCACCTTGAAATGGTTCTCCTCCTACATAACGAACAGGAAGCCGCAGGTCCAATTCAACGGCGAAAAAGCTGAAGCCTTCACTCAAACTCAAGGCATACCGCAGGGTTCGGCACTCTCGGCACTACTTTTTAACATTTACATGCAACCCCTCAGTGGAATTTTCAGGAAATATGGCATTAACTACCACATATACGCGGACGATATTATGCTGTACAATCAATTGGATGCCGCAAACCCTAATTATACTCAGCTTGAAACCTGCATGAGAGAGATGTTGGGATGGCTAAAACAAAACAATATGTCGATTAACCACAAGAAAACGGAAGTAATGTTTATATCCAGTAAACCTGACTTCGAACCGCCTCCAACAATCACATTGTGCAACAACACTTACAACACTAAAAATGAAATCAAATATCTGGGAGTCACAATTGACAGCAATCTAAAGATGGAAAAACACCTCAGCAACACCAACAAGGCCATCTTTCACAAGCTTAGAGTACTGCGACCCCTGCGGAATATACTTGAACCATGTGACTTCCGGTCGGTCACGCAAGCGCTCATCTTGCCTCATCTAGACTACTGTAACTCCATCTTACAGGGTCTTCCGAAGAAAACGACCAATATATTACAACTGGCACAAAATGTGCAGCAAGGATCATCATGCGATCAAGCGTAACTGAGCATATCACACCTGTATTGATTGAGCTGCACTGGCTACCCATCGTTGCCAGGATTCAATACAAAACTTTGGTAACCATGTTCAAATTAATACATAACCTAGCCCCATCATTCCTCTCCACCCTTATCTGCACGCAACCAACCACCAGAAACAGGAGAACTATCAACTCAGACACACTACAAGTTCCAAACAGCATCAGACATATGAAAGTCAGTACTAGCCGCAGAGCATTCTCCTTCTCTGCCCCCACCTTATGGAACCACCTACCACAGGAGCTGAGAGCAATTAAAGACATAATTGACTTCAGGAAGAAATTAAAAACACATCTGTTCAATTGTCACTACAACCAGATGTAAATCCAAGAGGGATAAAAGAAGAAGCGAAATGCTGTATGTAAAAATGTAAATAGGTGAAGTACAATCTCTTTTGTAAATTTATGTAATTACGTTAAGGTCTATATTTAGACCCCACTATGCTGTGTGCCGTGTATTACCTCTGTACTTTTATCTATGCCCCAACTTTCTGTCTTGATTTTTGACGAATCCCAAGTAGCGGTATATAAGTGTTTGCTAAATAAATAAAATAAATAAATAAATTTCCTTACTTGCTCCATATGGCCAATATGAGAGACACTTGTCCAGTTGTTATATGCACATGTGTCAGGAAGATTTTATGGTGGTTAGAAAAGCTGAGACAGCTATCATACCTAAATAGCTGGTATTGGATCTTCCCCATGGCACAGCTACTGTTTTTTCACACACGCTACAACTGCATTTGTGCAGTCACATCAGGTACTTTGGGTCAGCAAGGCCATATCTCACTCTCCTTTACCACCAGCCATTCATCAGCCCATTCTTCAGCATAAGCCCATTATGTACAGTCATGTATTCTCCTGCCAGCTGCTACACCATGGCCCACACAGGAACATTTTAATCATTAGGATGCATCACTCACACCTCTCCTGTGAATGATCTGCTCATTACCACACCTGCTCAGTCATCCTTTGGATGCCCACATCATGGGGATGCTGGCTCCACCAAAGGACACTTCTTCCCAATCCTATGCCACATATGGACAAAACAGCATATTACATGGGCACCCTTCACCGATACAGTACAGCTGCCTCCCACATGCTCATCCCACTTACTAACACGTAGGATACATATGGATCTGAGATGTCCATCAGCTCTTACCTTTCCTTCCATCCATCACCTAAAATGTGACTTTCACAGGAGCTCTCTTATCCTGCATTAGGGTGACTGCCATTTTGGGGCACCTTAACGCCCAATGTCTTGTTAGCGCCAGATAAGTGAAGCCAAGCACCCGTAGCGCTGGTATGCCTACTCCGCGCTCCGTCCTTTACCACAAACAAACACCCTTAATGCTACCTTTCATGCTCATTATCCGGTGCTTCCTTAACGCTCTTTAGTAAACATACCCCATGGTATCTGCAAAATCCTTTTGTACTTTAGTATATAAGCCACTATATGAGCATTTTTTGGTAACACAATTTTATGAACCCTTTTCAACATATAAACCATCCTTATACTAAGCAAATTTATATAAGATGACTATCTTAAAAGGTCATTTTAAAAGCATCTCTACATACAGTACAGATAGTGGTATTTACACATATTGATCTCTAAATAGTGATTTCAGAAAGCTGCTATTTATATGTGGTGAACCTGGGATGTAAAGATTAAAGGCCTCTTTTACTAATGCCCGTTAACTGGTTAACATGCGTTTTAATTCATGGCAACTGAAAGTTAGGAACACTAGCGTGTGACATTGTCTGCCACCATGCTCTAAAACACACATTCATCAATGATTGTGGGATGGGGTTGGGGAATGAGTGGACAGTGAGCATGGCCATTGCATTACTGCTAGAATCAGAGCAATTGACATGTGAGAAAGTGGCTCTTAACATGGGTTCACCTAACAACTCCTCAATCAAAGTCATTAAGCAAATTCGCTTGAGCGGAGCACACATTTGAGTGGGCCATCATGCATTAGCTAATGGGAACATATTGGTCATGCCCCCAACAGCTTATGCAGAGGCTTGGCAATTAATATGCATTTGTTTGGTACATTAACTGAAAATCCTTTGTGGACTTTAGTAAAAAGGACCTTTGTTTTGGTGGTTCAAAAATTTAGAAATGCATTTCCCATTTTGCATGTTTATTTTAAGAAAATTCCTGTTGGCTTTTGCACTAGCCCAGAGGTGTTCACCAATTCTTTAAAAAGGAATTAAGGGAGTATGTGAAAAGAACAAGATAAACAGAAGAAAGAAAAAAACACACAAGTGCAGAGCTTGGCCACAATATCTTCACATTTGAATTAGTTTAAATAAAACTTCTCTCATACTTGAAAATTAATTATCCCTTTCCTCGTTCCACACTTTCCGAAAACTTCACTTATTATTTATCATATATAGTGGTTTCATGATAGTATATAATTACTAAAGCACTTATGAGAAGTTGTTCAATTCTAAGGGGTTTGTTTTCTAAATTGTCTTAATGTTACCTGTGCAAGTTGCAGCGATAATGTGAAGAATGCCATATAAGGAGTCGGCGTACCGGTCCTAAGGTAGCAAGAATCTGTATCGCGCGATAGTGGGCGCCATGGCACGTTAACACGCGTTAACCCTAAGTACATGCCAGTGCAGGGTTAGAAACTATAAAAATGTAGCCCACTGGTTACTGCAATAACTGTGGAGGCAGAGGTTCTGGGTTTGATCCCACGGTGGTGTAATCTAAAAATGCTGTCTGAGGCATTTTCTTTTAATTTAAATCAGTGCTGCCAGCAAAAACACCCTCACAGTGCTGTAACCTAAGGTGCCTCATAAGGCACCCTATAGGTCACATTATAAAGTGCCCTGCCTGCAAAGGCACCCTATGATGTGCCCTACAGGGCGCTGTATAGGATGCCTTACAGGGTGCCCTATAGGGCACCTATGAGGCACCTTAGGCTACTGCACTATGAGGGTGTTTCTGCTGGCAGCACTGATTGAAATGAAAATGAAAAGCCTCAGATAGCATTCCTAAATAACACCACTGTGGGATCAAACCCATGACCTCTGCCTTCACAGCTCACTTCACCAGTAGACTACATCTCTATAGCTACTACCACACTGCTGGCTGGCTACAGAAAGACTGCAGGTCTCAGGGTGGGGGGCAGGATCTCCCACCAACAGATCCACATTGTACATCTCTGCAATGGTGGCAGTAGAGAGAACCATCAACCCCAGTCCTGCTGGGGAACAGGCACACTACAGGGTAGTCAATGCAGATCTGTGCACATCACATAAGGCAATGGCAGACAGGCAGAACACTGGAAATGTCTGCTGCCTCCACCACTATCTGACATTCACCAGCAGAGGGCAGAATCAGTCTCCACCCCCTGCACCATGTTCCAGCCATACACATACTAACTTCAGACAAGCTGCTAGCTTGTACATAGTGCATGTTTCTGGAGGAACTGCATGCACCCAAAAATGGGATGTGAGCGCACACACACCAAGCAGGTATGTCAGTGATTGGGCCCCAGAAAAGAGAACCCATAAATAACATTGAGAAAAATACAACATAGCACTAGGGGGAACCTAGCCATGCCGTGGTCACTGATCAGTCAGGGTGAGAGTGACCTCCCAGCATGACATGCTGTGGCCACCCTGTCTGTGCAGGTGGTGGTCAGGCATTACAATGTCCCAGCCATTGCCCTATGCACTGTGCAGATGCATCCTGCCCAGGCCACCCTGTCAGGGCCATACCCACAGTACCTTGCTCCTCATTATGCACATTGGCAGGCTAATACTGGAAACAGTGCAAGCAGTGTGTAGGCAGCCACAACACAGTGGATAGACAGACACACACTCCCACACCTATGCCAGCATTGTGCAAATATAGATGCTTTTGGCAGCCCTGGCTACCACACCAGTCCTGGGCACAGCGTAGGCATGGCTATGGTACGCAATACTGTTGTGGTCACTCCCCGGGGCGGTAAACACTGTCAGAAGGAATAACTGAAACACACTCCACAGATATCAGAAAGGTTGCAATGATTAATCTCTATCAACAAATCATGTTTAACTTATGATTGGTTAGCTGACATTAATCTAGCACCCTTTTGATATATGTGGAACGTGTTCCTAAGTTTAGGATGGCATTGCTAAGGTATGCCGGTGCCAGTATTGGGAGATGCCGCTCCACGCAGGGCCCAACAGCCTGACTCTCTGTGAGGCTTTGGATAGTGGAGCCTGTGGGTGTGGGTGTTTCTGATCATGTTGGCCGCTGCTTTAGGGCAGAGGTTCCCAACTCCGGTCCTGGTGGGCCAAACACTGTTTAGGTTTCCATGCTGTCCCTAATGAATATGCATGAGATACATTTGCATACAATGGGGGCAATGCATACAAATGCAGCACAGGCATATTTATTAGGGACAGCATGAAACCTGAATGGTGTTTGGCCCTCCAGGACTGCAGTTGGGAAACTCTGCTCTAGGGATTGCACATGTTTATGGTGTCTGTGCTCTGTAGGGTAAAATATAGGCGTTTCAGGCATGTTTAATTTATCTGCAATAAAGGTGCTGTCTTTATTACCACAGTTTAGTCCTGGGTAAAATATGGGGACAAGGTTGGCAGAAGCCACAGCTTGGACTTGAACTTGTGACCTTCTGTCCCTGAACACACTGGCTGTGTTTACTGCAACAAACTGTTGCCACAGAGGCAGATCATTCCCTGGGGATACCATGACTGTTCGTCAGACAGACCTTGTTGCAGTGCACTTCACCCACCTAAATGGGGCTTGGCCATGGTCTGCTGTGGGCAGATGCCACTGCCCCCTCCACCACCATGCTGACATGCCCTTATGCCGGTGGTGCTGGTGGTGTGCAGTCCCAGGCCATCCAGTGTGCCAGTAGGCCACTGCCTATGGTGTGGGTTCTCGGGTAGGGGTGCCTACATGGACATGCGCGCTTCCCCCTTACACCGCCTGCCAATGTTATGTGCCCTTGGGGGTACCTGCTGGGTAATATCCCCGTGACACTGTGGGACACACTCTCATGCCCATGTTGGTCCCTCGTCAGTTGCTGTCTTGCTGCTTTACAGTTTCGGCATTCCTATGTGCCACCTAGGCATCTGCCTAGTTTGCACTGTGCCCCAGCTGGACCACAGCATGTGCCGCTTGCAGCCCCCTGTATCCCATTTACAGCATCAGTACAGTTGCTGTTTCCTACGTGCCCACTCTGCTGTTGCTGCACATGTGCATGCCCTAACAAACCTGCCCAATATAAATGACAACAACCCTGATCACCACTATTTCAATGTGGGATCATTCACTTTGTAGGGGGACAGAGCATAGACCCTTCCAAACATGATGTCTTCCTTTTTACGCTTTGTCAGTAGTGTTGCTTTATGTTTATCATTAATATCACTATTGGCCATCTTGGTTATTTGGATTTCAAATGTGGTTATGGTCATTTTATATGTTTATTTGCCTTTTTGGTTCCTGCACTTGTATCACTACTATCACCTTTCTGGGTTTCCCTGCCTTTGCTGTACATTGCTGACTGAAATGGTTTATCCCAGCTAAGCCAGGTGCTGCGCATCTGGTGCTGGGTGCCCCAACTCGCCCTCAGGGTGAGCACAGTACCCCCACAATGTGTCAGTCTGTAGCTACTCTGTGCCAGTAACACACATGGTCAGTTTCCGCTACCAGGCAGAGGTGCTGTGGGGGTGCATACCCCATCTTGTGATCATCTGTAGACTGCTGGTCTGCATGTGCAGTGCATCATGGGTACGGGTGGGTTAACCCTATCCTGGTAACCACAGAAGACAGTTTGTGTGGTGACCTGCAGTCCTTCTGTAGCCAGCCAGGTATTTGTTAGCAGCTATAGAGATGTAGCCCACTGGCTACTTCACTGACTGTGGAGGCAGAGGTCATGGGTTTGATCCCACATTGGTGTTATTTGATAGGGCTGTCTGAGGCATTTCCTTTTTAAATTAGTGCTGCCAGTAAAAACACCCTCACAGTGCTGTAACCTTAAGGCGCCCTATAGGGAACATTATAAGATGGCTTGGCGGACAGTGCACTTTATAATGTGCCCTCTGGAGTGCCTTATAGGGCGCCTTATGCGGCACCTTAGGTTATGGCACTGTGAGGGTGTGTTTGCTGGCAGCACTAATTTAAATTAAAAAAGAAAATGCCTCAGACAGCACTGATTTAAAGTAAAGGGTAAGGCCTCAGACAGCCTTACTCATTAAGCCCATTAGGGGATCAAACTCATGACCCCTGTTTTATCAGTCAATGCATTAACCATTGTGCTACACCTCTGATGCTGTGTTTCCAGCTCAGTGTGCCTTATTAAGGCTAACACGCGTTAACGTGCCACGGCTCCCTCTATCACACGATAACAGACTTTATCGCATGATAACCCGAAATGCTACCTTAAGACCAGAACACCCACTACCTTATATGGCATTCGTCACTGTAAGACTGCAACTAACGCCGGTAACATTAAGACGGTTTAGTAAACATTCCCCCCTAGTTGCAGATAGCCCGGGTTAACCGTTAGCCTTGTTTAGTAAACATACCCCTTAGTGTGAGCTAATGGTACCTGTGCTAACCCGATTGTGCAGTCAACATCCTATGTACCCTGGACCCGTCCTGTTCACACCCCAACCTGCACAACAATATTACCAGAGGGTCTTTACCACCGCAACAGTTTCAATGTGTGGTAACAGCTACTCTGGTCTCTTGCTATTTAGCATGGGATTTAGCATGCGGTAATTGTTACCACCACTTTAGTAAACATGCCCCTATTTGAGTAGCCAAAAATTATGTACTAATTGTAGCTAAAAATTAATCTGTGGAATTGTTGTAGTCAAGACAGGATAAAAGACATACATAGATTGATGTTTCTCATTATTTTAGCTATTTATTGCATTTGTAATTCTTAATGCCATATACACTGGCAGATAAAAAACAGAAACAAAAAGTAATATCTCAGTATACTATGAAACCTAATAGTAACTGAGGTCGCTCGGACACGGGATCCCCTTCACCCTCTCTTCCCCCTCTTTCAGCAATCCTCCCCTCCCCCTATTAAACAGCACAATAACATACGCTATATGGAGAAAACTACTGCCCACAGCTTCGTTCAAATGATTAGTTAACCAATTGACATTCGATCAAACCTCGGCATATTACAACAGAAGCAGAAACCCACGATTACTGCCAGATACAGTTTCTCGGCCACCATATTACTAGAAGACAGAACCAATATCCTCCCCATCCGCTGCATTTCTCTCCAGCGGTACTCCACATCCCCTCCACCAGCCTCGCCATATTACAAGCAAAGGCTGGCCACCTCCGGGTGAGGACCCCCAAGCTGAGGGATTCTAAACTCCCCCCCCCCCACCAACATCCTCATGGCCTGGAGTATTTAAGACTCCAAAAGGAGATCTAAGAACCAAACAAGAGGAAAATAAAAAGAGGTAAAAGTGTTACAGAAAGCAGGAAAACTAAAGCAAACACCTTGAGCCTCTTTTACTATAATGCTGCTCATTAGCTGCAAACGTTAATGTATGGTAACTGCAAAGCTCATGTAGTAACTGTTAGGGACATAACCAGCATCTTCGCAGACAGTTCACAGAAATGACATATTTTTACTGTGCATTATCCATCTTGCAGACAATGCAGATGCCACATATGGAGGTGATGTTAAGGGAGTTATTTTAGAAGCCTTATTCACTATTTCCACATGCAAATTCAGACCTTTAAATGTAGAAATGGCATCCACATGAAAATGAGGCAATTTTAGGAAGGGATGAATTTACATGTGGATGCCATTACTAAGTGGAAATTTCAAGGGGGCATGTCTGGGTCATGGTTAGGGAGTGGCCATTGTGGGTTGAATAGCTACACATGTATTCCCCATTTCATATAGGGAAGGCACATGAATGACTGAAATTTTCCACATTAGGATTTAAAGCTGCTTCCTAGCCCATATAAGTGTTGTTGTTTTTTAAAGTGTTTGTTTCAGCCAGCCCTTTACAAGTGGAAATAAGGGGGGGTTATCCTTCTTAATCTCCCATTGTTAATACTACCCCCCACCATTGCAATTAGAGAATGATAGTGATCTGTAGTTAATTGGAGACATTTATACATGTAGGATTGCAAAATGGATAACATACATGTTCAAGCGCCAGCACTTACACATGGAGATTGTTAACTATCCACTTCCACATGCACGTGCTGGCACCTAAACGCTGATGTTGCTGAATTTCCCCCATTGATTTTTCTCATATGTAGATCTGCAAAACAGATCCTCTGGCTCCACACATCCGCAAAATACATGTGCACTCCTGCACTGTTTTAGGACAGGCTCCATCTTTTATAAAATACTGTCAGAATTGTGCACTTCACGTGACCTATGTGATCTGCTGCAGTAACCAAACCGCAGTAGAATCCTGCAGCTATTGCATTGCAATAGCTGCAAAAGGCCCTCAGTCTCAAACCCCTGCAGTATCTGCAAGGGGTATTCCCAGTTTTCCCCCTGTTGAAACCTTGAAGGTGGTGGACTTACCATAGAGACCCATAGTACCTGCCAATGCAGCTTTCGCAGGTCTCCATGTTAAGTCCAAGGGGATGTTACCTTTGATGTAATATCAGTCATTATTGGTGATTATTGCTGAGGCAAATATTTACCCCAGTCAAGATTTTTAATCACCAAATTCCTAAATGGTGCTCCAGATTGTGTTGTGCAATAATTATTTTTGTTACAATTTTTTCTTCAAATGTATGGAGTGGCCGTGGGGGCAACATTGGCACCATCTGTCGTTACTCGCTATATGACTGATTTGAAGATCAATTTATTTTTAGTTCTGTTTTGACGCCATATATATTGTTATGGCAACGATTTTGGATGGCATTTTTTGTCTGTGGATGAGGACTAAATCACAATTGGAAGAATTTTGAGTGTGGATGAATTCTTGCAAAGTAAATTTGAAATTTGAATGCCACTCAAGTAGAGATTGGATTTCATTTTTGGATGTGAAAGTGATCAAGTATCGTTGCATCTCTCTTTATGAAAACTGGTTGAGAGAAATAATTTATTATGATTCTTGAGTCATCATCCCCACCATATGAAGGATACTTTGCCTATAAGCCAGTTTTTAAAATATTGTCGTATTTGTGCCGATGTGAAGGATTTCAATCTGAATGCAAACAAATTGAGTTTTAAATATCATCGGTGAGGCTATGTGAAATCTAGTATAAAGAAAGCCTATGCATATGCTCAGTATGTGCAGAGGGAGCTACTTTTGGTGTATTAAGCACCTTCAGAGATTGACTGGATGGTATGTGTACTTTCATTCTCCTTAAGGGCTTCATTGATTGCTAAAGCGTTTCATCAGCAATAGAATATTTTGGGTTTGCAGGTCTGTTTTCAAGAAAAAACCATTATTGCCTTCAAGAGAGGTAGAAACATTAGGGAACTGGTTTCTACATCCACTACATGGGATGATGAGAGTCCCAAACAGATGGGTCATTATGCATATGATTTGTGTCTCCAGACTATCGAAGGTGAGGATTTTTTTTTTGTGTATACATTTTATTGAAAGTCATAAACCATACACAATACCAATAACAATACACGATCATAGTGAGCTGCAAAAAACTCGACCGCTTTGCAAACGAAGCTGAGAAAGATGGATCAAGTTACTAAGGCAATGCTGGAACGTCAAGAAGACTTAGGGGGATGTTTACTAAAGTGCGGTAATCGTGATTAACGCGCGTAAAGTACGTTTAACGATCGTTAGCATGTCCGAACGCGTGTTCTGATGTGCCAACGATCGTTAAACGTACTTTACGCGCGTTAACCACAGTTAACGATCGTAAACCTCCGTGGCGCGTTAAAACAGCGCAGAAGGTGGAGAGTGGGCGGAGAGAAGGAGTCAATGGGCGGAGAGTGGGCGGGGAGAGGCTCCCCTCATACTAACGCGCTGAATTTCTGAGCTCAATTCCAACGCGAATGAAAACCTGTCGTTAAAGGCATTTAAAGGGAAGAGAAACCATTTCCGTCAGCAATGTACAGAAAAACCGGGGAAACCCACAAAACGTGAGCAGTGTGATACATGTGCACAGAACAAACTTTCACATAAAACGTTAGAAATGACACAAGAAACATTTTAAAAAGCATAATTCAGCTGGGCAACAGTGATAGCAATGGGCAACAAGAAACAACACTCCCTGGAAAGCACCAAATAAAAAAGAAATGATGTGTGGAAGGGTAATGGAGCTGTCCTGGGAGTGTTATGTAATGTTCCCAATGATATCATTGTTGCCCAGCTTGGTTATGGGTGTGTGCCCCTTTTCTGAGGTCTATTCTGAGGTTTATGTGCACCTTTGTCTGCATACAAGGTAAATGAGGCCACAGTAAACCTGTTGCAGAGCAGGGTTTCTGACTCGTCAAGCCGGTTTAACTAACTCCAGGGACTGCACAGTCTCTGTGGCCACAGTGTGGTGCAACAGACACAGCCAGTGCCTGTAAAGACCAGAGGTTCAAATCCCAGCTGGGGCTCCTGCCAACCCAGTCCCCATAGCTTTACCCACCACTAAACAGTGATAGTAAAGACACTCTTTTATTGCAGAGAACATACGCATGGCCTATATTTTACTACACCAAACACAGACACCAGAAACAGGCACATTACCTAAAGCAGAGTCCCGCAAATGCAGTCCTGGAGGGCCCCACACCATTCCGGCTTCATGCTGCCTCTAATAAAGATGCCTGTGCTGCATAGCTATGCACCACACCCATGGTATGCAGATGTAGCTCATGCATATTTATGAGGGACAGCATGAAAACCCGAACAGTGTTTGGAACACCAGGACTGGAGTTGGGGAACTCTGCCGTAAAGCCGCAGCCAACAGGGCCACACACCCACCCACAGGCCCCATTGGCCAATGCCTCCTGGAGAGGCAAGACATTGGGCCATGCCTGTATCTCCCAATACTAGCAGTTACATACCTTAGCAATGCCACCCTACACCTGGGTATATGGTACAGAGCTATCAAACGTTCCCTATGATAACTGGCAGATATCAATTCCTACGTTAAGCACATTTTGCTCATTGAGCTCCACCATAACAATCATTCTGATGTCTGCGGTGTGTGCTGCAGGTCTGGTCTCTGACAGTGTTCACCACCCTGGGGAGTGACCCTCCAACAGCCTTGTGTACCATATCCATGCCTGTACTATGCCCATGACTGGTGTGGTGGGTATGGCTGCTGACCACCTCTATAGTAGCACAATGCTGGCATAGGTGTGGGGGTGGCTGTCTGTCTATCCAGTGTGTGGTGGCTGCAAACACCTTCCACAGTCCACACTGCCAGCAATGTTGCCAGTATTGGGCTGCCAATGTGCATAATGAGGAGCAAGGTACTATGGGTATAGGCCGGACAGGGTGGCCTGGCCAGGGTGCATCTGCACAGGGCATAGGGCAGTGACAGGCACATTGTAGTGCCCGGCCACCACCTACACAGAAAGGGTGACCTCAGTATATCCTGCTGAGAGATCACTCTCACCCTGACTGTGCAGTGACCACAGCATGGCTAGGCACTCCCATGGTGCTATCTTGTATTTCTCTCATGTGATAAATATGGGTTTCCTTTTGGGGCCCAGTCACTGATGTATCTGCTTGCTGTGTATGCTGACATCCCAGTTCTGGGTGCAGGCATCTCTACTGGGCACTAGCAGACTGTTTGCAGTTGGTAGGTGTTGTGATGGAGTGGCTTGCACCAGGGGAATATCAGATAGTGGTGGGGGTGCAGCATACCATATCCAGGCCTAATGTCTGTCTGCTATTGTGTTATGGATGTGTACAGAGCTGCCCTGTGGGGTGTCTGTCCCTCAGCAGGACTGGGGTTGATGTTCCCCTCTACTGCCACCTTTGCAGGGAGGTAGACTTGTGGATCTTTTGATAGGAGACCCTGTTTGCCACCCTCAGCCCTGGGGGCTACACCTGACTGAAACAGACAGAGATGTCCAAGGTGGTCCTGCAGAACCTACCTATCTCACACAGTAACACTGCTTTGGACCTGCGCCATGGCCTATTTTCAGCCATGGACGGTGCTGTGGACCTGGTGCTGGGCGCCTCACTGCACCCTCAGGGTGAGCACAGTACCCGCACAATGTGACAGTGTGTAGCTACCCTGTGCCAGTACAACACACGGTCAGTACCCCCTACCAGGACGAGGTGCTGTGGGGGTGCACATGGTCACTTCCCCCTACCAGGCCGAGGTGCTGTGGGGGTGCATTCCCTATGGTGTGTATCTGTGGACAGCTGATTTGCATGTGCAGTGCATCATGGGTGTGACTGGCACAATCCAACCCTGTGAAACCCCAGCACCTGCTCACAGGCTCTGATACACCATAGGCCATCACACGTACATCTGCTAGCATAATGCATAGGTGCAAGACACCCTACAGAGTCTGTAATATAAGATGCCCACACTGGTAAAAACACACATACCCACGCACGTAAAATCACACGTACCCACGCACGATTGTACGCACGCAGCTACGCACGTGGCTATGCACGTACCAATGCACGCAACCTCTCACGCACCAACGTACGTGGCTGGGCACACTCCGAGGGTGTTTTTCTGACACCAATACTCAGCGTAATGAAAAACATGCCTCCTCTTTCCCTCTGTAATGTACAGGGTGATGCCTGGGACAGCCTTCTGCGTTAGGCACAATGGGGACTCAAACCCATGCTGCCTGTAACAGCGGTCAGTACCATAACCATTGTGCTACAGCTCTGTTTCAGTGCTTTGTGTCTGTACGTCTTCTTACGTTTAACGCGCAGTGACGCGCCACGGCGCCCGGTAACGCTTGTTAATTTTTTTAACGCACGTTAGTGGTGACGATGTACCGCCCATGTCCTTATTTGGGGTTTCTGTTACTACCGCGGCTCCTAACGCGAATTGCACTAACGCAGTTTAGTAAACATACCCCTTAGAGAACAGGCAGCGGAGGAATAACATCCACCTTCTCGGAGTCCCAGAGAGTTCTGGCAATAAGGAGGACATGACAACGCTAGTGCAGGAAATCTTTGCATTTTGTGTTACCTCGTCGGATCGGCCTGTCAAGCTGGAGAGAGCTCATCGCAGTCTGGGTCCGTGAGGCGATTCCAATACTCGTCCGCGGCCCATCATTGCCTGCTTTTCCTTTTTTGAGGACAAAGTGGCCCTACTCCGCAGTGTGCAGGGCCAACGCTCTTTTCAATATAAAGGACATGAGCTTCAAATCTTTCAAGACCTAGCCCAGCGCACCCTGGAGCGTAGGAAGAGTTTCCGCCCTCTTACTCAGGCGCTTCAGAAAAAATCCATTCAATATCAGTGGGGTTTTCCTTTCTCCCTGAATTTCCAGTGGAATGGAGCTCAGCATCATATTTCTGACCTCTCGGATTGCTTACACTTTCTGGATACACTTCAATTTGGAGAGCGACCTCCTGTCCACAGCCCTTCGAAAGGTGACTGGGAAGTGTCTATGGGCCCTCATCAGTTGCTGTCTGGCTGCTTTACAGTTTCAGCATTCCTATGTGCCACCTAGGCATCTGCCTAGTCCACACTGTGCCCCAGCTGCACTACAGCATGTGCCGCCTGCAGCCCTCTGTATCCCATTTTCCAGCATCTGTACAGTTGCCCTTTCCGACATTCCCACCCTGCTGTTGCCGCACATGTGCACACCATAAGAAACCTGTCCAATAAAGAGGGAAAACCCTGATCAGCGCTATTTCAGTGTGGGATCATTCACCTTGTAGGGGGACAGAGCATAGACCCTTCCAACAATGATATCTTTTTTGGAGCTTTCTCAGTAGTGTTTTTTTTATTTTTCCCATTAATATTACTATTGGCCAGCTTGGTTATGGTGATTTTAAATTTTGTTCAGGTCATTTTCCATGTTTATTTGCCCTTTTGTTCCGTGCACATGTATCACAACTATCACTTTTTTTAGGTTTCCCTGGCTTTGCTGTACATTGCCGACAGAAATGATTTCTCTTTCCTGCAAATGTGCCTTAACGCGAGGATTTCACTGGCATTAGTGATCAGACCCGGATTCCGCAGCGTTAGTGTGCCTGGAGCCTCTCCCCTCCCACTCTCCACCCACTGACCCCTTCTCTCCGCCCTCTGGGGAGCCTTCCTCCGCCCTTCAGCATCGGATTTCACGGCATTAGGGTTCCTTAACGCCACAGGCGCGTTATCGCGCGATAAGGTACGTTATCGCGCGATAAGGTACGTTATAAGGTACGTTATCGCGCGATAAGGTACGTTATAAGGTACGTTATCGCGCGATAAGGTACGTTATCGCGCGATAACGCGCCTTGATCGCCCGGTAACATACCTTATCGTGCACTAATTCCGCCACTGCGATGTTAGCGCCCTTTAGTAAGCATACCCCTAAGATAATTTAATCTATTTTTTCATGAATAAAATGAGTAAAATGGGCCTTTATTGAACTAAACAATCAACCAAACAAGCCACCAAAAATGAATATTTGATCAATTTCCCAATCTTTTTTTCTTTTTTTACTTTTTCAACTTTTTCAGTTTTTAACAAAATAATGATGGCAATAATAAAACATAATACATTTAAAAAATGGGAAAAGATCTCAGGGCAGTGCAGTTCCAGTCCTTCTACTATAAGTCATTTATTAATCTTAGGCACTTATCCTCATTGGTCATAAAAAATTGTTTAGATTTAATTAATCAAAATTCTTCATAACAAGGTTTAACAGCTTCAACTTATCTGAGCATGCCTGATATGGTTGTATTTTGCAAGCATGCTGTTGCAGGAGTGTATCCGATTAAATGTCATTTCAGTCTCCATTCTTCTCACTTTCTCTCCACAATACAAACCATGATAGGTTGAATCCAAAAGTGCTTGCTTATTGTGTGCAAAAATGCCAACACAGAGTTGATCTTCGTCGGCTACACTTTATTGAACTAGCCATATCTGGACTGGATTCTGTTCTGTAGACTGACAAAAAATCTTTTTTGTTGGTTCTCAGGAGTGTTGGATTGCGAAGTCCAAGGAGAGAAAAGGTCATATTTCTGAATGTTTATTTATTTTATTTATTTACAAGTTTTTATATACCGCCTCTTCCAGCGATCAGAGGAGGTTTACAGAGAACATAATGAGTAACTCTACATTAAAACAATAATTGAGCTCATTAACAAACTAAAATTGGTATCAAAAACTATGTTACGAAAGCTATATACAAGTAAGCAGTTCACTGTATGTTGAGGAATTTATTATTTATGAGTTAACTTTGATAGTGGTAAGGGCTTGTGGAGAGGGTAGGTTGTTTGAGACTGAGGATTATGGATGGATGTACCACAGTATTCAATGAAAAGGTGTGTCTTGAGGTTTTTGCGGAAGGTTTGAAGGTCCTTTATCACTCTTAGATTGTCTGGAAGAGTATTCCAGAGTGTTGGAGCAATATATGTGAAGGTTCTGGAACTGGTAGTTTTATTGTTGTTGCGGATGTGAGTAGGTATTGCTAGTGTGTTCTGGGAACAATTCCTTCTATTTTTTGTAGTGTCAGCTAAAATGAGAAGGGAGCAAAAGTATGGTGGGGCTATTTTATTGTAAAGTTTGAAGACTGTCATTATGTATTTGTATTTTGTTCTTGTTGCAATGGCAACCAGTGCAGGTTATGGAGAAGAGGAGTGATATGGTCAGAGTAGCGGGTCTTATGGAATATGTGTGCAGCTAGATTTTGTGCCATCTGGAGTTGTTGAATAGTTTTCTTGGGCAAGCCATACAGAATACTATTACAATTGAAGTTGGGTGTTTAAAGGGCCTGCAGTACTGTTCTAAAATCATGATTCTCCAGTAGGGGTCTAAGGTGTTGCATCATTCGCAGTTTAAAGTATGATCTTAGTAATAGATTTTATATGAGAGACCATGTCTAGGGACTTATCTAGGATGATTCCTAGGTATTAAACTTCCTTTTTAACTTCTAACTCTGAGTCATTTATAAGGAGTTTGGGGAGGGGGGGGGGGGGTAAAGCTTTGATTTCAAGATACATATAGTACTTCTGTGTTTTTTTTTTTAAGTTGATTTTTCAGTTGTGCTATTTAGCCAATCGATAACATCAGTGAGGCATGTTTGGATCTGGGGACAGTTAGGGGTATGTTTACTAAACTGCGGTAAACTCACCCGCGTTAGGTTCTGCGGTAAAGGTACAGATGCCCATATAAAGGCGTGGGCAGTGCATCGTTACAGCAAGCCATATCAGCTAACGCATGTTACAAGGCACCTTAGACTAACGCGCGTTACAAGGCACCTTATAAGGCACCTTACAAGGCACCTTGTAAGGTGCCTTGTAAGGTGCCTCATAAGGCGCCCTATAGGGCTTCTTAGGCTAAGTGCTGTATTAGGCACCCCTGGACAAGGCACCGTAGAAGACACCCTGGGCTATGGAACCATAGGTTAAGGTGGCCTAACAAGGTTACGGTGCCCTAGGTTAGTGTGCCCCAAGAGCTGCAAGGTGCCGGAGAATGACATGCATGACCTCTGAGGAACAGAGACAGATGCAGCCCCAACACTAGATAGAGCAGTCAGGAAAGGCAAAGAACAAGTGAGTGAAGGAGGGAGAGCTGGGAGCCACTGGACACGCCATATCTGCAGGCATCCCATGTGGCTGCCAGTAGTTGACAAACATGGTGGGGGCAACTGTACCACAGCACAGGGCAATGTAAAGTACTGGACAGACAGTTGGTGGCAGACGATGGGAATACGTGTCCCCCAGTGGAGGCGGAGGTGGCAGGATAGTTACAATGATGGGTGGACAGAGGAGTGGGGTGGTGCCATGCAGATCAGGCACAGGTGAGGCAAGCATAAAGAGGCGCAATGTTGGAAAGGGTAGCAGTGCAGGACATGGGGTGGCAGCCCGCACAGGCAGACAGGACTCTACACAGCTGACAGAAGCAGATAAACGGACCGAGGGAATGTTGGCAATTGCGGCGAGGGTATTATGGGCTGGCAGCACAGATCTACCAAAATATGACTGCTACAGGCATGCACACTATTTGAGTAGGGCAGGCATGAGAGGAGGAAACAATGAGGAATCGAACCCATGAACACTGCCGAGAATGGCATTGTATTAACCAGTAGGCTATACCTCTGCTGTGTATGTCACAGCAATGGCTGGGTACAGAAGGACTGCAGGTCACCAAACAAACTGTCTGCTCTGAGAGCTAGGATAGGGTAACCCCACCAGTACCCATGATGCAATGCACATGCTGAATAGCTGTCTACAGCTGATCACCAAATGGGGTCTGCACCTCTCCGGTACCTTAGCTTGGAAAGATGAACTGACAGTGGGTGATACTGCCACAGAGTAGCTACAGAACATGCCATTGGGTGCCCAGCACTAGGTCCACAGTACATGTGGTGCTAGAGATAGGTCCTGCTGTACATCCCCATCACTACCAGTGTGTGACAGGTGTTCCTTGCAGTGCAGCCGAAGGTAGTTTGGTGTCTATCTGTATCCTGAAGTCACATGTGGCTCTCTGGGACCAGACGCCACCCAGATTGGTGTGTACCCCATGTTAGGGTCTGGCTGACATGGGCACTTGTTATCAGGGCAGAGGGATTTCTAGACTTGCATGAGGTTTGTGTAGCAGTACCTTTATATAGTCACAGTGGTAAACACTACATACCCCAAAGGGCTCACATCACCCTTTTTGTAGATAAGGGATAGGTGCCCCCAGCCCCGCTGAAGCAACCTCCATCCTGCTGGTATAAGACAGCCCTCCAGATTGATTGGCCAGAGCCATACCTGTGACTGGGGCAGACCAGCAGCAATGCTGGGGTTAGGACTGGGAAACCCCAACTGCCTCACACCACTGTCTGCCAATCACCAGCAGACAGCACAGTCAGACTGCACCTTATAGGTGTTCCAACCATGCACAGTCTAACTGCAGACAGTCCACAGTGCATACTCACAGAGAAACTATGTACACCAAACAGGCATCTCAGGGATTCGGGCCCAGCACTCAGAACACAAAAACATCACTAGAGACAGATAGTGTAAAGCGCTATGTGGGAACCTAGACATGACATGGTCACTGCTCGCTCAGAGTGAGTGCCCTCCCAGCATGCCATGCTGTGGCCAACCTGTCCATGCAGGCAGTGGTTGGGCACTACAGTGTCCCAGCCATTGCCCCACACCCTATGAAGATGCATCCTGGCCAAACCGCCCTGTCTGGGCCATACCAACAATACCTTGCTCCTCATTATGCACATATTCAGGCTGATGCTGGAAACAGTGGGACATTTTGGGCCCAGTGAGGGTTGGGCAGCCACAGAACAATGGATGGACATACACACACACACTCTTATTGCAGCAGTGTGCAAAGATAGGGGTGGTTGGCAACCCTGCCTGCCACACTGGTCCTGATCACAGTGCTGACATTGCTAAACTGTGCAGGAGGTAGTAGTAATGCTCTGGTGATAACTGCAGCTCAGTTCTGGGGCCAACAGCCTGACTCTCCATGCATCTATGGATTGTGGAGCCTGTGTTTGCCACTGCTTTGGGCTTTGCATATGTTGCTGTTGCATCTGCATTGTAGGGTAAAATATAGGGACATGCTCTGCAAGAACCACAGCTGTGACTTGAACCTGTGACACTCTGCTTCTGGACACACTGGCTGGGTGTACTGCACCACACTGCACATGGTAGGCCCTGGAGTTACCTGTACTTTTCCTCAGCCAGACTTTTTATGTTGCACTGCACACCACGTACTGGTACAGGGCATGGCCTAGGTCCACTGCAGGCAGGTGCCACTGCCCCTTCCAGCATGGGCACACATCCCCCTGCCATGCTGTCTTGACCATATGCTGTCGATGCTGGTAGTGCGCAGTCCCAGGCCATCCACTGTGTGGGTAGGTGGTCGCCTAGGGAGCGGGTCTGGGGCAGGGGGCATACCTGGGCATCCTCACATCCCCCATCATCGCCTACCAATAGTTTGTCCCTTCTGCTGGACCAGGTAGATGTAGGTGGATTGTGTTTGGCTTTTGTCAGCTGCTGTCTTACTGATTTCCGGTTTCTATGTTCCTATGTGCCACCTAGGCACCCGCCTAGTCCACCCTGTGCCCCAGCTGCCTAAGCTACATGTCCCGTGGTACAAAACCAAGGATAAGGATATGTATCAAAATTTTATTAACATTGCCAACACATATTGCCAACCCACTTGTTGGCAATGTTAATAAAATTTTGATACATATCCTTATCCTTGGTTTTGTACCACGTTCTCTGACTGTGTGCTTGGCTTGACGTGGCTCCTTGCTCTTAGTTGGACGTAAGCTACATGTCCCGCCTGCAGCCCCCTAAGCCCCATTTACACCATTGCCATAGAGGCCTGTCATACTTGGGCACTATGGTGTTGCAGCAAATGGAGCACTACTATCACGTTTCTTGTGCTCCCTGCCTATACTGTACATTGCTGACACCTAAATTGTTTCTCTCTTCTGCAAATGTGCATCTAATGGCAGGTTTTCATTCATGGTAGGATTCAGCCCTTCAGTTCAGCCTGTTAGTGTGCAGGGACCCTCTTCCCGCCCACTCCCTGCCCATTGACCCCTTCTAGCCGCCATTTCGCTTCCCTCTGAGGTGTGTACCGCGCCGCGGAACGCTTCCGCATGGTTTGTAACGTTACTGTGCGTTAACGTTACATACTGCACGTTAACGTTACCTAATGAGCGTTAATGTTACCTAACGCGCGTTAACATTACCTAACGCGTGGTCTGTAAGTTACCGCAGTTTAGTAAACATATCCCTTAGAGTTTGTGATGTCTCTTTGATGGTAGATCATTATATCATCTGCATAGAGATGATAATTTACTTTGTGCTTTTTAAAGATATTGCCTATTGGCTGCAATAAAGATCAAAGAGAAGGGCAGAGAGGGCTGAGCCTTGAGGAATACCTTGTTTCTGTTTGAACATTGAGGAAGTTGCTGTGCCAATTTGTCCCTGCTGAGTGCAGTTGGTGAGGTATGACTTAAACCACTGTATAACTGTGTTGTGTAGGCCAATCTTTTGAAGTCTTGAGATGAGTAGTCTATGGCTGATACTGTCAATGGCAGCAGCAATGTCGAGGAACACAAGTATGAATACCAATGATGATGGCAGGAGCTAAGGACCACTACTTAAAAATCTTATCTGTCAAGAACAATGTGCTCCCCATTTTTTGACTGATTGTCATTTCATTAGTGATTGATTCAGTGATAAAGGAGATAGGATTTTATTTTTGCCATGTTCTTGTGCCAGAAATTCTGTGAAGCCATGTCTAAGGGGTATGTTTACTAAGCAGTCTTAACGTGCGCCCGGCGATAGTGTGCAGGCTGCCATAAAAGGAGTGGGCGTTTCGGTCTTAACATAGCAAAATGGAATTATCGCATGATAACGTGCGCTGCACACATTATCGGGCGAGACGCCGCTAAGCACGTTAACGCACGGTAATCTTAAGTAGGCGTGCTGACATCTAAACACAGAAACAGAGGGGTAACATAATGGTTAATACACTGACTGATGATACTGGGGACATGAGTTTGATCCCCCAGTGTACCTAATGAGCAAGACTGGCTGAGGCATCTCCCTTTATGTTTAAGTAGTGCTTTTTGAGGCATTGTAGTTTTATTTTAATTAGTGCTGCCAGCAAACACACCCTCACAGTGGCGTAACCTAAGGTGCTGCATAAAGCACCCTATAAGGCACTCCAGAGGGCACATTATAAAGTGCACTGTCCGCCAAGGCACCCTACAATATCCCCTATGGGACACCTTATAAGGCACCTTATAAGGCGCTTTATAGTGCGCCTTATAGGGCGTCCCATAAGGCGCCTTATAGGGCGCCCCATAAGGCAGCTTATAGGGCGCCCTATAAGGTGCCTTATGGGGCACCTTATGAGGCACCTTAAGGTTACAGTACTCTGAGGGTGTTTTTGCTTGCAGCACTAATGTACATTAAAAATAGACAATGTCTCAGACAGCCCTATCAAATAATCTCACTGTGCGATAGAACCTATGACTTCTGGCTCCACAGACAGTGAAGTAACCAGTGGGCTACAACTCTACAGCTGCTAAAAAAACCCTGGCTGGCTACAGAAAGACTGCACGTCACCACACAAACAGTCTGCTGTGGCTACCAGGATGGGGGCAATCCACCCGTACCCATGATGCACAGCACATGCATATCTGCAGTCTACAGATGATCACAAGATGGGGTATGCACCCCACAGCACCTCAGCCTGGTAGGGGGTGCCAACAGTGTGTTAGTAGCACAGAGTAGCTACAGACCGTCACATTGTGTGGGTATTGTGCTCACTCTGAGGGTGAGGTGGGGCGGCCAGCACCAGGTCCGCAGCACCTTCAATGGCTGAAATAGGCCATGTTGCAGGTACCCATCAGTGCCAGTGTGTGTGAGTGATAGATAGTTTCTGCAAACACACCTAGAATACATTAGTGTCTATCTGAAGTTGTCAATCAGGTCTGGCCCTTATGGGCTATGATGCACCCAGAATAGTGCATATTCTGTCTTGGTGCCATGGTAACATGATGTAAGTGACACGGGGGTGTTTGGACCCATAGACTGATTATGTACCACCCTCCTTCTGTGGCTCAGGGTGGGAGACAGGATTCCCCCCTCCCCCCAACAGATCCACATTCTACCTCCCTGCAACAGTTGCAGTAGAGGAGAGCCATCAACCCCAGTCGTGCTGGGGAATAGACACCCTACAACACAACCAATGCAGAGCTGTACACATCCCTAAGGCACTGGCAGAAAGACAGTAGGCCTGGAAATGCTCAGCTGTCCCCAATACCATCAGACATTCTCCAACAGCAAACACAGTGAGTCACCAGCCACTGCACCCTGCAAGATATTCCAGCCATACACATATAATTGCAGACAGTCTGCTAGCTAGTCCACAATGCATGATCCTGGAAGAAATGTGAGCACACCCACCAAGCAGATAAATCAGTGATTAGGCCTCAGAGAAAAAATCCTATATATTTCACTGAAAATAAATGCAATATAGCAATATGGGGGAGCCTAGCCATGCCGTGGTCACTGGTCAGTCAGGGTGAGAGTGACCTCCCAGCAGGACATGCTGTGGCCACCCTGTCGGTGCAGGTTGTGGCCGGGCACTACAATGTCCGAGCCATTGCCCTATGCCCTGTGCTGATGCATCCAGGCCAGGCCACCCTGTCCAGGCTATACCCACAGTACCTTGCTCCTCATTATGCACATTGGCAGGCCAATACTGGCAACAGTGCTAGCAGTGTGGGCTGAGGAAGGTGTTAGCAGCCACCACACACTGGATAGACAGACAAACACTCCCCACACCTATGCCAGCATTGTGCAACTATAGAGGTGTTTGGCAGCCCTGGCCACCGCACCAGTCCTGGGCGCAGTGCAGGCATGGCTATGGTACGCAATACTGTTGGGGTCACTCCCCAGGGTGGTAAACACTGTCAGACACCAGACCTGAAGCACACTCCACAGACATCAGAAAGGTTGCTATGATGCAGCTCAATCAGCAAATTGTGCTTAATTTAGGAATTGCTATCAGCGAGTAATCATAGAGACCTTTTGATAGCTGTGTACCATATTCCCAGGTTTAGGGTGGCATTGGTAAGGTATGCAAGTGCTAGTATTGGGAGATGCACGCAGGGCCCAACATCCTGCCTCTCCAGGAGGCATTGGATAATGGAGCCTGTGGGTGTGGGTGTGTCTGTCCCTGTTTGCCGCTGCTTTAGGGCAGAGGTTCCCAACTCCAGTCCTGGTGGGCCAAACACTGTTCGGGTTTTCATGCTGTCCCTAATGAATATGCATGAGATATATCTGCATACCATGGGGGCGGCGCATAGAAATGCAGCATAGGCATCTTTATTAGAGGCAGCATGGAACCTGAATGGTGTTTGGCCCTCCAGGGCTGCATTTGGGAGACTCTGCTCTAGGTAATGCGCATGTTTATGGTGTCTGTGCTCTGTAGGGTAAAATGTAGGTGTTTTGGGCATGTTTACATCATCTGCAATAAAGGGTCTGTCTGTATTTGCACGTTTTAGTAGTGGGTAAAATATGGGGTCTAGGTTGGCAGGAACCACAGCTGAGACTTGAACCTGTGACCTTCTGCTCCTGAACACACTGGCTGTGTGCACTGCACCACCATGTTGCCCCAGAGATAGTACATTCCCTGGTGATACCATGACTGTTCGTCAGACAGGGCCTGTCTGTTGCAGTGCATGGCACCCACCTACACAGGGCTAGGCCATGGTCTGCTGTGGGCAGCTGCCACTGCCCCCTCCATCACCAGTATCCCTCTGCCACCATGCTGACATGCCCTTCTGCTGGTGGTGCAGGTGGTGCGCAGTCTCAGGCCATCCAGTGTGCGGGTAGGCGGCTGCCTATGGTGTGGGTTCTGGGGTAGGGGTGCCTGCATAGCTGTCCACGCTTCCCCTCACCACCGCCTGCCAATGTTCTGTGCCCTTGGGGGTACCTGCTGGGTACTATCCCCTGTGACACTGTGGGAAGCACACTCTTGCCCATTTTGGGCCCTCATCAGTTGCTGCTCTACTGTTTCAGCATTCTTATGGGCCACCTAGACATCACCCTAGGCTACACTGTGGCCCAGTGCACCACAGCATGTGCCGCCTGTAGCCCTCTGTGTCCCCTTTTCCAGCATCTGTCCAGTTGCCCGTTCCGACATGCCCGCCCTGCTGTTGTGGAACATGTGCATGCCATAGGAAACCTGTCCAATGATCAGGGAAAAACCTGATCATCGCAATTTCACTGTGGGCTCATTCACCTTGTATGGGGACGGAGCATAGACCCTTCCAAAATTCATATTTTTTTTTTTTGGAGCTTTCTTGGGAGTGTTTTTTTATGTTTTCCATTAATATCACTATTGCCCAACTTGGTTATGTTTTTTTAAATATTTTCTTCTTGTCATTTTCACTGTTTATTTGCCCTTTTGTTCCGTGCACATGTATCACACTTATCACTTGTTGTACATTGCTGACGGAAATGGTTTCTTTTCCCTTTAAATCTGTTCTAAAGCCAGGGTTTTCAGCCCCGGATTCCACGGCGTTAGTGTGCAGGGAGCCTCTCCCACACCACTCTCCGCCCATTGACCTTCGCTCTCCGCCCCTGGGGAACCTTCCTCCGCCCTCCAGGAGCCTATCTCCACCCGCAGCGCTCATTTGCGCCGCTGCGTGCGTTATCACATGCTAAGGTACCTTTGCGCCCGATAAAGCGCCATTATAGCGCGATAAGGTACCTTATCACCCGATAACGTCGCCGGGTGCACATTAAGACGGTTTAGTAAACATACCCCTAAGTATATTATCAGAAATGTTTACTAAGCCTTTGACACCGTTCCTTACAGGCGACTTATAAATAAACTGAGCACCCTAGGGTTGGACCCTAAAGTTACTGTTTGGGTTAGAAATTGGTTGAGTGGGAGGTGACAAAGGGTACAGGTAAATGGAGCTCACTCTGAGGAGAAGGAAGTTACCAGTGGTGTGCCCAGAGATATGTCCTTGGTCCGATTCTTTTCAACATCTTTTTTAGTGATATAGCAGAAGGGCTGTCGGGTAAGGTTTGCCTCTTTGCGGATGATACCAAAATCTGCAATAGAGTAGACACCCAGGAAGGTGTAGATAACATGAGGAGGGATCTAGCTAAGCTTGAAGAATGGTCTAGAATTTGGCAGATGGGATTTAATGTTAAAAAATGTAAGGTCATGCATTTGGGCTGCAGCAATCCAAGGGAGCAATACAGTATAGGAGGTGAAATACTTTTGTCCACTAAAGAAGAGAGGGACCTAGGCGTGGTTGTGTCTGATGATCTTAAAGTGACTAAACAGATAGAAAAGGCGACAGCAAAAGCTAGAAGGATGCTTGGGTGCATACGGAGAGGAATGGCTAGCAGAAAAAAAGGAGATGATAGTGCCACTGTATAAGTCTTTGGTGTGACCTTATTTGGAGTATTGTGTGCAATTCTGGAGACCGCATCTTCAAAAGGATATAATCAGGATGGAGGCAGTACAGAGGGTGGCTACTAAAATGATTAGTGGTCTTCATTATAAAGCATATGAGGACAGACTTAAGGATCTTAATATGTACACCTTAGAGGAAAGCAGGGATAGAGGTGAAATGATTGAGACGTTTAAATACCTCCGTGGCATAAATGCACAGGGGGAGAGCCTTTTTTGATTGAAAGCAAGTTCTGCTGCTGTAGTGGTGTCAGAAGTGTGCTTTCAAATGTACCTTGAAATACTAGGCCTGTGGCCTAGTTGGAATGTCTTTGTCTCTTTTGTTTCACTGTAGCCTGCTTAGTAGTAGAACCACGAAGTAAGAATTGCATAGTTTAGCAGCTTCTCACCTTACATAACACACCCCAGCTGACCTCTATTGGTGAGCGATCAAGGGGAACTTAATATGTGCCTATCATGAAGTAGCTAGAATGTGATAACAAATTATTAGTTTGCATATAGCTAGAAATCTATAAATGGAACTGAAACCTTGGCCCAGGGGGGCTCAGTCTTTGGAAACTATTCCACTGAGTTCTCGCATGCTATTAAAACTGTTTGATTTCACGAAGGCCTCAGGTGTCTTTTCTTGGTCTGGAAATCTACTACACTACGAGGGGACATGGGATGAGGGTGAAAGGGGATAGATTCAGGAGTGATATGTGGAAATATTTCTTTACGGAAAGAGTGGTGGATCCATAGAATAGTCTCCCAGTGGAGGTGGTAGAGATGAGGACAGTATCTGAATTCAATAAAACATGGGACAAACACGGAGGATCTCTAAAGGAAAAAGGGGGACTGTTGTAGTTTTTGATATGGAAGGACAGACTAGATAGGCCATGTGGTCTTTTTCTGTCGTCATTTTTCTATGTTTCTATGCAGATTTTGGTTGATCAGACAAACAGGATCTGCATTAGGCTTGGTAAATGTCTCTGGTTTCACAGAATTTCTGGCACAACGACATGGCGAAAGAAGAATCTTTGGAGTGAATCTCTGCAGAAGGAGTCAATAGTTTCACAAGGCAAAAAAAAAACCCAGTTAGCTTTTTAAATAAAGCTGCAGACCAGGCAAACTTTGGGCAACCAGCAAATTGGAAGAAAAATCACCATTAATGCAGCAATGCTTGCTAAAGCCAACCCCCATTAAATTATGGTGGGTCTTCTTCAAAATGCCTGCTTTCCAATCCAAAGGTTGGAAGCCAAACTGGCCTGTGACAAAACAGGGGAGAAAATCTCACATTTTGTATTTTTCAGTATCATATTTCATTTTGAAATGATGTGAAATGAAATAGAAAATTTCATTGATATTTCCTATTTTCTTTCAAAGGAATACACATTTCCCTCCTGATCAATTGCATCCTCATTCTGCATATGTCGGTGCATTCGTATACTTGTATAATAATTATGCTGATAGGCATTCCTCATAGACAAATAGCACTTAAGCATTCACTAACTACATTGTATTTCATTACTATTCTTGTGTGATTTTTCTTAATTATAAATTCAACACCATTTCTTCTTTGTCCTTCATTTCTAGCATAGTATACCATGTGATCAGCAGATTCAAAGTGCCCAAAGTCAGTCCATTTCAGTTCTTTGATACCCAGCAGATTGAATTCTACATTTCCATTTCATTCTTGACCACCTCTAATTTCCCTTGGTTTTATTTTATTTTATTATTTTTTTTCGTTATTAGTATTTAACTCATGCATTTCCAGTAGTAGTTCAAGGCAAGTTACAATCAGGTACTGTGGATATTTTCCTGTCCCTGGAGGGCTTACAGTCTAAGATTTTACTGATTGGTTCATGCTTCGTACATTCCATGTCCTATTATGTAAGACATCTTTGTAGCTTCTGACTCTCATTTCATGCTCTGCTACATCAGCAATCAGATGTTCTGAGGGTTTTTGTTCCAACCACATTATAAATTCTGACTTTGCTCTGAAGAGTTTTCAGATCTTCCCTAGTAGCCCATTGAGTGCTTTTCAACCTGGGGAGGGGGCAGGGGGGGAGGAGGGGAGGAGCCCATCTTCCAGCACCACATTGTAATATATTTTGTTCTGACTATCCATTGGACTTTTGTGGCAAGATATGGAAGTAGATTGCCAAGCCGTTATTCTGCATAGGTAATGCCAGTCTTATTTCTATTGTCACAGAAATGTGATCCGCTGCTACTAACACCGTACCATGATGCTGCTGCCCAGATGGGTGGTTTGTCTTAGTCTGGAACCTCAGCCGAGACCTGTCCATCTTGGGAGACACTGCCAGTAGCTAAGCTACTGATAGCATAGCTCTCAGCATCACTGATGCATGCAAGCCCTCACGGCGTGACCAGCATTGCAGTTATTGTACAGTAGTTACTAAGCACTGTCACCTTTGCAGTTAGTGTGGGTAAAGTTAACGCCTCCTCGAGGAGAACATAAGAACATAAGATATGCCATACTGGGTCAGACCAAGGTCCATTAAGCCCAGTATCCTGTTTCCAACAGTGGCCAATCTAGGTCATACGTACCTAGCAGTATCCCCAAAAGATGCAGGTTCCACAATGCTTGTATTGGGTCAAGCATTGATATCCTGGGTCCCTTTTTAATAATGGTTTATGGACCTTTCCTCCAGGAACTTGTCCAAACCTTTTTTAAACCCAGCTACACTAACAGGTACACTAACAGGTGTGAAGATTGGTGAAGACTCATCAACAACCTTCGCTATGCTGATGATACCACATTACTGGCTGAAAGTGAAGATGATCTGAAACATTTGCTTCTCACAATCAAAGAACATAGTCTCAAAATGGGCCTGCACCTTAATGTAAAGAAGACAAAGATCATGACAACTGGCATAATCAACAGGTTCATCATTGAAGGAGAAGAAATTGAAATCGTGAACAACTTTAACCTACTTGGATCAACTATCAATAAAGAAGCAACAAGCAGTCAAGAAATCAAACGACGCATTGCTCTTAGCAGAATGGCTATGAAAGACCTAGATAAGATCTCAAGAGCAGAGATGTCTCTCTCCATACAAAGATTCTACTTGTTCAAGCCATGGTATTTTCAATAACATCATATGGATGTGAAAGCTGGACAGTAAAAAAGATAGACTGGAAGAAAATTGATGCCTTTGAATTATGGTGCTGGCGGCGAATACTGTGTATACCATGGACTGCCCGAAGAACAAACCAGTCGGTACTAGAGGAGATCAAACCTAAGCTTTCTTTAGAAGCTCAGATGACAAGACTTCGACTTTCATACTTTGGACACATCATGTGAAGAGAGAGATCATTAGAAAAAGACATCATGCTTGGCAAGATAGAAGGTCAACGCAAAAGAGGAAGGCCAGCAATGAGATGGCTCGATACAATAACAGCAGCTACGGGTACCAGTCTGTCAACAATGAGCCGCCTGACTGAAGACCGAACACAATTTAGGATAGCTATCCAGAGGGTCGCCATGAGTCGACTCTGACTCGACGGCACTTAACAACAACAACAACACTAACAGCTCTTACTACATCCTCCAGTAACAAATTCCAGAGTTTGATTACATGTTGAGTAAAAAAATATTTTCTCTTATTTGTCTTAAATAGTTTACCCTGTAGCTTCATTACATGTCCCCTAGTCTTTCTATATTCTGATAGCGTAAACAATCGATCTACGTTTACCCGTTCCACTCCATTCATTAATTTATAGACCTCTATCATATCTCCCCTCAGCCGTCTCTTTTCCAGGTTGAAGAGCTCTAACCTTTGTAGCCTCTCTTCATAGGAGTAGCCTTCCATCCCCTTTACCATTTTGGTGGCTCTTCTCTGAAGGAGGTCTTAAATGCACCCGTGCTAACTGCAAATTTAATGTGCAGTATGAAGCTTTTTTGTGTGATAACAGCAGGGGACCTGCTGACTACACCCCCCAAGAATAAGGGCAGTGCCTTTGCTCATTACTCTTTGCTGTTAACACCTGGTAAGTGCCAAGGCTTATTGCACTTTAGAAAACAGGCCCCAAAATGCTGGCAACTAAGTATAATCCTAGCTTATTTTATTAACAAAATATAGGCAGTAATCCGTTTTTTGGGATATGATTTTCTTCAGCAACATGAAAAATATAACTGATTAACTTGAGTACAATATTGATTTTCATTTCTAATTTATACTGCATTTCAAGCATAATGTAGCCAAAAATTTAGGGAATAACCTTGGAAAATATCCAGATTTTAAATAATGTTAACATGCTTGTTATTCGAGTGGATAATTCAGTATTTTCCTTGCACAGTTCTGCATGCTGTATGAGATTAATGAATAATATTATTTCTAAGTGCTTCTTACTGAAGGTTTTTGAAGGCAATTTATAAGAGTTATGCAGTTTTCATGTGTAAAAAGTATATTTACTTGTGTAAATCATCATGCAGTTATAGGTTGCAGTTTTAGATTCTATTCATATGCCTATGGGACAGCATGCAAAAATTTCAAGGAGGCATATTTTGGGCATGGCTTCAGAAGTCCTTCAAAGTAAATGTTTATTGCGCATTCTAGAACACCAATAAACATACTTGAGAAAATGTCCCTTTGGCATTTAAGCATGCTTTGAGTCACAGATAATGCTTATCAATCTTCCCATTTGGACACGGGGTTTGGAAGACTGCTTGAAGGGAGAATTGTACTTACCTCTGATATCCAAAACTACCTCCTGTGGCACAAAATTTAACTTGTAGAGGACAGCTCCTTTATCAGTTCTTCATGGGCATGCTCATTTCTAAAATCCACTATTTTACATATAAGTAGTACCAAGTACATGCATAAGAATCTAACCGTCACATATGTGCATCTGCTACTTACGGAGGTGGCCTTACAATGATTTTATGTATATAAAGACTATTTTACATGCAGATAAGGGCTTTTATAAAATTATAAGAGCACACACACACATAAATATGCAGAATAGGCTAGACATCTCTAGGGGCATTGTTTGGGCAGAGCGTAGGCAGGGCTGTATAGCCTATAAAATACAAGTGTGCATTCAGATGGTGCACTCACATATTTACACCTTCTTCGAAGCAGAAAGAAACATGGAAAGATAGAAATAAGATGGCAGATAAAGACCATACGGTTTATCAGGTCTGCTCTTCCATACCAACTAGTAAGTTGTAAAGTCCTTTTTTTCCCTTAGAGATCTTCTGTGTCTGTCCAATGCTTTCTTGAATTCAGATACTGTCTTTGTCTCTACTACCTCCACTAGGAGACTACTCCACGCATCTACCACTCTATCCATAAAGAAGTATTTCTGCAAATTACTCATGAGTCTGTCTCCTCTCACTTTCATCCTAGTCACCTGCATTGCAGATCTTTCTTTCATTTGAAAAAGACTCTCCTTCTATGCATTTATGCTATGGAGCTATTTAAATGTTCCTATCATATCTCCCCTCTCCTGTCTTTCTTCCAAAGTATAAATACTAAGATCTTTAAATATGTTCCCATATGCCTTATAACAAAGCCCACTGACCATTTTGATAGCCACCTTCTGCACTGACTCCATCCTGTTTATATCCGTGGTTTCCAGAATTGCACACACTACTCTAAATTAGGTCTCACCAAAGATTTATACAGAGACACTATCACCTCCTTCTTCCTGCTGAGGATTCCTCTCCCTATGCACCCAAGCAACCTTCTGGCTTTTGCCATCAGCTTTTCTACCTGTTTAGACACTGTTAATATCAGAAACAGTCACCCCTAGGTCCCGTTCTTCTTTCATGGATAGAACTACTTCACTCCCTATACTGTACCACTCCCTGAGATTTTTGCAGCCCTGCATTTTTAGCATTAAATTTCAGCTGCCAAGTTCTCGACCATTCTTCATGCTTCTCTAGATCCCTCCTCATCTTGTCTATACTTTCCTGGGTGTCTACTCTAACACAGATTTTGGTATCATCCACAAAGAGACAATCCTTACCAATAGCCCTTCTGCAATATCTCTTACAAAAATGTTAAAAAGAATTGGGCCAAGGACAAATCCCTGCGGCACATCACTGGCAACATCCTTCTTCTCAGAGTGAGTTCCATTTACCTGTACCCTTTGCCATCTCCCACTCAGCCAATTTCTAACCCAGTCAGTCACTTTAGGTTCTATCACTACTGCACTCAAATTACTTATGTCACCTGTGCAGAACAGTGTCAAAGGCTTTACTAAAATCTAAGTATACCACATCTAGAGCTCTCCCTCAGTCCAACTCTCGGGTCACCCAGTCAAAGAAATGAATGTGATTTGTCTGACAAGACCTGCCTCCAGTAAAACCATGCTGTCACGGATCCTGTAATTCATTGCATTCCAGAAACCTCACTATTCTCTGTTTTAGCAGTATTTTCTTTAGCTTCTCACCACAAAGGTCAGACTACACAACCTATTGTTCCCAACCTTATTCTTACTTCTGGTTTTTTTTGTAAAGGGATCATTTGCATCCTTCTCTAGACAATGGAGCTGCTAGAGCTTTCCTAAGTTCCTTCAATAATCTTGGATGTATCCCATCTGACCCTATCACTCTGTCTACTTTTAGTTTAGCTAGCTCCTTGTGAACACAGTCTTCTAAAAATTGTTCAAAATCCACCTCACTTCTGTTCCTATTTCTCTTTGTTTTCTGAGGTCTTGTTCCTGGCCCTTCATCTGTTAATACAAAACAGAAATATTTGTTAAGCAATTATGCTTTATCCTCATCAGCTACTACATATCCCTCCCCTCCCCCTTCTGTCTGACAATACCACTTTTGCACTTCCGCCTGTCACTAACATATCAAAAATGTTTGTCCCCTCATTTTACTGTGCTGGCTATTTTTTTTTCCATATGTATCTTTGCTAGGGTTGCCAACTTTTTCACCGAGAAAAACCCGACACCTGTGGCTTGCCATGCTCCACCCATTCTCCGCCCCTAGTCCCACCCCTGCCCCGCCCCCAGCCCCACCCACAAAAATTACCGAGGATACGTGTAGGCTAACTTCCTTGGTCAGATAATAATTAAACTGGGAACCCCAAAATCCAAACATGAAATGTACAACACTGGAGAAATAAAACTATAAAGTAATTTCCTCTTGCACTAAACAAAAACGCAAAGATGTTAGCAATACACACTTCCCAGACCAGACATATTCCAGTTAATAAATTCAAAATAAAAAGTATTTTTCTACCTTCTGTTTGGACGTTTTATTTTTCAGTTGCAATTGCTCCAGTCACTTTCTTCTGGTTTCTTCGTGTCTTCTGCGAGCTATCCATTTGTCCTTTCTTCTCTTTTAGATGTTTTCCATTCTCTCTCTATTTCTGCTTTAACATACTGATTGTTTCCCTTTTGCTCTTTTCCCCCAATTCTTTCCTTATTCCTTTATCATCTGTTTAAATTTCACCCTTCCATTCTCAAGCCCCTCTTACTCTCCCAATACCGGCCCATCATAGACTTTTCTTCCACACAAAATATTTTTTCCCCTCTCCATTCTCATTCCCCATCCATTCTAGTCCTCCCCCAAATCAATTCCCTTATAGTTCTAGGCCCACCCAGCATCCACTCCTTCTAGTCCCATTCTCCCATGCCCCACATCAGCCCATTTCCAGTCCTATTCCAGCTCTTCATCAGCCCATTTCCAGTGCTAGCCCTCACATCACAGGCCATTTCCAGTCCTAGCTCCCCCCCCCAATCACAGCCCATTTCCAGTCCAAGTCCCCCATCACAGCCTATTTCCAGTCCTATGCCCCCCCCCCACAATCACAGCCCATTTGCAGTCCGAGTCCCCCCGCACAATCACAGCCCATTTGCAGTCCGAGTCCCCCCGCACCATCACAGCCCATTTGCAGTCCTAGCCCCCTAATCACAGCCTATTTCCAGTCCAAGATCCCCCTTCCTCCACCATAGCCCTTTTCTGGTCCAGGTCCCCTCCACCCCCATCACAACCCATTTCCAGTCCATGTCCTCCCCCATAACCCTTTTACAGTCCTGGTCCCCCCCCCCCATCACAGCCTATTTCCAGTCCAAGTCCCCCCCCCTTAGCCCTTTTCCAGTCCAACTCCCCCCATTAGCCCTTTTCCCGCTCTCGTCCCCCCCCTTTAGCCATTTTCCAGTCCAAGTCCCACCCCCTTAAGCCCATTTCCAGTCCAAGTCCCACCCCCTTTGCCCTTTTCCAGTCCAAGTCCCCCCCCCTTAGCCCTTTTCCAGTACAAGTCCCCCCCTTAGCCCTTTTCCAGTCCAAGTCCCCCCCCACCTTAGCCCTTTTCCAGTCCAAGTCCCCCCACCCCCTTAGCCCTTTTCCAGTCCAAGTCCCCCCACCCCCTTAGCCCTTTTCCAGTCCAAGTCCCCCCCCCCTTAGCCCTTTTCCAGTCCAGGTCCCCCCCTTAGCCCTTATCCAGTCCAAGTCCCCCCCCCCCTTAGCCCTTTTCCAGTCCAAGTCCCCCCCCTTAGCCCTTTTCCAGTCCAAGTCCCCTCCCCTTAGCCCTTTTCCAGTCCAAGTCCCCTCCCCCTTAGCCCTTTTCCAGTCCAAGTCCCCCCTTAGCCCTTTTCCAGTCCGAGTCCCCCCCTTAGCCCTTTTCCAGTCCAAGTCCCCCCCCCCCCGGAGCCCTTCTCCAGTCCAACTCCCCCCCCCCTTAGCCCTTTTCCAGTCCAGGTCCCCCCCCCCCTTAGCCCTTTTCCAGTCCAGGTCCCCCCCCCTTAGCCCTTTTCCTGTCCAAGTCCCCCCCCGCCTTAGCCCTTTTCCCGTCGAAGTCCCCCCCTTAGCCCTTTTCCATTCAAAGTCCCCCCACCCCCTTCGCCCTTTTCCAGTCCACGTCCCCCCCCCCTTAGCCCTTTTCCAGTCCATGTCCCCCCCCCCTTAGCCCTTATCCAGTCCAAGTCCCCCCCCCCCTTAGCCCTTTTCCAGTCCAGGTCCCCCCCATCACAGCCAATGCAGTCCTTGCCCCCCCCCCCGACCAGCATCGCGGCTGTCTGAGGCTTCAGAGGGAGCCGGGAAAGCCCGCGCGAGGCCCCGGCTCCCTCTGAACAGCCACCAGCGTGAAGAGCCTTTTCCTTCACGCTGACGGCTGTTCCTGTGAAGCCGCGAATGCTGGGAAAGGTTAAAGGGCAACCTTTAACCTTTCCCAGCATTCGCGGCTTCACAGGAACAGCCGCCAGCGTGAAGGTAAAGGCTCTTCACGCTGGTGGCTGTTCAGAGGGAGCCGGGGCCTCGCGCGGGCTTACCCGGCTCCCTCTGAAGCGGAGAAAAGCCGTTTTTTTTGCTCTGGCCGCTCCCGATCTTGCGGCCAGAGCAAAAAAACCGGTTTTTAAAGGGCCGGTTTTGCCTCTGCGCCGGCAGCCGGCCTGGCCGTGGAAAAACCGACCAGGCCGGCTGAAAACCGGCCAGTTGGCAACCCTAATCTTTGCTTTCCTGACTACTTTCTTAGCTTCTCTTAGCGTTTCTGAATATTGATGCTTGTCTTCCTTTTTCTGTGATCTCTTGTATTTTATGAAGGCCACCCTCTTTTTCCTTACCTTTTCAACTATTTCTTCGAGAACCATGGAGTCCAGTCCCCAAAGGGGCATGTCCGGGCTGGCTGGATGGCCAAGAAATTGACGAGCTAGTCTGACCTTGATTATGCACTGCAGGAGCAAGACGGACACCGAGACGGCTCAGCATGCCCTGGCATCAGCTACGGGAGGTGTCCAAACCTCAATACGGCCTGGCCGCTCCATGCTCCTGCTGGTATGCTGATGCCATTGCATCCCGTCACCATGGCACCAGGATGCCCAGCAGGAGCGCTAATGGCCCCACTCCTCACCAGATCTCGTTTCCTCACTGCCTGACCCTTGGTGGGGCCGCCAGGACTGAGATCGGGGGACAGGGCCCTCTATGGCTCTGATACATCTGGAGGAGCTGTTGGGTCAGAGCACATGGGTGCTCCATGTTTATTCCACTCCCAAGGTGGAATAAGCTGGGTGTCCTCCAGATGATCGCCCGGAATATGTACATGGCCCTGACCTGAATTGGCCCTGTATGTCTGTGTGCCTGGCCTGCCTCCCATCCACTCACTCTCTGTCCCTGTGCTGCCCCCTTCCAGCTCTCTCTGCATAGTGCCCTCATCGAGCTCTCCCTGCATAGTGCAGGGAGAGAGTTTTTCAGCATTGGGGCCAGAGGTATAGTGAGGCTGCACGTCCCACTGGGACGTATAGCCCTGTTATTTGCTTTACAGAATCAGGCCGATAGTGGTCTCCTTTTCCTACATTTACTTGCTTTCCTAATAAAAAGGTTTGTTGCCCTTAAATTATCCCCTTTCAGTTTTGCCCACTGCTTTTCTACATCTTCCAACTGTTCCCATCCCACTAATGACTCCTTGAGGTATTGTCCCATCTTGGCAAAGTTAACTTTCCTAAAGTCTACAACCCTCACTTTTGAATGGACTATATCAGCCATTGTCCTAATACTGAACCCCACCCTCTGATGATCACTCGATGCGAGATGATCACCCACTATAACATCAGAAACCCTCGTCCCATTTGTAAGCATCAGATCCAGTACGGCCCCCTCACATGTGGGTTCTGTTACCAGTTGCCAGAATAGTTCTCCCTGCAAAGAATATAGGATCTCCTTACTTCTTGATAACACCACAGCAAGCATGTCCTAATCAATATCTGGCATACTGAAACCATCTAGCAGCAGCAGCATTTCTCCTTTCATAGCAATACTCTGAATGTCTTCAATGAAATGTCTGTATACTTCTTCTGCCTGTGAAGGAGGTCTATGTACACCAATGCTAATCAAAGCTGCATTCTCTCTTTCCAGTTTAACCAACAATGCCTCCGCCTTCTCTCATAAGCCCTGCTGTATTTTTAATATTATTTTTTACATATAGTCCCACTCCTCCCTTTATTCCTACCTTGTCCTCCCTGAATAAATTATAGCTCAGTATAATTACATCCCAGTCATGGTTCTCTGTGAACCATGTCTCTGTAATTGCCACTAAATCCAAGTCAGCCTTTTCCATTAAAGCCTCAACATCCGGAATATTATTTCCCATACTGCGGGCATTAATATATACCACTTTCCAGATGTTGTCTTTTTACCCATGTCTAAAAATGTATTTAATGTTTTTCTTACCTGAGGGTTTTTACTTCCCAAATCTAATTTAAAGACCTCTTTAGTAGGTGGACACCAACTCTTCTTAGCAGCCCTTGGAAGATCATCCCATGGTCCAGGAAATCAAAACACTCTCGATGACAACATCCATGCAACCATGCATTGATTTCTAGGATTTGAGATTCTCTGCTTTGGCCTTTGCCCTCAAAAGGGAGTATTGAGGAGAATACTACTTGCTCACCTATCTGTTTCACCCACTTTCCCAGAGGTATGAAGTAACTCTTGATATGCTCGGAGGGATACTTATCAGTATCATTTGTGCCAAAATGGATGAGCAGCATTGGATAATAGTCAGTAGGCTTGATGAGTCTTGGCAAACTCTCACTAACATCTTGGATTTTGGCACCTGGCAGACACCCTTGAGGAGATCGAATCTGGTCAACACATGGACATCTCAATACCCCTCAGAAGAGAGTCATTAACTACAACTACCCTTCTCTTCCTTGTGGTCACTGATTATGCAACTTTGGGGTACTTGAGCTCTGGTTCTTCCCATTCATGGAATGTTTTACCTCGTCCACTTTCAGGGCTGCATACCAGTTCTTCAATTAGAGGGATGATGGAGTTGGATTGTTGATTCTAAAGGCTCTGGTGACCTTGTCCAACTCTCTTCTTTCTGAAGCATACCATCTTCACCTCTGTCAGAGAGCTTGGATGCCTCAAGAAGAATCTCATCAATGTACCTCTCATTGTCATGGATGCTTCTCAGCCTCACCACCTCTTTTCTCAGCTCATCCACTTGTTTCATGAGGGTTTTGGTTTGCAAGTTTCTTACACATGGAACCAGTCCCTCTGCTGAGATCGGACTGTACATCTGGATAGTGGCAGATGCTGTAATGAGGTAACATGATTTTTCCCAGCTGTACAATAGTTCAGTTGTTGGAGCTATGGTAGCTATTGAAGGAAATGAGAAGGACCTACCAAAGTTCCTAAGCTTTACTCGTCTGTCCTTTAAGACATAAAATAGCTATTCTATGTGCGATCCTGCAGCTCTGTTCTATGTCCATGTGTGTAGTCCTGCTTGTATGCTAAACAGTTATCACTTTAAGCTACTAAAATCTGATATACTGTATGAGATATATAGTCTAATGTTCTCCCTATGTAAAATTACTTAATCTAATCTCCAAATATATCAGTTTACTTTTAACAGATATGCAAATGTGGAATTATTTACTTCCTTGATGTTTCTTCCAAACAATAACAAAATCTGTTATATTTGTCAACAAGCCAATTGGCAAGTTGTCCTATATAGTAAGATTACTAGGATTGGTATGAGATGGGGTGGAAAGGGAAGGATCTAACATCTTCGGAGTGCGGTGACTTCAAAGAACTTGCCTTCGTCTTTCAACCTGAAGGTTAGAGGAGAGAGAAAAAATATCAGCAGAAGAAATTACCTTCTTCAGTACAGCTGCAAAACAAATCAGTTAGCAAAGCAACAGAAAAAGCTATGTTACAAATATTTGTTTAACATTTCTTATATATCGCCTTTCATGATATCAAGGTGGTTTACATTGAACAAACTGAAATTACATTGAACAGGGCATTATAACTTGGAGATAACTATTTTACAGGGAACATGGGCTATGGAGGGTTAAGTGGCTTGCCCAAGACCACAAGGAGCACCTGTGGGACTAGAAACCCCAGTCCTTCTGGCCCAAGGTTGCTGTCCTCTAGTGGGATTTGAACCCCTGATCTTCTGGTCTGAAGTACCTTGCCCCAACCACTAGGCCACTCCTCCACAAATATAAAGAAGCCCCTTTAAGGACTCTCAGGCAGAGAATTTGTATCTAGACAGAGCCACACATTTGCTTTGCTTGCAGGGGAGACCCTCTAGGCATCAATGCGCTTTGGGGGCTGTATCTGTGCATCTGTTTTATAAAAGTACTTAGCACCTTTGTTGATTTTATAAAATAGGCTTTAAATAAACATTTTTTTGGACTCGACATAAGCATCCTTTTAAAATCAGGCTTTATAATTGCAAACTACCCAGTGATGTCATTCTTTTGGAACATTTGTTTTGTTAAAATGGCTGGTCCAATTTTGTGTGCCAACAAATATTTATATTTCTTTGTCAGTACTATATGTATTTTAGAAACGTCTTTGCATTTGCCAACCCTTTCTAAAATATTAGGGATGTGTTGCTTGGACAAATCTAAATGTTCAGAGTTGTTCAGTTGATATAGAGAAATGGCCTTAACTTCTGCATACATCATGAAGTTTTTAATGGAACTTGTATTTTGTCATCATAGTCAGGGCTTCATTTGTAGATGAAAAGGAAAATGGAACTGTGGGTTTAGCCAAGACTGGAAGTAATCTGTTGGGGCAAGGCCAGGACCAGATATGACCTCCTGCTCAAACACACACAGTGTTCATTTGTGGGTTAAAAAGGAAGCTTGTATGTATATACAGGGCTTAATTTGTGCTGGAACAGGGTGGAACAACATTTTCTCAGGTATTGGGCTGGGGAGGAAGTGATGTTAACTCGAGATTCCACCACCAAAGAGCTGTTTCTTTCTAATTCAAATGCTGCAGCTGAAGTCTGGTTCAGAGGTTTTGGGACATGCATCACCATTGCCATGGGGTTATTTGGTGCCTTTCACTCTGGAGACCTCCGGACAACCTGTAGCAATTAGAAAGCACTTTGGCCACATATATGGTAGCTTTGTCTGCCCCATGCAACTGTGTCCTGTTGTTGCAGTTGCTGCCTCGCATAGTGCCTGTGTTGACTTAATCCACACAAAAATCAGAGCTGCAACTTCTGGAAGCTAAGAAAAATATTTTGGGCTCACATTAGGGCAGAGGTAAGAGCAGTAGCCAGGAGGGATAATGATGGTGTGGAGAAGACGGGGGGGGGGTTGTAAAGAAAATGATTGTTCTGGGGGATGGAGTGGAAATAGAGAAAATGATTGTGGCAAGAGGGACAGAGAGAGGAGAAATTGTGCAGAGAAGGGGGGCAGGGAGAGAACTGGTGAAATGGCTAAAATTGTGCTGCGTGGCGGGGGGGGGGGGGGGGCCATGTTCCCTCTAAGCAGCTTGAAGCTGCGTGGCAGTCCTCTGGCAGCTTTCCGGCCGACTGAGGGAGGTGCAGCACGATCATGCTTAGGATCATATGACATAGACAGGTGACATAGACAGGTTCCAAGGGATAGGCAGGTTCGGGACTGCGTATTCATCGGTACCTACCTATGCCAAGCAATCCTAAGTGCAAGCACATTTCACCTCCCCCCATTGGCAGGAATGCCAGTGGAAGACTGTCCCTCAGCGTCAAGCTGCTTATCAGGAAGAGGGAAAGGGATGGGGACCCGGGTAAAATTGTTCCAGGGAGGGGGCAAGGAGAGGAAAACTGTGTATGGGGGAGGAGGGGTCAGGGAGCAGACTGGAGACATGTCCACTGCTTTGGCAGGAAAGAAGATGCTGAAAATGACATTCAGCTATGTAATTTTGTACTAATAGCATTTTGCCACTTTTGAGAGCAACATGAAAATGTGATAGTGCCGATATTTGAAAAAGAATTGATGGAATTTCAGTATTTGAATTTGGTATTAATTTAGTGTTAATTAAAAAAAAAAAGAAAAACAGAAGGCACAAATGATGAAATTTAAAGCTCATCATTTGATAATTTTCTTCAGATTATATTTGCCTGCATATGTACCACTATCATTAAGGAAAAGAAAATTTGACATCACAGAAAATTGATTTTTTTTTTGCTGGTTATTATATTGGGGACAAGATTTGATTTCTGATGTATTTATATTAAAAAATGATTGGAGCAGGAAGGGAGGAATGATTGTGTAGTCTTGGGAAATTCTGCAAAGAAGAATTAAAAATTCTATATACTTTTTTGGGTGCAGAATTCCCAACAAGACTTGGTCGCTCTCTGATGCTGCCAGCTTTCTCCCTTCTCAAGCTCAACCCTTCCCAGCTTCCTCTGCCACCTCTTTTCATACTTATTATCTCTATCTGTCTCTTGTTCTTTTTCCTTCTTCTTCTCCCTATTCTCTCTCTCTCTCTCTCTCCCCCACCCCCTCCCCCGTAAGACTACAGCTCTTCTACCTCCTCCAGTAGACTCTGTTCTTTCTATACCCCCATCAAGGCCCAGCCCTTTCATATTACCCCAGCTTGTCTCTTCCCCGCTCCCCTATAACCGTCCCTTTAGCCCTTTCCATACCAGACACTGTAGCTGTTGTGGCCTCTTCCCTTCATCCCAGCCTCTCTTTTTGGGTCCATGCAGTTACCTTGCATTTGAGCTGTGTTAAAGCTTAGCACAGCTTTTATTATTGCATCTATACACAGAAGATTTGCTCACCAATACTGTAAACAAGTATGCTGATTGGGCTGTATGTAAAAACATGGCAGAGTATGTGCACGTAGATCTGTGCTAGCAGCAGCTGTATCAGCACCCACTGTGTCTATGATGGGGTATTATTCAGTACATAGCAATATTAATATTTATGAGCAGAATAGCATTCCATCATTGTGGATATTATACCCATGCAACTCCAAAGCACCATACACAGTTCAGTACTTCAGAGATGCATGTGCATAGCATCCGAGCATATGGTGGATTGCTATTCTGTGCACAAATGTTTCAAAAACTGCAACCGTATGTGCCAAACAGTATTCTAGCATATGCTACAGAAGAACAGGCTTAAACTCTTCACAGGTGCTGAGCGGAGACCAACGAGCTAGATTTTACACTTCCTCAGACTTCATGTTGAAACCCAACGTTGAGCTTGGACCTCTGGCCTTCTGTGCACTTGTCTGTATCTGTGCTGCATAACTATAGCTTCATCTGCTGCAGTAGCAAGGGCTGTGAGAGCAGAATGGCCACAGAGGGTGCAAGTATGGAAGGGGCACCAGTGTCATCAATGGGACTTCCAGGAAGCCCTATAAGAGTGAGTTCCGGTGCAAGGCTAGAAGGGGGGAAAGGCACGCCAGTATCACGAGCTACAGAAGATGCAGCCCCGGTTTCATCACCATTCCTTTAAATGGATTTAAATGTGCCATGCACTGCTGCCTGCTGTGTAGTGCTGTCTGCCTGAGATTTTGAGCAAAGTTTGTACAAAAAGCTATTCCTACATTGGTCAATAACTCCAAAACCCAAATGTCAGTAGTGTGAAAAAACCGCTATATCAATAAACTACCAACCAACACCCATCCCAGAAAAACATATATAATTATTTGATTAAACGTTTTGTCGGATGAAGCCAGACGGGGCCAAAATTATACTCTAACCCCACCAAGTGGCAACATCCATTTTTTAAAGAGCCATTCATGTGCAGGTAAAAACTTAGCTTGGAGACTTCTCATTCCCTTGATGATTTCAGCAGTTCAAAACACAACACAGTGTCCAATAGGTAAGGCGCAACATGCACGTTTCGGGCAGAACTCCCTGTATCAAGCGCATTCCTCCTTTTTCTGTACTAACCGCTAAAAGACGCTGAGTTTATACCACTCGGTATATTCTCCAGGAGGGATCTCCTCATTGGCTACAGACAGCCGTCACTCACAACAGCAATCCAATCCAGCCGCAGGAACTCCCCACGGGATCAGGGGAACACTGCCGCATCATGGATGATGTCTAATAAAGGCTTACCCAATCAATTTCCTTATTCAATCCGAGGGGAGCCACTGTGTTGAGCTTAAAAATCCAAGATTGTTCGCGGCGTTGTAACAAAGCAATACGATCACCCCCTCGAGGATCAAGGGGGACATGGTCAATTATCGTCCAGTGCAATTGAGTAAACTCATGATGACATGACAAACAGTGGTCAACAATTGGGACAGATAGTGTCTCGTTCCTGACCCGAGATGCATGTTCATTCAGATGGACCGCATGGACCGAGAAGTTCTTCCCACATACAATAGCAGGCATGGGCACTGTATCAAATACACTACATATGTAGAGTTACAATCAGTGTTCCATTTACGATAAAACTTCTGTCCCATGCCGGGATGATTCCACTCATGTCCAGTTAATGTTGACTCACAATATTGACATGCCTCACAACTAGAATGGCAAGCTTCCCGTGAAGAAGGTAAGGGGGGTCGATCAAGCTCAGGGGTAGAACGAACCATTAAATCCCCAAAATTAGAGCCATGGGTAAAAGCGATTCGGAGGGGTTTTTCAAAACATGGGTGTAATCCCAGGATGTGCCAGTGTCTTCTCAATATTTTAACCACATCAGAACTCAAAGTGGAAAACGGTAATACACCAACCACCGCTTCAATAGACTCAGCAGAATGTACATCCCCAGGGACATCATTAAACAACCATTCCCGATGCGTGTGGGTGACACGAAGATATGCCATATGAATCACTTTGCGTGGGTACCCCCGTTGTGTCAATCGAGAGCATAAATCTTTCGCATGATGTTTGAAGTCCGCCAATGATGGTATAAACTCGGCGTCTTTTGGCAGTTAGCACAGAAAAAGGAGGAATGCGCTTGATACAGGGAGTTCTGCCAGAAAACGTGCACGTCGCGCCTTACCTATTGGACACTGTGTTGTGTTTTGAATTGCTGAAATCATCAAGGGAATGAGAAGTCTCCAAGCTGAGTTTTTACTTGCACATGAATGGCTCTTAGAAAAATGGATGTTGCCACTTGTTGGTGTTAGAGTATAATTTTGGCCCCCTCAGACTTCATCCGACAAAAGGTTTAATCAAATAATTACACCTGTTTTTCTGGGATGGGTGTTGGTTGGTAGTTTATTCCTACATTGGTGGCACACAAAGTTATGTGCTGAAACTAAACTAATGGGGCAATTTCTCCAAATGTGTTAGTTTTGGGCATACCATGACAATCATGAACGTTACTCCTCAGCCGGAGTATGTGGAGTATGATCTTAGGGGTATTTTTACTAAACTGCGTTAGTGTGATTCGCGTTAGGAGCCGCGGTAGAGACAGAAATCCCAAATAAGGACATGGGCGGTACATCGTTACCAAGAACGCGCCGAGAACGCGTGTTACAAGGCGCCATAAATGAACAAGCGCTACAGGGCACGTTACCGCGCGTTAATCTTAAGAAGGCGCGCAGGCATACAAGCACAGCAGCAGAGCTGTAGCACAATGGTTCCAACACTGACTGATGATACAGGGGTCATGGGTTTGATTCCCCAGTGGGCCTAATGTATAAGGCTGGCTGAGGCAGCACCCCTTACATTTAAGTAGTGATTGTTGAGGCATTTGACGTGTATTTTAATTAGTGCTGCCAGTAAACACACCCTCACGGTGGCATAACCTAAGGTGCCGCATAAGGCACCCCATAACGCACTCCATAGGGCACATTATAAAGTGTACTGTCTGCCAAGGCACCCTGTCCGTGCAGGTGGTACCGGGCACTACAATGTCCGAGCCATTGCCCTATGCCCTGTGCAGATGCGGCCAGGCCAGGCCACCCTATCCAGGCTATTCCCACAGTACCTTGCTCCTCATTATGCATATTGGCAGGCCAATACTGGCAACAGTGCTAGCAGTGTGGACTGTGGAGGGTGTTGGCAGCCACCACACACTGGATAGACAGACACACACTCCCCACACCTATGCCAGCATTGTGCAACTATAGAGGTGTTAGGCAGACCAGGCCACCACACCAGTCCTGGGCACAGTGCAGGCATGGCTATGGTACACAATACTGTAGGAGTCACTCCCCAGGTTGGTAAACACTGTCAGACACAAGACCTGTAGCACACTCCACAGACATCAGAAAGGTTGCTATGATGCAGCTCACTCCGAAAATTGTACTTAACCTAGGAATTGCTATCTGCCAGTAATCATAGCAACCTTTTGATAGATGTGTACCATATTCCCAGGTTTAGGGTGGCATTACTAAGGTATGCAAGTGCTAGTATTGGGAGATGCACGCAGAGCTCAAAGTCCTGCCTCTCCAGAAGGCTTTGGATAATGGGGCCTGTGGGTGCGGGTGTGTCTGCCCCTGTTGGCTGCTGCTTTATGGCAGAGGTTCCCAACTCCAGTCCTGCGGTGCCAAACACTGTTTGGGTTTTCATGCTGTCCCTCATGAATATGCATGAGATACATCTGCATACCAGGGGGGTGGCACATAGAAATGCAGCACAGGCATCTTTATCAGAGGCAGCATGGAACCGGAATGGTGTTTGGCCCTCCAGGACTGCATTTGGGTGACTCTGCTCTAGGTAATGTGCATGTTTATGGTGTCTGTGCTCTGTAGGGTAAAATGTAGGTGTCTTGGACATGTTTACGTCATCTGCAATAAAGGTGCTGTCTGAATTAGCATGTTGTAGTAGTGGGTAAAATATGGGGACTGGGTTGGCAGGAACCACAGCTGGGACTTGAACCTGTGACCTTCTGCTTACACTGGTTTTGTGCACTGCACCACCTTGTTTTCACAGAGCCAGTGCATTCCTTGGTGATACCATGACTGTTCGTCAGAAAGGGCCAGTCTGTTGCAGTAGATGGCACCCACCTACACAGGGCTAGGCCACGGTCTGCTCTGGGCAGCTGCCACTGCCCCCTCCACCACCAGTATCCCTCAGCCACCATGCTGACATGCCCTTCTGCTGGTAGTGCTGGTGGTGCGCAGTCGCTAGCCATCCAGTGTGCAGGTAGGTGGCTGCCTATGGTGCGGGTTCTGGGGCAGGGATGCCTGCATAGACGTCCACGCTCCCCCCAGCCCCGCCTGCCAATGTTCCGTGCTCTTGGGGGTAGCTGTTGGGTACTATCCCCGTGACACTGTGGGAAATACACTCGTGACCATGTTGGCCCTTCAGCAGTTGCTGTCTGGCTGCTCTGCTGTTTCAGCATTCATATGGGCAACCTAGGCATCACCCTAGTCCTCACTGTGGCCCAGCTCCACCACAGCATGTGCCGCCTGCGGCCCTCTGTATCCCCTTCTCCGGCATCTGTCCAGTTGCTGTTCCAACATGCCCACCCTGATGTTGCGGGACATGTGCATGCCATAGGAACCCTGTTCGATGGTGTGGAAAACCCTGAGCAGCGCTATTTCACTGTGGGCTCATTCACCTTGTTTGGGGACGGAGTATAGACCCTTCCACGATTTATATCTTTTCTATGGAGCTTACTTGGGGGGGGGGAGGGGGTTGATGTTTATCATTGCTTCCACTATTGGCCAGCTTGGTTATGGATTTTTTCCAGTTTGTTGGGGTCATTTTCAGTGTTTATGTGCCCTTTTGTTCTGTGCACATGTATCACACCTATCACGTTTTTTAGGTTTCCCTGCCTGGGCTGTACATTGCTGACACTGAAATGGTTTCTCTCCCCTGTAATGGCATTTAACGGCAGGTTTTCAATCGCATTTGGATTCAGCTCTTCAGATCAGCGCGTTAGTGTGAAGGGAGCCTCTCCCCGCCCACTCTCCGCCCACTGACCCCTTCTCTCTGCCCTCTCTCCACCTTCTGCGGTGTTTTACCGCGCCGCGGGGCTTTACAATCATTAATGTTAACGCGCGTTATGTAACGTTAATGATCGTAAGCGCATCATAACGCATGTTATGATGCGCTTACGATCGTTAACATTACATAATGCGTGTTATGTATCGTTACCGCAGTTTAGTAAACATACCCCTGAGTCTCTCAAATTTACTGCTAATGCTCGATGTAGTACTTGCATCATGCCAAAGAAAGCCTCCTTTTAAAGTTAAGAGGTAACATATAAAGGCAACTTGGCTAGGTAAAGTTCAAAATTCCTCTTAATCAAACCTATGTTCCCAATACAATGGGAAATGCTTCTGTATTTTTTTGCAACATTTTCTTGGTCTCTTACTGTATTTCTTGGTATTTCAGGATCTTCTCCCTCTCCACACAATTCACAGAAACATCTATTGAAAGTGGTACCTCTATTATCAATGCTGTTTTGATGTTTTTCTTCATTATGCCAGCTTTCCCTCGCATCAAGCTTCCTATCCTTTGGAATGGGAGTGTCCCAGGTTATCATAACTTCTTCATTTTCTGAAATTCTCTTAGGGGCATGTTTACTAAACCATCTTAACGTGCGCTCTGTGACGTTATCACAAGATAAGGTACCTTATCGCGCAATAATGGCGCTTTATCGGGCGCAAGGTACTGTCGCCCCCTCCTGGCCAGGTAGATGACTGGCAGCAGGTGAGGTCGCCTTTTAGCCTTAAGACAAGACTCCCTGTAATGGCTGCCAGAAGGGCTGATGGGAATCGTAGTTTATCCTAAGGCAAAGGAGTTGTGATCCGAGGGTTTAGGCACAAGAAAGAGAATATTTCTTTTAATGTAATCAGGGTTTCTTCATACACAGGAGGCGTGAGGCATAAAGTATGGAAAGGATTTTTAATCCACGGTACTGCTTCAAAACAACAGGAACAAATTATGCTTTGCAATATAACTTCCAACAGAAATAGGCATCACTTTGCTTGAGAAATCAAATTGGCACTTTCAGAACTTTAAACAGATAAATGCTTTCTTCTTAGACAGGAACAACTTCTTGTTGTCCAAACAAAACTTTTAAATGTTCCTTAAACATGTAACTTAGCTTTTCACTTTGTCAGCACAGTCAGCTGTTTCTTGCAGTTTGTGACGTCTTCACAAATTAACGTGCTTCCTGAGCATGGCACAGCTATAATGGCTTTTCTAGGATTCTTCACCGTCAGAGGTAAAACACATAGTACACTGACAATCCAAAATGCTATTATCCACATTCGTTGTGTCCATTTCTTCCTCTCTATCACCCTCACTTATGGCATAAGGTATCTGCACAGAGAGCTGACTATTTTCCTTCTTTATTAAATCACTTAGCCTTCTCAGTAATGTCTGCTTCTGCAGCAACTCGTCTGTTAGCTGAGCTACGTGCTGATTAGACCAGCTGTCTCTCTTTTCCCTGGGACTCTGGCTATGTTTAAACTTAGCTTTCTCTCCTATGGGTAATTCTCTGGGGCTTTTCCTCTGTAGGCATTGAGAAGGACAGACTTGCCTTGGTTCTGAGGTATTTAGGGATTCCCTCCGTCCTGCAAACCAGTCATGCTTTTCTTCAAGTGCAGACCTTCCGTTTGCTGACACCAGCCTCTCATTCCCCACTGTGTCTGGCAATCTCTCATCAATCTCCTCTTCACAGCAAATAGTATTTCTCACACTCTGTCTCTCAGGCTCTGCAAACACTCTCTTACTTGCTCTGCCTCCTGGACTCCGTGTTGGCCCCTCTTCTGAACTCTTTGAACCTCGTGAACCTCGTGAACTCCCTGAACCTCGTGAACTTCGTGAACTCCCTGAACCTCGTGAACTAACTTCTGTTCTGTGAATCAGCTTTTTAAACTTTCCTTCTCTTTGAGGCACACCCTGCTCCCAGCACATGTGACTAGGGACAAGCTTCTCTCTGACGTGCTGCTGTGGGCGGGGCTTAGGGATGACTAGCTTCTGAGTCACAGACTCCTGGTTACTGGGGAAACCTTTGATACAACCTGAATTAAAGTGACAGGACCCTTTTTCCTGTGCATTTCTATAATCAGCCGTGGTTTCCTCACCACAGTACCTTAGCTCGCGATAATGCGCGCAGCGGCGCAAATGAGCGCTGAAGGCGGAGAAAGGCTCCCGGAGGGCGGAGGAAGGCTCCCCAGGGGCGGAGAGAAGGGGTCAATGGGTGGAGAGTGGGAGGGGAGAGGCTCCCCACACACTAACACTGTGAAATCCAAGTTTCAAAAATAACGCCAGTGAAACCCGGGTGTTAGAGCTGATTTAAAGGGAAAAGAAATCATTTCCGTCAGCAATGTACTGCAAAATCAGAGAAACCAGCAAAAAGTGATAAGTGTGATACATGTGCACAGAACAAAAGGGCAAATAAACTTTGAAAATGTACAGAAGAAAATGTAAAAATAAAATAACCAAACTGGCCAATAGTGATATCAATGGGAAACCTAAAAAACACTCCCAAGAAAGCTCCTAAAAAAAGATATGATTTTTGGAAGGGTCTATGCTCCGTCCCCATACAAGGTGAATGAGCCCACAGTGTAATGGTGCTGAGCAGGGTTTCCGACTCCATCGGCCAGGTTTCCTATGGCGTGCACATGTTCCACAACAGCAGGGTGGGCATGTCGAAACAGGCAACTGGGCAGATGCTGGAAAAGGGGGCACAGAGGGCTGCAGGCGGCACATGCTGTGGTGCAGCTGGGCCACAGTGTGGACTAGGGTGGCCCATACGAATGCTGAAACAGCAGAGCAGCAAGACAGCAACTGCTGAAGGCACAACATGGGCATAACTGTATTTCCCACAGTGTCACAGGGGATAGTACCTAGCAGCTACCCCCAAGGGCACGGAACAGTGGCAGGCTGTGCTGGGGGGAAGAGTGGACACCTATGCAGGCACTCCTACCCCAGAAACTGCACCATAGGCAGCCGCCTACCCGCACACTGAATGGCCTGAGACTGCGCTCCACCAGCATCACCAGCAGAAGGGCATGTCACCATGGTGGCAGAGGGATACTGGTGGTGGAGGGGGCAGTGGCAGCTTCCCAGAGCAGACTGTGGCCTAGCTCTGTGTAGGTGGGTGCCATGCACTGCAACAGACAGGCCCTGTCTGACGAACAGTCATGGTATCACCAGGGAATACACAGACTCTGTGACAACACAGTGGTGCAGTGTACAAAACCAGTGTATTCAGAAGCAGAAGTTCACAGGTTCAGGTCCCAGCTGTGGTGCCTGCCAACCCAGTCCCCATATTTTACCCACTACTAAAACATGCTAATACAGACAGAACCTTTATTGCAGATGACGTAAACATGCCCAAAACACCTATATTTTACCCTACAGAGCACAGACACCATAAACACATGCATTAGCTAGAGCAGAGTCTCCCAAATGCAGTCCTGGAGGGCCAAACACCATCTAGGTTCCATACTGCCTCTAATAAAGATGCTGGTGCTGCATTTCTATGCACTGCCCCCATGGTATGCAGATGCATCTCATACATATTCATGAGGGACAGCATGAAAACCCAAACAGTGTTTGGCCCATCAGGACTGGAGTTGGGAACCTCTGCCCTAAAGCAGTGGCCAACAGGGGCAGACACACCCGCACCCACAGGCTCCATTATCGAATGCCTCCTGGAGCGGCAGGATGTTGGGCCCTGTGTGCATCTCCCAATAGTAGCACTTGCATACCTGGGCAATGCCACCCTAAACCTGGGAATACGGTAAACATCTATCAAACGGTTGCTATGATTACTGGCAGATAGTAATTCCAAAGTTAGGCAGAATTGGCTGATTGAGCTGCATCACAGCAACCTTTCTGATGTCTGTGGAGTGTGCTACAGGTCTGGTGTCTGACAGTGTTTACCACCCTGGGGAGTGACCCCAACAGTATTGCTTACCATAGCCATGCTTGCACTCTGCCCAGGAGTGGTGTGGTGGCCAGGGCTGACAAACACCTCTATAGTTGCATAATGCTGGTATAGGTGTGGGGAGTGTATGTCTGTCTATCCAGTGTGTGGTGGCTGCAAACACCCTCCACAGCCCACACTGCTAGCACTGTTGCCAGTATTGGTCTGCCAATCTGCATAATGAGGAGCAAGGTACTGTGGGAATAGCCAGGATAGGATGGCCTGGCCTGGATCCATCTGTACATAGTATAGGGCAATGACTCGGACATTGTAGTGGCCGGCCACCACCTGCACGGACAGGGTGGCCACAGCATGTCCTGCTGGGAGGTCACTCTCACCTTGACTGAGCAGTGATCACGGCATTGCTAGGTTCCCCCATAGTACGATTATAGTATTCCTCTCATATAATATTTATGGGCTCTCTTTTGGGGCCTATTCACTGACTTATCTGCTTGGTGTGTATTTTGACATCCCAGTTCTGGGTACACACATCTTGTCCAGGAACATGCACTATGGGCTATCTAGTAGACTGTCTGTAGCTATTATGTGTCTTGCTGGAACAACCTTGCAGGGTGCAGTGGTTGGAGGCTTGCTGCTGGGGAATGTCAGATAGTGGTGGGGGGCAGCTGTGCATTTACAGGCCTACGGTCTGTCTGCTATTGCTTTATGGATGTGTACAGCTCTGCATTGCCTGCCCTGTAGGGTGTCTGTTCCCCAGCAGGACTGGGGTTGATGGTCCCCTCTACTGCCACCATTGCAGGGAGGTAGAATGTGGATCTGTTGATGGGTGATCCTGTTTCCCACCCTGAGCCCCAGAGAGTGGGTTGTGTGGTGGTACATAATCCGCCTATGGGCCCAAACACCCACCTCTTCACCTATATCATGCAACCATGACACCAACACAGGATATGCACTATTCTGGGTGCATCAGAGCCCATAAGGGCTAGACAAGACTGAGAAATACAGAAGAACACAGATGTAACCTAGGTGTGTCTGCAGGAACTACCTATCACACACTGATGGGGACCTGCAGCATGGCATATTTCAGCCATGAAAGGTGCTGCGGACCTGGTGCTGGGCGCCCCACCTCACTCTCAGGGTGAGCACAGTACCCGCACAATGTGACGGTCTGTGGCTACTCTGTGCCAGTACCACACACAGTCAGTTCCCCCTACCAGTCCGAGGTGCTGTGGGGGTGCATACCCCATCTTGTGCCCATCTGTCGACTGCTGATTTGCATGTGCAGTGCATCATGGGTACGGGTGGGTTAATCCTATCCTGGTAACCACAGCAGACAGTTTGTGTGGTGACGTGCAGTCCTTCTGCAATCAGCCAGGGGTTTGTTAACAGCTATAGAGCTGTAGCCCACTGGTTACTGTAAAGCCAGAGGTTATGGTTCAAACCCATGGTGGGGTTATTTGATAGGGCTGTCTGAGGCATTGGCTATTTTTAATGTGCATTAGTGATGCCAGCAAAAACACCTTCAAAGTACTGTAACCTTAAGGTGCCTCATAAGGCGCCCCATAAGGCGCCTTATAGGGCGCCCTATCAAGCACCTTATAAGGTGCCTTATAAGGTGTCCTATAGGGGACATTATAGGGTGCCTTGGCGGACAGTGCACTTTATAATGTGCCCTATGGAGTGTGTTATGGGGTGCCTTATGCGGCACCTTAGGTTACGCCACCGTGAGGGTGTGTTTGCTGGCAGCACTAATTAAAATAAAAGTAAAATGCCTCAACAATCACTACTTAAATGTAAAGGGTGCTGCCTCAGCCAGCCTTATACATTAGGCACACTGGGGAATCAAACCCATGACCCCCTTTACCATCAGTCAGTGTAGTAACCATTGTGCTACATCTCTATTTATGTGTTGCATGTCTGCGTGCCTTCTTAAGATTAACGTGCGGTAACATGCCATGTAACGCTCGTTAATTTATGGCGCCTTGTAACGCGCGTTATCGGTAACGATGTACCGCCCATGGCCTTATTTGGGATTTCTGCCTCTACCGCGGATCCTAACATGAATCACATTACTGCAGTTTAGTAAACATACCCCTTTATCAACCGACTCACCTTTGTCCACCTGATTATTCACTCCTTCAAAAAAACATAACAGATTAGTAAGACAAGATCTTCCTTGTCTACTATCTACATGCTGAGTAATTTTATTCTTTATGATGGTTTCTACCATTCTTCCCAGTACTGGCGTCAGGCTCACTGGTCTGTAGTTTCCCAGATCACCCCTGGAACCCGTTTTAAAAATTGGTGTTACATTGGCGATCCTCCAATCTTCAGGTATTAGAGATGATTTTAATGATAGTTCACAGATTACTAATAACAGGTCTGCAATCTCATATTTCAGTTCTTTCAACACCCTTGGATGTATACCATCTGGCCCAGGTGATTTGCTACTCTTCAGTTTATCTAATAGTTATAATACATCTTCCCAATGTATCAATATTTCCTTTAATTCTTCCGCACCTTTAAATACCACTTCAGTCATGGGTAACATCCCTGCATATTCCTCAGTAAAGACCGAAGCAAAGAATTCATTCAGTCTCTCCCCTATCACTTTGTCGCCTCTTAGTGCACCTTTAACTGCTCTATCATCTAATGGACCAACTGACTCTCTCAATATGGCTTCCCCTCTTGTCGGTTCATGAACCAGCTGCTCCAAGAAGCAGTTATTTATTTCATCTTGGAACTTTATCTCCATAGCATGTCCTGCCGTGACACTGACCCAGTCGATACCGGGGTAATTGAAATCACCCATTATTATTACTGCGCTGTATCTTTTGTTAGCTTCTTTGTTTTCTTTGAGCATTTCATCATCCATTTGTTCATTCTGGCCAGGCGGTCGATAGTACACCCCCACAGCCATTGCCTTCCCCTTTTTATATGGAATTTCAATCAATAGAGATTCTACAGCAAATTTTGTTTCCTGCAAAACTTTAATCTTTTCTGGCTCAATGCCCTCTGTAACATAGAGAGCAACCCCTCCACCAATTTGATCAGCTCTATCATTATGATATAGTTTGTACCCAGGTATCACAGTGTCTTACTGGTTGTCCTCCTTCCACCGTGTCTCTAATATTCCAATAATATCTAACCTCTCATTTAGTGCTATATATTCTAACTCTCCCATCTTATTTTTTAGACTTCTAGTATTTGCATACAAGCATTTTAGAGACTGTATTTTATTCATATTAATTTGGCTATTAGTAGACATGGGTAATTTGGGATCTTTAGGCTCTGTCTGCTCCATACTCGAGGGCATTTGGGCTACTTTACTCTTTTTTGGAACCTCTCTGCTTTTGGTATTATCCTTCAAGGATACATTCTTCCGAACCATCCGCTCTTTGGTGACTGTCGGCTTTCCCCTATTATCTAGTTTAAAGGCTGCTCTATCTCCTTTTTAAAGGTTAATGCCAGCAGCCTGGTTCATCCCGGTTAAGGTGAAGCCCATCCCTTCGGAAGAGCCCCTCCTTTCCCCAGAATGTTCCCCAGTTCCTAACAAATCCAAAACCCTCATCTCTGCACCATTGTCTCATCCACGCATTGAGATTCCGGAGCTCTGCCTGCCTTTTGGGTCCTGCGCGTGGAACAGGAAACATTTTGGAGAACGCTACCCTGGAAGTTCTGGATTTCAACTTCCTACCTAAAAGCCTAAATTTAGCCTCCAGAACCTCCCTACCACATTTTCCTATGTCATTGGTACCGATATGTACCAACACAGCAGACTCCTCCCCAGCACTATCTAAGACCTTATCTAGGTGGCACGTGAGGTCCTCTACCTTCGCACCAGACAGGCATGTTACCTTCGCACCAGGCAGGCATGTTACCAGCTCCTGTTGCTGTCATGTTTCACTTCAGCTGGCCTTTGGCACATGCTGCAATATGCATGGCGCATATGACCAGGACAAGGCTTCTATCTGCTGCAGGCTGGTTCCAATTCTTACCACCAACACCCCACTATGCAGACATGCCCATGTCAGTGGTGGTGGTCGCAGTCCCATGCGGGTTTGACGGGTGCCTTGGGCACAAGGTCTGGATTGGGGGTGGGTAGGGGCACACATGGATGGTCACACAGCTCACCCCACCAGCTGCCCATGCAGAGGCCCCATCACCGCCTGCCACCAATATGTCTCGGGAGGAGGATGGCAGCCAGTGCTTTGTATTTCCCCGGGCACTTGCATTTTCCAGCAACCTGGAGGGCTACAGCATCTGGTACTATTGGCTCTTCCCCTGCAGCTGGGTTCTTCAGCAGCGGGGAGGGGGGGGGGGAGGAGGCAGCTTGGATCTTTTCTGGGCTGCCAGGACCCTTGGAGCCCCCTATGTGGCACATCACCTTTCTGCAACAGTAGCAGGATTGTGTGCTGCCACTGTCACTATGGGTTTTGAATTGTGTTAGGGTTCCTGCCATTAAGGTGCCTGCATTAAGACAGCAAGCTTGTTCCCACCCACTCCCTGCCCATTGACTCCCACTCTTCACCACGTGCACGCCTTCTCTCCACCCACAGGTACCATTAGCGTGTGTGAAAGTGGCTGGTACCGTTAGCACGTGCCATAGTGGCTTTTTGCACACGCTAGGGGTGGACATGCACAGTTAGCGCGTGCTAATGGCCACTTGCTCCTTTAACGTGGTTTAGTAAACATACCCCTTAGTCATGATTTGGGCATCTGAAGATGTTAAAATCATGGAGACATCTCTGAAACCATTCCACAAATGGCATTTACAGATGTCTCCTGTGCAAAGATGTCCAAGTAGGCAGGGGGCATGGTGGAGGCACAATGGATTTACATGTCCCCATTTGATTTTAGGAATATCTGCAGGCAGGTCCATGTTTAGACCTGCTGCAGGCATGATTAAGCATCAGGAAAGTGCTTGTTTTGGCCTTAAAACATCCAGAGAGTGTAGAGAAGATGGAGAGTTAAGTGACTAGTCAAAGATCACAAAGACCCACACTGGAATTTGAATTCTGGTTATGCTGTTCCTTTACCCACTACTATAACCATTATGCTATTAGATGTTCATGTTTTGGCATGCTATTCTGGGGATATTCTCTATAGACATCCATATCGGGGCCCATCCACATCTCTGAAATTGTGCCTGATCTTGCACATGCCTGCTTTTTTTCAGATGTTCTGGCTTTGACATCCCAAATTGCTCTTGGATGTCCCACTGTAAAATGTGCCTTCATATATGCCAAGGAGTTGGTGCAAATCCAGGTGTAGATTTGTATAGCCGCCTATATGAAATGGGGAATAAACATGCAGATTTTTATCTCACCCATGCCACACTTCTGACATGCCCCTCAAAACCTCCACATACTAAGCACATCCATGCATAAATTGACCCTTTCTAAACTGACACGTGGATGCGATTTATACAGTATGTATATATACCTGATTATATCTGTATAACTCATGAATAAGGCTTCTAAAGTAACCCATTAAGAAGATCATTTTATAAAGGTCCCTAAGATTAATGCACATTGTCATGCACATATTTTGCATCTATTTTATAATATATGTGAGTACTTTGTTTTGTAAAGTAGGGGCCTAAGTGGTGGAAAACCATGTGCAAGAATTTACGCCCGCTCTATGGCAGGTGCAAATGCCCATGCCTAGATTTTGCTGGAACATGTATAAGTTATAATATTTTATAACTTATACATATAAATTTGTGCTCTACTTACACCACCCAAATTCTGCCCCTGTGTAAAAAACAGCAACCACCAAAGTGTGCACCTGAGTGCCCTTCCATGTACAGATTTCATGGAGAATGCATGATTTGCATGTGTTAATGGTACACAACTTTACGCAGTTCGTTATACAGTTACCTCTAAAATATAGAGAAATGTGGCTTATGAAAACTGCTCATCTTGTACATGCATATTAGGTGGGTGGATTGGAGCAGAAAGTACACTTATATGCATACCTTTAGATTTTCAAAAGTACGCACCTACGTTTACATAGGAAAAGTATCCACAAATAGTAGATGCAGATGTGTGTGCATGCTTTTCATTAGTCAGTTTTCAAAGAGAAATGTATCCCTGTGAAAAAAACCCACAGACTTTACACAAAGTACACAATTTGAAAGTTGTCCCCTATAAAGGCTAGGATTACTTCTATTTTTATAGTGAGTATATTTCAGTGTCACAAGTGCTTTTATTGATAGTGTCTTTAACTGTCTACCCAATCCCAGTAGTTATAAAACAGATAAAATTCTTTGGAAGGAATATATCTTTCTGAACTACTTGCAAGGTTTGTTTTCAGATTATTCTTTTTTGTGATGGCTGCTGTGACCTGTACTCTGAGGTACAGGATAAATCATATTTTCTACTCTCAGGTGAATGCCACTTGTTTGTGGATTAAAATGTATTTAGCCAACTCTGGGCATAAGAAGAACATATTGACTTGTGAGGAGTTGTATAGTTATGTTATCGGATCTCTGGTAAGCTGATCTTGGACATTTTTTAACAATAGTGCTAGTACTGAACAAAGAACAGATTATAAGACATGCAAGGGAGTCTTCACTTGGAAAAACATGTTTACTAAGGATCATGCCTGTAGCATGTGATTGTGCTGCCAAATTAGTGTGGGTATGTGCATCCATCCCCATGCCAATAGCATGATGCTAACCAGCCATCCATTGAGGTGGAACCATGCTAATGGAAACCGGTGTGGTTAGCATGCACCCAAAATGCCCATACTAACCATGACACATAGTCAAAATCCATTTTATGCCCTTAACCCAGTCAATCCATGTCTAATCACTCGTCGGCTGGTTAGTGTGGGATTTTTAGAATGGGGTCCCATGCTAACTATCAGTGCGATGCCAATCGCACATGTCAAGCCCTGTGGTACTGGTTGGCATACCTTAGTAAAGAGGCCGCAAAGACTACTGTGGCCCAGCAAGGTGGTTAAATGCTGTCTTGTGCAATTTACTGCCACTAGGCCATCTTAGAAGTGCTGAAAGGTTATTTCACTGCTGTTTTGAGCTTAATCAATACGTGTTGGTTTTCATCCTTCTCCCCTTAGGGATCTCCTGGGTTTATTCTTCTCCTTTTTTAATTACACCACTGTTTTTACCTCTGCCATCACCTCTTCCAGGAGGGTAGTATCTATCATGCTTTAAGAAAAAAACATTATTATGCTGCTGTTGAGTCTACCTCCTAGTAGCTCCATATCATGCCCTCTAGTTACATAGCTTCCCCTCCTTTGAGAAATAGCAATGTATTCACCAATATCTTTCAAGTATTTGAAACCAAAATCTGAAACAGGGTAAACACCCTGGAAGGTACGGTTAACATGAGAGGGCTCTGGCAAAATTTGAAGAGGGGTCGAGAACTTAGCAGCTAAAATTTTATGCTGAAAAATACAAGGTCATGTATTTGGCCTGCAAAAACCTAAGGGAGCAGTACAGTAAAGGGCCTGAAGTATTTCAGTGTATGAAAGATGAGTGGGATCTGGGGATAGTTGTATCAGAGGATCTTAAAAGTGCTCAAGAAGTAGAAAAGATGATGGCAACAACCCCAAAGAATGCTTGGGTGCACTGATAGAGGAATGACCTACAAGAAAAAGCAACTGACAGCACCTTTTTATAAGCTTCTAGGGAGACCTCATTTGGAGTACCATGTACAGTTCTGGAGATCACACCTTCAAAAAAATATAAACAGGATGGTCTAGAGGGTAATCTACAGAATATAAACGGGATGGTCTAGAGGGTAGCTACAAAAATGGTCAGCAGTCTTCAACATAAGGCAGTGTTTCTCAAACTGGTGCTGGTGTATCACCTAGCTAATCTGTTTTTTAGGATATCCACAATGAATATGTATGAAATGGATTTGCATGCAATGGAAGTAGTGCATGAAAATCTCATGCATATTCATTTCCTCTGCCCCTCCTCTCCTCCGGGGTACAATGCATTGCAAAAGTATTCATCCCCTCTGTGTTTGTCCTGTTTTGTCGCTTAACAACCTGGAATTAAAATGGAGTTTTGGGGGTTAGCACCATGTGATATACACAACCTGCCTACGACTTTGAAGGTGCAAAATATCCTTTATTGTGACACAAACAATAATTAAGACAAAAAAAATCTGAAAGCTGGAGTGTGCATATGAATTAACCCCCAAAGTCAATACATTGTAGAGCCACCTTTTGCTGCAATTACAGCTGCAAGTCTCTTGGGGTATGTCTCTATTAACTTAGCACATCTAGCCACTGGGATTTTCACCCATTCATTAAGGCAAAACTGCTCCAACTCCTTCAAGTTAGATGGGTCGCGTTGGTGTACAGCAATCTTCAAGCAATGTCACAGATTCTCAATTGGATTGAGGTCGGCTTTGACTAGTTCCAAGACATTTAAATGCTTCCCTTTAAACCAGCTTTAGCAGTATGTTTAGGGTCATTGTCCTACTGGAAGGTGAACCTTCATCTCAGTCTCATATCTCTGGCAGACTGAAACAGGTTTTCCTCAAGAATTGCTCTGTATTTAGTGTCATCCATAGTCCTTCAATCCTGATCAGTTTTCCTGTCCCTGCCAATGAAAAACATCCCCAAAGCATGATGCTGCCATCACCATGTTTCACTGTGGGAATGGTGTTCTCAGGGTGATGGGAGGTGTTGGGTTTGCGCCACACATTTCGTTTCCCATGATGGCCAAAAAGTTCAATTTTCGTCTCATCTGACCAGAGAACCTTCCTCCAAGTGTTTGGGGGGGGGGGGGGGAGAGTCCCCACCACATGCTGCTGTGCAAACTCCAAACATGTTTTCTTATTTCTTTTTTTAAGCAACAGCTTCTTTTTCTGGCCACTCTTCCATAAAGCCCTGCTCTGTGGCGTGTATAGCTTAAAGTGGTCCTATGGACAGATACTCCCATCTCTGCTGTGGATTTTTGCAGCTCTTTCAGTGTTATCCTTGGTATCTTTGTAGCATCTCTGATTCATGCCCTCCTTGCCCGGTCTGTGAGTTTTGGTGGGCGGCCTTCTCTTGTCAGGTTTGTAGTGGCGCCATATTCTTTCTATTTTGTTATAATGGATTTAATGGTGCTCTGTGGGATATTCAGAATTTGGGATATTTTTTTATAATGCAATCCTGGTCTATACTTCTCCCCAACTTTGTCTCTGACCTTATTTGGAGTGTTCCTTGGTCTTCATGTTGCTTGCTTAGAGGTGTTTCAGAGTCAGGGGCCTTTCAGAACAGGTATATATATACAGGCATCATGTGACAGATCATATAACACAGATTGCACACAGGTGGACCCTAATCAACTAATTATGTGACTTCTGAGGTTAATTAGTTGGAGCAGATCTTATTTAGGGATAAATACATATGCACTCACAACATATCAGTCTTTACTTATTTTTTTATATATAGAAGGTATTTTATTGTAATTTCACTTCACCAGTTTGGACTATATTGTTAGGTCCATTACCTAACATCCAAATGAACCTCCATTTTCATTTCAGGCTGTACGTAATGCAACAGAACAGGACAAAAACTAAGGGGTATGTTTACTAAACGGCGCTAACGGCGCAGCGGCGGTATTATCACGCGATAAGTGATGTTATCACATGATAATGGCGCTTTATCGCACGGTAACATCACTTATCACGTGATAATGCGCCTGTAGCGTTAAGGCACCCTAACGCCATGAAATACAGCTCTAGAGGGCGGAGGAAGGCTTCCCAGAGGGCGGAGAGAAGGGGTCAATGGGTGGAGAGTGGGAGGGGAGAGGCTCCAGGCACACTAACGCTATGGAATCTGGGTCTGATAACTAACGCAAGTGAAACCCTCGCGTTAAGGCACATTTGCAGGAAAGAGAAACAATTTCCGTCAGCAATGTACAGCAAACCCTGGGAAACCTAGTAAAAGTGATAGTTGTGATAATGTGCATGGAAGAAAAAGGCAAATAAACATTGAAAATGACCTGAACAAAATTTAAAATCCCCATAACCAAGCTGGCCAATAGTGGTATTCATCAGAAAAATAAAAAAAAAACACTACTGAGAAAGCTACAAAAAAAAAATCATATCAGGAAGGGTCTATGCTCCGTCCCCCTACAAGGTGAATGATCCCACATTGAAATAGCGATGATCAGGGTTTTCCCTTTTTATTGGACAGGTTTCTTATGGCGTGCACATGTGCCGCAACAGCAGGTTCGGCATGTAGGAAAGGGCAACTGTACAGATACTGGAAATGGGATACAGAGGGCTGCAGGCAGCACATGCTGTGGTGCAGCTGGGGCACAGTGCGGACTAGGCAGATGCCTAGGTGGCACATAGGAATGCTGAAACTGTAAAGCAGCCAGACAGCAACTGATGAGGGCCCAACATGGGCACGAGTGTGTTTCTCACAGTTTCACAGGGGATAGTACCCAGCAGGTACGCCCAAGGCCACAGAACATTGGCAGGCGGTGTGGGGGGGGGGGGGAGTGCGCATGTCCATGTAGGCACCCCCACCCGAGAACCCACACCATAGGCAGCTGCCTACCGGCATAATGGATGGCCTGGGACTGCGCACCACCAGCACCACCGGCATAATGGCATGGCAGCATGGTGGTGGAGGGAGCAGTGGCATCTGCCCACAGCAGACCATGGCCTACCCCATTTAGGTGGGTGCAGTGCACTGCAACAGACAGGGTCTGTCTGACGAACAGTCATGGTGTCCCCAGGGAATGAACCATCCCTGTGGCAACAGTGTGGTGCAGTACACACAGCCAGTGTGTTCATGAGCAAAAGTTCACAAGTTCAAATCCCAGCTGTGGCTCCTGCCAACTCAGTCCCTATATTTTACCCAGTACTAAACGTCGTAATAACGACGGAACCTTTATTGCAGATAACATAAACATGCCTGAAACACCTATATTTTACCCTACAGAGCACAGACACCATAAACACGTGCAATCCCTAGAGCAGGGTTTCCCAACTCCAGTCCTGGAGGGTCAAACACCATTCAGGTGCCATGCTTTCTCTAATAAATATGCCTGTGCTGAATTTGCATGCACCGCCCCCATGGTATGCAAATGTATCTCATGCATATTCATTAGGGACAGCATGAAAACCTGAACAGTGTTTGGTCCACCAGGACTGGAGTTGAGAACCCCTGCCCTAGAGCAGAGGCCAACAGGGGTACAAATACCCACACCCACAGGCTCCACTATCCAACGCCTCATGGAGAGGCAGGCTGTTGGGCCCTGCGTGCAGCAGCATCTCCCAATACTAGCACTTGCATACCTTAGCAATGCCACCCTAAACCTGGGAATATGTTACACAAATATCAAAAGGTTGCTATGATTAATAGCAGATAGCAATTCCTAAGTTAAGCACAATTTGCTGATTGAGCTGCATCACAGCAACCTTTCTGATATCTGTGGAGTGTATTTCAGTTCTGGTTTCTGACAGTGTTTACCACCCCGGGGAGTGACCCCAACAGTATTGTATACCATAGCCATGTCTGCTCCATGCTCAGGACTGGTGTGGTGGTCAGGGCTGCCAAAAACCTCTATATTTGCACAATGCTGGCATAGGTGTGGGAGTGTGTGTCTGTCTATCCAGTGTGTGGTGTCTGCCAACACCTTACTCAGCCCACACTGCTTGCAGTATCTCCAGTGTAAGGCTGCCAATGTGCATAATGAGGAGCAAGGTACTGTGGGTATAGCCCGGACAGGGTGGCCTGGGCAGGATGCATCTGCATAGAGCATAGGGCAAAGGCTGGGACATTGTAGTGCCCGGGCACCACCTGTACAGACAGGGTGGCCACAGCATGTCCTGCTGGGAGGTCACGCTCACCCTGACTGAGTAGTGACCACGGCATGGCTAGGTTCCCCCATAGTGCTATATAGCATTTCTCTTAAGTGATATTTATGGGTTGTTTTTTTTCCTGGGGCTCAATCACTGACTTATCTGTTTGGTGGGTGTGCTCACATCTCCTCCAGGAATGTGCACTATGGACTAGCTAGCAGACTGTCTGCAGTTAGTGTGTGTATGGCTGGAATGCCTTGCAGGATGCAGCGGCTGGAGAATGTCAGATAGTGGTGGGGGACAGCTGAGCATTTCCAGGCCTACTGTCTGTCTGCCATTGCCTTATGGATGTGTGCAGATCTGCATGGACTGCCCTGTAGGGTGTCTGTTCCCCAGCAAGACTGAGGTTGATGGTCCCCTCTACTGCCACCATTTCAGGGATGTAGAATGTGGATCTGTTGGTGGGAGATCCTCTTCCCCACCCGTGAGCCTCAGAGGGTGGGTTGGGTGGTGGTACATAATCTGCCTATGGGTCCAAACACCCCTACCCCTACCCCTAAAATCATGTGACCATGGCACCCACACAGGATATGCACTATTCTGGGTGCATCATAGTCCATAAGGGCTAGATGTAACTGAGAAATACAGATGGACACAGGTGCATCCTAGGTGTATCTGCAGGAACTACCTACCACACACTGGCACTGATGGGGACCTGCAGTATAGCCTATCTCAGCCATGCCAGGTGCTGCGGACCTGGTGCTGGGCGCCCCACCTCACCCTCAGGTTGAGCACAGTACCCCCACAATATGACGGTCTGTAGCTACTCTGTGCCAGTGACACTCATGGTCAGTTCCCCCTACCAGGCCTAGGTGCTGTGGGGGTGCATACCCCATCTTGTGATCATCTGTAGAGTACTGATTTGCAGGTGCAGTCCATCATGGGTATGGGTGGGTTAACCCTATCCTGGTAACCACAGCAGACAGTTTGTTTGGTGACCTGCAGTCCTTCTGTAGCCAGCCAGGGGTTGGTTAGCAGCTGGTTACTTCACTGCCTGTGGAGGCAGAGGTCATGGGTTTGATCCCACAGTGGTGATTTTTGCTAGGGCTGTCTGAGGCATTTCCTTTTTTAATTTAATTTAGTGCTGCCATCAAAAACACCCTCACAGTGCTGTAACCTTAAGGTGCCTCATAAGGTGCCCTATAAAGTGCCTTATAAGGCGCCCTATAGGGAACATTATAAGGTACCTCGGCGGACAGTGCACTTTATAATGTGCCCTCTGGAGTGCCTTATAGGGCGCCTTAGGTGGCAACTTAGGTTACGGCACTGTGAGGGTGTGTTTGCTGGCAGCACTAATTAAAATTAAAAACGAAAATGCCTCAGACAGCACTGATTTAAAGTAAAGGGTAATGCCTCAGACAGCCTTACTCATTAAGCCCACTGGAGGATCAAACTCATGAGCCCTGTACCATCAGTCAATGTATCAACCATTGTCCTACAGCTCTGTTGCTGCGTTTGTAGGTCAGCGTGCCTAATTATGGCTAACGCGCGTTAACGTGCACGGCTCCCTCTATCCCCCGATAATGAGCACAGTGCACGTTATTGCGCGATAACCCACGCTTGCTACCTTAAGACCAGAACGCCCACTCCTTTTATGGCATCCTGCACATTATCACTGGGTGCACGTTAAGACGGTTTAGTAAACATACCCCTAAGGGATGAATACTTCCGCAAGACACTGTACATATTTAGCACATCTAATCTATTCTTACATGTTTTCTGATTCAGACCTCTTATAATTAGCAATTTAGTTTCAGATCATGCAACTTCTTGGTACTTAAGAGGCATATTTTGAGATTAGTTCATTATCACAAAATATTAGAGCCCCTTGACAAACTCTCGTGCTGTAAAAATAATTGCATACCGGGAAAAAACGGAATCAACTAAAGTCTGCCTTTTCAGTGTATAAATTTGTGTTGGAGATTCATACAGGACACAATGGCTTTAAAGAAGTCTTAGGAGATTTTGTTTTAATTAGTTCTCAATAAGACAATTTTACAACTCTTGCAGGATTTGCAGCTGTAACTGCAAGCTCATTTTCAAAGGGAAATTCCATGCAGTATTTCTATGAAAAATTGATAGACACGCAAAACATACTCATCTCTTCTGTGGCGTATTCCTTCCCTCTTACATCCTCTCTTTTGCTATCTCACTACATACTTATGCTTGCTTTTCAAGATGGTTGCCAAGGTCAATCAGAGGCCCTCAAGGTCATTTGGTTTAGGTCTGAAGCTTAAAGAGGTCATTAAATTTGTTCTTTAATAAGTACATTTGCACAGAAAAGTCTACCAAAGCATGTATTAAATAAAAATACTCATTTGTTTATTATTTCTTTGTTAATGTATTATGGGATTGTCCTGTATTGTTTCTTTTTTTGGTTATTGTATTGACTGAAAATCAAATAAAAAAAGAAAGAAAATACTCATTTTTGGTACCTCAGTTTATTTTTTATAGTCATTTTTTAATTTTATTTTGACTAAGGGGTATGTTTACTAAACTGCGGTAATCGTACATAACGCGTGTTATGTAACGTTAATGATCGTAAGCGCAGCATAACGCGCGTTATGCTGCGCTTATGATTGTTAAGTTACATAACGCGCGTTATGATGCGCTAATGATCTAATGACCCGCGGTGCGGTAAAACACCGCAGAAGGTGGAGAGAGGGCGGAGAGAAGGGGTCAGTGGGCGGAGAGTGGGCGGGGAGAGGCTCCCTTCACACTAACGCGCTGATCTGAAGAGCTGAATTCCAACGCGAATGAAAACCTGCCGTTAAATGCACATTACAGGGGAGAGAGACCATTTCAGCGTCAGCAATGTAAGCCCAGGCAGGGAAACAAAAAAAAAGTGATAAGTGTGATACATGTGCACAGAATGTCAGATAATGGTGGGGGGCAGCTGAGCATTTCCAGACCTGCCGTCTGTCTGCTTTTGCATTATGGATGTGTACTGCTCTGCATTGCCTGCCCTGTAGGGTGTTTGATCCCTAGCAGGACTGGGGTGATGGTCCCCTCTACTGCCACCATTGCAAGGGGGTAGAAAGTGGATCTGTTGGCGGGAGATCCTCTCCCCCACCCTGAGCCCCAGAGGGTGCGTTGGGTGGTAGTATGTAATCTCCCTGTGGGTCCCAACACCCCCCTTCACTTGCATCATGTGACCATGGCACCCACACAGGGTATGCACTTTTCTGGGTGCATCATCATCCACAAGGGCTAGATGTGACATACAGATGAACACAGGCATATCCTAGGGGTGTTTGCAAGGACTACCTATCACACATTGGCACTGATGGGGACCTGCAGCATAGCCTGTCTCAGCAAAGCCAGGTGCTGTGCGAATGATGCTGGGCACCATACCTCTCCCTCAGGATGAGCACAGGACCCGCACACTGTGACGGTCTGTAGCTACTCTGTGCCACTAACACACACCGTCGGCACCCCCTACCAGGCTGAGGTGCTGTGGGGTGCATACCCCATCTTGTGATCATCTGTAGACTGCTGATTTACATGTGCTGTGCATCCTGGGTATGGATGGGTTGACCCTATCCTGGTAACCACAGCAGAATGTGGGTGTGGTGCCGTGCAGTCCTCCTGTAGCCAACCAGGCCCTTATTAGCAGCTCTAGCCCACTGGTTACTTCACTGCCCATGGAGCCAGAGGTCATGGGTTCAAAACCCACAGTGGGGTTCATCAATAGAGCTGTCTTAGGCATGGTCTATTTTTATTGTATATTAGTGCTGCCAGCAGAACCACAGGGTACTGTCACCTTAGGTTGCCCTATAAGGCACCCTATAGGGCGCCTTATACGGTGCCCTATAAAGCGCCTTATAAGGTGCCTTATATGGTGTCCTATAGGGGACATTATAGGGTGCCTTGGCAGACAGCGCACTTTATAATACATAAGAACATAAGATATGCCATACTGGATCAGACCAAGGTCCATCAAGCCCAGTATTCTGTTTCCAACAGTGGCCAATCTAGGTCATATGTACCTAGCAGTTTCCCCAAGGGACACAGGTTCCACAATGCTTGTATTGCTTCAAGCATTGATATCCTGGGTCCCTTCTTAATAATGGTTTATGGACCTTTTCTCCAGGAGCTTGTCCAAACCTTTTTTAAACCCAGCTACATTAACAGCCTTTACTACATCCTCTGGTAACAAATTCCAGAGTTTGATTACACGTTGAGTGAAAAAATATTTTCTTTTATTAGTCTTAAATAGTTTACCTTGTAGCTTCATTGCATGTCCCCTAGTCTTTCTATATTCTGATAAGGTAAACAATCAATCTACGTTTACCCGTTCCACTCCGTTCATTAATTTATAGACTTCTATCATATCTCCCCTCAGCCGTCTCTTTTCCAGGTTAAAGAGTCCTAACCTTTTTAGCCTTTTTTCATAGGAGTATCCTTCCATCCCCTTTACCATTTTGGTGGCTCTTCTCTGAACCTTTTCTAAAATCGCTATATCCTTTTTAGGATACGGCGACCAGAATTGCACACAATATTCAAGGTGCAGTCTCACCATGGAACGATATAGAGGCATTATAATATCTTTTGTTTTATTTTCCATTCCTTTCCTTATCATTCCTAGCATTCTATTTGCTCTCTTGGCCGCCGCTGCACATTGGGCCCTATGGAGTGCCTTCTAGGGTGCCTTATGTGGCACCTTAGGTTACGCCACTGTGAGGGTGTGTTTGCTGGCAGCACTATTAACGTACAACTAAACTTCCTCACAGCCCAATACTTAACCCTTTCCAGGCCAAGCCCAACACTTTCGGGATCCACACTTCTGCCTAAATATTCCTATCAAATGGTATATAATACATGACCATGGCAGAGGGAACGTCACCATTGGAACATATTGAATAAGACGGGTACAATTTTCCTGACATATGCAAACTTTAACCCGGCTGCAGAATGTGGAATAAAATATTATAGTAGGCCTTCAAAGGGTTACACATGATGCCTCAGCCAGCCTTATTCATTAGGCACACTGGGGAATCAAACCCACAACTCTTGTACCATCAGTCTGTGTAGTAACCATTGTGCTACAGCTCTGCTTCTGTATTTGGGTGTCAGCACGCCTTCTTAAGCTTAACGCGCAGTAACGCGCCCTGTAACGATCGTTGCTGCGCGGCGCCTTATAACGCGCGTTATCGGTAATGATGTACCGCCCATGTCCTTTTTTGGCATTTCTTCTACTAAACCATCACTTCTAACAGGCCTTTCAGGACCACTGTGAGCCAGACTAAGGGGTATGTTCACTAAACCATCTTAATGTGCGCTCTGTGATGTTATTGCGCGATAAGGTACCTTATCGCGCGATAATGGTTCTTTATCAGGCGCACAGGTACCTTATCACGTGATAATGCGCGCAGCAGCACAAACGAGCACTGAAGGTGAGGAAAGGCTCCCGGAGGGCGGAGGAAGGCTCCCCAGGGGCGGAGAGAAGGGGTCAATGGGCGGAGAGTGGGAGGGGAGAAGCTCTCTGTACACTAACGCTGTGAAATCCGAGGCTGAAAACTAACACCAGTGAAACCCTGGCATTAGTGGAGTGGAGGAGTGGAGGAGTAGCCTAGTGGTAAGAGCACTGGCTTGGTAACCAAACAACCAGGGTTCAATTCCCACTAGCACTCCTTGTGGCCTTGGGCAAGTCACAACCCTCCATTGCCTTGGAAGAAAGGCCTGGCAATCTACTTCTGGTGACACTGCCAAGAAAACCCAGGAGCTTCTGGGTCACCAGGAGTCAGGGCATGATTGGAATGGGCAACTGGACAGATGCTGGGAAAGGGGACACAGAGTGCTGCAGATGGCACATGCTGTGCTGCAGCTGGGCCACAGTGTGGACTAGGGTGATGCCTAGGTGGCCCATAGGAATGATGAAACAGTAGAGCAGCCAGACAGCAACTGATGAGGGCCCAGCATGGGCACAAGTGTGCTTGTCACAGGGGATAGTACCCAGAAGGTACTGTAGGGCCTGGAACTGCAGTACCCCCAAACACACAGAACATTGGCAGGTGGTGCTGGGGGGAAGTGTGGACATCTATGCAGGCACTCCTACCCCAGAACCAGAACCTACACCATAGACAGCCCCATACCTGCACAATGGATGGCCTGAGACTGTGCACCACTGGCAGACGGGCATGTCAGCAAGGTGGCAGAGGGGTACTGGTGGTGGAGGGGACAGTGGCAGCTGCCCACAGCAGACAATGACCTAGCCCTGTGTAGGTTGGGTGCCATGCACTGCAACAGACAGGCCCTGTCTGACAAACAGTCATGGTATCCACAGGGAATGCACTGTCTCTGTGGCAACATGGTGGTGCAGTGCACACAGCCAGTGTGTTCAGGAGCAGAAGGTCACAGGTTCCTGCCAACCCAGCTGTGGTTCCTGCCAACCCAGCCCCCATATTTTATCCACTACTACAACATGCTAATACAGACAGAACCTGTAGTGCAGATGTAGACATGCCCAAAACACCTACATTTTACCCTACAGAGCACAGACACCATAAACATGCTCATTACCTTCAAATATTTGGTAAATAATATATTCGGAGAGAGGTAGTGAGTTTGGGGGAAATTTAACAAACAAAGATTCCTCATTCGAAGAGCATTTTCAAGAATTTCATCATGGCGATGCAGCAACAGGGAATCCTGAACAGATGACGCCAAGACTCCCTGAATTGATGCAATTTGACCGTCTATTTTAGCCTTAGAAGTCTCAAGGATTCCCAGTCTATCCTGATAATCAGTCAGAATAGTCACAGTCTCCTGAGTAAACTTAGAAAGCGTCATCAAAGAGGACTTCAATGAAAGTTCAGTTCTGGAGACAATCTGCCATATATCCTGAAGTGATACAACTTTTGGGGGCTTAGGATCTTCAATAGTTGAAGAAAATTCAAAGGGAACAGGTAATGAAGCAGAAACTGATTTTAACCTCAAAAAGGAATCGGGTAATTTTACAGATTCGGGTGATTTTCCTTCTACCAAACTGTGAAGGGAAGCTTCACCCTGTATTAACAGCTCATTGCTGGGAGGGGACATAACCCTACGCGGATCAGGAGACATGTCCACAGGAACAGAACTAGCGGAGAAAGAAGACTCCAACAATAATTTCTCAGCAGAGGAAGACGCCATGGTCTTAAGATGACTGTCCATAGGGCCAACCACCTTAACCGCCTTACCGGCAGAAATGAAAGATGAAGGAAGTTTCTTCTTGCGTTTCCCCATTAAACCAAATCAAAACAATGCTACCAGGAAATGCTCCTTCGTGCTCCGAAGGGGGTCCGAAGGGGGCAGACCTGCCCCTTAGGAAACACCCCTTCAGAGCACACACCCACGGGCATGAGCCCGCGGTGTGCATCCCACGGTAGGGGCTTGATTTTATAGCCCGCTCTGCTCACGTGCTCCTCAGTGCTCACCGGGACGGAGCAACGATTCCACTGAAAGTTCAAGCAGAAAATGTAGAAGGTAAAGCACACACTCAAAGTGCTGCGGTAGGGGCTTGATTAAAAGTTCCTGACCCAGATTTGATAGTTTTATCTAAATTGTATTACTTGCCTTCTGGTGTCAGAGAACTTTGTGCATTAGACACGGAGACAGGTGGTGGTGCTACTGGGGAAATCGAACAATTAACTGCACAGAGCTTGGATTTATCTGTTTTCTTAGAGACCTCTGCTGAGGAAATTCCTACTTGTGCTACACTTTTGGTAACCTTCTTGTTAGAGAAAGATAAAGAAATGATTTTACGTTCTTATTTTAAATGCCGTCATGAGAAATGTTTTGGCCAGGCGATTCAGATTTTCCCCGATGTATGTCGTAGTACACAATTAAAGAGAAAAGCTTTCCTAGTGCTTCGCCTTTGAGTTTTGGCTCTTGGGGCTTCCTTTCTGTTAAAATATCCCCGTAAATGTGTTATAGTGTTTTGAGGTAAGTCGTATATTTTCTTGGATTCTTCTCAGCTGGAGACCTTTCTACAGGGATCGAGTGTGAAATAGTTCTGCTTTTAATTTATTTCTAGCTCTCGTTTAGTATCCGGGGTCTGTTTAAATTGATTCCACTTTGTTGGGTAATGGCTTTTCTTTAGTATTCCACACTCCATATGGTGGGCTGGGAGTTTTTCTGTCATTTATTGTATTTGATTACTGTATTTTTCTTGTATTTCCTTAATTTTCTCTCAATAAAGAGGATTTGAAAAAACAACAACACATGCTCATTACCTAGAGCAGAGTCTCCCAACTGCAGTCCTGGAGGGCCAAACACTATTCAGGTTCCATGCTGCCTCTAATAAATGTGTCTGTGCTGCATTGCTATGCACCGCCCCCATGGTATGCAGATGTATCTCATGCATATTCATTAGGGACAGCATGAAAACCCAAACAGTGATTAGGCCCTCCAGGACTGGAGTTGGGAACCTCTGCCCTAGAGCAGCAGCCAACAGCACCCGCACCCACAAGCTCCATTATCCCAAGCCCCCTGGAGAGGCAGGATGTTGGGCCCTGCGTGCATCTCCCCATACTGGCACTTGCATACCTTAGCAATGCCACCCTAAACATGGGAAAACTGTACACAGCTATCAAAAGGTTGCTATGATAACTGGCAGATAGCAATTCCTACGTTAAGCACAATTGGCTGACTGAGCTGCATCATAGCAACCTTTCTGATGTCTGTGGAGTGTGCCTCAGGTCTGGTGTCTGACAGAGTGACCCCCAACAGTATTGCATACCACAGCCATGCCTGCACTGCGCCCAGGACTGGTGTGGTGGCCAGGGCTGCCAAAAACCTCTATAGTTGCACAATGCTGGCATAGACGTGTGGAGTGTGTGTCTGTCTATCCAGTGTGTGGTGGCTGCCAACACCCTCCACAGCCCACACTGCTAGCACTGTTGCCAGTATTGGCCTGCCAATGTGCATAATGAGGAGCAAGGTACTGTGGGAATAGCCTGGATAGGGTGGCCTGACCTGGCTGCATATGCACAGGGCATGGGGCAATTGCTTGGACATTGTATTGCCCGGCCACCACCTGCACGGACAGCGTGGCCACAGCATGTCCTGCTGGGAGGTCACTCTCACCCTGACTGAGCAGTGACCATGGCATGGCTAGGTTCCCCCATAGTGCTATATAGTAGTTCTCTCATGTGTTATTTATGGGTCCCTTTTGGGGCCCAATCACTGACTTATTTGCTTGGTGTGTATGCTGACATCCCAGTTCTGGGTACATGCATCTCTTCCAGGACTATGGACTAGCTAGCAGACTGTCTGCAGCTAGTATGTGTCTTGCTGGAGCACCTTGCAGGGTGCAGCGGCTGGAGGCTTGCTGCTGGAGAATGTCAAATAGTGGTGGGGGGCAGCTGAGCATTTCTAGGCCTACTGTCTGTCTGCTGTTGCTTTATGGATGTGTACTGTCCTGCATTGCCTGTCCTATAGGGTGTCTATTCCCCAACAGGACTGGGGTTGGTGGTTCTCTCTACTACTACTACCATTGCAGGGAGGTAGAATGTGGCTCTACTGGTGGGTGATCCTGTTTCCCACCCTGAGCTCCAGAGGGCGTGAAGTACATAATCTGCGTATGGGTTTAAACACCCTCCCCCCTCTTCACATACATCATGTAACCATGGCACCAACACGGGATATGCACTATTCTGGGTGCATCATAGCCCATAAGGGCTAGACATCACTGAGAAATACAAAAGGATGCAGATATATCCTAGGTGTGTCTGCAGGAACTACCTATCACACACAGTAGCACTGATGGGGACCTGCAGCATGGCATATTTCAGTCATGAAAGGTGCTGTGGACCTGGTGCTGGGCGCCCCACCTCACCCTCAGGGTAAGCACAGTACCCGCACAATGTGATGGTCTGTGGCTACTCTGTGCCAGTGCCACACACAGTCAGTTCCCCCTACCAGGCCGAGGTGCTGTGGGGGTGCATACCCCATCTTGTGCCCATCTGTCCACTGCTGATTTGCATGTGCAGTGCATCATGGGTATGGGTGGGTTAACCCTATCCTGTTAACCACAGCAGACAGTCTGTGTGGTGACGTGCAGTCCTTCTGCAGCAAGCCAGGGGTTTGTTAGCAGCTGTAGTCCACTGGTTACTTCGCTGCCTGTGAAGCCAGAGGTCATGGGTTCAAACCCATGGTGGGGTTATTTGATAGGGCTGTCTGAGACATTAGCTATTTTTAATGTACATTAGTGCTGCCAGCAAAAACACCCTCAGAGTACTGTAACCTTAAGGTGCCTCATAATTGCAGCTCCCAGCATCATCTCCTTTCCCAGTGCCAACATTAGCCCTCTTCCCTTGATCCCCAGCATTATCATCAGCATCTGCCTCCATACCCTCAGCGCTCAGCATTAACATTGGCATCAGCACTGTCATTAGTCCCCTTCTCCCAGTGTCAGCATCAGCCCCCTCCCCCACTTGTTCCCATACCATGCATCAGCTCTCCCTTCTCCTAGTGCCACACTAGCATCCCCCACTTTCTCCCAGTCTCAGCATCAGATCTCCCCCTTCTCTCAGTACTAGCAGCATCTCCGTCCCCTACACACTTTCTTCCAGTCTCTGCATTATGTTTCCTCCTTCCCCCAGGGCCAGCATCAGCTCTTACTCACACTTTCTCCCACTGCCATCATTAGCTCCCCTTCTCCCAGGCCCCTTATCTGCAATGTATATCTGGAGAAGAGCAGCGGGAGTTTGCTGCCTTTGTTCCTATTGTTATCAGTAGCTTAGTTAGGCTTTGCCAGCTCTCTCCCACATCACTGGCAGAGCCCAACTAAGCTGAAGAAAGCAGCTGGAGCAAGGTCAGGAAGGAGAGGAGCCAGTGAGGTAGGCTTTCTATGTCCTTCATTTTTGGAACCCCAAACCAGTGCCTCTCCGGCTTGCTACCTGTTAATTCAAGACACAAAAGAATTACATCTAGAATTATAATTAGCTCACTTCCTTTCTGGACTCTCTTATGCTCTGTCTGTCAGTGAACTGCTATATAACCAGTGACAAGCTGTCCAGCTAGACACAGTGCTCTCATATATTTATAAAATGCATGCATACTAGGAGTGTGCAGGAAAAAAACAGCCAATTTGTTTTATTTTTTATTTTAATTTTATCTTTTTTATCTTGTAATATTTGTATATGATGACAGCAGATAAAGACCAGTATGGTCCATCTAATCTGCCCAGCAAGATGGCAAAAGTAGATGCACCTGCCGCTCCATGCAGGTCACCCCTCTCCATGCCTTTGTTTAGGGGTGTACCCACCGCTCCTCTATTGAGCAATAGGGCACACTCACAATAGTTTGTGCAATTCCACAATAGCATGCATCTTCATGCAATAGTGTGCACAACTGATGGGAAATGGGAAATGACAGCAACTTTGTCATTTCCTATTTCACCAAGATTGCACCTTTTGTTTTAAATGAAAATACATCCCTAGAAATATAGAAACAAGCATGACGGCAGATAAAGACGATATGGGCTATCCAGTCGACCCTTCCATATGCTCTATGGTCACTTATTTTCCTATAGAGAACTTCTCTGTTTCTCCCATGCTTTCTTGAAATCAGAGAGAATCTTTGTCTGGGATACTAGCCCACGTATCTGCCAATCTTTTGATAAAGAAACATTTCCACAAATTACTTCTGAGTCTATCTCCTTTCAACTGCATCCTATAACTCCTTATTGCGGAGCTTTCTTATTAGTTATTTATTTATTTATTTTATTTGTTTATTTAACACCTCTTTTATACTGATTTTTCTAATAGTCAAAGCAGTTTACATATAATAAAGTTCTAGAATTGTTTACATCAAAATGAACTAACAAATTTAACTTATTCATAATGCATCAACAGTTGAAAGAGGCTTTTCTCCTGTAAACATCTCTATTTTATCCCCCCTCTCCCATCTTTCTTCCAAAGCATAAATAGTGTGATCTTAAGTCGGTCCCCATATGCCTTATGATAAAGCATGCTGACCATTTTGGTCCACTCTCTGCACTGACTCTATCATGTTTTTATCCTTTTAAAGATGTGGTTTCAGGATTGCACACAATATTCCAAATGAGGTTTCACCAACAATTCCAAGGCAATGGAGGGCAAAGTGACTTCCCAAGGTGACAAGGAGTGCAAGCATCCCTCTGGCTTTTGCCATCACCTTTTCTATCTGTTTAGCCATTCTAAATATCAGAAACAATCACCCCTAAATCTTGCTCTTCTTTCATGGGCAGAAGTACTTCACCACCTATACTGTACCACTCCCTTGGATGTTTGCAGCCCAAATGCATAACCCTGAATTTTTTAGCATTATATCTCAGCTGCCAAATTCCCTACCATTCTTCCAGCTTTGCTAGAATCAGGGCCAGCACAAGGGCCAGTGGAGAGACTGAATGAATTTTTTGCTACAGCCTTCACTCTAGAAGATATAGGAAACTTACCCATGCCAGAGATAATATTTAAAGGCAATGTATCAGAAGGAATTGAAACAAATCTCAATAAATCAGGAAGATGTAATACAGCTAATTGATAAACTAAACAGCAGCAAATCATCTGGACTGGATGGCATACATCCCAGAGTGCTGAAAGAACTGAAATATGAGATTGTAGAATTACTATAAGTAATCTATGACCTATCATTAAAATCATCTGTAGTATGCAAGGACTGGAGAGTGGCCAGTGCAATGCCAATTTTTAAAAAGGGTTCCAGGGGTGATCTGGGAAATTACAGACCAGTGAGCCTGACATTAGTATTGCGCAAGATGGTAGAAACCATTATAAAAAACAAAATTACTGATCATGTAGATAATCATGGTTTACTGGCAGAAAGCCAAAATGGATTTAGCTAAGGAAAATCTTGTTTCACTAAACTCTTATATATTTTTTGAAGATGTGAATAAACAGGTAGATAAAGGTGATCTAGTTGATATAGAGGCCAATTCTGATCCCCACATGTCTGGGCGTCTTGCCTGCGCAACACAGAGATGTGCTGGGGATATAGCCGATTCTGCCGTCGTGGGACCCAGACATACCCATGATGGCAGAATCGGGGACATAGACATCCAGGCGCTCCCTGTATGCCGAGCAGATCGATGTGCAGAGAGCTGCCTTTCCTGATGCCAGAACAGCACTGCTCGGATGTCTCGGAATGCCATGACATACATCTGCCCCTGCAGCCCATGGTCCAGCCCTCGCCGTTGGCTATTCTGGGCCAAATCATGGCTGCAGGGGCACACCTTGATACATGGGCCTGTGGTGGGGGTGTGTGCGGCGTGCAATGTGGGGACACCCAAGACTTATTCCACCTTTGGGGTGGAATAAGCCAAGCATGCAGCTGTGTGCCAGTGGACGTAAAGGGGGCTTGTCCTGAATAGGCCCTGTACATCCTGGCAGCTGACCATTTTGCTGCTCCGCCTCCACTCCACCCCCTCCCCCACACATACAGCATTGCGGGGAGTGCTGCCAGCCGAATAGGGCTTGGGAACTAGGCACGGGTTGGATGTGCAGCCCGCACGTCCAACCCCCTATTCGCAGGACAGAATACTGGCCATATTGCATCTGGATTTTTAGAAAGCCTTTGACAAAACCCCTCATGAGAGACTCTTGGGGAAATTAAAAACTTATGGGATAGAGAGGCGGAGCCAACCTTGGAGCAAGATGGCCGCGTAGGAGATCTGCTCCCCAGGATCCTTCTGTTAAATCCTGCCCTCATCAACTCAGGAGTCGAAGTGTAATTGTATAGTGCCTGTGGCTTCTCAATCATGTCTAGCACCAAGCAGACTCGGGTTGAGTTTGCAAATCCGCAGGGTGCCGGCTCCAAACGATCTAAAACAGACCCATTGTCACCCCTCAAAATGGCGCCACAGGCCGAGGTTGTTGAGGGAGCGGCGGAAATTTTGAAGGAGATTCGAGTGGTTCGTAAGCGGGTCGAAGCGAATGGGGAGTCTTTAGATGAGCTCCAGGCTGATTTTAAAGAGATGAAAGAGCAGATCGTGACACTTACTTGTCGAATGGAAAAACTGGAAGGGTCTGTTGGCCAACATGAGAAGCAGTTATGCCAGCTGCCTCAAGCAACACGGAGAATCGAGATGCTAGAACGTAACCTGGAAGATATGAATAATCGGGCCCGTCGCAACAATATTTGTATAGTGGGGATCCCCGAAGGAGCGGAAGGGAAGGATCCCATACGATTTTTGCAAGAGTGGCTTCCTCGGGCTTTAAAAATTGATTTCCAATTGCCGTTTGAGATCGAGAGAGCCCATCGGGTCCCCTCAGCCCTTACTACGCAGCTAAAGAAGCCGCAGCCTTTGATTTGCTGTGTGTTGCGATATCAGCAAGTTGCGCTAATAATGTCAGTGGCGCAATCTACCTTGGAGCTACAATTTGAAGGCCATCGGGTGGCTTTGTACCCTGATTTCAGCAAGACAACAGTCGACAAGAGGAAGCAATTTTTGGCGTTTCGGCCGCGACTCCTTCATTTACAAGCTCGGTTTGGATTGCTCTATCCGGCTCGATTCAAGGTGACTTTGAATAACTCTACTAAAACTTTCGAAAACCCAAAGGTTTTAGAACAGTTCTTAGAGGATCAAGAAGCCTTGGCCATGCAATAAAGCGCTCGCAGGGGGAACTTGCTCTGCTAGGCTGTTCGGCCTGTACTTTCAAATAGGCGCGTCTTTTATTGTCTCGCTTGGCCATGGCTCGCAGCAAGACTTCTGTTAAGTGCGCTGGAATGGGACGCTTTGCTGCCGATGGCTGACAAATTTTGTGGGCGAGCAGAATCTGCTTATTGGACTAGTTTTGTTCTCCTGAGTAGTTGAGACATGTAATATATTATTATGCGAATGTGTTTGATTATTACCTTTTTTTTCTTTTCTCTTCTTTACATAAGGATCATGGGGATGTGGACATGGTATCTGTTTTTTTTTTATTGGTTTTTTTTTTAGGTCTTCTACTAGGCTCTCTGTCTTGGGTTGCCTCACCTACTACATGGGGCCTTTTTTCTTTAAGGTTAATGGGTTGCTCTTTGGGGACTGTTACATCATGATACACTTGCTTAGGGGGTTTATTGGCACCAGACTTAGTATTTGTGTTCCATGGCTAAGGATGTTAAATTATTATCTCTGAATGTAAAAGGTATTATGAACCCTATTAAGAGGAAAAAGATTATTGCATATGGTAAGCAACAGCAGGCCGACCTGATTTTCCTTCAAGAAACACATCTGTCCTCAGCTGAAACTTTAAAATTAGAAGATAGGCAATATGCATTAATTGGGCACTCCCCAGCAGTCCAAAAAAAAATGGTATGGCAACACTGATTCGCAAATCTTTAGGGATCACTGTGGAGGGCACCCGTTCTGATACAGCTGGAAGGTGGGCGAAGTCCATCATTTCAATAGGAGGTGTTCGGCGGGTAGTCCTCAACGTTTATGCCCCCAATAAAGATGATCCCAGTTTTTTCAAGGATCTGGCGGGAGTCATACTGGAAGAAACTCCTACTCCACTTATTGTTGGGGGCGATTTTAACTTAGTATTGGATCCGATACTGGACCGGCTCCCTCCTAAGGTAGATAATACTTCCAGAGCGAGAGTGGCCCTTGAAGCTCTATGTGAATCTGCTGGGTTAGTGGATGTGTGGCGAATCCTACATCCCAAGGAGAAAGACTTCACCTACTTTTCGCCACCTCATAATTCTTTCTCACGTATTGATTTTTTCCTGATTTCTAGATCGCTGGTAACAGATGTCAGTCAGGTTGAAATCCTAAGTATGCACATTTCAGATCATGCGGCTCTCAGGATCTCGCTCAGGCTATTTGATAGCCACCCTCAACCATCGATCTGGTCTTTTAACAGGTCATGCTTGATGGATACTTCTTTTCAAAAGGAAGTCCGAATTGCTATACAGGAATACTTTGCGATAAATAAACTAGGGGATACCTCATGTTGGGCATGGTGGGGGGCTTAAAAGCCCCCCACCATGCCCAACATGAGGTATCCCCTAGCTCACATTCGCTCTGTGATCACGAGCTATGCGATTAGAGAGTCTAAGCGGAAGAAGGCCCTGTTGGTGAGCCTAGATGAATAAATTCGAGCTGGTGAGCGTTTGTGGCAACAGTATTCTGATGTTGGTATCATCACGCGACTACAGTGCTTGAGATATCAATATAATGAAATACTGAGCGCAGGGGTAGAACAAGTAATGTTTAAACAGCGTGCACGGTACCATGTTGAGAGGAACAGAATGGGGCGCTTATTAGCCAACGATCTAAGGGGCAAGAGAGAGAAATCGCGTATAACTGCTATATCTGATGGGCACCTTGGCAGTCTCACTGGTGATGAGCAAATTTTAGAGGCGTTCTTTGCTTATTACCAGAATCTTTATAGTGCTGAAGTGAGTTCTGATATAGATTGTGTCCGGGATTTCTTGGGACGCTTAGCGCAGCCTACTGTGAGTGCGCAGCAGAGGAGGGTCTTGGATGAGGCTATCTCTAGATTGGAAGTTGACAAGGCAATAAATAATATGGCCAATGGAAAGGCGGCAGGGCCTGATGGCATTCCCGCTGAATTTTACAAAGTTTTTCGGGATGATTTGAGTCCTGTATTGTTAGTATATTTTGAAACGTTGTATAACTCTTTGAACCAACTAGGGGACTTTGCTGAAGCTACTGTCGTAGTGCTGGAAAAACCTGGTAGAGACCCTTCCCAAGTGGCAAACTACAGGCCTATCTCATTGCTAAACTCGGATTATAAAATTTATGCGAGTGTGTTAGCTAGCCGTCTGTCATCCGTGATTGGTAGTTTGATACATCCTGACCAGTGTGGCTTTGTTTCAGGACGGGCAGCCTCAGATAACGCTAGATTACTGTGCAATTTGTTTGATAGGGCCTCTTTAAGTACTCTTCCTTATGTTGGCCTCGCCTTGGACGCAGAAAAGGCCTTCGATAGGCTTGAATGGTTTTTCCTGTTTGAGGTGTTAAGATGGTTTGGTCTGGGTCCCCGGTTTATTCTTATGGTTCAGGCTTTATACTCCAATCCTAGTCCTAGGATACTGGCCAATGGGAGTCTGTCGCAGCTTTTCTCTCTGCAGAGAGGGACTCGTCAAGGGTGTCCCCTCTCTCCTTTATTATTTGATCTAGCTTTGGAACCACTTGCAATAGCTCTTCGACAACACAAGCATATTAAGGGTGTAGTGGTTGAAGACATTCAAGTTAAGTTATCCGCATATGCAGATGATCTTCTTTTATTTGCGCAGCCGGGGGAAGTCCCCTTGATTTTGGGTTTGATCGAGTCTTATTCTAAATTATCAGGGTATAAAATCAATTGGGCCAAGTCAGTGGCCTTCCCATTGAATTCTTGGGCATCCTCGGCCATGATGGCGGATTATCCCTTTCGTTGGGAGGCCGGTAGTGTCAAGTATCTAGGGGTTAAGTATTCTATGAGTGTTGAAACTACTGTCCAGAATAATATATTGGATCTGCTGAATGCGATTAAGAAAACCGCGGTAACCTGGGCACCTTTGTATTTAACGTGGTGGGGCCACTTGGAGGCCATTAAAATGACTTTAATGCCTAGAGTTAACTATGTTCTGGGGATGTTGCCATATAAAATTCCGGTCAGCCTGTTTGTCGAGTTGGAGAGGGCCTTGTCTAAATTTCTCTGGGGCAGCGCGCAACCGAGGATAGCTCTGAGGAAGCTCAAGGCGTCCAAGGAAAGGGGAGGGGTCCATTTCCCAGATTTCAAGTGGTACCACTCAGCCTTTTTGGTAAAGCAAGGGGCCATGTGGTTGCGGGACGATTCACCAATGCTGACCCCTAGATGGGTTGAGGTAGAGAGTAAAATTGTGGCGCCTAGTCCTTTGGACCGGCTCCTTGGCATGAAGCACCCAGAGGAGACCCTGGTGAGTGGTCCGATTGCAGCCACCCAGGTGGCTTACTTGTTACTTGTACAATTGGGTGGAAGACGGGATTCCCTTTCTAATAGACTTCCCCTTTGGTGTAACCCGCGTTTGAAAATTAATGGGAAGATGTTTGCTTGGAAACAGTGGCAGGAGTGTGGTGTTTGGTCGCTTGGGCAATTATTGCGAGCAAAAGGGTGGAAGGACTTTCGGGATCTTCAGAAGGAGTTCTCTCTCCCCTCTGCTGCGTACTTTCAGTGGCTTCAGTTGAAGCATTTATTGAAAAGCTTACTAGTCGAAAGGATGGGTTTACCCGAAACGGACTCTGTCTTTGAAACTGTCAGATGCCTGGGTGAGAAGCCGGGAGCTGCATCAGGGTTGTATGCATACATTAGAGATTTGTCTTCTTTGAATCCCATCGGATTGTCCAAAAATTGGGATTCGGAGCTGGAGTCTTCTCTCTCTGAGAGGGAATGGAGACTTTTGTGGGGCCCCATTAGTAGGGTATCCCGGTCTGCGGCGATCACTCAATCAATGTTCTTTTTCCTCCATCGTGCTTATATAACTCTGGTTAAAATGTCTAAGTGGGACAAGCAGTCTGATGGGAAATGTTGGTCATGTCAAGTTGGGTTGGGTACCTTCCAGCATATGGTTTTTGTTTGCCCCGTCGTCCAGAAGTTTTGGATGGTGGTTTGGGAGAAAATACAACATATATTGGGCTTTACTGCTCAACTTACTTGGCGGATTGTATGTTTACATTCTATAGAGCGCAGCTTGAATCTGGATAAAAAACATTTTTTCCTGTTCAATTTTATGATGGCGGTGGCTTTGAAACTCATTTTTACTAACTGGAAAGTACCCTCCCAATTAAATGGTGATATGTGGTGGAATATGGTCGCACAATTTGCCAGCTATGAGAAATTATTTGTACAGCTACATGGTCCTGGGTCGAAGGGTGGGTTTGAGAAATGGGCTCCTTTAGATGACTATATCTCCAGAGCGAAAATTAATTAGTGGTTGCCCGACTGGGTTCATAATACCGTAGAGCGGTAATATGTTAGAACTTGTAAGGTGTTGAAAGTATGTTTGCTTAGCTAGGGCTCTGGTGCCTAGGGTCTGACGAGCTGTGCCTCAAAGAGCTAGGGGGGGGGAGGGGTTCTGCGAGTAGTTTGTGGGATATTGTTGTAATTGTTGTATGTTGTTGTTTTGTTGTAGTGTGTACATTGTATAAGTAAATTGCATAAATAAAGGATTAAAAAAAAAAACTTATGGGATAGAAGTTAATTTACTATTATGGATCAGGAACTGATTAAACGATAGAAAACCAAGAGTAGGGCTAAATGGCCAGTTCTCTCAATGGAGAAAGGTGAATAATGGAGTACCCCAGAGATCTAAACCCTAAATCTTCGTCCCCCCTCCCTTCTTTCTCTTTCTCTGTTGATAACACTCAGATCTGCTTCCTGATTCCTCAGTCCATAACCTTGGGGTCATCTTTGACTCCTCCATCTCCTTCTCCTCACATATCCATCAGATAGCAAAAGCCTGTTGTTTCTTTCTCTATAACATTAACAAAATTCACCCCTTCCTTTCTGAACACACTACTAAAACACTTATCCACTCTTTAATCACCTCTTGCTTAGATCATTGCAACCTCCTCCTTGCTGGTCTCCCTCTGAGTCATCTTTCTCTCCTTCAGTCTGTTCAAAGCTCTGCTGCACAACTAATCATCCGCCAGTCCAATTACACTCATATAACCCCTCTTCTCAAATCACTTCATTGTCTTCCCTTCCATTTCTGTATCCAATACAATCTTCACCTTCTGTCCTATAAATGCATTCATTCTACTGCTCTTCACTACCTTTCCTCTCTTCTCTCACCCTACACCTCTCCTCATGAACTCTGCTCTTCCTCTGGCTTCTTCTCTCTTTGCCCTTCTCTTTCACTGCAAACTCCACATTTCGACCATTTCACCTTGCTGCTCCTTATCCCTGGAACAAACTACCCAAGTCTGTATGTCAGGCTTCATCGCTCCCTCTTCTCAAATCCATGCTAAAAGCTTACCTCTTTGAGGCCACTTTTGGATCTTAATCCTTTGTTCTCCTTCTGTCTCCTTACCTTTCCCTATGGTACCCTCGTTCTCATCTATTGTACTGTCTGTTTTGAGTAGATTGAAAGCTCTGATGAGCATGGACCATCTTATTCTACGGGGTATGTTTACTAAATCATCTTAATGTTACTGGCGCTAGATGCAGTGATAATGTGAAGAATGGCATATAAGGAGTGGGCGTTCCGGAATCAAGGTAGCAAGAATCTGTATTGCGCGATAGTGGGCGCCATGGCACGTTAACATGCATTAACCCTAAGTTCATGCCAGCGCAGTGTTAGAAGCTAGAAAGATGTAGCCCACTGGTTACTGTAATGACTGTTGAGGCAGAGATCATGGGTTTGATCCTGCAGTGGTGTCATGTAAGACGGCTATCTGAGACATTTCCCTTTTTTAAATCTAAACAGTGCTGTATGAGGCAGTTCCCGTATTTCATTTAAATCAGTGCTGTCTGAGGGATTTCCTATTTTAAGTTAAATCAGTGCTGCCAGCAACAACACCCTCACAGTGCCGTAACATAAGGTGCCGCATAGAGCGCCCTATAATGCACTCCATAGGGCACATTATAAAGAGCCCTGTCCGCCAAGACACCTTCTAATGTGCCCTATAGGGCGCTTTATAAGGTGCCTTATGAGGCACCTTAAGGTTACAGCACTGTGAGGGTGCATTTTGCTAGCAGCACTGATTTAAAGTAAAAGGAAAAGCCTCAGACAGCCTTATTAAAAAAAACACCACTGTGGGATCAAACCCATGACCTCTGCTTCCACAGTCATTGACATAACCAGTGGGCTACACCTCTATAGCTGCTATTATTCTGCTGGCTGGCTACAGAAAGACTGCAGGTCACCACACAAACTGTCTGCTGTGGTTACCAGGATAGGGTAAACCCACCCGTACCCATGATGCACTGCACATGCAGATCAGCAGTCTACAGATGATCACAAGATGGGGTATGCACTCCCACAGCACCTAGGCCTGGTAGGGGGAACTGACCGTGTGTGTTACTGGCACAGAGTAGCTACAGACCGTGACATTGTGTGGGTCCTGTGCTCACCCTGAGGGTGAGGAGGGCCCCCAGCACCAGGTCTGCAGCACTTGGGTTGGCTGAGATAGGCTATGCTGCAGGTCCTCAACAGTGCCAGTGTGTGATAGGTAGTCCTTGCAAACATACCTAGGATACACCTGTGTCCATCTGTACCTCCCAGTCATGTCTAGCCCTTGTGGACTATGATGCACCCAGAATGGTGCATAGGAACCAGTCAGAAACCGTGGCAGGAGGTTCAAATTGACCTTTATTATTCCACGGATAAGGTGCGCCAAACCCAACACAGGCCGTGTTTCGTATACCACTTCTTCAGGGGTTATAGGCTCACTACAAAATATACATACATGTAAAACCAACAGCAAACAGAAATGGTTGTGTAAACATGAATAAAAGACAAATGATATTAATCCATTAAGATAAAACATTAAAAACATTAAAATAAGCTAATTATAAAATGTGTACAGCTAAAACACTTTAATAATAACAAACAAATAAGTAATAAATAAATATTAAAATAAAATAAAAAATAATAAATAAATATTAAAAATTAAAAACAAATATTAAAAATAATCATGATGCAATAACTCACTTGATAAAAAACCGTTATATTTAGGGTTTTATGTAATAATAATAATAATAAAACAAAATAATACAAAACTTTAAAAAAAGAGGAGAAAAATGTGTTATCTATGTATATATGTTCGTAGATTATCTTTTAAATTATAACCACAAAAACGAAAACCATGAAGGAGAAGGAGAAGGAGAAACCGGAGAAAAGGAGGAGGTGGGCTTAGAAAACATATAAATTGTTAATGCCAATGTTCAAAATAAAAACTGAATACAAATTTATAAAAGTTTTTAAAAAAAAAAAAATAAATAAATAATAAAAATAATAATAGTAATATTATTAATAATAATAATAATAATAATACTGAATAATGAATAAGTAAGGGGGAGGAGGTGGAGGAGGGGGAGGAGGGGAGGGGGAGGGGGAGGGGGGGAGGAGGGGAGGGGAGGGGAGGGGGGAGGTGAGGGGGAGGGGGAGGAGGGGAGGGGGAGGAGGAGGGGGGAGGGGAAGGGAGAGGAGGAGGGGGGGGGAGAGGGGGAGAGGAGGGGGAGGGGAGGAGGAGAGGGGGAAGGGAGGGGAGGGGAGGGAAGGGGGGAGGAGGGGGTAGGAGGAGCATGGGGGGAGGGGGAGGGGGAGGGGAGGAGGAGGAGGAGGAGGGGGGAGGGGGAGAGGGGTGTATTTGGACCCAAAAGCAGAATTTGTAGCACCACCCAACCCGTCCTCTATGGCTCAGGGTGGGGGACAGGATCTCCCACCAACAGATCCACATTCTACATCTCTGCAATGGTGGCAGTAGAGGGGACCATCAACCCCAGTCCTGGTGGGGAACAGGCAACCTACAGGGCAGTCAATGCAGATCTGTACACATCACATAGGGCAATGGTAGACAGGCAGAATGCTGGAAAATCTCAGCCGTCCCCCACCACTATCTGATGTTCACCAGCAGAGGGCACAGTCAGTCTCCACCCTGCAAGGTATTCCAGCCATACACATGCTAACTACAGACAGTCTGCTAGCTAGTACATAGTGCATGTTCCTGGAGAAACTGTGTGCACCCAAAAATGGTATGTGAGCACACACACCCAACAGGTATGTCAGTGATTGAGCCCCAGAAAAGAGAGCCCAAAAATATCACTTGAGAAAGATACTGGGTAGCACTATGGGGGAACCTAGCCATGCCGTGGCCACTGCTCAGTCAGGGTGAGAGTGACCTCCAAGCATGACATGCCGTGCCACCCTGTCCGTGCAGGTGGTGGTCGGGCACTACAATGTCCCAGCCATTGCCCTATCCCTGTGCAGATGCATCCTGCCCAGGCCACCCTGTCTGTGCCATACCCACAGTACCTTGCCCCTCATTATGCACATTGGCAGGCTAACACTGGAAACAGTGCTAGCAGTGTGGGCTCAGTAAGGTATAGGCAGCCACAACACACTGGATAGACATACACACACTCCCAAACCTATGCCAGCTTTGTGCAACTATAGAGGTTTGTGGCAGCCCTGGCCGCCACACCAGTCCTGGGCACAGTGTGGGCATTGCCATGGTACACAATTCTATTGGGGTCACTCCCTGGGGTGGTAAACACTGTCAGAAGCAAAAACTGAAACACACTCTACAGATATTATAAAGTTTGCTATGATGAATCTCTGACAACATATCGCGTTTAACCTAGGATTTGTTATCTGACATTAATCATAACAACCTTTTGATATCTGTGGAACGTGTTCCCAAGTTTAGGATGGCATTGCTAAGGTATGCAAGTGTCATTATTGGGAGATGCTGCTTCGTGCAGGGCCCAAAAGCCTGACTCTCCATGAGGCTTTGGATAGTGGGGCCTGTGGGTGCAGGGGTTTCTGCCCCTGTTGGCCGCTGCTCTAGGGCAGAGGTTCCCAACTCCAGTCCTGGTGGGCCAAACACTGTTCAGGTTTTCATGCTGTCCCTAATGAATATGCATGAGATACATTTGCATACAATGGGGGCGGTGCATACAAATGCAGCACAGGCATATTTGTTAGGGACAGCATGAAACCTGAATGGTGTTTGGCCCTCCAGGACTGCAGTTGAGAAACTCTGCTCTAGGGATTGCACATGTTTATGGTGTCTGTGCTCTGTAGGGTAAAATATAGGAGTTTATGGTGTGTTTCTTTTATCTGCAATAACGTTTCCATCGTTCTTACCACAGTTTAGTACTGGGTAAAATATAGGGACATGAGTTGCAGAAGGCACAGCTGGGACTCGAACTTGTGGCCTTCTGCCCCTGAACACACTGGCTGTGTGTACTGCACCAAACTGTTGCCACAGGGGCAGATCAGTCCCTGGGGATACCATGACTGTTCATCAGACAGACTTTGTTGTGGTGCACGGCACCCACCTAAATGGGTCTTGGCCGTGGTCTGCTGTGGGCTGATGCCACTGCCCCTCCACCACCAGCACCCCTCTGCCACCTTGCTGACATGCCCTTGTGCTGGTGGTGCGCAGTTCCAGGCCATCCAGTGTGCCGGTAGGCAGCTGCCTATGGTGCATGATATGGGGTAGGGGTGCCTGCATAGACATCTATGATTTCCCCCAGCACCACCTGCTATTGTTATGTGCCCTTTGGGGTACTTGCTGGGAACTGTCCCCTGGGAGACTGTGGGATGCACACTCGTGGCCATGTTTGCCCTTGGTCAGTTGCTGTCTTGCTGGTTTTCCGCTTCTACATACCTATGTGTCACCTAGGCATCTGCCTAGTCCACCCTGTGCCCCAGCTGCTCCACTGCATGTCCTGCCTGCAGCCCCCTGTACCCCATTTGCAGCCTCACCGTAGTGCCCTCTCGTACTTGGGCACTATGCTGTTGCTGCAGATGTATCACTACTATCACATTTGTTGGTTTCCCTGCATTTGCTGCTCATTGCTGACTGAAATGGTCTCTCTCCCCTGCAAATGTACCTCTAGCGCGAGGTTTTCACTGGCGCTACTTTTCAGACCTTCATTTCACGGCATTAGTGTGCATGGAGTCTCTCCCCGCCCACTATCCACCCATCGACGCCTTCTCTCCACCCCTGGGGAGCCTTACTCCGCCCTCTGCGCACCTTACTGCCGCAGGAAATGTTATCACGCGATATGTGATGTTTCTCGCACGGTAATGTGCCATTATCACATGATAACGTCGCAGCTGCTACGTTTATGCCGTTTAGTAAACATACCCCTATGTGTCTGTAAGGCCTTGTAGCACTATATAAATGATTATTAGTAGTAGTAGATCTGTGCTGGGCCAGCTGCTTTTTAACTTATTTATAAATTACCTGGAAATGGGAATAATGAGTGAGGTGATCAAATTTGCAGATGACAGAAAATTATCCAAGGTTGTTAAAACACAAGAGGATTCTGAAAAATTGCAAGAGGACCTTGATAAAATGGAAGATAGGATGTCCAAATGACAGATTAAATTTAATGTGGACAACTGAAAAGTTATGCACTTAGGGAAGAAGAACCCAAACTAAGGTTACACAATGCAAGGATCTACATTAGGGACCACCACCCAGGAAAAGGATTCATGCATAATCATGGATAATGCATTAAAACTCTCTGCCCAATGTGCAGAGGCGGCCAAAAAAGCAATAGAATGCTAGAAATCATAAGGAAAGAATGGAGAATAAAACCAAGGATGCCTATGTATTGTTCCATGGTACAACCACACCTTGAATATTGTGTGCAATTCTGGTCACCATATCTTAAAAAAGATATTTCAGAATTAGGAAAGGTACAGAGAAGAGCGGCAAAAATGGAAAAGGAGATGGAAGGATATTCCTAAGAGGAAAGGCTTAAAGGTTTAGGGCTCTTCAACTTAGAAAAGAGATAGTTGAAGGGAGATATGATAGGAGGTCTATACAATAATCAATGGAGTAGAACGGGTACATATAGATCATTTTTTTACTCCATCAAAAAGTAGAAAGACTAGGGGACACACAATGAAGCTACAATAGAGCACATTTAATATTTTTTTCACTCAATGCATAATCAAACTCTGGGATTTGTTACCAGAGGATGTAATAAAGGATGTTAGTGTAGCTGGATTTAAGAGGTTTCAACAAGTTCCTGGAAAAAAAGTCCATAAACTATTATTAAAAGAGGCTGGGAAAATCGACTGCTTATCCATTAGACAAGCAGCATGGAATCTGTATACTGTGACGCCATGCACCCCCGGCCGCACAGCACCCCCTGGTGGCGGCGTAGTAGTTCCACCGGAGGGCTGGAGCCGGGGGGGGGGGGGTCACTAAGATGATGGTAATCAGGGTTGGCCAGGTGCGAGGGTCATGGGTCAGAGCCTTGTGTCAGCCTCGTTACCAACTCCTGAAGAGATTCAGACTTGCACGAAAGTGGTGGGAAAAAAAAACAGGCTTTATTTTCCCCTTTAAGCACTAAGGGTTCAAAACAAAGGATATACACTCCGGTACGTGGCAAAATAAGTCTTTACAGCAGATTTTTAAAGGTGAGAAATAAAATAACCAAACACTGTTAACTTCACAGTATTCAAATATGTAACAGCAAAAATGCTTCCTTCGCTCAATGACTCTGGAAGGCCTCTATTTCGCTTCCAGCACAGTATGTGCATTCCATGGGACTATCGCTGTCTTCATACACAGATTCCACTTGCATGGCCTCCTCTGACTGCTCTGAGGTATCAGGGCAAGTGTCCTTCATGGGATTTAGTCTTACTGTTTCCCACGGCTTAGCAGTCTGTCTAGGCCCACGATTCAGTTTAGTGGCATACCAGAAAGGCATTGCTTGCTCAAGAGGTTTAAAAACATTATCTCTATGTTTTCCTCTAATAGTCCTTTTGTTGCACAAATTATCCTTTAACTTTTGCTTCTGCTCTTGTCTTCTATATGGAGAATCTCCTTCCCAGGATTCTTCTCTTAGCTTAAGCTCAGGTATACAATGACAAAGGTTAAAAGTTTTACCTTTTGCTTTGTGTTTGATTCTCTGGGGTGAGGCTGGAGGTGTACCGTGACTGCTGCCTTCAGTATCGGTGCTCTCTGGAATATACCTCCTGCTTTCCCAGTCTTTCCTTCTCTGGCCCTTAAGGCCTGTCCTCTTGTGGGCTTCTGGGCCCGGTCTGGCTTGGCTTCGGCCTTCTCGGCCTGTCCTCTCTCTCCCAGGACTGGTTCTCCTCTCCCAGCCTGTCCTTTTTCTCTCAGCTGATGAGGCTTTGGCAGCTGAGCTTCTTACAGGCAAGTCCCTTGACTCTTGCTTGCCTCTTGACTCTTGCTTGTCTCCAGACTCCTGCTTGTCTCCAAACTCTGGCTTCCTTCCGGACTCTGGCTTGCTCCCAAACTCTGGCTTGCCTCCAAACTCTGGCTTGCCTGCTCTTAAATGTGAGCTTTTGGAATAAGAGTCCTGCCCCCTAGGGCGTGGTTCTGTGGTCTCTGTCTTAGCTCTCCTGCTCCCTCTAGGTAAGTTCTCTGGAAATTGCAGGCAATTTCTTTTTCTTTCAGAGTTTAAAACTTTTTTTCTCTCCAGCAGAGGGCCCGCTGCATCACAATACCTTTTGAGAAACTGATAGATAATTGTGACATAGATTGGCCACTGTTGGAAACAGGATACTGGGCTTGATGGATCCTTGGTTTGACCCTGTATATCATTTTTTATGTTCTTATGCAGCTGCTCCCACCACAATGCACACAGACACCCACCATGAATTCTAATCGAGACTTTCACAAGCCTCTCATTTTTAAGAATAACTTTATACCTTTTTGAACATAGCTTACAGGTGGCCAGTGTAACAAATTTAGATCAAGGTAAATAAATTTGTGGTGAATGAACGTTGAACATTTGTAAGCCAGCAGTTCATTAGGTGGCAAGAGGTGTAATGAGGTCAAAATCTGTCCAATTACTGTTCCCATTGGAAGTTCCCAGTGGTGTGATATATGGACCTCCCTCACAGGGAGAAGGAGTGGACGGAGATTGAATAGAAACATTGCCAGGAAAGGAGAAGTGCTACTGATAGGGTATTTCAATATGCTGCATGTTTATTAGTACATCCCTGCTGCAATGTCATCTAGAAATAAGGAGATCCTGGATTCTTTGCAGGAAGAACTATTCAAGCAACTGGTAAAAGCCCACATGTCAAGGGACCTACTAGACTTGATTCTTACCAATGGTGAAAGTGTTTCTGATGTTATAGTGAGAGATCATCTCACATCCAGTGATCACCAGATGGTGTGGTTCAGTATTAGGCCTACAGTAGTATGCAAAAGTCTGGAATCACTTGTGAGTTTTGCGTTTTTTGTACTTTCTAACCTTTTTTTTTTTTTTAAGTTTTGCGTTAGCCCAGCATAATCATTTTTCTACCAAAGGGATACATTTGGCTATTAGAGTTGACTTTTTTGCATTCCTTGCTTCCAATTTAAATACTTTACAGACACTGGGAGATAGCTACTGTGATTTTTGTGGATCCTGCGTCAAAACTGGATCAAGATTTTATCCAATATGCGCACGTTATTTCTGACCAATCAGGATGCTGGTCGCACTAACCAATCACAATTCAGATATCTAGCCAACAGTGCAGCTATAAAAATGCACGGAATTTTTGAATTTCATACGCTTTCTGGATCTACCATGAAGATGACTCGGACCCTGACGTTGGAGGAGCATTATTTGCGTGTCCTTTATGAGCGAGGAAGGATTTTCAAGTCATCAGATTGCCAGGAAAGTTGGCTGCAGTCAGAGCGCTGTTGTTAAGATTATACAGAAGAAGAAAGAAATGGGTTCAGTGGTGGACAAGCCTCGTTCAGGGTGTCCATGTGCATCAACATCATGCCAGGACCGTGCACTACGACACATGTCACTGACTAATCACAAGTTGATCTCTCTTCAGCTACCTCAAGAGTGGTCAGACAAGAGTGAGGTCAGTGTCAGCTCATCAACAGTTCCTTATCGTTCCTCCAGTTTAGTCCTCCACCTATGGGTTGTGCACCTCCTCCTGCAGTTTGGAGAATGGGCATGTCAAACTCATGACATCACTGGATGTAGCCTGCTGGAAACTCCCATCATCCCCAGTGTGTCCAGTCTCCATGCAGCAGGAGGATGTAGTGAGCCTAGGTGCTGGGTTCACTAGGGAAACGAATAAGCAACAACTTAGTTAGTTAGGGCTTTCAGCTTAGCCAAAGTTCTCTTCAGGGCTTTAGTTCATCAAAATTTTCCAATTTGTGTGATCTTTTACCTTTAATTTTGGTTGGGCCCCTTTAAATTTAATTGGTTAGTATAGCTTAAAAAAAAAAAAAGTACCTAACAGGATTCAACCTTTCCTTGCCGCATCCAGGACCGCTGGCTTAAGTTGAGATCTCTGTCCCTTGAAGGTACGGGGGAGAGCTCCTCAAATGGCGCACTGACAGACAAGCTCCCGCGGATCACTGCTCCGAGGCTGTTAAGGGGGAGCGTGATCTTGTGAAACAGAAGAAGCCCTCACTGCAAAAGTTGTTCCAGGCAACGCGGAGCGACATCACGGCTTGAAGGGCCCCTCCCTGCCGGTAAGGTGCTCCCATTGGTTGTTTTAATCGACGGCCCAGGGGGGAGGTAGGAAATGGCCTTTATGCACTGGGTGAGTTGCTTGTTTGGACGCCAAATGATTCCTGTCAGCATTCGTGGCCATTTTGAGCACGTATTTTTTGCCACATATCGGCTCGGTGCGGCACGGTGCTTTGCGGACCGGAGCAGGGGTTCACTCGGGGCCCGTTGCTTTCCTTTAGGTTCAGGGAGCTTCAGTCAGGTAAATTTAAGTTTAATTTTACTTTTTCCTTTTGTTTTCCAATAGGTTTCAGTTAGGTACTGTTTAGGTTTAGCTTCGGGGGGTCTTGAGGCATCGGGGGGGGGGCTCCCCATGACAACAGTGTTTGAGACTCCTTTTTTGATTTTCTGATAAAAAAAAAAAGAATAGATAAATAAATAAAACAGAGGGGGACTCCAACGAGGTTGCCTGGACCCTTTGTCCTGGCCAGGGCTCGTTGGACATTTTGCACACCTGCATTGCATGGTGTGTAGCACCCACAGGGGCACAGTCACCGACTCTGGCATCTGTCGGGGCTGTGCTGCGGTGTCGGCTACTGTAGAACAGCAGATGGAGAGCTCTGCAGTTCCAGCCCCCAGGGGACGTCAGCGGGGGTAGACGCTAAAGCTCGCTATGGCGCCACCGGCTGAGGAGGAAGAAGTGGAAGATCCTATCATTCAAGCGGTGTGGCAGACGTAGGTTGTGTTCCCTGTTCACCGGGTGGTGGAACGGATGATACAGGACGAGTGGGACCAGCCAGAAGCAGGACTCAGAGGACTTAGGACCATGAACAGGCTCTATCCCTTGACCGATAAGGACAAAGAGAGATTCTGCTCTCCACGGATTGATTCTGCGGGTTCGGCAGTTACAAAAAAGACCACTATACTGGTGGAAGGTAGCGCAGCCTTAAAGGATGCTCAGGATAGGAAAGTGGATGGCTTGTTGAAACAATCCTTCGAAGCGGATGCCGTGGCCCTACAGGCTTCAATTTGTGGTGCTTGGGTGGCGAGAGTATGCCTTCAGTGGTCTCAGCACTTGCGACAGTCTGTTCCTTTGGAACCGGAGGGTGCAAGGGAACTGAACCATCTGGAGTCTGGGTCGGCTTACCTGGCGGATGTACACTACAACCTCATCCAGGCGTTAGCAAATAGTATGGCTTCACTAGTGGCCGCTCGGCGGTCTCTGTGGCTGCAGAATTGGGCGGCCGACGGTTCGTCCAAATCGCGGCTCAATAAGCTTCCTTTGAAAGAGAAGTTGCTGTTTGGTGAGGATCTGGACAAACTGGTTAAGGATTTAGGGGAGTCCAAAGGGGGAAGGCTCCCGGAGGACAAGCCTAGACAAGGAAAGTCCTTGCCGGCTTTTCAGGGTCAATCTAGAGATTTCAGGAGATTTCATACTTCTCGTTTGGGTGGTTTCCAATGGGGAAGATTTGCTACTAGGACCCCGGGGTTTCGTGGGTTTCGTGGAGCAAATAGAGGGTTCACAGTGTCGTCTGAAGGGGCCGCTCGAAAGCCACAATGAAAGGCAGCGGGTCCCGGCAGAAGGAGAGCCGATAGGGGGACAGCTTTGGGATTTTCTTTCTGCCTGGACCCAGATAATGTCAGACCAGTGGGTCTTGGAGATCATTCGCAAAGGTTATGCCCTAGATTTGGCAAGACCAGTTCTGGACTCGTTTGTGATGTCTCCCTGCAGAGGTCAATTAAAGACCCTAGTGGTTCACCGTACTCTGGAGCATCTGTTATGATTGGGAGCCATCGTGCCGGTCCCTGTGGCGGACTACGGCTTGGGACGATACTCAATTTATTTTGTGGTTCCAAAGAAGGACAGTTCTCTGCGCCCTATCCTGGGTCTCAAAGGAGTGAATCGATGCCTTCGGGTACCACTTTCAGAATTGAAACGCTAAGGTCTGTCATAGTGGCAGTCCGCCGGGGGAGTATCTGACGTCTCTCAACCTCACGGAAGCATACCTTCATGTTCCGATCAGAGCGTCACATCAAACGTTTTTACGATTCGCTCTCCCTTGGGGACATTATCATTTCCAAGCCTTGCCCTTGCAGCTCACAATGGCACCGTGGATTTTCACAAAGATCATGGTGGTGGTAGCAGCAGCGCTATGAAAGGAAGGGGTATTAGTTCATCCTTACCTCGACGATTGGTTGATACGGGCAAAGTCAGAAGCTGAGAGTGTGCGGGCTACAGACAAGGTGGTAAAGTTTCCACAGAGCCTCAGCTGGTTGGTCAATCTGGTCAAGAGCCACCTGGTTCCATCTCAGCATCTCGAGCATCTGGATGTGTGGTCCGACACTCAGAGCGGAGCAGTCTTCCTGCCAGATCGGAGAGCACAAGCGCTTCAGCAGTTGGTGTGAAAATTCAGTTTGACGCCAGCACCCTCGGGGTGGAATTATCTTCGGCTACTGGGAACAATGGCGGTGACCTTGGAAGTAGTTACATGGGCCAGATTTCAGATGAGACCTTTGCAGCGGGCGTTGCTTCGCCGATGGTTACATCAGTCTGACTCGCTAAGCAAACGGCTACCGTGCCCTCTCCGGGTCAGTCTCTGCGGTAGTGGCTGAGACCCGAGTCCCTGAAGGCGGGAATGCCTCTGGAGCAGCCAGTGTGGCTCCCATTGCTGACGGACGCCAGTTTTGCAGGATGGGGAGCATATTGCGGGGAACTCTTTGCGCAGAGTCTGTGGTCTCCGCAAGAGAGCACTTGGTCAATCAACTGGCTAGAGCTGAGAGCGGTCTTTCTAGCCCTGCAAAAGTTTGAGACTACGGTGTTAGGTCGGGCGGTTAGGGTGCTGTCCGACAATGCCACGACGGTGGCTTACATAAATCACCAGGGTGGCACAGGAAGCATGGCTATGGAAGAAGAAGCAGAGGTGTTGTTCTCTTGGGTAGAGACGCGGTTACCAACAATCTCGGTGGTGCACATTGCCGGGAAGGACAATGTGATGGCGGATTTTCTCTGCAGAGTCCGGGTGGATGCCGGGGAATGGGAGTTGCATCCGGACATATTCGCGCAGATAGTCCTTCGATGGGGGACACTGATCATGGATCTCATGGCAACCTTCCAGTCTGTGAAAACGAGTCGTTTTTTCATCAGATGGAGGGAGAGGATGTCGGAAGGAATCGACACTTTGATGTAACCCTGGCCGTCGATGGGACTGCTCTATGTTTTTCCGCCGTGGGCGCTCATCGGGTGCGTAGTGCAACGTATCGAGGCACATTGTGGGCATGTGCTGTTGGTGGCCCCGGACTAGCCAAGGCACCCGTGATACGAAGATCTCATTCGGTTGCTCGACGGCGTGCCTTGGAGATTACCGACGTCAGAGAATCTGTTGATATAGGGTCCACTTCTAATGGCTCAAGTGGATTGGTTCTCGTTTACAGCTTGGCCATTAAAAGGGCATGGTTAAGGAAGAAAAGTTATTCCAGATCGGTTGTTGCCACATTGCTTCAGGCATGGAAAAATTCCACGTCATTGGCTTATGTGAGCATCAGGCGTGTGTTTGAAGACTGGTGTTCAAGGCATCAAGTATGCGCTGCTACAGCTTCAGTGCCTTTGGTCTTAAGTTTTTTTCAAGGTGGGTTTGATAAGGCGGTGGCAGCCAGTTCCTTGAGAGTTCAATTGGCGGCACTGTCTTGTTATAGAGGTAAAGTTCAAGAGGTGTCGCTAGGTTCTCATGTCGATGTGGTGTTTTCTTAAAGCAGTTACTAGAATACGACCTTCTTGTAGAATCACGATCCCGCCATGGGATCTCAACTTGGTTTTAGGGGCATTAGTGAAGGAACCCTTTGAGCCCCTGCACCAGGTGTTGGTTAATGATTTGACTTTAAAAACAGTATTCTGGATCATTTTGTTGTACTCACATAGGCACAAAAGCAGGAGATTCGCTCTGGTGTTGCAACGATGGCTGAGGAGAGCCTTTCAACGTCTGCGGAGCTAGAGTTCTTTCTGTCTCCTGTTGAGAGATTGCTCCCGCTGTGCCCTGCAATGCTGAGCTTGTCCCCGGCTGTTTCGGCGATCTCTCCCTTAGACACAGGGAATGGAGACGCCGGTGGAGGGGAAACTGCCTCGGTTCAGACTCAGCTCTCCCCTGGAGGACCCGGGGAGGATTTGGGTGCGCAGCAATCCTCCAAGGCTATGACAGGGCCCAGCTTGCATGCTGAAGGCTTTACTGCTTTTCAATCTTCTCCGATTGGGACTTCTATTCCTGCATTTGCCATTCCTACGAGACCTAAAGTCTTCACGCTTGAGGTAATATGGGACGTGATTGTTTCCCTCTCAGAGGCAGGACACAGTCAGATCAGGGCATTGTCATCTCAGACTCAAGAAAATTCGGCTAGAATTGTTTCTTTGGAAGCTGTAAGTGACTGTATTAAATCTCAGATAGAAGAACATAGAAGTCGGCTGGCAACATTATCAGATTCAATGACTGCTTTGATTAAAGATAACGTGGCGCTTCGGTACAAAATGGAAGTTTTGTAAAATGCTGTTAGAGCTGTGAATTTAAGGCTATTTAATTTTCCTAAGTTGAAGGGCATTCTAGCCACTGATATGTTTAAGATATATCTCCAGGAAGTGCTGAAAGTGCCGTTGGAATTGATTCCAACTTTGACAAAGGTGTATTATCTCCCTCAGGGGAAAAAAGAACCAGCAGCTTCAGGAGAGTTTGCTAATTTGGATGTTTTGAATGTGTCCAAACCTCTTGAGGCCTCTGACCTGGGGACCTGTATTCCAGCTACTTTGCTGGTCTCTTGTGCACTGGCCACTGATAGGGAATGGTTGCTGAAAATTTACTTTAAAAAGAGACTGGAGACTTTTTATGGTCTTACCATATCAATGTATCCGGATATTTCAAAGGAAACACAGAAGAGGAGAAGGCTTTTTTTTTTTTTCCCATAAGCCTGGGGTTATGCAGATCGGGGGCTCTTTCTTTCTTAGATTTCCCTGTAAATGTTTAGTATTGTATAAGTCTCATAGATATATTTTCTCTCAACCGGCCGATCTTGCTACATTTATTAATACTAAGCTAAAGGAAATAGTTAAGTCTCAGGATGTTAATGTTAATATCTCTCTTATTACTTAGCCTGTGTGTTCAGGGTCAGTCTTGATTATTCTTTTGACTTGAATTCGTAAAGTTCTTTCCTTAGTGGACCCCGGGGTTCTCCTACTCTGGGTCCTATATATTTTTCTCCCCCCACTATTGTAGACTACCAGGATTTATAGGTTTGTTTTCTTAAAATCTTTTTTTTCTTTTGAATTGTATCTATATATCTTGTTCTTTCAATAATTATCTTGATGTTTTGTAGAAATTCAATAAATATTGAAATGATAAAAAACAGTATTCTTGGTAGCCATCTGTTCGGCGAGGCGCATTTCGGAATTGCAAGCGTTGTCCTGTAGGGAATCCTTTTTGTGTTTTTCCACAGAAAAGGTGGTTCTTCGTCCAGTTCCATCTTTTTTGCCAAAGATTTCTTCACCATTTCACTTGAATCAAACGGTTTCTCTGCCAGTCCTACAGGCAGAGGTAGGCAACGTTTCAGACCGTGGCTTGCACCGTTTGGACATAAAAAGGGTGCTGTGGTGATATTTGACAGTATCTGAGTCTTTCCACAAGTCGGACCATCTATTTGTGTTGTTCGGGGGCCCTCGCAAAGGTGAGGTGGCAGCAAAAGCATCCATTTCCCGATGGATTAAAGAGGCCATTGCGTCGGCTTATATCTTGCAAGGGCGACCTGTACCTGTGGGCTTGAGAGCTCATTCCACTAGAGCGCAAGTGACTTCCTCGGCAGAACACAGCTTGGTTCTGCCAGTGGAGATTTGTAGGGCAGCCACTTGGTCTTCTCTTCATATTTTCAGTAAGCACTACCGTCTCAATGTGCTAGCGGCAAATGATGCTTGTTTCGGGTAGGCGGTATTGCGTGCCGGCTGGAAAGAACTAGAGTGAGGCACATGTGATCTTTTTACACAAAAGCAGAAGTAAGGCCGTTGTTTGAAAACTATAGGCAAGTTAGTTTAAGCTCATTGGTGAGTAAATTATTGGAAGTGCTGCTGAAAGAGAAAATAGTGAGGTTTCTGGTTTCCAACGGATTACCGGATGCGAGGCAACATGGATTCACCAGAGGCAGGTGTTGTCAGACAAATTTGATTGATTTCTTTGACTAGGTGACAAGGGAGTTGGACTGAGGGAGAGCTCTAGATGTGGTATATTTAGATTTCAGTAAAGCTTTTGACACTGTTCCACACAAGTGACTTATAAACAAACTGAGCACCCTAGGGATTGACCCTAAAGTTACTGCTTGGGTAAGAAATTGGTTGAGTGTGAGGCAATAAAGGGTACAAGTAAATGGACTCACTCAGAGGAGAAGGAGGTTACCAGAGGAGTGCCGCAGGGATTTGTCCTTGGTCTGATTCTTTTTAACATATTTTTTAGTGTTTTGTGGAAGGGCTATTGGGTAAGGTTTGCCTCTTTGCAGATGATACCAAAGTCTGCAATAGAGTAGACACCCAGGAAGGTGTAGATAATATAAGAAGGGATCCAGCTAATCTTGAAGAATGGTCAAGAATTTGGCAGCTGAGATTTAATGTTAAAAAAATGCAAGGTCGTGCATTTTGGCTGCAGAAATCCAAGGGAGCGATACAGTATAGTTGTGAAGTGCTTTTGTACACAAAAGAAGAGCAGGACCTAAGTGTGTTTGTGTCTGATGATCTTAAAATAGCTAAACAGGTAGAAAAGGTGATGGTGAAAGTGAGAAGAATGCTTGTGTGCATAGGGGAGAGGAATGGCCAGCAGAAAAAAGGAGGTGATAGTGCCTCTGTATAAGTCTTTGGTGCGACCTCATTTGGAGCATTGCGTGCAATTCTGGAGGCCGCACCTTCAAAAGGATATAAACAGGATGTAGTCAATACAGAGGGTGGCTACTAAAATGGTTAGTGGTCTTCATTATAAAGCATATGAGAACAGACTTAAGAATCTTAATATGTAAACCTTAGAGGAAAGCTGGGATAGAGGTGAGATGTTTAAATACCTCCGTGGCATAAATGCACTGGAGTAGAGCCTCTTTCGATTGAAAGCAATCTCTGCTACAAGGGGACATGGGATGAGGGTGTAAGGTGATAGATTCAGGAGTGATATGCGGAAATATTTATTTATGGTAAGAGTGGTGGATTCATCATTACCACCACTCTACCACCTCCATGGAATAGTCTCCCAGTGGAGGTGGTAGAAATGAGGACAGTATCTGAATTCAAAGAAGCATGGGACAAACACAGAGGATCTCTAAAGGAAAAAAAGGGGACTGTTGTAGTGGTTGATATGGAAGGGCAGGCTAGATAGGCCATGTGGTCTTTTTCTGCCATCATGTTTCTATGTTTCTAAATTATAGTAAATTACTCTCAAAACAGAACTAAAAACACATTTTTCAAGTTTTGTTAGCATCAAAATATTTCTCACACAACAAAAGCTTCAGTGCCGGTAGTTATGTCCTACAAACAAGAAAATTAATTATGCAACTGAAGTGAAATCAGCCAACAGAATCCAATTAATCCCAAAATGTAAATTTTGTGTGGGAGACGCATCATGGTCAGAGAGTTTGAACTGCTTCCCAGGATATTTTACACTAAATTATCATTATTTTCTAACAATTTTCTAACCTTTAGTATCTCTGACCCAATTTTCTGGCTAAGCCTGTCATTTTTTCTTATTATGCAGACTTGAAAGTGTTCCTTTATATTTTCTTTCAATTTATAGTCTTCTTTTTATTTTCTGATTCATTTCTCTTACTCTTTCCTGTCTCTTTTAGAGTAGATATTGAAATACTTTGTTTTCTTTCTTTTTCTGTTGTCTTCACTTGTTTCTGTCTTCTCTTCCTCCTTGTCTCATTTTCCAGCTTGAACATTAGATATGTCAGACTGGTTCAGACCAAAGGTCCATAGAGCCCAGTATCCTGTTTCAAACAGTGGACAATCCAGGTCACAAGTACCTGGCATATTTCCATAAGGTAGACAGATTCCATGCTGCTTATCCCAGGGCTAAGCAATGGATTTCCTCAGTCCACCTTAGTAATGGTTTATGGACTTTTCTTCCAGGAACCTGTCTAAACGTCTTTTAAACCCACCTACACTAACAACTTTTACTTTATCCTCTAGTGACGAATTCCAGAAGTTTGATCGCATGCTGAGTGAAAAAAACGTTCTCCAATTGGTCTTAATTGTGCTACTTTGTAACATCACTGCCTGCTCGTAAGTCTTTCTGCTTCTGAAGGAGTAAACAACCAATCTACGCTTATCTGTTCCACTCAACTCCACTCCACTCATTATTTTATAGACCTCTATCATATCTCCCATCAGTCATATTTTTAAAAGCTGAAGAACCCTAACCTTTTAAGCTTTTCCTCATAGGGGTATCCTTTTATCCCCTTTATCATTTTGGTCGCTCTTTTCTGTACCTTTCCTAATTCCACTATATCCTTTTTTAGATGGAGCAATACAGAAGCATTACAATCAGTGCCCCCTCCCCTTGTGGCTGTCACCCCCACCCCCGTGGCATGCCACTCCGTGGCACGATACATTCTCTCCATCCCCACCAGGCCCACATTTCCGCAGCAGTGCAGAAAGCTTACCTAAAAGCTGAGTGGCTTTCCATGCTGCCTACAATGCAGGGCCATTGGCTCTTTCTTCCATATGCTATTGCAGAAGTGTGGGTCTAATGGGATGAACCACCCTCTCGGCCGGCATTCGGGTTGGCCACACCCACTGCCCCGCCCTTGGTACTCCATGATTGCAATATTCTTGGGTTTAGTCTCCATTCCTTTGCTTATGATTCCTAGCATTCTGTTTGCTTTCTTGGCTGCCGCTGCACACTCAGCAGAGGGTTTCAAGGTATTGATGACACCTAGATATTTTTCCTGGGTGGTGATTCCTAATGTAGAATCTTGTTTCATGTAACTATAATTTGGGTTTTTCTTTCCGTGCAGCCCGATTCCCTAAGGGGCACGTCTGAGTCGTCTGGACAGCCTCGAGCAGGATGGGGCCATTTGAACGCTATTCTGAAATATGGGAACAAAACATTTCTGGAGCATTCAGAATCGGGCTTGAGGACAGCCCAGTGGGCAGGCAGACTGGGATGCAGCGGGCTGTCTACACCGCTTCCCAGCCAGCCCACTGCATCCCGGTCTCCCTGCACCCCACCTCCCAATCTCTAGCAGGCCCAACCAAGGTCCAGATTGGGTGGTGGGCACTGTTCCCTCTAAGCTGTGTGCGTGTGCGCGCGCGCACACTCATCGCCGAGCAAGCACACATACTTTACAACAGAGCGCACAAAAATTACGGTTCTGATTCTGATAGAAAACAACACAGACGTCTTAAAATTTAAAAGTTATGATTGTAATCACTAGACATTTTCTGCTTCATTTCATAATCATCTATTTTCATTTAATTTGATTAAAATCAATGTGGTGTACATATTGTATTCTGATGTGTAGTCAAATTTTAAAGTATATAACTCCGAGTGTCGTTATGTGGCGCACAAAAATGTAACCTTTCTTCAAAAGCTGCACAGCTGATATTTTATGCGCACACAGCCTACAGAAAATTAGAGGGAACATTGGTGGTGGGGCCCACTTTGTGCTGCCTGCTGCTCCAGAGGGGGGACTGCTGGGCTCCAGGGGGGCTGCCAGGCAGGTCCACCTCAAAGATGGAATAAGCAGGGCGTCCCCCTCCCCACCTCCCCCCCCCCCCCCCGTCAAGCCCCGGACATACAGGTTCGTCACTGGAATCAGCCCTCTATGTCTGGGGATCAGCCCACCCATGTTCTGCCCATCCTCCACCCCGTCATGCTTCCATCCCCAACAGCACGTACAGTGGCTCTGTGCGTGCAGCAGGGGATGGAGGCAGAATACCGGCAAGGCGGATAGCAGGGCAACACGTCCCATTGGGACGTGCTGTCCCACTATCTCCCTCTTAGAATTGGGGCATACGTGCATAACTCTGTACTAGTCCATATTAAATTTCATCTGCCATTTGAACACTCAGTCTATCAATTTCTCAAGGTCCTCTTGCAATTTTTCACAATCCTCTTGTGATTTAACCACTTTGGATAAATGTGTGTCATCTGCAAATTGACCACCTCACTCATTTTTCCCATTTCCAGGTTATTTATGAATATGTTAAATAGCAGCAGGCCCAGCACAGATCTCTGGGGTACTCCATTATTCATCTTTCTCATTTGAGAAAATGTAGCTCTACTCTCTGTTTTCTACTGTATAACCAGTTCTCAATCCACCATTGTACACTGCCTCCAATCCCATGTTTCTTGATTTCCTCAGGAGTCTCTCAGGAGGGACCTTGTAAAGGGCATTATGAAAATCCAAATATACTATATCAACTGGCTCACCTTTATCTACCTGTTTATTCACACCTTCAAAAGAATATAACAGATATGTGATACAAGACTTCTGTTGGAGAAATCCATGGGGTATGTTTACTAAAGCATGTTAACAGGGCACCTTGGTTATTTAATGTAAGTTAATAGGACATCACACATTAATGTTACAAGCATGCTCCTTAAGGCACATTAAGGTGACAAACGTGTCTTAAGATGGAAAGCATGTACCTTAAAACATGAAAACAGCTGTAAACCACTGGATAGAACATGAAGGAATGTCAATGTAAAGGTCATGGAAGGAAGGACAGGTGAGAGCTGATGGATCTGCCATATCGGTGGGCACTGTATGTGGCAGCCAGTAAAGCGGACGAGCATGTGGGAAGCAGCTGTACCTGTGCACAAGGTGGTGCCAATGCTGCAATGTCAGTGTGTGGCATAGGAAGGGGAAGACGCGTCCCCCAGTGGATCCAGAAGCGGCTGGATGTTTGCAGCGACAGGAGGACAGAGTAGTAGTGGTGATGTGCAGATCAGGCACAGGAGAGGTGAGCGTGAAGAGCTGAAATGCGGAAAAGAGTACCAGTGTAGGTCATAGTGTAGCAGCTTGCACAAGAAGACATGACTATACACAGTCGACAGAGGCAGATGGGCTGAAGGAAGGATGGCAGCTGAGGAGAGGGTACATGGGCTGGCAGCACTGATGTGTAGAGCCCTGACTGTTACAGGCATGAAAACGATCTGAGTAGCACACAGTCACAAAAGAAGAACAAGTAGGAATCAAACCCCAGTCCCTTGCTTATGGAAACATAGCACTAACCAGTAGGCTACCACTGTTCCCTCTAAGCTGTGCGCGTGTGCGTGCACACACACCTCGCCGAGTGAGCGCACATACTTTACAACAGAGTGCACAAAAATTACGGTTCTGATTCTGATAGAAAACAACACAGACGTCTTAAAATTTAAAAGTTGTGATTGTAATTACTAGAAATTTTCCGCTTCATTCAGTAATCGTCTATTTTCATTTAATTTGATTAAAATCAGTGTGGTGTACATACTGTATTCTGACGTATAGTCATATTTTAAAGTATATAACTCCGAGTGTCGTTATGTGGCGCACAAAAATTTAACCTTCCTTCAAAAGTTGCACAGCTGATATTTTATGCGCACACAGCCTACAGAAAATTAGAGGGAACATTGTAGGCTACACCTCTAGACAGCTCAGTGTAGCAATGTCTGAATACAGAGAAACTGCAAGTCACTGCCTAAAATGTCTGCTGTGTGTGCCCATATAGGGTATCCCTGCCAGTACCCATGATGCAGTGCACATGCAGAACAGCAGTCTACAGCTGATCACCAAATGGAGAATGCACTTATCCATCACCTCAGCCCAGTAAGACAAACTGACAGTGTGTGATACAAGCATAGAAGAGCTACAATCCGTGTTACTGAGTAGTTTCTGTGGTCACCCTGAGAGTGAGGATGGACATCCAGAATCTGGTCCCTAGAATGTGCAGTGCTCGAGTTGGTCTCGACTGTTGATCCTCATCACTGTTAAGTGTGTGGTTGGTATTGTCTGCAGTGTGATGTTCTAGTCACCTTCTTTCCTGAAGAATTGCAGCATGCTATAGATTCTAGTCCCATCTGCCCTTGTTGGATAGGCCCCAGAGACACCACACCATAGAGGTGGAGGGGCAGTGGGGAGAGTGCAACACAGTCCAGGGAGATGCTTCTACCACAGAGCCACCCAGTGAGATAACAGAGGGAGATTTGACCGTGCAACATGGCCATACATGCCCCACTTGACACCAGTGGGGACATGTGTGAGAGGGGCACTGGGTGGCTCAATGGCTCCCCACATCATGTGTGAAAGCCCGGGGTAGGGGACATACAGCAGGTGCATGGGACTGGTACTGTTCAATGTATTTGTCAGTGATATTGCTGAAGGACTGAATGGAAAAGTCTGTCTTTTTACAGATGACACAAACATTTGCAACAGAGTGGACTCACCTGAGGGAGTGTATAACATGAGGAAAGATCTACAAAAGCTGGAAGAATGGTCTAATACTTGGCAGTTAAAATTTAATGTGAAGAATGGAAAGCAGAAATCCAAGGGAACTGTATGCTATAGGGGGCAAGAGGTTGGTGTGCACGGACCAGGAGAAGGACCTCGAAGTGATTGTTTCTGAGGATCTCAAGGTGGCGAAAGCCAGAAGGATGCTGGGTTGCATACAAAGAGGAATTACCAGCAGAAAGGGAGAGGTCCTAATGCCACTGTACAAGTCGCTGGTGAGGCCTCACTTGGAATACTGTGTTCAGTTTTGTAGACCGTATCTCGCAAAGGATATAAAAAGACTGGAAATGGTTCAGAGGAAGGCGACCAAAATGATTTGGAGCTTGCGTCAAAAGATTTATGAGAAGAGACTTGAAGACCTAAATATGTACACTCTGGAGGAGGGGGGGGGGGGGGTCAGAGGAGATATGGTTCAGACCTTTAAATACTTAGGGAAATGTTTACTAAATGGCGATAGCGGACTCCGTGAGATATTGGAGGCACTGCCCCATTGATTGGGGCTGCGACACCGATATTGCACGAAGTCTGCTACTGCCATTTGATAAACACCCCCCTTAGAGTATTAATGAACAAACAAACCTCTTCCAAAGACAGGGAAGCTGTAAAACCAGAGGGCATAACATGAAGCTGCAAGGGGGTAAACTGAAAGGCAATGTCAGGAAATACTTTTTCACTAAAAGGGTGGCAGATGCTTGGAATGCCCTCCCGCTGGAAGTGGTGGGGGCAAACACAGTGACAGAATTCAAAATGGCATGGGACAGACACAGTGGATCCCTTTATAGCAACAGGAAAAAATCAAAATAACATAACAATCTCTTATATCTCAACAAATAGTGATGACCTACACAGAGCAGTGGGTACACCCCTAAACAAAGGCATGGAGAGGGGTGACCTGCACGGAGCGGCAGGTGCACCTACTCTTGCCGCCTTGCTGGGCAGATTAAATGGACCATACTGGTCTTTATCTGCCGTCATATACTATGTTACTATGTGAGGGGCATTGTGCGAGCTCTGAGGGTAAGAGCTTTTGGGAGACTGCTTCTGGGAGGTAGGTAAGAGAAGGCACTATGAGAGTTTGAGGGGAGGGGCACTTGGAGATTTGGGGGATGATAGATTTTAGGGGAACAGAAGGAGAACAGTGAGAGTTTGAGAGAAGATGGTTAGGGCTTGGTGGATGAGTGAGTAAAATGAAAGCTTTGGTGAGGGGGTTCAGGGAGCACAGTGAAAGGTTTTGGATGGAAGGGAGCATCATAAGAGTGTGTGGAGAGAAGGATCACAGTGAGAACACTTCAATGAGAAAAGGAGACATGAGGAGACCCTTTCAGGTGCAAGGGGATGTGTGTCTGTTGGTGGGGGGGAATGGGGAGAGAAATCTTGAGCTACAAGGAGTTGAAGATAGTGGAAGTATTTTATTTATTATTTTTTATTTAGCTAGGCTTATATACCATTTTTCTATGAGTCAAAACGGTGTACATTTAGGTACTGTGTGTGTATGTATATATATATTCCCCTTGTTCCCAAAGGACTCACAATCTATGCTTTTGTACCTGAGGCAACGGAGGGCTATGTGGCTTGGGAAAGTACAGGAAATGAGAAAAGACTAAGAAAAAGGGACTAGAGACACAGGAAGGAGGATAAGAGGACTAAGGACTGAGGAAGAGAAGATACAGAGAAAGGGAAAGGGCAAAAGGACTCATGGTGAGGGTGAGAAAGACTGGTAAGTGACAGAGAGGGGCGCGATCTTGAATTGAAGGAGTCAGGAAATAAATCCAAGGAGATACTGTAAATTGTGAGAGCATGTGTGTGTAAGGGGAGGGAGGGAATGAAGTCACAGTGGATGGTGCTTAGGAGAAAGAGAAGAAAAAGATGAAAGAATGGGAAAGGTGAGAGGAGATTCTGTGGCTGGGAAGGAATCTGCACTGGTAAGAATTTACCTGCTGGGAAATTCTCAGAATCTTGGGGAAAAGGGAATTTTTTGGGTTAAGCTGAGAAAAGCTGTGTCTACTTAAAATTCTGTGTTTATTGGTTAGGGTATAGTTTTAACAGACAGATTCACAGTGCTTTTTCTGCCCTCTCTCCCCAGCTCCTATCCACTCCGTGACATCCTTTGATTTGCTGTTTCAAGATGAATTCTAGATCCTTTCCATTCATCTTGAGGTATACATTACACAAAGCCCCCAGAATTATTAGGTATATCTGTATTGGTTAAAATATCCATATTACCCTAGCAACTTAAGTAACCTAACATTGCCCTGGCCACCTAAGTGAGTGAATAACATTAGCTAAACAAATCATAAAACAAAAATGCAAATAGCAGTCCAGCAGCAAGATAGGGGATATCCAGTCTTTTGCACTGAGTGTCACATGTATGATTATCTCCAAGTTGGTGCAAGGGTGCAAAGAGCTCCTAGCTCTCAGGGATTGAGTCCGATCTCTGGAGGCTAGAGCAGCAGACTTGGAGGAGCTAAGTTAGACAGAGAGAAATAATGAGGAGACCTTCATGGGGCATAATAGGGAAGTCCCAGCTACAGTCTGGCAGCTTCGCTGCTGCCATGGGGGAAAGAGGTCACCTGAAAAAAGAGCATCACCTTGACATGGCAGGAAGTTATCCTGTAGGTAGGACCTGTCCTCCAGGTGATATGATATCCTCTTACACCAAAGATATGTATCCAGGGCCATATAGGAATGTAGATAGCTGGGTGGCTGGTGGACATGGCCATTTCCCCTTCTCTCTGGCCTTTCACTGTGACCTATGGCAACTAGTGACAATCATTAGTCAGCATATGGCCTGTGGGCTAGTGAACATTCATAAGCCCTTGCCCCCTCCTGGGTAAGCTTCCTGTTAGACTGAAAACCCATGCTGAGTACTGGGGTCAGTAAGCAAACGCTACCACTGACACAAGGGACTCCATGCTGACTGCTGCTGCCTTCCTGCTTTAGATGAGCGGAGAGAAGGGAAGAAGGCTGGAAACCTGCTATTTTGATTTTATTATCTAGGGACACATGAATTTTCAGTTGTCAATATGGGGTCATATGGGATACAATTATAAAAAGCACTGTTCTAGACCAGTGCTTCTCAACGTAGTCCTCGGGACACACGTGGCCCAACAGGTTTTCAGGATTCCCACAATAAATATGCATGAAATGTATTTGCATACAATGAAGGCAATACATGAAAACTTATCTCATACCCATTCATTGTGGGAATCCTGAATACTTGATGGGCCTAGGCAGGCCTCGAGGACTGGGTTGAGAAGCACTGGCCTAGACAGTGTTGGGAAGGAGTCTACTGTCTTGGTATATGTTGGTATCAATAAGGATTTAAGAACTTAAGAAATGCCATATTGGGTCAGGCCAAGGTCCATCAAGCCCAGTATCCTATTTCCAATAGTGGCAAATCCAGGTCATAAGTACCTGTCAGGTTCCCAAAAAGGCACACAGGTTCCACAATGCTTGTGCCAGGGAAAGCAGTGGTTTTCCAGGCCTCCTTAATAATGTTTGATGGACCTTTCCTCCAGGAACATTTAAGAACCTAAGAACATAAGATATGCCATACTGGGTCAGACCAAGGTCCATCAAGCCCAGTATTCTGTTTCCAACAGTGGCCAATCTAGGTCATATGTACCTAGCAGTTTCCCCAAGGGACACAGGTTCCATAATGCTTGTATTGGTTCAAGCATTTATATCCTGGGTCCCTTCTTAATAATGGTTTATGGACCTTTCCTCCAGGAACTTGTCCAAACCTTTTTTAAACCCAGCTACACTAACAGCCTTTACTACATCCTCCGGTAACAAATTCCAGAGTTTGATTGCACGTTGAGTGAAAAAATATTTTCTTTTATTAGTCTTAAATAGTTTACCCTGTAGCTTCATTGCATGTCTCCTAGTCTTTCTATATTCTGATAAGGTAAACAATCGATCTACGTTTACCCGTTCCACTCCGTTCATTAATTTATAGACTTCTATCATATCTCCCCTCAGCCGTCTCTTTTCCAGGTTAAAGAGCCCTAACCTTTTTAGCCTTTCTTCATAGGAGTATCCTTCCATCCCCTTTACCATTTTGGTGGCTCTTCTCTGAACCTTTTCTAAAATCGCTATATCCTTTTTAAGATACGGCGACCAGAATTGCACACAATATTCAAGGTGCGGTCTCACCATGGAACGATATAGAGGCATTATAATATCTTTTGTTTTATTTTCCATTCCTTTCCTTATCATACCTAGCATTCTATTTGCTCTCTTGGCCGCTGCTGCACACTGGGCCGAGGGTTTTAACACGGTATCCACAATGACGCCTAAATCTTTTTCCTGGGTGGTAGTTCCTAATGTGGAACCTTGCATCGTGTAACCATAGTTTGGGTTGTTCTTCCCTAGGTGGATAACCTTGCACTTGTCCACATTAAATTTCATCTGCCATTTTGATGCCCAGTCTTCCAATTTATCAAGATCCTCTTGCAATTTTCCACAATCTTCTTGGGTTTTAACAACTTTAAATAGTTTTGTGTCATCTGAAAATTTGATAACCTCACTCGTTATTCCACTTTCCAGGTCATTTATGAATATGTCAAAAAGCAGCTGACCCAGCACAGATCCCTGGGGTACACCACTATTCACCTTTCTCCATTGGGAAAATTGGCCATTTAGCCCTACCCTCTGCTTTCTATCTTTTAACCAGTTCCTGATCCACAATAGTACACTGCCTCCTATCCCATGACTCTTTAGTTTTGCCAAAAGTCTCTCATGAGGGACCTTGTCAAAGGCTTTCTGAAAGTCCAGATACACAATATCAACCGACTCACCTCTGTCCACCTGATTATTCACTCCTTCAAAAAACATAACAGATTAGTAAGACAAGATCTTCCTTGTCTAAAGCCATGTTGGCTGTCTCCCATTAGGTCATGACTATCTACATGCTGAGTAATTTTATTCTTTATGATGGTTTCTACCATTTTTCCTGGTACTGATGTCAGGCTCACCGGTCTGTAGTTTCCCGGATCACCCCTGGAACCCTTTTTAAAAATTGGTGTTACATTGGCGATCCTCCAATCTTCAGGTATTAGAGATGATTTTAATGATAGTTCACAGATTACTAATAGCAGGTCTGCAATCTCATATTTCAGTTCTTTCAACACCCTTGGATGTATACCATCTGGCCCAGGTGATTTGCTACTCTTCAGTTTATCTAATAGTTGTAATACATCTTCCCGATGTATCGATATTTCCTTCAATTCTTCCGCACCATTAAATACCACTTCAGTCATGGGTAACATCCCTACATCTTCCTCAGTAAAGACTGAAGCAAAGAATTCATTCAGTCTCTCCGCTATCGCCTTGTCGCCTCTTAGTGCTCCTTTAACCCCTTTATCATCTAATGGACCAACTGACTCACAGGTTTTTTGCTACAAATGTACTTGAAAAGGTCTTTACTTCGCGTTTTTGCTTCCGCAGCAAGCTTCTTCTCAAATTCTCCCTTTGCCTGCCTTATGAATGCCTTGCATTTGACTTGCCAGTGCTTGTGCTGTTTCCAGGTTTCGTCGTTTGGCTCTTTTTTCCATTTCCTGAAAGATGCTTTTTTGGCAACAACAGCCTCTCTGACCTCACCTTTAAACCATGCTGGCAGTTTTTTGGACTTCCTTCCACTTTTCTTAAAGCGTGGAATACAGCTGGTCTGGGCTTCCAAGATAGTATTTTTCAACAACAGCCAAGCCTGATGTATGTCTTTAACCTTTGCAACTGCTCCTTTTAGTTTTTTCTTAACTGTTTTCCTCATTTTATCATAGTCTCCCTTTTGAAAGTTAAAAGGTAGTACTGTGGATTTCCTTACTATCCCTCCTCCACTAATTAAATCAAAGGCGATCATGCTATGATCACTATTGCCAAGTGGCCCCAACAACCTGTCATGAGGCATGTGTCAATACAGATGAGTGTTTAAAAAAAAATCCTGTTTCTTTTAAGGAACTAGGTGTGCAATTACCCCCAGGCACAGCTAGAGGGAGCAGGAACAGACATTCGGGAGTTAATGAGCCTGGGAACTCTGATGACTTGTACCTGGAAGTGAACCCGGAAGTCATTCCAAGGAGTTTGCTTTATAAATCAGAACAGAATGCTTGTAGAGCAGAGAAAGCTGAGAGGCACCAAGAGAAGGCTGGGAAGTACCCAGAGAAGGCTGGGAAACACCAAGAGAAGGCAGAGAAGACTGAGAGGAACCTGAGAAGGAACAGACTTCACAAGGCTGGGAGCCAGCAGGCCCAAACTGACCCTGCTGCACAAGGGAAGTTTGCTAGAGCCAGCTCTAAGGTGAGAGTGTCTGCCACACCCTGTTCTTACAGTCTGCCTGAATCCAGAACAGAGAGACAGAAGCCAAGAACCAGGGAGAAGTGTTCTGAGAAGAGCTTACAATCTCTGAAGGATTATTATCAAGTTTTACCAGGTCAGAAAAGAAAGCACTTTCATGGTCAGCTGGATTTTTTACCCAGAGAGAGAGGGGAATCCAGGACAAGTTTTACTCAACTGCCCAGAAGCACGGCTATATCCAATGCTGGCAGACAGAGGCTCTGCTACCAAAGGAAAGTGACTGGAGGAGAAAACACTGTGGGTTCCAACTCTTCCAAATCCAGGTATGAATCACTAACCAATGACTGTGAATACTGTGCTCCTAAAAGCTCTGCTAAAACCCGTGCCCCTTGTGTGAGGGAAAAGAAACCAGATTGGTTTAATCAAATTCCTGCAGCCTTGAGAACCCCTGGCTATGGGAAGCCAGACCCCAGAGTCCTAACCTACAAGTCTGGGTCAGACAGGGACAGTGAATATTCCTCTACTGAGTATAGCGAAGGAGATTCTATGGAAATTGAATACCCAAATACTGTTCCCTTATCTCTGCCAGAACTTATGGAATGTGACTTGTGCACGGCCTCAGCTCCAGAGTCTGTGTGCTCTGTATAGTGAAGAAGAATTAATGAAATTTAATGGCTGTTTTCTTGTACTGAATTCCGGTAGTGAAACCTGCCTTAATTGTGTAGCAACAATTAAGCAACTATTGTAAATACTGGTACCTTTTTGACACAAAGGACTTTCTGTTTTCAATGATTATCTCTTATGTTGAACCTTTGCATTTAATGGGGAATAAAAAGTCTTATTTCCCTCCACCTGGTCTCATTAATGAGTGCTCCTAGGTAGTTGGAATCTGTGAGGTCACTTCTCTCAACTACGCCGAGTGAACTTACATTCCCTGGACTGCCTAGTATAATCTTTGCCCGGGGTCACCCCAACATTCTTAAGGCGTAGACGGGGCAGCCCTGCGACAAACCTTATCTCTTGCACTAGATCTGGTGTTCCACTAAGGACTAGGTCTAATATGGCTTCCCCTCTGGTTGGTTCATGAACCAGCTGCTCCAAGAAGCAGTCATTTATTTCATCTAAGAACTTTATCTCCCTAGCATGTCCAGATGTGACACTGACCCAGTCGATACTGGGGTAGTTGAAATCACCCATTATTATTACTGCGCTGTAACTTTTGTTAGCTTCCTTGATTTCTTTGAGCATTTCGTCATCCATTTGGTCATTCTGGCCAGGCACTCGATAGTACACCCCCACTGCCATTGCCTTCCCCCTTTTACATGGAATTTCAATCCATATAGATTCTACAGCAGATTTTGTTTCCTGCAAAACTTTAATCCTTTCTGACTCAATGCCCTCTCTAACATAGAGAGCAACTCCTCCACCAATTTGATCAGCTCTATCATTACGATATAGTTTGTACCCAGGTATCACAGTGTCCCACTGGTTGTCCTCCTTCCACCATGTCTCTGATATTCCAATCATATCTAACCTTTCATTTAGTGCTATATATTCTAACTCTCCCATCTTATTTTTTAGACTTCTAGCATTTGCATACAAGCATTTTAGAGAATGTATTTTATTCATATTAATTTGGCTGTTGTTAGCCATGGGTAATTTGGGATCTTTAAGCTCTGTCTGCTCCATACTTGAGGGCATTTGGGCTACTTTACTCTTTTGTGGAACCTCTCTGCTTTTGGTAGTATCCTTCAAAGATACATTCTTCCGAACCATCCACTCTTGGGCGACTGTCGGCTTTCCCCTAATATCTAGTTTAAAAGCTGCTCTATCTCCTTTTTAAAGGTTAATGCCAGCAGCCTGGTTCCATCCCGGTTAAGGTGAAGCCCATCCCTTCGGAAGAGCCCCTCCTTTCCCCAGAATGTTCCCCAGTTCCTAACAAATCCAAAACCCTCATCTCTGCACCATTGTCTCATCCACGCATTGAGACTCCGGAGCTCTGCCTGCCTTTTGGGTCCTGCGCGTGGAACAGGACGCATTCCAAACCTTTTTTAAACCCAGCTACACTAACTGCCTTCACTACATCCTCTAGTAACAAATTCCAGAGTTTGATTACATGTTAAGTGAAAAAATATGGGCTAAATAGTAGCTTCATTGCATGTCCCCTATATTTTCTACTTTTTGATGGTGTAAACAACCATTCTATGTTTACCCGTTCAACTCCATTTATTAAGTTATAGACCTCTATCATACCTCTGATCAGCCATATTTTTTCCAACCTGAAGAACCCTAGCCTTTTAAGCCTTTCCTCAAAAGGATATCCTTCCATCCTCTTTACCATTTTGATGGCTCTTCTCTGTACCTTTTTTAATTCCGCTATATCCTTTTTAAGATATGGTGACCAGAATTGCACATAATATTCAAGGTGTGGCTGCACTATGGAACAATACAGAGGCATTATAATATCCTCAGTTTTTTTCCCTATTCCATTTCTTATGATTCCTAGCATTCTATTTGCTTTCTTTGCCGCCGCTGCACACTAGGTGAAGGGTTTCAACATATTATCCACGGTGATACCTAAATCTTTTTCCTGAGTGGTGATTCCTAATGTGAAACCTTGCATCATGTAATTGTAGCTTGGGTTGTTCTTTCCTAGGTGAAGAAATTTGCACTTGCCCACATTAAATTTCATCTGCCATTTGGACACCCAGTCTTCTAATTTATAAAGGTCCTCATGAAATTCTTCACAATCTGCAAAATTGATCACTTAATTCATTATTTCCATTTCCAGGTCATTTATGAATATGTTAAAAAACAGCTGGACTAGCACAGATCCATGTGGTACTCCACTATTCATCTTTCTCCATTGGGAAAATGGACCATTTAGACCTACTCTCTGCTTTCTATCTTTTAACCTGTTCCTGATCCACAAAAGTACACTGCCACCAAACCCGTGACTTTTTAATATGCCCAAGAGTCTCTCATGTGGTACCTTGTCAAAGACATTCTGAAAATTTAGATACACTATATCAACTGAGATTGATTCCCACTGGCACTCCTTGTAACCTCAAGCAAGTCTCTTTACCCTCCATTGCCTTGGAGGAAAAGGCTTGGCAATCTATTTCCAGTCATACTTTGTCAAGAAAATCCAAGGGCTGCTGGTTCGCCAGGAGTCAGCATTGACTTGACGGCACTTAAAAAAAAAAAGAGACAAGACTTTCCTTGGCTAAATCCATGCTGGCTTTCTCCCATTAAGCCATGACTATCTAAATGTTCAGTAATTTATTCTTTATAATGGTTTCTATCATTTTGCCTGGTACTGACGTCAGGCTCATCAGTCTGTAGTTTCCCAGAACACCCCTGAATCCCTTTTTAAAAACTGGCGTTACATTGGCCATTCTCCAATCTACATACGATTTTAATGATAGTTCACTGATTACTAATAGTAGGTCTGCAATTTGATATTTCAGTGCTTCAAGACTCTTGGATGTATATCATCCAGTCCAGGTGATTTGCTGATCTTCATTTTATCAAATACTTGTAATACATCTTCGTGGTTTATCAATATTTCCTTCAATTCTTCCGATATATCACCTTTAAATACCATTTCAGACATGGGAAACCTCCCTATATCTTCTTCAGTTAAGATCAAAGCAAAGAACATAAGATATGCCATACTGGGTCAGACCAAGGTCCATCAAACCCAGTATTCTGTTTCCAACAGTGGCCAATCTAGGTCATATGTACCTAGCAGTTTCCCCAAGGGACACAGGTTCCACAATGCTTTTATTGGTTCAAGCATTGATATCCTGGGTCCCTTCTTAATAATGGTTTATGGACCTTTCCTCCAGGAACTTGTCCAAACCTTTTTTAAACCCAGCTACACTAACAGCCTTTACTACATCCTCCGGTAACAAATTCCAGAGTTTGATTACACGTTGAGTGAAAAAATATTTTCTTTTATTAGTCTTAAATAGTTTACCCTGTAGCTTCATTGCATGTCCCCTAGTCTTTCTATATTCTGATAAGGTAAACAATCGATCTACGTTTACCCGTTCCACTCCGTTCATTAATTTATAGACTTCTATCATATCTCCCCTCAGCCGTCTCTTTTCCAGGTTAAAGAGCCCTAGCCTTTTTAGCCTTTCTTCATAGGAGTATCCTTCCATCCCCTTTACCATTTTGGTGGCTCTTCTCTGAACCTTTTCTAAAATCGCTATATCCTTTTTAAGATACGGCGACCAGAATTGCACACAATATTCAAGGTGCGGTCTCACCATGGAACGATATAGAGGCATTATAATAGATTATATAAAAGATTTCATTCAGTCTCTCTGCTATGGCATTGTCCTCCCTTAGCACCTCTTATACCCCTATATCATCCATGGTCCAACTTTCTTAAAGTGTGAAATATATCTGGTCTAGGCTTCTAAGATAGCATTTTTAAACAATGTCCATGTTTGACGGCAATCTTTAACTTTTGCAGCTGCTCCTTTTAGCTTTTTCTTCACTATTTTCCTCATTTTATCATAGTCTTCCTTTTGAAAGTTAAAAACTAGTACTGTGGATTTCCTTGTTGTCCTTTCATTTTTTAAATCAAATGCAATGATGCTATGATCACTATTGCCAAATGGCCCTGTACCAGATCCTGTGTTCCACTAAGGACTAGGACCAAAACAGCTTCTCCTTTTGTTGGTAAATGAACCAGCTGTTACAAGAAACAGTCTTTTATTTAATCTAGAAACTTTATCTCCCTAGCATGTCCTGCAGTGACACTGACCCAGTTGATACTGGGGTAATTGAAATCACCCATCATTACTGTTTTGTAACTTTTGCCAGCTTCCCTGATTTCTCTTAGCATTTCATCATCCATCTGTCCATTCTGTCCAGCTGGTCAGTAGTACACCCCAACTGCCATCACCATCCCCTTTTACATGGGATTTCTATCCATAGATATTCTATAGTGTATGGAGGGAGGAGTGGCCTCAATCCAGAGGGACCTAGGTTCAAGCCCCACTGGGGACAGCAGCTATGGGTCTGGGGCTTCAGTTCTACTGCCACACCTTGGGCAAGTCACTTAATGCTCCATTACCTCAGGTACAACTTTAGATTGTGAGCCCTTTGGGGACATGAAGTGCATGTATCCTTGACATGAAAGCACATATAGCCAACACTGTAAGAATCATATACTACAAAATCCGGTCACTAAGACATCTTCGCCCCCTGCTTGAACCTGAGGATTTTCGCACCATCTACCAGGCTCTGATCATGCCTCACTTTGACTATGCTAATGTCATTTTGATAGGCCTCCCTCAATCCACTCTGAACCCTCTACAGCTTGCAATGAATAGCGCTGCGAGGGTTCTCTATGGGGCATCTAGGTGTGAGCATGTGTCGCCCCTGCTGATGCAGTTACACTGGCTTCCTATACATGCCAGGATCATATTCAAAACATTACTACTTACATTCAAAGCGGTAAATAGTCTCTCCCCCACATCATTAACTGAACTCATCAAACCCATAGCCCCGAATAGATCAAGGAGATCAATTGCATTAAATACGCTAATAGTTCCCCGCGAACTTACTAGAAGCACCTCAGCAACAGCAAACCGGGCTTTCAGCCTTCGTGCCCCTAAACTCTGGAATGCACTACCGCCAGATATTAGAGCAATCACCAGCCTACTGCAATTTAGAAAAGCCCTCAAACATTACTTATTCCTTAAATACTTCCCGGTGAGTGCAGAGGCACGCCCCCTCTCTGTGAATTATAGGCACACCGAATCACCTATTGAACCAGAATTTCCTACTTAGTAAGGTTCCACAGACCTTTAGTATAAGGTTCTACGGGCCTGTCTTACATCTCATCTGCGCTATCATTTAAGATGTCAATAGTTTACTGTTATATTCTGTTATTCGTAATCTCATTGCTATCCAGGTTTTATGATCCCAGTTACTGATTTTACCCTGTTATCCAAGTTTTATGTCCCTGTTTATTGTAACTCAGACGCTTGTTTTTGGTGCTGAATTTTTTGTTCGATGTAAACCGCGCTGATGTCAAATAGTGCGGTATATAAGAAATGTAAATAAATAAATAAATGTAGCACTTGAATGTAACTTCCTTAACCACTTAGCTGCTACCTTCCAGAGGTAGTATATCAAGTAAAATAAAATAAAAACTAACTATGTTGTTCCATGCAAAACATTAATCCAATGTGACACAATGCTCTCTCTAACATAGATTGCAACCCCTCCACCAATTTGATCTACCATACCATTGCAATACACTTTGTACCCAGGTATCACAGTGTCCTATGGGTTGTCTTCCTTCCACCATGTCTCTGAGAAGCCAATTATATCTAACTTTTCATTTAGTACTATATATTCTAGCTCTCCCATCTTATTTTTTAGACATCTAGCATTAGCATATCAGAGACCTGGTGGAAAGGAGGATAACCAATGGGGCATTGTAATACCAACGTACACATTTTATTGCAATGATAGGGTAGATCAAATTAGTAGAGGGGTGGTGCTATATGTTAAAGAGGGCATTGAGTCAAACAGTATAAAAGCTTTTCAGGAAACAAAATACATTGTAGAATCACTGTGGATAGAAATTACATGTAAAAGGAATAGCAGTGGGGGTGTACTACCATCCACTTGACCAGAATGAAAAGACGGATGATACAATGCTAACGGAAACTGGAGAAGTCAACAAAGTTTAATAGCAATAGTGGATGATTTCAATTACCCCAGTATCAATTGGGTTAATGTCACATGAAGACAGGCTGGGGAGATAAAGTTTATAGATGAAATAAATGGCTGTTTCATGGAGCAGCTGCTTCAGGAACTGACATGAGGGGAAACATTTTTAGACATAGGACCCTCTAAGGTGCATAGTTGTTGCTGCCAAACCTTAACCCTAGATATTTAATCCTGGGCCATATCCGGCCACCGGCATTGAATATTTGGGTTTGCTGCACAGCCACACATGGTGCAGAAGCTAACTGTGCAGCAGCGATTTTCAGGCACTTCCCAGTTAGTTCCAGCTGCAAATGTTAGGACAGCTTTTGCTACCCCTATCTTTTGCTGCTGAGGGATAACTAAACAACAAATGAATATCGTCACTGTAGTGTTATCCCTGGGCACTGCCCCTGACCTGCCCCAGTGCTAAGCACCTTCCTAATCACCGCTAATCACCTATCATCATGCAAAGTATAGGGAATATTAAATTCCCTTCCTCTTTATGCCCTCCAGGTGTCTGGATGGCAGGAAGAGAGCTTTTTTGATGCCTATTTGTACCCTAGAGCAATAATAGACATCAGTGGTCCCACTAGTGGGTGGGGAAATGCTCTCTGTTTCTAAAATTGGGCACGCATATCCACCTTCCAATCACCCTCACATATTTTTATAATGTCCCTTCCCTCTCCAAAAGCTCTCAACCCCCAAGCTCTCAATGCCCCTCCTCACCCTCAAATTTCTAACAGTGCCTCCTCTGATCATTGCAGTTTTCCAGGTCATATTGTGTCTTAGTAAGAAGGACAGATGTTTCAGCTATCATGCTATTGCTCTCTTCAAGGTGACTTGGTTATGCAGTGAATGTCTGTTCTTACATACAGTGGCTCTAAAAACCAGATTGGTGGGTTTGAAGCAGGAAATTTGAATTTTGGCAGGAACATTTGTTGAAGTGAGCTTACATTTCTTCCCCTCCCAGCCTTGGTGTAGGAGGCCTATTTGATCCACTTCCCTGGCAGCAAGATGAGTAACACTTAAGAGCTTGCTGCTTTCTTGTGTAGGGCCAGTCTTACAGTATGAACTGTGCAAAGCTTGTAGCTCATACCTGGCCTCTCACAAGAAAGAGATTCTCCTGCCTGGGAAGGCTGTGGAGCATTAGTGGTGCTGGTCTTAGAACTACTGGTAAGAGGAGAGAAGCAGTAGCTGCAGAGAGAATACAGTAAAACCTCTGCAGTTCAGCATGTGATGCTGCACCCCTGGATGTGTCACTATAGAGAGCTGTCTAGTGTGCTTAATGGTCATGCTGGCCTTGATATGCAGTTAAAGATGGTTTATAGTTTATTAAAATTTAATAGACCGGTCTTCCAGAGTATCACAGCAGTTTACATAGGCATTACATTAAATACACATTAAAATAATAACAGAAAGGGTATGGCAATTGATAATAGTAGAGAGTTCAAAGGACCAAAAGACACTCAAGCATTGCGACAGCACACCACCAGCTGACCGATCCCCATTCAGGGAGGGATCTCAGCAAAGTGATTAAAAGATACATTTTTAGATCAGTGTCAACACTTTCAAATGTAGTAGCAAGGTGAAGGTGGGAAGGAAAACTAATCCAGAGGGAAGGAGCAACAAAGAAACATAGAAACATGATGGCAGTAAAAGAGCACATGGCCTACCTAGTCTGTACTTCCATATCAACTACAATAGTCCCCTTTTTTCTTTTAGAGATCCTTTGTTTTTGTCCCAAGCTTTTTTGAATTCAGATACCTTCCTCATGTCTACCACCTCCACTGGGAGACTATTCCACACATCTGCCTTTCTTTCCATTAAGAAATATTTCCGTATATTACTCCTGAATCTATCCCCTTTCAACCTCATCCTATGTCCCCTTGTATCTGAGCATACCTTCAATTTAAAGAGACCCTCTTGCGCATTAATGCCATGGAGGTATTTAAAGGTATCTATTGTATCGCCACATATCCCACCTTTCCTCTAAAATATACATATTAAGATCTTTAAGTCTGTCCTCATATGTTTCATAATGAGGACCTCTAACCATTTTAGTAGCCACCCTCTGTACCAACTCCAACCTGCTTATATAGGGAGGGAGGAGTGGCTCAGTGGTTGGGACAGGTTACCTCAGGCCAGTAAGGCTAGGGGTTCAATTCCCACATGGGGACAAGCAACTTCAAGCCAGAGAGACCTGGGTCTTTAGTCCCATGGCCACTCCCTGTGGCCTTGGGCAAGCCACCTAACCCTCTATTGTCTCAGGTACACTTAGGGGTATGTTTACTAAACTGTCTTAACATGCACTCTGCGATGTTATCACGCGATAAGGTACCTTATCGCGCGATGATGGCACTTTTTAAGGCACACAGGTACCATATCACGCGATAACACACGCTGCGGCGCAAACGAGCACTAAAGGCGGGGAAAGGCCCCTGGAGGGCGGAGGAAAGCTCCCCAGGAGCGGAGAGAAGGGGTCAATGGGTGGAGAGTGGGAGGGGAGAGGCTCCCTGCACACCAACGCTGTGAAATCCGAGGCTCAAAACTAACGCCAGTGAAACCCTGGCGTTATAGCTGATTTAAAGGGAAAAGAAAGCATTTCCGTCAGCAATGTACAGCAAAACCAGGGAAACCTACAAAAAGTGATGTGTGATACATGTGCACGGAACAAAAGGGCAAATAAACATTGAAAATGAACAGAAGTAAATGTAAAGAAAACATAACCAAGCTGGGCAATAGTGATAGTAATGGGAAACATCAAAAAACACTCCCAAGAAAGCCCCCAAAAAAAGATATGAATTTTGGAAGGGTCTACGTTCCGTCCCCATACAAGGTGAATGATCCCACAGTGAAATAGCACTGATCAGGGTTTCCCTCTCCATTGGACAGGTTTCCTATGGCATGCACATGTTCCACAACAGCAGGGCGGGCATGTCGGAATGGGCAACTGGACAAATGCTGGGAAAGGGGATACAGAGGGCTGCAGGCGGCACATGCTGTGGTGTAGCTGGGGCACAGTGAGGACTAGGCAGATGCCTAGGTGGCACTTAGGAATGCTGAAACTGTAGAGCAGCCAGACAGCAACTGATGAGGGTCCAACATGGGCACGAGAGTGTTTATCACAGTGTCACAGGGGATAGTACCCAGCAGGTACCTCCAAGGGCACAGAACATTGGCAGGCGGTGTTGGGGGGAAGTGTGGACATCTATGCAGGCACCCCTACCCCAGAACACACACCAAAGGCAGCCGCCTACCAGCACACTGGATGGCTTGAGACTGCACACCACCAGCACCACCAGCAGAAGGGCATGTCAGCGTGGTGGCAGAGGGGTACTGGTGGTGGAGGGGGGCAGTGGCAGCTGCCCAGAGCAGACCATGGCCTAGCCCTGTGTAGGTGGGTGCCATGCACTGCAACAGACAAGCCCTGCCGGACAAACAGTCATGGTATCACCAGGGAATGCACTGTCTCTGTGGCAACATGGTAGTGCAGTGCACACAACCAGTGTGTTAGGAGACAGAACGTCACAGGTTCAAGTCCCAGCTATGGTGCCTGCTAACCCAGTCCCCATATTTTACCCACTACTACAACGTGCTAATACAGACAGAACCTTTATTGCAGATGACGTAAACATGCCCAAAACACCTACATTTTACCCTACAGAGCAAAGACACCATAAACAGGCGCATTACCTAGAGCAGAGTCTCCCAAATGCAGTCCTGGAGGGCCAAACACCATTCAGGTTACATACTGCCTCTAATAAAGATGCCTGTGCTGCATATCTATGCACCACCCCCATGGTATGCAGATGTATATCATGCATATTCATGAGGGACAGCATGAAAACCTGAACAGTGTTTGGCACACCAGGACTGGAGTTGGGAACCTCTGCCGTAAAGCAGCAGCCAACAGGGGCAGACACACCCACACCCACAGGCTCCATTAGCCAATGCCTCCTGGAGAGGCAGGACATTGGGCCCTGCGTGCATCTCCCAATACTAGCACTTGCATACCTTAGCAATGCCACCCTACACCTGGGAATACGGTACACAGCTATCAAACGTTTGCTATGATTACTGACAGATAGCAATTCCTACGTTAAGCACAGTTTGCTGATTGAACTCCATCATAGCAACCTTTCTGCTGTCTGTGGAGTGTGCTTCAGGTCTGGTCTCTGACAGTGTTTACCACCCTGGGGAGTGACCCCCAACAGTATTGCGTACCATATCCATGCCTGCACTGTGCCCAGGACTGGTGTGGTGGCCAGGGCTGCTAAACACCTCTATAGTAGCACAATGCTGGCATAGGTGTGGGAGTGTGTGTCTGTCTATCCCAGGGGTGGGGAACCCTGGTCCTGGAGAGCCGCAGACCAGTCAGGTTTTCGGGATATCCCTAATGAATATGCATGAGATATATATGCATTAGAAATATCCCGCCAACCTGACTGGTTTGTGGCCCTCCAGGGCTGGATTTGGAGACCCCTGCCTTACACCTCTGTCATTTAAGATTGTGAGTGGGCAAGGTGCAGATGTCCAAGACATCAAAAAGGTTAGATAGAATGTGTCACATTCCTCCTCACTTCTCACCACCACCAAAATATTGTCTATTAGACAACTTTTTGGTGGTGGTGAGAATCGAGGAGGAATGTGACACATTCTATATACCCTTTCGATGTCTAGAACATCTGCACCTTGCCCACTCACAATCTTAAATGACAGAGGTGTAAGGCAGGGGTCTCCAAATTCAGCCCTGGAGGGCCACAAACCAGTCAGGTTGGCAGGATATCTCTAATGCATATATATCTCATGCATATTCATTAGGGATATCCCGAAAACCTGACTGGTCTGCAGCTCTCCAGGACCAGGGTTCCCCACCCCTGGTCTATCCAGTGTGTGGTGGCTGCAAACACCCTCCACAGCCCACACTGCCAGCACTGTTGCCAGTATTGGCCTGCCAATGTGCATAATGAGGAGCAAGGTACCATGGGTATAGCCTGGACAGGGTGGCCTGGCCAGTATGCATCTGCACAGGGCATAGGGCACTGGCTGGGACATTGTAGTGCCCGGCTACCACCTGCACAGACAGGTTGGCCACAGCTTGTTCCGCTGGGAGATCACTCTCACCCTGACTGAGCAGTGACCACGGCATGGCTAGGCTCCCCCATAGTGTTATACAGTATTTCTTTTGTGTCATATTTATGTGTTCCCTTTTGGGGCCCAGTCACAGACCTATCTGCTTGGTGTGTATGCTGACATCCCAGTTCTGGGTGCACACATTTCCACCAGGGACATGCACTATGGACTAGCTAGCAGACTGTCTGCAGCTGGTATGTGTCTTGATGGAATGCCTTGCAGAGTGCAGCAGCTGAAGGCTTGCTGCAGGAGAATATCAGATAGTGGTGGGGGGCAGCTTAGCATATCCAGGCCTAATGTCTGTCTGCTATTGCGTTATGGATGTGTACAGAGCTGCATTGACTGCCCTGTAGGGTGTGTGTTCCCCAGCAGGACTGGGGTTGATTGTCCCCGCTACTGCTACCATTGCAGGGAGGTAGAATGTGGATCTGTTGGTGGGAGACCTGTTTACCTCCTGCAGTCCTGGAGGAGGAGGAGGGTAGGGGTACATAAGCCTCCTAGGGGTCCATAGGGGCTAAACCTGACCGAGACATACAGATACATCCAAAGTGTGTCTGCAGAAACTACCTATCTCACACATTAGCACTGCTGGGGACCTGCTGCATGGCCTATCTCTGCTGTGGACCTGGTGCTGGGCGCCCCACCTCACCCTCAGGGTGAGTGCAGTACCTGCACAATGTGACGGTGTGTAGCTACTCTGTGCCAGTACCACACACGGTCAGTTCCCCCTACCAGGCCGAGGTGCTGTGGGGGTGCATACCCCATCTTGTGATCATCTGTAGACTACTGATTTGCATGTGCAGTGCATCATGGGTATGGGTGGGTTAACCCTATCCTGGTGATCACAGCAGACTGTTTGTGTGGTGACGTGCAGTCCTTCTACAGCCAGCCAGGGGTTTGTTAGCAGCTATGGAGCTGTAGCCCACTGGTTATTTCACTACTTGTGGAGCCAGAGGTCATTAGTTCAAACCCACAGTAGGGGTTCTTTGATGGGGCTGTCCAAAGCATTGTCTTTTTTTAATGTACATTAGTGCTGCCAGCAAAACACCCTCAGGGTACTGTAACCATAAGGTGCCTCAGAAGGCGCCCTATAAGGCACCTTATAGGGCACCCTATAAAGCGCCTTCTGAGGCACCTTATGGTTACAGTCCGTATAAGGTGCCTTATAAGGTGTCCTATGGAGCACCTTATAGGGTGCCCTATAGGGGACATTATTGGGTGCCGTGGCAGACAGTGCACTTTATAATGCGCCCTATGGGGTGCCTTATGCAGCACCTTAGGTTATGGCACGTGAGGGGGTGTATGCTTGCAGCTATTAATAAAATATCTCAGGAAACAATACTTACATGTCACAGCTGATGTCTCAGCCAGCCTTATGCATTAGGCACACTGGGGGATCGAACTCATGACCCTTTCATCAGTCAGTGTATTAACCATTGTGCTACACTTCTGTTGCTACATTTGGTTGTCTGTGCGCCTACTTAAGATTACCGTGCGGTAACGCTCTTAGCGGCTCTTCGCACGATGATGTGCGCGGCAGCGCGCGTTATCGCGCGATACTCCCATTTTGCTGCTTTAAGACTGAAACGCCCACTCCTTTTATGGCAGCCTGCACACTATCGCCAGGCGCACATTAAGACGGTTTAGTAAACATACCCCTTAGATTGCAAGCCCTTCAGGGACAAGGGAATAAAAAGTACCTGTTAGTATACATGTGAACCACACTGATTCTGAAGAGCACAGTATTAAAAAAAAAAATCCTTTTGAAGATGCAGTTTCCAGACTTGCACACAATACTCCAAAAAAGCAGAGTGACGGGTGATTGTTTTGGGTTCATTCTAACTGGCTTTCTCAGTTCAGTGGTCTTTGCAGAATAATGTTCTAAATAATATTCGATAGCTAACAGAAAAGAGGTATATCAAGAAATAAATGATCCATAAACCATAATATTCAGCTCTGTTGCATGATTTGTCACTGGGGGAGGAGTCCCCAATTTCCTATGGTGAACTGGAGGAAACATTGAAATAATCGAATAAAAAGAATGACCTGGGACTGGAGTTTATGCATTTTACTGTGACAGCTCAATGTATAAACCACTGAAAGGACTTGTAGACTGCTTCAGCATAATATGAATCATGCTGGAGTGGAGCCAAGGCAAAGCATGGACATTCTGCCTAACTTTAAGAACAGTGGTGATATGCAGCTGCTATACATAGAGCCTATGCAGTTTAAGTTTGGACAGTGAAATTGCTGCCCTAACTTAAACTGAATAGATTATCCATATAGCGGTTGAACATAGGACTGGATTTAAGATTTTGCCACCCAAAGGCAAGACCAGACAGCAGATCACAAAGAGTAAGGAAAGGAGTGTCAGAAATCCCAAAGAATGGAAAGGTGGGAGAGGAAGGCCATAGTGACACAGTGGTGCCCCTTTGAAGCAGCACTTGCACTTAGTTTTAAATTAAACAACAATGGGCTTGTCTTTTACCCAAATATTTGGTGCCGTGAAAATTTGGCATCCTAGGCAGTGTCTTATGCTTCCTAGGACTCGATCCAGGCCTGGATGAATATCATCGCTATACTTATGACAGTGAAGAAGGCCACGATAATCATAAATTGTCGAAGCGCTGAAAAAGCGAGGAGAAGAGAAATACTTCAACTCATAAGATCTCTCGCCCCATTTTAATCATTTTTATTTAATTGACAAAATTTGTGTTTAAAAAGTTCCAGTACTTATATGAAAACACAAAGGGGCATGTTTACTAAACACCGTTGCTGTGCGGGTTCCCGTTAGTGTGCTGGTGCCATATAAGGAGTGGGCGGGCCAGGCAGAAAAAAGCAAAACACCGGACCGTACGTGTGTGCGTCGCGCTAATGTGCGGGGCCCACATTAGCGCACGGGAAGGCTAAGTGGGGCGCTGCTGCAAAACCAAACAACAGAGCTGTAGTACAACGGTGAAGACACCGACCAATAGTGCAGGGGCTAGGGGTTCAAACCCCCATTGCGCTCAACAAAAAAGACCAGCTGAGGCATCAACATTTATGGGCAAAAGTGGTTTAGGAGGCATATTAATTTAAGGCGGCGCAGTTATTTTTATTACGGCATGAGGCGGCGCACTGTTCAGTGTGGGCGGCAGATGGCGGCGCATTGTTAAGTTTGGGCGGCAGAAGGCGGTGCGCTGATAAATGTGGGCAACAGAAGGCGGCGAGCCGGTGGGCAGAAGGCGGCGCGCTGATGTGTAAGGGGGCAGTCCAATAGTGGGAGGGATAAGTGGCGCGCTGATGTGCAAATAGCAGGAATGGAGCCATAGCACAATGGTTAAGACACTGACCACTAATGCAGGGATCATGGGTTCAATTCCCCACAGTGCCCATTGAAGACAGCTGGCTAAGGCATTATTTTAGGGGCATTTCCATGTTGTGCGGCATAAGGCGGCGCGCTGTTAATTTAGTGCGCCACAAGATGGCGCGCTGATCGCTACAAGGCTGCGCGCGGATGCACAAACACAGGAACAGAGCCACAGCACAATGGTTAAGACACCGACCAATGGTGCAGGGGCCAGGGGTTCAACCCCTCACAGTGCCCAGTGAACAAGGCTGGCTGGGGCAGCATGTATCATGGTGAGGAGTGCTGTAGGAGGCCTTCCATTTATATTTTATTTCCCACCACTAGTAAACCCGCTCTCACAGTGTGTTAACATACGGATGCCCGTAAGGCACATGTTACAGTGCACTGTCCGCCAAGGCACCCTAGAATGTCCCCTATAGGGCACCATGTATGTTGTGACACAGGATAATGTATAGTGCACCCTATATGGATGGCTACCATAAGGTGGCCTATAGGGCGCCCTATAAAGCACCCTCAGAGGCACCTAATGGGTATAGTAAGCTGTGTGTGGTTTTGCCGGCATAGACATATGTACAGTAAATAAAAATAAAGCTGTGGACAGCCCTATCAAAGGGCCCCACTGTGGGTTTGAACCCATGACCTCTGGCTGTACAGGGAGTGATGTAACCATTGGGCTACAGCTCTATAGCTGACAGCAAGCCCCTGGCTGGCTGCAGAGAGCCTGCACGTCACCCCACAGACAGTCTGCTGTTGTAGACAGGATAGGGTTAGGCCACCCGTACCCATGATGCACTGCACATGCAAATCAGCTGTCCACAGATGCACACAAGATGGGGAATGCACCCCAACAGCTACCCGGCCTGGTAGGGGGAATTGTCCGTGTGCACCCACACAGCACCTCGGCCTGGTAGGGGGTCCTGAGCGGGTGGACTACCAGCAAAGAGTAGCTACACACCGTCACAGTGTGCGGGTACTGTGCTCACCCTGAGGGTGTGATGTGGCGCCCAGGACCAGGTCCACAACACCAGCCATGACTGGATGAGGCCATGACAGAGCTCCAAAACAGTACTAACCTGTGAGATAGGAAGGTGCTGCAGAAATCTGTTGGATATCTCTGTCTGTCTCAGTTAGTGGAAACCCCCATGGACCCCTAGGTGGTTGAAGTACTGTATCACCCCCCCCCCCCCCCCTGCACCAATGAAGTAGAGTGGACCATCAAATCCCAGTCCTGCTGGGGAATATCACCCTACAGGGCAGTCCAAGCAGCTCCACACACATCCATCAGACAGACTTTAGGCCTGGATATCCAAAGATGCACCCCAGCACTATCTGATATTCACCTGCAGTAAGCCATCAGCCACTGCACCCTGCAAGGCACTCCATCAAGACACATACCAGCTGTGAACAGTCTGCTGGTTAGCCCTGATGGAAATGCATGCACCCAAAACTGGGGTGGCAGCACACACAGAGAGTTCTGTGAGGAGGCCCCAACAGGAAACCCATATATATCACAAAAGAGAAACACAATACAGCACTATGGGGGTGCCTAGCCATGCTGTCATCACTGCACACTCAGTGTGAGAGTGCTCCCCCAGCAGCACATACAGAGGTCACCCTGTCTGTGTAGGTGGTGGCCTGGCACTACAATGTCACAGCCAGTGCCCTATGCCCTGTGCAGATGCATCCTGGCCAGCCCACCATGTCTGACCTATACCCATGGTACCTTGCTGCTCATTATGCACATTGGCAGGCCAATACTGGCAGTAGTGCTGGCAGTGTGGGTTGGGGAAGGTGTTTGCAGCCAACACACACTGTATAGACAGACACACACTCCCACACCTATGCCAGCATTGTGCTACTATTGAGGGGGTGATTAGCCTTGGCCACCACACCGGTCCTGGGCACGGCACAGGCATGGATATGGTACGCAGTACTGCTGGGGGTCACTCCCCAGGGTGGTGGACACCGTCAGAGGCCAGGCCTGGAGCACGCACCGCAGACACCAAACAGATTGTTCGGATGGGGTCAACTAGCAGTATGTGCATAACGTAGGGATATCTATCAGCCTGTACTCTTAGCAAACGTTTCAGAGCTGTGTACCTCAGGTGTAGGGTGACATTGCTAAGGTATGCAGGTGCTGGTATTGGGAGATGCATGCAGGGTCCAATGTTCTGCCTCTACAGGAGACATTGGCCAATGGGGCCTGTGGGTGTGGGTGTGGGTGTGTCTGCCCCTGTTGGCTGCTGCTTTACGGCAGCGCTTCCCCACTCCAGCCCAGTTTTGCATCACACTGTTCGGGTCTTCCTGCTGTCCCTCATGAATATGCATGAGCTACATCTACATGCCGTGGGGGTGGTGCATAGATATACAACACAGGCATTTATATGAGTGGCAGCATGGAACCTGACTGGTGTGTGGCCCACCAGGACTGCATTTGGGGGATTCTGCTGTAGGTTCTGCCCCTGTTCATGGTGTCTGTGCTCAGTGGGGTAAAAGATAGACGTATTACCATTGCATATGTCCTCGTCACGAAAGGTGTGTCCTTACTGTCACTGTTTATTTGTGGGGAAAATATGTGGGCAGGATTGCCGGTAGCCCCAGCTGGTCTTTGAACCTGTCACTTTCTGTTCTTGCATGCACTGTCTGTGTGCACTGCACCACCGTGTAGCCACAGATTGGTTGAATTCCCTGGATAGTCCATGATTGTGGATCCGGCAGGGCCTGTCTGTTGCTGTGGACTGTGCCAGCCTGCACATGGCTAGGCCTCTGTCTTCTGTCGCTAGCAGCCACTGCCCCCTGCACCACATGTACTCGTCCGCCAACATGCTGGCATGAGCTTCTCCCATAAAAAGCAGGTGACCTGATTGGAATGTGGCAGTATGGGACTGCATTTGGGGTACTTGGCTGTGGGTAATGCCCATTGTTGTGGTGTGTGTGCGTTGTTGGGTATAATATGGGTGCTTTCCCCATGCTTATGTCCCCTGCAATACAGGGGTGTCTGCGCTATCTGTGTTTAGTGGTGGGTAAAATATAGGGACTGGGCTGGTGAGTGCCCCAGCTGGGCTTTGAACCTCTGACCCTAGAGGTACTGACTCTGTCTGCTGCACCACACTATGGCCACATAGACTGTGCAGCCCCTGGAGGTAGTAAGCCTGGCAGGATGGAGTCACAAACCCTGCTCTACGCAAATTTACTGTGGGCATATGCACCCTGTCTGGTGACAAACGTGCACATAAACCCCGGAAATGACCACGGGAAATGGGGGACAAAATATCACCACGCTGGGCAACAGTGATATTAATGGGCAACCATAGCAAACACTCCCAGGAAAGCTCCACAAAAGGAAATGTTTTTTGGAAGAGTCTCCGCTCCGTAAACCCTTCCGAAATTCATTTCTTTTTTCTAGAGCTTTGCTGGGTGTGTTTTCTGTATTTGCCCATCACTATAACTGTTCCCCAGCTGAATTACTATTTTTAATAGTTCTGTTGTGGTCATTTTCTATTTTTATTTGCACTTTTGTGCTGTGTACATGTATCACACTGCTCACGTTTTGCTGGTTTCCCCGGTTTTCCTGTACATTGCTGACGTAAATGGTTTCTCTTCCCTTTAAATGCTTTCTACCGCGAGTGTTTCACTCGCGGTAGTTTTTACATGCAAATTCGGGCCCGATACTGTGTGGGGAGCCTCTCCCCTCCCACTCTCCACCCATTGACCCCGTCCCTCCGCCCCTCTGGAGCCTTCCTCCGCCCTCCTTTAGCCGTTCCACGCCTCTATCGGACATTTGCGGCCAGCACTTGTACGGGGCCCGTTAGTGTGCCGCGCACCTTTGCGGGGGTGACACGCACGTGTGCGGGGCATTTAAACGCGTCTATTAGCATTTCAGTGCCGCGTTTCCGTGCGCTATTTTGCAGCGCGCACATTTCCGGTTTTTAGTAAACATCCCCCAAAGTGTGGCGAGGAAGCCCCAAAAACACAACGTGGCACGTTTCAAGTCCAAAGACATTTAGAGACTCTGCCTCAGGCCTGGTAAGGGGAAACTTCCCGCCCTTCCTCTTACAAAGCCTGAGGCAGAATTTCTAAACGTTTTCGGACTCGTTTTCGGACTCGTTGTGTTTTTGGGGCTTCCTTGCTACACTTCGTGTTTTCAGATAAGTACTGAAAAGCAAACATTGATTTCAAATTTTGTCAATTAAATAAAAATAATTACAATGGAGCGAGGGATCATGTGAGTTGAAGTATTTCTCTTATCACTTTTTCAGCGCTCCGACAATTTATGATTGTTGTGGCCTTCTTCACTGGTGGCCTCTTTGCACAGTAATTTGTCTCTTGGCCTCCCAGGTCTTTTGGGGTTTTTTTTTCAAGATATTTATAACATTGGCAGTCACTGCTCCACACATGTAAAGAGGCATTTTACAAAGGACATCCAGGTGAAATCTAGGGTGTCCATGGCAAGACGTCCAAAAAATGTCAGGGACATTTATGTTCTGGCCTGATTTTGGCAACTTAGCTTCCTCTCATTGAAGGGAAATCCTCACTTTGTTCCGGGTACGAAAAGCCAGGCATTTCAGGAGTGGGAAGTTAAAGGGGTGCACAGTGTGTGACACATAGTAGATTTGGAGGGATTGGTGAAAACTTTTAGTATGCTCAAAGCGGAATTCATTTTAAAGGCCAACCACACCTTTGCATATATGCAGGTGGCACACTATGTTCGATCCCTGTCTGGTCCTGGGATGAAAGTGGAGGCATCTGAGCAGATTTTGCAGTTTTTTGAATTAGAGACCCGAGAGCATCTGTTGATTTCTCAATTTGCCCATTAGCTTCCACATAGATCCCCATCACAAGAACTTACCAAGATAGAGGAAAGCTGGATAGCCGAACTGGGCATACCTGTAGCCCTGGAGGCGTTTCAGCAAGCTGTGTCTCGCATCCTACAACTGGTGAAAGGAGTGCGCCTGCAAGAGATGCACTATCGATCGTTTTAGCATGCACACTTTTTGCCGAGATGGGACCACATTGGCAGACTTGGGCCATATGTTTTGGACTTGTCAGAAAATGCATCTTTATTGGAATCAAATACGTAGATATGTTGAGACATTGATAGGACAATCTTTGACATGGACAGCCCCACTAGCGGTGCTGGATGAATTACCAGGGATGAAGCCAAAGGGCCGCTGGGCTAGACTTTTGGTAAGAAAGGCGTGTGTGATTGGTAAACAAATAGTGCTGTGCCACTGGAGAGAGGCCACAGCTCCATCATACTGGGAATGGCGTAATACATTTCATGATTTAATGTTGCAGAAGTGCATGGCATCAAGGGGAGATGCTAAGCAAAAGGGGAAATTTTTGGCGATCTGGAATGGATATTTAGACTCTTTGATATCAGTCACCCGAAATGAACTTCTAACTTTGTAGAATTCACAAGAGGGGGGGAACGACCCGAGAGAACTATAAAAAGATTTTGAAGATGAAGCGCTCTAGGATCATTGGGCTAGTTGAGTGGCCTGGCCGGTTGGTCCACAGTGCAGAAAAGGGGGAGGGGGAAAGGGGGTACTCTTGAGTTGATTAAAATACCCATCTGGGCAGTAAAATAATTTAAGTATCTCCTGGAGCGGTGTAAGAGCACCCACCATTCTGGGACTGATTATAACCAGTTAATAATAATAATTATTCGATATAAAATTGGTCCCCAGAGACTTGCTGGGGTAGGTAGAAAGTAAGCAACAATTTGAGGGGATTAAGAGGGGAACATATATGTTAGAAAAACACAACTTATGCACATATTTTGAGTTTAATCATTGTATGGCTAAACTTGATGACTAAGTTGTTTATTCTTGAAGGTCAACAATAAACAGATTTTGAAAATAAAATGGATAGTCACATGGGTGGCCACATGGATGTCCCCACTACAAACACCTGGGGTAGGGACATCTATCCTATGCTGAATGCATGTCCATTTTTTTATACAGGGACATACATCAGCATGCCAAATTGAAAGAAATGTCCTTGTTTCCCTGCAGTTTTTTGTTATCACCATGCAAAGTATAGGGGATATCAGATTACCTTCCTCTCTATGTCCTCCAGGTGTCTGGATGGCAGAATGAGAGCTTTTCTGATGCCTATTTCTACCCTAGAGCAAGAATAGATATCAGCAACCCCACTAGTGGGTAGGGAAGTGCTCGCTGTGTGCATAAATTTCATCCATGCTGGCCCTACAGACTTTATGCTCCCTAGGCAGCATTGTTTAATATAAGGTAAGCCCAGTATATCATCTACATAAAGCATTCGATTGGGTGGATTGGAATTTCAGGTGTGTTTCTGTGAGTTCAAGTTTGTCCCAAACGTTTTGAAATACATTGGGGCTCTGTATTGCATGCCAAAGGTTTGTGTGAAGGACAGTGACTGTAGCTCTAAATCAGTGGCTCCCGAACTTGGCCTGGCATAGCTTTTCAGGATATCTATAACAGATATGCATGAAATATATTTGCATGCACTCAATCCATTGTATGCAAATTTATTACATGCATGCAATGGAGTGACTGACTGGGGGTATCCCAGGTTTGGAACCATGGTAAAGGACACCCATTTCCATTTTTTACTCTCACTGAAGCCATTGGCACAGTTGGTACATGGGCCACCTGATATTGTTGGATCTTGGATTGAAGAATTCAAACACAAATGATCTCTATGCAAAGGATACACGTGCCCATATTACATATTCCGTTTTTCTGCCTAATTATATTCATGTATGAAGATCTCAGAAACTATCATGGTTTAGAATTAATTATTCTTAATCATGTGCCATGCCAGTAGCAGTGACTGATCAGGCAGCTGCCTCTTTGAAGCTATCGTTCAATTTTGATTGGATGTACTCCCAGTTCTCACATATTGGAATAGATAACCTCCAAGATGTGACATTTTTCTGAGATGAATTACCCTCTTTGTTAGTCCTGATTAAAAATGATTTGTTTAGATGGAACAATCTATCAATTTTCTGGCTTGGACGCATGAGTATTAAAATGTAGGTTCTTCCTGGAGTGCTATTCCTGTTCCATATGGTTCCAACGGAAGCGCCAATTACTTATTTGTTGTTTTTCATTGAATTCAACAGGACACTGTCCCATTTCATTCTGGAGTTACCACTAGGTGAGATTCCTTATCTCATCTTCGCAGCAGTCAATGCTGGTAGATGAACTAGCTTAGCCTAATTTCTAGACAATTTAGTTTTTATTTAATGAGATATTATCCTCAGGATAACTAATAAGAAATAGAGGGTAACAGTTTCCCCATGTTGCAATATTTTAAATTAAACCACTCCATTTAAAACCAAAACAGGCACAGACATTTGGGGCTATATTTCATCTATATTCATTGTTGCTGCTTTATTTTGATATGGTTTTATGTACTTGATTTGTTACACTTGGGTCAGTGTCAGCCATGGCAGATGACAAGTTTTTATTATTTAAAATATTTTTGCATATACACAAGTATCCACTTGCTTAGGAAACATGGAGACATCAACAGAGAAAAATATAGGGAAGAAAATAAAAAAGAAATAGGCAAATTGAAAGTGAGGGGGAGGGGATAAAAATGAAGTGGAAAATTCAAGGAATAAAAGGAAAATCAGGCCATAAGCACATTTCTTATACAGCAGGATCCTGCCTCACCTGTAGAATTGGAACTGAAGGCAGTCCTGTCAGATTTTTAACTTTCAAGAAAGATCTAAGTTGCTTCAGTAGAAAAAATATAACAAATATTCACGAACCTAATAATATATTTACAAGGATATCTAAGCTGAAAAGTGGCCCCTAAGGCCAAGACCTCAGAATATAAGGCCAAGAAAAGCGTACTTCTTTCATGAGTGGCACGTACCACATCAGGAAACATTTGCACTTTATGACCACATAATGGGATATTGATCTTTTTGAAATAAAGCTTCAAGATTCAAGAAAGATCCATCTCAAAAACTATTAACTTTGCATGGTCCTGTATATCTTGAAGAGATATTTCTAAAAATGAGGACACATTCAAAGAGACTGAGTCCTTTTCTGTTGGTAAAAAGTAAGCTTTATTTATAGAAGGACAAACTTCTACAGGTATCGGCAACATTTCTTGTAGATATTTCTTGAAGATTTCAAATGGTAGCATTGCAGGAATTTTAGGAAAATTCAAACCACAGATATTTAAGTTTCTTCAATTATTCTGAAAGTTCTCCATTTTTTAATGTATATTCAGCGTATCCTTAACCAAAGCATCATTATCAATTTGGAATTCTTCATATTCAACTGAAGTGTTCCAAAATTTCCTCTAGTATCTTTCACAAAGGATTCATGCTGTTGAGACACCACATCGACTCTTCAAAGCAATACATTTATATCTTTAGAAGACTGAGAAACAGTGGCATCCAGCATGGTCCAGATATTTTGTAACGTTACCTCCCCTGGGAAAGATGCTAAAATAGAAACTACAGCAACAGTCTTACCAGATCCGAGAACATTTTCAAGTCGTGATCTCTTTCCATTAACATCCCCTTCTCCTTCTCCTTCCATAGAGTTTTGGCTCCATGCGACCAGTACTTCAATTAAAGTTGTAAGCAGCTGGGTTCTATCCGAGCTGGTCATAGACAATGTTGCCACCCCTAGGAGAGAGTCATCATATTTGTGTCCTTCACAATTCATGTCTGTCTCTGTCAGCTGGGGAGAAGGGGGAGCTCCAAACTAAGCCACCTTGGGGTTGAAGATTCATTCCTATGCAGGCCAAAGCCTCCACTCACATTTCCCACAGTAGGAGGTATTCTTTCTGTCCAACTTGAAGATGGTCAAAGCTTCAGCTGCTTAGAGTCTTGGGGAATGGCCTTGAGGGATTTGGCTAGCCCCTTTCCTTTTTGTTTAGAAGGATATTTAACAAAGAAATGAGAATACAGAGGTCAGCCAGTTTAACTTGTCACCATCTTGACTCACACCCCCACCCCTTGACATTTTTTTTTAAGTTGGCCACTGTAGCTACTAAAAATACAGATTGTGACTGGCTCTGAATATGCAGATAGTATGGCCAGTACTGCTGATATTCAGTAGAGATGTGCATTCATTTGAAACAACATGAGGATCATGCATTTATTTATTCATTTAGGGCATGATTCTGTCTTGGACGTAGACCGCTCTGTAAGTCCGGTCTGAACTGGACGTACAGAGGGGATCGCGATTCTGATCCCGTGGGGCACGTCTAGCTCCATGGGATCAGAATCATGAACAGTCCTGCACGTGCGGACCGGGACTGCAATTCAGCCCAGCCTACACATGCAGGACTGTCCCCGGCTAACTCAGTGAAGGCTCTTCAATGCAGCCGCAGCGCCATGGCATCTTGTTGCTGGCTGCTGGAGAAAAATGCTTATTCCCTGCAGCTTGACCCATGATCTGTTCTCCTAGGCCCATCCGTGCCCCGGCGTTTCAATAAAATCACATCCAGGGAAGTTATTCCACCTCAGAGGTGGAATACGTTCTCAACACATGTTACCGGCCCCAGACATACAGGGCTGACATTAGAATTGGCCCTGTATGTCCAAGGCCGGCGACCGCCCAGAGTCTGCCCCTGAGCTGTCCCTTCCCCGTCCCCATCTAATTTTCCCACACAACTGGCAGGGAAGTTTATCGCGGCTGGGTGAAGGCACAAATAGCGGGGATGGACGTCCCATTAGGCCATCCATCCCTGCTATTCGTGGCACAGAATAACCCACTTAATGGGTTTTCTATAACACTTTATCATAGATTCAAAGTGGTTTACACTGTAATGAAGTAAACTTTACATTATAACAGAGACAAGAACTTGTAGGCAAACAAAATAAAAGGGGTACAGAAATAACAGTCATGAAATTGAAGTAAACATTGTTTCATATGTTATGAGGGTGGATACATTGGGTTAGGGGATGGAGTAACAGAGATGGATTTTATGGATAGTATGACAGAGGATACTAATGGGTTTGACCAAGTGTTGTTATCAAATCATAGGTCCATAATGTTCTGTAAAAATGAATGTTTTTAGTGTCTTTCTGAAGTCCCATAAGTCCTTGATGGATCTCATGTTTTCTGGGAAAGTGTTCCATATTGACAGTGTGTATATGGAGAATGCTGTATTGCGAGTTGACTGATTGAATTTCTTTTTTGTGCTTGGGAATGGTGAGTAGATTTTTATTATTAGCTCTTTTTATTCTGTTCTCTGGATCCTTGTGGACTAATGGTTAGAGGATATCTAAATTATGTAGGATTTTGAATGTGATAAGCAGTATTTTGAATCTGGTGTGTGCATGGATCGGTAGCCAGTATAGTTGCATCAGTATAGGTGTTATGTGATTGTGCAATGTGATTCCTGTAATTATGTGTGCTGCAATATTTTGGACCATCTGGAGGGGGAGTATTTTGGGTTTTGGGAGGCCTTGGTAGATTATATTGCAGTAGTCCAGAATAGGCGTTATTATTGCTCGTGATACTGTTCTAAAGTCGTTATTGTTGAGAAGAGGTTTGAGTTTCTGTATTATTCTCATTTTATGATAGACTATTTTAGTTGTTCTGTTAATTTGTGCTTGGAAGCTTAGGTTTCGGTCCAGCATAACGCCTGGGTATTTTACCTCAGATTTCACTGTGAGGTCAATGTTTTATATTTTTATGGTTGTAGGTGGGGTAAAGGTTGTGTTCCTGGTGACTTCTGGTTTTCTTGCAGTTTATAGAGGAGGAGTAGCCTAGTGGTTGGGGCAAGTTACCTCAGGCCAGAGAGCCAGGGGATCAATTCCCACTCAGGGCCACAACCTTGAGCTGGAGGGAATGGGGTCTCTAGCCCTATAGGCACTGCTTGAGCAAGCCATTTAACCCTCCATTGCCTCAGGTATGCATAGATTGTGAGTCCTTTGGAGAAGAGGGTATATATACAGCATCTGATTGTAAACCACCTAGAATATGTTATCACAGATGTGCAGTATATAAATGGCCAAGTTTGGTTTTTCTAGCCACTGTAATCATTGCCTCCAGGCAATTTGTTAGCTGTGTGTAGTCAGAATGTTCTGTGTTGAAGGGAGCATAGATCATAATGTCATCCAAAAAGATATTGTAGTATTTATTTGGTTTTATATACTGCTTTATCATTTCAATCAAAGCAGTTTACATTGAAACTTAAACTTGGTAATGTACATTAAACAGAGACATTGATAACTTGGATTTTTCTGAGGCAATGGAGGGTTAAGTGACTTGCCCAAGGCCTCAAGGAGTGCTAGTGGGAACTGAACACTGGTCTCTGGGTTACAATGCAGTTAGCAGATTTGCTAACCATGTTAATCACAATAAGCTGGATAATCAGCGGCACACAGCCATTTTCTGCTACTCATGTTAACCAGTCAGCGATGATATCAAGCCGCTGGCCAGTTAACGCAAACCAGCTGAAGCCAAGCATGAAAAAGGGTGGCCTAAGTTCATCCGGTTGGCCAACTGGACAGTGGCTGCACATCCCTGCTGCCTGGACAGCTAAAACTGGATAATCAAAGTTGATGGTCGAATGTAACTCTGACACTGAATATACAGTTTTACTTTAAAGTGGAGACTGCCTGCTGGTGACCCCAAGTCAGGGCAGCCTTCCACGACAAAGACGGCTGAGAATATTGACAGAGTGAACCAGCTGGTACGGAGTGATTGCAGATTGATGGTGCGGATGATAGCTGAGGAGCTCAGCCTGAACAGTCAGTGCGGACCATCTTGGTGCAGTATCTGGGGATGCAGAAGGTGTGTGCCAAGATAGTGCCCAAGCTTTTATTGGATGACCAGAAGGAGCATCGGGTCAATGTTTGTCGAGACTTGCTAGAGAAGATCGGAGAATATCCAGAGTTTGTTGGCTGAGTCATCACAGGAGATGAGACTTGGATCTTCCAATATGAACCTGAAAGCAAGAGACAGAACCTGCAGTGGAAGACTCGACTGTCACCCAGACCCAAGAAGGCGCGTATGTCCAAATCATGGATCAAGGTCATGCTGATCACATTCTTCGACCAAAAGGGCATCGTCCATCATGAGTTTATGCCTGAGGGTCAGACAGCTAACCAGCACTTCTACTAGCAGGTCCAAAATCACCTCCATGACCAGGTTCAGCGCAGCAGGCAGGCACTGTAGAGAGACAAGTCATGCCTGCTCCACCACGACAACGCGCCTGCACACATTGCGCTCAGTGTGAGGCAGTTCTTGGCCAACAAACAGATCACAGCTCTCGACCACCCTCCTTATTCCCAAGATCTTGCACCATGCAACTTCTGGCTTTTCCCCAGGCTGAAGACTGTGCTCAAAGGAACTCATTTTGCCTCTGTAGAAGAGATCAAGGCCATTGTGACGAGGGAGATGAGGGACCTCAAGGAGGAGGACTTTACCAAGTGCTTCCATATGTGGCAGAAGTGAATGCAGAAGTGCATTAACTCGGGGGGGGGGGGATTACTTTGAAGGGGACAATGCATAATTTCTCTGTAGATTTTGTAATAAAACATTTGCGGGACAGTATTGTTTCTTTTTCGTCACGCCTCGTAAAATTCTATCGTTAGTCTAGGTGTAAAGTTATATAGTAGGTTAACCATGAAATTGCAGGTGTCATCACTAACTTAAGAATATCAGGGGGCATATTCAAAGGCATTTACATGATCTGCAGACCTGAAAACCATATAAAAGCTGCTTAGCAGGATATTCATCTGGAATATTCATACCCGATCTGTGCCACTGAATATGCCCACATAGCCTGGTTAAATGCCCCCTCACTAACCATTTAGCATTGAGGCTTTCCATGGATAGAGTAGGGGTGGCAACAAAGATTATCTAGCCAGTTGCAATGTTGTTGTTAAGTGTCGTTGAGTCGGTGTCAATTCCTGGTGACTCTCTGGATAGTTGTCTTCATCCGAGCAGCTGATTATTGTTCGGTCTTCAGCCAAGCGGTCTTCAGCCAAACGGCTGATTATTGTTTGAGTGGTACCCTTAACTGCTGTTATTATATTGATCTGTCTCATTGCCGGCCTTCCTCTTTAACGGTGACCTTCTACCTTGCCAAGCATTATGTTTTTCTCCAATGATCTCTCTCTTTGCATGATGTGTTCAAAGTATGAAAGTCAAAGTCTTTTCATCTGAACTTCTAAAGAAAGCTTAGATTTGATCTCCTCTAGTTTGTTCTTCAGACAGTCCATGACATACACAGTATTTGTCACCAGCACCATAATTCAAAGGCATCAGTTTTCTTCCTATCTTTTTCACTCTCCAACTTTCACATTCATATGGCATTATTGAAAATATTATGGCCTGGACAAGTTGAATATTTGTATGGAAAAAGACATCTCTGCTCTTCAGAATCTTGTCTAGGTCCTTCATAGCTATTCTACCAAGAGCGATACCTCATTGGATTCTTGACTGCTTTTCCTTTCTTTATTGATTGTTAATCCAAGTAAGTTAAAGTTGTCAACTGTTTCAATTTCTTCTCCATCAATGATGAACTTATTGATTTTGCCAGTTGTCAAGATCTTCGTCTTCTTAACATTAAGATGCAGATCCATTTTAAGACTATGTTGCTTGATCTTGAGAAACAAATGTTTCAAATCTTCTTCACTTTCGGTCAGTAATGTGGTATCATCAGCATAGCGAAGGTTGTTGATGAGTCTTCCACCAATCTTCATACCTCGGTTGTCTTCATACAGTCCTGCTTCTCTGATTATTTGTTTTGCATATAAATTAAAGATGTAGGGGGAAAGTATGCAGCCTTGTCATACACCCCCAAAGGGGCCCGTCCTGCTTGGGGCTGTCCAGATGTGCTCCTTTCTGAATCGAGCTCCACCTGTATGATTTTTAATACCATACAGATGATGTAGGTTCCATGTTTTCCAGCAATTGGAAACTGATGGTTTGAGTTTTATGATAGATTCTTGGATTCAGTTCTTCATCAACAAGGTCTTCCCCCAATATCATATATAGATAGTACCACAAGGTTTTTATAGACCTTCCTTTCATTAAGCTTCCAGTCCTGATTGGTCTGTGTGGAAACCCATTTTCTGGTTCTAAGTGGGTATACTTTATTTTTATTTTTGTTCTCTATTGGGATATCTTTTAACTTGTTTAAGTGTACGGTGTAAATACTGCTCGTGGAAGATTTATGTATGTTGGCTTGGAATTCATCTAGAACATTTATGCATGAGAACAGAATATAAATTCAGTGAATGAAATGAATGAGCAATGCTACTGGTGTAATAGCTTGAGTGCAGGATATTTAGGAATCCTTTTCGTAAACTGCAGACCTTTTAAATCTTTTGTGTGCAGGATTGTTTTGCTCTTGTAATTCTGTTTTATTACTACATACTAGTTCAGAAACCCCTTTATTAAAATCAGTGTGCTACAAAGGAATCTAACCAATTCTTTAAGATGAATGCAAGTGTACAGAAACACTCAAAATCAATTAAAAGCTTGAACTAATTGCACAGCTCATCCTCCCTCTCAGTGTTTTGGGGCAGAATCAGTAATAGATTTCCATGACTTTTTTTGGCAATATCTAGCAAATATGTACACTTCCGTAGTTCTACATCATACAGTAGCCACAAAAAAGCTGATTTAATTGGACACTTCAGTGTATTCAAAACACAGTAACCGTAAATTATGGTTGATTAAGATCACAATAGTTCACCCAGTCAGAGGTGAAATTTCTCCACTATTTATTCATGCACATTCCAAGCGTTAAGAGACTCAAGCTCACCCTGCATTGATTTTGTCGCTTCCAGTTCAGAACACATCAATTCTTTGAGCTTCAGAATCTCCAACAAGATAGGATGACCCGGTGAAAAGGGGAATATAAATACAGCTAAATAAATAAATGGGTATCACGACTTTCTCTGTTGCTGCCATTTTTTCCGGCGTTAGCAGCCTTAAAGCGCTTTGATCAGATGAGATCATAAACTGTCAGTTTGACTTTGAACCTTTACCAGCAGCCATCAGTACACAGGAACAAGCTCAATGAAGCAAATAGGTGATCAAACAAAACTGATATAACCTCAAAAAAAGCCTTAGTTGGCTGGAGCTTTCAAAACATGTGGCTGCTCTGCTTGGGCTCTGTAGTGCCCCTCGTACCCCCATTCATGTACATTCCTGTATGAAACCACCAGCATGCCTCACCCTCTCCACTTTCTATCTTCAATGTTGTTTCTTATGAAATCATTACTTAAGCCATTGACCTGCCTATTCCTTGTCATAGTTTAGTGCAATATCAAATTCAAATTTAAGATCTACAAAAACTGAAAGAATGGTCTAATGCTTGGCAGTTAAGATTTAATGTGAAGAAGTGCAGAGTCATGTACTTGGGATACAAAAATCCAAGGGAACTGTACGTGATAGTGGGTGAGAGGTTGGTGTGCATGGACAAGGAGAACGACCCTGGAGTGATAATGTCTGAGGATCTCAAGATGGTGAAACAATGTGAGAAGGCGGGTAGCTAAAACCAGAAGGATGCTGGGCCGTATACAGAGAATAACCAGCAGAAAGGAGGAGGTATTAATGTCCCAGTACAACATTATAACTTACTGTAATTCTGGTCATCACAGCTCCAAGAGACTACACAAAGTTAAGCTTTCAGACTTTACAACTGCCTGTTTTTTTAATACAAATTTTAACTTTTAGCTAAAGGTTTAGGAATATTTAGACTGCCTACATTCCTGGCATAGCCTTTAAATCAGATATCTGATTGTGCCCACAGTTCATATAAGGTCTACTAGCCAGGGACACTTAACTTCCCACCCACTGTGTTCAGTTTTGGAGACCGTATCTTGCAAAGGATATAAAAAGACTGGAAACGGTTCAGAGGAAGGCGACCAAAATGATTTGGAGCCTGGTCAGAAGACGTATGAGAAGAGACTTGAAGACCTGAATATGTACATTATGAAGGAGAGGAGGGATAGGGGAGATATGATTCAGACCTTGTCAGACGGCTGCCTAGGGTGAGAACTTACACAATCTTGACGATGCATATATTCATATGATTCTTGCAAGGTATTGTGGGTATTGTAGTTCATTCACTCCCAAACACAGCTGATGACAATAATTTGAGTTGTGAAACCAAGTGGTAAGATCAATAAAATACTTCTTTTATTGATGGGGTTTAATTCACCCAGCACATGCATGCTTGATAGCACTATAAATGAGGTTACTTGCTTGCAGTGTTTAAAATGGATAACAAAAAGTCACAAAGTAAACCAGAAACAACCTTCAGCTTGTCAGGCAATTAGCTAATGTTTTCTTAGCAAATAATTACCAAATAGAAAGGCACAAAGAAAAGAATAAACTTTGCTGGTTAGGTTAACTTCTGCTTATTTTCCACGCTGATCTCAGCAGTGATTCTCCCTTGCTCACACACACAATCAGGTGCAGCCCTAATTACTATCAATGGACCAGCTGAAAGCCTTTAGCTGGCTGGCTGCTACTGTGTGAGCCCAAATCCTGCTTTAAGAGCTGTTTGCAGTGGAAATAAAGAACAAAGTTAGGTTTCTTTGTGATGGCTGATGTGTTTGCTCATAGAAAACTAGCAATAGCATTTAGATAAAGAACAGTCCATGTAAATAGTTTCATCTGCTGTATTTCCCCCTGCATCAACAATCATAGGGTCAATATCATACATTGGCACAGATGAGTCTTTCATTAAGGCACTATCATGAGAATGCTTATTCCCTTGCTGCCATTCTCTATTATAGATAGGGTCTGGATCAGTGTTCATACCTGAGCCTCTCCTGCTATCATTATTCCTCTCTGTATAGCCTGGCCAATATGTAATCCAATTCTGATGTCCAGCCTTCCAATCTTGATCCCTGGACACTGGATCTTCTCTCACATACCTTCTGGCCTTGGTCTGAAAGTCCCTTCCACATGCAGTCTTCTCTCTTCCAGGTAGCCACTGGTGATTCCTATCTCTGCCACTCCATTCCTCTGGCTGAATCCAGTCCAATGGACTCTGCTGGCTTTTGGAATACCTCCCAGTATGAGTACTGCCTTGGAATCTCCCAGACCTTCCAATGGCCTTTCTTCTCTTCCTTCCAGAGAGTTTCCTTCTCTCTCTATCTGCTTGGCTTGGCTTCTGTTTCTCCAGGTGATACTGGTGCTTGTAGCCGTTGCTGAAGCTCTCCCCTCTGTATCTCTTCCTGAAGCTGTTCTTGAAACTGTTGCTGAAACTGTTTCCTGAGGAATAATCTCTATTCTTATTCTTTCCTAATGTGTGCTGCTCCCTAACACAGCGCAGCTGTGTTGAATCAAGCCCTGCCCTTTGAGATGAGTGCTTAGGGATTACCTCATAGCTCTCTTGATTGCACACACATTCTCTCACTTCAGCCCCTCTCATGGCTGCTGGAAAGCTGGTGCATTCTGGGACTGGTAGTCTTTTATGTGAAAACTCTGTTTTCTCAATTCTACCAGAACTGACAGGTTGCTTGTTCAGAGTCACATCATCTTTTCTATAGCTCCTACCTGAGCTATGATAAGCTTCCTTATCACAACCTTTAAATACTTAGTATTAATGAACAAACCTCTTCCAAGGATGGGAAAGCTGTTAAACAGAGGACATAACATGAAGCTGCAAGAGGGTAAACTGAAAGCAATGTCAGGAAATACTTTTTCACTGAAAGAGTGGTGGATGCTTGGAATGTCCTCCCGATGGAAGTGGTGGGGGCAAAGACAGTGACAGAATTCAAAATGGCATGGGACAGACACAGCAGATCCCTTTATAGCAACAGGATAAAATCAAAATACACATAACTATCTCTTCCATCTCAACAAATAGGGGTGACCTACATGGAGCGATGAGTACACTCCTAAACAAAGGCAATGGGAGAGATGACCTGCACGGAGCGGCAGGTGCATCTACTCTTGCCACCTTATCTGCTCTCATATACTGTGTTGCTATGTTAATATATAACAGCTATGTACATGGTTCTATGAGTAGCTTTTGGTAGCATTAAACTTGAATAAAATGATTTTGGTGCTGAGTTTTGTGCTCATGGCTGATGTTATCTGATGTTTTGAAGAACCGATTGACTATCTTTCTGATGATTTTGCACCTCTTACTGATTACTAGGAAGATAACTATGTCAGTCATCAAGATCATCACATTATGATACAGACCTTTAAATACTTAGGGCCCGATCCAGGAAGGTGAATTGCGGGGCTGTACATCCTGGCGGGACATCCAGCCCCGCTGTCTGCCTTCACCGTATGCTGCCTCCTGGCCCCCCTGCATGCACAGAGCTGCTATGCATGCTGCAGGGCTTGGGGGAGGCACAGGGGTGGAGCGGGAGTGTGGTCCTGTCATCCAGATGTACAGGGTCGATTCCAGTCATGGCCCTGTATGTCCAGGGAGCACTGGGAGGACAGCCAGCACCCTGGCAGCCTCAGTGGCAAGCCAGTAAATCCCCACTGCCCAATCCATGCCCTGGCTGTCCCTGCTGGGGTCAGATGGTAGGAAAACCGGGGCCCCAATGGCAGCGGACAGGTTGTTGAGGACATCCCCACGGCAATGCAGCAGCACACCGGGCGGTCTCCCAGTGCCCGATCCTGCACCCACGGGAACGACTTGCTCCCACAGTGCAGAATCGGGTGCTGATGGGCCTGTCCTGCTCAGGACTGTCCAGATGGCCTGGACATGGCCGTTCGGGGATTGGCCTCTTTAAAGGTATTAATGACCAAACAAACCTTTTTCAAAGAAGGGAAGCTGTAAAACTAGAAGCTGCAAGAATGTAAACTGAAAATTAACATCCAGGAAATACTTTTTCACTGAAAGGTTGGTGGATGCTATAGAGGTACTGGGGGCAAATACAGTAACAGAATTTGAAATGGCATAGGACAGATATAGTAGATCACTTTATATCAAGAGGATAAAATAAAAATTACTTAAATATCTTTTCTTCTTCAACAAATGGAGGGGGTGACCTGCACTGAGTGTTGTGTACAACCCTAAACAAAGGCATAGAGAGAGGTGACCTGCATTGAGCAGCAGATACAACTACTTTGACCACCTTACTAGGCAGACTGGATGGGCCCTACTGGTCTTTATCTGCCATCATATACAATGTTAGTATGTTACAATACCAAATTAACAATCGGCCTGTTTACTGTGGCCTATTTTGCACTGTAGCATCTTTACTGAAATATGCTGTTACCGTGTGCTATATCCCGCATTAAGCAGTTAGCATGGGACCGTGACAACTCTTCCCGCATACTAAAGCTGCTATCATGGTAAAAATCCCACAGTAATGGCTTAGCATGGTTAGTGGTGGGGCCAGGAAGGTTTAGGGTGGATAGTGGGCGTTGACTGCATATAACAGTTAGCGTGGACACCATTAACTCCACATCCTTTACGCAGTTATCATGAGTGCACGTACCGGCACCACAATGGGTGGCAGTAAGTGCACCACAGTATTGGCGACTGCCTGTTTATCAAGGCAGGGTCCTGCAACCCGTGCTAACTGCATGGGGTCATACCAGGAATGCCCCCAACAATCAGCATGGGTCGAACCTAGCCCCGTGCTATTTTCTGTCTACCTTGCTAAGGGACAATCCACGTTAATGCACTTTAGTAAACACGCCCCTAAGTTCAAATTTTAATGAGCAGTAAGTGCAAAGTACACAGGGCAGACCTAAGAGAGCAATCGTATAAGGCGCTGAACATAAATTCCACTATATTAGTCATTTATGCAGATAATGGCCATATAAACACATAAATGACATCTTATATAACATCGACTAGCATTAAAATATGCTGAGCGGCATTTACACGGTCTATAGGGCTGTAAACCATGCAAATGCCTTTCGAATATTCGGGCTGGGGATGTTTTACCTGTGTGTATTTATTATGTTTTTTTATTTATGCATTTACATTTAGCGTCAAGGAATCCTATAGATAATTATAAGAAAAAGACAAAACCCCCAAAACATAATTTAGAAGCACAAGGAAAATATACTCCCACTCTTAACAAAATCTAATACAGTTGCACAAATGTAAGGGGGAGGAATACCAAATTCCGGCAGCTAATAGAGGCTAATCAGTATGGTTTATTCAGATGTTTTAAAGAACTTATATATTAAATTGATTTAATGCATGTTAATAGAGCAATTTAGGAAGCCTTTTACTGAAGTGCACTAAACAGTTAGGGCTCGATATTCATCTGGACATAGCTCTGTCCGCTGACCCTTGACCCCGGCTATTCAAGGGTTTTCCTCGCCTATCTTTTAGGCACAGGTTGCTAACCAGGCAGCATGCAATATTGCCACTGCCCGGTTAGCTACCACGCTTTCCGGTATGTGGTTAGCGACAACCTCCACCACCGCCCCACCCCAGAATGCCCCAACACACCCCGATGCTCACCGCATAGCGGGGTTAGAAGAGGACATTCAATGGCACTAACCGTGTAAGTTCCATAGACCATCCCGATCATGATTAAAAGCATTTACATGGTTTAGTGGGCTGTAAACTGTATAAATGCCTTTAGAATATCGGGCCCTGAGTGTGTGTTTTAGCCTATGGCAGCCACACACTCAGACCCACGGTGACTGTTAAGGCAGAGGCATGACACTTACCATGTGCTGACTCACTCACTAGCTGCCACTCATGCGTTGGGGTGGAGAATGGGCAGGTTAGGGACAGAGAGTGGGCATGATGAGCATGGTGCAATTAGCATGAAGTACATATCATGTGTTGTCAATGTTGCAATTAGCACAAGTGCAATTACCTCCACCTCAGTAAGTAAGTATTAATTGTCAGGAACATGCTAATCACATCCCTGACAGTTATTGTGGAGTTTTAGTAATTAGCACATGTTAATTTTCATGCTAAATGCCTATTAAGTGTAAAAACATAGTGCACTTTAGTAGAAAGGCCTCTTAATTAGTTGGTTAGTGCATGTTAAATAAATTTAGCATGCATTAAACATTCTTTATTAAAAGAAATGTGTGAAATTAACTGAAAAATTACCCAGAAATTATGAAACATTTGTGAAAAAATAACTGAAATTGTCTTGCCTGTATATATCCCAACATCAAGTTATATCATATCAGGATTACAATCAGGCTCTTACATGCTCTAATGCTATGAAAAACAACAATAGAGTCACAGAACCACCAGTTTATTATCAATCTTCCAAAAAAGACATCATATTCAAATTGTCCTCAGGTTCCAGGGAAGGCTCTGCAGTTGTTCCTTCACCATCTACCTTTCGGCAGTAGTAACTTTCAATATTGCAGGAGTAGTCTGAGTTGGAAAATTCAAAACTTCAACCAAATATTTCTTAACCGTATCCAATGCTAAAATGTCTTAATCTTTGGAAAATTCATAAAGCATGAATTCTGTCTCCTAATGAAATTCTCAAGATTCTCTATCTTGGTTTGAGGATACTGTATATATTATCTTTTACCAATGGTCCCTGGCCCATTTCGTGGACCTTAGATTCCATAACTTCCAGACGCTTAGTAAACTCAGAAAGCTGAACTTGATGCGCATTAACTTTTGTTTATACAGTACTCTGGTATCTTTCAGATGCTCTACCGGTTAATCTAAGAGCTATAAAAGATTTGCAACAATTCCGCAAAGAGCTAAAAACTCAGCTATTCATTGAATATTATAGCACCACCCATGAGCATTCCTAAGATCAACCGAATCAAAAACTCCCAGCTCAGTTTTATCCCCAAGTCTAGACCTACTGTAACATTGTACATAGTTATTGATAACAGGATGATATATCCTGACATGATGTATATGAATTGTTGTAATATAGTTCTCATAAGTTAAATGCACATAAGTTATAGAAGTTACAATGTAAAGCTCCTTTGATGTTCACTGTAAACTGCCCCAGATCCTGGGAAGGAGTGGTATATAAAAGCATATTAAATAAATAAATAAATAAATAAATGCAATGTTTTATGGTTAATCAAATAAATTAAACAATAAACATTGGTTCAACCATTTGGAGTCTAGCTCCACCAGTGGAAAGTGGTATAATCAGGATCCACCCAAAACTCACACTTGTTTCCCAAAACTGTATCCAAGGTAAAAACCGCCAGTTTCTCCAATGAATTACATGAACTTCTCCATGGAGATACCAGAAAATCCATCTTCTGAGGCCGTCCTGCAATAACTCTTTCTGTCGGTGATGATCCACCTCAAGTCCCTCTGAGTAGTCAGGCATCCAGATAGGCACTGCAAGCCAAAGCCTGTCCTTGTAAAATGGTTCAAACTGTCTGTCAACTGGTGAAGTCCTCATTGAGCACTGGTGCTTGGGGAGTTGCTTCCTGTTCCCACAATGCCAAGTGCTTGGGTTTCTCTGTTGACAGGACTCAGCAAAACACTGCTATACAAAAGAGATGGAGGCAACCCTTCCCCTCTCTCATTCTCCAACTACTGTTACTGTTGCATGGAGAAGGATGCTTTCCATTGGTGTGGTAATACAAGGGGTGCTCTGAACCATAGGATAATTTCTGAACTTCTTTTTTCTTGATAACTATTTATCAAGGTAAAATTGAACTATAGAAGGAATTAAGCAGTTTGAGAAAGAGCTACAAGGGGGACATTACCTGTTGTTAGTTTGCTCTGTTTTACCAATAGGAAGTATGCCGGTGTTCTACAGTCTGCTATAAATTACTGGACAATGAAGATTTTGCTTCCTGAACACTTTTGGGTGTCTTATGGATTTTGGATTGCTGATCACAAAAATCACCTTGAAATTTTCCTATCACGCACCATATTTTTGCAATCGCCTATTTTCATGATTTCAAGGCATATTTTAAGTCTACTCATATGTTCAGGGCCGGCCCGTCCATTGAGCAAGAATGTTCTTTGCACAGGGCCCCGCGTTTCAGAGGGCCCCGCGCAAAGAACATTCTGCTTTTTTTTTTTAAATTATATTTTAAAAAAAAAAGCTGGCTCTGGCTGCTGCCGCGGCCTCAACGGCAAAATGGAGTGTCCCGCGGGGCCCCCTCTCCTCGCTGAGCCTCTCTGCAAGGGCTTTCAGATTTGCGAAGGGAGAGTGTCTCCCTCGCGTCTCTGTTAAGCCCGCAGGGGCTAATGGGAAATTTCCCATCTGCCCCTTTAGACGCGAGGGGCTGATGGGAAATTTCCCATTAGCCCCTGCGGGCTTAACAGAGACGCGAGGGAGACACTCTCCCTTTGCGAATCTGAAAGCCCTTGCAGAGAGGCTCAGCGAGGAGAGGGGGCCCCGCGGGACACTCCATTCTGCCGCTGCCGCGGCGGCAGCAGCAGCAGCCAGAGCCAGGGTTTTTTTTAAATTTTAAATTTGCCATAAGCCGATATGGGGGGGGGGTGTTAAGACTGGGGCTGGGCTGGGCTGGGCTGGGCTGGGGGGGTGTTAGGGCTGGGCTGGGCTGGGCTGGGCTGGGGGGTGTTAAGACTGGTGCTGGGCTAGGGGCTGGTGGGGGGGTGTTAAGACTGGTGCTGGGCTGGGCTGGGCTGGGCTGGGGGGGGTGTTAAGACTGGTGCTGGGCTGGGCTGGGCTGGGGGGGTGTTAAGACTGGGGCGGGGCTGGGCTGGGCTGGGCTGGGGGGGGTGTTAAGACTGGGGCTGGGCTGGGCTGGGCTGGGGGGGTGGTAAGACTGGTGCTGGGCTGGGCTGGGCTGCGGGGGTGTTTATACTGGTGCTGGGCTGGGATGGGATGGGCTGGGGGGGTGTTAAGACTGGTAATGGGCTGGGCTGGGCTGGGCGGGGGTGTTAAGACTGGTAATGGGCTGGGCTGGGGGTGTGTGTTAATACTGGTAATGGGCTGCGGGGGGGTATTAAGACTGGTAATGGGCTGCGGGGGGGGAGTTAAGACGTAATGGGCTGCGGGGGGGTTAAGACTGGCAATGGGCTAGGGGGGGCTAGGACAGATAATGGGCTGGGGGGGCTAGGACTGGTAATGGGCTATGGAGGGGGGGGGTTAGGACTGGTAATGGGCTGGGGGGGTTAAGACTGGTAATGGGCTGTGGGCTGATGGGGGCTGTCTGGAAATGAGTTGATGGGGGGTTAGGACTGGTGGGCTGGGGGGGGGGGTTAAGACTGGTAATGGGCTGTGGGCTGATGGGGGCTGTCTGGAAATTGGGTGATGGGGGGTTAAAACTGGTAATGGGCTGGGGGGTTAAGACTGATAATGGGCTGCGGGGGAGCTAGGACAGATAATGGGCTAGGGGGGGCTAGGACTGGTAATGGGCTGTGAGCTGTTGGGGGGGTTAGGACTGGTAATGGTCTGTGGGCTGATGGGGGCTGTCTGGAAATGGGGTGATGGGGGGTTAAAACTGGTAATGGGCTGGGGGGGGTTATGCCTGGTAATGGTCTGTGGGCTGATGGGGGCTGTCTGGAAATGGGGTGATGGGGGGTTAAAACTGGTAATGGGCTGGGGGGGTTAAGACTGGTAATGGGCTGGGGGGGCTAGGACAGATAATGGGCTGGGGGTCTAGGACTGGTAATGGGCTGTGAGCTGTTGGGGGGGGTTAGGACTGGTAATGGGCTATGGGCGGGGGTTAAGACTGGTAATGGGGTGTGGGCTGATGGGGGCTGTCTGTAAATGGGGTGTTGGGGGGTTTGGACTGGTTATGGGCTGGGGGGGGGGTTAAGACTGGTAATGGGCTGTGGGCTGATGGGGGCTGTCTGGAAATGGGGTGATGGGGGGTTAGGACTGGTAATGGGCTGGGGGGGTTTAAGACTGGTAATGGGCTGTGGGCTGATGGGGGCTGTCTGGAAATGGGGTGATGGGGGGTTAGGACTGGTAATGGGCTGGGGGGGTTTAAGACTGGTAATGGGCTGTGGGCTGATGGGGGCTGTCTGGAAATGGGATGATGGGGGGTTAGGACTGGTAATGGGATATGGTGGGGTTAAGACAGATAATGGGCTATGGGGGGGGTAGGACAGGAAATGGGCTGATGGGGAGGGGTTAGGACTTGAGGTGGGCTGATGTGGTTAGGACTGGTAATGGGCTGTGGGCTGATGGGGGGGGGTTAGGACTGGCAATGGGCTATGGGGGCTGACTGGAAATGGGCTGATGGGGAGGGGTTAAGACTGGAGGTGGGCTGATGGGGTTAGGACTGGTAATGGGGTATAGGGGGGGCTTAAACTGAAAATGGGGTGATGGGGGGTTAGGACTGGAAGTGGGTTGATGGGGGGCTAGGACTGGTAATGGGTTGGGGGGTTGCTATGACTGGAAATGGGCTGAGTGGAAGGGGAGGCTTGAACTGCAAATAGCTGATGGGGAGGGAGCTTGGAATGGAAATGGGCTGTGAGGGAAGGGAGCTAGGACTGAAAATGGGCTGATGGAGCAGCTAGGATAGGACTGGAAATGGGCTGTTGGGGGGAGCTAAGATTGGAAATGGGCTGTGGTGGGGGCTTGAATTGAAATGGACTCATGGAGGGGCTAGAACTGGAAGTAGGCTCATCGGGGGGCTTGGACTGGAATTGGGCTGAGTGGAGGGGAGCTAGGATTTGACATGGGCTGATGGTGGGGCTAGGAAATGACTAGAAATGGGCTGATGGGGGGCTAGGATTGGAAATGAGCTGATGAAGGGACTCAGACTGAAAATGGATGGGGGAGCTAGGACCGGAAATGGGTTGATGGGGGGTAGGACTGCTAATGGGCTGATGCAGGGACTAGAAGGGAATGGATGCTGGGTGAGACTGGAACTACAAGGGAGCTGATGTTGGGGGAGGATTAGAATGGGATGGGGCTGGGAGAGGGGAAAAATATTTTGTGTGGGAGGGATGAAAAATCTACAATTGGCCGGTTATTGGGAGAGTAAGTGGGGATTGAGGATGGAGGGGTAAAATTTGTGTGGATGAAATAGGAATGAGGAAAGAGCAAAAGGAGAAAGATTAGTATGTTAAAGCAGATGTAGAGAGAGAGAATGGAAAAAAAAAAACTAGAAGAGAGAAGAAAGAACAAATGGACAGCAGACGATGGAGAGTTAGCAGAAAACATGAAGAAACCAGAAGAAAGTGGCTGGAGCAATTGCAACTGAAAAAAAATGCACAAAAGGTAGAAAGATATCTCTTTATTTTGAATTTATTAACTGGAATATGAAAGCTCTGGGAAATGTGCATCATTAACGTCTGTGCTTTGTTTGGTACAAGAGGAAATTAATTTATAGTTTTATTTCTACAGTGTTGTTGTACATTCCAAGTTTGGCTTTTGGGGTTCCCAGTTTAATTATTGCCTTCCTGTTTCTAAATTGTGATTCCTTGTTTGATGATGGTCTATGTTCTGCATGTGTAACTGAGCTGAGGTATTCTGTTTATGTAATTCCTATTTGACATTGCCACTTGTTCTCTTTCCCCAGTATTCTCTGAAATGTATTGGTTTAATATTTGCAGTGTTGCCTTTTGATAGGTAGGGTATGGTGCTTTGTGAGTCCTGGTAATGCTGTCAGGATATGGCAGGTTTGCTATGGGTTCTAAATGGGCAGCGTTTGTAGTAGTTCCTAATGTGCCTGGCGGTTGGCACTGGATTATAGTAATGTAGAAATCTTTTAGTCTTTCTTTATCCATACCCTCATTAAGAGACATGTTTACAAAAAGTTAGTGTATGGTAACATTATGCAAATATTTATGCAAATAAGGCCACTTATGCAAATGAGGCCCCGCACCGAGTCTCCGCACATGGCCCCGCACCCCCTTGGGCCGCCCCTGCATATGTTGCCTAGAAAGTAAGCTGTTTTGTTTAGTCCAGGCATGCCCACGCTTGCACTCAGTGCAGGCTCACAACATGCAATGGAAATGCTACTGCTCAGGAATGTATGGGCATGTCTTAGTTAGGATAGATGCTGGCAGTACAATCTATAAAAGCACTTTCATACACAGTCCAGCTAAACTCCGCGCGGGCTCTTTTATTGGATGCAACTTTTTACTTATGATTTACCTGCAAATGTATTTTGCCATTGCAGGGTCAATCTTATATTTTTCTACAACCATCTCATCTGGAGACATTTTTGTAAATAAGCAGAGGTAGAGAGTAGGTTGCATAGGTTTGGTTGTCATGTAATCCTCCTATTGTGGCTTTTTGCCTGATTTCTTATATTAACTATTTATATTGGCTGATCTGGTTCAATTTCTCATGATGTGGGCTAATACCTTTTGTGGTGAAGTCTGTGGAGATTTTTCTTTTTCTATTTGTGTTCACTTTGATGTTTTCGAAAAACACAGGAGAAGAAGGTATCCGCAAGGCAAGCCAAACCACGAGCGGATCACCAGGAACCAGGCCTACACGCAGATATGGTAATATACAAACTCAGTTTATTAAAGGGTTCCTGGTGATCCGCTCGTGGTTTGGTTCACTTTGATGTTTTGCCCTGTATTAGTGGAATGTAATTGTTTCAAATTTAAATTTAAATTTAAAAAAAAAAGAACTGGCCACTCCATAAGCATTTGGTTCTAGGACAGAAAAATGTGGCACATAAACCACTTGTTGACACAAGTAAGATATTTTTGCCTCCTCTTCATATAAAACTCGGACTAATGAAAGACTATGGGGTATGTTTACTAAACTTCGGTAAGGGAGCACATGTGCCGTTAATGCCTGTTATCAGCATACTTGCAGCCTTAATGCTGCTAAAAAGCTGGATTACCGAGCTTTAAAGGTACAGTAAGCAGTAGATGCATTAAGGGTGCAGTAGGCAGAGAGTGGGCATTAACGGGGCAGACAGCGGGTGTCAACAATGTGCGCTCCCTTAACACTGGTTGTGCAATGTGTTTAAAAGCCCTTTAATGCTGGGAACCCTAACATCAAGTAAAACCTCGCGGAAAGGTGTATTTGGAGGGGAGAGATCTTATTTTTCTGTCTGCAATGTGATCTACACTCAGGGGAGCCCCAGACAGTGATAATAGTGTTCTATTAGCAGCAACAGAATAGTGTCCAAGTATGAAAGGGCATTATGTTTATGGTGCAAATGGGGCAAAGAAGGTGGCACATGGGTCATGCAGTGGGGGTTGCAGTTGCCCATGTGGCACATAAGAACATAAGATCATAAGATATGCCATACTGGGTCAGACCAAGTTCCATCAAGCCTAGTATCCTGTGTTCAACAGTGGCCAATCTAGGTCACAAGTACCTAGCAGTTTCCCCAAAAGACATACAGATTCCACAATGCCTGTATTTGGGCAAGCAGACCTCTATCATACCTCCCCTCAGCCATCTCTTCTCCAGGTTGAAGAGTCCAGGTGATGCGCCACATGGGGCTATCCAAGGGTCCCGACACCATAGGCAAAGATCCTGGATGCCTCCCCTCACCACTGCCACTGAAGTCAGCTCTGGAGGAAGAGGCCGATAGTGCCAGCAGATGTAGCCCTCCAGGTAGCTGCAAAATGCAGGTGCCCAAGTAAATACCACAGCTGTGGCTGTCATCCTCCCCCCGAGACGTATCAGTGGCAGGAGGCGATGGGTCCCTGCAGAGGAAGATGGTTGGGGGGCTGCGTGGCCATCCACAAACACCATACAAAACCCAAGAAAAATGTGCAGATAACAACTGGATCCGGGACAGGTTTGTGACCCAGCCACATGTCTGTTATCAGGGCTTCCATGTGGCACTGATGTAAATTTTCCCACACAGTACAAATACATTGGGGATGGCACCTACAGCACTTTGGTGCTGCCAGTTGTCAGACGGCTGCCTGGGTGAGAATCTTCTCAGTCTTGACAATGCATATATTTATATGATTTTTGCAAGGTATTGTGGGTAATGTAGTTCATTCACACCAGACACAGCTGCTGACAATAATTTAGTTGTGCACAAGTGTTAAAGCCAATAAGATACTTCTTTATTTATGGGGTTATTTCTCCCAGCACAGATATGCTTGGTAGCACATAAATTAGGTTACTTGCTTGCAGTGTTTAACTTGGTAAAACAAAGTCAAAAATCAAAATCAGGAAAACAACCTTCAAACTTGTCAGGCAATTAGCTAATGTTTTCTTAGCATATCTCTAACAAACGAAAAGCCACAAAGAAAGAAATAAACTGTTCTTGTAAGGTTAACTTCTGATTACTTTCCACACAGATTCAGAAGTAATTCTCTCCTAGCTCACAAGCAATTAGGTGCAGCTCAATTGCTATCAGTTATCCAGCTGAAACCCTTTAGCAGGCTGGCTTTCTACTGTGTGAGTCAAATCCTGCTTCAGGAGCTTTTCTTAGTGGAATAAAGAACAAATTTATATTTTCTTTGTGATGGCTGCTGTGCTTTATCACAGAAAGTTACCAACGGAGTTTGGATAGAGAGCAGTCCATATAAACAATATCTTGATCTGCTATTATTTCCCCTTCATCAACAAGCATAGGGTCACTATCATGAATTGGCACAGATGAATCTTTCAATGGATCACTTTCAGGAGAACACTTATTTCCCTGCTGTCTTTCAAGGTTATAGCTAGGGCATAGATCAATGTTCATACCTGAGCTTCCATTGTTGCTATAGTTCCTCTCTATATAGCCTGGCCAGTATGTAGTCCAGTTCTTATGTCCAGCCTTCCAGTCCTGATCCCTGGACACTGGATCTCTCTTCACATACCTTCTGGCATAGGTCTTAGAGTCCCTTCCACGTACAGCCGTCTCCCTCACAGGTAGCCTCTGGTGATTCCTTGTTCTGCAGCACCATTCCTCTGGCTTTCCCCAGTCCAATGGTATATGCTGGCCCTTGAAATACCTCCCAGTATACGTACTGCCTTGGACTCTTCTAGACCTCTCAAAGGCTTTTCTCCTCTTCCTTCCAGAGGGTTTCTTTCCTTCTCTATCCGTCCGGTTTGGCTTCTGCTTCTGCTGATCCTTCAGATGAAACTGATGATCCTTCTCTGCATATCCAAGGTGATCATGAAGCTGATCATGGAGAAGCTGATGCCTGTCATCTGTAGAACAAACTCTATTCTTATTCTGCCTTGATGAGTGCTCCTCCCTAATACAGCGCAGCTGTGCTGAATCAGACCCTGCCCTTTGAGATGAGTGCTTAGGGATTACCTCATAGCCCTCCTGATTGAACACACGTTTCCCCACTTCAGCTCCTCTAATGGCTGTTGGAAACCTGGTGCATTCTGGGACTGGTAGTCTTTTGTGGGAAAATTCTGTTTTCTTATTGCTACCAGAACTGACAGGTTGTTTGTTCAGAGTCCCATCATCTTTTCTATAGCTCCTTCCTGAGCTATGATAAGCTTCCTTATCACATACCCCCCTGCTTAAGTTATTACGGACTGGTTTTACTGGTGAAACTTCTTCCCTACAGTCCATAATATGGGAAAGTGCATCCGCATTCTTGTGTAACTTCCCGGCACGATGTTCAACTTGAAAATCAAATGCCTGTAAGGCCATGTACCAGCGTGTCAACCTGGCATTGTGGTTCTTCATTTGATGCAACCACTTAAGTGGCGCATGGTCCGTGGCCAACTGGAACTTTCTCCCTGTAAGGTAAAACCTTAACGCCTCCACTGACCACTTGATAGCTAAACACTCTTTTTCTATTGTGGAATACTTTTGTTCAGCAGGTGACAACTTCCTGCTCAGGTACATCACAGGATGCTCCTCCCCATCATGGCACTGGGATAGGACCGCTCCTAGCCCTACATCCGATGCATCCGTTTGAACCAGAAAGGGTTTCTTGAAGTCCACCCCTTTCAGTACCGGTCCTGTACATACTTTTTCTTTTAAGACTGAAAACGCTTGTTCAGCTTCAGGTGTCCACTTTAGCTGGTTTGGACAATTCTTCCGCAGCATATCCGTGAAAATGGCACTTTTCTCTGCGAATTGCGGTATAAACCTGCGGTAGTATCCAATAAGTCCTAAGAAACTTCTAAGTTGTTTCTTTGTTGTTGGAGGAGGAAAATTCCTGATGCTATCTATTTTACTTATTAGAGGTTTAATTTTTCCTCTTCCCACTAGGTGGCCTAGGTATTTTACCTCCCTATTTGCAAAGGCACACTTCTTCGGGTTTTAAAGTGATTCCCGCTTGCTTCATGGAGCACAAGACTGCCCTGATCCTCTTCAGATGCTCCGCCCAGGTGTTACTATGGATTATGACATCATCCATATATGCAAAAGCATAATTTTGGTGGGGTCGAAGTACCTGATCCACTAACCTTTGGCAGGTAGCCGCTGCTCCATGCAGTCCGAAAGGCATCCTCTTGAACTGGAAAAGGTCAACGGGGGTGCTGAACGCAGTCTTCGGCTTCTACTCCCTGGTGAGAGGGATTTGCCAATATCCTTTTGTCATATCAAGGGTGGTTAAGTATTGAGCCTGTCCCAGCTGGTCCAACAGCTCTTCAATTCTTGGCATTGGATATGCATCAAAAACTGATATGGCGTTTACCTGCCGGAAGTCAATACAAAATCTTAAAGATCCATCACCAGGACTATGGGGCTATTCCAGGGACTCTTTGACTCCTCTATTACTCCCATGTCCAACATCTATCTCCTGGACTTGTGCCACTACTTCCTGTCTTTTGGCTTCAGGCAAGCGGTATGGCCTTTGACGAACTAATTTCCCAGGTGGAGTTATTATTTCATGGGCAACCAAATGTGTCTCCCCAGGTATGGGTGTCAACACATCTGGGAATTCTTTAAGCAGCTTCCTAATTTCTTCCTGTTGTACCACTGTCAGGTCCTCACCTATTTGGGGCTCTGATTTTTCTTTACAATCAGATACCTGGGGTCCCAAATCTTCCTCTTCATTCACCTCCCTCTCTCGGGCACAGGTGGCAGCTAGGCTTTTAACCCCTTTGACATCAGTAGAACCAAAGCCTTTGGTTCCACGTTCAGAATTCTCCAGGGACGTGACCTCCTCCACAGGTGGAAAACCCAGCCTCTCACAGATCAATTGGGCAATTTTGTTTCCTGTCTTCACGTGATAATCATTCTGTCCAAAGTTAAATAACAGAACTTTAATATTGCCCCTGTAATCGGGATCAAATACTCCCGCACCCACATCGATGAAATATTTAAGGGCTAATCCGGACCTTGGGGCTACTCTCCCATAACATCCAATAGGTATTTCCACTTGGAGACCGGTGTCAACCAGGGCTCTCCCTTGGCTAGGTACCGTCACATTTTCTATGCTGCACAGGTCAAACCCAGCAGCTTGAGTGGTTGCCCGCTTAGGAGCTTGGGCCTTCTCTGTGACCCTATGGTACTTTAGGACGAATGTCTGCTTTGGGGTAGCTTGGTCTTCTGGACGCTTAACCATCTTTTAGCTGGGGTCTGAGGACTTCCAAATAAAGGCCCGGGAGCTATTACCATTAAACCTTCTCCCTCCTTCTTTCCTAGTCCTTCCACTAGACCCTGCTTAAATCTTGGCCAGTCTCTTCCTAGAACCAAATCAACGGGTAGCCTAGGCACCACTGCTAACAGGACTTCCTCTTGTCCCCCCAGGCACTTAACCTTTAGCCTATAGGTGGGATATGATGTTGCAGCACCATGAATGCATCTGATGTGAACTTGGCTTTCAGGGGTTCTAGGCACAAATCCTTCTTGGGCCTCTATCCTCTTCCAAAGCCTTTTTGACATCATACTCTGGTCTGCCCCAGAGTCTAATAAAGCATTTGTGGTAATTCCTTGCACATCAACCATCAAAAGAAATCCTTCTTTGGGCTGTTTTAAATCCAGACCCATTAAGCTAGTGTGTGTCTGGCATCTTTTTTCTAAATGTCCCCATTTTCCACACTTGAAACATTTCTTTCTATTCCACTGTGTCATCTGGTTTGATACAGTACATTCATTTACAGAAACATTTTTAATTATTTTCTTTTCTGATACAGCACATCTAGCCTCTGCATCCATCTTTAGAGGGCCACCCATTCTATGGCAAGCCTGTGTGGCTTCCAAGAATCTCTCTGCTAGCATGGTTGCCTCTCCAAGATTTTGGCAATTTTGCTGTATAAGGAAAGTGTGCAAATCTTTAGGCACCCCAAACATAAATTGTTCCAGCATTATAATATCTAATAACATTTCTACTGTCTTTTGCTCAGGCTCCATTTTACAGCTAAACCTCTGATTCTCTGACTCAGAGCCCTGGGTGTTTCACCCACTCTCAATGTAGTAGCTCTAAACATTCGCCTATACTCTGAAATAGACAACCCTAGGCGATCTCTAATAGCAGCCTTTGCATCCTTATAATTCAAAGCCTGGGCTGCTGGCATTGCTCTATAAGCTGCAAGCGCCTCTCCAGTTAATGAGGCTGCCAGCCTTACTGCCCACTGGGTCTCTGGCCATGCTAATGCTTGTGCCACTCTTTCAAAAGACTCTAGAAAATCATCAACATTATCATCTGGAGTTAGCTTCCCAAAACTAAATGCCCCAATCCCTTGATTGAGTCCCACACTGTCCACATGTGGTGTACCAGTATTCACTGCTGGTCTTGCATCTGTTCCACTTTGGTTCTTCAGCTCAACTAGGGCTTGCACCAGATCAAGCACTGGCTTCTGCTGGTCCATTAAGGCTCTCATAGCAGTGTCCTGAGCCTGCTGTGCTAGCTCCTGCTGCCTGTTGAACTGGGCTGCCATCCACTGAGCTAGTTCCTTTGAATCCATCTTGAACCCTGTAAGAAAATACAAAGAAAAAAACACAGTGCACCACCTTCCAAACAGGTGTTTTTTTCTACACTTTTTTTTTTTCAATTACCCTGTGCTTACTCCCATCCACCACTAGACATGCCCAGGTACTTATTACCTTGTCTCAGTGATGAATCCAGCTCTGCACAGGGTCTTTTCCTCCTGGGACAGCTTCCTCTCCTCCAAAGTGCAGTTGAGGGAAAATCTTTATTTTCCAGCTTTAAACTTGAACTGTAGTTGTAATCCTCAGCAAGTAAATCCCCTTTTGTGCAAAAGCAATCCGAAAACCTACGCCATTTGTCAGACGGCTGCCGGGGTGAGAATCTTCACAGTCTTGACAATGCATATATTTATATGATTTTTGCAAGGTATTGTGGGTAATGTAGTTCATTCACACCAGACACAGCTGCTGACAATAGTTTAGTTGTGCACAAGTGTTAAAGCCAATAAGATACTTCTTTATTTATGGGGTTATTTCTCCCAGCACAGATATGCTTGGTAGCACATAAATTAGGTTACTTGCTTGCAGTGTTTAACTTGGTAAAACAAAGTCAAAAATCAAAATCAGGAAAACAACCTTCAAACTTGTCAGGCAATTAGCTAATGTTTTCTTAGCATATCTCTAACAAACGAAAAGCCACAAAGAAAGAAATAAACTGTTCTTGTAAGGTTAACTTCTGATTACTTTCCACACAGATTCAGAATTAATTCTCTCCTAGCTCACAAGCAATTAGGTGCAGCTCAATTGCTATCAGTTATCCAGCTGAAACCCTTTAGCAGGCTGGCTTTCTACTGTGTGAGTCAAATCCTGCTTCAGGAGCTTTTCTTAGTGGAATAAAGAAAAATTTATATTTTCTTTGTGATGGCTGCTGTGCTTTATCACAGAAAGTTACCAACGGAGTTTGGATAGAGAGCAGTCCATATAAACAATATCTTGATCTGCTATTATTTCCCCTTCATCAACAAGCATAGGGTCAATATCATGAATTGGCACAGATGAATCTTTCAATGGAGCACTTTCAGGAGAACACTTATTTCCCTGCTGTCTTTCAAGGTTATAGCTAGGGCATAGATCAATGTTCATACCTGAGCTTCCATTGTTGCTATAGTTCCTCTCTATATAGCCTGGCCAGTATGTAGTCCAGTTCTTATGTCCAGCCTTCCAGTCCTGATCCCTGGACACTGGATCTCTCTTCACATACCTTCTGGCATAGGTCTTAGAGTCCCTTCCACGTGCAGCCGTCTCCCTCACAGGTAGCCTCTGGTGATTCCTTGTTCTGCAGCACCATTCCTCTGGCTTTCCCCAGTCCAATGGTATATGCTGGCCCTTGAAATACCTCCCAGTATACGTACTGCCTTGGACTCTTCTAGACCTCTCAAAGGCTTTTCTCCTCTTCCTTCCAGAGGGTTTCTTTCCTTCTCTATCCGTCCGGTTTGACTTCTGCTTCTGCTGATCCTTCAGATGAAACTGATGATCCTTCTCTGCATATCCAAGGTGATCATGAAGCTGATCATGGAGAAGCTGATGCCTGTCATCTGTAGAACAAACTCTATTCTTATTCTGCCTTGATGAGTGCTCCTCCCTAATACAGCACAGCTGTGCTGAATCAGGCCCTGCCCTTTGAGATGAGTGCTTAGGGATTACCTCATAGCCCTCCTGATTGAACACACGTTTCCCCACTTCAGCTCCTCTAATGGCTGTTGGAAACCTGGTGCATTCTGGGACTGGTAGTCTTTTGTGGGAAAATTCTGTTTTCTTATTTCTACCAGAACTGACAGGTTGCTTGTTCAGAGTCCCATCATCTTTTCTATAGCTCCTTCCTGAGCTATGATAAGCTTCCTTATCACACAGTCTATACCACCCTTTCCTCTGCCACCATTCTTCCATCAGCCCATCCAACCATCTCTGTTGGCTGTGTGCAGTCATGCCTTCTCATGCAGGCTGCTACACCATGACCTACACAGGTACTCTTTTCCACATTTGGATGCATCACATATGCCTCTCCTGTGCCTGATCTTCACATCACCAGTCCTGCTCCATCCTCCTTTCAAATAACACATCGTCCCACTTCTGACTCCACTGAAGGACACGTCTTCCCCATCCTATGCCATACACTGACATTACAGCAGTTTACATGGGCATTCCTCTGTGCATAAGTACAGTTTCCTCCAACATGCTCATCACATTTACTGGCTGACATGTTGGATGCCCAGAGATCTGTCAGGCCCTTCAGCTCCCAACTGTCCTTCCATTCATCACCTTTACATTGGATTTTGCTGGGGCTCCCTTATCCAACAATAAAGTGACAGCCGTTTTCAGACATTAAGGTGCATGCTTGACACCTTAGCGCCGGATGTGCTGTTAGTGTATGTTAAGTGGCCTAACTGCCCAGAGCCTTTTTCACACAGAAAACCCCTTTTTGCTGCCTTTAATGCTCGATAATGTCTGCTACCTTACCTCCGTTTAGTAAACATACCCTTTTGTGAAAGCGATGAACAAAGAAGGTGAAGGATTTTGATATTTGAGTCAGATATTTTCAAAAGTAACTGATGCCAAGATTAAGGAAGACATTTTTGTGGGTCTACCAGTTAGACACGTCATCAATGACAAGCAGTTCGAAGATCTGCTAGTGGGCCCTGAGAAAATCACATGGAATTCATTCAGAGATGTTGTTGAGAATTTTCTTGGCAATTACAGGGCACCAAACTACATCCAGCTGCTTGACAACATGCTTCAAGCATACAAAACCATGAAGTGCAACGTGTCACTGAAGATTCATTTTCTGCATTCACACTTGGACTTCTTCCCTGCTAATTTTAATGAGGTCAGCGATGAACATGGTGAAAGTTTTCACCAGAACATTGTGACGATGGAAAGGTGGTATCAGAACAACTGGAACCCATCAATGCTGGCTGCTATTGTTGGAACCTGAGAAGCATCAGATGCTGAGTACAAATGAAAATCAGGAGCAAAACATTTTTAGCTAAGGCGAACTAGTGCAATATGTTAGCATTATTCTGCGATTAAATATGCTAAATTCAGTTAAAATTTAATTTCATGTTTCTCTAAATTCCTATGTGATACAGTCAATCTGAAGTTATATTCGTGTTCAGCCCGAAGTTGTCTATCATAATCACCAAACAATTTTCAGGAAGCAAAACTTCTAAAAAATGTGTTGTCCAGTAGTAGTGGTGCCTTTGCATAGGAAGAGCTATGGCTGTTTGAGTCCTTGAAATTAATTCTATTGGGACATTGTGGGCTTGCTTTGTAAATTCTGTGCACATTTTTTGCAAGCTTTTGTGTTGCTTCACAAAGGGCCTAGAGAAGGAGGCAGTCTGTATTCCTTTACTGAAGTGTATGCTAGCATTTTGAGTATATTTTTTCTGTTCAGTGATTTCTAAAGCTCTACTTTGCACCTATTTTTATGGATTTTTTTTTTCAATGCAGTGTCTTTACCCTCCTGTACAGAATCCAGCTTCATTCCCATAGAGAAGAATAGCTTGAATGAAGCTATTGAATAATTGTGTAAGCTAAATTTAACTGAGTTGTTCAAACTGGCCTGGGGTATCTTTACTGTATAGAAGGCTTTTTTTTTTTTAAATCATAGTATCATCTATAGACAATTTAAAGGCCTGGTGGGGGACTTGTCATGAGGTGGGAAGAATGTATTCAAATGTCACTTTGTCTTATTCTCCTCGATCCTGAGCTTGCCCTCATAGAGGGTAATTTTATAAGGGGCACTTAGTTAAAGGGCTTTTTAAGGTGCCTGTGGCAAGTCTATTTTATAAAGACAAGTCGGTTGCCTGCTTGTCTTTATAATATACTAGCATAAGTGGCAGAGATCACACCTTACGTTAAGACGCAGATATTTACACTAACCATAGAGCTGCTGTAAATACCTGCAACTATGGGGTATGTTTACTAAACCGTTTCAATGTGCGCTTTGTGACGTTATCGCGTGATAAGGTACCTTATCGTGCGATAATGGTGCTTTTTAAGGCGCACATGTACCTTATCACGCGATAACGCGCGCAGCGGCGCATTCGAGTGCTGAAGGCGGGGAAAGGCTCCCGGAGGGCAGAGGAAGGCTCCCCAGGGCAGAGAGAAGGGGTCAATGGGTGTAGAGTGGGAGAGGAGAGGCTCTCTGCACACTAACGCTGTGAAATCCGAGGCTGAAAACTAACGCCAGTGAAACCCTGGCGTTAGAACTGATTAAAGGAAAGAGAAACCATTTCTGTCAGCAATGTACAGCAAAACCAGGGAAACCTACAAAAAAGTGATAAGTGTGATACATGTGCACGGAACAAAAGTGCAAATAAACATTGAAAATGACTCCAACAAAATATAAAAAAAACATAACCACACTGGGCAATAGTGATATTGATGGGAAACATTGAAAAACACTCTCAAGAAAGCTCCAAAAAAAGGATATGAATTTTGGAAGGGTCTACGCTCTATCCCCATACAAGGTGAATGATCCCACAGTGAAATAGCGCTGATCAGGGTTTCCCTCTCCATTGGACAGGTTTCCTATGGCGTGCACATGTTCCACAACAGCAGGGCGGGCATGTTGGAATGGGCAACTGGACAGATGCTGGGAAAGGGGACACAGAGGGCTGCAGACGGCACATACTGTGCTGCAGCTGGGCCACAGTGCGGACTAGGGTGATGCCTAGGTGGCCCATAGGAATGCTGAAACAGTAGAGCAGCCAGACAGCAACTGATGAGGGCCCAACATGGGCACGAGTGTGCTTCCCACAGTGTCACAGGGGATAGTACCCAGCAGGTACTGTGGGACCTGGCACTGCAGTACCCCCAAGGACACAGAACATTGGCAGGCGGTGCTTTGGGGAAGCGTGGACATCTATGCAGGCACCCCTACCCCAGAACCTGCACCATAGGCAGCCACCTACCCGCACAATGGATGGCCTGAGACTGAGCTCCACCAGCAGCACCAGCAGATGGGCATGTCAGCAGGGTGGCAGAGGGGTACTGGTGGTGGAGGGGGCAGTGGCAGCTGTCCAGAGCAAACCGTGGCCTAGCCCTGCGTAGGTGGGTGCCATGCACTGCAACAGACAGGCCCTGTCTGACGAACAGTCATGGTATCCCCAGGGAATGCACTATCTCTGTGGCAACACGGTGGTGCAGTGCACACAGCCAGTGTGTTCAGGAGCAGGAGGTCACAGGTTCAATTCCCAGCTGTGGTTCCTGCCAAACCAGCCCCCATGTTTTACCCACTACTACAACGTGCTAATACAGACAGAACCTGTAGTGCAGATGACATAGACATGCCCAAAACACCTACATTTTACTCTACAGAGCACAGACACCATAAACATGTGCATTACCTAGAGCAGAGTCTCCCTAATGCAGTCCTGGAGGGCCAAACACCATTCAGGTTCCATGCTGCCTCTTATAAATGTGGCTGTGCTGCATTGCTATGCACCGCCCCCATGGTATGCAGATGTATCTCATGCATATTCATTAGGGACAGCATGAAAACCCGAACAGTGTTTGGCCCTCCAGGACTGGAGTTGGGAACCTCTGCCCTAGAGCAGCGGCCAACCAGGGCTGACACACCTGCATCCACAGGCTCCATTATCCCAAGCCTCCTGGAGATGCAGGATGTTGAGCCCTGCGTGCATCTCCCCATACGAGCACTTGCATACCTTAGCAATGCCACCCTAAACATGGGAAAACTGTACACAGCTATCAAAAGGTTGCTATGATAACTGGCAGATAGCAATTCCTACATTAAGCACAATTGGCTGATTGAGCTGCATCATAGCAACCTTTCTGATATCTGTGGAGTATGCCTCAGGTCTGGTGTCTGACAGAGTGACTCCAACAGTATTGCGTACCATAGCCATGCCTGCACTGTGCCAGGACTGGTGTGGTGGCCAGGGCTCCCAAACACCTCTATAGTTGCACAATGCTAGCATAGGTGTGTGGAGTGTGTGTCTGTCTATTCAGTGTGTCGTGGCTGTCAACACCCTCCACAGCCCACACTGCTAGCACTATTGCCAGTATTGGCCTGCCAATGTGCATAATGAGGAGCAAGGTACTGTGAGAATAGCCTGGATAGGGTGGCCTGGCCTGGCCGCATCTGCACAGGGCATAGGGCAATGGCTAGGACATTGTAGTGCCCGGCCACCACCTGCATGGACAGCATGGCCTCAGCATGTCCTGCTGGGAGGTCACTCTCACCCTGACTGAGCAGTGACCACGGCATGGCTAGGTTCCCCCATAGTGCTATATAGCATTTCTCTCATGTGATATTTATAGCTCCATCTGGGGCTCAATCACTGACTTATCTGCTTGGTGTGTATGCTGACATCTCAGTTCTGGGTACATGCATCTCCTCCAGGACCATGCACTATGCACTAGCTCGCAGACTGTCTGCAGCTAGTATGTGTCTTGCTGGAACACCTTGCAGGGTGCAGCGGCTGGAGACTTGTTGCTGGTGAATGTCAGATAGTGGTGGGGGCAGCTGAGCATTTCCAGGCCTACTGTCTGTCTGCTATTGCTTTATGGATGTGTACAACTCTGCATTGCCTGAGCTGTAGGGTGTCTGTTTCTCCAGCAGGACTGGGGGTTGATGGTCTTCTCTACTGCTACCATTACAGGAAGGTATAATGTGGATCTATTGGTGGGTGATCCTGTTTCCCACCCTGAGCCCCAGAGGGTGGGTTGTGTGGTGGTACATAATCTGCCTATGGGTCCAAACACCTCCTCTCTCTCCCCTCTCTTCACCTACATCTTGTAACCATGGCACCAACACCGAATATGCACTATTCTGGGTGCATCATAGCCCATAAGGGCTAGACATGACTGAGAAATACAAAAGAACACAAATATAACCTAGATGTGTCTTCAGGAACTACCTATCACACACAGTAGCACTGATGGGGAACTGCAGCATGGCGTATTTCAGCCATGAAAGGTGCTGTGGACCTGGTGCTGGGCGCCCCTCCTCACCCTCAGGGTGAGCACGGTACCCACACAATGTGAAGGTCTGTGGCTACTCTGTGCCTGTACTACACACGGTCAGTTCCCCCTACCAGACCGAGGTGCTGTGGGGGTGCATACCCCATCTTGTGCCCATCTGTCGACTGCTGATTTGCATGTGCAGTGCATCATGGGTACAGGTGGGTTAACCCTATCCTGTTAACCACAGTAGACAGTTTGTGTGGTGACGTGTAGTACTTCTGCAGCCAGTCAAGGGTTTGTTAGCAGCTGTAGCCCACTGGTTACTTCACTGCCTGTGAAGCCAAAAGTCATGGGTTAAAATCCACTGTGGGGTTATTTGATAGGGCTGTCTGAGGCATTGTCTATTTTTAATGTAGATTAGTGCTGCCAGAAAAAACACTCTCAGAGTACTATAACCTTAAGGTGCCTCATAAGGCGCCCCATAAGGCACCTTATAGGGCGCCCTATAAGGTGCCTTATAGAGCGCTTTATAAGGCGCCCTATCAAGCGCCTTATAAGGTGCCTTATAAGGTGTCCTATAGTGGACATTATAGGGTGCCTTGGCGGAGAGTGCACTTTATAATGTACCCTATGGAGTGCTTTATGGGGTGCCTTATGCGGCACCTTAGGTTACGCCACCGTGAGGGTGTGTTTGCTGGCAGCACTTATTAAAATAAAGGAAAAATGCCTCAAAAATCACTACCTAAACGTAAAGGGTGATGCCTCAGCCAGCCTTATGCATTAGGCACACTGGGGGATCAAACTCATGACCCCTGTATCAGCAGTCATTGTATTAACCATTGTGCTACACCTCTGTTTCTGTATGTGCATGTCTGGGCGCCTACTTAAGAGTACCACGCATTAACGCGCTTAGCTGCACTTCGCCCGATAATGTGCGCTGCAGCACACGTTATCGCGTGCTAATCCCGTTTTGCTACTTTAAGACTGAAACGCCCACTCCTTTTATCGCAGCCTGCACACTATCGCTGGGCGCACGTTAAGACGGTTTAGTAAACATACCCCTATATTTTCCAAGAATTCCTGCAAATTATAGTATTTTATCTCCGTGCATACTTGTGTGATTTATCCAAACTCTTCCCAAACTCCACCCATACATATGCCCACTGCTGGTGTTCTGTTTATGGTGTGTCTATGAAGGTTAAAGTGCATCCCCAGTTTTTGGCTTGTTTCCCCAATGTAGCACCCCTCCTTGCATCTTTTGCACAGTTTCATACAGGCTACATTCATAGAGGAGCGGGACTGTGAACCTTTTATTTTGAATGACTTTCCTATGTGGGTAGTAATAGGGTCCTGTGATATGTGATGGCATAATTTACACCTTGCATTTGTGCAGGGTTTTGAGTCATTTTCTTTACATAAACTGTTACATAGAAAAACAGAACATCATCCCCCAGTGAGTAAACACTTCTCAAAACTAATCCTTTAATGACCTTCCTTCCTGAAAGGAAATTTTAGGAACATACATGAAAGGAAAATATTTGAAATGATAATGATCCGGTATTTCAACACTAACAGAATAGAACTGAATAGAGACATTGTTTTTTTTTATCCATTACCAGACAGAAAACATTGAAATGCAAAGGGTACTTCCTCCTCAACTATGCTTTTCATTGTAACTCAATGACAGATTCAGACTAAGTTCAGACAGGACCTCTGTAACTATCACTGTATCCCACACTTTGCTTTGATATGCAATGACATGCAAACTACCCAGAATATAAGTGTGTTTAAATCTAGTGCAACCGCATTATGCCTTCATACACCTGATGAAAAGAGTATAATTCTTGAAAACTTGTCAAAGATATTATATTAGTCCAATAAACCTGTCACCTACAACTTGCACATATCCAAGTAGACTAATAAGACAACTACAGTTTTCTTCTGCAAATACAGTAATTAAAAAATGGGCAAAGAAAATAATAAATGGGCTGATATATTAAGCCACAGAGAATATTGTGATGTAGTAGAAGTATTTTTTTTAAATTTAGTTACAGAATATAACTGATCTCCTGGTTATTCTATATCCCAAAGTTAAATTTAGTACACAATTTTCATATATTGCTATGGCCAGGAACTTTGCATGTTCCCAGCTGCGGCAGTGTGCAAAGAATTGCTTGAAAAAGAGGCCTTCTGGAAGGGGGGCAGCAATAGTCTCCCTCTGTTCCTGCCCCAGTTGCTAAAGGGTTCCAAAATGGAAACGGTAATCTCCTAGTGATAGTCTTACATGACACTACTGCTAGGGGTTACTGCTGTCATTTTGGAACCCAGTGGCAACCAAGAGAGGAGCAGAGGGAGATCACTCCTTCCCCTTTTACTTTCTAGACCATGGGATTCTGGGGTAGGTGAGAGCAGAAGTTTGAGATCTGGTCTGTGACAAGGCTTCTCTTTGGGAGTGTCCATTTCTAGGCGTTTCATATGGGGGGAGGGAGTTGGCTGTCCGGAGTTTGAATGGTGCTGAAGGGGGATTGAATCCAGGAGAGTATGCATGGGGTTATCGGATTGGAGGTTGCTCTAACACCGGGTTGTGTTACCATGCGTTAGAGCTCCCTGTGCTGGGAACCCTAACGCCATCTGAAAGCTCATGGTAAGTGCTATTTCTGAGGGGAGAGAGCCTATTACAGTATTAGCAATGTGCTCCTCCCACCCGTGTTCCCAAATTAGTGATAGTAGTGCTCCATTGTCTGCAACAGCATGGTGCCCATCCAGAAAGAGCACAATGTTGTTGGTGCCAAATTGCCAAAGGCGGCATCATGTTGGTGAAACAGTAGTGCTGGCTGATCCATAAGGCAGATAGGCCTGCTGCCTACAATGCAATCTATGTTGTCAGGTAGGACTCCACCATTACAGTGGAAGCGCATATACATGCTGAAGCAGTCCAGAAGAGGTCACGCCACCCCCACAGCCACCATGCTGCCATGTCAGCAGTATCTGAGGGTGGGGGTAACAGTCGCGGTGGCTGCGGCCTGCTGCCGACAAAATCCATTGCCTGGCCCTTTGTGTCACTTGCAACACTGCAGTTGTCACTGTCAGGAGGATGGCAAGCATGGCAGTGACAGTTACAGCAGAGCACACGGTCATCCCTCCCACTCAATGTCAAAGGCAACAGCATGTATGCCCACATCCCACCATGGAGAGGGGCAGGAGTGGCATGGTGTGCCCAGCTGCATGTGTTCGACCTCAAGAAGGCCACCTGCATCACTGAAGTGGTGGCTGTGCCATAATGGCAGGTAGGGAGGGATCCATTGGCATGCTGTTCACTCAGGTGTCTTGGCCTGCCCCTGTGACTGCACAGATTCCATATGGAAGACATGAATGCCAGTTGCAACGGCAGCATGGCAAGGTATGTTCTGCAGGTGTGGATGTCCCACTCCCACACCTGCAGAACATACCTTGTCAGACAAGTATGGCACAAATCCTGCAGGGATCTACAGTAAGTAAACATAAGCATACCCTAACATATGCCCTCCTCCACATATATACATGGAATGATGAACCCACTCTGTGGCTCTAAACACATGGCCGTTATGAGAGAAGGGTCACAGGTTCAAGATCAGCATATGGATCAGGAATGGGATGTCCATTATGTTAACTTTATCCTTTGTTTTCAGAACTGTATCAACACGTGCAACCTTCAATAGTTCACCCATCAAGAGTCCGCACATTCAGCTGCCACAGTGAGAAACTGCATCACCCATGCCTGGATGTCAAAGCACACTAAAAGAACTGGCACACTGCGCAAACGTTGACAGCACCCGAGCATTACAGAGCATGCTAATAGTGCCTGCACACTGAGTGGGCGTTGATAGCAGTCAAGCATTGCAGAGCACGCTAATAGTGCCTGTTCACTGAGCAGGCATTGACAATGATGGAGCATCAAAGGAGGGCTAAGGGGCAGGTAAAAATGCCAACCTGGTGTACTTTTGGACAGCAGGTTTATGTGTGTGTGTGTGTCTTCAGAGTTGTGTGAGTTTCAGCAATGCACTGTGCATGCACATGGTGCCCAGGCTTCTTGTCTGTGCATACAACATGCTGCAGGTCAGCTATACAGCAACCCCATATACTGCGTGAGACACCAATGACAAGCAGAAGGTTAGTTTGTAGTACATACTTGAAACCTGTGGCTGTGAAGCTGTAATGCATTCCCAGTTACACCATCATCAAGGGCCATCCCAACAACATTCTTCTACACTTACCTCCAAATATGACACTATTGTGCAGTTCTCAAATCGCCTGATGATCAGACTGGAGTGATCAGGGGTAACACATGTGTGTGATGCAATCCTCACCTCTGTCTGAGCTTCCAGGCCTCAGGATACACCAGTGTGTACAGGTGAGAGACCAGATTAATGATAAATGCCATAACAGCTGTAGTCATGGCAACAGTATCAGCCCACCTAGCGCAGCTGCAGCCAATAGAGAACTAGGCTCAGGGGGAAGGCTGGCATCTGTGACTGTCCAAATCATTCACACAATTGATGACATAGGAAGGATTTTGTGATTTAACTGCATGCAACTTGCTCTTGTCCTATGCTGCAGTCACTGAGTGAAATCTTGGGGACTCTTTCCTCAACGCAGTGTATGCGCATACAGGCAGGTCTGTATCATGCAAATTGGCACACAAAAAAAACACTATGGGGTATGTTTACTAAACCGTCTTAATGTATGCTCTGTGGCGTTATCGCGCGATAAGGTATCTTATCGCATGATAATGGCGCTTTATCGGGCACAGAGGTACCTTAGCGTGCGATAACGCACGCAGCGGTGCAAACGAACGCTGAAGGCGGAGAAAGGCTCCCGGAGGGCGGAGGAAGGCTCTCCAGGGGCAGAAAGAAGGGGACAACGGGTGGAGAGTGGGAGGGGAGAGGCTCCCCACACACTAACGCTGTGAAATCCGAGGCTCAAAACTAACGCAAGTGAAACCCTGGCGTTAGAGATGATTTAAAGGGAAGAGAAACCATTTATGTCAGCAATGTACAGCAAAACCAGGGAAACCTACAAAAAAGTGATAAGTGAGATACATGTGCACGGAACAAAAAGGCAAATAAACAGTGAAAATGAACAGAAGAAAATGGAAAAATAAAATAACCAAGCTGGGCAATAGTGATCTCAATGGGAAACATCAAAAAATACTCCCAAGAAAGCACCAAAAAAAGGATATGAATTCTGGAAGGGTCCATGCTCCATCCCCATAGAAGGTGAATGAGCCCACAGTGAAATTGTGCTGTGCAGGGTTTTCCTCTCCATTAGACAGGTTTCCTATGGCGTGCACATGTGCGGCAACAGCAGGGTGGGCAAGTCAGAATGGCCAACTGGACAGATGCATGAAAATGGGATACAGAGGGCTGCAGGCGGCACATGCTGTGTTGCAGCTGGGGCACAGTGCGGACTAGGCAGATGCCTAGGTGGCACTTAGGAATGCTGAAACTGTACAGCAGCCAGACAGCAACTGATGAGAGCCCAACATGGGCACGAGTGTGTTTATCACAGTGTCACAGGGGATAGTACCCAGCAGGTACCTCCAAGGGCACAGAACATTGGCAGGCGGTGTTGGGGGGGGAAGCGTGGATGTCTATGCAGGCATCCCTACCCCAGAATACGCACCATAGGCAGCTTCCTACCTGCACACTGGATGGCCTGAGACAGTGCACCACCAGCACCACCAGCAGAAGGGCATGTCAGCATGGTGGCAGAGGGGTACTGGTGGTGGAGGGGGGCAGTGGCAGCTGCCCAGAGCAGACCATGGCCTAGCCCTGTGTAGGTGGGTGCCATGCACTGCAACAGACAGGCCCTGCCGGACGAACAGTCATGGTATCACCAGGGAATGCATTGTCTCTGTGGCAACACGGTGGTGCAGTGCACACAACCAGTGTGTTCAGAGGCAGAAGGTCACAGGTTCAAGTCCCAGCTGTGATTCCTGCCAACCCAACCCCAATATTTAAGCCACTACTACAACGTGCTAATACAGACAGAACCTGTAGTGCAGATGACGTAGACATGCCCAAAACACCTTCATTTTACCCTACAGAGCACAGACACCATAAACATGCACATTACCTAGAGCAGAGTCTCCCAAATGCAGTCCTGGAGGGCCAAACACCATTCAGGTTCCATGCTGCCTCTAATAAATGTGGCTTTGCTGCATTGCTATGCACCGCCCCCATGGTATGCAGATGTATCTCATGCATATTCAGTAGGGACAGCATGAAAACCCGAACAGTGTTTGGCCCTCCAGGACTGGAGTTAGGAACCTCTGCCCTAGAGCAGCGGCCAACAGGGGCAGACACACATGCACCCACAGGCTCCATTATCCCAAGCCTCCTGGAGAGGCAGGATGTTAGGCTCTGCGTGCATCTCCCCATACTAGCACTTGCATACCTTAGCAATGCCACCCTAAACATGGGAAAACTGTACACAGCTATCAAAAGGTTGCTATGATAACTAGCAGATAGAAATTCCTACGTTAAGCACAATTGGCTGATTGAGCTGCATCATAGCAACCTTTCTGATGTCTGTGGAGTCTGCCTCAGGTCTGGTGTCTGACAGAGTGACCCCAACAGTATTGCATACCATAGCCATGCCTGCACTGTGCCCAGGACTGGTGTGGTGGCCAGAGCTTCCAAACACCTCTATAGTTGCACAATGCTGGCATAGGTGTGTGGAGTGTGTGTCTGTCTATCCAGTCTGTGGTGGCTGCCAACACCCTCAACAGCCCACACTGCTAGCACTGTTGCCAGTATTGGCCTGCCAATGTGCATAATGAGGAGCAAGGTACTGTGGAAATAGCCTGGATAGGGTGGCCTGGCCGCACCTGCACAGGGCATAGGGCAATGGCTCGGACATTGTAGTGCCCGGCTACCACCTGCATGGACAGCGTGGCCACAGCATGTCCTGCTGGGAGGTCACTCTCACCCTGACTGAGCAGTGACCACGGCATGGCTAGGTTCCCCCATAGTGCTACATAACATTTCTTCCATGTAATATTTATGGGTCCCTTTTGGGGCCAATCACTGACTTATCTGCTTGGTGTGTATGCTGATATCCCAGTTCTGGGTACACGCATCTCCTCCAGGACTATGCACTATGGACTAGCTAGCAGACTGTCTGCAGCTAGTATGTGTCTTGCTGGAACACCTTGAAGGGTGCAGCGGCTGAAGGCTTGCTGCTGGAGAATGTCAGATAGTGGTGGGGGGCAGCTGAGCATTACCAGGCCTACTGTCTGTCTGCTATTGCTTTATGGATGTGTACAGCTCTGCATTGCCTGCCCTGTAGGGTGTCTGTTCCCCAGCAGGGCTGGGGTTGATGGTCCCCTCTACTGCTACCAGTGCAGGGAGGTAGAATGTGGATCTATTGGTGGGTGGTCCTGTTTCCCCACCCTGAGCCCCAGAGGGTGGGTTTTGTGGTGGTACAAAATCTGCCTATGGGTCCAAACACCCCCCTCCCCTGCCCCTACCCCTACATCATTTAACCATGGCACCAACACAGGATATGCACTATTTTGGGTGCATCATAGCCCATAAGGGCTAGACATGACTGAGAAATACAAAAGGACACAGATGTAATCTAGGTGTGTCTGCAGGAACTACCTATCACACACAGTAGCACTGATGGGGACCTGCAGCATGGCGTATTTCAGCCTTGAAAGGTGCTGTGGACCTGGTGCTGGGCGCCCCACCTCACCCTCAGGGTGAGCACAGTACCCGCACAATGTGACGGTCTGTGGCTACTCTGTGCCAGTACCACACACGGTCAGTTCCCATACCAGGCCGAGGTGCTTCGGGGGTGCATACCCCATCTTGTGCCCATCTGTCGACTGCTGATTTGCATGTGCAGTGCATCATGGGTACAGGTAGGTTAACCCTATCCTGGTAACCACAGCAGACAGTTTGTGTGGTGCCGTGCAGTCCTTCTGCAGCCAGCCAGGGATATGTTAGCAGCTGTAGCCCACTGGTTACTTCACTGCCTGTGAAGCCAGCAGTTATAGGTTCAAACCCATGGTAGGGCTGTTTGAGGTATTGTCTATTTTTAATGTACATTAGTGCTGCCAGCAAAAACACCCTCAGAGTACTGTAACATTAAGGTGCCTCATAAGGTGCTCCATAAGGCACCCTATCAAGCGCCTTATAAGGTGTCCTATAAGGGACATTATAGGGTGGCTTGGCATACAGTGCACTTTATAATGTGCCCTATGGAGTGCGTTATGGGGTGCCTTATGCGGCACCTTAGGTTATGCCACCGTGAGGGTGTGTTTGCTGGCAGCACTAATTAAAATAAAAGCACAATGCCTCAAAAATCACTACCTAAAAGTAAAGGGTGATGCCTCAGCCAGCCTTATGCATTAGGCACACTGGGAGATTGAACTCATGACCCCTGTACCATCAGTCAGTGTATTAACCATTGTACTATACCTCTGTTTCTATGTTTGCATGTCTGGGTGCCTACTTAAGATTACCACGCATTAACGCTCTTAGCGGCACTTCGCCCGATAATGTGCGCAGCAGCGCGCATTATCGCACGATAATCCCATTTTGCTACTTTAAGACCGACATGCCCACTCCTTTTATGGCAGCCTGCACACTATCGTCGGGTGCACGTTAAGACAGTTTAGTAAACACTGCCTACTGATCACTTGCCAAAGCATACAGCAGTACATTACCTATCGCCCCAAATGAGAGTCCAAATGCACCTGTGTGCCTAATTATGACTGTGGGACACAGACCTCTGAATGGTGCGTGAACAATTCCAGCTGCTGGAATGTGGCCCAGGATGTCATGTTTGTCTCTGCATCACCCGTGATCATATGGGAAGGCAATGCCTGGAGGTGAATGTTGGGGTGGTGATGGGGTGGGGGGTACTGTACTATGCATGTTTTGACTGTGCCCATCGTAGGTAGCATTTCTGGTTAAAGCCTATGTTCACATGTCCAGAAGCTATGTGGGCCCACTTATTGTCTGCATGTGTTACATCAGAGGGCCTGAATGACAGCCTCACTGTCTCCCAATGGGCACTGTGTCTGAGAGTCACAAGGATGTTGTCAGAGTACAAAGAGACAGGGAATAGTGGTGTATGTGTCACCAGCAACTGTTCTAACATCCAACCCCATTTCCAACCTGCCATGCTACCATGCGCTCTTGGGGGGAGGAATGTGACTGCAGCATGGGGTAGTGCAAGTTCTCAAGGGTGGCTCAAGAAAATCTGCTTCCTGAGGCAAGGGATGAGATGGTGCCTCCTCTCGTATTTGGAGGGGAGGGGGGGGGGGCTTTCTCAAAACTCCAGTCAGTGACTGAACCAAACCAAAAAGCTGATTAGATTATAGGGAGGAAATGCAAGATGTTTGCACACCAAAGAATTAAAAGAAAGAGCGAGAACCACAGCACAGTTTATAAAACTAAATAATTCATTTTTATTTTATTGCTATAAACTGCATTATGTTTCTTGTTTTTTCATTTTGAACATATATTTTGCATCCACAGAACCTCATTCCTCAACAGTGGGTGGAAAGCAGAATCTAAAAAAAAAAAAAAAAATCTGATTCTGATCATCTCACTAACAACAACAACAAACATTCTCTAGTACCAGGCATATTTTGAACTAATACAAAACCCTACAACAAAGTCACAAAGTATCTATAGAGAAAATCTATCATACCATACCATATCAGCACTAAATTCCAAAACTCACATAAGGAGCCCATCCAAAAAAGCCATCACTGTAAATACTACAGTGGTCCCTGGAACATCCATCACCTATTTGAAAAGCTGCACAATTCAGATTACTACAGTACAGATCCCTATATACAAACTCCATGTTAACAGAACACCTGGTCTTGGTCACACACTCAAAACAGAGACCCTTACCAAGTACAGAATAAATTACCATAACCTAAAAATAAACATATGTAGATAAAAATTAAACTGCAACCCCAAGAAGCCAGATTTTGCATACTGTGCAATACCAGAGAAATAGAAAGAGATGCATTTCCATGTACTGTATAAAATATATACACCAAGTCTGATCATTAAATTGAAAATACAATTCTCTTCTAACTTTGTTGTCTGACCATTTTATTCTCTGATCCTGTAGGTCCCAATCTGAGGTTTTTTGCTTTCCTCTATCTCCCAGTGCACCCTCCTGTCTACTTTCCCCCAGGGACGGCATGAGGGTGATGCAGGGCCATGTGTGGAGACTCACTGCTGCATCATTTGCATAAATTTAGTATATTTCATTTTAAAATGTATATGCCGCCTATCTAAAATCCTAGGTGGCTCATAAACATACACATGCAATTTAGTAAAACATGCCACAATAAAACAAACATCATAATAAAACATTAAATTTGATTAATGAAAAGCCACTTACACAACCCCTCCCCCCACCCACCCACCATTCAAACCTTTATAAGTATCTGCACATCAGATTTATTTTGCTATGACCAGATTATTGATGAGGAGGGAAGATATAAAATGAGAAACTAATCCTTGTAGCCATGAATTCAAACGCTGGATTGGATTGTGCTAGAGCTGAAAAAGTCCAGAATTCAGCAGCGGTGAAGCTATCAGGCTACTAAACAAAATTAAACTGAGATGTTCGCTTAACATTTGAAAATTCTTTGAAACTGAATTGACAAAATATTTTAAATGTCAATCTCGCAGCATAAAAAACACAAAACTGCAACTCTCAAAAACAACACAAATTCCAGTACCCACCCACCCCAACCAACACCCTACAGTTGACCTCATCGAGATCCCAGAGTACAGGACCCATAAATCAAATCTACTATTCCATGCAACACTAACTTCCAAAACTCAGACAACATGGAGCGTACCTAGAAAAGAGCAGCACCATAAATATTGCAGTGGGCCCTGGAACATCCATATTCCTATTCAGAAACAAGCCAGTTTACTACAACTCCCTACATAGAAACTCCATGCTAACAGAACATGTAGCCTCAGTCACACATATGCAGAACAGAGACAGATCTTCACCAAGTAGGGAATATATCAGTACAAACTAAAAAAAGACATATGTAGTAAAAAAAATGCTTTTATCCATTACTGTTAGGTTTACAGGCTTTCTTTCCCAAAATTATACTTTACTGCAGAGTGAGAAGAGAGAAAGAACTCTCACACGCAGGCATCTGCATTGTAGGCAGAAACTAACATAATGGCTCAGCGCAAATAGTGTGAGTGCAACTAATGCAACCTCAGTGGATGGCCTTATTTGCACCAGCAGCTGTTTTGCCATGCTGAAATGCGGTAACTGCAAGGGGATGTAACTGCCTCTCTGCAGTTAGCCTATGGCCCTGCATAATCAAACTCTGGAATTAGTTACCAGAGGATGCAGTAAAAACTGATAGTGTAGCTGGGTTTAAAAAAGGTTTGGACAAGTTCCAGGAGGAAAGATCCATAAACTATTATTAAAAAGGATCTGGAAAATTCACTACTTGCTGTGAGACAAGCATTGTGGAACATGAGTGCCTTTTTGAGACCCTGCCTAGCACTGGTGACCTAGATAGGCCACTGTTGGAAACAGGATTCTGGGCATGATTGACCTTAGTCTGACTCAGTATGGCATTTCTTATGTTCATATGTTACCAGTTCAAAGCCTATGAAACATGCTGTTAAATATGCCAAACAAGAGGGGCTCAAAAGCACCCATGCAGCATCTCCCACGTCCACAAAAACAAGAGCTGTCGACTTGGCACCCTAACACAGCATGTTCCACCCTCTGAAAACAAGAGGGACTTTGTGATCCAACACAACAACTCCCACTCTGTATTGCCAAATTCTATGCTTTTCCTTTGACCCTGTCACTCACTTAGCTCACTGACTAGGCATAAATATTCTGGCAAATACAGTATGAGTTAACCCTGTCACTAGCTCACAGACTAGGCACAGACAGTTTAGCAAATACAATATGAATAATAATTAAGCACAAAGTTAAGCATCAATACATCACCGGATTATTGTAGCTCCACACTGCAGATCGGGGGACTGTTCAGCGATCACTCCGGGAAAAACTACAGAGACACTTCTGCCTCGTATATCAGTTGCAGTCCCGAAAGCTTGCTGAAAAATCCCCCTGTTAAGTATTCTAATCAGACTGGTGCTGGCTGCATGCTCTGGTAATTCATAGGTTAACATGTTGCATGCTCAAATCATGATTGGCTAGAGCTAATTTTGTGCACATGGTTCATACTAGGATTGGTCAGGGTTAATAGTGTGCTCGTGACCAACAGCTGGAAAGAATGTTAGCTGCTGAGTCACTGTATGAGTCACTGTATGAGTCACTCATCTAGTTTTGTCCGGCCAAACCTGTTGCCTGCTTAGAGAATTTTGACCTACAACATTCTTTGCTGGTCAGACTCTCACATGAACTTCTCTCCACCCCATCCACCTTTTTTGCTTTGGTTTCCGGGCAGGCTTCTGATCACCCCCTTTGGTATTAGAAGCTCAAACTTACACAATCGGACATGGTCAGACATCTGAGAATGCTCAAAGGACACATCCCCCATGGTCTACATTCCAAGGCTAGATGAAGTGTTCTTTTGTCATCATTAATGGGTTTCCATTTGTTTGCCAGAAGGACTCCTCCTTAATCTTCCAGCATCTTCCTGTCAAGGGAGACACCCCCCATGGTTTTAGAAGCAGCTCAAAGCTTCTACATTATAATTGATGAATTCTTATCCTGTCTACATTGGCTAGGCAAATGTTTCTATATTGGCCAAGAGAATTGTTCAAAGGCCAAGGGAAGAATTCTGTCTCCCTCTCTGGCCTTCTAGCACTCCCCAGGCTAGATGTGTAAAGATCTCTCACTAGACTGTAAATACAGCTTTGGTCTCTGAGCTAGCAAGTTGGCTCAGCATGATTCCTCACAGGCAGAATGGCTCATGAGTTAGAATGGCTCATGAGTTCAATTTCTTGCAATTTCTTTGCAAAGTAAAGTACAATATCTTTGCTGATCCAAAAATCCAAAAAAATCTTTAATTAGTAATACATTCCACCCTTGGATCAACAAGGATATTGAACGTAAGCAATGGCTGAATCGCCTTTGTAATTCATTTAGAAATACAGTAATAACAACTTGGGCTAAAACATAGTGGATAGCATTAAGGCAAACGCTGGAGGGGACAAGCCTCAGTGTAATTTGGGTGATATTTTCCCATTCCCCCCCCCCCCCCCCGGTATTACAATTGTCAAAGCCAAATGGCTTGTAGGTCTCAGCTATCTTTATCAGTTCCCCATGCAGTGGGGGATTCATTTCACCTGCACATTCAGAACTTTTTCCCACTGTACATTTGCCCCATAGACTTTAATAACTAAAATCTGGGGAACAGGTGACATAAGCAATTGGGCACATGATGTTCAGCAGAAATAATCCGAGATACTAAAATTACAGTTACTTTCCAAGGAAACAATAACAATACATAAGGAAAAAAAAATCATTCACAAAAGTCCACAAAAGTCCAATAGTCCTTTTCCTATTTTCAGATAATTTGGCCTGCTTCTCAGCAGTTTTTCAGGACTCCGTAGTGTTATTTTCACCTTTCTCTGAAGTTTAAGCTTGGCCTCTCTCAACAGTTGAACCTCTCGTTCTCGTAAGTGGACATCTTGGCCTTTCTTTCATTGTGACACATTGAAGCAGATAGGAACTCCCTCACACGTTTCTGCGGTGTATAGTTTGGATTTCTCGGGATGGTCTGCTCCATCTGGACTCTGGCCAATTCCATCTGCTGGACTCTTTGGATTGCAATTGGTGACATGGCTCCAGGCCCCATTCAGAAGAGCAGCACCAATATTAAATGAAAAGACTAAAAATTCTAGATTAGATTTCACAATAAGACAAACTTAATTCCATCTATATTTACTAAGATCATATCCTACAAATAATAAATATTGCTTTTATAAACTTCCAGTGATCTACCAGTAACTATCTCGTATGGTGTCAATCTTATCTCGCAGTTTGATTAACTCCTTGTCTCTCTATCACTGGAAATTCATTTTGCTTGTAGGAAATATTCCATTTTGCCCTTGACTGACCTTTACATGTTTCAGATCAGACAAGCTGCACACACGTGTTCTGCAATTTTGGCAAGTTTTAGAATTATACCCAATTGTGTGAGAATTTGTCATCAAATCATTCCCCTTTGCCTTTGCATGCCTGGCCAGGACATACAGAGGAAAAGTGAGGCACAAAGCATCCGGAAGTAACACATGGCCAGTGTGGGTTTTCCAAAGCTCACCAGGGTGCAAGGTGCACCCAGCCTGTCAACAAATATCTATTTCTTCCAATTGTTGAGTATGACTTCCTGAATTGAAGCTTTTGGAGACGGCACAGTCGAATAAAGTGCTCATAATTTTTTGTTTACATATTCATTAGGAAAATACATCACTTCAAATTACCTTCATCAGTTTATTGTCTATCACAGTTTCTCCTTTAATATTCCACTTCATCCCTCATAACACAACACTTTTTCATCACCTGCATCATTCCACCAACTCCTTACATAGGTCCTTTTCCTGTTTCTTTTATACCACACTAATGTATCCTTATTTGGCAAGGCTGCTAAGAATATCAAACAATTGTTAATAACTTAAATTTTGATTCTTCTCAATAAGATAACAGTATGAGTAAACAGTGTCCCTTTCCCATCAACTTAATTGGTCCAATGCTAAGTGGACATATGCTCATTCTAAAATAGGAACAATCTGGGTAAAATCCTTACAATATAAAACTATCATTTTGCAGCATTCCATAACATCAACCCCAATAGAAAGAAATATGGCTCATCTCTCACGTATAACTAGAATCTGTCGTATACACTGTTCTCAGTGAGAGTGCTGTTAGACTGATTTTAAAATTGCAGTGTTCACAAGGATTTGTATAAGCTACTCATTAATTATGGTGTCAAAAAGAGATCCTTTTGAGGTGAGAGATCTAAGAGGGTACAAGGCATTGGTGGCTAGGCCTCATGACGATCCTCGGGTTCTTCTTTGCCTATTCCACCCTGCCTATTCATGTCTCTTCAGAGGCATAAATATGCAAGGTTCCGGTTCTTCAGGCCTTGTGTGTCCTCGAGGCGTCTTAGCCCAGATCATCACACTGGAAGCAGCACATTTTCTTCTTGGATTGCAAGGCAGCACATTTTCTTCTTGGATTGCAAGGCATTTGTGGCTTCACCTTTCTGCCTCTCTCTCTCTCTCTTATTCTTTTCTCAAACCTCTCCTGGATCATTGCTGACAAGCAAGATTTGGTTTTATCCAATCAACTCAAGTTCTCATTATTTTCTGGGAACTCAGTTCCATCTTTAATCTATATTTGCTCTATATGCTTGAGAACAGAGCAATTTCATATCAGCCTCTGTCTAAAATTTCATCAAACTTATTAATGTTTTACTCATCTGGTAATTGCTGTGTGTGTACTGGACCTCTGTGTAATGTACTACTATAACAGGTGTATTTGGTAACATAAGTGCAAGGGTATAAATTAGAGAAAATTAATATCTCACAGTGCTGCAACATATATCTGTTTTCTCTGCAACATATATCTATTTTAACTGAAATAGAAACTTTTTACTAACACGTAACATTCAAATACAGGAAAACAGGTGAATTTATCCTAAAATCCAATATTGTAACAAATAAAAACTGTGATGTTACTATCTTGTCCCTCAGTCATCAGCAGTTCAGGAAACAGGCATTCTCAAATGACGGGAAACTTCTAAGAGGTGAAAATTGTTCTTGGTCACATTTAAATTAACTTGAAACTGGAGCTGTTTATGGTTAACTATGCCCCCTGGGGTGCTTGCCACAATTTAAAAATCCTCCTTTAACTTTTAAGTTTGCTTGGTAGCATATACAGTCAAAGACAAAGAATAGATGCATAACATATTAATGATAAAGATTACCTTCTTATTTACTCAGGATTTAATGCCCCATTGTCCTGTCAGGGTTCTCAACCTCTACTTTGGAGGCAAAAAAAAAAAAACAGTTTCATGCCTTGTCTGTTTGATCTAGTCACTTCAGCATTCAGGGACTATAAAATCTACTGGAGTAGCCAGTAATGAAAGAAAAACAGTTTTTTTTACTACAAACATTTGAATACAGAACAAATCAAAGCTTACAAGTGCATTATACCTTTCTGATCAGAGTTTCTCTTAACCAGGGACCTTAAAAAACAAGTAACAATTAATACTAACTCTACGGGACAGGCATCACATTAGATATGCAGGCAACAAAAGCAACAGTTGCAAGCATGTAAGGAAAAACCAACACCCAGTTCTCACTTAATCCTGACCCACAGGAACACTTAATGCCAGCCTTAAATATTTACAATATTCACATTTTTACACTATTTGCATTCTTCACTCTTTTCTTTTAATACATTATCTTTTCTCAAACCCCCACTCCTGGTACCAAATATCTTACTACATCAAAGGTTAACACCTTGTAATTAAGACGTGCAGTTTATCCACAAACAAAGCAAGGATACTTATCCAGAAAAGCAAGCAACTCTCCCAGTCACACATGAGTGGTCAGAAAAGAAAATTAGAAAGCAATTAGAATAATAGCTAAACACACTTAATTACAGAAGAATACCGGTAATACTTCACTAAAAGAGTTATGAGACAGTGCAGCTATTTACAAAGAATATTTACTTCACCAAACTTGCATCATGCAGTCTAGTAACATCAGCTGGGAGAACTCAGCGGAGTCTGCAGTAGTCTGGGATTCTTCATGCTTGCCCAAGCAGATCCACTCTCTCTCTGTCCTGAATTTACTTCACCAGATTTCTCATCATACAGCCCCAAAAGCTGCAGAAGTCTGGGATTCTTCATGCTTGGCCAAGCAGATCTACACTCTCTCTGCCCTGGATTTTCTCTATCCAGTGCTTGATTCCTATATGCTATTAACAGCACCCAGGTCTGTCCTAGGGTCCCTGCTCCCTTGAGCTTATTATCCCAGGACTCTGCCAACCCATTATGTAATAATTTAGGCCATCCCATCCTTGTCGCCATTTATGTATTGCCAAATTCTACGCTTTTCCTTTGACCCTGTCACTCACTTAGCTCACTGACTAGGCATAAATATTCTGGCAAATACAGTATGAGTTAACCCTGTCATTAGCTCACAGACTAGGCACAGACAGTTTAGCAAATACAATATGCTTTTATTACATTGAGTCCTTTTAGAATAATAATTAAGCACAAAGTTAAGCATCAATACATCACCAGATTATTGTAGCTCCACACTGCAGATCGGGGGACTGTTCAGCGATCACTCCGGGAAAAACTACAGAGACACGTCTGCCTCGTATATCAGTTGCAGTCCCGAAAGCTTGCTGAAAAATCCCCCTGTTAAGTATTCTAATCAGACTAGTGCTGGCTGCATGCTCTGGTAATTCATAGGTTAACATGTTGCATGCTCAAATCATGATTGGCTAGAGCTAATTTTGTGCACATGGTTCATACTAGGATTGGTCAGGGTTAATAGTGTGCTCATGACCAGCAGCTGGAAAGAATGTTAGCTGCTGAGTCACTGTATGAGTCACTGTATGAGTCACTCATCTAGTTTTGTCCGGCCAAACCTGTTGCCTGCTTAGAGAATTTTGACCTACAACATTCTTTGCTGGTCAGACTCTCACATGAACTTCTCTCCACCCCATCCACCTTTTTTGCTTTGGTTTCCAGGCAGGCTTCTGATCACCCCCCTTGGTGTTAGAAGCTCAAACTTACACAATCAGACATGGTCAGACATCTGAGAATGCTCAAAGGACACATCCCCCATGGTCTACATTCCAAGGCTAGATGAAGTGTTCTTTTGTCATCATTAATGGGTTTCCATTTGTTTGCCAGAAGGACTCCTCCTTAATCTTCCAGCATCTTCCTGTCAAGGGAGACACCCCCCATGGTTTTAGAAGCAGCTCAAAGCTTCTACATTATAATTGATGAATTCTTATCCTGTCTACATTGGCTAGGCAAATGTTTCTATATTGGCCAAGAGAATTGTTCAAAGGCCAAGGGAAGAATTCTGTCTCCCTCTCTGGCCTTCTAGCACTCCCCAAGCTAGATGTGTAAAGATCTCTCACTAGACTGTAAATACAGCTTTGGTCTCTGAGCTAGCAAGTTGGCTCAGCATGATTCCTCACAGGCAGAATGGCTCATGAGTTAGAATGGCTCATGAGTTCAATTTCTTGCAATTTCTTTGCAAAGTAAAGTACAATATCTTTGCTGATCCAAAAATCCAAATAAATCTTTAATTAGTAATACACACTCCAACATAAACATCAAAAAGGGCTTGGCAACCCCAATATAACTCCTGAAACAGCCCACTGGACAAGCATGGTGTTAATCTAAATATATATTCCACAAAAAACAAAGGAAATGCAAGATGCTCACACATCAAGGAACTACAAGAAAAAGTGAGAACCACAGCACAGTTTATAAGACCAAATTAAAACTAATTTTATTCTATTATAGACTGTGTTATAGTTCTAACTTTTTATTTTTTAATAAATATTCTGCATCCACAGAAACCTCTCCCTTGACAATGGGTACAGAGCAGAAGTAGGACTTTCACCCACAGAACTCAATATATTTAAAAAAAAATCTGATTCTGGTCATCTCACTAATAGACATTCTCCAGTACTAGGCATATTGGGAACTAATATAAAACCCTACAAAAGTCACCTAAGATCTGCAAGGCCAAATCTACCATACCATACCATACCATACCAGAATAAACTTCCAAAACTCATACAAGGGGCCTACTCAGAAAAAAGCAGCACTATAAGTACTGCAATGGGTCCTAGAACATCCATACACTTATTTGAAAAGCTGAACAAGTAAAATTACTACTATACAGATCCTTATGTACAAACTCCATGTTAACAGAACATCTGGCCTCAGTCACACACTCAGAACAAAGACCCTCACCGAATACAGAATAAGTGACTACAGCCTAAAGTAAAAGTAAAAATATGCAGACAAAAATTAAACTGAAACCCCAAGATGCCAGACTCTGCATGCAGTGCAACATTAGATAATAAGAAATGCAGTTCCCCATACTGTGTAAAATATACAGATAGCACAAATTCCAATCACTACCTTTGTTGTCTGACCATTTTATTCTCTGATCATGCTGGTCCCGATCTGAGGCTTCTGCTTTCCTGTCTTCTCTTGGCTCTCTTTCTATGGTCTATAGTCCATCTCCATTTCTTGTCTCTTCTTTTGTTTTCTTCACATCCTTCCATCAGTCTATTTCCAGTTCCAGTAACCCTCCACAGTATCAGCCCCCTATCCAGTCCTCACCTCCCAGTACCTTCCAATGTCAACCTCTTTGCATTCCCAGTACTTCCACTGGTGTCCATTCCCTTCCAGTCCCCCTCCTTCCACACTCTCCAGCCCCTTCTAGTCCAAATATCATCACAGGAATCAGGTAACTTCCACTCCCAGTACCACCCCCTCCCTATGTCAGCTCCCTTCCAGTAACCCTATCCTCTGCCCATTCCCCTTCCAGTGCCATCCACACATGTCATCTCCCTCCAGTCATACCCCCAGTACCATCCCTAGGTGTCATGTCTCTTCCAGCCCCCTCCTTCACCTCCATTTCAGCTCCCTTCCAGCCCCCTCTTTCCCCCATGTCATCTCCTTTGCAGTCCCCACCTTCCCCCCATGTCAACTCCTTTTATGCCCCCTCCTTCCCCTGGCAAACATGGCTCTTGCATCTTACAGAGCCATGGCTGTGATAGCACTACCAGCCAAGGATTCTGCAGCATTCAATCGGGTGAAACTTGTAGAACTTTATAGCATTGCCGGCCCCTTCATGGAGTTTCCCTTGGTGTTGGGATCTCATTTAAGTCTCCCCTTCCTCTTACCAGCCATTCTGTAGGTAAGAATATACAAGCAATGAGCTGCCAACAGAGATGCAGAGAGCTCACTCCACACAACCTAAGCAAACACCATCTTGCCTCCCCTCCCCCACAGTAGAGACATTTTTATTCTGTGTTGTATGCTACCCACCTAGAAGTACTATGGTAACCAAGGAATAAATATTCTCATAATAATAATATGGCATCCCAGCTTGAGATATTTATACTTTCCTATGTATTTTACAAAAGGTTCTGCTGTATGCATCCACACGTGTCAGCTCCCTCTAGTCCCACCCCTCATACCATGCAGAACCTTTTATAAAATGTACATAAGGACATATGGGAATATATTCGTAAGGACAAGCATGTCCAGCAGGAATAACTGTTTTAGTAAGAAACGTGTCCAAGAAAAAGAGAGGCATCACTTGAGAATTTACTCATCAATGTGCCAACATTTACTCATTCAAGTGCCAATTTTACAAACTAGACGTATAAGAGGCATGTTTACTAAACTGTGCAATTTTTAGTATGGGGTTTAACACTAGAAGCCCCAAAATAAATTTTACTTAGAAACCCAAAAGTGCGTCAATTGATGCATTATCACAATGACTGCGCTTAGCATGAAATGCAGATGTGAATTAATGTGAAGTTACTTATTTGTTAAATACGTGCAGTATGTGACATCATTACATGACGTCATTGTGTGTTTATTGTTTGTAAAGTCGAAGTAAAACTGTAAACAGTGATTGAGATGCACCACCTAGAGGGAACATGAATTTATACCTAGAAGCCCCAAAGTACGTCAATTGACGCATCCAGGACAATTGAGTGCGTCAATTGACGTACTTTGGGGCTTCTAGGTATAAATTCATTTTCCCGCTAGGTGGTGCATCTGTCATTAATTTTCGATGCACATATTTGAACATCTTGACCTTGCTAACAAAGTCTTGGAACATGACTGACATGGTTCTAGCAGTGGCGCTGGTATACAACTTCGAAGATGCATTTGCATCAATTGACACACTTTGGGGCTTCTAGTGTTAATGCACTCCAAGTGCACTATGGTAACTGTTACTCTGTGCCAGGTATGAGGCCACACTAAGAATCTTGCGCTAAGCTCCTAGATCTGGTTAGGGCTGAGACTGGAAGGTTCAGGGGTAGAGCACAGGCATCTTTAACACTTGCTAACTCTCAATGTTGCACGTAGCATAGGTGCACTTATCATCATATCAATGGGAAGCATTAAGTGACCCATGGTAATAGTGACAAATGGCTTAGTGTGGGGGAGGCTCAGAACTCAGGTTAACTATATGAGATCATGCTAGGCACACCTCTATTTGTTAGCGCACATCCAGCTCCGCCCCTGTGCTACGTTTCAGGGCTGAATGCACAGCACATTGTTGCACGTTAGTAAACATGCCCCTAAATGACAGTACTTACATATGTACATGCCAGATTTTACATCAATTGAGGATCTGAGCAATGTAATTCTTTTTTCATATACTTTAAGGCGCTTTTAAGTACCGAAGAGATAAGTACTGGTGCAAACCTCGGGTGACAACCTGTCCCTTATTCCAGCCTCCAGGCAGGCATAAATGCCAATGTCCAGATTTTGCAAGTACTTGTGCATTTCCATAGAAAAACTAGAAATACTCACATACTTTTTTGACTTACCTATAGCATACCCTCTTGAAATCTGTGTATGCTAGAGATCCACACTTGCATAACAACTCTCTAAAATTATTTTTTACACTATTTGCATGTGCAAAATCTGTACAAGCTTTCTAAAACGACCTGCATTTACTTGGATGATGCCAGTATGCAGCACAATCTACTGTAGCTAAACAAATACTGGAATGCTCAAAGAGTATGTCCAGGCAACAAATTAGCCAGACCAAATTTATCCTGCCAACTGGAGTGGGGAAAGGGTTACATTTTGTAAGATTTCCCTGATATCTGGACACATCTTTTGAATACTAGATTTGCAACATTTTACCCATAGAAGTGACTTTAAAAAAATTGTTTTTGTAGAAACTATTTTTCAAAATGAAGAAAGAATGTAAGGTAGTAACAGTTAAAATATGCTTCTTATAACATAGAAATGATATTTATCTCCCAGTGCTATTTTTGTCAACAGTGGCGTCTAAGGACAGATATTGGGAAAAATACTAATTACCCCTACTTGCATTCAGTGTCTTCTACTGCATATCAACCAAACCTAGGTAGTCTCTCATGGTTTCAGGATGGAATGGCAGCCATGTTTTCTGTTGCAACAAATATTTACTGAATAAATATTGGCCATAGGGTTTCTCAAATGTAATTGGTTGTGTGAATTAGTGCAAGTGGAGAAAATGTGTTTTCAAACATGAAGCGGTGGGTTGGAAAATGCGATTAACTCATCTTCAGAAATAAAATCTCTCTTTCCATAGTAAGATGGTGTGGGTATTCACTGTGGCACCATTTAAACATGGATATGAGAATATATTCAGGGCACCTTTTAGCAACCAAGTTAATTAAGAAGATATTTTCACTGCATAAAAATGTAGGCTGCTCAAAAGCAGCTCTGATTTATAATAGTTTCAAGCAATCCTTTGCCACTAGCATGGTGTAATCCTATCAACCTAAATGTGATTTTATGAGAATACCTTTGGCACTATGATTTAAGGTCTGCTAAACATTTCAGTTAGTTTAAACAAACCATGGGACACATTTGTCCATGACCCTCTCCTGAATTCATTGATGTAGCCAACAGATGAAGAAATCTAATTCATTAAAAACTGCTTTATGTTATAATAATTCACAAAACTGTATGTGTTGCTCATTCTGCTCAGTCAGTCTTTCCATTTCAAAATAACTTTATTATGTGCATGTCTTTTTTAGACAAACATCTCTTGCTGTGCCATAGCACATGGATTTCAGGACACCCTGTGAGGAGGTAAGCACATAAAATTCCCCTTGATGCTTGGCATGAAAATAAAAAGATGTGCTTGTTTTGTCTATATTGGACTCATTTCATCCAAATTTAGGACTTAAAAGTAATGCATGGATAAAATACACATTGATTTTCATGAATAGAAATATTTTAATCCTATTATTAAAAAAATACTTAACTTTGTGCTTATTTCTGTTAAAATGAATACTGCCCGAATTAGGCATTTTTTTTTTTTTGCTGGCCCTCACTGTGAATCTCATCATGCAATAACTGTTCCATTGCAATTGCTGTGGCAAAGTGCAATCAATGAATAAGTCCAGGAGTCAATTGACAGGGTCCAAGCCAGTTTATTGTGCACAGGCCCAGTCAGTCAAAGCTTCAAAAGGAACTGAGCAAAGGTTTATACAGAGACATAACCATTTATACCTCTTTTTCAGTTTGATACATGAGAATTTTCTATTGGTTCCAACTTGATACATGCAAACTTTTCATTGGTTATACATTCCCTGCACCTGTCCAATTAGAAATCCCTCCGGAGCCTAGCAACCGGCCCCCTCCCTTAGGATTGCTCTAACAATGGTGCAGTTCTTGATTTCGTTACTTTTCTACTGCAAGGTTAACTTTGGCTTCAGGAATGCATATACTGAAACATTTCTGTTCTTTCACATACAAGAGAATAATAGAAGACTTATGAATTCATGAAAACTTCTTATTAAGCATTTTAAAACAGTTTTCTCATTTTCCACAGATTTTTGGTTCTTTTCTAGCTATAATGGGAGTTAGGATCCAGGCCTAACTTACAGGCCTTTCATAGTAGCAGGCCATGCTAGGCCATAGCCTACAACATTCCCCCCTTTGATTATTCTCACCCGCAAGTAAGGAAGGGTGAGAATTAAATCACTCATTAGTCAATTAATACATTAGACTGATGTAATAGCATCATCGTCATGGGGTATAGGGTAATATTGCCACATAGCTAATACTTTCGCAGCTGCCTTCCACTCTATAGTGTTATCAATTGATGATGTTATCATGCGTAAGCAAAGGGGTAGGAGACAAGGGAGCAATAAGCACATGGCTAATATGAATAGTATGATAAACATAAGGGATTTCAGACCACCAATCCAAGAAAACAATGAACCAAACCACCCATCCATCTTTAAACTGTGCCAGGTCTGGACAGGCACAAATGTCTGCTCTCTCATCTGGGTGGCTAAATCTTCAACTACATGCCCATTATTATCAATCTGTAAACAACAACTACTGAGATCCAACTTCCCACATACCCCACCTTCAGCTGCTAACAAATAATCTAAAGCTAAATTATTTTGATAAATAGCTGTGCACATTTGCGTACTTTGCTTTGCCAGAAGGGTTAGTGCTTTACTAGTTTCATTGGTTATTATTTCAACAACAGCTTGCAAACGTATTATTCGATTAATCATATAAACAGGAGTACGATATCCCCAAGTCCCATCCTGCTCCCAAGTAGCAGGTCCATAGTATGAGATGATTCTTTCTGGTGACCATTCTTCAGATGACGCATCCCATTTGTCCCATTGGCCTATTTTCAAGGCCTCCTTCAGCAGTCGACTTCTGTACACAGGATATCCCAGTTGTTCTCCCTGGGATGTAGGCAGAAGGAAAAAGGAAGGTCGTATGGTTCCCAATACACATGCGCCTCCCCAATGGTGAGGAAGTCTGGCATATGCTCGGGTTCCGCAAATCCAGTACAGTCCAGGTGGTGCTTGCCAAGAATTATATGCTGTTAAGTTAGTCCAGATACTGGCAAGTTTGGGGAACTGAACTAGAGGGTTGGAAGGTTCAGTAGTGTTGACTCCTGACCACCAAGACGTCTTCTTAGTGGTACTGTTGTAGAAACTCTGATTGAGACAGACCAGCTGCCCCACTTCCATATTAAACATTGGTCCATAGCGAGAAAAACATAAGTTACCCACAATGGAGTGGGCCAATACCCATTCACTTGTGGTATTGTGTATATTAGTCTGATTATACGGAACAGAATAGTTCAGTTCTTGTGCCTCCCAAGGCCATTGGTCTCCCATTGTTGTTCCTCCACAAAACAAACAGTCTGAAACATGGAGACTAGATGCAACTGCTCCCGCTAATTCAAGAAATAAGTTCTGGGAGGCAGGAGGAATTTCAAACTCTGATTTCATGGCTTCATAGAAGGAGTGATGTATACGATAGGGTGAGGATACATGGGTTTTGGTGTTTAATTGCAGATATAAGATAGTCCCAAGATCTACACCTCCTCCTGCAATATGCAACCCAAACTTGTATCCTTGCTTCCAGTGGCTGGGGTTGGCTATGAGGAGTTGTAGAGGATTACAGGCACCTTTCTGGCATTTCTTGGGTTCTAGTAGTCTGATCTTTGTTAGGCTGCCTTTGCGATGATCTCCATCTCGTCCCGTCGATGCATTCTTCCAGGTAGCAAAATATACACATTCCCATTTTGGGCAAAAGTAATCATGTCTAGATGAAGTGGTGTAGATGGTGGCTGCAGTACTCTTTCCTGTACACCGTCCCCATCCATAGGCTCCTTCTGGACACATGTATTTATCATCATGGTAGTATGCTCGCTCCCATGACCCACATCTGTGGTAAACATTTCTGTTGATTGCATCACAAGCATCAAAGTTCAGGATGATAGGTTTGTGGGATTGGTGAGGGGTTTGGTCGCATTCAGGATGGCTCCATCTTCATCATTCCAGCGTATCTCAAATGTATGGTATGATGGGTTTTGTCGAGGGTTATAACAAGTCTTACTTTTCCCCTTTGTGCAAATGTTCAGTTCAGTGCCATTATAAACACACCGGCTGACTGTACCAGTGCAAGTATAGTAGGAATGATAGAGCAAAGTCTGAGTAATCTTTTGTCCTGTCCGGGTGGTGGTTATGCAGGCTGCACAAGGAGGTAGAGCAAAAGTCTTTTCCAGGATGCCCAAGATCACCACTCCCACAAGGCAATAGTGGAAGAACATTGTGATCACAGTCTTTGGAAGTTAACTGGAAAGTTGAGGATAATGAACTTTGCTGAGTTTTCTTCTGTTTCTGCGGTGATGGTCACTTTCGCGTGACGTAAGTGGATTCTGAAGATTCTCTATAAAGCTGGTTGTCTCCTCAAGGTGAGTCACAATGGAGTCTCAGGATCATTTACTGATGTCCATTGGCCAGGATCAGGAGCAGCTGCCGGCTTTACTCGACTGTGTTGGATCCAGGGTTCAAATTCTGCAACTTTCACTGCGGTGGGGGTTGACAGGATGACGACGTAGGGTCCCTTCCAATGCGGCGCCAGCGGGGTCTTTCTCCACTCTTTCACCCACACGGACGTTCCTGGCTTGAAGGAATGCAGAGGCTCGGTCAGGTTGATGGGTAGTCAGTCTTGCACCCACGTTTGGAGTTTCTGCAAAACAGAACCTAAAGCTAATAGTTCTTGTCTTGTTATTTCAGATCCTATCTGTCTCATGTCTCCCTTTATTCCCTGCACTATGGGTGGAGGTCGCCCATACAAAATCTCAAAAGGGGAGACTCCTAAGGATCTGGTAGGAGCTGAATGTATCCTAAGAAGGGCTATAGGTAGAACGTGGAGCCACTTTAGGTGTGTTTCTTGACAAAGCTTGGATAACTGAGTTTTCAGGGTTCTATTCATTCGTTCTACTTTCCCTGAGCTCAGGGGTCTGTAAGCAGTGTGTAACTTCCATTTTATTTGCAGAGCTTGAGCTAACTGTTGAGTCACTTGGGATACAAATGATGGACCATTATCTGACCTTATAGTTGATGGTATTCCAAATCGGGGAATGATCTCATGGAGCAATACCCTAGTGACTTCTCGGGCTTTCTCAGTTCGGGTGGGGTAGGCTTCTACCCACCCTGAAAATGTGCAGACTAACACTAACATATAGTGGTATCCATTTACACGGGGCATTTCAGCAAAGTCTATCTGTATATCACTCATGGGGGTCACCCCTACTGACTGAACTCTTGGGGGTGGAAAAGGACCTTGCTTGGCATTATTTTTGGCACATATCAGGCATTGCTGTGCCACTGAGGTGGTCAGGGATCCTAGCAGTGAAATACAGAAATGGGGCCTCAGAGCTTTCTTCATGGCTGTTTTTCCATAATGTGTGGCTTGCTGAAAAGCTTGAACAAAGGCTGGCCCTAATGCTTCAGGGATGACTGTAGGACCTGGAGGTGGACTACCTTCTGGGGGTGGCAGCACTATCCAACCTTGTTCTGTTAAGACTCCTCCCTCCTTTTCGCAATAATAGTCTAGCTCTCTTGTAGTATATCGGGGTGCCCAGGAACTAAGGGGCACAGGGAATAGGGCTGCTTGCATTACGGTATCTTGGTTCCAGCTTGTCCTGTGGTGGAAGCCTTTCGGGCTGTGGCATCTGCAAATCTATTCCCTCGGGTGACTTCTCCTGCTCCTGCCTGATGACCTCGGCAGTGCATGACTGCCACTTGTTTGGGGGCCCATACAGCATCTAATAACATCAATATCTCGGGCCCATACCTAATGTCCTTACCCCTTGAGGTGATCAACCCTCACTCGTTATACAAGGCTCCATGTGCATGCAAAGTAGTGAAGGCATATTTGGAATCTGTGTACACATTTATGCAGAGTCTTTCTCCTAATGTCAAGGCTCTGGTGAGGACTATCAATTCAGCTTTCTGTGCAGAAGTTCCTGGGGTCAGGGCTGAGGACTCAACTACCAGATCAAGGGTCACCACTGCATATCCAGCACAACGATGTCCATTGATGACCAAACTGCTTCCATCTACAAAGAAAGTCCGTTCTGGGTCCTCTAGAGGGACATCGGTCAAATCAGGACGACTTGAAAATACAGTGTCCATGGTTTCTAAGCAATTATGATCAGGTGGCCCAGGACCAATTGGAAACAATGTAGCAGGGTTCAGAGCTTGACTAACTTTCAACTGTATCTGAGGGTTTTCACACAACATGCTTTGATACTTCAACATTCGTGCATTGGTTAGCCAGATGTTTCCTTTTTGTTCCATGAGAGTCAGAACAGAGTGTGGCACGGTGACTTGAAGAGTTTGTCCTAGTGTGAGTTTGTCTGCTTCGCCCACTAGGAAGGCTGTTGCTGCAACAGCTCTCAGACAAGGGGGCCATCCTTTTGCAACTATATCCAATTGTTTTGACAGATAAGCTACTGGCCGTTGCCAGGAACCAAGAGATTGGGTCAATACTCCCAATGCGTTTCCTTGTGACTCATGGACAAAAAGATGGAAAGGCTTCTGAACATCTGGAAGACCTAAAGCTGGAGATGACATCAGGGCCTTTTTCAAAGTCCAGAATGCTACATCTTGTTCGGGTCCCCAGTCTAGTGGGGATTTTTCCATTCCTCTGGTGATTTGGTATAGTGGTTTTGCAATCAGGGCAAAGTTGGGGATCCATATGCGACAATATCCCGCGGCCCCCAGGAAGGCTCTTACTTGCCTCCTAGTGGTTGGAATGGGGATATTACATACAGCTTCCTTGCGTTCTGGTCCTAAACGTTGGATCCCACTGGAAATTGGAATCCTAGATACTTGACTTCAGTTTGGCACAGTTGTGCTTTGGCTCTTGAAACTCTGTATCCAGCATCTTTGAGAAGGTACAAAAGTTCACTAGTAGCTTGTAAGCATTCACTTTCTGAGTTGGTGGCTATGAGCAAGTCATCTACATACTGAAGAAGAACCCTTTTTCCTGGGTCCACTGGGTAACTTGAGAGATCTTGATTCAGAGCAGCACTGAAGAGAGTAGGTGAATTCTTGAATCCTTGGGGTAATCTGGTCCAGGTGAGCTGACCCCGCCTTCCTGTTGTGGGGTCTTGCCATTCAAAAGCGAAGAAAAGTTGACTGGTGGGTGCTAGGCGCACACAGAAAAAGGCATCTTTCAGGTCCAGGACGGTGAAGTGAGTAGCCTCAGCGGGGATCAGTCCCAAGAGAGTATAAGGGTTTGGTACTACTGGGTGTATAGTTTCAACTGCATCATTTACTCGCCTTAGATCTTGTACTGGGCGGTAGTCCCCTGTCCCAGGCTTCTTTACTGGGAGAAGGGGGGTGTTCCAAGGTGACTGGCATTCCTTGAGAAGTCCGTACTTCAGCAGTTTCATCAAATGGCAGTGGATTCCTTCAATGGCTGGTCGAGGGAGAGGATACTGCTTCACATGCACTGGTTCCGCTCCTGGCTTGAGGGTGACAATGACAGGGGCTATGTTCTTCGCTAGGCTAGGTGGATTATCTTCTGCCCATACTTCAGGTGGGGCTATAAGGTTGGTAGGTATACAGGGACTGGTTGACTTTATTGAAGGTGCACTATAGATCCGCCATTCTTCTTCTCGGGGAACAGTAAGCACCATCAATCCAGCAGGCTTTGGGTTCACAGTCATTTTCATTTCTCCCCCTTCAGCAAAGGATATTTGGGCCTGGAGCTTGGCAAGCATGTCTCGGCCCAGTAGTGGAATAGGGCACTCAGGCATATACAAGAACTGGTGCGTTATCTTCTGTCCCCCTAGTTCACACATGCGGTTCTGCAAGAATGGTTTTGTGGCTTTATTTCCAGTGGCTCCCACGATGGTGACAGATCGTGAGGACAGAGGAGCTACTGGCTTGGCTACTACTGAATGTTCTGCTCCTGTATCTACCATAAATTCCATGTATTGGTCCCCTATCTTTAAACTGACCATAGGCTCCTGGGGACCCAGGGTGAACTTGGAGCCCGGTCTGGCCTAGTCTTCATCTATGTCATCCAGGTCATAGCCCGTTGCTACTGCCACTCCCTCAATGGCTTCCTCCCTCTCCTGCTGGAACTGTGTTCGATTCATTCCTCCTCTCCTTCGAAATCATCCTCCGGGCCTCCAGGGACTCCCTCTTCCCCTTGCAGGGGCAGAGTCCAAATGCGGGCACTCATTTCTCCAATGTCCTTCTTCCTTGCAGTAGGCACACTGATTTGCACCTAATGGAGGCCTTTTGCTTCCGCGGCCTCTTCCACGTCCTCTGGTCCTTTGATTAGGAATACCTCCTCCACGTCGTTCGGTTATAGCAGCAGCAAGAAGATCTGCCTTCTTCTTCATCTTTCGTTCACTTTCTCTGTCTCGTTCATTTTCACGATTCACAAATACTTTCTGAGCGACTTCCATTAACTGAGCTGTATTCATGCCCGCAAATCCATCCAATTTCTGCAATTTTCATTTTATATCTCTCTGGGACTGATTAACAAAGGCCGCATTTACCATGCGTAAATTTTCCTGAGCGGCGGGATCATATGGGGTATACAATCTATAAGCTTCAGACAACCGCTCATAAAAGGCCGTTGGGCTCTCATCTGGACCCTGGAGAACTTACGATACTTTCCCGATATTTATGGCCCTCTGGCCTCCCTTCTTCAGGCCCTGCAATAAGGTCTGGCGAAATCTGGTTAGGGCCGCCGCCCCCCCTTTCCTCATTTGGGTCCCAACTGGGATCTTCATTGGGGTATTCTGCAGCTGCTGCTTGCGGGGGATTTATTCCTCCCCTTTCTATAGGGTTTTCTTCTAACCATCGGAGGGCTGCTTGCCCGATTCGGCCTCGCTCCTCAGTAGTGAAGAGGGTGGACAGGAGCTGGCGACAATCAGCTCAGGTAGGCTGATGGGTTTGCATAATGCTAGACATTAATTCTGTTAATTCCTGGGGCTTGGCTGTATAGGAAGCATAATGCGTTTTCCAGTTTAATAAATCTGTGGTGGAAAAGGGTACATAAACTAAGCTGGTTGGTCCTGGTGCCATCTGGCCCTGATCATTTAAAACAGGCATTCCAGGCACTTGGCGTAATGGCATTAAGTGCCCTGCTTTCTCCTTCTTCTTGGGAGTCACGCTTCTTAAGTCATAAGGCTCCCGGACACAAATCTCCTTGGTGGGTGACCCTGAACTGGCAGGAGAGCCTCCGCTTTCTATCTCATCAGAGGACTCGAGTCCCCCTGCTGTGCTTGGGACTGACTCGGGACTTTCACTCAGGGTAGGGCGCTTCTTAGGCTGTTGCTTCGGTATTTGCTGGGGCTCCTCTTCTGGCTCTACTTCAAGTCGCGGTGCTGTGGGGACTAACTTCTGTGGGTGCTGGGGTAACCTATCCAGAATATCTGGGGACTCTGGGTCAGAATACACAGGCGGCTTCGCTTCCTTAGCCTTTTTGGTTCCCCTTGTAGTAGCTACAAATATTTTACAGTGCTCCTCATAACAGCGCTTCATCCATGAGGGCTGCTGTTCACATACACTTAACCAGGAATCTATATAGGGGAACTGGTCAGGATACGCTCTCAATATGAGCTGATGGATTTATAAAACTGTCTCAAAATCAAAGGTGCCCCCTCGGGGCCATGAAGCAACTAATGCGGGCCACTCCCTTTCACATAACATTTTTAATCTGGATGGAGTCATTTTTGTACCATAATCGCCCGAAAATCCTTTACGGAAATTCTTGATCATACATGCCAACAGAGTTTGTGTGGACTCCGTCCCTCCCATAATCTAAACGTACCTATGTACACTACCTACGTACTCAACGTACCTGCGTACGTTACGTACCCTACGTCCCTACGTACACGTAATGACGTACAAGACAACGAACAATAAGGATAGGTAGTATGGCTGTAGGTAAAGGGTCCGTACAGCCCACAGAACACTGGGGGGGGGGGACAAACACCACTTGCTTCCTCCTGTTTGCGACCTGGGCGCGGTCGCCTGGCCAGGAACTGCGCTACTTAGGAGTCCGCTCTCGCTCGGTCTATATTTCAAGACCTCTCACTCACACACGCAAGCATATTTCAACAAGACATCACATTTCAATATTTCAAGTGCCAAGGTTTTCTGACTAACTGACTATTCCAAATAAGAAGGGTCGATGGCTTCGGCTTCGGCTTTCCTTACGCGGAGCTTACTAGGACCGCCCTTATGGGAGGTGATCAGGCTCCCTTGTCTCGCGCATACTCATGCGAGATTTCCCAGTTAGTCTATACCAAATCTACCAAATCAGTCTTGCGCACGCAAGACGTTGTCCCAGGCTATTCTTTCTGACTATCGAACTACAAAAATGTCTACTCACTGGATCCGGTCCCCGATACCACACCAGCTTCTGAGTTGGAACCTGGACTCCCCCGGGTCGGAGGTGTTGGCCAGCTGAACCCGATGGCCTGCCGAGGCAGGCAGAACCCTCTCCGGCACAAAGGGGCCGGCGGCGCCTGAGGTTTCCCCCGCGGTCGGACAGACACGGTTCCAACCGGGCCAAACCTCAAGGCGAATTACGTGGATTACTCACTTGAATACCATTTACCACTCGCACTTCCCGGCCAATGCACCAAGAATATGCTGTGGCAAAGTGCAATCAATGAATAAGTCCAGGAGTCAATTGACAGGGTCCAAGCCAGTTTATTGTGCACAGGCCCAGTCAGTCAAAGCTTCAAAAGGAACTGAGCAAAGGTTTATACAGAGACATAACCATTTATACCTCTTTTTCAGTTTGATACATGAGAATTTTCTATTGGTTCCAACTTGATACATGCAAACTTTTCATTGGTTATACATTCCCTGCACCTGTCCAATTAGAAATCCCTCCGGAGTTCTTGATTTCGTTACTTTTCTACTGCAAGGTTAATTTTGGCTTCAGGAATGCATATACTGAAACATTTCTGTTCTTTCACATACAAGAGAATAATAGAAGACTTATGAATTCATGAAAACTTCTTATTAAGCATTTTAAAACAGTTTTCTCAATTTCCACAGATTTTTGGTTCTTTTCTAGCTATAATGGGAGTTAGGATCCAGGCCTAACTTACAGGTCTTTCATAGTAGCAGGCCATGCTAGGCCATAGCCTACCACACAATAACCATTGTGATAAGGAAGCTTATCATAGCTCAGGTAGGAGCTATAGAAAAGATGATGTGACTCTGAACAAGCAACCTGTCAGTTCTGGTAGAATTGAGAAAACAGAGTTTTCACATAAAAGACTACCAGTCCCAGAATGCACCAGCTTTCCAGCAGCCATGAGAGGGGCTGAAGTGAGAGAATGTGTGTGCAATCAAGAGAGCTATGAGGTAATCCCTAAGCACTCATCTCAAAGGGCAGGGCTTGATTCAACACAGCTGCGCTGTGTTAGGGAGCAGCACACATTAGGAAAGAATAAGAATAGAGATTATTCTTCAGGAAACAGTTTCAGCAACAGTTTCAAGAACAGCTTCAGGAAGAGATACAGAGGGGAGAGCTTCAGCAACGGCTACAAGCACCAGTATCACCTGGAGAAACAGAAGCCAAGCCAAGCGGATAGAGAAAGAAGGAAACTCTCTGGAAGGAAGAGAAGAAAGCCCATTGGAAGGTCTGGGAGATTCCAAGGCAGTACCCATACTGGGAGGTATTCCAAATGCCAGCAGAGTCCATTGGACTGGATTCAGCCAGAGGAATAGATTGGCAGAGATAGGAATCACCAGTGGCTACCTGGAAGAGAGAAGACTGCATGTGGAAGGGACTTTCAGACCAAGGCCAGAAGGTATGTGAGAGGAGATCCAGTGTCCAGGGATCAAGATTGGAAGGCTGGACATCAGAATTGGATTACATATTGGCCAGGCTTTACAGAGAGGAATTATGATGGCAGGAGAGGCTCAGGTATGAACACTGATCCAGACCCTATCTATAATAGAGAATGGCAGCAAGGGAATAAGCATTCTCATGATAGTGCCTTAATGAAAGACTCATCTGTGCCAATGTATGATATTGACCCTATGATTGTTGATGAAGGGGGAGATACAGCAGATGAAAGTACAATTTATATGGACTGTTCTCTATCTAAATGCTATTGCTAGTTTTTCTGTGAGCAAACACATCAGCCATCACAAAGAAACCTAACTTTGTTCTTTATTTCCACTGCAAACAGCTCTTAAAGCAGGATTTGGGCTCACACAGTAGCAGCCAGCCAGCTAAAGGCTTTCAGCTGGTCCATTGATAGTAATTAGGGCTGCACCTGATTGTGTGTGTGAGCAAGGGAGAATCACTGCTGAGATCTGCGTGGAAAATAAGCAGAAGTTAACCTAACCAGCAAAGTTTATTCTTTTCTTTGTGCCTTTGTATTTGGTAATTATTTGCTAAGAAAACATTAGCTAATTGCCTGACAAGCTGAAGGTTGTTTCTGGTTTACTTTGTGACTTTTTGTTATCCAATTTAAACACTGCAAGCAAGTAACCTCATTTATAGTGCTATCAAGCATACATGTGCTGGGTGAATTAAACCCCATCAATAAAAGAAGTATTTTATTGATCTTACCACTTGGTTTCACAACTCAAATTATTGTCATCAGCTGTGTTTGGGAGTGAATGAACTACAATACCCACAATACCTTGCAAGAATCATATGAATATATGCATCGTCAAGATTGTGTAAGTTCTCACCCTAGGCAGCTGTCTGACACCATATAATTAGCGTAAATAGCCATTTACACAGACGGAGATTCACTCTTCTGGTATCATCTAGCTCTGGAATTTGACAGAAGATGCAATATAAACATTTTGTCAATCCAGAATCATGGAACAAGTGTAAATATGCTTCTCCATACTGCAGTCACCGGTCTGCTTCATTTTAAAAAATAGATTGACCTCCAAGCAGGACATGCTGTGGCCACCCTGTCCATGCAGGTGGTCACAGGGCACTACAATGTCCCAGCCATTGTCCTATGCCCTGCACAGATGCATCCTGCCCAAGCAGCCCTGTCTGGGCTATACCCACAGTACCTTGCTCCTCATTATGCACATTGACAGGCTAACACTGGAAACAGTGCAAGCAGTGTGGGCTGTGTAAGGTGTTGGCAGCCACCACATACTGGATAGACAGACACACACTCCCACACCTATGCCAGCATTGTGCAAATATAGAGGCTTTTGGCAGCCCTGACCACCACACCAGTCCTGAGCACGGTATGGAGGGATGGCTATGGTACGCAATACTGTTGGGGTCACTCCCCGGGGTGGTAAACACTGTCAGAAACCAGAACTGAAACACACTCCACAGATATCAGAAAAGGTTGCTATGATGCAGTTCAATCAGCAAATTGTGCTTAACTTAGGAATTGCTATCTGTCATTAATCATAGCAACCTTTTGATATTTGTGTAACGTATTCCCAGGTTTAGGGCAGCATTCCAAAGGTATGCAAGTGCTAGTATTGGGAGATGCTGCTGCACGCAGGGCCCAACAGCCTGACTCTCCATGAGGTGTTGGATAGTGGAGCCTGTGGGTGTGGGTGTTTGTACCCTGTTGGCCTCTAGGGCAGGGGTTCCCAACTCTGGTCCTGGTGGGGCAAACACTGTTTAGGTTTTCATGCTGTCCCTAATGAATATGCATGAAATATATTTGCATACCATGGGGGCGGCACATGCAAATGCAGCACAGGCATATTTATTAGAGAAAGCATGACACCTGAATGGTGTTTGAGCCTCCAGGACTGGAGTTGGGAAACTCTGCTCTAGGTATTGCACATGTTTATGGTGTCTGTGCTCTGTAGGGTAAAATATAGGCGTTTCAAGCATGTTGATTCTATCTGCACTAAAGGTTCCATTGTTATTACCACGATTTAGTACTGGGGAAAATGTGGGGACAGGGTTGGCATTAGCTACAGCTGAGATTTGAACTTGTGACCTTCTGCTTCTGAACACTCTGGCTGTGTGTACTGCACCACACTGTTGCCACAGGGATAGTTCATTCCATGGGGATACCATGTCTATTTGTCAGACAGACCCTGTCTGTTGCTTTGCACCGTACCCACCTCAATGGGGCTAGGCCATGGTCTGCTGTGGGCAAATGCCACTGCCCCCTCCACCACCAGCACCCCTCTGCCACCATGCTGACATGCTATTATGACGGTGGTGCTGGTGGTCTCAGGCCATCCAGTATGCCGGTAGTCAGCTGCCTATGGTGTGGGATCTGGGGTAGGGGTGCCTGCATAGATGTCCGTGCTCCCCCCCACCACCGCCTGCCAATGTTCTGTGCCCTTGGGGGTATCTGCTGGGTACTATCCCCTGTGACACTGTGAGAAACACACTCGTGCCCATGTTGGGCCCTCATCAGTTGCTGTCTGGCTACTCTACAGTTTCAGCATTCCTATGTGCCACCTAGGCATCTGCCTAGTCCACACTGTGCCCCATCTGGACCACAGCATGTGGGGCCTGCAGCCCTCTGTATCCCATTTCCAGCATCTGTACAGTTGCCCTTTCCTACATGCCAACCCTGCTGTGTGGCACATGTGCACACCATAAGAAAGCTGCCCAATATAAAGGGAAAACCCTGATCAGCGCTATTTCAATGTGGGATCATTCACCTTGTAGGGAGACAGGGGGACAGAGCATAAACCCTTCCAGACATGATATCTTTTTTTTTTTTTAGCTTTCTCAGTAGTGTTTTTTAATGTTTCTCATTAATATCACTATTGGCCAGCTTAGTTATGGGGATTTAAAATTTTGTTCAGGTCATTTTCTGTGTTTTTGTGCCTTTTTGTTCTGTGCACATGTATCACAACTATCACTTTTTCTAGGTTTTCCTGGCTTTGTTGTACATTGCAGACGTAAATGGTTTCTCTTTCCTGCAAATGTGCCTTAACGCCAGGGTTTCACTGGCGTTAGTTTTCAGACCCAGATTCCACAGTGTTAGTGTGCATGGAGCCTCTCCCCTCCCACTCTCCACCCATTGACACCCTCTCTCCGCCCTCTGGGAATCCTTCCTCTGCCCTTTAGGGCCAGATTTCACGGCGTTAGGGTGCCTTAATGACACAGGCGCGTTATCACGTGATAAGTGATGTTACCATGCGATAAAGCGCCATTATCGCATGATAACGTCACTTATCGCACAATAATACTGCCGCTGCGACATTAGCGCCGTTTAGTAAACATACCCCGTAATGTTACCGGCGTTAGTTGCAGTCTTACTGTGACGAATGCCATATAAAGGTAGTGGGCATTCCGTTCTTAAGGTAGCATTTCGGGTTATCACGCGATAAAGTCCGTTATCACGCGATAGAGGGAGCCGTGGCAGGTTAACGCGTGTTAGCCTTAATTAGGTGCGCTGACATGAAAATCTTGCAACAGAGGTATAGCACAATGGTTAATGCATTGACTAATGAAACAGGTGTCATGAGTTCAATCCCCCAGTGGGCTTAATGAGTAAGGCTGTTTGAGGCATTACGCTTTATTTTAAATCAGTGCTGTCTGAGGCATTTTCTTTTTTAATTTAAATTAGTGCTGCCAGCAAACACACCCTCACAGTGCCGTAACCTAAGGTGCCACATAAGGCGCCCTATAAGGCACTCCAGAGAGCACATTATTAAGTGCACTGTCCGCCAAGGCACCTTATAATTTTCCCTAAAGGGCGCCTTATAAGGCACCTTATAGGGCGCTTTATAGGGCGCCTTATGAGGCACCTTAAGGTTACAGCACTGTGAGGGTGTTTTTGCTGGCAGCACTAATTTAAATTAAAAAAGAAAATGCCTCAGACAGCCCTATCAAATAACACCACTGTGGGATCAAACCCATGACCTCTGCTTCCACAGTCAGTGAAGTAACCAGTGGGCTACATCTCTATAGCTACTACCAAACCCCTGGCTGGCTACAGAAGGACTGCAGGTCACCACACAAACAGTCTGCAGTGGTTACCAGGATAGGGTTAACCCTCCCGTACCCATGATGCACTGCACATGCAGATCAGCAGTCTGCAGATGATCACAAGATAGGGTATGCACCCCCACAGCACTTCGGCCTGGTAGACCGACACATTGTGGGGGTACTGTGCTCACCCTGAGGGCGAGGTGGGGCGCCAAGCACCAGGTCCGCAGCACCTGGTTTAGCTGAGATAGGCTATGCTGCAGATCGCCATCAGTGCCAGTGTGTGCTAGGTAGTCTTTGCCCAGTGTGTGCTAGGTAGTCTTTGCAGATGCACCTGTGTCTGTCTGTATTTCCCAGTCACATCTAGCCCTTGTGGACTATCATGCACCCAGAATAGTAAATATCCATGATTTAAGTGGAGGGGGGGGCATTTGGATCCATAGGCGGATTAAGTAGCACCACACAACCCACCCTCTGGGGCTCAGGGTGGGGGACAGGATCTCCCATCAACAGATCCACATTCTACATCCCTGCAATGGTGGCAGTAGAGGGGACCATCAACCCCAGTCCTGCTAGGGAACAGGCACCCTACAGCACAGTCAATGCAGATCTGTACGCATCCATAAGGCAATGGCAGACAGACAGTAGGCCTGGAAATGCTCAGCTGCCCCCCACCACTATCTGACATTCTCCAGTCACTGCACCCTGCAAGGTGTCCCAGCCATACACATACTAACTGCAGACAGTCTGCTAGCTAGTCCATAGTGCATGTTCCTGGAGGAGATGCATGCACCCAAAACTAGAATGTGAGAACACACACCAAGCAGATAAGTCAGTGATTGGGCCCCAGAAACAAGAACCCACAAATATAACTTGAGAAAAATACTATATAGCACTATGGGGGAACCTAGCCATGTGGCCACCCTGTCCGTGCAGGTGGTTTCCGGGCACTATAATGTCCCAGCCATTGCCCTATGCCCTGTGCAGATGCATCCTGCCCAGTCCACCCTGTCCGGGCTATACCCACAGTACCTTGCTCCACATTATGCACATTGGCAGGCTAACACTGGAAAAAGTGCAAGCAGTGTGGGCTGAGGAAGGTGTAGACAGCCACAACACACTGGATAGACAGACACACACTCCCACACCTATGCCAGCATTGTGCAAATATAGAGGCTTTTGGCAGCACTGGCCACCACACCAGTCCTGGGCACAGTGCAGGCATGGCTATGGTACACGATACTGTTGGGGTCACTCCCCAGGGTGGTAAACACTGTCAGAAACCAAAACTGAAACATACTCCACAGATGTCAGAAAGGTTGCTATGATGCAGCTCTATCAGCAAACTGTGCTTTACTTAGGAATTGCTATCTGCCATTAATCATAGCAACCTTTTGATATATGTGTACCATATTCCCAGGTTTAGGGCGGCATTGCTAAGGTATGTAAGTGCTAGTATTGGGAGATGCTGCTGCATGCAGGGCCCAACAGACTGACTCTCTATGAGGCTTTGGATAGTGGAGCCTGTGGGTGTGGTTGTTTATGCCCCTGTTGGCCGCTGATCTAGGGCAGAGGTTCCCAACTCAGGTCCTTGTGGGCCAAACACTGTTCGGGTTTTCATGCTGTCCCTAATGAATATGCATGAGATACATTTGCATACAATGGGGGCGGCACATATAAATGCAGCACAGGCATATTTATTAGAGACAGCATGAAACCTGAATGGTGTTTGGTCCTCCAGGACTGCAGTTGGGAAACTCTGTTCTAGGTATTGCACATGTTTATGGTGTCTGTGCTCTGTAGGGTAAAATATAGGTATTTCAGGCATGTTATTTATTACCACGGTTTAGTACTGGGTAAAATATGGGGACAGGGTTGGCAGGAGCCACAGCTGGGACTTGAACTTGTGACTTTCTGCTCATGAACACACTGGTTGTGTGTACTGCATCACACTGTTGCCACAGGGACAGTTCATTCCCTGGGGATACCATGACTGTTCATCAGACAGACCCTGTCTGTTGCAGTGCACGGCACCCATCTAAACGGGGCTAGGCCATGGTCTGCGGTGGGCAGATGCCACTTCCCCCCCCCGCCACCAGCACCCCTCTGCCACCATGCTGCCATGCCATTATGCCGTTGGTGCTGGTGGTGCGCAGTCCCAGGCCATCCAGTATGCCGGTAGGCAGCTGCCTATGGTGTGGGTTCTCGGGTAGGGGTGCCTACATGGACATGCGCGCTTCCCCCCCCCCCCCCACACCGCCTGCCAATGTTATGTGCCCTTGGGGGTACCTGCTGGATAATCTCCCCTGTGACACTGTGGGACACACACTCATGTCCATGTTGGACCCTTTTTAGTTGATGTCTTGTTGCTTTACAGTTTCAGCATTCCGATGTGACACCTAGGCATCTGCCTAACACGCACTGTGCCCCAGCTGGACCACAGCAGGTGCTGCCTGCAGCCCTCTATATCCCATTTACAGCATCAGTACAGTTGCCCTTTCCTACGTGCCCACTCTGCTGTTACTGCACATGTACACACCATAACAAACCTGCCCAATATAGATGTGAAAAAACCCTGATCAGCACTATTTCAATGTGGGATCATTCACTTTGTAGGGGGACAAAGAATAGACCCTTCCAAACATGATATCTTATTTTTTGAACTTTGTCAGGGGTGTTGCTTTATGTTTATCATTAATATCTCTTTTGGCCTGCTTGGTTATTGGGCTTTTAGATGTGGTTCTGGTCCTTTTATATGTTTTTTTGCCTCTTTGTTCCCTGCACATGTATCACAACTATCACTTTTCTGGGTTTCCCCTGCCTTTGCTGCACATTGGTGACTGAAATGGTTTCTCTTTCCTGCAAATGTGCCTTAACGTGAGGGTTTCACTGGTGTTAGTGTTCAGATCCTGATTCCACAGCATTGGTGTGCCTGGAGCCTCTCCCCTCCCACTCTCCACCCATTGACCCCTTCTCTCCGCTCTCTGGGAAGCCTTACTCCACCCGTCAGACCCGGATTTCACAGTGTTAGTGTGCCTTAACGCCGCCGCTGCATTATCGCGCGATAAGTGACGTTATTGCGTGATAAAATTATCGCGTGATAACGTCACTTATTGCGCAATAATACCACTGCTGTGATGTTAAGACGGTTTAGTAAACATACCCCTTAGTCGTATGCCACAGTGGAGTAGAAGTGAATATAAGAAAAAAAAAAAACAAAAGGTTCACCCAAATGTTTTTGTTTGACCAAGGGAAACAAAAAAAATGTAATATAAGAGGTATCATACATTCGTCATATAGCTTGACATCTGTCCTCCAATTAGGTGTAACATCTACTTTTTTTCCCAGTGTCCTAGAACTGCTTTATAGCTGTCTTAATCAGCATGTCATGTATTCAATGCAATAGCTGTGGTGCCTTCATTCTAAGAAGAATCATTTGGCGCCTAAGAGCTTTCCCTATATGTCTCAGTTTATCTGATATGCATAAGAATTTGTTCTATTAAGGGAAGAATTAGCTGCAGTTAAACACACCTCCTCTAGGGTACAAAGTGAAAGAAATCCACCCCTGCTCCCACAAAGAATCAAACAACCCAGGAACAAATGGATCACATTGGGCTCAGGCAGGTTGCGACCTGTAACACAGAGACACCCTCTCCATCAACAGATATCCCTGCATAATGCCTTCTCTGCCTTGGAAAATGAGAGTGCCTTATTAGTGGAAACTGAGGTGCCCTTCAATGAGAAGGTTATTGCCCAATCTACTGATAATGCACCAAATATGAAGAAAAAAAATCACAAAACAGGAAAGTACTACTACTTGGAGATTCCATCATCAGAGGCATCAACTTGGGAACACAGTCCAAAAGACAGAAGATGGTTAAATGACTCCTTGGCTCTTCAACCAGCAGGAATACAAACCAAATTGTTGATGCAGTTAGTGCAGAAAGTGAGCACTCTAAAATTGATGTTATCATCCACTTGGGTACAAATGACCTGGCTAAAAACAGTACCTCTAGAATTCTGGGAGAGAAACTCAAGCCCATTGTTAACACTATGGCATTCTCAGAAGTTCTACCTGTTCTTGGATGCCTTCCAAGAGGCATTGCTTAGATAAATGGTTGCTGGATTTAGTACTCACCAATGGAGATAGCGTGTTGAATGTCTGAGTGGGTGCATCAATCATCACACAGTGTGGTTTGAGATAAAAGCCAAGGCAGAGTATAATCACAGCAAGCTCAAAGTCCTAGACTTCAAAAATGCTGGCTTCAGTAAAATGGCCAAGTGCGTGAAGGAGGAGTTGGCAGAGGGGAAGGAGGTAAGAGAAGTATAAATGCAGTGGGCTAAACCACAGGAGGCAATAAAAGGGGCAACCGATAAATAAGTAAGGAAAGTAAATAAAAACAAGAGGATAAGGAAACCTATATGGTTCTCCAAAGAAGTGGCTGCACAAATAAAGGCAAACAGCACAGCTTTCACAAAATTCAGAAGTTCACAAACAGAGGAATACAGAAAAAAATACAAGATAAAGCTAAACGAGACAAAAAGAGAAATAAGGATAGCAAAATCAAAGGCAGAAGAAAAGATGCCTAAAGATCTGAAGCATGGAGACAAAACATTTTCAGGTATATTCGAGAGAAGAGGAAGATCAGAGGTGGAATTGCAGGACTCAAAAATGCTGAGAACGGATTCATGGAAAGTGACATTGAAAAAATGAAAATGCTAAACAAATACTTCTGTTTTTACTAAAGAACATCCTGGAGAAGGACACCTGTGATTGACAAATATACAATAGGAATGAAGTAGATACAACACCATTCACAGAAGATGATGTGTTAGAACAGCTTGCAAAACTGAAAGTGGACAATGCCATGGGACTGGATGGGATAGATCCAAGGATACTGGAAAGAACTCAGAGAGGTTTTTGCAGGGCCTTTAAAGGATGTATTTAATACATCATTGGAGACAGGAGACGTTCCAAAGGACTGGAGAAGGGCTGATGTGGTACCTCTTCACAAAAGTGGTAATAGGGAAGAAGTGACAAACTACAGGCCATTAATCCTTACCTCAGTGGCAGAAAAAATAATGGAGGCACTCCGGAAAGGAGAATCTTGGACTTTCTCTCGAAACTAATTGGTTGCATGATCCAAGACAACATGATTTTGCCAAAGAACGATCATGCCAAACAAAACTGATTGAGTTCTTTGACTGGGTGACCAGAGATCTAAATCAAGGGCATGTGATAGATGTGATCTACCTTGATTTCAGCAAAGCCTTTGATACTGTTCCTCATAGAAGGCTTATCAATAAACTGAGCAGTCCAAGTTGGTGAACTGGATCAGAAATTGGTTGACTGACAGAAGGTGATGTTAAACAGAACTCACTCGGATGAAAGGAAGGTGAGTAGTGGCATGCTCCAAGGATCGCTCTTGGGACCAATACTGTTCAATATATCTGTGAGTGATATTGTTGAAGGATTGAATGGAAAAATCAGTTATTTGCAGATGACACAAAAATCTGCAACAGAGTGGACTCCCTGAGCGAGTGGGTAACTTGAGGAATGATCTACAAAAGCTCAAAGAATGGTCTAATGCTTAGCAATAAGATTGAATATGAAGCAGTGCAGTGTCATGCACTTGGAATGCAGAAATCCAAGGGAATTGTATTCGAAAGGGGATGAGAGGTTAGTGTGCATGGACCAGGAGAAGGACCTTGGTGTGATTGTTTCTAAGCTCTCAAGATGGCAAAACAGTGTGACAAGGCAGTGACCAAAGCCATAAGGATGCTGGGTTGCATACAGAGAGGAATTACCAGCAAAAAAGGAGGAGATATGAATGCCACTGTACAAGTTGCTGGTGAGGTCTCACTTGGAATATTGGGTTCAGTTTTGGAGACCATATCTCACAAAAGATATAAAAAGACTGGAAATGGTTCAGAGAAAGGCGCGACCAAGACATATGAGAAAAGACTTGAAGACGTAAATATGTATACGCTAGAGGAGAGAAAGGACAGGGTAGATACGATACAGACCTTTAAATATGTAAAGGGTATTAATGAACAAACAAACTTTTTTCAATGAAGGGGAAGCTGTAAAACTAGAGGGCAGAAAGGCAATATCAGAAAATACTTTTTCACTGAAAGGGTGGTGGATGCTTGGAATGCCCTCTTGATGGAAGTGCTGGTGGCAAATACAGTGACATAATTCAAAATGGCATGGGAGAGACACAGTGGATCCTTCTAAAGTAACAGGATAAAATCAAAATAAACTTAACTACCTCTTATATCTCAACAAATAGGGGTGACCTACACGGAGCGGTGGGTACACCCCTAAACAAAGGCATGGGGAGTGGTGACCTGCACGAAGCGGCAGATGCACCTACTCTTGCCACCTTGCTGGGCAGACTAGATGGACCATAACGGTTTTTATCTGCCATCATATACTATGTTACTATGTATCATATAATCAGGGCCAATTCAAGGGTATGAGATGCCCTAGCTGAAACTCATTCCCAGTGATGCCCTGCTCTACCCCTATGCCCATTGCCGCTGCTGCCATCATCTCCAGGATGACCAGTGTCAATATATTTAAAAGGCACCATGGTGCCGGAGTTACCTTCTGTTCTGGCACAATGGTGCCATTCATGCTTCCCCTCTCCCCCCCCCCTTCTGATTCTACTTCCTTCCTGTTAAAATAAGTGGAATCGGAGGAGAGTGGAAGTGTGGATGGCACTACGGCACTGGAACAGAAGGTAACTCTGGTGCCGCAGTACCTTGTTAAAGGTATTGCTGCCACTGCACATCTCAGAAAGGGGCAGCAGCAGTAGCAATGGGTGTCCCTGACCATTGGTGATCTAGGTGACTGCCTAGTTTATCTTATTGTCATGCCGACCTCCATATAATAAGAGCCAAATCCTTCAAGTAACCAGTCATAATGTTAGCATTTCATTGATCATTTGTATAATAATATATCTCAAATCAACAAACATGTATACAATTCATGTGACAATAAATGCTGTATTCCACACTGATCTGTGTCGCTTAAAAAGCTCATAAAATTCATAATGCTATTTATTACCCATACTCCCCCAATGCTAGCATTTTAACAACAGCAACACATTTTTCAAAAGGTAACACCTCTTCATCCATCAGTGATTTGTCCGCTCATAAATCTCTCATGTATGCCAGAGTGTTGTCAGGATGTAGGAGTCATGGCAGGAGTCTGTGAACCCCAGAAACACATCAGTTATATTACCCTGGGCTTTACAGACCATTTGCATGTTAAGTAAGTTTTTTGGGCATATTTGTCTTAATTTCACCATTGATGCATGCTTTGGCTTCCTTGCATGCACAAATCGATTGGGTGCACATTACTTTGTAGGTTATATGAACACAGAAGCGACTTGCACACACTTTTAATTTTTAGGTGCCCCAACACATGTCTTGATGATCCCTAGGGTAGGAAAAAAACAGACTCCCATGCTTTTCTCTCAACCCATAGGTGAACCAAGGCAGTAGCAAAAGAGGAAGAGATAGTTGGATTGCCACATTACAACCTGCACATTAAGGTATGGCACTGGCCATTTAATCATGAGACTATTTGCAGATTTTCTAATTCTGATATTATACAACAGTTTCAAAATTATCATTTTGCTTAACACAAATCTGTGATTATCTTCTGAAGGCAACTGGACAAAATTTGTATTTCTCAGGAGATTTCTTAAATGAATAAAACACCGAAAGAGATTTTCAACTAGGGTTATTAACATTAGAAGCCCCAAATACGTCAATTGACGCAAATGCATCTTTGAAGTTGTATACCAGCGCCACTGCTAGAACCATGTCAGTTATGTTCCATGACTTTGTTAGCGAGGTCAAGATGTTCAAATATGTGCATCAGAAATTAATGACAGATGTGCCATCTAGCGGGAAAATGAATTTATACCTAGAAGCCCCAAAGTACGTCAATTGACGCAACCAAGAAAATTGAGTGGTTTTCACCAGTTTTCTTACAACGACTAACATAAGAAGAGTGTTAACTAAATTTAAAAGTAACTGCAAATTAAAAAGTAACTGCAAAGTCCATGTCAGTTAACGAAAGAACAGCATAAGCATGTACGTTTGCTATTGTACATTTAGAGTCTATGCACAACTGGCGCAGATTGTAGATGGACTCTGTCCACAAACTGGACGCTTGCATTTATTGCACAGCATGAAAGTGTGATTTCATTTGCAGTTGGGCTTGACGGCACACATTACTCGCTTTTCCAGTTTGTTTTTCACAACAGTGGCTGCCATTGACTCGGAGTACGAACGTAGAGAAGCACAAGTTTGTCGCAGCTGCTCTGATAATGTGTGAATAAACTGTCTCCTTGGCATGGTGACACCGGTTTGCTTGCAGAAAATAATCCAGGCATTGATGGCCGCCAAGTCGAGAATATTGAAGAAAATGGCTAGTGTCCATCTATGACATCCAGATTTGGTTGACATTTCACGGCACATTGAGTCCAGCATGTTGACACTGCATTTATTCTTGTTGTAGTACAACACACATTCAGGCTTCAGCTTGCTGCTGGTTTCACATATCACACCTTTGTGCAAAGTCAACAAAATGGCAACAGTCTTCTTCTGTTTCATCTGGTACTGTACTACGGTCATTGATCCATTGGTGTAGAACTTGGATTGGTACAGTTCAAGTTTTGTAAGTGATGGTAGTTCTCTGCGATTCAGACGAATGGTGCTGACCAACGAAGTGCACTTCTCCAATAGTTTTTGAGCGAGATCACGGTTCTTAAAAAAATTATCGACCGGAACGTTGTATCCTCACATATAGGGGTATGTTTACTAAACTGCGTTAGTGCAAATTGCGTTAGGAGCCGCGTTAGTGAAAGGAAAGCCAAAAAAGGACATGGGCGGGACATCGTAACGACTAACGCGCGTTCCAAAAACTAACGAGCGTTACAGGGCGCCGTGGCGCGTTAAGCATATGAAGGCGTACAGACACAAATCATCGAAACAGAGCTGTAGCACAATGGTTAGTGTACTCATCGCTGTTACAGGCAGTATGGGTTTGAGTGCCCAGTGTGCCTAACGCAGAATGCTGTCCCAGGCAGCACCCTGTACATTACATAGGGAATGAGGAGGCATGTTTTTCTTTACGTTCAGTAGTTGTTAGTGAAACACACTCTCGCAGTGCGCATAGCCATGTATGTTGGTACGTGCGTGGCTGCATGCGTTGTTACGGGCGTAGCCCCGTGCGTAGGTACATGCGTTGGTACGTGCGTACAATCGTGCGTGGGTACGTGTGTTTTTACCAGCTTGGGCACCTTATAGTACAGACAATTTAGGGTGTCTTGCACTTATGCACTATGCTAACAGATGTACGTGTGATGGCCTATGGTTTATCAGAGCCTGAGAGCAGGCGCTGGATCTTCCCAGGGTTGGATCGTGCCAGTCACACCCATGATGCACTGCACATGCAAATCAGCTGTCCACAGATACACACCATGGGGAATGCACCCCCACAGCACCTCGGCCTGGTAGGGGGAAGTGACCATGTGCACCCCCACAGCACCTCGGCCTGGTAGGGGGTACTGACCGTGTGTTGTACTGGCACAGAGTAGCTACACACCGTCACATTGTGCTGGTACTGTGCTCACCCTGAGGGTGCAGTGAGGCACCCAGCACCAGGTCCACAGCACCATCCATAGCTGAAAGAGATCATGGTGCAGGTCCAAAGCAGTGTTAATGTGCAAGATAGGTAGTTTCTGCACAAACACATTGCAGTCAGGTGTAGCCCCCATGGACCCCCCCCAGCACGGCAAACAGGGTCTCCTAACAATAGATCCACCTTTTACCTCCCTGCAAAGGTGGCAGTAGAGAGGAACATCAACCCCAGTTCTGGTGGGGAACAGACACCCCCCACAGGGCAGGCACCGCAGCTCTGTATGCAGACAGACATCAGGCCTGGATATGGTAAGCTGCACCCCACCACTATCTGATATACTCCTGCAGCAAGCCATCAGCCACTGCACCCTGCAAGCCACTCCATCAAGACACATACCAGCTACAAACAGTCTGCTAGTTAGTCCATAATGCATGTGCCCAGTGGATATGCATGCACCCAGAACTGGGATGTCAGCATACACAGCAAGCAGATAAATCAGTGACTGGGCCCCAAAAGGAAACCCATATCTATCACATGAAAGAAATACTATATAGCACTATGGGGGTGCCTAGCCATGCTGTGGTCACTGCACAGTCAGGGTGAGAGTGATCTCTCAGCAGGACATACTGAGGTCACCCTGTCTGTGTAGGTGGTGGCCGGGCACTAAAATGTGCCTGTCACTGCCCTATGCCCTGTGCAGATGCACCCTGGCCAGGCCACCCTGTCCGGCCTATACCCATGGTACCTTGCTCCTCATTATGCACATTGGCAGCTCAATACTGGCAACATTGCTGGCAGTGTGGGCTGTGGAAGGTGTTTGCAGCCACCACACACTGGATAGACAGACAGACACCCCCACACCTATGCCAGCATTGTGCAACTATAGAGGTGTTCAGCAGCCATACCCACCACACCAGTCCTGGGCACAGTTCAGGCATGGATATTGTATGCAAGACTGTTGGGGGTCACTCCCCATGGTGGTACACACTGTCAGAGACCAGACCTGCAGCACACACCACAGACAGCAGAATGATTGTTATGGTGGAGCTCACTGAGCAAACTGTGCTTAATGTAGGAATTGATATCTGCCAGTTATCACAGGAAACGTTTGATAGCTGTGTACCATATACCCAGGTGTAGGGTGGCATTGCTAAGGTATGCAACTGCTAGTATTGGGAGATACAGGCAGGGCCCAATGTCCTACTTCTCCAGGAGGCATTGGCCAATGGGGCCTGTGGGTGTGTCTGGCCCTGTTGGCTGCTGCTTTACGGCAGAGTTCCCCAACTCCAGTCCTGGTGTTCCAAACCTGTTCGGGTTTTCATGCTGTCCCTCATAAATATGCATGAGCTACATCTGCATACCATGGGGGTGGTGCATAGATATGCAGCACAGGCATCTTTATTAGAGGCAGCATGGAACCTGAATGGTGTGGGACCCTCCAGGACTGCAATTGCGAGACTCTGCTCTGGGTAATGCGCCTGTTTTCTGATGTCTGTGTTTGGTGTGGTATAATATAGGCGTATTAACCATGCGTATGTTCTCTGCAATAAAGGGGTGTCTTTACTATCACTGTTTAGTGGTGGGTAAAAATATGGGGACTGGGTTGGTAGGAGCCCCAGCTGGGATTTGAACCTGTGACCCTCTGGTCTTACAGGCACTGGCTGTGTCTGTTGCACCACACTGTGGCTACAGAAATGGTGCAGTCCCTGGAGTTAGTTAAAGCGGCCTGACGAGTCAGAAACCCTGCTCTGCACAGGTTTACTGTGGGCTCATTTACCTTGTATGGAGACAAAGGTGCACATAAACCTCAAAACAGACCTCAAAAAAAGGGGCAAACACCCATAACCAAGCTGGGCAACAATGATATCATTGGGCAACATTACACACCACTCCCAGGAAAGCTCCATCACAATGAAATGATCTTTGAAAGGGTCTACGGAGCGTAGACCCTTCCAAATATCATTTCTTTCTTTGGTGCTTTCCAGGGAGTGTTGTTCATTGTTGCCCATTGCTATCACTGTTGCCCAGCTGAATTGTGCTTTTTACAATGTTTCTTGTGGTCATTCTTAAGGTTTTATGTGAACTTTTGGTCTTTGCACATGTATCACACTGCTCACGTTTTGTAGGTTTCCCCGGTTTTGCTGTACATTGCTGACGGAAATGGTTTCTCTTCCCTTTAATATGCCTTTAACGACAGGTTTTCATTCGCGTTGGAATTGAGCTCAGAAATTCAGCGCGTTAGTATGAGGGGAGCCTCTCCCCGCCCACTCTCCGCCCATTGACCCCTTCTCTCCGCCCACTCTCCACCTTCTGCGCTGTTTTAACGCACCGCGGAGGTTTACGATCGTTAACTGCGGTTAACGCGCGTAAAGTACGTTTAACGATCGTTAGCACATCAGAACGCGCGTTCGGACGTGCTAACGATTGTTAAACGTACTTTACGCGCGTTAATCACGATTACCGCACTTTAGTAAACATCCCCCATAATATGGCTGCATTAGAGTCATGACCACATGTGTTCCTAAACTGCCAACTCTTTCATCATCTTTCCCAGTATACGGTTTCACATTCAAACAGTATTTGGACTGCAATTCTGCCAAGATCCAGAACGTTATTCCAAATGTATCTGGCTTATTTGGAATGTACTGCATGAATTTGCATCTGCTTTTCGTTGGGAATAGTTGTTCATCTACAGCAGAGCTACTCAATTCCAGTCCTGGAGGTCCGCAACCCTGCAGGATTTTGGGATATCCCTAATGATATGCATGAGATATATATGCATTAGAGATAGCCTGCCAACCTGACTGGTTTTTGGCCCTCCAGGGCAAGATTTGGAGACCCCTGCCTTACACCTCTGTCATTTAAGATTGTAAGTGGGCAAGGTGCAGATGTCCAAGACATCAAAAAGGTTAGAATTTGTCACATTCCTCCTTGCTTCTCACCACCACCAAAGTATTGTCTATTAGACAACTTTTTGGTGGTGTTGAGAATCTAGGAGGAATGTGACACATTCTATCTACCCTTTTGATGTCTAGAACATCTGTACCTTGCCCACTCACAATCTTAAATGACAGAGGTGTAAGGCAGGAGTCTCCAAATCCAGCCCTGGAGGGCCACAAACCAGTCAGGTTGGCAGGCTATCTCTAATGCATATATATCTCATGCATATCATTAGGGATATCCCAAAAACCTGCAGGGTTGCAGAGCTCCAGGACCGGAATTGAGTAGCTCTGATCTACAGTAAGTGATTCTTCTGGTATGTAACATTTTTGACTGTTATCAATAAATCTGGATAACACCCATGTCATTAGGCTGAATTTGTCACACTTCACTCTTTCCTGCTGTGAAGCTCTGACATCAAATCGCATGAATTTCTTTACTTCTTCGTATCTGTTTTGTGACATTGTTTGCCTAAATGCTGCACAGCCATAAGTTGCGGACCACATCAAATCAATTGGAATGTTTTTGGCATTCATGAAACCTCTTAGATATGCCAGTCCCAGAAACGCTTCTATTTTCATCTTCGGCTACATCCCATGATGGGTCTGATAAACGGGCATACTCCACAGTGCAGCTCCTGATGTGACTCACAAAACCGTGGTCAATTATCAATCTAAATGCATCCACTGGTGTTTCAACATTACAACAATATGCAGTAACCCCACTTCTAGCAGTGAATACATTTCGGGCCTGCAATCTGCCACTGCTTTCACCTTGTGACATGATCTTCCATTCAGTCCCATCTTTTGCTACCACTGTTGACCCTGTTGTACTGCTCTTGTTTTCAGCGATTATTGGATAATGAGAATGAGCATCATCATCACTTTCATCAGTGTTTTTGCTGTAGTCTGAACCAGTCAAATCCTCTAAGCCTGCACATCCTGTAGCATGTAGGTCAACGTTTGAATCTGATTTAGTCGAATCAGAGCCACTGTCAATTTCCAAAATATCTTGCAGCTTGGCAAGTACTTGTGTTGCTGTCATGCACTACGGACGCGGTTCTCTCGTTTTCTGCACCAAAGCGGTAGCTGCAGCTGGCAACAGATCAACTGATTTTGCACCAGCAAATCTAGGCACTGCTGTCTTCTTACGAGGTCTCGGCATTCTGTACATAGAATTGTAGAAAAAAAATGAATAAAATTTCAGGGAGGAAGCGATATGCTAAAAGTTCTGGAGTGTCGGCCTGTTCTAGGGCGTGTTCGAAAGTCATGACATTGTACATACCTGTGTAACAGAGTAAATTTTGGTTTTAAATCAATCACTGTTTCCAGTTTTACTCCAAAATTACAAACCAATAAACACATGATGATGTCATGTAATGACGTCACATACTGCACGTTTTAAACAAATAAGTAACTTCAAATTAATTCACATCTGCATTTCATGCTAAACGCAGTCATCGTGATAATGCGTTAATTGACGCACTTTGGGGTTTCTAGGTAAAATGCCTTTTGGGGCTTCTAGTGTTAATGCATTTGCATGCTAAGCGTGGCGTGTGGTGGGAAGGGGTGTTCTTTAGAATACAGGGCAGACAGTAGTGCAGGGGAAAAAAGCAGTTTTTATTCTGTCCCATCCTGTTAAACCTCCACAAAACAAAATCCAGAATAGACAAGAAGTTCAGGGAAACAAAATCAGTTGAAATCTGTCCCAGCTTTTTTTAAATTTAATTTTATATTTATAGAGTTACAATATATATTACAAGGATACAATCACTTGCACAGAAACCGGGGAAAACCAATGATATTAATAAAGCTTAAGGAAAAAAAACTCAGAAGAAAACATCAATTAGGTAACCCCACTCTAGCCCACAATACAGGATCCAAAAATGAAAAGGAAAATACTAACATAGTAGCTACTCTTACAGGAAATTAGCAGAGACATGATCAGCTGATATAACAAATTAAAGCAGAACAACTGGTGGATCCCTCACCCATGGACCCCCAAGCATTCAGAAAAGAGATTAACTAAGATGGAAAATAAAAAAATATAGGAAATACCTTTCAGCTTCACAAGGCACTTGCAGGGATACTTTAGAAATAATACCCCACCAAATTGCAAAACTCTCGGGCACATAAGCAAAAACTCACTCCTGCGTCGTTGGGTTTCCCTGGCAAGGTCAGGAAATATGTGTACCAGGCAACCCTTAAAAGGCACATTCCTCTTCCTGAAAAACATTTTAAGAAGTCATTCCCTATCTGAGGCCAATGCAAATGTAACAAAACAGGTGGCAGGAGTAACCAATTCCACATCTGAATTCTCTAACAAAGCAGTTACATTTAATACATCAGCCACTTGTGGTCCAGATATCTCAGCACTAGTCAAAACTTTCTGACCACTAGGAATATATCTTCACCAATTGGGGACATAAATCAAAGGAAATCTCCAATGCTTCCAACAAATACGTTTTAAACATCTCTTTGGCAGATATACTAGATAACCTTGGGAAATTAATCAAACGTAAATTAATCAATCTTGAATGATTATCTCAATATTCCTGCCGACTCCTCATATTTCCAAAGTCTTTTTTTAGTGCCTCATTTTGGGAGTCCAAACGATCAGTTTTTAATGATAAATCAGTCACAGAGGTTCTAAATATCTCAATCGACTCAGTGTTTGTAGAGGAAGCTTTTTCATTCTGCAAAACTTGTGATTGTAAAAGTTGTACCAGAGGAATAATGTCCTCACCAAGTTGTTTAATGGCAGACCAAATTGCCTCCAAAGTAAACTGCTCTGGTCTCTGTAAGTCAAAGGAAAAAGCTAAAACCTCCCTTACAGTGTCCATTGTGACTGCTGTCATCGTGGGATCCCTGGGAGGGGAAGAAGCGGCTCTTCTCGCCGCGTACGACAGTGTTTCTCCTCCAATCGGCGTCTCAGGGCAGGAAAAACCTCGCAGAGCTTCTCCTGCTCCCGTGTTCATGCTCAGATTTGGCCCCAGCAAAGCAGCAGGAACACCAACTTCGGATGTTACCACTGCTTCCACAACCTCTGTACACACCCCTGGACATGCCTGCTTTGGATGCTTCTGCGATTCTGGGGGCGTCAGATCACTGCCCGAGGGAGACGCTGAGCACTCCTGCTCCCGCAACCTCTCAGCCAGGCTACTCACCCCCAGACACTTCGGTTGAAGCTCCCGACGAACGAAGGCATCAAGCAGTCCACTAGAGGGAAGTGTAGAGGAAGAAAGCTGAGCAGTCTTGTTGTGCTTTTCCCAGCCTTACTTTCCTTTTACACGGCATAAGGAAACACCTCGGTACAACAGTCTCTGCACTACGCCATCTTGGATCCTGTCCCAGCTTTTTAAACCTCCACAAGCTGGTTCTCCTGGCCCTTCCTCCAGCCCCAGTTAAAGTCCCTACCTCAGAATTCCTTTGCACAGCTTGACTTGGAGGTACTTCTGGTTCCACGGGCCTCTCTCCTTCTTGTAGCCTGCTGGGTTATTAACCTCTCCCTGTGAGCTACGCTCTTCCAGCCCTGAACTCTGGGCTGAAGACTCTTTTAAAAGGGACTGTTGATAATGCCTTTGGAGAGGGACAGGTAACATTCTATATACCCCATTACAGTTAGCAAGAGTTATTTTCCATTTTATGCAATGGGTCCTAGTGTCTAATAATGCAAGTTAACAGCGACAGTGCACACTAACACTATGGTACACGTGCGCTCTGAAATATACTCTGTCCTACTAAGAGTAATTTTATAACAGGTCATCAATGTGTAAAGGCTGTTTAGGTGCCTATATTTAGCCTGTTTTAAAAAGACACATGGATACCTATATATCTTTATAAACTACTAGGACCAATCTGGCAGAAACAGTGCCTAGATGGAAGCTGTGAACGTTTATACCTGCTTGGAAGCAGGCATAAATGTTAGCACATAAAATATGCACGTAAATCACTATTCTACCTGTTCTTGAGCCAAACTCTTCCCTTGAACACGCCTATTCTGGATTTACATACAAGGTTGTGTCTAATTTCACTGTGTGAATTTACACATGAGATAATTTCATAAAAGGACTTTCACATGCATATAGTGGCATATAAAACAAAATCATTTATAAAATTATTTTCTGAGAAGGAATGTGGCTAAGATCTGTTTGCTGTCAAAATTCTATAAGGCATTTCAGCAGCTGTTATCTCCAAAATTACTGTAACTATACTGTAGTTTTCTAACAACAGAATATGTTCAGAGAACTTTAACAGAAACCATGATTACAGTGCGAGAGAAACCAAATAAGGTCACTCAGTATTCTTACAATTATAGACACAACTCCTTAATAAATATAGGGGTTGATATTTAGCGGTGGTGGCTAGGTGCTCTTAAACTGAATATTTAGTGCCAGAATTTATCCAGCGTCCATTGGTGAATATCCAGCTTTTCTGGACAGCGCCATAACTATCCAGTCAGCAGCAATATTCAGCCACTAAACGGGTTGAGGCCAAGTCTACTCAGGGCAAGTCCAGGCTATCTGACTATCCAAAAAATGGATGTGCCCCAATTACATCTGATTCTACAACCGCGGGAGCTAGATGTTCTTGCGGTTGCAGAATCGGGCATTGAGATAGCCCGCACATGCCCCGATTCTAAAGCACAGGACATCCATTGCCCTGCACATCCAGGTGGCCATATGCTCCTGCTGGAATCCAGGTGCTGTGGTGTCCCATCGCTATGGCACCAGGATGCCCAGCAGGAGTGCTGAAGGCCCGACACCACTCTCAGCTGCATATCCCCTCTGCCGACCCTTGGCATGGTCTTCCAGGGCAATGATCGGGCGGAGGTACACCACCTGCTGCTGCTCACCTCGGTATTGGAGTCTGCCAGGCTCAATCACCATCTTTGGGGGGGACTTATTCCACCTCTGAGGTGGAATAAGTCCACCATCCATCTTGGCTTCACAGGACATTCAGAGCTATGACCGGATTAGGCCCGGTATGTCCGGGGTTGTGGGCCTACCTCTTTTCTACCTCCTCTCTGCCCCCAGCCCTCCCCCTCCCACCCTTATCCAGTGCTCCCTGCACAAGCCCGCTGAGTGTGCGGGGAGCCTGGGGTTTGAAATTTGCTCACTGCAAATAGCGGGGGTTGGACGTCCAAATCTGATGTCCATCCCTACTATTCACATATCAGAATGACCCCCATAGTGAAAACCAGCTGCTACCTGCATAGTGCTGCTGCATATTGGGATCACAGCATTTTAACCAGTGAATAGGTCTGCTAACTGGCTAAAATAGTTTGAATATGCGCCCATACACTGTGATGCCAATTCCGTTTTGCATTTCCTGACCCTGTACGGCCGGTCAAAATTGGGACGTGCAGCAGTAGCACCCGATTCTGATCCCATGGGGGCTAGACGTGCCCATGGGATCAGAATTGAGTCTAACAGCCTGGACATGCAGGCTGGGCTCCGATTCTGATCGGCCACAAGTCCAGCCACATACCCGACTAACTCAGCCAGGCTTCTGAATGGAGTCACAGTGCCATGGCATCCCATCACTATGGCACCATGGCTCTATTCAGGAGTTGCGATCCCTGACTGCAAAAAATAAACTTCTTTCCTCGCAGCCCGACCCCCGATCTGACCTTCCATGGCCAGGGTTGGACTGCAGGGAACCCCCTGTGTTCCCTTACCTCTTTGATTTTGCCTGTCTTCATGGTCCCCCGATGTCCAGGGGGACTTATTCCAACTCCAAGGTGGGACAGGTCCCCCGTCTACATGGTTGACCCTGGAATTGCCCCTGTACACCAAGGGTTGCGTTCCCACCCACCGCCCGCCTTCGCTCCTCCCCCGACCTACCCCCTCCCACCCACGAACAGAGCTCCCCACAGAAGTCGGCTATATATGAAAGGTGCTCTGTGGTCGCCAGTGCAATCCAGACATTTAGCGGGTCTGGACATCCAGATTGGATGTCCAGACCTGCTAAACAAGGATCGGAATGATCTCCTGTATGGGGCTTGGCTCTGGGCAGATGGGGGGCAGAATTTGAAGGGCAGTTGTGATTCTCATGTGCAGTAGAGCAGCACCTTAATGCTGATTCAGCACAACATCAGACCTTCAGTACAGGCCCTCACTCAAGCCATGCTGTGTACCACCAACTCCGACAAAATGTCTGCATCAGAGGGGGGCAGGACTCAACAGCATCTGGACACTGGCCTCAGAAGAGATAGGGTAGTGGATAGAGGTGATAGCTGGCCTGACAGGGGTAATAGGAGAGGGATGCCTAGGGGGGAAGGGAAGGGAAGATGAGATGCTGACCACCTTATGGGTGGATAGTGAGGGGAAGGTAAGATGCTAGTCACCTTGGGGAGGGGAGCAAGGCAAAGAAGGGAGATGCTCGCCATCCAAAGGGAGGCTAGGGAAAGGAAGGGGAGATGCTAGATTATGGAGGGTAGAGAAGGGAAGAGGAGATGAAGTACTATGGAGGGGTCTAGGGAAGGTGATAAGAGATTCAGGATTATGGGGGGGGGGGGGGGAGGGCCTTGAGGCACCTCAGTGGAGGGGCACATAGCTAACATGCAGATAGGCAATCCCATACCCTTGAGTTGACCCTGCAAAATCTACACTTGGGGCATATTTACTAAAGGATTTAATGTGCATTCATGAAATTTAATGTGCATTAAGTGCCCAGAGCTCTTTTATTTCTATGGGCACAGTGACACTTAATGCACGATTACTTCATTAATGTGTGTTAACCTTTAGAAAACATGCCCCTTAAATTCTATTCCTAAGGCTAAATAAACTCTATTCTGAACCATGTTTAGTGTGTCTGGACATCCAATCCGGATGTCCAGATCTGCTAAATGCTTGGCCTGCATCCATGAAACAGAGCTCCTGCATGCAGATCTGAGCTGTGCGGGGTGCTCTGTTTATGGGGGGGGGGGGGGCAGGCTGCAGGCGGACCAAGGTCGGACTTTGGGCGGCACCGTGACCTCAGAAGTACAGGGCCGATTCTGAGGTCAGCCCTGTATGCCTGGGGTAGGCCATTTCTACGGGGGACTTATTCCACCTCGAAGGTGGAATAAGACCCCCTAGACTGAGGAGAGTGATGGAACTGGGACCAGGGAGGCAGGTGAGAGGGTGCAGGGGATTCTCTGCAGCCTGACCCTGGCCACAGCTGCCCGATCGGGGGTCTGGCTGCATGGAAAAGAACATTGTCATCGCTGCCAAGGATCACGACTCCTGCATGGAGCCACGGTGGCATGACAACAGGATGCAATGCCACCGCCGCTTCATGCAGGAGCCAGGCTGGGCTAGCCAGGGAGTTGCTTGGATGTCCGGGTGGCCAGAATTGTGGCATGGCCTGCACATCCAGGCTGGTAGCCCCGATTCTGATCCCATGGGAACATCTAGCCCCCACGGGATCAGAACCGGGTGTACTAGAGCACGTCCCGATTCTGACCAACTGGACAGGCAGGGAACACACACATCAGAATTGACCCCTTAGATACCATCATTCACAGAGCTCAGAATGGGTTCAGACCTGGTACAATGACATCTAATAATAAAAATATATTCTGCATTGTACTTTTCTTGGCAAGAAATACCTACGGTACCTATGAGGGTCATTTTAAAAGTCTTAGGGGTCTGTTTACTGAACTGCGATAGCAGTGATTGTGCGAAATTGGTGCCACAGCCCTGTTTTATTCAATGGGGCCACAGCACCAATTTTGCACGATCGCTGCTATCGCTGTTAGTAAACAGACCCTTTATTTGGATATCTGAAGATGTGCATGTGCATGTCCAAATCATGGAGACGTCTCTGGAACCATTATACAAATGGCTTTGAAAAATGTCATCAGTATGGGGATGTCCAAGTAGGCAGGTGGTATGGTGAAGGCGAGGACGTGTCTGGGGAAATGCAATGGACTTACGTGATCCTGTTTGATTTCAAAAACATCAGGGACATCTGCAGACAAGTTCACTTTTAGACCTGATCCAGGCACAAATAGGCATCAGGAAAGTGCTTCTTTTGGCCTTCAAACATCCAGAGAGTGTTAAGTGACTAGCCTAAGATTTCAAAGGCCCACACTGGGATTTGAATCTGCACTACCTGGTTTTAACCCACCACTCTAATCATCATGCTATTAGACATCCCCAATCTGGCTTTGACATCCCAGATTGCACTTGGACGTCCTTTGTAAAATGTGCCTTTATGTTACTAGATGCTGAAAAGTGAGATTGACAGCATAGATTAATGACTTTTATTTTACATTTTAAAATGGTTTGGGTTTAGATCTTCCTCTTTCTAAATGGTTAAAATTCTTCATTCCTCATCCAAGTTTAAATTATTATAAATAGTCACGTTTATAACTTATTTCTTTTACAGTATGTAACATGTCGGGCTGTCCCTTTCCCCTCGTCTCTTTAGCAATGCTTCATAATCTTAACCTATAGCCATTTTCAGTGATGCAAATATAAAAGGGGTGAAGCATAATGTACTGCAGAACAGGAAATCAGTCTATACTGATGATAAATTAATGTACATCGCAGTTCAGTCCACACAAAGGTTGTTACAACTTATTGATTCTGTCTCTGCTATCTGAATATTAAGTAAACTGGTCCAAAAGAGAAGCACTACTTCTTTACTGTCATACAACCAGAGCAGTTATAACACCCTTCCTCTCTGTGTCGTCTCTGAGGAAGAAAAGCAATGGCATAGGAAGCAATGGGAAATGGTTAAAAAATAGTAAGGTTAAATGTTTGATTTTCTCAGTGGAGGAATATTCATAGTAGAGTACCATAGGAATCTGTACTGAGATTGGTGCTTTTTTTTTTTTTTTCTGAATTTTCAAAATAAATGATTACAAACACTGTATACATGAAAATACCAATAAACAATTCCAAAACATGAATATTATTAATGGGGAAAACCCCCAAAGAGAAAAATAATGAAGTTTCATAGCCCCTATCAAGAGAACAGGAGTCAGTTGAAGGAGAAGAAAAAGAAAATTTATTAAATCAGGCAGCAACCCATTCTTAATCCTATGAAAAGAAGGAAACTAAGGGGTATGTTTACTAAACCATTTTAATGTCGCAGCAGTGGTATTATCGCGCGATAAGTGACTTTATCACGCAATAATGTAAAATTATCACGCGATAACGTCACTTATCGCGCGATAATGCGGAGGCGGCGTTAAGGCACACTAGCGCTGTGAAATCTGGGTCTGAAGGGTGGAGTAAAGCTTCCCAGAGGGTGGAGAGAAGGGGGTCAATAGGTGGAGAGTGGGAGGGGAGAGGCTCCAGGCACACTAACACTGTGAAATCCAGGTCAGAGGCTCCAGGCACACTAACACTGTGAAATCCAGGTCTGACGCTAACGCCAGTGAAACCCTCGCTTTAAGGCACATTTGGAGGAAAGAGAAACCATTTAAGTCAGCAATGTGCAGCAAAGGCAGGGAAACCCAGAAAAGTGATAGTTGTAACACATGTGCAGGGACCAAAAAGGCAAATAAACATATAAAAGGACCAGAACCACATCTAAAATCCCAATAACCAAGCTGGCCAATAGTGATATTAATGATAAACATAAAGCAACACTACTGACAAAGCATATAAATTAAGATATCATGTTTGGAAAGGTCTATGCTCTGTCCCCCTACAAAGTGAATGATTCCACATTGAAATAGCGCTGATCAGGGTTTCTGTAGTTTAGAATGGGCAGGTTTGTTATGGCGTGCACATGTGCAGCAACAGCAGAGTGGGCACGTAGGAAAGGGCAACTGTACTGATGCTGTAAATGGGATACAGGGGGCTGCAGGCAGCACATGCTGTGGTCCAGCTGGGGCACAGTGCGGGATAGGCAGATGCCTAGGTGGCACATAGGTATGCCGAAACTGTAAAGCAGCAAGACAGCCTCTGACGAGGGTCCAACATGGGCACGAGTGTGTGTCCCACAGTGTCACAGGGGAGATTGCCCAGCAGGTACCCCCAAGGGCACATAACATTGAAAGGTGTTGTGGGGGGGGGGGGGAGAAGCGCACATGTCCATGTAGGCACCCCTACCCGAGAGTCCACACCAAAGGCAGCTGCCTACCAGCCTACTGGATGGCCTGGGACTGCACACCACCAGCACCACCAGCATAATGGTATGGCAGCATGGTGGCGGAGGGGTGCTGGTGGCGGAGGGGGCAGTGGCATCTGCCCACAGCAGACCATGGCCTAGCCCCGTTTAGGTGGGTGCCATGCAATGCAACAGACAGGGTCTGTCTAACGAACAGTCATGGTATCCCCAGGGAATGAACTGTCCCTGTGGCAGCAGTGTGGTGCAATACACACAGCCAGTGTGTTCATGAGCAGAAGATCAAAAGTTCAAGCCCCAGCTGTGTCTCCTGCTAGCCCTTTCCCCATTGCATCTTGGTCTTCTTTTAAACAATCAACGATGAGTACTTTAAGTATAAGTCATTCACTATTACCAACATACGGATTGGAGTTCATCCAAATCCTTTCTCTTTGAAAATGTCAACAGCTACGCCTGTGTGCGGGAAGGTCTCAGACTTTGAATGGCTCTACTTTTTAGACTGCCATCTTAATAAAGTAGTCTGCCTTTTAGCATCAACGACCTCCCATGATTTATCAAATGTTGGAGCTAGTCAAATTTTCAAATTGCCTTTAATCTTCAAATCACAACTTAACAGTACAGTATTATTAGGCTGTGCACTTAGCTTTAGTAACTAGACTCCTCTGTTTTGTAAAATGCAATTGATCCCTTTCTATCAGTAGCCTTTTTGTATACTGATGTTGACCATCATTCAAACCCCTACTGATCTGCACATCTAAATATGTAAGCGTTTCTTTATGGTATGTATGAGTAAATTTTATGTTACCATCTAAATGATTTACCCAATTTAAAAATATGTCTAAAGACTCCTCTGTGCCTTTCCACAACATGAAAATGTTGTCTATATATCTCTTCCACACTACAATGTTGGAAGTGTATGCTGAAGGGATCACCCATTGTTGCTCAAAATAACTCATATAAAAATTGGCTATTGACGGGGCACATATAGCCCCCATGGCTACCCCTGATGTCTGTTGATACAGAACTCCTTGGAAAATAAAATAATTACAGGAAATCGCCAATTGTGCTAAATTTGTGATAAAGTTTAGCTCATTGTTGATCGTTCAAAAGAAGACCTAGACGCAGTGTGGTAACACAACTATGGATGGTCTAACAGGATGGAAAGATTTATTTAGTTTCTCACATGACCACATTATGGGTCTTGCTAAAGAAAAAACTCCATTTGCACAATTAGATCCCCAAACAGCATCTTCAACCGAAACCTCCTGGGAATCGCTGCTAAAAATGCAAAAGAAAAAAGTTAGGATTGAACTGCATCGCCTCTCTTTAATAGAATATATTAATCAACAGCAAATTCCAAGGGGCTTACGGTTATATAAAGAACCTCGGATGCCAGCAATGGAAGTGGATTTTGTGAATCAGTGGAACAAAATCCTAAATAAATGTTCCTTGGACCTCATGGTCTTGATTGTGGATACAACTAAAAAAGAAATTGAGAAATTAACTGAAGAAATAGAGTCCATACAAGTGAGTTTAAAACAGTGGAGTCAGAAGGAGCATATTTTACTAAAATGGAAGAATTAAAGAAGCAACTATCGACGTTACAACAAGTAGTACTGAATAAAAAAACGAAGAAACTAAAAAGGGATAATACGGACTATACAACAGGATATGTTTATCCCTGGATGAATACCAAATGGAAATCAAAAAAGTCCAAAAGACGGGTCAATTTTGAAGATACTTCTGATGAAATTTTGTCCACTGACTTCAACATGTCCTTTAAGAATAGCGAGGATTTTTTAGGCGACGACAAAGAAGACAAGAAGAAAAAGAAAAAAGAGTCAGAACGTGTCAAGCAACGAGACCATTCAAATGTGAAGAAAAAATGACAGATCTAGGGAAGATGGAAAACACAGATAATCTAGTACTGAACATATCGAGGAAAGAATTATCTCAGACATCTTTGGAAGTTCTTAATAAAGGTTTATCCTTTGTCCCCTGCATAAGTTTTGATTCTTTTCAATTTAGAATAGATTTCGAAGGCCTTATACGAAAATTGAATTTGAAAAGTTATTTCACTGGGGTTGACTCAGGAGTAAGTGACCAAAAGGGAATAGAAGAAGGAGGGCAGCAACCAGAACGGGTCCGTTTGCCGATAAAATCCACATGGTCTCCCCCGGGCCCATTACACCCGGCCTTAGAGGTCTTTAAAAAACTGGTGTTGCATGATATACAGGAACTTGAGAAAACACTCAATTTGAAACACAACATGTTAACTAAAGGAGAGAATCAGGCTCTACTTGAGTTGCAGAAAAGATCTGATATTGTCATAAGAAGAGCAGACAAAGGAGGGGCGGTTGTGGTGTTAGCCAGAGAAGACTATGAGTCAGATTATGTCTCAATTACAAAACCCAGCTGTCTACACCGTACTGAAGGACGACCCAAAAGTGGGCTTGCAGATGGAAATTCGAAACCTGACCTCTGTAGCACTACAAGAGGATCTAATCACCCAAAAAGAGTTTCAGTATCTAAATATCGAAGCTCCTACAACAGCGAAATTCTACACTGTACCAAAAATTCATAAAGATTTGTTTAAACCTCCAGGCAGACCTATAGTGTCTACCAGGGGTAGTATTTTAGAACCGTTATCCACATATGTGGATTCTTTTTTACGTCCCTTGCTCTCGAATATCCCATCCTATTTAAAAGACACCACCCATTTTTTGAACGTTTTAAAAGAGGCACGAGAATGGTCTAGACATACAGAAGTTATACTTAACACTTTAGATGTAGTGTCGCTCTACACCAATATTCCACAAGGGCAGCAATAGAGGTAGTACAGAAAGTGTTACAACAGCGAGGCGACATCCCAGAGGCTAAGCTAAACTTTATCACAAATTTAGCATGATTGGCGATTTCCTGTAATTATTTTATTTTCCAAGGGGTTCTGTATCAACAGACATCAGGGGTAGCCATGGGGGCTACATGTGCCCCGTCAATAGCCAATTTTTATATGAGTTATTTTGAGCAACAATGGGTGATCCCTTCAGCATACACGTCCAACATTGTAGTGTGGAAGAGATATATAGACGACATTTTCATGTTGTGGAAAGGCACAGAGGAGTCTTTAGACATATTTTTAAATTGGGTAAATCATTTAGATGGTAACATAAAATTTACTCATACATACCATAAAGAAACGCTTACATATTTAGATGTGCAGATCAGTAGGGGTTTGAATGAATGGTCAACATCAGTATACAAAAAGGTTACTGATAGAAAGGGATCAATTGTGTTTTACAAAGCAGAGAAGTCTAGTTACTAAAGCTAAGTACACAGCCTAATAATACCGTACTGTTAAGTTGCGACTTGAAGATTGAAGGCAATTTGAAAATTTGACTAGCTCGAACATTTGATAAATCATGGGAGGTCGTTGATGCTAAAAGGCAGACTACTTTATTAAGATGGCAGTCTAAAAAGTAGAGCCATTCAAAGTCTGAGACCTTCCCGCATGCAGGCATAGCTGTTGACATTTTCAAAGAGAAAGGATTGGGATGAACTCCAATCCATATATTGGTAATAGTGAACGACTATACTTAAAGTGCTCAACCCTTTCCCCATATTTAACCCAGTACTAAACTGTGGTAAGAAAGACAAAACCTTTATTGCAGACAAAATAAACATGCCTGAAACACCTATATTTTACCATACAGAGCAAAGACACCATAATCATGTGCAAATCCCTAGAGCAGAGTTTCCCAACTGCAGTCCTGGAGGGCCACACACCATTCAGGTATCATGCTGTCCCTAATAAATATGCCTGTGCTGCATTAGTATGCGCTGCCCCCATTGTATGGAAATGAATCTCATGCATATTCATTAGGGACAGCATGAAAACCTGAACAATGTTTGGCCCATCAGGAATAGAGTTGAGAACCTCTGCCCTAGAGCAGCGGCCAACAGGGGCATAAACACCTACACCCACAGGCTCCACTATCCAAAGCCTCATGGAGAGTCAGGCTGTTGGGCCCGGCACGCAGCAGTATCTCCCAATACTAGCACTTGCATACCTTAGCAATGCCACCCTAAACTTGGGAATATGTTACACATATATCAAAAGGTTGCCATGATTAATGGAAGATAACAATTCCTAAGTTAAGCACAATCTGCTGATACAGCTGCATCATAGCAACCTTTCTGATATCTGTGGAGTGTGTTTCAATTTTGGTTTCTGACCATGTTTACCACACCGGGAGTGACCCCAACAGTATTGCATACCATAGCCATGCCTGCACTGTGCCCAGGACTGGTGTGGTGGCCAGGGCTGCCAAAAGCCTCTATATTTGCACAATGCTGACATAGGTGTGGGAGTGTGTCTGTCTATCCAGTGTGTGGTGGCTGCCTACACCTTCCTCAGCTCACACTGCTTGCACTGTTTCCAGTGTTAGCCTGCCAATGTGCATAATGAGGGGCAAGGTACTGTGGGTATGGCCCGGACAGGGTGGCCTGGGCAGGATGCATCTGCACAGGGCATAGGGCAATGGCTGGGACATTGTAGTGCCTGGCCACCACCTGCATGGACAAGGTGGCCACAGCATGTCCTGCTGGGAGGTCACTCTCACCCTGACTGAGCAGTGACCACAGCATGGCTAGGTTCCCCCATAGTGTTATATAGTATTTCTCTAAAGTGATATTTATGGGTTCTCTTTTATGGGGCCCAATCACTGACTGATCTGCTTGGTGTGCATGCTTGCTCACATCTTCTTCAGGAACATGCACTATGGACTAGCTAGCAGACTGTCTGCAGGTATTATGTGTATGGCTGGAACACCTTGCAGGGTGCAGTGGCTGGAGAATGTCAGATAGTGGTGTGGGGGCATGTGAGCATTTCCAGGCCTACTGTCTGTCTGCTATTTTCTTATGGATGTGTACAGATCCACACTGACTGCCCTGTAGGGTGGCTGTTCCCCAGCAGGACTGGGGTTGATGGTCCCCTCTACTACCACCATTGCAGGGATGTAGAAGGTGGAACTGTTGGTGGGAGATCCTGAGCCCCATAGGGTGGTGCTATATAATCCACCTATGGGTCCAAACACCCCCCCTTTACTTAAATCATGTGACCATGGCACTCACACAGAATATGCACTAGTCTGGGTGCATCATAATCCACAAGGACTAGATGTGACTAGGAAATACAGATGGACACAGGTGTATCCTAGGCGTGTCTGCAAGGACTACCTATCACACACTGGCACTGATAGCAACCTGCAGCATAGCCTATCTCAGCTAAGCCAGGTGCTGCGGACCTGGTGCTGGGCGCCCCACCTCGCCCTCAGGGTGAGCACAGTACCCGCACAATGTATCAGTCTGTAGCTACTCTGTGCCAGTAACACACACGGTCAGTTCCCCCTACCAGGCCGAGGTGCTGTGGGGGTGTATACCCCATCTTGTGATCATCTGTAGACTGCTGATCTGCATGTGCAGTGCATCATGGGTAGAGGTGGGTTACTCCTATCCTGGTAACCACAGCAGACAGTTTGTGTGGTGATCTGCAGTCCTTCTGTAGCCAGCCAGGGGTTTGTTAGCAGCTGTAGAGATATAGCCCATTGGTTACTTCACTGACTGTGGAGGCAGAGATCATGGATTTGATCCCACTGTGGTGTTATTTGATAGGGCTGTCTGAGGCATTTCCTTTTTTAGTTTAAATTAGTGCTGCCAGCAAAAACACCCTCACCGTGCTGTAACCTTAAGGTGCCTCATAAGGCGCCCTATAAAGAACCCTATAGGGAACATTATAAGGTGCCTTGGTGGACAGTGCACTTTATAATGTGCCCTCTGGAGTGCCGTATAGGGCACCTTATGCGGCACCTTAGGTTACGTCACTGTGAGGGTGTGTTTGCTGGCAGCACTAATTTAAATTAAAAAAGAAAATGCCTCAGATAACACTGATTTAAAGTAAAGGGTAATGCCTCAAACAGCCTTATTCATTAAACCCACTGGGGGATCAAACTCATGACCCCTGTTTCATCAGTCATTGTATTAACCAGTGTGCTACATCTCTATTGCTATGTTTGCAGGTCAGCACGTGAAGTTAAGGTTAACGCGCGGTAGTGCGCAGCTCCCTCTATCACGCGATAATGGACACGGCGCACTTTATCGCGCGATAACCCACGATTGCTACCTTAAGACCGGAATGCCCTCTCCTTATATGGCATCCTTCACATTATCGCTGCAACTAGCACCGGGAACATTAAGACGGTTTAGTAAACATACCCCTAAGGCAAGGGAAATAACATAGGTTATTCACCAACATTTTGCCCTTATCTAGTGTCAAGTAAAGACTCAAGCTGAGAAGAAAGAAAGTCTCCCCCCCACTGCAGCCAGAACACGAGGTTTCAGCTGCAGGAAGGACTTCCTCCGCTGCTGAGTGGCTCTTGAGACATCCAGAAAGATGGATACTTTCTAATCATGACAAATAAAATCCTTTTTCAAAAATAAACTTTTCAACATTCTCACTTTGTCTGACACAGTGGACAAAGAAACAATTAAGGCAGCATGAGAAGAAATGTCCTCATTTGTAGATTCAAGAAATTTTGTTAAATCAAAAACTGACTCATCTTCTATCCGTGCCAAATCCTCATCTCTAGCTACACTGCGAACTAGCAAAATAATAAATGTTTGAGACAACCATAGTATCAACATCAGATAATAGCAAAATCTCCTTACAATACTTCTTAAACCTCAATAATGGAGAATAGAAATGAGTTATGGGAATGTTAAGGTGCTGGAGATTTTTAGCATGATGCATATTCTCCAAAGACTCAGTCTGCCTATATAATACATAAATATCCTTCAAGCTTCGTACAGTCGCAGACTGGAGTGTTTCAGCCTGAGTCTCACCCTTCTCCAGCTGTTGAATAGTAGAGCTTACAAAAGTATCTATCTCCAAAAATGTTTTAACCACCCGCTCAGAAAATTGCACAGTCTGATTAATAAAACTATGTAGCAAAGAGTTTATATCTGTAAACACCTTCCAAATGTTGGACAAAGTCTCTTCTGAAGACTGAGTCCTAAGCAAATTTTGATTAACTGACATTCCACATCCTGAATAGGTAACAAAATAATTCTCTGATCCAGGGGTACAACTTGGGCCTTGGACAAGGCTAAATCTTTCGCCTCGCCCAGGTCTATTGAAAGGGATACTCTCATCCCTTCCGCCGTCGATAAACCTGGATTCAGTGGGGGAGTCCTGATGATGGGACTAAGTGAGGCACCAGAGGAGTCCAGCAAGAGAAAGGGACTCCTGTCCTACCTTCCGCTCCATTGCTGACTGCGCATGATGATCCACAGGGCCAAAGACAGATTAAGGCGTTGACTCTACCATAACCACCTTCTGCTCCACCAATATGACCTTTCTCTTGCTGCATCCCTTCGGCATCTGCTGCGGCTAATACCTCGGGATAGGCCCCCAGATGGCCCCAAAGGGGCACTAAAGGGGCGTACCCCTTTGGGAATACGATTGCGGGCTGCATCTTCAGCTGTGGAACAGCTACTACAGTTTAAATAGCATTGCCGGGTCCCCTCGTGATGATGTGATATGAGGGGAATCTCCCAAACACACACCGGGTAGATTTTTGCAGGCAACAAGCAGCACAGGGACTTCTCCACAACTTGCCTCTCGTTCTCCAGATTGGTGCTTTTTAACATATTTATAAATCAGGGGTCTCCAACTCCAGTCCTGGAGGGCCGCAAACCAGTCAGGTTTTCAGGGTATCCCTAATGAATATGCATGAGATATATATGCATTAGAAATAGCCTGTCAAACTGACTGGTTTGTGGCCCTCCAGTGCTGGATTTGGGGACCCCCACCTTACACCTCTGTCATTTAAGATTGTGAGTGGGCAAGGTACAGATGTCCTCGACATCAAAAGAGTAGATAGAATGTGTCACATACCTCCTCGCTTCTCGCCACCACCAAAATATTGTCTATTAGACAACCTTTTGGTGGTGGTGAGAAACGAGGAGGGATGTGACACATTCTATCTACCCTTTTGATGTCGAGGACATCTGTACCTTGCCCACTCACAATCATACATGACAGAGGTGTACGGCAGGGGTCCCCAAATCCAGCACTGGAGGGCCACAAACCAGTCAGTATGGCAGGCTATTTCTAATGCATATATATCTCATGCATATTCATTAGGGATACCCTGAAAACCTGACTGGTTTGCGGCCCTCCAGGACTGGAGTTGGAGACCCCTGTTATAAATGAATATTGTGTGCAATTCTGGTTGCCATATCTTAAAAAAAGATATAGTGGAATTAGAAAAGGACATGGAAGAGCGGAACAGGTAAACATCAAAAAGTAGAAACACTAGAGGACATGCAATGAAGCAACAATGTAACCTATATTTTTTCGCTCAACGCGTAATCAAACTCTGAAATTCATTATCGGAGGATGTAGTAAAAGCCATTATTGTTGCTGGGTTTTAAAAAGTTCCTGGAGGAAAGGTTCATAAACCATTATTAAAGAGGATCCAGAAAATCCACTGTTTACCCCATGACAAGCATTGTAGAATCTGTGTACCTTTTTAGGAACTGGCATTAGTCCGAAGCAAGGTATTGTTTATTAAAAGTTTAGGCAGGGAAAATCTCCAAAAGCCACCAACCCAACATGGTTGTGTTTCAGCACTGCCTTCATCATGGGTTTGGCCTGTGCAGGGAACATAAAAACATAAGAAATGCATTACTGGGTCATACCAAGGGCCATGAATCCCAGTATCCTGTTTCCAACAGTGGCCAATCCAGGTAACAAGTACCAGGCAGGTTCCCAAAGAGGTACACAGAACTGATATGAAACAGAGAAATTAAAAATGTTCATATTTTACACTAAATCAAATTGAAATAAGTAAAAGAAGCTTAACTAAACATAAAACACTCATATGGGAATGACACCCTATGGTGTAAAACAAAAATACATTATACAGAAATATATATATCAAAACATTAAAACAATCATTATAAAACAAATAACATAAATTAAATGCGCAGAGGATCATAAAATACAGAAGATCATAAAATAGAATGAGGGGTAACATAAAAATCATATACAGTGGAAACTTTCTAGCATAGAGGCCAATTCCGCTGTGTGCATTCCCCGCATGTCTGGCTGGTCAGAATCGGGACGTGTTCCAGTGCACCCGATTCTGATCCTGTGGGGGCTCGACATGCCTGTGAGATCAGAATCAGGTCTACCAGCCTGGGCGTGCAGGCCATGCCACGATTCTAGCCACCCAATGTCCAAGCAACTCCCCGGCTAGCCCAGCCTAGCTCCTGCATGCCATGATACCATGGCTCCATGCAGAAGCCGTGATCCCCGGCAGCGATGGCAATGTTCTTTTTCCCGCAGCCTGACCCCAATTGGGCCACTGTGGCCAGGATCAGGCTGCGAGGAACCCCTGCACCCCCTCAGCTGCCTTCCCAGCTCTGGACCCATTGTCCTCCTCTGTCTAGGCGTATCCTTCCATAAGTCCCCCATACCAATGGCCTCGGAGTCAGCCCTGTACATCCGGGATCATGACGCCGCTCACAACCCGCCCTCGTTCTGCTTGCAGCCCGCACAGCTTGGATCTACATGCACAGAGCTCTGTTTTCCTGGATGCAGGCCAGGCATTTAGTGGTTCTGGACATCTGGATTGGACACTGTGATGGGGAAGAGACGTCCTTTGCCATGCAAACAGAGGAATCTGAGAGAAGTAGGTCTGTTGCTGACAGGAAGGCAAAGCACATGACCTCCAGTTGCCAGGAGCAGCATAAACAAACCCAGCCACGAGTGCAGCAGCCCCACCCAGCTAGCAAACAATCCCCATCTCCTGAGCCTAATAGTTTTCACCTGAATAGAGGAAGGTCTAAGTTAGCTCCAAACCGGACGTATAAGAAACACCCTTTAGAGTTAGAGTGGGACGACGGTGGCGACGGTAGAGTGCTTGGAGAGCTTGGAGAACTTAGAGCAGGGGTCTCAAGCACGCCGCTGATAGAGCAGACTCGGATCTCCGGGCACAGGGGAAGGGGCCGCAGGACAGCTGATTTTGCTGCTTGAGCAGCAGAAGTCTTTTTTTTTAAAATTTGACAATTGATTCTGCCGCTGCCACGGCGGCAACGGCAGAAGCCAGGGTTTTTGGTTTTTTTTTGTTTCCCTCCTTCGCTGGCCGGTAATGAGCTATGGAGGGGCTGACTGAAATGGGGTAATGGGGGTTAGGACTGGAGGTGGGCTGATTGGCGGGGGGGGGGGGGGGTTATGACTGGTAATGGGCTATGGTGGGGGCTAGGACTGGAAATGGGCAGATGGGGGTTAGGACTGGAAGTGGGCTATTGGCAGGGGGGGGGTTATGACTGGTAATGGGCTATGGTGGGGGCTAGGCCTGGAAATGGGCAGATGGGGGTTAGGACTGGAAGTGGGCTATTGGCAGGGGGGGTGTTATGACTGGTAATGGGCTGGGGGGCTTATAACTGGTAATGGGCTATGGTGGGGGCTAGGACTGAAAATGGGGTGATGGGGGTTAGGAATGGAGATGGGATGATTGGGGGGTTAGGACTGGTAATGGCCTATGAGGCGAGGAAAGAATGAAAATGGGGTGATGGGGGATACGACTGCAAGTGGGCTATGGGGGGGAATAGGACTGGTAATGGGCTATGGGGGGGGTAAGACTGAAAATGGGGTGATGGGGGGGTAAGACTGGAAGTGCGCTATGGGGAGGTTAGGACTGGTAATGGGCTATGGGAGGTCTAGGACTGGTAATGGGCTGGGGGGGTTGCTAGGACTGGAAATGGGCTGAGTGGAAGGGGGGCTTGAACTGCAAATGGCTGATGGGGAGGGGGGCTTGGAATGTAAATGGGCTGTGAGGGGAGGGAGCTAGGATTGGAAATGGGCTGATGGGGGGCTAGGATTGGAAATGGGCTGATGGTGAGGCTAGGATAGGACTGGAAATGGACTGATGCAGGGACTAGAAAGGAGCAGATGCTGGGTGGGGCTGGAACTAGAAGGGAGCTGATGTTGGGGGAGGATTAGAATGGGATGGAGCTGGGAAAGTGAAATGGAGAGGGGAAAAATATTTTGTCTGGAAGAGAAGACAAATCTACAATTGGCCAGGTATTGGGAGAGTAAGTGGGGATTGAGGATGGAGGGGTAAAATTTGAGTGGATGAAATAGGAATGAGGAAAGAGCAAAAGGAGAAAGATTAGTATGTTAAAGCAGATGTAGAGAGAGAGAATGGAAAAAAACTAGAAGAGAGAAGAAAGGACAAATGGACAGCAGACGATGGAGATAGCAGAAGACACGAAGAAACCAGAAGTGGCTGGAGCAATTGCAACTGAAAAAAAATGCACAAAAGGTAGAAAAATATCTCTTTATTTTGAATTTATTAACTGGAATATGTCAGCTCTGGGAAATGTGCATCATTAATGTTTGCACTTTGTTTAGTACAAGAGGAAATTAATTTATAGTTTTATTTCTACAGTGTTGTTGTACATTCCAAGTTTGGCTTTTGGGGTTCCCAGTTTAATTATTGTCTTCCTATTTCTAAATCTTTTAGTCTTTCTTTATCCATACTCATTAAGAGGCATGTTTACTAAAAGTTAGTGTATGGTAACATTATGCAAATATTTATGCAAATGAGGCCCCTTATGCAAATGAGGCCCCACGTCTTATGCGGCCCCCGGGTTACTTTACAAGTCCTCATTTGGCCCTCAAAGCAATTTGAGTTTGAGACCCCTGACTTAGAGGGACACAGAGTGAGAAACAGCATCAGAATAAGCTGAAGTCTGAGGCCGAGAATCAGACTGAGAGAGACCAGCTGAAACGTCAGTTTGGGAAGCAGACTGAGATTCAGAAGCAACGTGTGTTTCAGAGTGGAAGGAAGCACGAGAGAAAGCACGTGAGTGACTCAGAAGAGTGTGAGTCTGAGAGTGAGTTGGATAGAGAACTACAGGAGGTAACCAGCAGCAATAACTGCAGAAGCAGAGCCCAAAAGCCCTGTGGAAAGAACTCCAGGCAGGTGTCCTATTGGGAAGGCAGCCAGAGGGAAACGTTACCGGTGAAGCTATCTGGGAAGCACTTGCAAGCCCCAGGGAGTGAAATGTATTCTGTGGAGGATATTTGCATGTCAGAAGAAGAGGGTGAAAAGCCAATACTCAGAGGAAAAGCTCTAAGGTTTAAACCCCTTGCTGACCAAGCTGTGCACAGACATTTCCCTGTCTCAAAGCCAGAAGGTAGGCTGTCTAAATACTTTAAGGATAAAAGTACTTGTAAGAAGTTCTCTTGTGAAAACCCTGAAGGGTGTGACTCTCCTCTCTGCTATTCTGATATATGTGGTAATACTGAACTCTATCTCACAGAGGGCTAGTTAGAGAAGCCCCGGGAACAGATAGAGGGTGGAAGTTTGAAAACGTTGCATACCAAGCAGAAGTTTTACCTACCGGAGAATCAGCATGAACCAATGCTGATTGACCCTCCTGCGGAGGAAATATCAGATGACCAAATGGACTGTACGTTAATGATTACAGATGATATAACTTCTCTGTGCTGAGCCAGGATTCATGAAAGCCATTTGAACTGGCAGTTAACGAGCACAGGATTTTCCCTTTGTTGTGCAAAGTGACTGTATGCTGTGAATACTGTGGAACTTTGGATTTCTGTTGAGAAGCTGTTTTGTTCTTTTCTTATTTTGTGCCAGAGTGTATGGCCTTTTGTCCTAAGTTCTTTTGTGTTTAAATCTGCCCGGGAGGGGAAATAAAAATCCTGTCATTGCCTGTACCACTCGCACCACAACTGCTTCTTATTGAAAGGGAAAATATTACAAGTCCCAGGAAGCAGGGCCGGATTTACCTATACGCCAATTACGCCGTGGCGTAGGGCCCACAGCTGACAAGGGCCCACAAAAACTGAAAAAATGGTTAGGGTTCTTAAAATTAAATTAAAAAAAAATAAACGCTGGCTGCTGCCGCGGCAGCATGGACTGTCCCGCGGGGCCCCCTCTGCTGTCACGGCAGCATGGACTGTCCTGCGGGGCCCCCACTGCCCGCTGAATCCATCCCTCCCTCCCTCCCTCCCTCCATGCCGGCTTTGAGAGGCGCGAAGGGAGAGTGTCTCACTCGCGTCTCTGTTAAGCCTGCAGGGGATGATGGGAAATTTCCCATCTGCCCCTGTGGGCTTAACAGAGACGCGAGGGAGACACTCTGCCTTCGTGCCTCTCAAAGCCGGCATGGAGGGAGGGAGGGACGGATTCAGCGGGCAGAGGGGGCCCCGCGGGACAGTCCATGCTGCCACGACAGCAGAGGGGGCCCCGCGGGACAGTCCATGCTGCCGCGGCAGCAGCCAGCGTACAGAGCCGGTAAGTGGGGGAAGGGGGAAGCGGGACAGGGTGAGTCTCAGCTCAGTTCCTCTGTCTCTGGAGGGCAGCTATTCCCGGTGCACGCTCAGCTTTGTTCATAGCAACCTGCACAATGTGAGTGAATATTTCCATTGCATTGCAGGGATGGATGGCTAGATGCATGGATCAAATATGCTAGAGTGGTTTTCCCATGTTTGTGTTTTTTTGTGCCTCTGGGGAAAGTATCATTGGATTTGTGGGTGTGTTTGTGTAGAATATTCCTGTGTGTATGTATGTATGTATGTGTATATGTGTGTACACGCACACAACACAGTGGTTCCTGTGTTTGGAGGAAAATCGTTTTTTTGTTGTTTTTTTGATAAACCATTTGGTGGCTTTCTGATCGTTACCTGGTCGAATGTACTTCTGCAGTTGGATTTGTTAAAGTTGTTTAGTTTGTAATGGTCACCGCAGTATTTGGAATAGTAGGTGACCTCTGTTTACAAAATCTGAGTGTATGTCAGATAAAACTGTTATAGAAGTGGGATCAGTAACTGTGAAGGTAATACCGATGAACCTGTAAAAAAAAATCTGGGGTTTTTCCTCTTACGGTAGTTTGAGTTGATTCAGTGTTTAGGACATGTCTTTTTATGCCTGGAAAAGTTTCTGAATGGATAAGTGTAAGTAGAAATGTTCTCCGTTGCTAATAATTTTATTGAAAAAGGCTGATTTTTGAGAGAACCGAAACTTGCTATAAATGCCCTGCTACAGAAGTGACTGAATAAAACTTCAAACGCTGGAAGTGGTGACAAAAATCTCATAATAGTGTGTATGGAAGGTGATTTAATAAAATCTATTGTATGTTTTGACACTTCCCCAACCACATGAGTGTGTGTGTGAATGACATTTCAGACTAGGCTTCAAGTGACCATAAAGTGAATAAAATCGACGGGGCAATTCTGCCGTGCAGCTGGGGGCCCTCAGTTGTCTCTTGCTCCCAGCCTAGTGAAACAAATCCAGAAAAAAAAGAGGAAGCCCGACCAGGAGTGAGTCTCTTTGAGCAGCATAGCAGTAAATAAAAGTTACAATTAGCTGCGATTAGAGAAGGAGATGGAGCCCGAATGCATTGGGTCCAGGTATGTTGCATTTAGCTTGCAAGTGATTTTGCTGCGGGCTTAACAGAGACGCGAGGGAGACACTCTCCCTTCGCGCCTCTCAAAGCCGGCACGGAGGGAGGGAGGGACGGATTCAGCGGGCAGAGGGGGCCCCGCGGGACAGTCCATGCTGCTGCGACAGCAGAGGGGGCCCCGCGGGACAGTCCATGCTGCTGCGGCAGCAGCCAGCGTTTTTTTTTTTTAAATTTAAGTTTACTTGAGCCGATGGGGGGGGGGGGGGCTGGGACTGGAAATGGGCTGGGGGGTTTAAGACTGGAGGTGGACTGACACGAAGAAACCAGAAGAAAGTGGCTGGAGCAATTGCAGCTGAAAAAAAATGCGCAAAAGGTAGAAAAATATCTCTTTATTTTGAATTTAATTGGAATATGTCAGCTCTGGTAAATGTGCATCATTAACGTCTGCGCTTTGTTTAGTACAAGAGCAAATTATTGTATAGTTTTATTTCTACAGTGTTGTACATTCCAAGTTTGGCTTTTGGGATTCCCAGTTTAATTATGACGTCAGGGCCAACAGCGGATCCGGCGTGCTCGTTTTTATCTTTTCTGGGGGCCCACAATTTTTGTTGGCGTAGGGCCTCACTCAAGGTAAATCCGGCCCTGCCAGGAAGCAATGCATGCCTAAAGCATTGCTCAACTCCTTCAATAAGGGTCCCCAGGCAGTCTAACCCGTACGCCTATGCTGCAGGCCGACTACTGGTGACAACACCCAGGCCCACTAATTGTGATTCAGAATAGACCCCATAACCACTAATTGTGCAACAAAAAGAAATTGTGATCATAGGAGCATGGAGTAAAGTGTCTCATAAAGTATCCAAACATTGCACTGTAAAGGAAAACTGATGAGAAGAGGAGACACATGTGAAACAGAAAAATAAAAACAGTAAATACCAGGTAGATCATGCTACCGTCTTCACTGTGCGTGTCAAAGCAATGGATTTGTACTATGTCTAAATAGAAGAAGGAGGAAACATATTATAAACAGGGCCGGCCTAAAGGTTTCGGCTACCCTAGGTGGAAACCTCGGCCATGCCAACCCCCCTGCACGCTGAGCCGTGCTAGCACCCGCCCCCCACCCCCCTCCCACTACCACTGATTCCGGTGGTAGGGTTGAGGTGCGGGGGTGCTGCTCAGCTTGGCAGTAGGCCATGTGCTTTGCATACATAGCCTACTGCTTCTTACCCCCTTCCGACATAACTTGGGGTTTAGAAGCGGCAGACCATGTGTGCGAAGCACATGGCCTGCCACCAAGCCTCACCCTCCTCCACTGCCGGAATCAATGGCAGTGCCACACAGGTCAGCATGGGGGGAGGGGTTGATGACAATGCAGCTCAGCAGGGAAGGGGGGGCAGACCATTTGTGTCAAAGCACATGGTCTGCCACCCATAGAGATCTGTGGCTCTAGGCAGCCGCCTATTGGATGGGCCGGTCCTGATTATAAATATAAAACCTGAGCAGCAGTAAGGGAGTCAAAGATACAGCTATGCTAATTAACTATGTTTTCAATGTACCAATACTTAGAAACATAGAAACAGGATGACAGAAAAAAACACATGGTCAATCTAGTCTGTCCTTCCATATCAACCACTACAATAGCCACCTTTTTTCTTTCAGAGATCCTCTGTGTTTGTCCCCTGCTTCTTTGAATTCAGATACTGTCCTCATCTCTACCACCTCCACTGGGAGATTATTCTATGGATCCACCACTCTTTCCATAAAGAAATATATCCACATATATTTTTCGAATCTATCCCCTTTCATCCTCATCCCATGTCCCCTCGTAGCAGAACTTGCTTTCAATCAAAAGAGGCTCTCCTCCTGTGCATTTGTGCCACAGAGGTATTCAAACATCTCAATCATATCACCTCTATCCCGCCTTTCCTCTAAGGTGTACATATTAAGATCCTTATGTCTGTCCTCATATGCTTTATAATGAAGACCACTAATCAGTTTAGTAGCCACCTCTGTACTAACTCCAGTCTGTTTATATCCTTTTGAAGCTGTGGTCTCCAGAATTGCACAAAGTACTCCAAATAAGGTCGTACCAGACTTATACAGAGGCACTATCACCTCCTTTCTTCTGCTGGCCAATTCCTCTCCCTATGCACCAAAGCATCCTTCTAGCTTTTGCTGTCCCCTTTTCTACCTGTTTAGCTACTTAAAGATCAACAGACAAAATCACGCTTAGGTCCCAATCTTCTTTAGTGGACAAAAGTAATTCACCCCCTATACTATATTGCTCCCTTGGATTGCTGCAGCCCAAATGCATGACCTTGCATTTTTTAACATTAAATCTCAGCTGCCAAATTCTAGACCATTCTTCAAGCTTAGCTAGATCCCTCCTCATGTTATCTACACCTTTCTGGGTGTCCACTCTATTGCAGATTTTGGTATCATCTGCAAAGAGGCAAGCCTTACCTGACGGTCCTTCCACTATATCACTAACAAAGATGTTAATAAGAATTGGACCAAGGACAGATTCCTCAGACACAGCACTGCTAACCTCCTTCTCCTCAGAGTGATCTCCATTTACCTGTACCCTTTGCGGCTTCCCACTCAACCAATTTCTAACCCAAGCAGTAACTTTAGGGTCCATTCCTAAGGTGTTCAGTTTGTTTATAAGTCACCTGTGAGAAACAGTGTCAAATGTTTTACTGAAATCTAAATACATCACATCTAGGGCTCTCCCTCAGTCCAACTCCCTGGTTACCCAGTCAAAGAAATCAATCAGATTTGTCTGACAAGACCTGCCTCTGGTGCATCCATGCTTCCTCGGATCCTGTAATCTGCTTGACTCCAGAAACCTCACTATTTTCTCTTTCACCAGCATTTTCAATAATTTACTCATCATCAAAGTTAAACTAACCAGTCTGTAGTTTTCAACTATATCCTTACTTCTGCTTTTGTGTAAAGGGACCACATGTGCCTCTCTCCAGTTCTTTGGTACCACTCCCGACTCCAACAAGGCATTGAAAAATTTAGTCAGCGGAGCTACTAGAACATCCCCAAGTTCCCTCAGTATTCTAGGGTGTATTCCATCTGGTCCGATCACTTTGTCTACTTTAAGTTTAGCTAGATTCTCACAAACACAGTCTTCTGAAAATTGCTTAAGATGCCTCTCGCGTCTGTTCCTGTTTGTGGGTGTTTTCTGAGATCCTGCTCCTGGTTCTTTATTTGTGACACAGAACAGAAATATTTGTTAACCAATTCCGCAAATCAGCTTCTACATATTCCTCCCCGTCACCCTTGAGTCTGACAATACCACTTTTGCCCTTCCTCTTCTCACTAACATATCGGAAAAATGTCTTATTCCCCCCCCCACCCCCCAGTTTATTACATTGGTTATTTCCTCCTCTTTTTGAATCTTTGCTTTCCTGACTACTTTGCTAGTTTCTCTAAGTTTTTCCAAATATAGATGCCTGCCTTCCTTTCTCTGTGATCTCTTGTATTTCATGAAGGCCTCCTTCTTTTTCTTTACCTTTTCAGCTACTTCTTTCGAAAAACATAGCGGTCTCCTTTTCCTTTTACCTTTATATACCATTTTAACAAAAGGTTTGTTGCCCTTAAAATATCCCCTTTCAGTTTTGCCTTCTGTTTTTCTACATCCCCCAGCTATTCCCATCCTGCTAATGACTCCCTGAGATACTGGCCCATCTTGGCAAAGTTAGTTTTCCTAACGTCTAATACCCTTGCTTTTGAATGGATTTTAACAGCCCTAGTCCTAGCACCTATATGTCCTTACTAATCTATGCAGTGCAGTGTGTGCCTTTGAGTCATTGCTGACCCAGCAGCTCCTGGGTATTCTTGGCAATGTGACCAGATGTAGATTGCCAGGCCTTTTTTCTGAGGCAGTGGAGGGTTATGTGACTTTCCCAAGGCCACAAGGAATACCAGTGGGAATCAAACCCTGGTCTTTTGGTTTCTAAAACAGTGCTCTAACCACTAGGCTACTTCTCCACTCCTGTTAATTCTTTTCCCCCACTAAAACATTTGGGGCTGGTGAAAACCCACGTTCTACATTAAAATGCTAAAACTTTTGCGATAGGAAATTATTGCCTTCAATCTATTTTGCTATGTAGACCCTTATATTGTGATGATCATTCACTTGTTACTGAAAGAAACCTTCGCTTGTGCCAAGAATTGCAAACATACCACTCCCGAAACAGCATTCTTTAAGAAAATCCACTTGGCACATAAAAGCTGGGATGAATAGCTTCAGCGTTTTAGTATCCTGTTTTTGGTGTGAAATGGACCATCATTGCTATAGCAATTTGGTAAACAAACTGTCAAATAGAGGCATAAATTTGGTATAGGGAAAAAGGATTTTCAATGATCAAAATATTAAAAATAGAAACCATGTATGAAGATGTTCAAAGGGCGGGTTTAGGAAACCAAAAACCTCCAAACCAGTTTAAGGTGAAGCCACTTGGGCAAACAACTTTTAAAAATAGCTTTGATGATCAAAGTAGAGTGAAATTCTTAGGAGATGTGGAATATAGTTTTTTTATTTAAGTTCCCGTAGTTGGGACCAACTTGGTGCAATTTTCACAACTGATAAAAGTGACTATAAGAACTGTCCTGGCCATCGGTACCCTATAAAGCTGGAAAATATGAAATACCCATATTGGATATGTATTAAAACATAAAAACTCCTTTGAATTGAAATTGGGTTAAAAGAGTGCATAAATATCATGATCAGAGTGGTAAAATGATAATACAAATAAAAAAGGAGAACAGAAACTGTCAATGCCACGGGCATCTTACATAGCAAAATCACAGAGGTATGTTTTCGTTGCAGATTGAAAAGCTGTTTTCCATGAATTTTTTTTTCTGAGGATAATCCCAAATTATAGCTTCAGACTGATGCTTCATCCTTCAAGGTGTGGAGGTGTATAATCTCCTCCCTTTTTCACTTATAGTCCTCCAATTTTTACATGGTTTGTTTTATCCAATTGCCTTTTCCCCTTAGTATTTCTTGCTAGTTAGTGCAGAAGATTTGAGAACACACCCATATGTCCTTATTGCATGTTTCACCTACTCACTATTTTTGATAGTTATATGTACCTTAGCAGTTTTTTACACAATTGTCACTTCTTAGCACATGTAGCCATAGCCCACATTGTATTCATGATTATTATTTATTATTTTATCGTTCTTATTGGTTTATCATTTTATGCCTGCCTGTTTTTTATTTTTCAAATATTAGTCAATCATTGTCTACTTAGTTATGCTATATTTTAATTTTTAATGTAGAAGTTTCATGACATTATTTTAATCATGATTTGGTTCTTTTTGTATATAATGTTTGGTTTTATGAAACACAGATAAGTTAAAGCCAGAGGAGAAAGAAAGACAATCGCAGAACTCAACAGAGATTTCCAACTTGCAGCAAGACAGGACAAGGAAAAGTATTACAATGACACATGCAAGGGAATAGAAGCAGAAACTATTAGAGGAAGAACAAGATCGGCTTTCCTAAAGCTACGAGAGTTAAAGAAAAAATTCCAGCCTCGAATTGGAATGTTACAAGATGCTCAAGGTTCTATGTTGAATGATGCTGAGAAGAAAAGGTGGAAAGAATACACAGAGTTTTTATATGATAAAGATCAAGTGGACCAACAGCCATGTCAACCTGTACCTTATGATCCGGAACCATTGGTGATGAAAGAAGAAGTTGAAGCAGCTTTGAAAGCCTTATAAAAGAACAAAACACCAGGTACTGATGGCATTCCCATAGAAGTATTACAGCAATCTGATGCAGCTGTTACCGTATTTACAAGGCTCTGCCAAGAAATTTGGAAGACAACATCATGGCCAACTGACTGGAAAAGACCTGTGTTCATACCAATAGTAAAAAAAGGTGAGCCAACTGACTGTGGAAATTATCGCACAATTGCTCCGATCCCACATGCCAGCAAAATTCTACTGAAGATTAGTCAACAGAGACTACAACCATACCTGGAACAGGAAAGGGCGAGGAATGAGAGACATCATTGCGGATGTGAGATGGATCCTTGAAAGACTAAAGAATACCAAAAGGATATCTATTTGTGCTTTATCGACTATAGCAAGTCTTTTGACTGTGTAAACCATGAGAAACTCTGGGCTATATTAAAAAGCATGGGTATACCAGAACACCTGATCGTTCTCTTGCACAATCTGTACATTGATCAAGAAGCAACAGTTTGAATGGAACAAGGAGAAACAGAATGGTTTAAAATAAGCAAAGGTGTAAGACAAGGCTGCATACTTTCCCCCATCTGTTTAATTTATATGCAGAACAAATTATCAGAGAAGCAGGATTGTATGAGGACAACAGAGGTGTAAAGATTGGTGGAAGACTCATCAACAACCTTCACTATGCTAATGATACCACATTACTAGCTGAAAATGAAGATGATTTGAAACATTTGCTTTTCATGATTAAAGAACATAGGGGTATGTTTACTAACGTCGCAGCAGTGATGTTATCGCACGATAAGTAACGTTATTGCGTGAAATTACCGGACGATAACATTACTTATCGTGCGATAACGTCTCCGGCGGAGTTAAGGTGCACAGAGGGTGGAGTAAGTCTCTCCAGAGGGTGGAGAGAAGGGGTCAATGGGTGGAGAGTGGGCGGGGAGAGGCTCCAGGCACACTAACGCTGTGAAATGAAGGTCTGAAAATTAACGCCAGTGAAAACCTCGCGTTAGAGGCACATTTGCACGAGAGAGAAACCATTTCAGTCGGCAATGTACAGCAAAGGCAGGAAAACCAAGAAAAGTGATAGTAGTGATACCTGTGCAGCAACAGCATAGTGCCGAAGTATGAAAGGGCACGACAGTGAGGCTGCAAATGGGGTACAGTGGGCTGAAGGCGGGACATGCAGTGGGGCAGCTGGGGCACAAGGTAGACTAGGCAGATGCCTAGGTGGCACATAGGAACTCAGAAACTGCAAATCAGCAAGCCAACAACTGACCAAGGTCAAACATGCCTACGAGTGAGTGTCCCACAGAGTCCCAGGGGACATCACCCAGCAGGTACACCAAAGGGCACATAACAGTGACAGGGAGTTCCGGGGGGAAGTGCGGATGTCTATGTAGGCACCCCTACCCCAGATCCCCACCATAGGCAGCCGCCTACCGGCACACTGGATGGCCTGGAACTGCGCACCACCAGCACGACCAGCATAAGGGCATGTCAACATGGTGGCAGAGGGGTGCTGGTGGTGGAGGGGGCAGTGGGATCTTCCCACAGCACACCAAGACCAAGCCCTGTTCAGGTGGGTGGCATGCAGTGCAACAGACAAGGTCTGTCTGATGAACAGTAATGGTATCCTCAGGGAATGACTTGCCTCTGTGGCAACAGTTTGGTTCAGTACACACAGCCAGTGTGTTCATGGGCAGAAAATCACAGGTTTAAGTCCCAGATGTGGCTCATTCAGACCATGTCCCTATATTTTACCCTACAGAGCATATACACCATAAACATGTGCATTCCCTAGAGCAGAGGTTCGCAACTGCAGTCCTGGAGGGCCAAACACCCTTCAGGATTTCATGCAGTCCCTAATAAATATGCATGAGATGCATTGATATGCAGTGCCCCATTGTATGCAAATGTATCTCATGCATATTCATTAGGGGCAGCCTGAAAACCTGCATAGTGCTTGGCCCACCAGGACCTGAGTTGGGAACCTCTGCCCTAGAGCATTGGCCAACAGGGGCACAAACACCCACACCCACAGGCTCCAATATCCAAAGCCTCATGGAGAGTCAGGATGTTGGGCCCTGTGCGGAGCAGCAGCTACCAATACTAGCACCTGCATACCTTAGCAATGCCTGCACTGTGCCCAGGACTGGTGTGGCGGCCAGGGCTGCCAACCACCTCTATCTTTGCACAATGCTGAAATAGGTGTGGGAGTGTGTGTATGTCTACCCAGTGTTTTGTGGCTGCCTACACCTTACTGAGCCCACAATGCTTGCACTGTCTCCAGTGTTAGCCTGCCAATGTGCATAATGAGGAGCAAGGTTTTATGGGTATGGCCCGGACACAGCGGTCTGGGCAGGATGCATCTGCACAGGGCATAGGGCAAAGGCTGGGACATTGTAGTGCCCAACCACCACCTGCAAGGACAGGGTGGCCACAGCATGTCATGCTGGAAGGTCACTCTCACCCTGACTGAGCAATGACCATGGCATGGCTAGGTTCCCACATAGTGCTATGTAGTGGTTTTCTCAAATTATATTTATGGGTTCTCTTTTTCTGGGGCCCAGTCACTGGCATACTTGCTTGGTGTGTGTGCTCACATCCCACTTTTGGGTGCATGCAGTTTCTCCAGGAACATGCACTATGTGCTAGCTAGCAGACTGTCTGCAGTTAGCATGTGTATGGCTGGAATACCTTGCAGGGTACAGCAGGTGAAGAATGAATGTGCCCTCTGCTGGTGAATGTCAGATTGAGCTCTTCCCGGCCTACTGCCAGTGCCCTACATGATAAGTGCAGATCTGCACTGACTGCCCTGGAGTGTGCCTATTCCCCAGCAGGATTGGGGTGGTGGTTCCCCGCTACTGCCTCTGATGTAGAGTATGGATCTGTTGGTGGGAGATCCTGTCCCCCACCCTGAACCAGTAAGAATGGGTTGGGTGGTGCTACATAATCTGCTTTTGGGTCCATACACCACCCTCCTCTTATAGCATGTGACCATGGCAACCACACAGGATGTGCACTATTCTGGGTGCATCATAATCCTGAAGGACTAGACTTGGAAATACAGATGGACACAGGTGTATCCTAGGCATGTCCACAGGGACTACCTGTCATACACTGGCACTGATGGGGACCTGCAGTACAGTCTATCTCAGTCAAGCCTGGTGCTGCGGATCTGGTGCTGGGCACCCCACCTCACCCTCAGGGTGAGCACAGGAACCACACAATGTCACGGTCTGTAGCTACTCGGTGCCAGTAACACACACGGTCAGTTCCCCCTACCAGGCTGAGGTGATGTGGAGGTGCATACACCATCTTGTGATCAGCTGTAGACTGCTGATCTGCATGTGCAGTGCATCATGGGTATGGGTGGGTTAACCCTATCCTGGTAACCAAAGCAGACAGGTGTTAAAGTGACCTGCAGTCTTTCTGTATCCACGCAGCACTGTGTTAGAAGCTACAGAGATGTAGCCCACTAGTTACAACAATGGCTGTGGAGGCAGAGGTTATGAGTTCAGTTCTTCAGTGGTGTTCTTTAAAAAGGCTTTCTGAGGGATTTCCTTTTAATTTAAATCAGTGCTGCCAGAAAAACACCCTCACAGTGCCATAACCTAAGGTGCCTCATAAGGCGCCCTATAGGGTGCCCTATAAAGCGCCCTATAGGGCACCTTATAAGGTGCCTTGGCGGACAGGGCACTTTATAATGTGCCCTATGGGGTGCCGTATGAGGCACCTTAGGTTATGGCACTGTGAGGGTGTTTTTGCTGGCAGCACTGATTTAAATTAAAAGGAAATACCTCAGATAGCTTTCTTACATAACACCACTGTGGGACAAACCCATGACCTCTGCTTCCACAGTCATTGCAGTAACCAGTGGGCTACATCTTTAGAGCTTCTAACACTGCGCTGGCATGAACTTAGGGTTAACGCGCCATGGCACCCACTATCGCGCAATACCGATTCCTTGCAACCTTCCCTCCGGAACGCCCACTACCTTATATGGCATTCTTCACATTAACGCTGCAACTAGCACCGAAAACATTAAGACAGTTTAGTAAACATACCCCATAGTCTCAAAATGGGCCTGCACCTTAATGTAAAGAAGACAAAGATCTTGATAACTGGCAAATTCAACAAGTTCATCGTTGAAGGAGAAGAAATTGAAATCGTGGACAACTTTCACCTACTTGGATCAACTATCAATAAAGAAGCAACAAGCAGTCAAGAAATCCGATGACACATTGCTCTTTGGCAGAATGGCTATGAAAGACTTAGACAAGATTCTCAAGAGCAGAGATGTCTCTCTCCATACAAAGATTCAACTTGTTCAAGTCATGGTATTTTCAATAACATATGGATGTAAAAGATAGACAGTGAAAAAGATAGACAGGAAGAAAATTGATGCCTTTGAATTATGGTGCTGGCAGTGAATACTGCATATTCCATGGACTGCCCAAAGAACAAACCAGTCAGTACTAGAGGAGATCAAACCTAAGCTTTCTTTAGAAGCTCAGATGACAAGACTTTGACTTTCATACTTTGGACATATCATGAGAAGAGAGAGATCATTAGAGAAAGACATCATTTTTGGCAAGATAGAAGGTCAATGCAAAGGAGGAAGGCCAGCAATGAGATGGATCAATACAATAGCAGCAGCTATGGGTACCAGTCTGTCAACAATGAGCCTCCTGACTGAAGACTGAACACAATTTAGGACAACTATCCAGAGGGTCACCATGAGTCGACACCGACTCGACGGCACTTAACAACAACAACATGTTTTGGTTATGCTTATTATCACAATGCCCTTGTATGTGTTGTCAAACGGCTGCCTAGGGTGAGAACTTACACAATCTTGACGATGCATATATTCATATGATTCTTGCAAGGTATTGTGGGTATTGTAGTTCATTCACTCCCAAACACAGCTGATGACAATAATTTGAGTTGTGAAACCAAGTGGTAAGATCAATAAAATACTTCTTTTATTGATGGGGTTTAATTCACCCAGCACATGTATGCTTGATAGCACTATAAATGAGGTTACTTGCTTGCAGTGTTTAAAATGGATAACAAAAAGTCACAAAGTAAACCAGAAAACAACCTTCAGCTTGTCAGGCAATTAGCTAATGTTTTCTTAGCAAATAATTACCAAATACAAAGGCACAAGGAAAACAATAAACTTTGCTGGTTAGGTTAACTTCTGCTTATTTTCCACGCAGATCTCAGCAGTGATTCTCCCTTGCTCACACACACAATCAGGTGCAGCCCTAATTACTATCAATGGACCAGCTGAAAGCCTTTAGCTGGCTGGCTGCTATTGTGTGAGCCCAAATCCTGCTTTAAGAGCTGTTTGCAGTGGAAATAAAGAACAAAGTTAGGTTTCTTTGTGATGGCTGATGTGTTTGCTCATAGAAAACTAGCAATAGCATTTAGATAAAGAACAGTCCATGTAAATTGTTTCATCTGCTGTATTTCCCCCTGCATCAACAATCATAGGGTCAATATCATACATTGGCACAGATGAGTCTTTCATTAAGGCACTATCATGAGAATGCTTATTCCCTTGCTGCCATTCTCTATTATAGATAGGGTCTGGTTCAGTGTTCATACCTGAGCCTCTCCTGCTATCATTATTCCTCTCTGTATAGCCTGGCCAATATGTAATCCAATTCTGATGTCCAGCCTTCCAATCTTGATCCCTGGACACTGGATCTTCTCTCACATACCTTCTGGCCTTGGTCTGAAAGTCCCTTCCACATGCAGTCTTCTCTCTTCCAGGTAGCCACTGGTGATTCCTATCTCTGCCACTCCATTCCTCTGGCTGAATCCAGTCCAATGGACTCTGCTGGCTTTTGGAATACCTCCCAGTATGAGTACTGCCTTGGAATCTCCCAGACCTTCCAATGGCCTTTCTTCTCTTCCTTCCAGAGAGTTTCCTTCTCTCTCTATCTGCTTGGCTTGGCTTCTGTTTCTCCAGGTGATACTGGTGCTTGTAGCCGTTGCTGTCTCTGTATCTCTTCCTCCCTCTGTAGCTCTCCCTGAAGCTGTTATCTGAAGAATAAGCTCTATTCTTATCCTGTTCTAATGTGTGCTGCTCCCTAACACAGCGCAGCTGTGTTGAATCAGGCCCTGCCCTTTGAGATGAGTGCTTAGGGATTACCTCATAGCTCTCTTGATTGCACACACATTCTCTCACTTCAGCCCCTCTCATGGCTGCTGGAAACCTGGTGCATTCTGGGACTGGTAGTCTTTTATGTGAAAACTCTGTTTTCTTGCTTCTACCAGAACTGACAGGTTGCTTGTTCAGAGTCACATCATCTTTTCTATAGCTCCTACCTGAGCTATGATAAGCTTCCTTATCACATACCCCCCTGCTTAAGTTATTACGGACTGGTTTTACTGGTGAAACTGCTTCTCTACAGTCCGTAATACCTACGAGAGTGTTATCTTCTTGAAGCTCACTTACTTCCTGACTGGGTTCAAGGTCATTATCTACAGGCCTCTCCCTCCAAGACTTAAGTACATTAATATGGTAGGTCTGCCTACGCCCTCAGGCATTTTCTACCATATAAGACACTGGGCTTACTTGTTTAACAACCTCCCATGGCCCTTTCCACTGTACCTCAAATTTTGGAGCAGTTTCCTGCTACTTGAACCAAAACCTTTTCACCAATGCTTAATTGGCGGCTTTTGGCCTTTCTATCATACCACCCTTTCCGGCGAACTTGACTGTCCTGCAGGTTCCTCTCAGCAACCTGCGACGTCCTTTTCAAACGTGCTCTCAAGTCACGTAGAAACAGTGGCACCTCCTGACTTCCTGGTTCAGGATCAATCCATTGTTCCCTCAAAATATCCAACAAACCCCGGGGAGCCCTACCATACATCAACTCATATGGAGTTACACCTAGGGACACTTGAATTCTTTCCCTGCAGGCATATAAGGCAAAGGGTAATAACATATCCCATTCTTTTACCTCTCCTGCTAACCCCCTTCTCAACATTTGTTTGAGAGTTTGGTTGAATCTCTCCACCAAACCATTTGATTGTGGATGGTAGGCTGAGGTTTTCACGTGACGAATGTCAAAGGCATCCCAGACCTGGGCCAAATATTTGGATACAAAATTGGACCCTCGGTCAGTCAACACCTCTCTTGGGAATCCCACTTCACAAAACAATTTTACTAGCTCTAAAGCTATTGTTTTTGCAGAAACATTCCTCAATGGTATGGCCCAGGGAAACCTTGTTGCCTGATCTACCATAACTAGGATGTATTGGAAACCTCGGGGCGTTTTAACTAATGGGCCTACAATATCCATGGCAATGCGACCAATTGGGTCTGTGATGATTGGCATGGGGATCAATGGCACCACCGGTGGGTGAGCCGCTGTTACTCGCTGACACGCTGGACATGCAGCACAAAACTGGGCAGTTTCTTTGAAGATACCTGGCCAGTAAAAACGCACAAGTATTTGATCCAGCGTTCCTTGCATACCTTTATGACCTCCCACTGGATGATCATGTGCTAGCCTAAGTACTAGCCCTTTGAAAGTTGTGGGTACCACCAATTGTTTACGTATGGTACCATTTCTGGGGTCCTGACTCTCTCTATATAATATGTCATTATCTAGTCTGAATCTGGGCAACTCCTCCCTGACCTCCTGAGCATACTTAAAAGCTCGGGTGAGAGCTTGATCAGCTCGCTGCTCTTGTGGAAAGTTAGGAAACTTTGCCACCAACTCAGCTGGCACCCAGGGTAAACTTTGACCAGCTAACATCTCAGCCCTACCCTGTGCTCTGCAAAGTCTCTCACGCCTCCTTTGTGCTTTCAACTTTCTTACTTTACCAGATGATGGGGTTATTAAATCATCATGCGAGGGTAAGTCTCCTAATAACTCTGCCTGCTCCCCTCCTCCTTCTGCTGGCTCTCTACCTTAGCCTGCGAGCGGGTGGATACAAGGCCCCTCTTATTACCCATAGTTTGGCCTTCTGGAAGCTTAACCATCTTTTTAGCTAGGGACTGAGAACTTCCAAAGAAAGGCCCGGGAGCTATTTCCATTATTAAACCTTCTCCCTCCTTCTTTCCTAGCCCTTTCACTAGTTCCTGCTTAAATCTTGGCCAGTCCTTCCCTAGAACCAAATCAAAGGGTAGCCTAGGCACCACTGCTAATAGGACTTCCTCTTGTTCCCCCAGGCACTTAACCTTAAACCTATAGGTGGGATATGATGTTGCAGCACCATGAACGCATCTGATGTGAACTTGGCTTTCAGGGGTTCTAGGCACAAATCTTTCTTGGGCCTCTATCCTCTTCCAAAGCCTTTTTGACATCATACTCTGGTCTGCCCCAGAGTCTAATAATGCATTTGTGGTAATTCCTTGCACATCAACCATCAAAAGAAATCCTTCCTTGGGTTGTTTTAAATCCAGACCCATTAAACTAGTGTGTGTCTGGCATCTCTTCTCTAAGTGTCCCACTTTTCCACACTTGAAACATTTCCTTCTATTCCACTGTGTCATCTGTTTTGATACAGTACATTCATTTTCAGAAACATTCTTAATTATTCTTTTTTCTGATACAGCACATCTAGCCTCAGCATCCATCTTTAGAGGGCCACCCATTCTATGGCAAGCCTGCGTGGCTTCCAAGAATCTCTCTGCTAGCACGGTTGCCTCTCCAAGATTTTGGCAATTTTGCTGTATAAGAAAAACATTCAAATCTTTAGGTACCCCAAGCATAAATTGTTCCAGCATTATAATATCTAATAACATTTCTACTGTCTTTTGCTCAGGCTCCAACCATTTTACAGCTAAACTTCTGATTCTCTGACTCAGAGCCCTGGGTGTCTCACCCACTTTCAATGTAACAGCTCTAAACATTCGCCTATACTCTGAAATAGACAACCCTAGGCGATCTCTAATAGCTGCCTTTACATCCTTATAAATCAAAGCCTGGGCTGCTGGCATTGCTCTGTAAGCTGCTAGTGCCTCACCAGTTAATGAGGCTGCCAGCCTTACTGCCCACTGGGTCTCTGGCCATGCTAAAGCCTGTGCAACTCTTTCAAAAGACTCTAGAAAATCATCAACATTATCTTCTGGAGTTAATTTCCCAAAATTAAATGCCCCAATCCCTTGATTGAGTCCCACAGTGTCCACATGTGGTGCACCAGTACTAACTGCTGGTCTTGCATCTGTTCCACTTTGGCTCTGCAGCTGAACTAGAGCTTGCACCAGATCAAGCACTGGTTTCTGCTGTTCCATTAAGGCCTTCATAGCAGTGTCTGGGCATGCTGTGACCGCTCCTGCTGCTTGCTAAATTGGGCTGCCATCCACGGAGCCATCTCCCTCGGATCCATCTTGACCCCTGCAAGAAAAGAGAGAAAAAAACCCCAAAGAGCAGCACCTTCCAACCAGGTGTGTTTTTTTTTTTTTTCAACTTTTTTTTTTTTTTCAATTACCCCCCTGTGCTTACACACATCCACCACTAGACATGCCCAGGTACATATTACCTTGTCTCAGTGATGAATCCAGCTTTGCACAGGGTCTTTTCATCTGGGACAGCTTCCTGGAACAACCACTTTTCTTCCAAAGTGCAGATGAGGGAAAGAAATCTTCTTACAGCTTTAAACTTGACTTTTATTTGTAATCCACAACAAGTAAATCCTCTTGGTGCAAGAGCAATCCGAAAAACTACGCCATTTTGTCAGACGGCTGCCTAGGGTGAGAACTTACACAATCTTGACGATGCATATATTCATATGATTCTTGCAAGGTATTGTGGGTATTGTAGTTCATTCACTCCCAAACACAGCTGATGACAATAATTTGAGTTGTGAAACCAAGTGGTAAGATCAATAAAATACTTCTTTTATTGATGGGGTTTAATTCACCCAGCACATGTATGCTTGATAGCACTATAAATGAGGTTACTTGCTTGCAGTGTTTAAAATGGATAACAAAAAGTCACAAAGTAAACCAGAAAACAACCTTCAGCTTGTCAGGCAATTAGCTAATGTTTTCTTAGCAAATAATTACCAAATACAAAGGCACAAGGAAAACAATAAACTTTGCTGGTTAGGTTAACTTCTGCTTATTTTCCACGCAGATCTCAGCAGTGATTCTCCCTTGCTCACTAACCCACTCAGGTGCAGCCCTAATTACTATCAATGGACCAGCTGAAAGCCTTTAGCTGGCTGGCTGCTATTGTGTGAGCCCAAATCCTGCTTTAAGAGCTGTTTGCAGTGGAAATAAAGAACAAAGTTAGGTTTCTTTGTGATGGCTGATGTGTTTGCTCATAGAAAACTAGCAATAGCATTTAGATAAAGAACAGTCCATGTAAATTGTTTCATCTGCTGTATTTCCCCCTGCATCAACAATCATAGGGTCAATATCATACATTGGCACAGATGAGTCTTTCATTAAGGCACTATCATGAGAATGCTTATTCCCTTGCTGCCATTCTCTATTATAGATAGGGTCTGGTTCAGTGTTCATACCTGAGCCTCTCCTGCTATCATTATTCCTCTCTGTATAGCCTGGCCAATATGTAATCCAATTCTGATGTCCAGCCTTCCAATCTTGATCCCTGGACACTGGATCTTCTCTCACATACCTTCTGGCCTTGGTCTGAAAGTCCCTTCCACATGCAGTCTTCTCTCTTCCAGGTAGCCACTGGTGATTCCTATCTCTGCCACTCCATTCCTCTGGCTGAATCCAGTCCAATGGACTCTGCTGGCTTTTGGAATACCTCCCAGTATGAGTACTGCCTTGGAATCTCCCAGACCTTCCAATGGCCTTTCTTCTCTTCCTTCCAGAGAGTTTCCTTCTCTCTCTATCTGCTTGGCTTGGCTTCTGTTTCTCCAGGTGATACTGGTGCTTGTAGCCGTTGCTGTCTCTGTATCTCTTCCTCCCTCTGTAGCTCTCCCTGAAGCTGTTATCTGAAGAATAAGCTCTATTCTTATCCTGTTCTAATGTGTGCTGCTCCCTAACACAGCGCAGCTGTGTTGAATCAGGCCCTGCCCTTTGAGATGAGTGCTTAGGGATTACCTCATAGCTCTCTTGATTGCACACACATTCTCTCACTTCAGCCCCTCTCATGGCTGCTGGAAACCTGGTGCATTCTGGGACTGGTAGTCTTTTATGTGAAAACTCTGTTTTCTTGCTTCTACCAGAACTGACAGGTTGCTTGTTCAGAGTCACATCATCTTTTCTATAGCTCCTACCTGAGCTATGATAAGCTTCCTTATCACAGTGTCTCTTGGATATCACAGTCCCCTGAAGAAGGCTACTGGCCAAAACACGTGCTGGGCAGTCCTTGACACAGTAATAAAGCTCTCAGCCCCTCCAGTGGTATATTGTTCTCCTGCTTTTGTTTCCAACTATTTGGTCTTTGGATGGAGTGCATCCCTTTATGCCATGCACTAAGCAGCCAGACCTTGGTCTCACAGGACAGGTATGGGTGGTTTTAAATTGGCCACTGTGCCATATGAGGTATGTGGATGCTGGTTAGAGGCACAGTGGTGTACAGCTAGTAGTGTGGTCTGGAATGAGAACACAGGGAGGTTGATTGCTGTTTGCACTCAAAGAGTAACGCTCAACCTTTGGGTGCTGGAGTTCTGTCTGGGGAGGAATAGGAAGTTCAGGGGAGCTATGGCACTAGAGGGAAGATGCAAGGCATTCCACACAGGCAATTGACCTTGGAGGCCAGGGAAGCAGCATGAGGAAGTGCAACCCATGGATCACAACAGTGCCACTGAGCAGTGGCAGGGGGCCTGCAGAACTAATATCCATGTTGAGGCCCCAGAATCCTGGAGGCACCTCTGGGTCTTTTCCGGGCTGTAGCCATTTGCCATGTGCCCTGGACTCCTGTCTCATCACCCACATTACTACCCCTTGTTCACTGTACTGTTACTCCCTTCCAGTTGCCCATACCCAAGTGTCACCCAGAAAGGGACAGATGCTGTGATCAAGCATCACTGTCATGCCCCAGCCATGTGCAGATAGCGGTAACTATCAGTAGCTGCTGTCTGACACTTGCCCCTGTAACTGTACAATGATTGTGCAGTAAGGACAAGCCATTGCCAATAGCAGGGCCCAGGCAGGCATGACATGACCACTGGCTAGTCTGCATTATGGCATCAGGAGCTCATGCAACCTACATTAGCATCCATGTGATCCCCTATGCTGTGTGCCTGCTCCCATCCCATCACCCATTCTGTAGATGCCCCACAATGGTACAACACTGCATACATAGATATGCACACATATGTTATCTGGGTCCTGTGTGCAGGCTCCAACAGGCACTGCCCATGCTCTAACCTGTGCTAAACTACACCCACATACAGAAATGTATGCGACAATAAATCCACTCACATGTGCAGGTCCTATCAGCAGACTGACATCTCACTAGACTGCATCTGCACCATGGCTAACAGCATACTTCATACCCATACCTCCCCAGCCTGCACTACATGGTGTCCCTCAGGTTTGCTGTCGTGGGACTGATTACCTGGCCATGACTTTCTTGTGCACTCAACATACTATATTGTGCACACTCAGGCCCCAATACCGGCCCAGCAGCCACCGCAGTGCAAAACAATATTTGCCATCCCAATGTACCAGTCACCCACCTACTGTATGTTACAGGAGGCAATGATAACATTATGAGTTACAATAAACAGCCTTTATTAAAACAAGACACTGACAATGCATGCACATGGTCACGGATTACACTAACCCTAGTCCCTACACCCCCTTTCTCATTCCCACTCCTCTCCCCATTAGCCTGCAAACATCATCCCTCCCCAACTTTCCCAAACATGCCACCTCCGCCCTTTCCCAGATCAGTCTAGGGCCCTAGAGGACCCTGGCTGTGGCTCTGCAAGGCCAGGGCTATGGCCTATAGCCCTGTCCAGATGAACCCTGCAGACTCTACCACTGCCTCCTTTCAGAGCCGCAACTCCTCCACCAGCGTGGCCATGACTGGCACCAACTCCTGAAGTGGGGGACAATGAGTTGCCAGGGCTGAGTCTGCAGGAGGTATCATTGGAGCCTGATGGAACAGGGGACCCTGGGTGTCAACAGAGCCTCCAAGACCACCTAACACCATCTATGTTGGCATGTGATTCTGCAGAGGGGGGCATAGAGGTCTGCTCACATGCAAGAGGCTCTTCTGACATCCCCACGCTCCTCCTGGCCTTCCTCCTTAATGGCCACTGCTGGCCTGCCTGACCCTCTTGTCCCTAGCAGGACATGTGTGCCAGCATCTGCAGACCCATCTCCCTGAACTGCCCCCAGCAGCACACACAAATTCACAAATTAAATAACCTAAGAGCACTAACTCCTGAACTCAAACAACCACAGCTGTATTTGAGAAGGCAATAATCAAATATTCTATCTGGCCATAGAGCACCTATACAGCTTCTACTGGGAAAAGAGAGCATACTAGTCTATTACAAAGCACTATACAGAAACCACATGCAAACAAAATACCTCACCTAGGTTGGCCAACTGGCTCCATATTTTAGGGACACCCTGATCCCAGTCCTGAATTTACCTTACTAGCTGCATGGACTTGCTATCTGGATTTCCTTCATGAAATCAGCAATGCTACACCAGGACTGGATCAGGGTGTCCCTAAAATATGAAGTCAGTTGGCCACCCTACTTCGCCTCAGTCACACATGCAAAGAAAAGACTCTCATCAAATACAGAATAAGTGACTACAAATTAGAAATATACATATATAGACTAAAACTGAATTCTTCTTTGCATGGTTGTCCACTCCAGCTTCAGTCCTCCCCTCTTATTCCAGCAGAGAGGAGGGAATGGGCTCTGGAAGGGTTTATAATGGTCTTTTTTTTCTCTAGCGTCTTCCCCAAACTCACCCCCTCCACTCCTGTTGCTGAATGATAGGAGGAGAGTGACTGTATTAAAGAGCAGCCTAGCATTTCTTTGTGCTATTCTGTGCTCTGTCAGTTCCAGGTTTGCCTTTTTTGTCCAGTTCCCTGCAGGCTACCTGGGAGTGGAGAGAATGGAGCAAGAAACAGAAGGGTATGTTTACTAAACTGCGGTAATGTTACATACCACATTTTAGGTAACGTTACCGAGTGTTGCGTAACGTTACCGCACAGTAACGTTACAGCCTGCGCATAAGCGTTCCGCGGCACGGTACACACCGCAGAGGGAGGAGAGAGGGCGGACATCAGGGGCCAATGGGTGGGGAGTGGGCGGGGAGAGGCTCCCTGCACACTAAAGCGCTGAACTGAAGGGCTGAATCATACCGCGAATGAAAACCTGCCGTTACATGCACATTTGCAGGAGAGAGAAACCAAATAAGTGTCAGCAATGTACAGTCTAGGCAGGGAGACTGAGAAAGGTGATAGTAGTGCTCCATCTGCAGCAACAGTATAGTGGCCAAGTATGACAGGCCACTATGGTGATGGTGCAAATGGGGCATAGGGGGACTGCAGGCGGGACATGCAGTGGGGGCAGCTGGGGCACAGGGTGAACTAGGCTGTCGCCCAGGTGGCACATAGGAACATAGAAATCGAAAATCAGCAGGACAGCAGCTGACCAGGGCCAAACATGCCCAGTAGTCCGTGTTCCACAGTGTCCCATTCAGGGGACATTACCCAGCAAGCACCCCAAAAGGCACACAGGTATCCATGTGACCCCCTATGCCTGTAATAGGGCAAGCAGTGCACATCTGGGACCACACCCAGGATGGGTCCCAAACAGTTCGTAGACCCAGCTAACTGAATACACTTTACGGCAGCCCCTAGTAAGGCATTGCAGGGTGTGCCCATACGTTGTCAGAAACATATATAGGCCAAACTGGGTACACCGTACCTGAGGTGCATACCCTAGCCTGTCCACAGTCGGCAGTAACAACACACTCCACCTACATCTACCCGGTCCACCCTAGCCAATAGTTGCTAGAGCACCAGCCTGACATCCTCCTAGCCATCACTCCCCCATGTGGAAGGGACATAACATTGGTAGACAGTAATGGGGGGGGATGTGTGGATGTCCATGTATATCTCGCCACCCCAGACCCCACAACCTAGGCACCTACCTACCTGCACAGTGGATGGCCCGGGACCACGCACAACCAGCACCGACAGCATATGGTATTATCAGCATGGCAGGGGGGGGGGGGTGTTTATGCTGGAGGGAGCAGTGCCACCCGCCTGCAGTGAACCTAGGTCATGCCCTGTACCAGTACGTGGTGTGCAGTGCAACAGAAATGGTCTGCCTGAAGAAAGTAAGGGTAGCCCCAGGGACCACTACTCCTCTGTGGCAATAGTGTGGTGCAGTACACATAGCCAGTGTGTCCAGATGCAGCAGGTCACAGGTTCAAGTCACAGCTGTGGATCCTACAGAGCATCTCCCCACATTTTACCCTACAATGCAGATACAACATCAACATGTGCAAACCCCAAAGCTGCATCGAACAGGGGTCAAAACACCCACTCACACAGGCACCGCTATCCAAATCTTCATGGAGAGTCGGGCTGTTGGCTCCAGCATGGAGCTACAGTTATCAGCAGAGCACTACTACTACCCCCTGCACAGTTTAGCAATGTCGGCACTGTGATCAGGACCAGTGTGGCGAGCAGGATTGCCAACCGCCCCTATCATTGCACAATGCTGCAATAGGGGTGTGTGTGTGTGTGCATGTCTATCAGTTGTTTTGTGGATGCCTACACTGCTCTGGGCCCAGAATGTCCCACTGTTACCAGCGTTAGCCTGCAAATGTGCATAATGAGGAGCAAGGTATTGTGGGTATGGCCTGGACAGAGCGGGTTGGCAGGATGTAGCTGCACAGGTTGTAGGGCAATGGCTGGGACACTGTAGTGCCCGACCACCACCTGCATGGACAGGGTGGCCACAGCATGGCATGCTGTGAGGTCACTCTCACCCTGACCGAGCAGTGACCCTGCCATGTCTATGCTCCAATATAGTGTTCCACACTATTCATCTTCAGTTTTACTTGTGTGTTCCCAGCTCTGGGGCTCATTCACTGAGATGCTTGCTTGGTGTCTGTGCTGTGCATCCCCTTTTTGGATACACAGGGTTCCCCTGTGAGTATGCCTTATGGACTGGCTAGTGGACTGTCTGCAGTTAGTCTGTGCATGGTTGGAGCATTTTGCAGGGTGTTGCAGGTGAAGTCAGCCTGTGCCGTCTGCTGGTGAGTGGCAGACCATGGTGTGGGGCAGTTGAGGTTTCTCTGGCTTATCCCAAGCATGGCACCACCACTCCTCTGACCACCCATCATTATAACTATCCTGCCGCCTCCACTGGGGGACATGTATTTCCATCATCTGCCACCAACTGTCTTTCCAGTACTTTACATTGCCAACACCCTGTGCTGTGGTACAGTTGCCCCCACCATGTTTTTCAACAGTACTGGCAGCCACATGGGATGCCTGCAGATATGGCAGGTCCAGCAGCTCCCATCACTCATCTGTTCATTGCCTTTCCTCAGTGCTCTGTCTAGTGTTAGGGCTACATCTGTCTCTGTGCCTCACAGGTCATGCATGTCATCCTGAAGCACCTTGCAGCCCTTAGGGCACACTAACCTAGGGTACCGTAACCTTCTTAGGCCACCATAGCCCAGGGTACCTTCTACGGTGCCTTGTCCAGGGGTGTCTAATATGGTGCTAAGCTTAAGCAGCCCTATAAGGCACCTTACTTATACGGCACCTTACAAGGTGCCTTAGAAGGCACCTTACTTATAAGGCACCTTACTAGTCACCTTACAGGGCACCTAACAAGGCGCCTTACTTATAAGCACCTTACAAGGCACCTTACAGGGCGCCTTGTAATGTGCCTTGAAGGATGCCTTCTAAGGCGCCTTGTAACGCGCATTAGTCTCTTTTTTTTTAATAGTAGTTTTTATTCAGTTTTAACATATAAAATAACAATACAAACGATCGTAATATAGCAGGATACAAGCAGATGTTATTGATCAAAATAGCAAAAAGAATATAATAACTTGAACAAGACAGTACAATAACGTTAACAAGAACTAGTATCAGTCCATGCCAGCACGCCACTCTCCCTCTCTCCGTTCAATGTGGTTACAGCAGAGACCATTCCACAAGGCAGCCTCCAGCAATCATTTTCATCAAACATAATTTTGTAAAGCTGACCATTTCTTACTTAGTTTACCAGACCATGGGTTCTTGGCTATATAGATCTCTTCGTAGGTCTTATGTAGGATTAAGAGACTCCACCAATGCTCGAAACAAGCTTTGTCGAGATTCTTCCAGTGTATTAGAACTATTTTAAGCGCTATCCCGAGCATTAAGTCCAGCAGTTTACTATCCCATTTCATCAGAGTAGGTTCCAGAGCTTTGGATTTATAGATCACTATCCGATAAGTGATAGGAGTTTGTAAGTTGAGGATCTGTGATATGCGTTCCCAAACTCTGTTCCAATATATTTCCAGGGATTTACAATGGAACAACATATGTGCCAGTGTCCCAATTTCCATGTTACAGGACCAACATCGATTTCCCTCCTGTAGTGTCCATTTCATTTTCTTAGCCGGTGTAATATGCGCTCGATGTGCTATAAAGTACATAGATTGTGTGAGTGACGCTGCTCTCGTGGCACGTATTTGAGTTCCCCAAAAAGTGTCCCAATTTTCCGGAGGTAGATCTTGACCGGTTTCAGTAGCCCACACCGACTGTATCTTAGAACATGTCTTGTCACTTTTGGATCGGAGAATCGCAACACATCTCGAAACAGCTTTAGCATCTGTTTGTAATTCTTGAAGTTTCTGTCGCAGTGGCCATCCTGTACGTATCAAGACAGGTGACACACCCGCTTTGCTCATGCAGTATCGGAGCTGACACCATTGGAAATAGCATGTATTAGGCAATCGGAATTCCGTTCTTAATCTGTCAAAGGTTTTAAATGCACTTCCATTGATCAGTTGTCCAATGGTGATAAGATCATGTTCCACCCATTTTTTCCATAAGACAGGCTTCCCTCCGATGATAAGGCGCGGGTTCAGCCATATGGGCATATCTGCGGCAAAGTCATCCCCTCCATCGATACATGATGCCAATAATCGACAGGCATGCTGTGTTTCTCGGATAATAGCATTATGTGGTGCAGTCTGGTCTACTACTGTGCCTACCAGTAGCCATGTAGGCAGGGGGGAATGTAGGGCCCGCTCCACACTCAGCCATCTAGGTCCTTTATCCGTGTCGTCAGAGTCGACCCATTGAGCACCCTGCTTTAAAAGAGAGGCAGTGTGCAGCCAGCCGAGATCTGGGAAATGGACACCTCCTTGTGTATTAGGTAACTTCAGTTTCCAGGCAGCTATTCGAGGTACTCGGTTGTTCCATAGAAAGGCTATCAGTTGACTATTCATTTTCTTATAGAAGGCTGACGGGAAACGTAAGGGTATCATGCTTAATATATAGCTGAGTTTTGGTACCAACATCATTTTTATCGTTTCTAGCCTGCCCCACCAGCTCAAATGAAGGGGGGTCCACTTGCAGATGTTATCATGTACAATTTCTTGACACATCTTAATGTTGATTGCGACAGTCTCTTCCAAGGTGGTGCCATAGGTCACGCCCAGGTATCTAAAGGATGACTTCTCATATTGAAAGGGGTATCCACGCATCATTTCTTCGCTGACCTGTTCATTCAGAGGAATAATTGTTGTTTTATTCAGATTTACTTTATATCCGGATATCGCTGAGTATGCATCTATGAGTTGCAGTGTTTCAGGAAGGTCTGATGGTTGTAGAAAAATGAGCAGGTCATCGGCATATGCTGACAATTTACAGGGACCATCAGCTAACTCAATTCCTTTTATGTTTTCCTTCTGTCGGAGCGCTATTAATAAGGGTTCCAGGGCTAAATTAAAAAGCATCGGTGACAGGGGGCAACCCTGTCTGGTCCCTCTTTGCAACTGAAAAGGGGCTGAGAGGTGTGAGTTGACCGCTATTCGAGCTGTGGGTTTGGTATATAACAATTCAACGCGTTTTAGGAACTTTTCTCCTATCCCAAACCACCGTAGGGATCGAAATAGAAAGGACCATTCCAGTCGATCGAAGGCTTTTTCGGCATCCAATGCTAGCCCTATCAGGGGCTCGGCCTTGGTCTTGGCAGATGCCAGTACATGTGCCAATAATCTTCCATTATCTGTAGTGGATCTGTTTTGTATAAATCCACATTGATCCTCATTTATCAAATCTTTTAAGATCCGTCCTAATCGGTTAGCAAGCACTTTAGCATAGATTTTATAATCAGAGTTTAGGAGAGAGATGGGTCTGTAATTCTCTATCTTTTGTGTATCCCTGCCCGGTTTCGGGTGAATTACCACCACAGCCTCTGCCAGGGCTCCAATCTCTGGAGATTCATCTTGCAGGCCACTGTAGTAGATCTGTAGCATGGGAGCCAATTGAATGCAATATTTATTATAGAATTCCAGTGGGATACCATCTGGACCGGCGGCTTTGCCACGAGCCATCTGTTTGATCGCATCTTGTATTTCAGTTACTGAGATCTCTTGTTCCAGCGTTCGACTTTGATGACTGGTTAATGTGGGTCCTACTAGCTTGGAGACAAAATCTTCAAAGGCTCTGTCACTACATTGGGTATCTGAGCGATATAGTTCCTCATAGAATTCTTTGCAGCGGTCTAGTATTTTGTCAGATCTCAGGAGAAGGCCCCCGGAATTGTCCTGCAACGCCGCTATAGCGGTCTTGCTGGTTTTGGGTCTGAGCTGCCGAGCTAAGAGGGATCCAGAGCGGTTGCTGTCATAGTAGTATATACTACGTTGTAGCTGGATACTACTCAGTGCTTCTTTGTTGAGGAGAGCATTATATTGGTATCGCAATTTTTGGAGTCTAATCAATATCATTGAGTCAGCTCTTTTGGCTAGTAACCTTTCCCCAGCTTTTATTTGGAGTTCCAATTCATCTTTTTCTTTTTTCCTGGCTTTACGCCGTCTAATGGTGTAGGTTGTAATATGAGCTCGTATGGTCGCTTTAAAACCTTCCCACCAGCTCCAGATGGAGGTATCAGTGGGTGTATTATATTTAAAATAGGTCTCAATTTCCCCTGACAGTAGCTGTACAAAGGAGTCATCTGCTAGTAGGGATTTATCAAATGTCCATCTTGGCGGAACATGCTGTGTAACGTTGGTATTCAACACTAGGGAGACAGCGGCGTGATCCGATACCGTTGTAACATATATCTCTGCGGACAACACTTGGGGCATCAGCTCTGTGGACAGTAGGAAGAAATCGATCCTTGTTTGGGTATTATGTGGGATGGAATAAAATGTGTAGTCTCTTTCTTGGGGATGAAGTAGGCGCCATGGGTCTACCAAGTGTAGCTCTGTTATGATGCCTTTAAGAATCGCCTGCGATTTGACTTTGTCTACAGCCCAATAGGGCGTGCGATCCAACAGTGGATCCAAGATGACATTGAAATCGCCCCCTAATATGATATTGGTGTGAGCTGCGGCTGTAACTTCTTTAGCTATCAGTTTGAAAAAGTTAGGGTCATCGAGGTTGGGCGCGTAAATATTGAAGAATGTGTAAAGCTGTTGATTTATTTTCATCGTCACTCTGGCCCATCGACCTAGCGGATCAATCTGTGTGTCGGTAATGGCGGATTGCAGGAATTTGCGCACTAATATTATTACCCCCCCTTTGCGTTGAGTGGCAGAGGCCGAGGCCGCCACCAGGAAGTATTTAGAGGTTACTTTCTGCGATTCAGTATCTGTTAAATGTGTCTCTTGTAAGAGGGCAATATCTGCTTTTTTTTGCTGGCAGTACGCTAAAATCTTCTTTCGCTTGACAGGGCCAGTAATACCTTTTACATTTAACGAAAGCATTAAAAGATCACTAGACATCAACGTTGGAATAAGCTGTCTTATAGGTGAAAGCTATCCTATGGATAGGCCTGCCGCGCACTTGCATTTTGCGTGTATGTGGAGGGTTTTGTACTGGACTGGACTGACACAAACAACTGCATAACTGGCAAACATTGTATCGCTAAGGTGAACACAATCCACTGAAACAGTAACCAACCCCGACCTCCCGTTGCCACCCCTACATTTCAAGCAGAAATATCTGTTTAATTAAAACTATTTAGAACAACAGAAATACAATCAATGAGGTGTTTAACAAGGCTTAAGGCGTTCTAAAATTTGTGAGAATGCACGGCCGCACCCCCTGAGTATATGCTGAGTTCTCTATACTGCGTGAGAGATCAGAATATTGACCTCAGGTTTCCATACCGCATTTTTCTTGTAGGAAAGTTTTCAGTTTTTCAGCTTCAACAAAATTCCTCGTTTCATTATGCAGCGTGACCCGCATGGTTCCTGGGTAGTATAGCCCGTATCTTGCCTGTGCACTTTGTAGCATGGGTCTACAGGCCAGCAACGCTTTTCTCCGATCTACCGTTTGCTTGCTCAAATCCGGATAGAGTGCCACTTTGTGTCCCTGGATTTGCAGTGATCCGGCCTTCCGTGCAGCTTGAAAGATCTGTAGGACCTGTGGGTATCTCAGTACCTTCATTATGAGTGGGCGCGGGTATCGTGTGTTTTCAGCTTTGTGTGTTGGGATTCGATGGGCCCGTTCTAGTTCAAAAGGCCTTGCAAAGACAAGCTGCAGCATCTCCGGTATGGTTTTTTCCAGAAATCCAATCGGATCGGTACCTTCAGCGCCTTCAGGGACTCCAACAAGGCGGATATTATTTCTACGGGTATGGTTATTTTGATCTTCAATCAGATTTTCTATGTGCCGGACTCGTTTGACCAAAGGGCCCAGCTGTTCTAATGCAACGCCATGCTTCTGGGTTTGTAATTCAACTGCATTAAGTCGAGTGGTGATGGTGAGGAGTTTCTCTTTTACCTCCAGCAAGTCTTCTTGAATCATGTTCAGTGAACTAGAATTGGCTGCAATCATTTCTTTAACGCATTTCAATTCCTGTAGCACTTCACGTAGGCCACCGGCAGTCACTCCCTCCTTCTCTCCCGCGGCCATTTTCTGCGGGGAACCCACTTCGGGTTTGGATCGTTTCGCTGCTGAGCCGGATCCCTGTGGAAATTCCAGCCGGGCAGGCTTCAGGGATGCCATCCAGCTGTATTGCGGTGTTATTGATGTAGGTAGGGGGTACAAACTTCAATGTAATACCGGGATATGTTCAGGATTCTTGGGCAGCAACGGGAGCAAAAATTCAGGCGTCCATTCTGTTCAGTGGCTAGCTCCGCCCCCACGCGCATTAGTCTAAGGTGCTTTGTAACGCGTGTTAGCTGATACGGCTTGCTGTAATGATGCACCACCCATGCCTTTATATGGGCATCTGTACCTTTATCGCGGAACCTAATGCAGATGACATTACCGCAGTTTAGTAAACATACCCCAGAGTGTTCTGTACTTCCTGAGATTTGTAGCACTGGGCAATCTGGGCAAAAGTTTATATAGGCCTGGATTTAGGCTTAAGCAACATAGGCAACTACCTATGTTGAAGGCACCAAATACTCAAGGGCAAAAAAAGCCTTCTCCTACTTAATTTAGGGTCAGGACTATACCAAGCTAGTAATGCACTCTGTGCAACTTATGAACCTGCCCCCCCCCCCCCATTCCAGTCCACCATAGCCAGCTGTGTGCAGCAACTCACTTTTGTTGAACTTCTTGAAAGCCCAGTGATGACATCAGCTTGCCTTCCATACATGCACGCTTGGTGGCTGCACCACTCGCACAGCCCTTGGTACAACCATGGCACTCTGGTCAAACAGAAGACCACCCTCAGCTCTCTTATCCTGTCTAGAAGCACCAAAATCTTAAATTCAGCCATGGTCTCATGTATTTATGCAATGGGCTCCCTATTATGTAGAGTCAGTTGCTATTTTTACCGATTGATAAAATTGGCCCTGAAAATATAATCATTGTAGTGTTTGTCTCTCATTTTGAACTTCTTTACTACAGGAAGAACATCAGCAGAAGGATATTATTCCCATTTAGCCATGAACCGTTCAAAAAGCTCCTCTGAAGGCTTTGCTTATGTATTGCTTCATGACTCTTTTTGCTTTGTTGTCCATATTCTAGTTATTCATTGATAATTTCACATTGATTATTGTCAGCATTTTTTTTTAATACTGTCAAGTCAGTGCTGACTTCCGGCAACCCAGCTGCCTCTGGGTTTGCTTGGCAATGTATCATTGGAAGCAGATTGCCAGGCTTTTTCTTCCAAGGCAACAGAGGGTAAAGTGACTTGTACAAGGAGTACCACTGGGAACCGAGCCCTTCATTTTCTGGGTACTAGGCAGTTGCTCTAACCACTAGACTACTCCTCCATTCCATAGCAGCCTATCACCTCCGAAAACAGCAGCTGAGCACAGAACACTTTCTGTTTCCACTGAGTAAGAATCAGTTCACTCGAGCTTTAAACCTATAATCTGTGGAGTGCTAGATGGAGGCTCTGAGAGCCTTGCTAAACTTTATGAAAACAGAGGTTTTACTGACAGGAGCAAAGCAGGTGAGAGCCCTCTCAATAACACTTTGGCAGCAAATTAGTGTGTAATTCTCCTTTAGCGGGAGTATTGTTATTGATAAGTGCCGCTGTCATGTATCATGCATCTGTCTTCTTAAAGAGGTATCATGGGATATTCATTCTTTCCTACAAAAAAAGCTTTCAACTATTCTAGGAATCATTTTCTGTAATCGTGTAAGGGATAACTTGTGGTGCTGTTCAGAGAAAGATGTTCTCTCAGGGAAAGATGGGGAAGAGAGAGATAAGCCATGACTGCTTTTTAATTTTGTGGATCTCAAAGCTTCTTTCCCCTTTGAAAACCATTATCTGAGGATTAAGGTAGTCTGCAATGTGGTGGATTTTCTGGAAATAAACAAAACAAGAGTTCAAGAAAAGATCACATAACTTTTACTGCACTGTTTGGTTCCTCTGTTTCATCAAATTTCACGTGTATTGCATTGTATTGTGCCGTTTCTTGTACAGTTGTTTCAAGACACATAAGACTTCTGGTAAATAAACGCATGTGGGTTGAAATGATCATTTGGAAGAAATGGGTCAAGTTGTGACTGTAGGATGGGTAGTGAGATGGTGATCAGATATCCCCATGAATTTTGTACTAATTAAATCTGTTGTTATGGTAAACAAAAAGAAAACTGTTTTGCAAAATACACAAATGATCGTATGCCATAGAAAGAGTAGGGTAGGGTTAACCCTTTGTGGGCCCTTAGCAAACATGTTGGATCCCCCTCATAAATGCATTTTAACGCTTACAAATGGAGGCCCTCATTGTTCTAACGACGGAGTAGAATCATCAGAGGAGGAAGCAACAGGCAAGAAGAGCGACTGGAGGGCAATGCAAGGGAATGGTGAGAAGAGATAGAGCTCTGCAGGCAACAGTGGTTCTTCCCCACCCCTGCCACCTACGCACACACACACTTCTTTCTACCAGAAATCTGCCTTGGGAGACACTGAATCATCAGATTTGAGACTGCCCTTCCTAAATGCTTAGGTCCTAGCCACATACCTAATTTGTCGATGCCTTAATCTTATCCTAAGAGTCATGGCAACTCACTGGCAATCAAGTGATACTTATTTAGTACATATGAAGTGGCAACTTAGAAAGAGCATCCAAGTGCAATCTGGGACGTCAGGACAGAATGTGCAGAAAAACACTGGGGATGTCTGTGTTTCAGTCTGATTTTAGAAACAGATGCCTGCAATGTAGACGCCATGCTGGTGTCCATATAGATGTCTCTGCTATGAAACTATTTTGTGTGGATGTCCATCTCAAGCAAGGGTGCATACAGGGACATCCAGCGGTGTGGTAAAATGAATACAGGAGCTCTCCTTCCCTGTCAGCAGGGCTGTACTGAGCCATAATTGCGCCCTATGTGACTTGCACATCTGGCACGCTCCCCGCCCCATCATCATCTCACCGCTTTCATGTCCAGCTGGCTGCCCGCCCTTGCCCTGCTGCCACCACTTTTTGTCTTCTCGGAGGCAGCAGCAGCGAAACAGACCTGACTTCCAGTAAAAAACAAAAAACGACACCGGTCCTTCTACACCAGCGGTTCTGAACTTGTGGGTCACGACCCCCATGGGGGTCGCCACAGGATTTACCAGGGGTCGCCTCACTCCACCAAGTTAAAAAAAATAAAAATAAAAAATCGCACAAGTTGCTGCTGCTGCCAAGTCCGCTCCTTGGCTGTTTTCAGTTTGCTTCTTCTCATCAGAGAGAAGCAGTGCTTTTTACAGTGCTCTGCTTGAAAGGTGGATTTTGCCTTCTGAGAAACTTTGCTGTGAGTTCTAGCTGTTTATTTAACTATTTATTGTTTGTCTAACTGTTTGTTTAATTATTTATTGTTTGTCTTAGTGCTAGTTCAGCTGTTTTCAGCTGTAATTTACCTTGCCTCTCTCAACTAACTGGGCTTTGTGTGGTAGCCATTTTGAATTAAATGTCTCTCCCCTTACCCGGCTTTGTGTTTAACCTTTTCCTGCCCTAGCATGCTTTTGTTATTCCACCCCACCCCCCCCCCTTTGCTGAAGTATTGTGTAGCCTTCTTCCTGTTTTTCCACGTGTACATAGGCTGTTTTCAGTTTGCTTCTTCTCATCAGAGAGAAGCAGTGCTTTTTACAGTGCTCTGCTTGAAAGGTGGATTTTGCCTTCTGAGAAACTTTGCTGTGAGTTCTAGCTGTTTATTTAACTATTTATTGTTTGTCTAACTGTTTGTTTAATTATTTATTGTTTGTCTTAGTGCTAGTTCAGCTGTTTTCAGCTGTAATTTACCTTGCCTCTCTCAACTAACTGGGCTTTGTGTGGTAGCCATTTTGAATTAAATTTCTCTCCCCAGACCCTGCTGTGTGTTTAAACTTTTCCTGCCCTAGCCTGCTTGAGTGAATCCTCCCCTCCCCCCCCCCTTTGCTGAAGTATTGTGTAGCCTTCTTCCTGTTTCTCCACGTGTGCATAGGCTGTTTTCAGTTTGCTTCTTCTCATCAGAGAGAAGCAGTGCTTTTTACAGTGCTCTGCTTGAAAGGTGGATTTTGCCTTCTGAGAAACTTTGCTGTGAGTTCTAGCTGTTTATTTAACTATTTATTGTTTGTCTAACTGTTTGTTTAATTATTTATTGTTTGTCTTAGTGCTAGTTCAGCTGTTTTCAGCTGTAATTTACCTTGCCTCTCTCAACTAACTGGGCTTTGTGTGGTAGCCATTTTGAATTAAATCTCTCTCCCCAGACCCTGCTGTGTGTTTAAACTTTTCCTGCCCTAGCCTGCTTGAGTGAATCCTCCCCTCCCCCCCCCCATTGCTGAAGTATTGTGTAGCCTTCTTCCTGTTTCTCCACGTGTGCATAGGCTGTTTTCAGTTTGCTTCTTCTCATCAGAGAGAAGCAGTGCTTTTTACAGTGCTCTGCTTGAAAGGTGGATTTTGCCTTCTGAGAAACTTTGCTGTGAGTTCTAGCTGTTTATTTAACTATTTATTGTTTGTCTAACTGTTTGTTTAATTATTTATTGTTTGTCTTAGTGCTAGTTCAGCTGTTTTCAGCTGTAATTTACCTTGCCTCTCTCAACTAACTGGGCTTTGTGTGGTAGCCATTTTGAATTAAATCTCTCTCCCCAGACCCTGCTGTGTGTTTAAACTTTTCCTGCCCTAGCCTGCTTGAGTGAATCCTCGCCCTCCCCCCCCTTTGCTGAAGTATTGTGTAGCCTTCTTCCTGTTTTTCTCTCCTCGTGTGCATAGGCTGTTTTCAGTTTGCTTCTTCTCATCAGAGAGAAGCAGTGCTTTTTACAGTGCTCTGCTTGAAAGGTGGATTTTGCCTTCTGAGAAACTTTGCTGTGAGTTCTAGCTGTTTATTTAACTATTTATTGTTTGTCTAACTGTTTGTTTAATTATTTATTGTTTGTCTTAGTGCTAGTTCAGCTGTTTTCAGCTGTAATTTACCTTGCCTCTCTCAACTAACTGGGCTTTGTGTGGTAGCCATTTTGAATTAAATCTCTCTCCCCAGACCCTGCTGTGTGTTTAAACTTTTCCTGCCCTAGCCTGCTTGAGTGAATCCTCCCCTCCCCCCCTTTGCTGAAGTATTGTGTAGCCTTCTTCCTGTTTCTCCACGTGTGCATAGGCTGTTTTCAGTTTGCTTCTTCTCATCAGAGAGAAGCAGTGCTTTTTACAGTGCTCTGCTTGAAAGGTGGATTTTGCCTTCTGAGAAACTTTGCTGTGAGTTCTAGCTGTTTATTTAACTATTTATTGTTTGTCTAACTGTTTGTTTAATTATTTATTGTTTGTCTTAGTGCTAGTTCAGCTGTTTTCAGCTGTAATTTACCTTGCCTCTCTCAACTAACTGGGCTTTGTGTGGTAGCCATTTTGAATTAAATCTCTCTCCCCAGACCCTGCTGTGTGTTTAAACTTTTCCTGCCCTAGCCTGCTTGAGTGAATCCTCCCCTCCCCCCCCCCCCTTTGCTGAAGTATTGTGTAGCCTTCTTCCTGTTTCTCCACATGTGCATAGCTGTTTTCAGTTTGCTTCTTCTCATCAGAGAGAAGCAGTGCTTTTTACAGTGCTCTGCTTGAAAGGTGGATTTTGCCTTCTGAGAAACTTTGCTGTGAGTTCTAGCTGTTTATTTAACTATTTATTGTTTGTCTAACTGTTTGTTTAATTATTTATTGTTTGTCTTAGTGCTAGTTCAGCTGTTTTCAGCTGTAATTTACCTTGCCTCTCTCAACTAACTGGGCTTTGTGTGGTAGCCATTTTGAATTAAATCTCTCTCCCCAGACCCTGCTGTGTGTTTAAACTTTTCCTGCCCTAGCCTGCTTGAGTGAATCCTCCCCTCCCCCCCCCCTTTGCTGAAGTATTGTGTAGCCTTCTTCCTGTTTCTCCACGTGTGCATAGGCTGTTTTCAGTTTGCTTCTTCTCATCAGAGAGAAGCAGTGCTTTTTACAGTGCTCTGCTTGAAAGGTGGATTTTGCCTTCTGAGAAACTTTGCTGTGAGTTCTAGCTGTTTATTTAACTATTTATTGTTTGTCTAACTGTTTGTTTAATTATTTATTGTTTGTCTTAGTGCTAGTTCAGCTGTTTTCAGCTGTAATTTACCTTGCCTCTCTCAACTAACTGGGCTTTGTGTGGTAGCCATTTTGAATTAAATCTCTCTCCCCAGACCCTGCTGTGTGTTTAAACTTTTCCTGCCCTAGCCTGCTTGAGTGAATCCTCCCCTCCCCCCCCCTTTGCTGAAGTATTGTGTAGCCTTCTTCCTGTTTCTCCACGTGTGCATAGGCTGTTTTCAGTTTGCTTCTTCTCATCAGAGAGAAGCAGTGCTTTTTACAGTGCTCTGCTTGAAAGGTGGATTTTGCCTTCTGAGAAACTTTGCTGTGAGTTCTAGCTGTTTATTTAACTATTTATTGTTTGTCTAACTGTTTGTTTAATTATTTATTGTTTGTCTTAGTGCTAGTTCAGCTGTTTTCAGCTGTAATTTACCTTGCCTCTCTCAACTAACTGGGCTTTGTGTGGTAGCCATTTTGAATTAAATCTCTCTCCCCAGACCCTGCTGTGTGTTTAAACTTTTCCTGCCCTAGCCTGCTTGAGTGAATCCTCCCCTCCCCCCCCTTTGCTGAAGTATTGTGTAGCCTTCTTCCTGTTTCTCCACGTGTGCATAGGCTGTTTTCAGTTTGCTTCTTCTCATCAGAGAGAAGCAGTGCTTTTTACAGTGCTCTGCTTGAAAGGTGGATTTTGCCTTCTGAGAAACTTTGCTGTGAGTTCTAGCTGTTTATTTAACTATTTATTGTTTGTCTAACTGTTTGTTTAATTATTTATTGTTTGTCTTAGTGCTAGTTCAGCTGTTTTCAGCTGTAATTTACCTTGCCTCTCTCAACTAACTGGGCTTTGTGTGGTAGCCATTTTGAATTAAATCTCTCTCCCCAGACCCTGCTGTGTGTTTAAACTTTTCCTGCCCTAGCCTGCTTGAGTGAATCCTCCCCTCCCCCCCCCTTTGCTGAAGTATTGTGTAGCCTTCTTCCTGTTTCTCCACATGTGCATAGGCTGTTTTCAGTTTGCTTCTTCTCATCAGAGAGAAGCAGTGCTTTTTACAGTGCTCTGCTTGAAAGGTGGATTTTGCCTTCTGAGAAACTTTGCTGTGAGTTCTAGCTGTTTATTTAACTATTTATTGTTTGTCTAACTGTTTGTTTAATTATTTATTGTTTGTCTTAGTGCTAGTTCAGCTGTTTTCAGCTGTAATTTACCTTGCCTCTCTCAACTAACTGGGCTTTGTGTGGTAGCCATTTTGAATTAAATCTCTCTCCCCAGACCCTGCTGTGTGTTTAAACTTTTCCTGCCCTAGCCTGCTTGAGTGAATCCTCCCCTCCCCCCCCCTTTGCTGAAGTATTGTGTAGCCTTCTTCCTGTTTCTCCACGTGTGCATAGGCTGTTTTCAGTTTGCTTCTTCTCATCAGAGAGAAGCAGTGCTTTTTACAGTGCTCTGCTTGAAAGGTGGATTTTGCCTTCTGAGAAACTTTGCTGTGAGTTCTAGCTGTTTATTTAACTATTTATTGTTTGTCTAACTGTTTGTTTAATTATTTATTGTTTGTCTTAGTGCTAGTTCAGCTGTTTTCAGCTGTAATTTACCTTGCCTCTCTCAACTAACTGGTCTTTGTGTGGTAGCCATTTTGAATTAAATCTCTCTCCCCAGACCCTGCTGTGTGTTTAAACTTTTCCTGCCCTAGCCTGCTTGAGTGAATCCTCCCCTCCCCCCCCTTTGCTGAAGTATTGTGTAGCCTTCTTCCTGTTTCTCCACGTGTGCATAGGCTGTTTTCAGTTTGCTTCTTCTCATCAGAGAGAAGCAGTGCTTTTTAGAGTGCTCTGCTTGAAAGGTGGATTTTGCCTTCTGAGAAACTTTGCTGTGAGTTCTAGCTGTTTATTTAACTATTTATTGTTTGTCTAACTGTTTGTTTAATTATTTATTGTTTGTCTTAGTGCTAGTTCAGCTGTTTTCAGCTGTAATTTACCTTGCCTCTCTCAACTAACTGGGCTTTGTGTGGTAGCCATTTTGAATTAAATCTCTCTCCCCAGACCCTGCTGTGTGTTTAAACTTTTCCTGCCCTAGCCTGCTTGAGTGAATCCTCCCCTCCCCCCCCCTTTGCTGAAGTATTGTGTAGCCTTCTTCCTGTTTCTCCACGTGTGCATAGGCTGTTTTCAGTTTGCTTCTTCTCATCAGAGAGAAGCAGTGCTTTTTACAGTGCTCTGCTTGAAAGGTGGATTTTGCCTTCTGAGAAACTTTGCTGTGAGTTCTAGCTGTTTATTTAACTATTTATTGTTTGTCTAACTGTTTGTTTAATTATTTATTGTTTGTCTTAGTGCTAGTTCAGCTGTTTTCAGCTGTAAATTACCTTGCCTCTCTCAACTAACTGGGCTTTTTGTGTTACCCCCTCCCCCCCCCCAGCTGAGGGTCCAGGACAAGGTACCTTGTAACTGCCCTCTTTAATAGGACTTATCTCCCTCCCTCCCTCCCCAGCACCCACCCACCCCTGGGGTAATTGTAGCTTTATAGGTACTTGCACATCTTAGAGGAAAGGGGCTGCTCTCAGGTGCAGCTCATTATCCAGATCAGTCACACACGGAGGACCTGCAATTAATTAATTAAGCTTTAGGTACACAAGGTGTATTAGGGGTATTAGATACACTTTTATTGGTATAGGCATCTACACCAATCCTTATTATATACAGAATTTAAAAGATCTAAGCACAAGCTTTAAACTAAGATGCAGACAGAAGTCCAGCAACGAGATGGGGGTTCTTCTCCGGTCTTTTGCATTGAGTGTCACATGTATGATTTTCTCCCAGTTGGTGAGAGATCTTACGTATGCACGAAGTGCAAAGAACTCTTTGCTCTCAGGGAACAAGTCCGTTCTCTAGAGGCTAGAGTAGCAGACCTGGAAGACATAAGAAAGACAGAGAAGTGCATGGACGTGACCTTCAGGGATATAGTCCTGAAGTCCCACCTCCAGTCTGGCAGCATCCCTGTTGCCATGGAGGAGAGAGGTCACGTGACAGGAGAGCATCACCCTGGTGTGGCAGGAAGTGATCCTGTAACTAGGACCTGTCCTCCAGGTGATGCCGAACCCTCTCGCACCGAGGGCGTTTCTCCAGGGCCAGGTGCCCATGAGGGGAGGGTCAGGACAGCTGTTATAGTCGGTGATTCAATCATTAGGAATGTAGATAGTTGGGTGGCTGGTGGACGTGAGGATCGCCTGGTAACATGCCTGCCTGGTGCGAAGGTAGCGGACCTCACGCACCGCCTAGATAGGATCGTAGATAGTGCTGGGGAGGAGTCTGCTGTCTTGGTACATGTTGGTACCAATGACATAGGAAAATGTGGTAGGGAAGTTCTGGAGGCTAAATTTAGGCTTTTAGGTAGGAAGTTGAAATCCAGAACTTCCAGGATAGCGTTCTCCGAAATGCTTCCTGTTCCACGTGCAGGACCCAAAAGACAGGCAGAGCTCCGGAGTCTCAATGCGTGGATGAGACAATGGTGCAAGGATGAGGGTTTTGGATTTGTTAGGAACTGGGGAACATTCTGGGGAAAGGGGGGGCTCTTCCGAAGGGATGGGCTTCACCTTAATCAGGATGGGACCAGACTGCTGGCATTAACCTTTAAAAAAGAGATAGAGAAGCTTTTAAACTAGAAAATAGGGGAAAGCCGACAGTCACCCAGGAGTGCATGGTTCGGACAAAGGTATCCTTGAAGGATACTACCAAAAGCAGTGAGGTTCCAAAAGGGGGTATAGTAGCCCAAATGCCCTTGAGTAAGGAGCAGACAGAGCATAAAGATTCCAAATTACCCCTGCCTACCAATAGCCAGATTAATATGAAAAAAATACAGTCTCTAAAATGCTTGTATGCCAATGCTAGAAGTCTAAACAATAAGATGGGAGAGTTAGAATATATAGCACTAAATGAGAGGTTAGATATGATTGCACTCTCAGAGACATGGTGGAAGGAGGATAACCAGTGGGACACTGTGATACCTGGATACAAACTATATCGTAATGATAGAGCTGATCAAATTGGTGGAGGGGTTGCGCTCTATGTTAGAGCAGGCATTGAGTCAGAAAGGATTAAAGTTTTGCAGGGAACAAAATTTGCTGTAGAATCTCTATGGATTGAAATCCCATTTATGAAGGGGAAGGCGATGGCAGTGGGAGTATACTATCGACCGCCTGGCCAGAATGAACAAATGGATGATGAAATGCTCAAAGAAATCAAGGAAGCTAACAAAAGTCACAACAGAGTAGTAATAATGGGTGATTTCAATTACCCCGGTATCGACTGGGTCAGTGTCACGGCAGGACAAGCTAAAGAGATAAAGTTTCTAGATGGAATAAATGACTGCTTCTTGGAGCAGCTGGTTCATGAACCGACCAGAGGGGAAGCCATACTGGACCTAATCCTTAGTGGAACGCCAGATCTGGTGCAAGAAATAAGGGTGTTGGGACCACTTGGCAATAGTGATCATAGTATGATCATGTTTGATTTAATTAGTGGAGGACAGATAGTAAAGGAATCCACAGTATTATCTTTTAACTTTCAAAAGGGAGACTATGATAGAATGAGGAATATAGTTAGGAAAAAACTAAAAGGAGCGGTTCCAAAGGTTAAAGACTTACAGCAAGCTTGGGTGTTATTTAAAAATACTATCTTCGAAGCCCAGACCAGCTGTATTCCACGCATTAAGAAGAGTGGAAGAAAGTCCAAAAAACTGCCAGCGTGGTTTAAAGGTGAGGTCAGAGAGGCTGTTGCTGCCAAAAAAGCAACCTTCAGGAAATGGAAAAAAGAGCCAAATGATGAAAACTGGAAACATCACAAGCACTGGCAAGTTAAATGCAAAGCATTGATAAGGCGGGCAAAGCGGGAATTTGAGAAGAAACTTGCTACGGAAGCAAAAACACGAAATAAAGACTTTTTCAAGTACATTCGTAGCAAAAGGCCTGTGAGAGAGTCAATTGGACCGTTAGATGATAGAGGGGTAAAAGGGGCAGTAAGAGGAGACAAGGATATAGCAGAGAGACTGAATGAATTCTTTGCTTCGGTCTTTACTGAGGAAGATGTAGGGATGTTACCCATGACTGAAGTGGTACTTAAAGGTGATACTGCAGAGGAATTGAGAGAAATATCACTACACCGGGAAGATATATTACAACTATTTGATAAACTGAATAGTAGCAAATCACCTGGACCGGATGGTATACATCCCAGAGTGTTGAAAGAACTGAAATATGAGATCGCGGACCTGCTATTGGTAATCTGTGAACTTTCATTAAAATCATCTGTAATACCTGAAGATTGGAGGGTCGCCAACGTAACACCAATTTTTAAAAAAGGTTCCAGGGGTGACCCGGGAAATTACAGACCGGTGAGCCTGACATCAGTACCGGGGAAAATGGTAGAAACCATCATAAAGAACAAAATTACACAACATGTAGATAGTCATGGCCTAATGGGAGACAGCCAACATGGCTTTAGACAAGGAAGATCTTGTCTTACTAATCTGATATGTTTCTTTGAAGGTGTGCATAAACAGGTAGACAAAGGTGAGTCGGTTGATATAGTGTATCTGGACTTCCAGAAAGCTTTTGACAAGGTCCCCCATCAGAGACTTTTGGCAAAACTAAAAAGTCATGGGATAGGAGGCAGTGTACTATTGTGGATCGGGAACTGGTTAAAAGATAGAAAGCAGAGGGTAGGGCTAAATGGCCAATATTCCCAATGGAAAAAAGTGAATAGTGGAGTACCCCAGGGATCTGTACTGGGTCCGCTACTTTTTGACATATTCATAGATGACCTGGAAAAGGGAATAACTAGTCAGGTTATCAAATTTGCAGATGACACAAAACTGTTTAAAGTTGTTAAAACCCAAGAGGATTGTGGAAAGCTGCAGGAGGATCTCGATAAATTGGAAGACTGGGCATCCAAATGGCAGATGAAATTTAATGTGGACAAATGCAAAGTTATGCACCTAGGAAAGAACAACCCACACTATAGTTACACGATGCAAGGCTCCACATTAGAAACCACCACCCAGGAAAAGGACTTAGGAGTCATCGTGGATAACATGTTAAAACCCTCCGCCCAGTGTGCAGCGGCGGCCAAGAAAGCAAATAGAATGCTAGGTATCATAAAGAAAGGGATGGAGAATAAAACAAAGGATATTATAATGCCTCTGTATCGCTCCATGGTACGACCGCACCTTGAATATTGTGTGCAATTCTGGTCACCGTATCTTAAAAAGGACATAGCGTTATTAGAAAAAGTACAGAGAAGAGCCACCAAATTGGTGAAGGGGATGGAAGGCTACTCCTATGAAGAGAGGCTAAAAAGGTTAGGGCTCTTTAACCTGGAAAAGAGACGGCTGAGAGGAGATATGATAGAGGTCTATAAATTAATGAATGGAGTGGAACGGATAAACGTGGATCAATTGTTTACGCTAGCAGAATATAGAAAGACTAGGGGACATGTAATGAAACTACAGGGTAAACTATTTAAGACAAATAAGAGAAAATATTTTTTCACTCAACGTGTAATCAAACTCTGGAATCTGTTACCGGAGGATGTAGTAAGGGCTGTTAGTATAGCTGGGTTTAAAAAAGGTTTGGACAAGTTCCTGGAGGAAAGGTCCATAAACCACTATTAAAAAGGGACCCAGGATATCAATGCTTGACCCAGTACAAGCATTGTGGAACCTGTGGTCTTTTGGGGATATTGCTAGGTGTGTAGGACCTAGATTGGCCACTGTTGGAAACAGGATACTGGGCTTGATGGACCTCGGTCTGACCCAGTATGGCATGTCTTATGTTCTTATGTTCTTGGCAGCGGCAAACTCACCGCCTCCAATCTTCTGTAGGCACGGCTCCCTGCCTCTTAGGGAACCGCTGCTGTGCCTGTGAAAATGTTGTGGAGACTTCCCGTCTCTTGACGGGCTCCATGCAGCATTGTTCCGCCTCCAAAGGAAGTGGTAAACAACTTCCTTTGGAGGCAGGACAATGCTACACGGAGCCCATCGAGAGACAGAAAGGCTCCGCAACGGCTTCACAGGCACAGCCACGGTTCCCTAAGAGACAGGGAACCACGGCTGCAGAAGAACAGGGCAGTAGCAAGCAGAGATAGGGAGAGGGGAGGAGGAGGCAGGGAACCTGCAATGGGGCTGACATGGATAGAGGGGGAGCTGAGATGGAGGGAGGGAGGGAGGGTGGGGAGGCTGACATGGAAAGAGGGGGGCTGACATGGATGGATGGACGGAGAGAGGGAAGGGGGCTAACATGGAGGGAGGGGGGCTGACATGGACAAAGGGGAGAGACAGGGGGACATACTGGATAGACAGGGGATAAATGCTGGACAGAGGGGAGAGACAGTGTGGGTTAGGATTATAATGGGCTGATGGGGGTGATAGCACTAGTAATGGGCAGATCGGGGGAGGGGCTAGGACTGGTAATGGGTTGATTAGGGAAGGCTAGGACTGGGAATGGACTGATCAAGGGGGGTTGAGACTGGTAATGAGCTGATGGGGGTAGGACTGGTAATGGACTGATGGGGGGGCTAGTATTGGAAATGAGCTGATCGGGGAGGTTTGGACTGGAAATGGGCTGATTAGAGGAGGCTATGACTGGTAATGGGCTGATGGGGGGGGTAGGACTGGTAATGGGCTGATTAATGGGAGCCTAGCACTGGTAATTTGGTTGAGGGGGGACTAGCACTGGAAGTGAGCTGATTGGGGGGGCTTCAACTGGAAATCAGCTGATGGTGGGGAGGGGAGGATAGAGCTGCTGGCCTTGGAAGAAAACTGGGGGCTAGGGCTTCAAATGGGCTGATGCAAGGGGATGGGAGAATGGGACTGGAAGGGAGTGGATGCTGAGAGGGGCTGCCATGGTATTTGGACTAGAAGGAGCTGGACAGTGGGGAAGGAGGGGGACTGGAAGGGAAAGGACACCAGTGGCAGTCATGGGAATGCAAGTTGACATTGGAAGGTACTAGGAGGGAGGACTGGAAAGGGGCTGATACTGGGAAGGGTTACAGAGACTGGAAATAGGCTGATGGAAAGAAGTGAAGAAAACAAAAGAAGAGATAAGAAATGGCAGATGGACCATAGACCACAGAAAGAGAGCTAAGAAAAAACAGGAAAACAGAAGCCTCAGATCGGGACCAGCATGATCAGAGAATAAACTGGTCAGACAACAAAGGTAGAAAAATAATTTTATTTCATATTAGTGATTTGACTACAAAATCATAATAATTTTGAAATCAAATATTGTTACTTGTTATTAATTATTGTGGTTTAAATAAGTAAATTTTATAAATAAAAATATATTGCAAAGGCCTATATATTAATAATTCAACAAATGAAAACAGCGACAATGCGTTAACGGTAAAGGAAGAGAGACACATTTGATTTTATCATTGGGGGTCATCACAAGTTAACCAATGGTAAAAGGGGTCGCGGTACAAAAAAGGTTGAGAACCACGGTTCTACACCATGCTTGTATGCAGTTCTGGTCCCTCCCTCCCTTCTTTGATGTAGGTCGTGTCAGAAAAGAGAGGATCCAGGCCAGTCATTCAAACACAGAGTTGCAAAGACCCACTTTTGAATGGCTGGCCTGGTCCCTCCCTCCTCTGATGCGACCTAGATCAGAGAAGGGAGGGAGGGACCAGAACTGCATACAAGCATGGTGTTGAAGGACCTCCATGGGTATTTTTGTTTTAAATTGGAAGTCAGGCCTGTTTTGCTGCTGCCATGACCGGCAGCCCAAAATGTGCCCCTAAGCTTTTGTGCCCTGTGCGGCTGCACCGCTCGCACAAGACTAGGTACAGCGCCGTCTTTCAGTGTTCATTAACAAATTGAAAAATGAAAGGGATATGAGTGAACTTCCTTCTCCACACCTTCCGCATGTTAGCCTGTCAAAATGAGCTCTTTTCAGATGCCTATTCATGCCTGGAGCAGGTATAACCTTTGACACAGCTTAGAATGTCCAGGATGTTTCTGAAATCAGGTGAAGACATGCAAGGTCTTGGGAATGTCCCTGTTATGCCTCCAGTATGCCTTCATTCCCACTTGGACATCCTCACAGTGGGGACGTCTATAGACCCGGCTTCTAAAATGGTTCCAGGGACATCTCTGTGCTTCGGACGTCTCTATGCCCACTTTCAGACATCCACAGCATGAATAGGCTTTCTAAATTAACCCCATCAGTGCAGGATTATGTTTTTTACCAATTCCAGTGCAGGATTATGTTTGTTACCAATTATGTTATATTACCAATTCCAAACAGCCTTTGCTGAAAGTACATCATTTCATAGTAATGGGAGCATTAACCAAACTGCCAATATTAGTGCAAACTCTGTGCATTTTTTTAGCAGTGGGATTTGCAACAATCATCAAATCAAAAATCCACACAGGACTTTGATTACTCTCTCTAGAAAATGTATGTGCAGGGATTGCACCTGATTTTTCTTTGGAAACTAAATGCACTTGAGCCAATATTGTAAGTCCTTAGCTGATCCGCTGAGGAAACAGACAGTGATATTCAGCAACACTAGTCAGATAGTGGCACAGGATAATTCAAAAGACTGGCCCAGCACTATTCAGTTAGCAAAGGTGAAATCAGTGGGTGGAGCGGTGCTGGTTCCGACTCTAACCGGGCCAGTCCTAGCTCTTATCTGATTAGTACAATTTCCAGTGGCTTTTGCCTGGACAACTTAGGACGCATGGAAAACAAGCCTCATTTGCAATCCAGGCAAGTGCTTGTTGAAAATTGCGCTTACCAAGTAAGCGCTGGCAAGTATCAGGCAAGTGTTTTTCTCTCTTTGTTGTTATCTGCCACATATGGTTGGCATGGTTTTGACTTTTATTTGTGATTCAGCCGTGCTGAGGGTTCTCTTTAATATTTGTGTTTTAATTCCCCACTGCATCTCCTTTCTGAAATTCTGGGTCTCTTTTAACATCATGGGACGATCCTTTTCCAGGGTTCCTCAGTAAACTTGGTTTTTAAGATTAGTGTATTACCAACTTATATGCACCCATTTTTTCTTTTATTTCCATGGTTTGAGTCAGCCAACGGCACACTCCGTTTTCAGGATTCGTTTTGCACAATGTGTGCTATGATTTTGATATGGTTCAAATATAAACCTTTAGTTTTATTTATGGAACATTATGCCTCACCATAAACATAGTTTCAGCACAAGTGCCCACATCATATTAGGCCATGTTTTGAACTGTTAACCACTGTTGATTGTTAACAAAATCTTCTTTATTGATAAAAGTTTCTTATTTAGAATAGTGTATTGTTCCAGTGACAAGGTCGTATGCACACATTTGATAATTTTGTGCCATTGTATGTCAGTGGTGGATTTTTAATCCTTGTTTTTTAGCCCCCCTTTTGTTATTTTACCATATCATATTTCCTGGTCTTTTATTTATTCACTATATTGTTCTTCACAGATGTATGTGCTGAAACAATTATTTGCGGCAATATTTTAACCTAATAGGTTCAAGTAACTACAAGTAGATTTGTATGGTGCCCCTCCCTCTCCAGTATTTTTGGACACCTGCGGTGCATGTTCTTTCATTATGTGCACATATTATGATATACTTTACCTCTTCCCTTTTACATATTTTGCTTGGCTTTAGCTGTTCTGCTTCCTATCAAACTATCAATCTTGCTAACTACAAGTGGCATTGATTTTATTGTTTTACTGTTTTTATCTATTAATTTATTTGTTCCTTATGTTTCTGATGTATTTTTTAATGTATGGATTAATTTATTTGTTTATTTATATTTATCAATGCAATGCAATGTGTGCCTTTGAGTCAGTCCTGACTCCTGGCGACCCAGAAGCTCTCCTGGGTTTCCTTGGCAGTGTCACCGGAAGTAGATTGCCAGGCCTTTCTTCCGAGGCAATGGAGGGTTAAGTGACTTGCCCAAGGCCACAAGGAGTGCTAGTGGGAATTGAACATCTGGTTGCTTGGTTACCAAGCCAGTGTTCTAACCACTAGGCTACAATCTGATAATATATGATGTTTATATGTTTATGCATTTATTATTGTTATCTTTGAGGTACCCCCTGAAAAAGGCTGTGCCGAAATGCAGCTGTGTAGGGGTTAGTTAATAAAGGACTACCTTTACTTTCTTTCTGTGTGTTCTGAGGTTTCCTTGCGAGATAGTATGTGTGCTTTTTATGGACTGTATACCAAAAGTAGCCAGTTCCATGTGACTTTTCCCAGGGATAAACAGTGGTTTCCTTCCAGTCTACCTTAAGAACAGTTTATGGACTTTGCCTTCAGAAATTTGTCCAAACATTTTCAAACCCAACTATTATGGAAGTGGTGGGGGCAAATACAGTGACAGAATTCAAAATAGTATGGGACAGACACAGTGGATCCCTTTACAGCAACAGGATAAAATCAAAATAAACGTAACTATCTAATTTCTCAACAAATAGGGGCGTCCTACACAGAGCGGTGGGTTCACCCCTAAACAAAGACATGGGGAGGGGTGGCCTGCACAGAGCAGCAGGTGCACCTATTCTTGCCATTTTACTGGGCAGACTAGATGGACCATACTGGTCTTTATCTGCCATCATTTACTATGTTACTACCTGCTTTTACTACATCCTCCCCATATACCTCCGACCTCTGTTTTTGCTCCATCTCATCCTTCTACATTTAAACATATGTATATTTTTGCCTGTGGATAGATTGGACAATAATCAAAGTTCTTGCATCCATACTCATGGGTAACTCCATCCATACTCATGTTATTTTACCTGCAGAAAGAGCTTTCATTATTGTTCTTGTTATTTTGCATCTTTTTGTACAAAGAAAAGGTATTAAATGTTCTTGTTCTTCTCTGTTGGGCTCACAATTTAGAAAGCACACTGTGTAAGTGTTTATATTTTTTGTAATAATTTGTGAATCAAGGAAGTGATGTCACCAAGGCGCTGTATTCTTGCAAAGTTCAAACATAATTCAGTGACAACTGGAGGTATACGCCCTGATCCCCCTTTAATTTAATCTTAGAAACATAGAAACATAGAAATATGATGACAGAAAAAGACCACATGGCCCATCTAGTCTGTCCTTCCATATCAACCACTACAACAGTCCCCTTTTTACCTTTAGAGATCCTCTGTGTTGGTCCCATGCTTTTTTGAATTCAGTTACTGTCCTCATCTCTACTACCTCCACTGGGAGACTATTCCACAGATCCACCACTCTTTCCATAAAGAAATATTTCTGCCTATCACTCCTGAATCTATCTCCCTTCACCCTCATCCCATGTCCCCTCGTAGCAGAACTTGCTTTCAATTGAAAGAGGCTCTCTCCCTGAACATTTATGCCACGGAGGTATTTGACTTTCTAGAATGTGACTGCAAAAAAATAGAAGCCAGGACTAAAAACGTACTTTCTGACATTTGAAAAGATGGTGAGAGGAGTGTGGTGCAGCCTTTACAGGAGTCTAAGGTGGCTGGGGTAAGCCTAGAAGAGGAGCAGGTAATCCAAATGGGTGGATTTCAGATTGACCGAGGTAGTAAAACTAAAGTTGATTTGAAGAACTGGATGGAGGAGCTGAAAAAAGATATAGGCAAGATAAGATGGAGATGGGAAAGCTAAATAGGGACCAAAAAGAGACTTGAATGAAATCATCTGTCACCTGGAAGATGCTGAACTGAGGCTGGAACCATACGTAGAAGAGATTTTGGAGTTGCAACAAGCCTTAAAGTTGAGAAAAGTTCAGAGAGAAGAGCTTACATGATAACTTGATGACTTGGAGAACACAACCTATAAGGAGCGACCCCTGAAAAGTAAGAATGGAGGCACTCAGGCAGTGGTGCTAGAACGTTTCTGTATTTTATTACATAAAGACAAGAGGAAATGGGGTAGAGCAAAAGACCCCGAATGAGAATGCATATTGCGCTATAGTTTTAGTGAAGTCTGACAGATCCTGGGATATCATTAATAAGCAATTATGATTTCCAGACAAAGAGAAAATATTCCAAAAGGCCAGTTCTGCATCTGTTCTTGCTTTCTCGGGTAATGCATTTGAGATCCACAGTGGCATTTCTACCTTAATACTACAGAAAAGAAGATAAATGAAACCAATAACTAAGCTTCTAGCAGTCAAAAGAATAACATATTGCTGGCTGTATCCATTTGCAATCAGCTTCTTAGTGACCAGGGCCAGAATGCAAACAAGAAAACTCAGAGAGAAGAAAGTGGCTTTCTATTGGCCTGGCCTGGACTCTTTGTCAATATATGCTAAATTCATTCCCTAAATGAAGGGCAGTCTTCAAATCTTAAGACTGAGATGGCGAGGTGACAGAGTTTCAGGTACCAGCAAGAGGCTGCAGGGGAATTCCCTGATGATGGGCGAGGAAGACTGTAGACTGTACATCCACCATAAACCCTTTTCATGTAGATGGGATTTAACCTGTCTATATCCACAGGATTTCACAGCAGTAACCGCAAATATGAAAAGTGTGACTGTAGAGCCCGATATTCAGTGGTGGCTAGTGCCGTTACAGTGGCTAGCCATCGCCACTGAACACTAAATCTGGATATTCAATACTGGGGCCATATCCGGCAACCAACATTAAATATCCAGGTGAGCAGATGAATCAGGAAACTAACCGGGCATCGGTAATTTTCAGTTGCTGCCCAGTTATCTTTGATAGTGAAAGTTAGGACAGTCTTTAATGTCCATAACCTTTGCCACAGATGGATAACCGGCCAGTGACTGAATATTGCCACTGACCTGTTATCCCCATGTGCCGCTCCTGGAATGCACCAATGCTAACCAGTTTGCATTGGGGCATGTAGCAGTGGTACCCATGGATATTCTGCGGCACTAACTGAATATCCCGCTTACTGGCATTTACATGGTTTGCAGTGCATTTGAATATCGCGCCTATAGTTTAACTTCCTTAGTTAGGCTCTCCTAGCTCGTAAGGGAAAGATGATCTTCCTAGAGGCATTCAGATGCCAGGCTTATGGAGGCGATCTGTTCCTTTTTTGATTACCCCCCCCCCCCCCAACTGTGGTGAAATACTACTGTCTTTGGACCTGGAGGGGGGGGGGGAATGCATGATGGTCTGATCACTCAGGCACTGCCACTCTGCCACTGGTCTGGAGAGCCATCTTAGATACTTGGATTCATTGAAGGTCGATGGATTGAGGCTGTGCAGAGACTAATAAGTGGTGGGTGTGACTCGGAAGCTACATGGAGAGAACTTAAGTATGAGAGTTATACATGAGACGGTGTTTTGGATATAAAATGTGGAACATGTGACCTGGAAGAGAAGGAGATGAACATAGTGGGTGGCAGCAGGGTGTGATTGAGAGGGCGTGAATGCAGCAGGATTTGACTGAGAGTGTTTAATGTGAATAGGTGAATGTGAGCATTCTAGAAGACTTTGAAGTGTGTGCTGAGTGAGAGGCTGCTCATTTGCTGGTGGATGTGGAGAGAAGGGTAGGAGGGAATTGGTTTAAGGATTTTGCAAGGGGTCATGGATGCAGGAAGGACTCACTGTCTTCCCATGTTGCTGCCTCAGATAAGGTGGCCTGCAAAGAGTCATACTGCCAGCATCCTCTACACAGTATGGTTATGGTTATGGTTATGGTTATATTTTATTCAATATACTGCAGATCTGTGAACAAACTTTGTGGTTTACAAAGGAGTAAAACAAAAAATAAAAAACACATTCAATAAAATCAATATTGAAAAAAAAATCATAAAAACACATTGAAGCCAATTCCAATCAGGGCACATCCGGCCCGTCCAGCTAGCCAAGATCTGGATGGGCCGGATTTGCACCCGATTCTGATCCTGCGGTGGCTAGACATCCCTGCAGGACCAGAATCAAGTTCAATAGGCCCGGATGTGCAGGACACACCCTGATTTTGGCCTGCAGTACACCCAGGTATTTCCCTGACTAGCTCAGCCTGGGCTCCCACATGGAGCCACGGTGCACTGGCGTCCCATCACCATGGCACTGCAGCTCCATGCAGGAGTCTAAATTGCCCACACCTGCAGCAAAATTCATTTTCCCAGCCACCTGACCCCCAATTGGGCCTTCTGGAGCCGAGATCGGGCTGCGGGAAACCCCCTGGCCCTCTCAACTCTTCTAGCGGTTCCGGGCTGGATGGCCATTGGTGTTGGAAGGGATTTATTCTACCTCCGAGGTGGAATAAGTCCCCCATTTAAGTAACCCAGGCTGGACATACAGAGCCATCACTGGAATCAGCCCTGTACATCCGGGTTGCGGGTCTTCCAGCCTGCCCTCGCTCCTCCTCCGGAATGCTCTCTCCCGCCCTGGTACAGAACTCCCCACATATCTCTGCTGTTTGTGCAAAGGGCTCTTTAGTGGGAATCGAACCCAAATGTTTAGTGGGACATATATGTCTGCCCCGGACATATATCCCCGCTAAACACGGATCAGAATCTAATTCATAGCAAATAAAAAGTATGTCATTCAGTGATACTTGGAGAGAGCTGGAGGGACTCGGGAATGATGAGACAACAGTTATAAGTATTTACATTAGTTAAGATCAGCCACACACAGGGATGGAAGCAGTGGGACATCAATACAAAGGTACCTACATAATAGGATATCTCAGGAAGTGGTTGTTGGGGGGTGGTATACCTTGGATATGCATACATGTGAAAATACTAAATTATGAAATGGCCATACCCCATATCTAAGTATTCTTCCACATAAAAATATGTCTGTGTGAGGTATCGAACACTGCACCAGAACAAATCCATTTTAATTATATTTGTAACTGATGACCCCATTCAAGTATTGGCTCTCGTGCTGGATTTTGTCGGTCCAGATAAGTACTTTGTTTTTTCAATATACAGTTAAAGCACTGTGGGGGTCATTCTGTACAGTGAATATCTGTAATGGACGTCCCATTTGGACGTCTATTCCTGCTATTCGCTCCCATGCCAGCCCCAGCTAAAGCCTCCCGTATGAACAGGTGGGGTGGGAGGGGCGTTCTGGAGGTGGGGCTAGGGCGGGGCATGGGCGGGCCACGACCCCAGATGTATAGGGCTGATTCAGAGGTCGGCCCTGTATGTCTGGGGCCATGAACATAGATGGGGAATAAGTCCCCCTGCATGTTGTGGGATCATGCTGCGAGGCCCAAACAAAAAGGTAAGGGGTGAACTAAGTTCTAGGTTCTGGCTGCAGGGAAAGAAGGAAATCAGCAGCAGTCGGCATTCGTGGCTCCTGAATGCAGCCACTGTGAAATGGCGATGGGACAACATGGCACTGTGACTTCATTCAGGAGCCTGACTGAGGTAGCTGGGCATGTGGCTGGGTGTGTAGGCCAATCAGAATTGGGGTCCGGACTGCACGTTCAGGCCATAGACTGGATTCTGATCCCATGGGCATGTCTAGCCCCCATAGGCATCCCAATTCTGACCGGCCACACAGGGGGCTGGACGACCAGATTTGCATTTGCCTCTGTGTGTTTTACTGCAAACATAATTAAAAAGGACTTGTTCTGGGGGGTGGTTCCTAGTCAAGATGGCGACTGCTGGCTTATTACGAGTGAGAGCGTTTTTTCTTATATGGGTCGAAAGAGTAAGGGGAAAGGAGGGTTGGTACCCTCTCCCCCCTCTTTTACCTCGACGCCAATTTCTTTGGCCCGTGCAGAGTTGTGGGGCCTTTTAGATGCTTTTGTTCAGTGCTCCTCTCGCGAACCGGTTGCAACTGGAGGAGTGTGTCGAGCAGTAAGTCTACCGGAGCTGGGTGGCTCGGTAATTTCGTCGACTTCATCTGTCTCCCCAGTGAGCCTGCCGTCGAAAGTTCTCCGGGGGCAGCCCCTGCCTGAGGGGTTCCTGCAGCTTCCGTCCCCTCCAGATCGGGAGGAAAACGGCAGTTTGAGAGAGGCAGGAACAGAGGGGTTGCAGGACCCGGTGCGTGAAGCTAAGGGGAAAGTTAGCTCCTTGGCTACTTCGACGTTGATTTGTGGAAGATATCCAGGGCAAGGAGTCCCTGTGCAATGCGGAGGTGGAACATCTAGCGGAATGGAAGCTGTTATGCCAGCAATGGACCCTGGTTCTGTTTTTTCACTTCAACGCCCTGTTAACTTTACTTTGGAATCTATTTGGCAAGCGATTGTGTCCTTGGAGGAAATTCTGGTTCCACAGATTACATCATTGGCCCAAAAGGTGGAGAAATCTGAATATACTGTGAAAGAAATGGAGCAGACTGTCCTGAAAAATCAGTCGGAAGTTGCAGTGCTTCAGAGAAAGGTGGTTGACATTGAAGAGGAGAATGAAGCTTATCGAAGGAACTTTGCCTCAGTACAGGTCAAGATGGAGCATTTAGATAATGCCTCTAGGGCTCATAATTTAAGATTGATAAATTTTCTGAGACTTTCAATGGTGTCACCTAGAGATATGTTTTGCCAGTATTTGATGGAAGTCCTGGGGGTTTCTCAGGAATTAATTCCGCCTTTAGTTAAAATTTATTATCTCCCTAGGGCTAAATTAGTCACTGGTATGGTCAATCTGCGGGGAGAACAGGACCAGGGGAATATTCTAAATGTTACTGATTTGTTAGAGCGCTCAGATGATGAAGTTATTGTTCCATCTACATTATTAATAACATTTGCCTTACTATCAGAATGGTTATTGAAACTTTTCTTTAGGAAACGCAATTTAGAATTTAAGGGATTATTAGTTCACATTTATCCAGATCTTTCTAAGGACACTCAGCGACGTCGTAGGGATTTCCTTCTGTTACATCCTGGTGTCCTACAGCTGGGGGGGCTCTTTCTCCTGAAACACCCATGTAAATGTTTGGTGAAGTATAAATCTGTTTCTTATGTATTTTATGAGCCGTCACAATTAACCGCTTTTATTAGCGCTAGGCGTTTGGAGACCTCCATTGATGCTAACCCTGGGCTCTTAAAAATTGATTCGCTGGTTGTTTAAGGTTTCCTATATATAGGATTAGATTTTTTTTTTCTTTTGGAATTCTCCCCTCCCCCCTTTGAGGTTTCATGTGGGCTGGTGTGAACTGATATGCTTTGTATTGCTTATTTTTCCTTTTCTTGAGGGCTTTTTGGCCTTTATTGTTGTTTCTGCATATTGGCACTATTGCTGCAGGATTTATTTATATTCTCTTATATACTGCGCTATTCTGCATCAGCATGGTTTACATTGAGCAAACTGAAACTACATTGAACAGGGCATTATAACTTGGAGATAACTATTTTACAGGGAACATGGACTATGGAGGGTTAAGTGGCTTGCCCAAGACCACAAGGAGCACCTGTGGGACTAAAACCCCAGTCCTTCCAGCCCAAGGTTGCTGCCCTCTAGTGGGATTTGAACCCCTGACCTTCCAGCCTGAAGTACCTTGCCCCAACCACTAGGCCACTCCTCCGCAGGTTTGTGTTTCTAACATCCTTGTCATTTATTTGAAAACTTTATAAATAAAAAAAAATGGACTTGTTCTGGCATAGTGGTTGACACTTCATACAGATGTCATCCGACCAAAAATATGTTTTATGTGGAAAAATACTTAGATTTGGGATATGACCATTTCATAATTTAGATTTGTTGTGGGGCAAGCTTTTCCCTTTTGTCCTTGGTTTTTTTTGTTAATTTTGGGTTTACATGTGAAAATAGGCACCCTCAAGGTAATAAGGCTGAATTCCACCTAAGGGATTGGGGATTCAAAACTGAATATTATTTTTATTCAGGAATCCATCTTAGTTTGAAGAATGAACATCTGTTGAATAATAAATTAAAAAACAAACAAACAGATCTTTTCAGCTTCAAAGACCAAAAGGAACTAAAAAGATGGGAGTGAACATTATCATAGCGATGGACTTGGAGGTCAAGCTAGGGAGAGTGGCTCAAGGGAAGGTAGAGAGTATATGTTCAGGATTAGGTAGAGGCAGGACCGTTACAAGAGCTATGCAGACATGTGGCCGCAGAGGGCACAAGCACAGAAGGACAATCATATCATTACTCGGCTTCTAGGAATCTCAAAAAGAGCAAGATACTGAAAGTTTCTGGGTGGAGGAGGGAGGGCCCAGATTAGTTGCTCAGGGCACATTTTTAGCTTGGTACGGTCCTTGGTAGGGGCCTCAGAGATTTCCTTGGTAAATGTATATGCATCTAATGGATATCAGGGATGCTTTCCTGAACAAACCATGCTCCGGGTGATAGATCCCTGGTCATAATGGGTAATTGTTGGAGGGGACTTTAACATTGTACATAATTTTAGATAGCTTGTAGGTGCTGATAGAGGAGGGGAATCAACAGAGGAAGGTTGTTAAGAGATATACAGTATAGAGGATTTGCAATTTGATGACCCCTGATGGGCCAAAAGATATTTAGGAGGGATTACACTGTCTGCTTCCATGCTCACATCTTTTTTCCCAAATTGATTTTTAGTTGGGGGGTCATTGCAACTGCAAATAGCGGGGGTAGATGTCCGGTCTGGATGTCAACCCTTGCTATTCTCTGGGAGCGAATGGTGAACATCAGGCTCTCCCATGTATATTGGCATTGTATGGGGAGCTCTGGATGGAGGTGGGAGGGGGAGGGCCGGAGGAGGAGTGAGGGCAGGCTGGAGGCGTGACTCTGACCCCAGATGTACAGTGCAGATTCCAGTTGTGGCTCTGTATGGCCGGGACTGCAGGAATACACAGGTAACTTATTCCTCCTCAGAGGTAGAATAAGTCCCCCCGAGGGCAGCGAACTGCACCGGCGGACATCCCAAGGACATGGGATGCAGGAGGAGATGCTCCACCGCCCGATCCGGGCTGTGGTAGGCCTCTCTGGGGGTTGGGCGATAGGGAAAGAACAGCACATTGGAACTCCTCTATGGCATCCCAGTGCCAGGGTGTTGGGACGCCACAGCACCAAAACTCTATGGAGGATCCTTGGATGGGTTGTACGGGGAACAGGATGGACATGCAGCAGCACAGAATCAGGACATATCCTGCACGTCCAGGCTCATTGCACCTGATTCTGATCCTGTGGGAACATATAGCTCCTGTGGGTTCAGAATCGGGTGCCAAACCGTCCCATCCATATTTTGGACGTCTGGATGGGCTAGATGGGCTCTGATGGTGAATCTTGATGAATCTTGGTGAATAAGACTATGGGGGACTGGGTTATAGATGTCAGCATAGGGTACATCAATTGATCTGATCATGCACTATTTTGGAATTAGGTGGAAAGTGGGCAAGTCTGCGGACTTGCCCAATCTAAGGGGAAATGGATGCCTACTAATTCACTGCCAGATGGCTGTCAAGATCTGATGGGGCTTAAACAAGTTATAATGGAATATTTCCTGTTTAATGATGACTGTGAAACAAATTATATGATGGTATGAGTTGGATTTAAGGCATTTAACTTTATTCAGTTAGTAGCCAGAATAAAGACAGCAAAGTTAAGAGAGGAAAAAGAACTAAGTGAAAAGATAGCCAAGGCTGAAGACTTGTGCAGGGTAAGGGATTTCCCATCAGCTATCATGGAGCTCAATAGTCTTAGGGAAATTTTGAAGGTTCTACAAATTGCAAAGGTAGCTTTTAAGGTGCATCGTATTATGAAAAAGGAGACAAACTGAATAAACTGCTAACTAAAACTTCAAGTGACAATGAAGGTTAGACTTTGCAGCCAAGATCCACACAAGGGAAGGAGCACTTGTGAATAGCTCAGAGGAAATTTGACACAGATTTGTCCAATTTTACTAATCACTTAATAAAGGGGTATGTGGGAGGGAATACTGGAGAGAGATCAGGCAGGCTTCATTAAAGGGGGAGGACTAACACTAGGTAAATATTAGATTTAATTTGGTTGGCTAAGAAAACAGGTAACCCCCCTCCCCCCCCATGTAATTAATATTTATATTCTGAGAAAGGATTTGATAAAGTAAGGTGGATTTTGTTTGCATCCTTAAGACCGAGGGTTTGGAGGCAATTTTTTAAATTACCTGCCAGTGTACAAGCAGCGTACAGTGATAATGAAGGTCAATGGTGGGATCTTAAGAGTTTTCTTAGGTTATAAAAATGACAAGGCAGGGACATTCCCTCTCATCTCTCTCTCACCACTCTTATATGCTTTCATCGTGGATTCTTTTGCTGAGCAGATAAGGAAGAAGAGAGATATTTCGGGTCTAAGTGGAGGGACTTGGGACTATAAGCTAACAGGCTGATGCAGAATGCCAGTATTCGAACTGTGCGCCAAAAGCCATGTGCGCCGTTTTCTGCTGTGAGAGTACAGCAAACGTCATGTGCCGGTATGCTATAAGCAAAACGTATGCAAGGGAGATGCACAAAACTGTTGCGCTAAATGAACGACAAGAGCAAGGGACATGGAGAGAAAGCTGATGTGCTAGCGGTGGCATATCTGTTGCGTGCATGGGAACGACATAACACCCGTGTGAAGAAGGTTAAAATATGTCTGTTTTCTCTGTGGTTTTCCCATCTTCTCTTTCATGTTCAGCTCCAACCTGTGCAAAAAGCAAAGCCAGCAGGAGGCAGGTTGCATCAGAAAACATTTCTATTTTCTTTTACATGCGCCAAACTTTATTTGATCTCTGACTAGTCATTCAATCAGTGGTGCTACTGAACTCTGTTCTCAGCTTTCTAATCTTCTGTGCATTTCTTTGCATCTGGGTGAAATAGCTCATGGTATCATCATGTCATTTGAATATGATTTTAACAGGCACAGCGCTATCCTGCACAGCAGTTCCCTCTCTGCATTGGGGAGCGACAGAAAAATATGCACAGACACAGTGCTAACTATGTGCAAATGCTGTGCTAACATTCCTGCATCGACCCCTTAGCGGGTGTGCTAACAATGCTTACAGTGACCAAGCCTGGCTTCTCCCTACCTAATTTTCTAAGGGAAATGGAGGAGTATGGCCAAGGTTTCAAGGTCAATATTTCTAAAACCAAGATTTTGAATGCCAGAATCCCAGAAAGGGAAGTAGAGATGAAAAAAGATTTGTTTTAATTGGGCAAGAATTCTATAGACTTGGGGGCCAACTCTCCAACTCTGATCACACTCTTTGAGGGTAATGTTATAAACTCCTGCGGACAGGGCTGATGCAAGGAATGGAGACAACCTAGGTGGCCTTCATCCTGTTTTCCTCCTCACTGCCCTCATCCTTTCCGGGGCTTGCAGCAACAGCAATGGTTCAAAAAACGTGACACCGTGCGGTTTCCATCTCCTGCTACCTGCGGCTTCACCCTGGTCCTGTGTAGACTTCCGGTTTTCACTCTGGATATTCAATGCCAGTTGCCAGATACGATCCCGGCATTGAATATCTGGTCTTCATTTAAAGTGGCAACGATCAGCCACTTGAAATGTACTGGCCGCTGCCACTGAATATCGGTCCCATAGGGTATAATTATTCATTCACATGGGACATTTCCAGATCAAACAATCTGGGCTTATTTAAGGATGGGCTAAATAGCCAAGTAAGTAAGTAGGTGCATAAGTAAGTAAATCAATAAATAAAATATTATTTCAGTATTTATTAACTGCTTTGCAAGTGACATATATCAAGCAATGTACTGTAGGCCATTACTATTTTCCTCCCATTCTATTGGACCTTTTCCTTTGCAGTACTGGTAATGTTTGTGCAGTGGTAACTGATGATATGATTTAGGGGTTATTTTCAAAATGCCATTTTATATTGGATGTCTGCAAACAGGCATTCATATGTCCAAATCACAGAGACAGTCCCTGGAACCATTTTAGAAGCTGGGTCTGTGGATGTCTCCAGAACAACGTCCAATCTGAAAGGGGGTGAGTCAGGGGTTCCTAAGAACCTGAACATCCCTGCCTGCTCTCAGAAACATCCTAGATGTGAAGAATCACATCTAAAGTTAAACCTGCTCCAGCGATGAACGAGGCTTTTGAAAAGTGCTCAGACCAACATCTGGAAAGTATAGAGAAGGATCTACATAATACCCCTTGTATTTTGCACTATACCAGGCAGTAGGGGCTCATGTTTTCACTGCTGCTAGCTTGCCTAAGTTGAAAGTTCCTAATCCAAGCATCCTTAATGGGGACGCCAATGTGGCTGCCCATGTGCACATCCACTTTGGGGATGTCTATGTTCCTGAAATCAGTTGGAGACATAGGGGCATGTTTACTAAACAGCAGTAGTGGCTTCCATGTGATATCAGAGCAGCGGCCCCATTGACTTCAGTGGAGCCACGGCTCCAATATCGCATGGAAGCCGCTACTGCTTTTTAGGAAACATACCCCATAGACATTCCTGCCATTTTTCTGTACGTTCTGCCCTGGACGTCTCCAATTTAACTTGGATTTCTTTTCCAAAAATCCCCTTCGTAATGTTTAGCATTTTGTTTTTATGTATATTTTATATTTTTAAGCTTATTCTGTATTTTGCAATTTGTTTTAAGTTTCTGTGCTCAAATCTGCTTCAGTCATAGTTTTTGGAGATAGCCTTGCAAATAAATATATTAATCCATCAATCAACACATTGACATTCTACTGTAACATAGCAACTAAGCCTGTTTTACAAACTGTTTATAGCCTTGTAAAAAGATGTTTTAGCTTCTCAAAATTTAAAAAAAGTATATATTTTTCTCTTGTCAGGCAAACTAACTGAAAGCATCATACCTATAATGACTTTCCCAAATAAGGGTGAGAATGACATGGTCCAGATTGTGCTGCAGTTTAAGAAAGAGGCAAATCCTTGTGACAAATGGCCAGATGCATATGTCGTGCAAAAGTAGGGCAAAAAAAAAAATTGTGAAAAGCCTAATGCTCGGTTTCCTTGAAGAAATACCTCACATTTTCCCCAAGGACTTAATTTTCTGCTACTTCAGCAAGATGAAACATCCAAAAAGAAAAAGTTCTGTTTTTTTTTTTTTCAAAAATTATACAAGTAATCTAACTTGCAAGACGAACGAATGCTAGTTAGTTCCATTTTTCACAGTATTTAGCTGCTGAACTAATTTTGATTAGGTCTCCAGAGGTTAATACATATTTGCATCTAGGTTTCACTTTTCAAAATGCCAATTGTTTTCTTCTTTGTATGTTGTTTTATTAAAACAATCAATAATCTAAGCAGTATTTTCTCTCTTTTCCTTGCCTTTAAGACAAAGATTGGGGTTTGTTTGCTGCAGGATGGTAACCAGGAGCCTTTCAAAGTGCGGCTGCACTTAGCCAGAGATATATTGATGATCCAGGAGCAAGATGTGATCTGTGTGTCTGGTGAACCTTTCTATTCTGGTGTAAGTAGCATTTTCTTCTGTTTTACCACAGATGCTTTATCTATCATTTTGCATTATTTATTTAGCTGTGTTACTTCTGTTTCAGATATTGTTCTCTTACTCTAGTCTTTTGGCAGGTTGACCTTTAGGAAAATACTATAGGGGTTATTTTAAAAGCCTTAGGGGTATGTTTACTAAACCACGCTACTGTGCGGGGCGCACTTAAGCGTGCGCTAAGGTACCTTAGCGCACACTAATGATGCGTTTTTGTGCCCCGCACACGTGCGCGCTGCACTAACGGGCCCACTCATGTGCGCGTCGCGCAAATGAGCGATAGAGGCGTGGAAAGGCTCCGGGAGGGCAGAGGAAGGCTCCCCAGGGGCGGAGAGATGGGGTCAATGGGTGGAGAGTGGGAGGGGAGAGGCTCCCCGCACAGGAGCGGGGCTGAAATTCGATGAAAAAAATACCGCGAGTGAAAACCTCGCTGTAGAGACGATTTAAAGGGAAGAGAAACCATTTCTGTCAGCAATGTACAGCAAAACCAGGGAAACCTACAAAACGTGAGCAGTGTGATAAATGTGCACAGAACAAAATAGCAAATAAAAATTGAAAATGACCACAACAAAATTCTAATAAATTATAATCCAGCTGGGCAATAGTGATAGTCATGGAAAACATCAAAAAGCACTCCCAAGAAAGCCCCAAAAAAGAAATATGAATTTTAGAAGGGTCTACGCTCCGTCCCCATACAAGGTGAATGATCCCACAGTGAAATTGTGCAGAACAGGGTTTCTGACTCCTTTGGCCAGGTTTCCTATCTCCAGAGACTGCACTGTCTCTGTGGCCACAGTGTGGTGCAGTGAACACAGACAGTGTGTTCAGGAGCCAAAGATCACCACTTCAAGTCCCAGCTGGGGCTCCTGCAAACCCAATCCCCATATTTTACCCACCACTAAACCATGATAGTAAAGACCAACCTTTTTTGCAGATAACATAAGCATGGTCCAAACACCTCTATTTTACCCAACAGAGCACAGACACCAGAAACATGTGCATTACCTAGACCACAGTGCCCTCAATGCAGTCCTGGAGGGCCACATATCATTTAGCTGTGATGCTGTCAGCAATATAAGGTCATGTCAGCATGGTGGCAGAGAGGTACCGTTGGTGGAGGGGGCAGTGGCTGCAGCCAGGGCCGGCCCGTCCATTGAGAGAGAATGTTTTTTGCACAGGGCCCCGCGTTTCAGGGGGCCCCGCGCAAAAAACATTCTGATCCATCATCCAACATTAAAATTTAAAAAAAAAAAAAAAAGCTGTCGCTGCCTCTGCCGGGGCCGGGGCCGCCGCGGCAGAATAGAGTTTGCCGCGGGGCCCCCCCTGCCCAGCCTAGCCTGCCCTCCCCGTATCACCTCTCTCAGCTGCCTCCCTCCACTCACACGCGCCGGCTTTCAGAGCGCGAGGTGAGTTTCTCCCTCGCTGCTCTGTTAAGCCCGCGGGGCTGATGGGAAGTCCCATCAACCCCCACGGGCTTAAACAGAGCAGCGAGGGAAAAACTCTTCCCTCGTGCTCTGAAAGCCGGCGCGTGTGACTGGAGGGAGGCAGCTGAGAGAGGTGATACCGGGTAAATGGAAACCTTTTAGTCTTTCTTTATCCATATACTCATTAAGAGGCATGTTTACTAAAAGTTAGTGTATGGCAGAGCTACTCAATTCCAGTCCTGGTGGTCCACAATCCTGCAGGTTTTCAGGATATCCCTAATAAATATGCATGAGATCACAGGTTCAAATCCCAGCTGTGGCTCCTGCCAACCCAGTCCTCTTATTTTACCCATGAAGAAAACATGGTAGTAAAGACTGAACCATTATTGCTGAGACCATAAGCATGGGTCAAAAACCTCTATTTTATCCTACACAGCACAAACACCATAGAAATGTGCATTACCTACGGCAGAATCCCCCAAATGCAGTCCTGGAGGGCCAAACACCAATCACTTTCCATGCTGCCTCTAATAAAGATGCCTGTGCTGCATATCTATGGACCACCCCCATGGTATGCAGATGTATCCCATGCATATTCATGAGGGACAGCATGAAAACCCGAACAGTGTTTGGCACACCAGGACTGGAGTTGGGAACCTCTGCCGTAAAGCAGCAGCCAACAGGGCCAGACACACCCTCACCCACACCCACAGGCCGCATTGGCTAATGCCTCCTGGAGAGGCAGGACATTGGGCCCTGCGTGCATCTTCCAATACTAGCACTTGCATACCTTAGCAATGCCACCCTACACCTGGGTATACGGTACACACCTATCAAACGTTTCCTATGATTACTGGCAGATAGCAAGTCCTACGTTAAGCACAGTTTGCTCATTGAGCTCCATCATAACAATCTTTCTGATGTCTGCGATGTGTGCTTCAGGTCTGGTCTCTGACAGTGTTTACCACCCTGGGGAGTGACCCCCAACAGTATTGCGTAGCATATCCATGCCTGTACTGTGCCCAGGACTGGTGTGGTGGGCAGGGCTGCTAAACTCCTCTATAGTAGCACAATGCTGGCATAGGTGTGGGAGTGTGTGTCTGTCTATACCAGAGCTACTCAATTCCAGTCCTGGTGGCCCGCAACCCTGCAGGTTTTTGGGATATCCCTAATGATATGCATGAGATATATAGGCATTAGAGATAGCCTGCCAACCTGACTGGTTTGTGGCCCTCCAGGGCTGGATTTGGAGACCCCTGCCTTACACCTCTGTCATTTAAAATTGTAAGTGGGCAAGGTGCAGATGTCCAAGACATCAAAAAGGTTAGAATTTGTCACATTCCTCCTTGCTTCTCACCACCACCAAAATATTGTCTATTAGACAACTTTTTGGTGGTGTTGAGAATCTAGGAGGAATGTGACACATTCTATCTACCCTTTTGATGTCTAGAACATCTGTACCTTGCCCACTCACAATCTTAAATGACAGAGGTGTAAGGCAGGAGTCTCCAAATCCAACCCTGGAGGGCCACAAACCAGTCAGGTTGGCAGGCTATCTCTAATGCATATATATCTCATGCATATCATTAGGGATATCCCAAAAACCTGCAGGGTTGCGGGCCACCAGGACTGGAATTGAGTTGCTCTGGTCTATACAGTGTGTGGTGGCTGCAAACACCTTCCACAGCCCACACTGCCAACACTGTTGCCAGTATTGGCCTGCCAATGTGCATAATGAGGAGCAAGGTACCATGGGTATAGCCCGGACAGGGTGACCTGGCCAGGATGCATCTGCACAGGGCATAGGGCACTGGCTTTGACATTGTAGTGCCCGGCCACCACCTACACAGACAGGGTGACCTCAGTATGTCCTGCTGGGGGATCACTCTCACCCTGACTGTGCAGTGATGACAGCATGGCTAGGCACCCCCATAGTGCTATATAGTATTTCTATCATGTGATATTTATGGGTTTGCTTTTGGGGCTCAGTCACTGATTTATCTGCTTGTTGTGTATGCTGACATCCCAGTTCTGGGTGCATGCATTTCCATTGGGAACATGCACTATGGGCTAGCTAGCAGACTGTTTGCAGCTGGTATGTGTCTTGATGGAGTGGCTTGCAGGGTGCAGTGGCTGAAGGCTTGCTGCAGGAGAATATCAGATAGGGGTGGGGTGCAGCTTAGCATATCCAGGCTTAATGTCTGTTTGCTATTGTGTTACGGATGTGTGCAGAGCTGCATTGACTGCCCTGTAGGGTGTCTGTTCCCCAGCAGGACTGGGGTTGATGGTCCCCTCTACTGCCACCATTGCAGGGAGGTAGAATGTGGATCTGTTGATAGGAGACCCTGTTTGCCACCCTCGGCCCTGGAGGAGGAGGAGGAGGAGGGTGGTGGTGCATGGGCCACCTGGGGGTCCATGGGGGCTACACCTGACTGAGTGAGACAGACAGAGATACCCAAGGTGTTTCTGCAGAAACTACCTATCTCACACATTAACACTGCTTGGACCTCCAGCATGATCTCTTTCAGCAATGGAAGGTGCTGTGGACCTGGTGCTGGGCGCCTCACCGCACCTTCAGGGTGAGCACAGTACCCGCACAATGTGACGGTGTGTAGCTACTCTGTGCCAGTAAAACACACGGTCAGTACCCCCTACCAGGCCGAGGTGCTGTGGGGGTGCACATGGTCACTTCCCCCTACCAGGCCGAGGTGCTGTGGGGGTGCATTCCCCATCTTGTGTTTATCTGTGGACAGCTGATTTGCATGTGCAGTGCATCATGGGTACGGGTGGGCTAACCCTATCCTGGTGACTGGGGTTATTTGATGGGGCTGCCCAGAGCATTATCTCTTTTTAATGTACATTATTGCTGCCAGCAAAAAAACCCTCATTGTACTGTACCCATAAGGTGCCTCAGAGGGCGCTTTATAGGGCGCCCTATAGGTTACCTTATGGTTACCGTCCATATAAGGTGCACTATACATTATCCTGTGGAGCAACTTATAGGGTGCCGTGGTGGACAGTGCACTTTATAATGTGCCCTATGGAGTGCCTTATAGGGTGCCTTAAGCGGCATCTTCAATTACGGCACGTGAGGACCTGTTTGCTGGCAGCAATTAATAAAATACAACTAAAGTGCTACAGGAAAAAATACATACATTGCAAAGCTGATGCCACAGCCAGCCTTACGTATTAGGCACACTGGGGAGCAAACTCATGACCGCTGTATCAGTAGTCAGTGCCTTACCCATTGTGCTACACTGCTGCTCCTCCTTGCATGTCAGCACACCTACTTATGCTGTGCATTCCTTAAACTGCACAGTGCTGCCATCAAAAACATTGCTGTGACCTTGCGGTAACTCATACGGCACCCTATAAAGTGCCCTATCAGCAACATTCTAGGGTGCCTTGGTGGACAGTGCACTTTAAAATGTGCCTTATGGGGCGCCTTATGTTAACACGCTTTGAGAGTGTGTTTGCTAGTAGTAGTAATTAAGATAAAAAATAAAATGCCTCCTAAAGCAAACTTACCCATAATAGGTAATGCCTCAGCCAGCCTTCTTCATTGGGCACAGTGGGGGATTGAACCCATGATCCCTGCACCATTGGTCAGTGTCTTAACCATTGTGCTGTGGCTTTGCTCCTGTATTTATGTATCAGCGCGCAGCCTTATGCCGCCCAATATTAAAATGCCTCCTAAAGCAATAGCACACCACTGTGCCGCCTTATGCTGCCCATTATTTAAATGCCTCAGCCAGCTGTCTTCATTGGGCACTGTGGGGGATTGAACCCCTGATCCCTGGTCAGTGTCTTAACCATTGTGCTGTGGCTCTGCTCCTTTGCTTGTACATCAGCGCGCCACTTATGCCTCCCGCGCAGCTTTCTCATGCGCTAAGGTGCGAGGCGCACATGAGCGCCACGCACATTAGCGCATGAATAAACCTGGTTTTGCTTTTTTCAGACAGACACGCCCACTCCTTATATGGCACCCGCACCCTAGTGGGCCGCGCACATTACCGGGGTTTTAGTAAACATACCCCTTAGTCACACCTTTGGGGTCATTTTAAAAGGCTTAGTTGTGAGTTAGGGCATCTGAAGATGTGTAAGTGAATGGCCGAATCACGGCAACATCGTCAAAGCTAAATGGCATTTACAGACGTCTCCGGTGCAGAGACATCCAAGTAGGCAAGAGAGTGTGGTCAAGGCACGTCTGGAGAGGGGCTATAAACTTAAACATCTCTGGTTGATTTCAGAAATGTCACATTTATACCTTCTGTAGGCATGAATAGGCATAAGAAAAGTACTTGTTTTGGCCTTAAATCATCAAGAGGGTGTAGAGAAGATGAAGAGTTAAGTAACTAGCTTAAGATCTCGAACGCCCACACTGGGATTTGAGCCCTGAACACACTGCTTGTACTCTAGTACACTGCAGGTATTAGTTATCAACGTAGAGAGCTTCTATTGTGGAGACATCTATGTAAACATCTCTATAGACGTCTCTATCAGGCATGTCCACGTGCCTGAGCTTGCACATGCCTGCTTTTTTTTCAAATGTTCTGGCTTTGACGTCTCAGATTGCACTTGGACATACCATTGTAACATGTGCCTTATTTCCACATGGAAAAACTGGCATGTACAAGTGGAAATTGCATGCACATGTAAATGGTGATTTTAGAAAGGCTACATTTACGCATGGATGTACATATTGTGGTAATCATGTGGTATTAGCAGCCTGACCCCTAACGATAATACCATGAAATTACTCCTTGAGGTTAGAGCCACCATTGTGAACTTGGAATCACCAAGATTAGGAGTGGCTAGGGATCACTCCTGCTTTGCTAGACACCAGGGACCTCTGGGATGAAATAGGTCATGCAGGGGCTCCTCCCTCAACCCCTTCAGCGCTTACTGGGGACTCCCTAGTGGTCCAGTAGTGATCGGGTAAGATTGACTGCCTCTGCTCCTGCCCTATCTCCACCAGAATTCAAAGTTATTCCAGTTTTGTAGTATTAATCTGTAGCGGTAACACATGTCACTGCTAGTGGTCAGTACTGTAAAACCAATGCTGTTTTGAATGCCATCAGGATTGGAAGAGGACCATTCTTGCCCCAGTCACCACTGGAGCACCTTGGAGCCCAGGGGGTGGGGAGATTTGGGGATAGGGGGAGCACAGGGATAGTGATCCTGATGCTGGCAAGTCAGATCAGGAGAGTTTGAGGGAAGATGGTACTACTTTGATAGCTGTCTGGGGGGGGGGGGGGGGGATGAAGTTGGGCAGAAATCAGTGAAGGGTGGGCTTTGTGGAGGGTCTTCATTTGGGGGCTCAGCTTTGCTCTGTAAGATGGTCCTAAGCCAGGGGGTAAGGATCCTGGGGTGGGCTAGATTGTCTGTAGGTGGAGGCTTGATCAGGCAGGGGTGCCAGATTGGGTGGGGGTTCTGGATGTGGAGGTGGCGTGACCAGCAGGAGGGTGTGTGGCACCACAGAATCAGGGAAGGGGGCCACTGCTGTGACCTTCTCCCATTGGTAACGGCTGTGCTATTGGGCTTCCAGTAGTGCAGTTGCATTTCACACCTTTTCTTGAGGTGGCATTAAGTGCTGTCATGATATTAGCATTTGTGACAGCTAGCGAGCAGCAATAATATGCGTGCTGGCTGTCACCTGACACCATGCCTCCTATTTGGCCTGATTCCACCCCAGGGCAAGCTATGTAGACAGCTTGGATTTAACTCTGTGCTGTCTACTTAGCGACTATGATAACTGTCAGCCCAGGTTGGTGCTATAGAACATATGCTGCAGCCCATGCTAACAGTTACCGTACATTAGTAAAAATGCCCCTTAGTCTGTGTGTTTGTAGAGAGTGGGTGAATGTTATCGAGTCATACTCAAGGCATGCTCTGCAAGCAACTGAAAACAGACTGGACATTTCAGGAGGTAATATGTTCTTGAAGAAGCCTCATTAATGTTTGTTACCTGTTATTATTACAAAAGATAGCAAAAGGCGAGGCGGATATTGAAAGGCATTTACATGCTTTACAGCCCTGCAAAACATGTAAATGCCTCTGAGCAGGATATTCAGCAGTACTAACACAGTTAGTGCCGCTGAATATTCCCGATTTACACCGCTATACACCCCGATGCACCACGGCCCAGTTAGCTTCTGCAGGGGTGTGGCGACCCCAACTATTCAATGCCAGGGCTGGATATAACCCTGGCATTGAATATCCGTGTTTAGTGTTCAGCACCAGCAGCTAGGCATTGTATGCGTGCCTAGCCGCTGGTGCTGAATATCGGGCCCTTTACGCACAGATATTGCCACATATATGCAAAAGTGACTTTAGAACATTATTCCCTTTCTGGTGGCCTGGAAATGTCTAACTCCTAAAGCTTCGGATAATAAAAGGCACTGTAAAGATAGGCACTGGCCAGATGAAAATGACTCTAACTGCTCAGGTACTAACTAATGGTGCATAACTTTAGGTGGCTCTATATATAATTAGTCCCCACATGTGAAACTCCCTTTGCAAATTGGCCTGATAGAAATCTGAATAGTGCCTGGTGAGAGTTAGGATGACATTTGGCAGGAGTAAAAAACTATCCTTATAGTAATGATATTCAGATGTCGTATAGAGAGTCTATGCATTTTCTTCTGAAAAGCTGTCCATATAGAGGATGGTTATAAGAATATAAGATATGTCACTCTAGGTTAGACCAAGGGTCCTTCAAGCCCATTGTCCTGTTTCCAACAGTGACCAAATCCAAGTCACAAGAACCTGTCAGCTTCCTAAAAAGTATACAGATTCTATGCTGTCTATCCCAGGGGTAAGCAGTAGATTTCCGTGGTCCTCTTTGATAATGGTTTATGGACTTTTCCTCCAGAAACTTGTCCAAATCTCTTTTAAAGCCAGCTACACTAACATCTTTTACTACATCCTCTGGTAACGAATTTCAGAGTTTGTTTACATGTTGAGTGCAAAAATGTTCTCTCTAATTAGTCTTAAATGTGCTGCATTGTAATTTCATTGTGTGCCCTCTAGTATTTCTACTTTTTGAAAGGGTTGACAACCGATCTACGTTTACCCGTTCCATTCCATTCATTAATTTATAGACCTCTATCATATCTCCCCTCAGCTGTCTCTTTTCCAAGTTGAAGAGCCCTAACCTTTTAAGCATTTCCTGATAGGGCTATCCTTCTATCCCATTTAACATTTTGATGAAACTTCTCTGTACCTTATCTAATTCTGCTTTATCCTTATTTATTCTGCTTTACAATTAATTCAGAATACCACCGCTCGTATGATTTTACATGCTTCACCCCGCGATCACGTCACCCCTTTACTATTCCATCTACATTGGCTGCCAATTGATTTCCGGATATCCTTCAAGGTCCTTACTTTAGCCCATAGAGCTATCTATCTGTCTACACCAGGGGTCTCAAACATGCGGCCCGCGAGAGCATTTTGTGCGGCCCGCAACGCCACGGAGTATTGTCCTGCTTGTCCTGCTGTTTCTATATTTTTTTTTACCTCGCGTGATTCCCGGGGCTGCATGGTGTTGGTCTCACATGACCGCGTCACGCGCCTGCCCTCCACCAATCAGCGACAGGCAGGAGGAGGAGAAGAAGGAGGGGGGGGGGCCGGGCCCAGAAGCAGTCTGAGCAGCCACGAGGTACCAGCGCTTTGAAGAATCGCCTGCTTGGATCGCCTGTTTGGAGGATCGCCAGGGTGCACAGCTCTCCGCGGCAGGTAAGGAAGCAGTCTGCCCAGCACCCGGAATTAAGCCAGCCCTGCCTCCCTCAGTCCCTCTCCTCTTCGGCTTTCAGAGCCGCGAAGGGAGAGCTTCTCCCTCGCAACTCTGTTAAGCTCGAGGGGGCAGAGGGGAAATTTCCCATAAGCCTCAGCCGGCTTAACAGAGTCGCGAGGGAGGAACTCTCCCTTCGCGGTTCTAAGCCGAAGAGGAGAGGGACTGAGGCAGGCAGGCAGGGAGGGAGGGAGGGAGGGAGGGATGGCTCGGGGGAGGGGGGGGCTGCGATTTTTGCTGAGGAAGGAAGGAAGGAAGGATGGATGGATGGATGGGGAGGGCCTGCGATTTTGGCTGAGGAAGGAAGGAAGGAAGGATGGATGGGTGGGGCCCTGCTATTTTTGCTGAGGAAGGAAGGAAGGAAGGATGGATGGGGGGGCCTGCGATTTTGGCGAAGGAAGGAAGGAAGGATGGATGGATGGGATGGGGGGGGCCTGCGATTTTTGCTGAGGGAGGAAGGAAGGAAGGAAGGATGGATGGATGGGGGGGCCTGCGATTTTGGCTGAGGAAGGAAGGAAGGAAGGATGGATGGATGGATGGATGGGGGGGGGCCTGCTAGTTTGTCTGAGGAAGGAAGGAAGGAAGGATGGATGGGGGGGGCCAGCGATTTTGGCTGAGGAAGGAAGGAAGGAAGGAAGGATGGATGGATGGGATGGGGGGGGCTGCGATTTTTGCTGAGGAAGGAAGGAAGGAAGGATGGATGGGGGGGCCAGAGATTTTTGATGAGGAATGAAGGAATGAAGAATGGATGGAAGGGGGGGGCCTGCAATTTTTGCTGAGGATGGATGGATGGGGGGGGCCTGCGATTTTTGCTGAGGAAGGAAGGAAGGAAGGATGGATGGGGGGGGCCTGCGATTTTTGCTGAGGATGGATGTATGGATGGGGGGGGGCTGCGATTTTTGCTGCTGATGATGATGATGGATGGGGGGGTCACAACTGGTAATGTGCTGTGGGCTGGGGGTCAGAACTGGTAATGTGCTGTGGGCTGGGGGGGGTCAGAACTGGTAATGGTTCTGACCGCCCACAGCACATTACCAGTTCTAATCCCCCCAGCACATTACCAGTGTGCTGTGGGCTGGGGGGTCAGAACTGGTAATGTGCTGTGGGCTGGGGGGTTTAGAGCTGGTAAAGTTCTGTGGGCTGGGGGGGGGTCAGAACTGGTAATGGTTCTGACCCCCCCCCCAGCCCACAGCACATTACCAGTTCTAAACCCCCCAGCACATTACCAGTGTGCTGTGGGGTCAGAACTGGATTATAGTAATATAGAAATTTTCTAGTCTTTCTTTATCCATGCACTCATTATGCAACATTATGCAAATATTTATGCAAATGAGGCCCCTTATGCAAATGAGACCCCGTGTCTTATGCGGCCCCCGGGTTACTTTACAAGTCCTCATTCGGCCCTCAAAGCAATTTGAGTTTGAGACCCCTGGTCTACACCTATTTACCTCTTGGATCTGCTTACTTATCATACTCCCTCCCGCAGTCTTCGGTCCATTCACATCAGCCGCCTTCACCTACTAGCACCCTCCAAAGCACATTTGCAATCTACCAGGAAAGCAGCATTTTTCTACTTAGTTCCATCTCTCTGGAACTCCCTTCCCACTGCCCTCCGTACAGAAGAATCATACCCCAAATTCCGTTCCCTCCTTAAGACCCATCTGTTTTCCCTAGCCTTTCCCTCATGAGTCTTAATATTCTGTTCCTATAACTCTATTTGTCTAACTGTCCTGTTCTTACTCTCTTCTCTGCTCTATCATATATTGTAGTTCTATTTTTCCTTTTTCTATAATTGTTATTAATTTTGTCTTTGTAAACCGCCCCGATGTTATGGGGGGCGGTATAACAAGTGTGAAATAAACAATAAACAATAAACAATCCTTTTTAAGATACGGTGACCAGAATTGCACACAATATTCAAGGTGCGGTCGAACCATGGAACAATACAGAGGCATTATAATATCCTTGTTTTTATTCTCCATTCCTTTATTTATTTATTTATTTAACAATTTTTATATACCGCACTATTTGTTATCAGTGCGGTTTACATTTAACAAAGTTTTCAGATTACAGAAGACTGATTGAAATTACATTATAACAAGGAATAAATCTTGGAGAATATGGGAAACTATTTACATATTGACATGTATCATGATGGTTGAGGAATACATGAAACTATATACATAAAGATAAGGCATAATAGTTGATACTTGATCAGAAAGTCCATTGATTGCTTCAAAACTGACAGGAGGGTGCTTGGGAGTTAAGCTTTATGTTGTATAGGGGTCTTTAGTAGGAGAAGGGGGATGGTTTCTTAGAGTCGGGGTGGCGGTTTGGGCAAAATGGAGCAGAAAGAGGTGGTGTTTTATTGCTTTCCTGAATTGTAGAAGATCCCGGATTGCTCTGATTTCTGGAGGGAGGTCGTTCCAACATTTTGGTGCATAGTAGGCAAAGGTTCTTCTCCTGGTTGTTTGGGAGCATTTTATTGATTCTTTGGGAATAGTCAAAGTGTTGTCTGTTTATCATTCCTAGCATTCTATTTGCTTTCTTGGCTGCGGCTGTACACTGGGCAAAGGGTTTCAATGTATTATCCACGATGCACCTAAATTCTTTTCATGTGTGGTGGTTCCTAATGTGGAACTTTGCATTGTGTAACCATAGTTTTGGTTGTTCTTCTGCCACTGGCGACCAGAACATTGGACATATACTCAGCACTGCTGACCATATATATAGGGCCTGATTCAGATAGGCCCTTCTGGCCCTTCCATACGTCCAAAATCTTGATGGGCCAGATTTGCACCCGATTCTGCACCCGCGGGAACTCCCATGGGAGTAGAATCAGGTGCAAAGGGCCTGGTGGGCAGGACGTGCCCCGATTCCATGACATTGCATGTCCTGCTCCCATCCCATCCAACGCAGCTGAAGCACCTGCATGGAGTCCCAATGCCATGGCGCCCTGTCGCCATGGCACCGGGATTCCATGCAGGAGCCCTGATTTCTCACCACTGTTCAAACATACGTTTCCCCTGACCCTCAAAAGTGCCTGCTAAGGCTGGGATCAGACTGTGGGGAACCTCCAGGTGCTCCTCACCATTTCTGGGGGATCCGTAGGTGACACGTCCCTTCTTCAGGGAGATGCATTCCACCTCGGAGGTGAAATAAGTCCCCTGTCCAATCCTGCCACTCTGGATGTACAGGGCCGTGGCTGTAATTGGCCCTGTACGTCCGGGTCATGGGCATGCCTCCATCCCACCCACACTCCTCCTCCGGCCCACCCCCTCCTGCCCCCATCCAGAGTTCCCCACACATCTCCTCTGTATGTGTGGGGAGCTTTGGGCTGGGAATTGGCCCCTGGCGTTTAGTGGGGATGTATGTCCATACCTGACATGCATCCCTGCTAAACACTGCTCAGATTGATCTCCACAGTATATACATAAAAGTGCTGCAGATGCATGTTTTGTTAAATGCTGATTGGCATAGCTGATTATTGACTCCTATGTAATGCTGCATGATAAGGGGCAGTATTGCATGTAATGCCTCCAAATGAGAGAGGTGTTTACAATGTCAGTCGGTTGTCACCTGCAATTTAGCAATCACCAGGCAGTGTCATTTGCTGTAAAACCAAAGGCAGAACTAAAGCACAGAAAGACACGGGTCTAGGTAAAACAGAACAGAGGTTGAAACTAAAAGGACCCATTATAGAGCAGCAGATTTCTACATTAGGGAACTTAATAAAAGTGAGAGAGAGATCAATATAGTTTTCAAACCAGGTTGCAGAAAAGATAAGGACAAAGAAGTTAAAAATAAAAAGGCACAAGGGATCTTAGGAGCAGAGAGGTGAAGAATGTGGACAGCTGAAACGCTAGAGAGGATAACAGAAGAAAAGATAACTAGGGCACTAAAACAAATGATGGTGTTGTCTATGTATTTTGGTGGAAGGAGGAAGCATAGGATTATAAAAGTGAGGGAAAAAAGATTGAATATTTGAGTGCAACAAGTTAAATATAAAATATTGAATACATATCTTTGCGCAGTGTTGAATGGAGAAGAGACTGGCGAGACCACAAGTAAATGCCAGGGCAACAGTACAGAGGCAGAATTTCCAGAATAGAAAAATGGCTTCCATTATTAAGGCAGGTAAGCAGGCTTTTGTTGCAGCTTTCTGCAATTTAATAAATAAGTTACTGCTTGTCCCTGATAAACTGAAGCAATTAGTAATTAGGCCTTCATTTAAAAATGCCCTTTTTGGATTGTAGTTTATCCAAAGATGCCAAGTCTCACTTATTAGGAGTGTGTCACAGTCATTTGAAGGGTTTCTCAGTCTCACACTCACTACATAGTAACATAGAATATGATGGCAGATAAAGACCAGCCTGGTCCATCTAGTCTGCCCAGCAAGGTGGCAAGAGAAGGTGCACCTGCCGCTACGTGCAGGTCACTCCTCCCCATTCCTTTGTTTAGGGGTGTACCTACCGCTCCATGCAGGTCACCCCTATTTGTTGAGATATAAGAGATAGTTAACATGACAACTGGCAAAATCAATAAGTTCATTGTTGAAGAAGAAATTGAAATCATGGACAACTTTAACCTACTTGGATCAACTATCAATAAAGAAGCAACAAGCAGTCAAGAAATCCGACGACACATTGCTGTTGGCAAAATGGCTATGAAAGAAAGAGATCATTAGAGAAAGACATCATGCTTGGCAAGATAGATGGTCAAGGCCATCAGTGAGATGGATCAATATAGTAACATAGTAACATAGTAAATGATGGCAGATAAAGACCAGCATGGTCCATCTACTCTGCCCAGCGCGATGGCAAGAGTAGGTGCACCTGCCACTCCGTGCAGGCCACCCCTCCCCACGTCCCTGTTTAGGGGTGAACCCACCACTCCATGCAGGACACCCCTATTTCTTGAGAAATTAGATGGTTCAGTTTATTTTGATTTTATCCTGTTGCTGTAAAGGGATCCACTGTGTCTGTCCCACTGTTCCCTCTAAGCTGTGCGCGTGTGCGCGCACACTCCTCGTCGAGCGAGCGCACATACTTTACAACAGAGTGCACAAAAATTACAGTTCTGATTCTGATAGAAAACAACACAGACGTCTTAAAATGTAAAAGTTGTGATTGTAATTACTAGAAATTTTCCACTTCATTTAGTAATCGTCTATTTTCATTTAATTTGATTAAAATCATTGTGGTGTACATACTATATTCTGACATGTAGTCAAATTTTAAAGTATATAACTCCGAGTGTCGTTATGTGGAGCACAAAAATTTAACCTTCCTTCAAAAGTTGCACAGCTGATATTTTATGCGCACACAGCCTACAGAAAATTAGAGGGAACATTGGTCTGTCCCATGTCATTTTGAATTCCGTCACCGTGTTTGCCCCCACCACTTCCATGGGGAGGGCATTCCAAGCATCCACCACCCTTTCTGTGAAAAAGTATTTCCTGACATTGCCTTTCAATTTACCACCTTGCAGCTTCCTGTTATGCCCTCTAGTTTTACAGCTTCCCCGTCTTTGGAAGAGGTTTGTTTATTCATTATTTCCCTTTAAGTATTTAAAGGTCTGAATCATTTCTCCCCTGTCCTTCCTCTCCTCCAAAGTGTACGTGTTTAGGTCTTCAAGTTTCTTCTCATAAGGCTTCTGACACAGGCTCCAAATCATTTTGGTCACCTTCCTCTGAACAGTTTCCAGTCTTTTTACATCCTTTGCAAGATACGGTCTCCAAAACTGAACACAGTATTCCAAGTGAGGTCTCACCCGTGACTTGTACAGTGGCATAAGTACCTCTTCCTTTCTGCTGGTGATTCCTTTTTGTATGCAGCCCAACATCCTCCTGGCTTTTGCCACCTTGAGATCTTCAGAAATAATCCACCAAGGTTTTTCTCCTGATCCATGCACACCAACCTCTCGCCCCCTATCGCGTACATTTCCCTTGGATTTCTGCTACCCAAGTGCATGACTCTGCACTTCTTTGCATTAAATCTTAATTGCCAAGCATTAGGCCATTCTTCCAGCTTTCGTAGATCTTTCCTCATGTTAACCACTCCCTCGGGGGACTCCACTCTGTTGCAAATTTTCATGTCATCTGCAAAAAGACAGATTTTTCCATTCAGTCCTTCAGCAATATCACTCACAAATACATTGAACAGTGCCAGGCCCAGAACCGACCCCTGGGGCACCCTGCTAATCACCTTCCCTTCATCCGAGTGAGCTCCATTTACCATCACCTTCTGTCGTCTGTCAGTCAACCAATTTCTGATCGAATTTACTATCGTAGGATCCATCCCCAAGCTACTGAGTTTATTGATAAGCCTCCTATGAGGAACAGTATCAAAGGCTTTGCTGAAATCCAGGTAGATGACATCCATCGCATGCCCCTGATCCCTGGTCACCCGGTCAAAGAACTCAATCAGATTTGTTTGGAAAGATCGTCCTTCGGTAAAACCATGTTGCCTCGGGTCTTTCAACCTGTTGGTTTTGAGAAAGTTCACTATTCGCTCTTTCAGGAGTGCCTTCATTACTTTTCCCACCACCGAGGTAAGGCTCACGGGCCTGTAGTTTGACACTTCTTCCCTGTCACCACTTTTGTGTAGAGGTATGACATCAGCCATTCTCCAGTCCTGAGGAACCTCTCCTGTGTCCAAGGATCTGTTGAAAACATCCTTTAACGGCCCTGCAAGAACCTCTCTGAGCTCTTTCAATATCCAGGGATGTATCCTATCCGGTCCCATGGCCTTGTCCACTTTCAATTTTGCAAGTTGTCCAACACATCATCTTCTGTGAATGGTGTGGTATCTACTTTATTCCCATTTTTATATTTGAGAGTCACAGGTGGTCCTTCTCCAGGACTTACTTTAGTAAAAACAGAGCAGAAGTATTCATTTAGCAATTTCGCTTTTTCAATGTCACTTTCCACGAATCCATTCGCAGCACTTTTGAGTCCTGCAGTTCCACCTCTGATCTTCTTCCTTTCCCGAATATACCTGAAGAAGGTTTTCTCATCACACTTAATATCTTTAGCCATCTTTTCCTCTGCCTTTGATTTTGCTATCCTTATTTCTCTCTTTGTCTCTGAGTTTGATCCTGTATTCATTTCTGTGTTCCTTCGTTTGCAAGCTTTTGAATTTTGCGAAAGCTGTGTTTTATGCCTTTATTTGAGCAGCCACTTCTTTGGAAAACCAAATAGGTTTTCTTCTCCTCTTGTTTTTGTTTACTTTTGTTACATATTTATTTGTTGCCCCTTTTATTGCCACCTTTAGTTTAGCCCATAGCAATTCTACTTCCCTTACCTCCTTCCACCCTGTCAGCTCCTCCTTTAGGTACTCCGCCATTTTACTGAAGTCGGTGTTTTTGAAGTTTAGGACTGAGCTTGCTATGATTGGTCTGTACCATGGCTTTTATCTCAAATTACACCGTGTGATGATCACTGCTGCTCACAGGGGCACTCACGCAGACATTTGATACGCTATCACCGTTGGTGAGCACTAAATCCAGCGCTGAGCTTTCCCTGGTTGGTTCCATCACCATTTGTCTAAGTAATGCATCTTGGAGAGCATCCACAATTTTTTTTGCTTCTTTCCAGATTTGCAGAAGGAGTAATCCAATCCACATCAGGTAGATAAAAGTCACCCAATATGATTGCTTCCCCCTTTGTGGCTATCTTGGTAATATCTATAATCAATTAGTTATCTATCTCTTCAATTTGTGTCGGAGGTCTGTTGACTACAGCAGTATGGATGACAGTGCCATCTCCTCTTTCCAGCACAATCCAGAGCACTTCTTCTTTTCCCCATGCCCCCTGCATTTCAGTAGCTTTAATATTGCTTTTGACATACAAGGCTACTCCTCCTCCTCTTCCATTTTCTCTGTCTCTTCTGAATAGATTATAGCCAGGTATGGCTATATCCCAATCATGCAATTCATTTAGCCATGTTTCTGTAATGGCCACAATGTCCAAATCCATTTCCACCATTAGGGCTTCCAGGTCCAGAACTTTGTTGGCTAAGCTTCGAGCATTTGTGCTCATTGCTTTCCAGCATTTAACTGGCCTGTGTGTATTTAGCATTGATTTTGTTATGCCTACATCTTCCCACTTGTTTTTGATGTGTTGTTTAAAAGTGTGGCTGTTTCTGATTTTAATCTACTTTTGTAGGGGGTGGCATCCAGAGCTTGACCTTCTACATCTGTCACTCCCTTTTTCTAGTTTAAATGCATATCCACATATTGCTTGAATTTTTCACTTAGGATTCTTTTCCCTATGACAGAGAGATGTAGTCCATCAGCACAGTATAGTCTCTTGTTGTTCCATCTGTTACCCCAGTCGCCAATAAATCTGAATCCTTCTTGTTTGCACCAGGTCTGGAGCCATGTATTAAAGCTGTTAATGCGATGCAGCCTTTTTGCCCCCTTACCAAGCACAGGTAGAACCTTTGAGAATGCAACAGTGTTAACAATGGGCTTGAGTTTCTCTCCCAGAGATTGGAAGTCCTTTTGGACTGTAGAGGCACTGTTTCCAGCCAGGTCATTTGTGCCCAAGTGGATAACAACATCAAGTTTGGAGTGTTCACTTTCTGTGCTAAGTACTTCAACAATGTGGTTTATATTCCTGCTGGCTGAAGAGCCTGGGAGGCACTTGACTATCTTCTTTCCTTTGAACTGTGTTCCCAAGTTGGTGCCACTGATGATGGAATCACCAAGTAGTAGTAGTTTGCTGTTTGGTGAGGTTTTCTTCATATTTGGTCCTTTAGCAGGAGATTGGGCATTGTCTGTCTCATTTAAGGGCCCTTCAGTTTCTTTGGATTGGGCATCCTCATTTGCCAAGGCAGAGAAGGCATTATGCAGGGATATCTCCTGATGCATAGGATGCCTCTGTGTCACAGGCCGCAATCTACAAAAACCCACTGTGATCCATTTGTTCCTGGGGTGTTTCATTCTTTGTGGGAGCTGTGGTGGACTTTGTTCAGTTTGTATCTTAGAAGAGGTGCGCTTCATTGCAGCAGTTCCTCCCTCAGTTCCTCATCCTCATTAGCCAAGGCAGAGAAAGCATTATGCAGGGATATCTTTTGATGCATAGGATGTCTGTGCGTTACAGGTCGCAATCTACCAGAACCCATTGTGATCCACTTGTCCCTGGGGTGTTTGATGCTTTGTGGGAGCGGTGGTGGACATTGTTCAGTTTGTATCCTAGAAGAGGTTGCCTTCATTGCAGCCAGTTCCTCCCTCAGTAGGGTCACCTCTTTATGCATGGCAGCTAGGTCTTCCCTTAGTAGAGTCAGTTCTTTATGCATGGCAGCTGACCTGAGGCACATAGGACAAGCTCTGAGGTTCCAAATGATTTGTCTTAGAATGAAAGTACTGCAGTTATTGCACTGAATACATGACATGCTGAATAAGCAGTCCTAGAAGGAGAAGAGGAAGAAGAAGAAAGGAGGAAGAAGATGTGGGTTCTAACCCAAGTTAAAGGGATAGATGGCAACGTATGTGAGTACTAATATAGGCAATGCAGCCCCTGAGGTGGGTGGGGCGAGGGGTAGGGTGGGCGGGAACATAAGTGTCTCTGGCCAGTAGGCTGTTCCTGAACTGGGGGCACCCACAGATATCTGCTCCAAGGCTACCCAGAAAAGCAGTCAGTCAGATTATCCCCAAGCTTAATTTATAAGCACAGTTAAACTTAATATTAGCAATTCCCACAAAACAGACAGTTAAACTCTATATTGGTAGCTAGAAACCAGCAGAGATGAGAAAGAAAATTAGAATCTTAGCTTTGTGAAAGATCCACAGCTCATGCAGCTGGCCTCAGACCCATAGGTGCTCATTAATACCCTTGAAGTATTTAAATATAATAAGAGCAGCTACGGGTACCAGTCTGTCAACAATGAGCTGCCTGACTGAAGACCGATCACAATTTAGGACAACTATCCAGAGGGCTGCCATGAGTCGGCACAGACTCGACGGCACTTAACAACAAGAAATAGTTATGTTTATTTTGATTTTATCCTGTTGCTAAAAAGGGATCCTCTGTGTCTGTCTCATGCCATTTTGAATTTTGTCACTGAATTTGCCCCCACCACTTCCATCGGCAGGGCATTCCAAGCATCCATCAGCCTTTCAGTGAAAAAGTATTTCCTGACATTGCCTTTCAGTTTACCCCCTTACAGTTTCATGTTATGCCCTCTAGTTTTACAGCTTCCCCTTCTTTGAAAAAGGTGTGTTTGTTCATTAATACTCTTGAAGTATTTAAAGGTTTGTATCATATCTTCCCTGTTCCTCCTCTCCTCTAGCGTATACATATTTAGATCTCTTATAACTCTTCTGATGCAGGCTCCAAATCATTTTGGTCGCCTTCCTTTGAATCGTTTCCAGTCTTTTTATAGCCTTTGCGAGATATGGTCTCCAAAACTGAACACAATATTCCAAGTGAGGCCTCACCAGCAACTTGTACAATGGCATTAGTACCTCCTCATTTCGGCTGGTAATTCCTCTCTATATGCAACCCAGTATCCTTCTGGCTTTTGCCACCGTCTTGTTGCACTGTTTCACCACCTTGAGATCCTCAGAAAAAATCACTCTGAGGTCCTTCTTCTGGTCCGTGCACATCAACCTCTCACCCCCTATCACATACAATTCCCTTGGATTTCTGCTTCCCAAGTGCCTGACACTGCACTTCTTCACATTAAATCTTAACTGCCAAGCATTAGACCATTCTTCTAGCTTTTATTGATCTTTCCTAGTGTTATCCACTCCCTCAGGGGAATCCACTCTGCTGCAAATTTCCGTGTCATCTTCAAAAAGACTGACTTCTAAATTAAGTCCTTCAGCAATATCACTCACAAATACATTGAACAGTACCGATCCCAGAACCGAACCCTGGATCACACCACTATTCATTTCCTTTCATTCATGTGAGTTTCATTTACCATCACCTTCTGTTGTCTGTCAGTCAACCAATTTCTCGTCCAGTTCAATACCTTGGGACCCATCACCAGGCTGTTCACTTTATTGATAAGCCTCCTGTGAGGAACAGTATCAAAGGCTTTGCTGAAATCTAGGTAGATCACATCCATTACATGCCCTTGACTTAGTTCTCTGATCACCCAAAGAATTCAATCAGATTTGTTTGGCATGATACATCCTTTGGTAAAACCATGTTGCCTATTGGTTTTGAGAAAGTCCACTATTCGCTCTTTCAGGAGCACCTCCATTACTTTTTCCGCCACTGAGGTAAGGCTTACCAGCCTGTAATTTGTCACTAATTCCCTTTTGCCACTTTTGTGAAGAGGTACCACATCAGCCCTTCTTCAGTCCTGTGGAACTTTTCCTGTCTCCAAGGATCTATTACAAACATCCTTTAAAAGCCCTGCAAGAACCTCTCTGATATCTTTCAGTATCCTGTAACATAGTAACATAGTAAATGACAGCAGATAAAGACCAGTATGGTCCATCTAGTCTGCCCAGTAAGATGGCAAGAGAGGTACACCTGCCGCTCTGTGCAGGCCAACCCTCCCCATGTCTTTGTTTTAGAGGTGATGCATCCTATCCGGTCACATGGCCTTATCCACTTTCAGTTTTGTAAGCTGTCCAAACACATCATCTTCTGTGAATGGTGTAGTAACTACTCCATTTCCATTTGTATATTTGTCAATTACAGGTGGTTCTTCTGCAGGATTTTCTTTAGTAAAAACAGCATTTTTGCTTTTTCACTTTCTCAAAGCTAGTTGTTGATTTGCCACATGAAATCTACCATTTTTTTCACTAGTGTTTTTTTAAATTATGACATCTCCAAAATTGACACACCCTAGTGAATCAGTATCATCTATGGCAAATTCCACGTTCACTCTACCAGCTATTGCTAGTGGAATTCCCTCTCCACATACCCACTCCCCTTCACAAGGAAGACTGATGCAATCTCTAATTCATGTTTTTCAAGTTGTGATCCCTATCTATGGAATCTTTTATCGCTCCCCCTTAGAAAGGAACTGAGTTGGGGGGGCGGAGCCAGCGCAAAACCGGCATGGAGGTATAAGTCCCCTTCTCCTGGGCCTCATGTTATAATTTTGCGATTCACCCGACCATAACATCTCCCCAGCTGCTGTATTACATAGGAGTGGCTTTGGAGAATGTCGGGGGCAAACAAACGCGACTTTAATTTCCCCCAACGGCAGCAACGACAGGGTCTAAAAGATCTAAAACCGACCCGCTATCGCCGCATAAGCCAACGCCCCAGCAAGGGTCGGCGGAGGACCTAAGACAACTCCTACAGGAAGTTCAGGCCATAAGGAGCCGAGTTGATTCTAATGAAGAGACTTTATCTGCCCTACAGGAAGATATAAAAGACTTGGGCTCACAATTCCAATCTCTCTCAACTCGGGTCGAGAAAGTGGAAGAAACGGTAGCGGGGCATGAAGATAAGATCAAACGCACTGTTTTAATCGCGCGCAAAGTGGATTGGCTCAAGCGGAATGTGGAAGATATGGGCAACAGGGCCTGGCGCAACAATATTCGTGTCATAGGCCTTGGCGAAGGAGCTGAAGGTGGGGACCCTATTCGTTTTATGGAGACCTTCTTGCCTAAGGTGCTGAAAATAAATTTCGACCCACCGCTAGAAATCGAGTGGGCACATAGGATTCCGGCGTCTCCTTCGGCCCCCAACACCCATGGCACATGGCCTTGCCCTTTTATTATGTGCCTTTTGAGACACCAACAAGTTTTGCAGATATTCGCCGCGGCCAAGGCTGGTCAGTCGCTCCAACATGAAGGACGAAAAATTTTCTTTTACCCAGACTATTGCAAACGCACGGTAGAGAAGCGGAGACTGTTTTTGGAACTCAGGCCCAAGCATCGAAATTTGCAAGCTCGATTTGGATTGTTTAGCCCAGCGCGCTTTAAAGTTACCTTGAATAACAGTACTAAGTCTTTCGAAGATCCGGACTTGTTGCGTCAATTCATTGAAGATCAAGAAGAGCTCCAGATGCAGCAAACTTGAGCCTGCTGATGCCTGGTGGATTATGGTTCCAGATAAGCGGCCTGTAATGGGCGGCTGGTGCGGTGTCCGCATACCGAAGATGCTTGACATTTCTATTACCGGGGGATTTATCTGCATTTACACTGCTATTCTGGCGGGTGTTCGGGATCTGAGCAGTTTTGTTTATTAAGAGGGGCTGCTCCATGCTGTTAATGTGTTTCTGCTGTCTTACCCTAATTGATTTTTCTTGTTTGTTTGGGGGGGGTCTTGGGCTCACTGGGAATTTTAGAATTGTGAGAAGTTGGGATGGGCCTGCTGTCGTTCGTTTGTTAAAAGATGTAGTTGATGGCTAATGGGCTGAGAATTCTGTCCCTCAATGTGAAGGGGCTTAGATCGCCGATTAAACGAAAGAAAATTCTGATGTATTGCAAGCGTCAGTCAGCTGATATTATTCTGTTGCAAGAGACACATTTATCAGCGTCTGAGGCGCGCAAACTGGCAGATAAATATTTTATGGTGTCTGGTTGTTCCCCTGCTGTACATAAAAAAAATGGGGTTGTTACCTTAATAAAGGTTGCCCTGGGATCCCAACTGGTTAGCTCAAGTCATGATGACATCAGGAGGTGGGCCAAATCCTTAATAAAGTTAGGCAGAGACCTGGTGTCCATTGTAAATATCTATGGACCCAATATTGATGACCCCGATTTTTTTTGTAACCTCAGTGGGATTATACAAGAAGAACCAGGGGCTATAATAATAGCTGGGGGGGACTTTAATCTGGTTAATGATCCATTGTTGGATAGGTGTCCTGGTAGGGTTGAGCGCCCTTCACGTGCACGTCTCGCGCTTTCCTCCTTACTTGATTCATGTGATCTAGTTGACATATGGCGACTACTTCATCCCAGAGAAAAATATTTTTCTTTCTTTTCCCCTGTTCATAGCTCTCTCTCTCGTATAGATTATTTTTTGATTTCTAAGTCTTTGGTCCCCGGTTGTAGTGACTCCTCAATCCTAGCTAGATCGGTTTCGGACCATGCAGCTATAACGATTGACGTGGTTCTTGAGGAAGCAGAGCGCCCTGGTCAGTCATGGTCTTTCAACCGATCGTGGTTGGCAGATCCTGTCTTCCAGGAGGACGTTCGGCGGGCCATTACTTCCTTTTTCTGTTGGAATAAAAGGGGAGACACTGCTAATTGGGCTTGGTGGGAGGCCTTTAAGGCCTCCATTCGCGCAGTGATCACTAGTTTTAAAATAAAGGAGACCAAGCGGCGGCAGGCACAGTTACGCGCATTGGAAGCGCAAATCCGCGCTGGAGAAAGACTCTGGATAACCCAACCAAACCCGGGAATACTACTTCGGTTACAAAGGCTTAGATATCAATATAATGATAGTCTGAGTTCCAAGGTTGAGCAAATTATGTTGAAACAGACTGCTCGATTTCACGTAGAGAGGAATAAAGCTGGTAGGCTATTAGCTCATACAGTGAGGGGACAACAGAATAAGCCTAGAATAGCCTCTATTTTATCCAGCGGCCAGGAGAGTTTGGTCAAAGATGAGCAGATTTTGGCGGAATTTTCTAAATTTTATAGCTCTCTTTACACTTCTGAGTTGTCTGCCGATATCAGTTCTTTTGTTGGCTTCGTCGATGGCCTTGATCATCCTGTTTTGTAGGCGGATCAGGCCTTCGAGCTTGGCAAACTTTTCCTGTGCGATGAGCTTCTTTCAGCAATACAAGCCATGCCTTCTGGGAAAGCGGTCGGCCCTGATGTTCTACCTGCTGAATTTTATAAAGTTTTTAGCAAAGAATTGGCTCCGTTTTTGTTGGATTATTACAGCGGGCTCGCTCAGGAAGGCGGCCTTACTGGCAGGTTCTCGGAAGCTACTATCGTGGTGTTAGAAAAACCGGGCAGAGACCCTAATCTTGTGGCGAATTACCGGCCCATCTCTCTTTTGAATGCTGACTACAAGATTTATGCCAGCATTCTAGCGCGTAGACTCGCCTTGGTAATTGGAGATTTGGTCCACCCAGATCAATGCGGATTTGTCCCCGGGAGGTCAACATCAGACAATGCTCGCCTTCTATGCAATTTATTTGAGAAGGTCTCGACAGTCGCTTGTCCATATATTGCTCTCGCTTTAGATGCCAAAAAAGCGTTCGATCGATTGGAATGGCCGTTTATGTTTTTTATTTTGCAATGGTTTGGCCTTGGGGAAGTATTTATTTATAAAGTCAGGGCGCTCTACGCTAGCGCTTCTGCTAGTATCTTAGTGAATGGTACTCTCTCGCGGCCCTTTTCTCTCCACCGGGGAACTAGGCAGGGATGTCCCCTTTCCCCTCTCCTATTTAATTTAGTTCTGGAGCCTTTGGCCATTGCAATCCGTCGGCAGGCGGACCTTAAGGGGGTACAACTTCGGGCATTACAAGTGAAGCTCTCCGCCTACGCGGATGATTTGCTTCTCTTTACGCAACCTGAGGAAGTTTTGTCTATTCTGGCCTTGTTTGATAGTTATTCCAACGTCTCAGGGTATAAGATCAATTGGTCTAAGTCGGTGGCGTTTCCCCTTAATCGCATCGCAAACTCAGTGGAGATGGCAGATTTTCCATTTAAATGGGAGGCGGGCAGTATCAAATACTTAGGGGCATGGTATAATGCGTCAGTGGATGATATGATTGAGAAAAATATGGAGGAACTTCTTCTTTTCATTCGGACAAAAGTTGTAGCGTGGTCTCCCCTACTTCTCTCATGGTGGGGCCGATTAGAAGTCATCAAAATGTCTCTTACCCCAAAGGTTAACTATATCCTTGGTATGCTTCCCTTATCAATTCCGTTAATATGGTATCAAAAGATAGAGCGTAATCTTATCTCCTTCTTATGGAATGGAAAGCAACCGCATATTGCTACCAAAAAATTGAAAGCTGCTATAGATAGGGTGTGTGTGCATTTCCCTGACTTCTATAGGTACCACCAAGCTCTCTTGATTAAACAGGGATCTCTTTGGTTGACCACTGATGAAATTGGGCAAAGGCCGACTTGGCTAGAGGTAGAGGCCCGCTTGGCCGCTCCCTATCCTCTATTGTATTTGTTAGGGGCACCGCACCCCGAATGGTCCTCTGTGGGGAGGGTTATTAGGTTTACACAGGCTGCCTTCCTAGAGCGGGCGAGGCTCATCGGTCAGGATGATATATCCTCGGGGCAGACACCGTTATGGTGGAACCCTCGATTTCGGATCCGAGGGCGCAGGTTTGCTTGGAAGGCTTGGCAAGATCGGGGAATATGGTCTCTCGGACAGCTGGTAGATGTCAACGGATGGAAAGATTTCACGGTATTACAGAGGGCGTTCTCCCTACCAGACTCCTTCTTGTTTAAGTGGATCCAGCTTAAGCACTGTGTTATAGCCTCTGGTTCTCCCTTAAGAACTACCGAGCTTGACAAGGGTGGCGTTTTGCTTCATTGGTTGAGTGCCACGGTAGCGCAGCAGGGGGCCATCTCTAAGATTTACGCCTTATGGAGGGAGCGTACTTCTAAAGCACCTATCGGGCTGGCCCGAGTATGGGAATCTGATATTTCTCAGGAAATTACATCCTCAGAATGGAAAATTTTATGGGGCCCGGTGTCCAAAGCATCTAGGTCAGCTGCACTTACCCAGTTATTATATTTCTTTATGCATAGGGCCTTTATAACCCCATCGAAGTTGGCTAAGTGGGACCCAGGTAACTCGGGTTTATGTTGGTCTTGCTCTGCAGCTACAGGAACTTATATGCACATGTTCTTTGATTGTCCCCTAGTTCAGAATTTCTGGAGACAGGTGTGGGCTAGGATGCAGTTGATCCTACATTTTACGGCGGAGCTGGAGTGGCGTAGGATCTTTCTACGGTCCTCCAGTTTATTCCCTGCGGGGTCCCATGACGACTACTTTTTGTTTAACTTCATGACGGCTATAGCCCTAAAGATGATCCTATGGAAATGGAAGGATTTTAGCAGCCTAAGCTTGGACGGTTGGTGGAATTTGGTCTGCCACTATTCAAAGCTGGAGAAAATTTATAGCGGGCCACCAACCGGACCGGGCGGAACTAAACGTCCGTAGATGGGCACCTTTGGATCTTTTTGTGGCCCGATCTCAGGTTGATTAGGGCAGCGTGGGTACCTCTCACTCTCTCACTTTCTCTGTGTCTGTAGTATCCAGGCTGTGTTGTTTCCCAGTGAGCCAAGACGGGGGGGGGGGGGTTGTTTGGGGCGGGTGGACTTCGGTGGTTTAGTTTAGGATTTTGTGTTGTATAGGTTATTTTGTGTTGAGCGACTGCCTGTTTTGTAGTTGTTCTGTAAAAGGCTAAATAAAGACTTAAAAAAAAAGAAAAAGAAAGGAACTGAGTCAATCATATTTTGAAAGGAGGTTAAAGACTAGTTGTTAACTGAAGCTTATGGAAATTTGTGAAGGGATGAAAGGGGTGAGGATGGGGTATAATTTTGGGGTTGATTGGGTGGTTGAGGTTAGGTTTATTTTTGTTTATGCTGTCTTATTGTTTATTTTGTTGAACTTTGATATTATATGTTATCCTTGTACACTGCCACAAGTAGGGTTTACTCTAGATTGGAAATTAATTACTGTTCATAAATACATAAATAAATATATTTACAGAAGAGAATGTTTATATAGTATGAAACTGGCAAAGGTAGAAGTAAATGAAGCCATTGGGCAAAAGGAAAATCATTGCTTGCTTTGAGAGATTGTAGCATAGGTTTCATACGCTTGGAGATATGTTCATATCTTCTTGTTTGAAATAATCAGATGTACAGATTTTAGATAGGACAGAGAGGGGGGAATTTAGATGTCAAGGTCGGGATGTGGAAAATTCCCATAGTACCTCTTATAAAATAGGTGCAGGACTGCATGCAGTCCAGAAAGAGCAGCACTTTAAAAATACTGCATGTGGGAATGAGGGGCCAAGATGGAGTTAGAGTATGATGCAGAAGTATTATTATTACTACTACTACTATTACTACTGAACATTTATATAATGCTACAAGGTGTACAAAGTGCTGCACAAGCACATGTAAAAGTTGGTCCCTGCTTGTCAGAGCTTACAACTAGTCAAGATGGACAATACAACAACTGAGGACAAGGATGCATCTAGGGAATGGTAAGGAGACACAAGTGGATTGGGAACCAAAAGTAGCCTCAAAGAGGTGAGTTTTTAGCATGGATTTGAAAAAGGCCAGAGATGAAGCCTGATGAACAGAATCAGGTACTTTGCTCTAGGCCTAAGGAGCAGCAAAGTGAAAGGTCAAATTCTGGAGTTGGCAGTGGAAGAAAAGAACACAGATAGAATCAATCCACCAGAAGAGCGGAGTTCATGAGGAGGGGCATAGGGAGAAATAAGAGAAGAAAAGTAGCGAGGAACAGAAGAATGAGTGCATTTATAGGTCAGTAGAAGTACGGCTGTGCCAAAAAGGATGGAAAATTTAAAGGACCCCCTACCTCAAAGCAAATTACAGCATAGGCCTGGTAGTTACCAATAAATTACTTTGCAAAAGTAGCTTCCAGTTTGGGTTTAACTGCTGTGCTGGGGCTTAGGAAAAATCCTGATATGGAGAGTATCTTGCTGAGCTTATCAGGCTCTGAATGTCTTCCTGCTCTGTAGCGGTATGATGGCACACAGATGGGCAGCAATGCAAGAGTGAGGGCATCAGTTACATTGGTGGCAGGTGGGTATGTTCTACCTTCCCTCGCTCTGAGTGCACTTATGGTGGCACTGCCATGAGTACAGATGAGAATGGAGGTGGTGGCCAGTCAACACACTGAGATGTCCACTCTGGAAAAAGTGAATGCAATCTCTTCTAAACCCATGGAAGTAACACCAGCATAGGGCTGCATGATGTCACTGGTAAAACCGGGCACAATCACTATTGATTCCATTTGGTCATCTTTGTTGTCTCAGACTTATGCTGGTTTTATACTGTAGTTGAACTGTCTAGTTACAATCTTTGGAAGTTCAGTTTATCTTCTCTTTTCCTCCAAACTGACTGCCTGCTCCTCTGATCCCATCCCCTCCTGTCTACTAAGCTCTGTCTCTTCTGCCATCATCTCTTCCATCTGTCATATCCTTAGTCTTCCACTTTCCATTGCAACTGTTCCTGTGGCCTTCAAACATACCGTGGTTACACCTCTCCTCAAAAAGCCTTCACTAGATCCTACCTGTCCTTCCATTTCCTACCTGTCCTTCCATTTATCAATCTATTTCTCTCCTCCCCTTTGCTTCAAAACTACTTAAATGAGTGGTTGATTGCTGCTGTCTTGACTTTCTTTCCACTCAAGACCTTCTGGACCCACTGCTATCTGGCTTTCGTTCTCTACATTCCACAGAAACTACTCTTGCCAAAGTCTCCAGTGACTTGTTGCTTGCCAAATCCAAAGGCCTCTACTCGATTCTCATCCTTCTTGACCTTTCTGCTGCTTTGATCACCACCTTCTCCTTGATACCCTGTCCTTGCTTAGATTTAGGGGCTCTGTTCTGTCCTGGTTTTCTTCTTATCTCTCCCATCGCACTTTTAGTGTATGTTCTGGTGGTTCCTCCTCTACTGCCATCTTGCTTTCAGTTGGTTTACCTCAGGGCTTTGTCTTGTGACCTCTCCTTTACTCTCTCTACACTCGGTCCCTTGGTGCACTTATTTCCTCTTAAGGTTTTCAGTACCATGTTTATGCTGATGACTCTCAGATGTACCTTTCTGTGCCTGAAATCTCTCCAGGAATGCAGGCCCAGATCTCTGCCTGCTTATGCAACATTGATGCCTGGATGTCTCACTGACATCTGAAACTGAACATGGCCAAAACTGAGCTCTTTATCTTCCCCTTAAACCCACCTTCCCCCTTCCTCCCTTCTCTATTTCTGTGGATAACACTACTCTTATTTATTTATTTATTTAGTTTACACTTATATACCACTACTTCCAGCGATCAGCAGCGGTTTGATTACAAATGTGGGATATGTCAAATCAAGATAGGAAAATTGGATCATATATACATAGATTTAGGGTTAGGCACAACATGCATGGTTAGACACTTCAAAAATTAGGTTTACAATATTTACATAATTACAGTTCTCTATTAATTACATACTCTTCTCCCTGTTTCCTCAGCTCGCAACCTTGGGGTCATCTTTGATTCTACTCTCTCTTTCTCTGCACATATTCAACAGATAGCTAAAATCTGTCTCTTCTTTCTCTCTAACATGGGCTGAATTTGTCCTTTCCTTTCCACACACACTACTAAGACACTTAGCAACTCTTTTTTTTTAAATTTTATCTTTACATTATATATACACTTTACCAACATAAGTGAACAGAATCAGAAAAACAATTGATTTGGAGGTAACTCCTAAGAATATATATAATACAAAGTTACCAATCAATTAGTCCACCAATACAAGGAAAATAAGGGATCCAAGAACTAGGAAAAACCCATAACACATACTCAAAGAAAATAAAACAAAGGGCACCCCGCAGTAACAACCTCCCTAAGGGCCATCATAGCGGTGCCTGTGAGACTTGTATCAGAGTATCACCCCTTCCCTCGCACCAAGAATATCAGCAAGTAATTTTAGCTCATAAAAAGCAAAATATTTACTCTCATGAACAATAATACATATACAAGCAAATTGAAGCATAAAGTTTAACCCCAAAGCTAAAGCTCTGGGGCACAGGGCCAGGAACCCCTAGCGCCACTTCTGTGTGCTTCTTGAAAAATCAGGAAAAATATGTATTGAGACAAAAAAAGGCTTGTGTATAAAATGAAAATACAGTTTAAATACTGCATTGTGGTCAAACTCCAAGGCAAATGTTACTACAAGGGTGGTCCTCTGGGTTACATCTTCCAAAAGGACTCTAGGAACTCCGTCAGATTATCTCCAATGGAGACCACTTTTCTCTCCCCCTCCCCCCCCCCACCTCTAGGAACCACCACCACGGGGAAAGTACTGAGCCTTCACTAATGGAGGAAGATTCCCAGGGTTCATACCCAAGATCTCAGTCAGATATTTCTTAACCATATCGATAGATGGTATAAGAGGAGATTTGTGAAAGTTCAGCAACCACAGATTATTACTTGGACTTGATTTTCAAGATGTTCTATATGACAAAAAACAATATTGCTGTCCTTCATCAGACACATCAGACATCTCCTATAACCTGTATTGCACTCACTCTTGACTCAAGAACATCCCTTTTCCCATATATAGAGCCCAATGCCTTAGAGTGATCCACCGCATCTTGGGACACAATAGACAAATCTCCCACCAAACGACTAGATAATGACTGAAGGGAAGAGTTGAAACCCTTTATCACCTCTCACTGTGACTCTACAGTCACAGTCTGTGATCTCTGCACCTCACTTTACACATTCCCTGAAGGCATCTCACCCAACTTTGCAAGACCTTCCACAGTTCTTTGAGGAAAATCTGGCTCACCATCATTCTTCCTGCCAGTAAGGGGGATGAAACCGCCAACGGAGCTCCTGCCAACAAGAGCATTGCATGAACCACTATGGACTACAGAGGCCCTAGAACTGCCAGCAGCCGAAGCACGTCTGGGGTGAGGAGGTGGTGTTCGCACAACTACTGCTTAGGAAACTTCCCTTTAGCAGACCCAGAGAAGACAGTGCTGATGAGTCTGGGGGCCAGAAGAGGAGCTCTCCAGAAAGATAAGCTTCCCCTTTCCCTTCCTTTTGTCCATTGCCACAGACAGAGCATACTGCCGATAGCCAAACAGAACTGACGCGTCCTTCAACTTGCGCCCTTACAGCATCATCTTGGATCCCTGAATCAAGCTCCGACACTTATCTCCTCTTTAGTCACTTCCCATCTAGACAATTGCAACCTCCTCATTGCTGATCTCCATCTGAATGATCTCTCACCCCTTCAATCTGTTCAAAACTCAGCTGTGTGGCTAATCTTCTGCCGGCCTCTACATACTCATATAAGTCCCTTTTCAAATCGCTTCACTGGCTCCCTATCTGTTTCCATATCCAGATGAAACTTCTCCTACTGATCTATAAGTGCACTCATTCTGCTGCTCCTCACTACCTTTCTTCTCTTATCTCTCCCCATACCCCTCCTCGGGTGCTCTACTTTTCTGGCATTTCCCTTCTATCTGTGCCCTTCTCTTCTACTGCCAACTCCAGACTTCGATCCTTCCACCTTGCTGCTCCTTTCGCCTGGAACAAACTACCCAAGTCTGTATGTCAGGCTTTATCTCTGGACCTTTTCAAATCCAGGCTGAAAACTCACCTCTTCGAGTCTGCTTTTGGATCCTGATCTGCTTGGTCTCCTATGTGTTTCCTTGTCACTTCCCTAGATGTGTCCTTGTCCTCAGTTGTTTTGTTGTCTGTCTTGACTAGATTGTAAGCTCTGATGAACAGGGACTGTCTTTTAAATGTGTCTGTACAGCGCTGTGAATGTGTTAGTGTTATACAAATGACAAGTACTAGTAGTTGTAGTTTTAATTTTTTTATTTTCAATGTCGACACCTTTTGCATGGGTGAGAAAGTTTTGAGTTTTTCTGATGTTTCTCAATGGACAGTCTCCAGCTGTCCTGAATGAATGCCCTCTCAGCTGATGTCTGATGCTAAGAAGGGTCAGGCCTGGCTAGTACTTGGAATATCATGGGTTGTAAACTCACTGTGTGGAAGAAAGTCCTGGCAATCTACTTCCAGTCACACCTTACCAAGAAATCCAGGGGCTGGGTCACCAGGAATCAGCATTGACTCAATGTCATGCATTTTTCTAGATGGACACAGGCTTTATACCAAGGGGGTGTAATTCTTGGCGGCATGGTTTATTTTAAGATTTCCTTCTAAATGTGTGATTTAGTGGGATAAAAAGCAATATGTTTTTATTGTTGTTTCAGGGCTGTAACTGAATGATACTGTAAAACCTGCTCTTTTCTGTATTCCCAAACATCGGAGCTACCTTCCCATGGAGTGTGAATAGGTTCGTCTTTCTTTTTTGTTTCCTTTTAATCTCATTCTGGTCATCATACCTTAAAAAAGGATATAGCAGAATTCAAAAAGGTACAGAGAAGAGCCACCAAAATGGCAAAGGGGGTGGAAGGATACCCCTATGAGGAAAGGCTTAAAATATTAGGGCTCTTCAACTTGGAAAAGAGGTGGCTAATGGAAGAAATGATACAGGTTTATAAATTAATGTTCTTGTACATAAATCAATGTAATTTCCTTTTATTTTGTTTCTTTTTCCTTTTACTGTTTTCTGCTTAAATTTATGCATTTCTTTCCAAAATGTATCTTTGTATTACACTGGAAAAATCAAGGAGCATGGTTATTAAACTGCGCAAATAGTACAGAGCTTACAATGCACCAAGGCTGCTATGGAAACCATTAGCATAAACTAAAAATGTGGCGATTCTAAAAATCCCACTTTAGGCACCCAACCGCACCTTGAATACTGTGTGCAATTCTGGTCGCCAGTCAAACTCTGGAATTCATTATGTGGGTTGAGGGCAGCCCAAGGAGGTGCAGGGCAATGTGCAGAGACTCATTGTGGGCCTCATTTGCATAACTATTTGCCTAATGTTAACATGCACTAACTTTTAGTAAATGTACCTCTTAATGAGGGTATGGATAAAGAAAGACTACCAGATTTCTACATTACTATACTCCAGTGCCAACCGCCAGGCACATATGGAAATACTATAAATACTGCCCATTTAGAACCCATCCTATATATTGTAGACCCTTAAAGTTCATCCACTTCAATTCATAATCGTGCAAAGGATAAACTTTTACCCTATTTACTATTTACTTTTCAAAGCTAAATCTACCTAATGGTGTACATGCTTCTAAACTAAATATGCTATTTTTGTTGGAGCCCGTGCCTTGAAAGAAACTTCTTTCTCATAGCACTAATCTCTTTTTAATCTTATGTTTTAAAAACGGGGGAACCCCCTCATCATATAACCGAGGGATTAACTTATGTTGCCCCACAGGAAGAGCTTAACAAAATGACTTTTATATATACGTTGTTTGTGTTTATACTTAGCTCAGTCCAGCAGAATTAACACTGAAAATCTTCCATGTTTTCCAACGGAGCTATAGACCAGTTCGGCAGTTCGACTCTAATCAAAATCAGAGGTGACTAATGCCAAACTCTTATGACTGTAGTTGGAAGAGTCATATATCAGCTGCCTCTCCTTTCGTAAATCCAAATCGTGCCCTCCTGGAATGATGTGTTTCTCAATATTATATGAGAGCTAAGTATAAACACAAACAGCGTATATATAAAAGTCATTTTGTTAAGCTCTTCCTGTGGGGCAACATAAGGTTATCCCTCGGTTATATGATGAGGGGGTTCCCCCATTTTTAAAACATAAGATTCAAAAGGAGATTAGTGCTACGAGAAAGAAGTTTCTTTCAAGGCACGGGCTCCAACAAAAATAGCATGTTTAGTTTAGAAGCATGTACACCATTAGGTAGATTTAGCTTTGAAAAGTAAATAGTAAATAGGGTAAAAGTTTATCCTTTGCACATTTAGAACCCATAGCAAACCCACCGTATCATAACAGCACTACCAGGACTCATAAAGCACCATGCCCTACCTATCAAAAGGCAACTCTGCAAATATTAAACCAAAACATCTCATAAAATACCAATACATCTCCTACTGGGGAAAGAGAACAAGTGGCACTGTCACATACAAACTACATGAACAGAATATGACAGTTCAGTTACACATGCAAAACATAGATCATCACCAAACAAAGAACAAGGGATCACAATTTAGACATAGTAAGACAATAATTCAATTGGGAACCCCAAAAGTCAAACTTGGAATGTACTGTACAACAACACTGGAGAAATAAAACTATAAATTAATTTCAAGGATATAAACAGGATGTAGTCAGTACAGAGGGTGGCTACTAAAATGGTTAGTGGTCTTCATTATAAAGCATATGAGGACAGACTTAAGGATCTTAATATGTACACCTTAGAGGAAAGGCGGGATAGAGGTGATATGATTGAGATGTTTAAATACCTCCTTGGCGTAATTGTACAGGGGGAGAGCCTCTTTCAATTGAAAGCAAGTTCTGCTACGAGGGGACATGGATGAGGGTGAAGGGGGATAGATTCCGGAGTGATATGCGGAAATATTTCTTTACGGAAAGAGTGGTGGATCCATGGAATAGTCTCCGAGTGGAGGTGGTAGAGATGAGGACAGTATCTGAATTCAAAAAAGCATGGGACAAACACAGAGGATCTCTAAAGGAAAAAGGGGGACTGTTGTAGTTGTTGATATGGAAGGACAGGCTAGATAGGCCATGTGCTCTTTTTCTGTTGTCATGTTTATTTATTTATTTATTTATTTAACTGTATTTATATCCCGCTTTTCACTGGGTCAAAGCGGTTTAACATTAAGGGAGGGTGACAATAATCAACTCTGGGGTTGGGGCTATCGCCGGGGGGCCAACACTAATGATCTGAACAGATATTAAAGAAATAGGGGTATGTTTACTAAAGTTTCTTAACGTGCGTGCCGCGTTAGTCTGCAGGATGCCATATAAGGAGTGGGCGGTCCGGTCAAAAATAGAGCAAAACGGGATTAGCGCACGCCGCGCACAGTAACTCACGAGGAACGCGCGCAGGAAGCATAAGCAGGCATGCTGATGTGCAAGAAGAGGAACAGGGCTGCAGTACAATGGTAAAGACACTGACAGATGGGGCAGAGGACATGGGTTCAATCCCCCACTATGCCCAATGAAGAAGGGTGGCTGAGGCACTACCATTTATGTGTAATATTGCATTATGAGGCTTTTTAATTTTATTTTAAGTACTGCTGCTAGCAAACGCACTTCCAAAGCGCTGTAACATAAGGTGCTGCATAAGGTACCCCATAAGGTACCCCAGAGGGCACATTTTAAAGTGCACTGTTCGCCATGGCACCCTACAATGTTGCTGAAAGGGTGGCCTATAGGGTGCCATATAGGGTGCCCTATGAGGCACAGCAAGGTCATAGCACTGTTTTTGATGGCAGCACTGAGCATTTAAATGCATGGAAATCTTAAGTAGGTGCGCTGACATGCAAGGAGGAACAGCAGTGTAGCACAATGGTTAAGGCACTGACTGATGTTACAGGGGTCATAAGTTTGATCCCCAGTGTGCCTAATATGTAAGGCTGGCTGAGGCATCAGCTTTGACATGTAAGTATTGTTTCCTGCTTCACTTTATTTATATTTTATTAATTGCTGCCAGCAAAAACACCCTCATGTGCCGTAACCTAAGGTGCTGCATAAGGCACTCCATAGTGCACATTATAAAGTGCACTATCCGCCACGGCACCCTATAATGTCTCCTATAGGGCACCCTATCAGTCGCTCCATAGCATACTGTATAGTGCGCTTTATATGGAGGGTAACCATAAGGTGCCCTATAGGGCGCCCACTGAGGCACCTTATGGGTACAGTATGCTGAGGGTGTTATTGCTGGCAGCACTAATGTACTTTAAAAATAGATAATGCTTTGGACAGCCCTATCAAATAACCCCACTGTGGGTTTGAACCCATGACCTTTGGCTCCACTGGCAGTGAAGTAACCAGTGGGCTACAGCTCTATTGTTGCTAGCAAGTCCCTGGCTGGCTGCAGAAGAACTGAAAGTCACCACACAAACAGTCTGCTATGGTCACCAGGATAGGGTTAACCCACCCATACCCATGATGCACTGCACATGCAAATCAGCAGTCTACAGATGATCACAAGATGGGGTATGCACTCCCACAGCACCTCGGCCTGGTAGGGGGAACTGACCGTGTGTGGTACTGGCACAGAGTAGCTACACACCATCACATTGTGCAGGTACTGCACTCACCCTGAGGGTGAGGTGGGGCGCCCAGCACCAGGTCCACAGCAGAGATAGGCCATGCTGCAGGTCCCCAGCAATGCTAATGTTTGAGATAGGTAGTTTCTGCAGACACACCTTGGATCTATCTGTATGTCTCAGTCAGGTGTAGTGCCTATGGACCCCTAGGAGGATTATGTACCACCACCCTCCTCCTCCAGAGCTGAGGGTGGTAAACAGGGTCTCCCATCATCAGCTCCACATTCTACCTCCCTGCAGTGGTGGCAGTAGAGGGGACCATCAAACCCAGTCCTGCTGGGGAACAGACACCTACAGGGCAGTCAATGCAGCTCTGTACACATCCATAACGCAATAGTAGACAGACATTAGGCCTAGATATGCTAAGCTGCACCCCACCACTATCTGATATTCTCCTGCAGTAAGCCTTCAGCCGCTGCACCCTGCAAGGCGCTCCATCAAGACACATACCAGCCGCAGACAGTCTGCTAGCCAGTCCATAGTGCATGTTCCTGGTAGAAATGCGTGCATCCAGAACTAGGATGTCAGCATACACACCAAGCAAATAACTCAATGACTGGACCCCAAAAGAAAACCCATAAATATCACATGAGAGAAATACTATAATAATACTATGGAGGTGCCTAGCCATGCTGTGGTCACTGCACAGTCAGGGTGAGAGTGATCTCCCAGCAGGACATGCTGTGGCCACCCTGTCTGTGCAGGTGGTGGTCGGGCACTACAATGTCCCAGCCAGTGCCCTATTCCCTGTGCAGATGCATACTGGCCAGGCCACCCTGTCCGGGCTATACCCATGGTACCTTGCTCCTCATTATGCACATTGGCAGGCCAATACTGGCAACAGTGCTGGCAGTGTGGGCTGTGGAGGGTGTTTGCAGCCACCACACACTGGATAGACAGACACACACTACCACACCTATGCCAGCATTGTGCTACTATAGAGGAGTTTAGCAGCCCTGGCCACCACACCAGTCCTGGGCACAGTGCAGGCATGGATATGGTACACAGTACTGTTGGGGGTCACTCCCCAGGGTGGTAAACACTGTCAGAGACCAGACCTGAAGCACACTCCACAGACATCAGAAAGGTTGCTATGATGGAGCTCAATCAGCAAACTGTGCTAAACGAATGGAATTGCTATCTGCCAGTAATCATAGCAAACGTTTGATTGCTGTGTACCGTATTCCCAGGTGTAGGGTGGCATTGCTAAGGTATGTAAGTGCTAGTATTGGGAGATGCACGCAGGGCCCAATGTCCTGCCTCTCCAGGAGGCATTGGCTAATGGAGCCTGTGGGTGTGGGTGTGTCTGCCCCTGTTGGCTGCTGCTTTACGGCAGAGGTTCCCAACTCCAGTCCTGGTGTACCAAACACTGTTCGGGTTTTCATGCTGTCCCTCATGAATATGCATGAGATACATCTGCATACCATGGGGGTGGTGCATAGATATGCAGCACAGGCATCTTTATTAGAGGCAGCATGGAACCTGAATCGTGTTTGGCCCTCCAGGACTGCATTTGGGAGACTCTGCTCTAGGTAATGCGCCTGTTTATGGTGTCTTTGCTCTGTAGGGTAAAATGTAGGTGTTTTGGGCATGTTTACGTCATCTGCATTAAACGTTCTGTCTGTATTAGCACGTTGTAGTAGTGGGTAAAATATGGGGACTGGGTTGGCAGGCACCATAGCTGAGACTTGAACCTGTGACATTCTGCCTCCAAACACACTGGTTGTGTGCACTGCACCACTGTGTTGCCACAGAGACAGTGCATTCCCTGGTGATACCATGACTGTTTGTCCGGCAGGGCCTGTCTGCTGCAGTGCATGGCATCCACCTACACAGGGCTAGGCCATGGTCTGCTCTGGGCAGCTGCCACTGCCCCCTCCACCACAGTACCCCTCCGCCACCATGCTGACATGGCCTTATATTGGAGACAGCATAGAACCTGAATGATTTGTGGCCCTCCAGGACTGCATTTGGGGGACTCTGCTCTAGGTAATGTGCATGTTTCTGGTGTCTGTGCTCGGTGGAGTAAAATATAGGCGTTTGAACCATGCGTATTGTAAAGGGTCTGTTTCTTCCTAATCTCTCTTCACGTATGTTCTCTGCAATAAAGGTTTGTCCTTACTATCACGGTTTAGTAGCGGGTAAAATATGGGGACTGGATTGGCAGTAGCCCCAGCTGGGACTTGAACCTGTGATCTTCTGCTCCTGAACACACTGGTTGTGTTCACCGCACCACACTGTGCTCACAAAGACAGTGCAGTCCCTGGAGATACCATGGTTGTTTGTCAGACAGAGCCTGTCTGTTGCAGTGCATGGCAGCCACCTACACAGGGCTAGGCCATGGTCGGCTCTGGGCAGCTGCCACTGCCCCCTCCACCACCAGTGCCCCTCTGCCATCATGCTGACATGCCCTTCTGCTGGTGGTGCTGGTGGTGTGCAGTCTCAAGCCATCCAGTGTGCAGGTAGGCGGCTGCCTATGGTGCGTGTTCTGGGGTAGGGGTGCCTTCATATGCGTCCACGCTTCCCCCCAACACCGCCTGCCAATGTTCTGTGCCCTTGGGGGTACCTGCTGGGTACTATCCCCTGTGACACTGTGATGGACACTCTCGTGCCCATGTTGGGCCCTCATCAGTTGCTGTCTGGCTGCTGTTCAGTTTCAGCATTCCTAAGTGCCATCTAGGCATCTGCCTAGTCCGCACTGTGCCCCAGCTGCCCCACAGCATGTGCCACCTGCAGCCCTCTGTATCCCCTTTCCCAGCATCTGTCCAGTTGCCCATTCTGACATGCCCGCCCTGCTGTTGTGGAACATGTGCATGCCATAGGTAACCTGTCCAATGGAGAGGGAAACCCTGATCAGTGCTATTTCACTGTGGGATCATTCACCTTGTATGGGGACGGAGCGTAGACCCTTCCAAAATTCATATTTATTTTTTGGGGCTTTCTTGGGAGTGGTTTTTTATGTTTCCCATTACTATGACTATTGCCCAGCTTGATTATGATTTTTTTTTATTTTGTTGGGTTCCTTTTCAATGTTTATTTGTACTTTTGTTCTGTGCACATGTATCACACTTATCACTTTTTTGTAGGTTTCCCTGGTTTTGCTGTACATTGTTGACAGAAATGGTTTCTCTTCCCTTTAAATTGGCTCTAACGCGAGGTTTTAACTTGCGTTATTTTTGGCCTCGAATTTCACCTCGCTAGTGTGCGGGGAGCCTCTCCCCTCCCACTCTCCACCCATTAACCCCTTCTCTCCGCCCCTGGGGAGCCTTCCTCCGCCCTCCGGGAGCCTTTCCCCGCCTTCAGCGCTCATGTGCGCCGCTGCGCGCATGAGCGCGCACTAAAGCGCATTTTTGTCCCGTAAAGCATCATTAGCGTGCGCTAAGATACCTTAGCGCGTGCTGATGCGCGCCGCGCACGTTAGGAAACTTTAGTAAACATACCCCATAGACAATGTACATCAGTCTCTTAGAGAATAGAGCCGGGGGAGTGAATTAGGGGGTCTGTGGGGTAGTCAGTGGTGGGTGCATGTTTCTGGTCCGAGGTATTCCTGGAATAGGACGTTTTTTAGTTGTTTCCTGAATGTCACGGGATCTCCATTGCTTCTGATATAACTTAGTAGAGAGTTCCAGAGGGATGGTGCGTATAGTTCGAAGGCTCTGTTGCAGGTCCGTTGATTGTATTTGGTCCATAATTGGGGGATGGTGAGGGAGTTGCTGGTGGTTTGTTTGGTTGTTCTGTTGTGGGTGGGTTGGGGCAGTAGGGTGTTTCTAATTTCCTCTTGTACTAAACAAAAATGCAAAGATGCTAGCAATGCACATTTCCCAGAGCTGACATATATTAGTTAATAAATTCCAGTTAATAAATTCAAAATAAAAAAGTGTTTGTCTATCTTTTGTTGTCTGGGCATTTTATTTTTCAGTTGCAATTGCTCCAGTCACTTTCTTCAGGTGTCTTCTGCTAACTCTCCATTGTCTGCTGTCCATATGTCCTTTCTTCTCTCTTCTAGATTTTTTCCATTCTCTCTCTACATCAGCTTTAACATACTGATCTTTCCTTTTTTGCTATTTCCTCCATTTCTTTCTTTATTCCGTTTTCATCCACTCAGATTCCACCCTTCCATCCTCAGTCCCCACTTACTCTCCCAATACCTGGCCAATCGTAGATTTTTCTTCCTTCCCACACAAAGTATCTTTTCCTCTCTCCATCCTCATTTCCACAGTCAAATCCCCTTCTGGTCCTTCCCCAGCATTAGCTCCCTTCTAATTCCAGCATCCAGCATCCTTCTAATTCCAGCATCCAGCATCCGCTCCCTTCTAGTCCGATTCTCCTATGCCCCTGCATCAGCCCATTCCCAGTCTTAGCCCCCTATCAGCCCATTTCCAATCCCAGCTCCCTCAACAGTCATTTCTAGTCCTATTCCAGCCCCCCATCAGCTCATTTCCAATCCAAGCCTCCCTCATCAGCCCATTTCCAATCCTAGCCCCCCTATCAGCTATTTCCAGTCCTATCCTAGATCCTCATCAGCCCATTTCCAGTCCAAGCCCCCCATCAGCCTATTTCCAGTCCTAGCCCCCAATCAGCCATTTTCTGTCCTATCCTAGCCCCTCTCCATCAGCCCATTTCCAATCCTAGCTCCCCATCAGCCATTTCCAGTCCTATCCTGGGCCCCATCAGCCAATTTCCAGTCCAAGCTTCCCCTATCAGCTTATTTCTAGTACTATCGTAGCCTCCCCCCCCCCCTCCCCAAAGAGCCCCGGGCCTGTTTTGAGTGGCTTCAGAGGGTGCCAGTGAGGCTGGCTCATCTCTGTACAAGGAGGAGTGGCTCAGTGGTTGGGACAGGTTACCTCAGGACAGAAGGCTGGGGGTTCAATTCCCACATGGGGACAAGCAACTTCAGGCCAGAGGGACTGGGGTCTCTAGTCCCATGGCCACTCCTTGTGGCCTTGGGCAAGCCACTTAACCCTCCATTGCCTCAGGTACACTTAGATTGTGAGCCCTTTGGGGACAAGGGAATAAAAAGTACCTGTTAGTGTACATGTAAAACCGCACTGATTCTAAAGAGCACAGTATAAAAAAAATAAAATAAATACAGCACTGGACTGAAGTGCAATGTGTTCCTTCACTCCTACTGCATACTGGTGAAGCATGCTGAGTGCCAGGAAGGGTTAAAGGATCTGCAATGGAGAGGTTTGTGGGGAATGTCAGCCTGAAGCAGGGTTCAAAATTTTGAGAAAACCTGGAACATGGTGCTATGTTGCTGATTTTTTCTTCTTTGTGGCTACACTCTGAATTGGACATGAACTCAGATAAGTGCATTTATGTTATTATGGCTGAAGTGCTGTGTTGTTTTACTACAAAGTTGATTAAAAAGGACTGGAACTGTCGTAGTGGCTAATCCCCACAAGCAGTCATTGTCTGATGAAAAAAACTTGTATTTAATTGCATTTAAATGCAAAGTGAGGGGAGATATTTATCCAGGGTAGGCTATATATTCATTTGGATCATATATGGGGCAAGCCTAGTCCTGTTGTAGCCTTGGGGTCATATGAGAATTGGGAAAGGTTAAAGGGCATTTCCTGTTTCCCGATACTTAGTGCCCTTGACGAGAATAGAGCGGAGATGAAGGAACACACTGCTCTTGACTCTAGCGCTGTGCTGAGGTGAGCCGGGGCTGCATCTCTCTGAAGCCGGCCCTGCAAACCGAGCGGAAGAAGTTTGCATGGGGCCCCCTGAAGCCCAGGGCCCTGTGCGAACAACATTCTCGCATAATGGGCAGGTCAGCTCTGTGAGGTGGGATTGTGTGGGTTAGGAGTGGAGTGTATGCACTGACTGTGTATCACAGTTAGTGCAGGTCTCATTGGTAAACACCATGAATGTTGCAGTTAGTGTGGCTGCACTAAATATCAATTCAACGAGTGGCATAACTGCATCTGTGGTTATTATGGCAAATGGCTTAGCATGGGGGTGGCATTGGATGCATGCGAACTGCAAAGGTGCATGTTGTGCATGCCCTTGTTTTGTTAGCATGGGTCCAGTTTTGTAGCTGAACACATAGTAAACTTCCATGTTTTAGTAAATATGCCTCAATGTGTGTTATTTGCTCTTAATATATGTTTTTTTTTTTACCACAACATGCTTTAACTAATAATGAGATGTGACTCAAGCAAATGCATGCAAAGCAGCTCATTAATGAATAATACAATTTATACAAAACCTCACAAGCTGAATTTTCTATGAAAGACAGTGCCAGCTGAAGGGGTGCCATTATAGAAACATAAGACCGAATTTCAGTTGGGTGGTGCTATGCACTGCATTGGTCAAACAATAGAACAAAATCGTTCATGTATCAAAGGGTGCTATACGATTATCAATCAATCTAATCAATAAATATCTAGTTTCTTAAACACCAGAGGTCTCAGACTAATTCGGCTCTGCCACCAGGACTCACGTCCGTTCATACGGTAGATGGCCCGTTTGCATCAACGACCTCTCTTGGGCAGGTTAGGTAACACAGTCACAAAATCCAAAAGCAACTTTAAGAATATGATGCGATGCTACACTTATCTGTGTTATCAAAAACAGCCCACATGGATTGAGCAGAGATCCCGACGCCTTTCATAGGTACCAGTCATGCGTTTCATGACTCAAACTTTCTTCAGGGGATCACTCCAACACTCTCATCCAGCTTTGTTTACACTAACAAACAAAACAACATAAAACAATGCATTACTACCACTAACAACCCATAACCCACAGATAAACTGAAATTCAGTTCCCACCATAAAATTAGAGAGAAACTTCACCTTTCAATCATGTAAAGCTGCCCACGTTCCACCTTAGATCATCATAAGAATCTTTCACCGGCTATAACTTAGAATGCCGCGCATGCGGACTAGAGAAAAATCATCAGTCTTGTAGGGAGTGCTCTACGATACCAAGCCAATCAAATGTCACTATTCTGCCCAACCATGGACCTAGTGAGGAACCCACCCCCTATTCTCTGGGGGCTCCTATACACCGTTACCAAACCAATTAAACCAAATCCTGGAGTCAAAACTTATCAAGGTCCCAGGTAACTAATCAAACACGCCTCTCCCTGAATTCAAAAACCAGTGGCCTCCCCGACCGCTCACATATCGTACGACTAATAAGGATTATTCATTAAGCATATAGTATATCAGTATAGTATCACCACATCTACTGTAATAATAGGAAATCAGTAGATAGAAATACTTTTCTACATTTTCGGAGCTTGCATCCTCGTAGATTGAAAGAAAGCCTCCCTTATTCCCAGTTCCTGCGCTTCCGCAGGAACTGTTCTGACATAAGGGATTTTAAGCATTGCGCTAAAGCGGTTTGCTGATTTTTTGTCTAGAGGGTACCCATTGTCAATAGTTAAGAGGGCGTATACTCGAGCGCTCTTTAACCATCGTACTTTGCTGTTGGAGCATAGATCGCATTCTACACAAGAGGTAGTTTCTTCTCATGTTAATTTTATAACGAGATATTCCCCGATGAGTTCAGAGATACAGCAGATTATTAGGAAACATTCTAACATTTTGATACAATCACAGAAACACATACACTGTACCCAAGACAGAACAAATGACTAACACAGGAAAATTCACTAACCCCACTAACCCCACACAACCCGCTAATGAACCACTCAAACAGTTGATTATTTTCACCACTGTAACTGTATCTAACTAAGATGCGCTCCATGTATATAACTTGTAAATAGTTTGAAAAGCTCTGTTATAGTTAATGTTCAAAATGTTGTTCAAAATGTTGTTCAAAATCTGTTCAAAATATGTTCCCTGTAAGTAACCCCTGTACATAGTTAAAGCATAATGTTCCCTGTAAATGTATACAGAAGTATACAATTGTTCTGTTTAATGTTCAATGTAAACCGCCCCTGATCTCTGGAAGGGGCGGTATAGAAAAGACTGTTAAATAAATAAATAAATAAAATAAAATTGATTAGATTGATTGATAATCGTATAGCACCCTTTGATACATGAACAATTTTTTCTATTGTTTGAGCTGTGAGTTCATCGTTCAGTAATTGACCAATTGTTTGTGTAAATGCACTGCATTGGGGCATAGTCTGCCCACCTCCCGCCTAACCCGGATTTTCCATGCCGGGGTCATATGCGGCCCTGGCATCGAAAATTTGGGTCTTGCCACACAGCACCTTAAAGATAGGCAAGGTTTTCCCATGCCTATCTTTAAGGCACAGAGCGCTAACTGTGTAGCATTGAAAATTGGTGCTATATGGGTAGCGCCATGGTCCGCCTCAACTCCGCCCTGGGATGCCCCCAACATTCCCCCATGCTATGCAGATAGCATTTGGGTGCGTTAGAGACATATCTGGGATTTTCAAAGGGCACTACCCATGTAGGTGCCCTTCGAAAATCCTGGTTAAGGCCTTTACTTGGATAACTAGAGAAGTTACCCATGTAAAGGCCTTTGAAAATCAGGTCCATAGAAACATGATGTCAGAAAAAGACTACATGACCTGTTTTGTCTGCCCTTCCATATCAACTACAATAGTCCTCTTTTTACTTTTGTCAAATGCTTTTTTGAATTCAGATATTGTCCTCATCTCTACCACCTCCACTGGGAAACTGTTCCATGCATCTACCACTCTTTTTGTAAATAAATATCTCCACATATGATTCCTGAGTCTATCCCCTTTCACCCTCATCCTATGTCCCCTTGTAGCAGAACTTGCTTTCAATCAAAAGAGACTCTCCTCCTGTGCATTTATGCCACAGAATTATTTAAACATCTCTATCATATCTCCTCTATCCCATCTTTCCTCTAAAGTACACATATTAAGATCTTTAAGTCTGTCCTCATATGCTTTATAATGAAGACCACTAACCATTTTAATAGTTACCCTCTGCACTGACTCTAACTTGTTTATATCCTTTTGAAGATGTGATCGCCAGAATTGTACACAGTACCCCAAATGAGGTCACACCAGAGACTTATACAAAGGCAATATTACATCCTTTTTTCTGCTGGCCATTCCTCTCCCTATGCGCCTAAGCATCCTTCTGGCTTTCGCTATTGCCTTTTCTCTACCTGTTTAGCTACTTCAAAATTATCAGACACAATCACACCCAGTTCATGCTCTTCTTTTGTGGACAGAAGTACTTCACCTCATACACTGTACTGCTCTCTTGGATTTTTGCACCCCAATGCATGACCCTGCTTTTTTTAGCATTAAATCTCCACTGCCAAATTATCTTTTGTCCCTTGGAGCACTAGGCAACTTAAGTGTGCTTTGATACTCCCCGTGAGCAATTTAAATGTTCTGGTGTATTCCAAAAGTCTCCGCCACCACACTAATCCCCTTTACAAAGACTCTGCCCTTTCACCCTCAATTCTTGGCAACTGCAAGGTTGTCTCTGATGGGTAGCAGGGAGATAGGAGTGATCCATGGATGTTGCTCTCTTGGCAGCTCCAGGCCTTGAAATGGTGTACGGCAGGGGTCCCCAAACCTGTCCTGGAGGGCCACAATCCTGGCAGGATTTTGGGATAGCCCTAATGAATATGCTTGATATATATATGCATTAGAGATATCCTCCCGACCTGACTGGTTTGTGGCCCTCCAATACTGGATTGGGAGACCCCTGCCTTACACCTCTGTCATTTAAGATTGTGAGTGCGCAAGGTACAGATGTCCTAGACATCAAAAGGATAGATAGACTTTGTCACATTCCTCCTCGCTTCTCACCACTACCAAAATGTTGTCTATTAGACTTTGTCACATTCCTCCTCGATTCTCACACCCACCATAAAGTTGTCTAATAGACAACATTTTGGTAGTGGTGAGAAGCGAGGAGGAATGTGACAAAGTATATCTACCCTTTTGATGTCTAGGACATCTGTACCTTGCGCACTCACAATCTTAAATGACAGAGGTATAAGGCAGGGGTCTCCCAATCCAGTACTGGAGGGCCACAAACCAGTCAGGTTGGGAGGATATCTCTAATGCATATATATCTCATACATATTCATTAGGGCTATCCCAAAATCCTGCCAGGATTGTGGCCCTCCAGGACAGGTTTGGGGACCACTGGTGTAGGGTTACTAACGTTTTGAAAGAGAAAAACCTTCCACCTGTGGCTAGCCATGCTTCACCTATGACTGCCCCCTGCCCCACCTCCTGCTCTGCCCCGGCCCCAGCCCCTGCCCCATCCATAAAAATAATTGCAGAGAGGGCAATGGTGCAGGCTTTAGCGTCTGCAGGCTATATCAAGAAGGGGGGGGGGGGTACCAGAGGTTGAACTCTTCAGCACCTTTTCAGCCACAGTCCACTTCTCATGCCCCTCCAACACACATATGCTCTCCCATATGGCATTAAATCCAAACATATATTCTGCATCCACTGAACCCCGCCCCCGTCCCCGTCCTAACAATCTGTGCAGAGCAGAGCTAGAACCTTCCACATAAAACTTACCATACAAGATAAAATCTCTCTCTTCTGACCCTTCCAACAGGAAGTTGTATCGGAGGGGGTCAGAAGCAACAGGCCATATCTGCCGAAACACATGGCCTGCCAGCACCACCACACCAAGTCAAGCCACTTCCCCCCTGTGCCCAGCATGGCTCAGTGGGGGGGGGGGTGGCATGCCTTGGCACCAAGGGAGTGGCATGACCTTGACGTTTGCTTGGGGCGGCACAACTGGGGCTTCTGCCTGGGGCAGCAAAAACCCTTGGGCCAGCCCTGCCCTTAAAATATGAGATTTCCTTGAATCTGAACCAACAAAATATTTGAAATGTAAGACCATTCTAGAAGCATCAAGAACACAAAACTACAAACCTTAAAGACTATATTCCAGTACCCCCACCAAAACTACTGTTGAATCTACACAGGAAAAAAAGAAAAAGTGAGAACTTCAACATAGGACCCATATGAACTCCAGAAGGGCATGCTCTTTGCCGCAGTGCAAGTACTACAGCAAGCATTAGCAGTAAATTTAAGAGACTGAGATCATATGCTACATTCCCTGTCTCAGGAGTGAGGTTTATGATGTCATGGTATGCACAGCACCAACCCGTTTGGAGACATTGCCTCCAAATCTCCCATTCTATAACAGCACTAACCTCCAAAACTGATACAAGGAGCCTACCTAGAAAAGGGCAGCACTGTAAACACTGCTGTGAGCCCTTGGAAAATTCGCACACCTGCTAGGAAATCTGAACAAGTCAGATTACTACAAATCCTTATATAGAAACTCACTGCTAGCATGGCCTCCCTCACACATTTAGAACATAGATAAACTCTTACTAAGTAGAGAATGAGGGACCCCAAACTAAAAATAGAAACATGTAGACAAAAATTAAACTGAAACCTCAAGAAGTCAGGCGCTATATGCAATACAACACCTGAGAAATAGAGAGACGTATAAAAACAACAAGTTAATTACAAAAACTGACATCTTTCAGTCACTAAATAGAAAATAAAATTAATTTTGTTGTCTGTCCATTTTTTTTCCTAATCATGTCGGTTCCAAGCTCTGGTTACTGCTTTCTTCTGTTCAGGGCCAACTTGTCCACTAGGCAGGCAAGGTGGCCACCTAGGGCAGCAGACCCTGCTGGGCGGCATGGCGGCTTTGTGCCGCCACTTTGATGCCCGCAGTGGAAAAAAGCATGGCCTGCCCCTTCTGACCCCCTCTGACACAACTTCCACTTGGAGGGGAGCAGGAGAGGCAGGCCACAGGTACTGAAGCACATGGCCTGCTGTGGGCACCAAAGCAGTGACACAAAGCCACCAATTTTAACACCGCCGGCACTGCCCACCCCCCTAAAAAAATATATATATAATCAGCGGTGGTGGCTCGGCATGGCCAGGTCCTGCCTGGGACTGCAGAAACCCTTGGGCCAGCCCTGTGTCTGTCTTAGCTCTGTTTACAGGATATCGTGTCTATTTGCTATTTATTCTGTCTCCTCCTGTCTTCACTTCCTCCCCTACATGCAACTCTAACATTGATCTCTTCCTGTCAGTTTCCTTCCATTTATTTTTTAGCTCTCCTTGCCATTTGGTCCTCTATTTCCCTGTTTCTACTACATTTATCTACAGTTTTCCATCTCTTTCTTCTATGCATCTCTTCTGTCTTGCTATGTCCAATAATTTCCAGCATCCCCTCTGCCCTGCTAATTTCCTCTCTCCATGTCCAGCATCTCCTCTGTCCCTCTAATTCCTCTCACCCCCATGTCTGCCATCACTTCTCTGTCCGCTGTCTCCCTAGCCCCCCTCCTGTCTAGAATCTCCTCTCCCTAGATCCCCCCTCCAGATGTAGAAATTCCATCTCCCTACCCCTCTCTTCCCTGGCAGCCCTCGTCTTACTAGTCCCTTTCTCCTGGTTCTAGCCATGTCTGTTTTCCAGTCTCCTCTCCCATTCCCTGCCTGTTCCACCCCCACTCCCGCCCGCATCTTACTCCACTAGTCCAGCATCAACCTTCGTTCCTACCCTGGACTACAATTGCATCTCTTAGAGCAGCAGATCACAACTAATCACTTGGACTTGGCAGCAACAGCAATAAGACACAGGAAGTGCAGGATCTCACACTTGCACATGTACGAAGGGTCAATTGCCTCCCCCCCCCCCCCCAACCCCATGCAGACTTCCTGCTTCTTTGGGGGCCAAACACAGTTCAGTCTTTGTACAGGCACAAGTTCAGGGTCTTGTGCTATTGCCACTAAATATGGAGCAATTAGCTGTGATTGGAATTACTGTGGGGGCAGGAAGAAGGGGGATGTTGATCCCGGACAGCTGCAGAGTTCAGAATAATAAAAAACGGATGCTTGCTGCTTTAAAAAAAACCTGGCCAGTTGGATGATAGACTGAGCGAATCCTCCCCACTTCTCTACTGCTGCAAGTCTGCATACAATGGCATGCACACACAACGGCATGCACAGGGATGTTGGGGAGCTATACACAGACTTGCAGAAGAGGAGAAGAGCTCTCAAAAGTTGAGAGAGGCGTCTCCTTTCCATCTATGTGGGGGCCAGTGCTGCAGTGGATGGGAGGGTAGAGGGTTGGACTGGCAGCGGCAGTAAGTCTACACTGTGCTCACACATGCGTAAGGCCGACCCTGGTGATCAGCACCAGCAGTTGGTAGAAAACCGGCCCTTCAGTGACCGGTATTACAGTTCTGCCGGCCTCTGGCTTCCAACATGCAAATCTGGCCAGGCCAACCTATAACCAGCCGTTGGCAACCCTAAAATGGTGTCATCAGCCTCCTAGCAAAATAATCTAGTGCTATGGGGTGAAGCTGTCAAATAAGGAGAAGGGGGTAAAAAAAGGGGGAAAAAACCAGAAAAACAAAAAATAAAGCATAAACAATTTTTTAAAAAGGTATATAGATTTCTATATGATTTTGTGCCAAACAGCCTGTCAGTCAAAGGGCTCATGTTTGATATATGAATTCTTTCCCTTGGCAATTTGATAATTTGTCATGAAGGAACAACAAAGTAGCCTCATAGAGCAGAAAACCAGAATAAGCCTGGTTTGAATCTCAGGGTTTCCTTTGTGATCTCGAACAAGTCACTTAACTCTCCATTGCCTCAGGTACAAAAAATAAATTGTAAGCCATCAAAAAATATTCACTGTACCCACGTGTAAAATCTAAAAATGTTCAAGTTGCTCTGTACTGCCTTCCGTTGGAAAAAGTAGGACATCAATTTGTAAATTGGGACATGGATCTCTGACAGACCGTGCTTTCAGTTTAAGGAAAATCAGAAGTCCCCTCTTCTGAATACTTTAGGCTTTATATTGTGCTCAGCTGCAACCCATTTCTGAATTTATAGCATCCACTGCCGGACGTTTTATGCTACCTAAGATGCTCTGAGCTTCTCCAGCACACTTGTTTATTTTTCAGACTTTATCATGATTCATTTGTTTCTGGAGGCTTTACTTTTGTTAACTATTATGATTGTAAAGGTCATTCTAAAAGGAATAGCATGGACTCCTTTTGGTTTGTTTTTTCCCCCCTTTTTTCCTCCTCCTTTGTCACTCTCACTTTTCCCTTTCTTCCTCTTTTCCTTCCCTTTTTCCTCTGTTCTTTCCTTATTTTCCTCTCATTTCTTCCCCCTCCCTGATCCCTTATGATCTCATTTTTGCTTCCCATCCCCTCCCCTTTTTGCCCTTGTCTTCATATTAGAATTTAGTAAGAATTTCTAGATCATTTCTTATGAGAACATGGTACTGCAGTTAAACAGCGTTCCAGTTGTCTTCACCCCCCTTTTTAAAGGGATACTTCACAGATTTTTTTTTTCGATTTATAATATGATTTTCTCTATTATGAATGATGCTGTACACATATTGTTCTGATCAGTTCTTAAATAGTTCTTTTTGATTGTTTTATTTGACCAATTATTTTTGTATTTGTAACTATAAAAATTGTCAAATAAAACAATTTGTAATTTTAGTGTGTATTTCTTTTCAAGAACTGAAAAAAAAACCTGATTGCACATTGAGAGCAACAATCATAGACCTCTAGACACATTTAACTACATCACTGATCCAAACGCGTAGAAGGTGCTGACGTACAAAAGTAAGCATCCACAGTTGGTATCTGCCATTAAATTGGGACACAAATTCCAAATAATAGAAGGAATAAGGGAGAATCAGGCCCATATTCAGGCATAGGCAGACAGCCACGAGTAGCATATTTTGAAGATACCGTATCAAATACCAGGTAAAAGAGGAGCCTGATCCAACTTATTTTGGGTTCATGTACCTGCACTGCTTCAAAGTGGTGCTACTGTGTTATTATGGCCTTTCTCTGCTCCTCTTCTGGGTCTCCAACCTTTGGGATCTCTGAGATCTGCTGTCTGGTCATGCCTATGAGTTCCAAAAACTGAAATCTTATCTTATGGAGAATCTGGTAGCACCTTTGGGGACGCAAGTAACAGAATTCAACGTTTTTTTAAAGAATTAGAATAGCAAATGAAATAAAACAATTGGCTAAGCACAAATAGAATGGGAAATGTAGAGAGTTACTTCAGAAACCATGAGAGGATCGAGGGGTGGAGCTTGCCACTATCCAAGATGGCAGTTCAAGGGATTTGCCCTGACGTACTTTACCAAATCATGATGATCTCTCCCCCCTTGATGGCCCCAAGGGGATTTCTGCTTGTATATGTCACTCACTAAACATGGCTACAATAAAATCTGCCAAACATGATTACTCTTCATCACAAAATCATGGGGTAAAATGCTCTAAACAACAGCCTCCCTCTCCAAGCAAGATGGCAGCCAGTTGTGAATCAGACAACACTTTACATCTAGTCCTTGCTGAGATTTGGCAAGTTAAAGACTTGGTCACCATGCATAAGTCGTCTTTGGAGATAATGCAAACCGAACTAACTGATGTCAAGTCTCAGCTTGTTTCTTTTGGGCAATGCACAGATTGGCTTGATGTAACTGAATACACATGAGTAACAGCTCAACATGCTGCAAAAGAATACTAAGCAGGTGACTCTGCTTGAGTGGTAGCTTGAAGATCTCAACAATTGATCTTGTCAGAATAACATTTGTATACTGGGAATCTCATTTCTTGAAGAGCTGCTTCCGAAGTTTTTAAGCATTGAATTTGAGAAACCTCTAGAAATTGAAAGAGTTCACCAGGCTCCATCACATCGGGTACAACATGCTAAATACCTGAGGCCTGTTGTTCTAACAATTCTGCCTTATCCCCAAGCTTTAAAAATCTTGCAGTGGCATGTCTTCGAAGTCCAGTAAAATATGAGGGAGATACGTTGATGTTCTTTCTAGATTTAAACAAATCTACAGTAGACTGACGGAAATTGCTTATGAAGTTGTAGCCGCAATCTTTGGATTACTTCTTCCAACTCACATGAAGTTTACTCTCCACAATCAAACATGCTCCTTTAAAGATCTTGAGCAATTGTGGACTTTTCTTCAAGACTTTGCAGATACAGGAATGGACTGACACCTTGGAACTCATAGGGGCTTGTTTACAAAGCCGCGGTAGCGGTTCGCGATCATTATCGGAGCCGCGGCCCCATTGAAATCAATGGGGCCGTGGCTCTGATAACGATCGTGAACCGCTACCGCGGCTTTGTAAACAAGCCCCATAGTGTGCAGCATGGGAGAGTTGCATGAGCTGCACTGGCCAGGTTTGAAGCATCTATGGCTAGAGACATGACATTTTCTATGCATACAGGCATAGAACTAGGTTCAAAGCTCAGTGCTGTGAGTGGAGGAGTAGCCTAATGGTTAAGAACACTGGCTTGGGAACCCAGAGACCAGGGTTTGATTCCCACTAGCACTCCTTGTGGCCTTGGGCAAGTCACTTAACCTGCCATTGCCTCAGAAAAATCCAAGTTATCAATGTCCTTGTTTAATGTACATTACCAAGTTTAAGTTTCAATGTAAACTGCTTTGATTGAAATGATAAAGTGGTATATAAAACCTGTTAAATAAATATGCCAAGAATTGTAGGGGGACACCATAATTGTGTATATGACAGATGTAGGCTACTGTGGGCCAACACACCCTCTCAGCCTGTTTCTGGTCCACTGTGCCTCACATTGCATGAGCTCACCCAGATCCAAGATAAAAGGATACATAATGAGGAGCAGAGTATTCTGGGTATTGTCTAAAACAGAGCAGTTTGCACAAGATATAGATGTGTCAGAGATTAGATCAATGGCAGAGCCATCTTTGCATGTGTCTGCTACAGGCATGGCCTGGCTGCACACCTCTTTTCATGCAGAGAGGCTACTCTTACTCTGACCGAGCTGTGATCATGTCACGGCTATGAATGCACATAGTGCTAGCTAGGGTCAAGCCATAGTAATATGTGGTTGTTACTTTTTTGGCAGTCCAGTCACTAGACAGACTGTGTGTTTATGCTGTTTGCGCAAAGTCAATGTGTTTATGGTGGCTATGTACACATACAGTGAGTGTGATGACTAGCAGATCAGGAACAGATGGTATTTGAGTAGCTAATATTGGATATTGTTGTGTAACATTTGTACATTGCCTGGGATTGATCTGTTTGCTTGTACTTCTCAGACAGTGAGGCTAGCAGCTGGTCTAGGGCTGTTGGTAGTCTGCTAATAACTATGGTCATGGCAAGCACCTCAGCTTGGTGTCAGTACCCCCTCCTCCTCCTCCTCTCCCTCCTCCTAGGGTATATTCTGCAGCTAGTATACTGAGTATGCAGTGCAGTGCATACTGCATGTGCACTGCTGTTGGCAGACCCTAGGTGTGATGTACCACTGTCTCAGACTGTGCCAGCCACTGTGTTTCATGTCCTGGTTTTTGCCTATTGCAGGCAGGGACCTGCAGTCTCTTTGATTCTAGGCAATGCAATGGAGAAGAATGTGGAGGTGTAGCCCAGCGTTTTTCAACCACTGTGCCGCGGCACACTAGTGTGCCGTGAGATATTGTCTGGTGTGCCGTGGGAAAAATTCCAATTTCATCCGTAATATGTGGCCTCGGCTCACAAATTAGGGTTGCCAACCGGCCGGTTTTCAGCCGTCCTGGCCGGTTTTTCCATGGCCAGGCCGGCTGCCAGCACAGTTGTAAAACCGGCCATTGAAAAGCCGTTTTTTTGCTCTGGCCGCAAGATCGGGAGCGGCCAGAGCAAAAAACTGGCTTTTGTGCCGAAGTCCGCGGCGCGAACGCAATCGCGATTCCCTATAGCAGTGCAGCCGCTGGTTCTGCTTTGTACAGAGCAGCGGCTGCACTACATTTACATTGAAAAGTAAAGAGAAACTGTGTCAGGAGCCCTCCGATCATGCAGAGCCCGAGGAAGTGATGTCATGGGGGCGGGCTCCTCACAGGCTGTCTTTCCTTTACAAATTAACTTTAGCTGCAATAAAGTTAATTTGAAAAGGAAAGACAGCCTGTGAGGAGCCCGCCCCCATGACATCACTTCCTCGGGCTCTGCGATGACCGGAGGGCTCCTGACACAGTTTCTCTTTACTTTTCAATGTAAGTGTAGTGCAGCCGCTGCTCTGTACAAAGCAGAAGCAGCGGCTTGGGCAGAGGGTGTGTGTGTGTGAGTGAACCAGCAAGGGGGGGGGAGTGTGAGTGAACCAGCAAGGGGGGGTGAGTGTGAGTGAACCAGCAGGGGAGGGGGGGTGGTGTGAGTGAACCAGCAAGGGGGGGGGGGAGCGATGGTGTGAGTGAACCAGCAGGGGAGGGGGGGGTAAGTGAGTGAGTGACCCAGCAGGAGGGGTGAGTAAGTGACAGGGGGGTGGGTGAGTGAACCAGCAGTGGAGGGGGGGGGTGGTGTGAGTGAAACAGCAGGGGAGAGGGGTTGGTGTGAACCAGCAGGGGAGGGGGGTTGGTGTGAGTGTTTGATTCCTATTCAAGAGAATTACTTTATATATAGTCAATATAGGCACAGAGGTAAATTTTTTTAACATTTTCTAATGGTGGTGTGCCTCGTGATTTTTTTCATGAAAAAAGTGTGCCTTTGCACAAAAAAGGTTGAAAAACACTGGTGTAGCCTAATCGTTAGAGCACAGACTTGTGAAACAACAGACCTGTGTTTGACTCTCACTCTTTTGCCATTGTGGCAGTTGGAAACTCACTTCAATATACTGCTAGAAACAGTCTGAAGTCTGCATTGACTAGAGGACACACATTCTTATATTGTTATCAGTGTTATGATAGCACATTAGATCTGCAAACATGCACATTGCAATCATGCCCATCTGACAGCATAACTTTATTGACTCTGCTGTAGCCCATTGCAAAGGGTCAGACATGTTCACCCTGCAGATGTGTGACACATGAGTTGTACATGATAGGAATATTTCATCATTACTGTGACTGAACATATTTGGTTCCATCACATGTATGCAGTACATGCAGGCACATCACACTCTTGGGATGGCCACCTACAGGGATCATCACATGTCCCTACTTGCTGCATATGGGCAAAAAGTGAGACACTTGGCCATTGTTATATGCACATGTGTCAGGAGGATTTTATAGTGGTTAGAAACCCACTTGGCTGGTATTGGGACTTCATGGCACAGTGACCCTTTTTCACTAGTGGAGTGGAGGAGTGGCCTAGTGGTTGGGACAAGGAACCTCAGGCCAGAAGGTCAGGGGTTCAAATCCCACTAAAGGGCAGAAACTTTGGGCCAGAAGGACTGGGGTTTCTAGTCCCACAGGTACTGCTTGTGGTCTTGGGCAAGCCACTTAACCCTCCATTGCCCATGTTCCTTGTAAATACTCATATTTATCTCCAAGTTATAATGCCCTGTTCAATGTAATTTCAGTCTCTTCAATGTAAACAGTCTTGATATCATGAAAGGCGGTATATAAGAAATGTTAAATAAATAAATAATCACACTCCAACTGCCTTTGTGTGGTCACATCGAGTACATCAGGGCAGCAAGGCCATGCTGCACTCTCATCTACTGCCATCCATCCTCCAGCCCATGCCTATCCATCATATATTCTCCTGTCAACTGTTACACTATGGCCCACACAGGAACAAATAGAGTGTGGGGGGATCTCTGGGTTTTCTTTGCTTATTCTACCTTTGATGTGGAATAAGCAGCACATCTCCACGGGCCTGGCATGATGTACAGTGTCGTGACCTGAATCGACCCTGTATGTCCTGCCAGGCTGGATACACAGAGAGCATGACGTCAAACAAACAGTCCTTTACTGGAATCCAGCAACCCTGACTTGGCCGTGTTTCATCATGAACCTTCGTCAGGGGGTGAACCTCATAACATAAATAAGACATTGAAATCACTTTCATATAAAACATGCATATTATTCAAAATATGTATTAAACATTCTATCAAAATATTAAATACTAATTAAAAAACATAAGAAATAAGAATCATCATAAATAAATAAATACAACAATAGTTAAAATCATATACACTCAGTTCAGAACTGTAAAATAAATTTACAAAAATGATTATGTAAAAAGGAGAAAAGTGAACATATAGAACCTATGAGAAATAAATGAACAGACCATCATAGATATAATTGGGATAATTCCATTAAATTAACATTGTCTCAAAAAATATAATCTTAAAACACCAGCACGGTCACAACCAAGGACTTACTGAACAATAGTAAGGTTTTGTTGTATGAATGCAAAACCATAATGATGGCTATGGTTGCGAGTGGAGGAGTGGCCTAGTGGTTGGGGCAAGGTACTTCAGGCCAGAAGGTCACTGGTTCAAATCCCACTAGAGGACAGCAACCTTGGGCCAGAAGGACTGGGGTTTCTAGTCCCATAGGTGCTCCTTGTGGTCTTGGGCAAGCCACTTAACCCTCCATAGCCTGTATTCCCTGTAAAATAGTTATCTCCAAGCTATAATGCCCTGTTCAATGTAATTTCAGTTTGTTCAATGTAAACCACACTGATGCAGAATAGCACAGTATATAAGAGAATGTGAATAAATAAACAAATAATCTGAAAAATTGATGTTATCCAACACATATTTTTTCTTTATATCAATAAAATCATAAACTATTGTGTTAAAGGTATGATGTATATATTCAAAGTAGAAAACCCAAATGCAATCTCTATATGGAAAAAATACAACTAATGTAGGTTATACAAAACTACATGCTTTTTGAAAACCAATAAATGCAATATCTTAAGAGTCTTACATTTGCATGACACTTTTCATGCACACTATAACTGCACGTTTGCGGTCACATCAAGTACATTGGAGCAGCAAGGCCATACTGCAGTCTCATCTGCTGCCATCCATCCTTCAGCCCATACATAAGCATATGCCCATTGTATGCAGTCATGTATTCTCCTGCCAGCTGCCACAGCCCACACTTCCATGGCCCACACTGGAACAGTTTCATCATCTGGATGTATCACACACACCTCTCCTGTGAATGATCTGCACATCTCCACCCCTGCTCGGTCATCCTTTTGATGCCCACATCGTGGCGAATCTGGCTACGCTGGGGGAAACGTCTTCACAATTCTATGCCACATACAGACTTTACAGCATATTACATGGGCACCCCTCATTGATACAGTACAGCTGCTTCCCACATGCTCATCCCACTTACTGACTGATATGTTGGATACATATGATCTGAGATGTCTATCAGCTCTTATCTTTCCTTCCATCCATCATCTAAAAGGTGACTTTCACAGGGACTACATTATCCTGTGTTAAGGTGACTGCCATTTTCGGGCATTAAGGTGCACGCTTGACACCTTAACACCCAATGTACTGTTAATACCCGGTAAGTGGAACCAAGCACACTTATCGCCGAAATGTCTACTACCCGCCCCGGCCTTTACCACATCATATCACCCTTATCACTACCATTACCATTTGCTAACAGCTGCACCCTTGACGCTCTTTAGTAAACATACCCCTAAGACTCTGAGATAGTTAAAAAGTTACTTCTAATCTTCCACCCAAATTTAATGGCAGCAGCAATGAGATACTAGGGCATGGGCATGGCTCCTGCGGATAACCACTCACTCCACATAAACTCTGTCTTATCCACTGTAGAATAAACCCCAAGTAAAACTCTCTGTCTAGTCCTTCAAACTTTGGGATATGTTATTTGTATGTGTATCTTTATATGTATCTGTACAGCGATGCGTACCCTTTGTAATGTTATGCTACACATGCGGCATGTGCACTGAGGCCTCACTGGATAACATATGCCATCGGTGCATATACCACACATGCACTGCTAGCATCAGTTAGTAAAGGTATTCATTTTATTCACAAAAACAGTATGTAGGGGGAGAAAATGGAGTGTAACTGCCAATCGGTGACCCCCACTGCTACCTTCACCAGGGAAATAGGCAAGAGATTGGTGAGCAGCCAGTTGCTGATGAGCCAGAGTGACTGAAGTGACCAGTCAGTTGCTAAAGTTAAATACAGTTACTTCCTGTCTTGCTCAAGAAATGGGAGCAAGGGAAAATGTTCCTGCAGCTGCAGGGATGGTCCTACTACTAGGCAAGCTAGGCAATCATCTAGGCTGACATAATTATAGGAGTGGAAGCTGCTGAACAGCACTAAAAGAGTGGAAGCAATAGGTAGCCAATTCAGCTCCTGCCACCCCCGAAATGCTGGAGAATGAGTGCTTCCTACCCCCTTGTGGTCCCCTCAAACCTTCAGGAGGTACAGCTCCTTTCTTCTTTTTATGACAAGTCAGTGTTGACAAAGAAAACAAACCTTCCATGGAGCCTCATGTGCATGCACTCTAGAAACCCCTGCTGGACCTACCCTTTCTGATGTGCACTTCCTGCTGTTATGGGGTCCGGACTGGAAGGAGCTTCCTGCATACTTAAGTGTGAAACTTTGAAGCAGCTTAATTGTCTTTATCAGTGCTGACTAGGGTTGCCAACTTTTTCACCGAGAAAAACCCGACACCTGTGGCTCGCCATGCTCCACCCATTCTCCGCCCCTAGTCCCACCCCTGCCCCGCCCCCAGCCCCACCCACAAAAGTTACCGAGGATTCAGTCACACCCCCCCTCAGTGTTGGTTGTCACACCCCCCCTCCCCTCAGTGCTGGTTCACTCACTCAGCCCCCTCTGCTGACTCACTCACCCCCCTCCCCTGCTGGTTCACTCACCCACCCCCCTGTCACTCACTCACCCCCTCCCCAGCTGGTTCACTCACACCAACCCCCTTCCCCTGCTGGTTCACACCAACCCCCCTCCCCTGCTGGTTCACTCACACCACCCCCCCCCTTCCACTGCTGGTTCACTCACCCACCCCCCTGTCACTTACTCACCCCTCCTGCTGGGTCACTCATTCACCCCCCCGCCCCTGCTGGTTTACTCACACCAACCCCCCCCCTCCACTGCTGGTTCACTCACACCACCACCACCACCATCCCCCCTTGCTGGTTCACTCACACCACCCCCCCCTCCCTTGCTTGCTCACTTAAAACCCCCCCCCTTGCTGGTTCATTCACACCACCCCCTCCCCCTTTGGTGGGTCACTCACACCACCCCCCCCCCCTTGCTGGTTCACTCACACCATCACCCCCCCCCCTTGCTGGTTCACTCACACCATCACCCCCCCCCCCTCTGCCCAAGCCACTGCTTCTGCTTTGTACAGAGCAGCGGCTGCAATACACTTACTTTGAAAAGTAAAGACAAACTGTGTAAGGAGCCCTCCGGTCATCGCAGAGCCCGAGGAAGTGATGTCATGGGGGCGGGCTCCTCACAGGTTGTCTTTCCTTTTCAAATTAACTTTATTGCAGCTAAAGTTAATTTGAAAAGGAAAGACAACCTGTGAGGAGCTCGCCCCCATGACATCACTTCCTTGGGCTCTGCGATGACAGGAGGGCTCCTTACACAGTTTGTCTTTAGTTTTCAATGTAAGTGTATTGCAGCCGCTGCTCTGTACAAAGCAGAAGCAGCGGCTGCACTGCTATGGGGAATCGTGTTCGCGTTCGTGCAGCGGACTTCGGCTCAAAAGCCGGTTTTTTGCTCTGGCCACTCCCGATCTTGCGGCCAGAGCAAAAAAATGGCTTTTCAATGGCCGGTTTTACATCTGTGCCGGCAGCCGGCCTGGCCATGGAAAAACCGGCCAGGCCGGCTGAAAACCGGCCGGTTGGCAACCCTAGTGCTGACTTATCAGAAGAAGAAGGAAATTGTACTGGAAGGTTTGAGGGGTGGATCATGGAGAGGGGGAGAGGAGGGGAGAGATCCTGAACTATTGGGGCAAGTAGGCAGGAGAGACATGACGCAGAACTATTGGGGGGAGGAGGAGAGAGTTGCTTAACTATGTGGGTGGACTGGCAGAAAAGAGCTAATGCAGGCCTCTGCTGGGTGGGTGGGTGGGTGGGGGGGGGGGCTGTGGCAAAGCCTTGGATGACCCAGAGGAGGGGAGGGCACATGGCTGAATGCTTGCCTAGGGCAGCAAATATGCTTGGGCTGGCTCTGCATGGCTTTGAAGAGATGAGCCGGTAAGGCATGCTTCTGGCACCCTTAAGCTTGTGTGATCCGAGCCATTGCCTCACTGGCTCACCTTTTAAGGTGACTGTGGAAAGAGGTGGACAACCAAATAAGCAACTACATGGGAACCCTAGGCTTATTAACTGTATAGTCCAGGAGTGAATTGGAATACTGGCAGTTTCTATGGACTAACTTAAAAAATTCTCCAAAGATGTTGCACATATACTTTAGGAATCAAATTTGTCATGCTTCTGATGAAAAGTAGCAGCCCACAAAGCGTGCAGTTAGCATATGAATGAGATGTCTACAACACCGTGACATAATATAATAGGTGCTGGCAGAAGAGGACCCACTGACTCATTTAGTCTGCCAAAACTGCTTCATTATGATGGATAGTCCCTCATATATGATCATTTTTCAGGTTAGTCTTCCATAGTTCTTATAACTACAACCTTTCAACAGAAAATTAAGATTTGCTTTTTCATTGTCCTCTAAATACTCTTTGAATCTATTCCTCTTCAGTATCATATCATGCCTCTTAGTTCTTTAACTTTCCTTTGGAAAATACTTGCCTTTTCCATGTTTGAGGTATTTGAATGAGTCTATCACATTCCCTTTCTGCCTTCTCTCTTCAATTGTATACCTATTTAGGCCCTTAGGGGCCGATATTCAAAAGGGTTTAGCTGATTAACAGGACCTGCTAACCGGCTAAACCTCTGTAATGCTTTATTTTCAGTGGCACTCTCTGGATAGTGGCGATGAATATCTTGAAAGACCCTAGGAAAGATGCCCGGTTAAATCTGGGACAGCCTTTGGGCACGGCGGGGATGATTATGGCAGTTATCCGGTCAGTGGCGATATTCAGCCGCTAACCAAATAATTAAACTGCATAACGTTAGGACAGGGCAATGACTTCCTAACTTTACGCAGTCTAGCTATAGGCTCTGGTACCTAACGCCTGGTTTTAATTTCAGCAGCAGCGGTCAGACGCTTTAACTGCGCTGATCGCTGCCGCTGAATATTGGCCTCTTATGTTATACCAACTTAGCAGACCTGCTGTGGATTGCCCCTGCTCTATCTGTATCTATTATGAGATGTGGCCTTCGGAAATGATGACGTCTCATCAATAGTTTATGCAGAGGCATTATTACCTCTTTGTTTCTACTTATTATGACTTTCCTTTTGCATCCCAGCAGTCCTCTGGCATTCCCCACTATTTTGTTGCATTACTCGGCAAGCTTGAGGAGAATAATCAAAACAACTCTGCAAGTATTTTTTGCCCATGGAGTTTGCATCAATAGCCAAAGCAAAAGTAAGCAGAAAATTTTGCTTTGTTATTACCTCCAGTAAAATGATATGCCGAGACTGTATTTGCTTTGAGCATAAATTCCCCATTGCAAAATTACACAGACATCTCTGACCTCCACCCCTTTGCCCCTGGCACCACGTCAGTAATTCTATTAGAATTGCTGTAGCTGGGAACATCATGCAGTGCACTATCCTGTTCTGCAGTTATCCATCTCTAGTCATTAGGCCTGAATTTATCTCTCCGTAATCAGTCCTGTGTCAGGTTTTGATCCTCTCATGGTTTTTCTTTTTTTCTTAAAGCATTTATTTAAAGTTTTCCAAGAAAATTACAAAATAACTCAAAACATAGGGATATGTTTACTAAACCGTGTTAAGGGAGCCTTGGATAATGAGCATAAATGGCAATGGTAAGGGTGTTTGCATGCGATAAAGGCTGGGGCAGGGAGTAGGTTTTCTGGCGGTAAGAGGGCTTGGTTCAACTTATTAGCTGCTAATAGGATACCAGGCATTAATTGGCCAAGCGTGCACCTTAATGCCTGAAAACTGCAGTCACCTTAAGGCAGGAAAAGGGAGCCTTTGTGAAACTCACATTTAAGGTGATGATGGAAGGAAAGGTAGGATCTGATGGACCTGTCAGATCCATGGACATCCTACGTGTCAGTCAATAAGCGGGATGAGCATGTGGAAGGCAGCTGTACTGTATCAGTGAGGGGTGTCCACATAATCTGTTGTAATGTCAGCGTGTGGCATAAGATTGGGAAGAAGCATCTTCCGGAGAAGTCAGATTTGCCACGATGCCACAATGCGGGTATCAAAAGTATGACCGAGCAGGAGAGGTGACATGCAGATCATTCACAGGGTCGGGTGGTGGGGAAAAGGGGGGCTGGAGCCATGAGATTCGAGGGCACCTGCAGGGAAGACATCCCTGCAGGCAGCAGGGGCATGCCAAGCCATCCTTGGGCCCGATTCTGGCCACCACGGGAATGTTTTGCTCCCGCGGTCCAGAATCGGGTCCAAATGGGCCTGTCTTGCTCGGGGTCATCCGAATGGCCCAGACATGCCCCTCTTTGAATCAGACTCTGTACCTCCAATGCCAAACAACTGTTGCATGCAGAGGTCCAGCACAACTGGCTTCCATAACAAATTTTGAAGGCACTAAATTCCTGGACTCAGCAGGAGCCTGATTCCACTTGCTTTAGGATCAAGAACTATGATCTCTTCGGGGGGGGGGGGGGGAGGGGTGGATGGAAGAACTTTCCTTCCCCACCACTCTTTGGTCCTGCCTGTGGGCACCGCACTTTCAATATGGCTCTGCTGATGCAAAGTCTCTTAAGAAGGTCAAGTATTTTATAGGTGGAAGGTTAGATTTGGCTTAATTTATGGTCATGTATTTATATGTTTTTATGTTTAGGCATGTTTTACTTAAGCAATTGTATTTATTTGGGATAGTCCATCCAGCTGTCTATTTGTCCATCAATCCATATGCATCTATTTGCAAATTGGCAAACAAACAAATGTCTGTGGCTTCATGAAGAGCCAGTGGGAGTTCCCATGTTCTGCCAGCAAGAAGGAGGAAGAGCAGCACCAGCAGCATAAAAATTAAAAATCCAGATGGAGTCCCGACGTCCCACCAGTGAAAGAAGGAAGAATGGCAGCAGTGGTGCTAAAATTAGAGTCAATGGGAGTCCCCAGGGCTTGCTGGTGAAGAGGAAGAAGTGTGGGGGCAGTGTTGTGAAAATGTAAGAGCTGTCTGGAATTCTCAGGTTCCACCCGTGAAGAGGAGGCACATAAAACTGTCCACAGTATGGATAAGGGCTGGGCTGAGGGTAGGGTTAGAGGAGGAAAAGAGAAAGGGAAGAGATGAGGGGGCAGAGCATAAGAGATGGGTTAAGCTTAAAGAGGAGGAAAGAGTGTGGGATGAAGAGGATGAATGGAGCATAAGGGAAGGGATGAAGAGCAGAGCTTAAATGAAGAGGTAGAATTAAAGGAGGACAAGAAGGGGGCTAACGCTGGGGGGAGTGGGGCAGAAAATGGACTGATGGTGGTTTGGGAATTGAAGGGAGCTAATTCTGGGAGGGGTGTAATTGGAAATGGGCTGAAGGTGGTGGAGGGGACAGGAAGGAGGCTAATGCTGGGGCAGTGGGGCTTAAAATGGGCTGATTGTTAAGAGGGAACTGGAAGGGGCTGGATAGAGAAACTGGAAACGGGGTGATGGTGGAGAGCATGAGACTGGCAGGAGGCTGGTCTTGGGATGAGGGGGCTGAAAAAGGGCATATGATGGGGTCAGGATGCAAAAGAGAAGCAGAAGCTGAGAAGGGAGCAGAAGAGAGAATGTTATAGAGGGACATATCTTATGTGGAGGTGGGGGGGGCAAGGTCATATACAGGGGAAGGTTGAGAGAGAGTGTCAGAACAATAGATGCTGGAGTAAGAAGCAGAACAGGTGTGGTAATGAATAATAAAGAAGGAAGTAGATGGGTGGGTGTTGGGGAAGAAAAGGGGGAAGCAAAAGGGCAGATACTGGTGATATGGAGACTCTAAAACTGGGTGGGAGAGCAGAAGAAGACTAAGATTTGCTGAGTAATGGGAGTAAGTGAGGAAGACTGGGTATCGTGGAAAAGTGGGGCTTGAGGATTAGCTGGTAGGAGATAGTGGGGGCTAATAAATTTACCAGAGATAAAAAGGACAATGATGACTTGGTGATGGGTGGAATATGAGATTGGGTGCAGAAATATGGGGCAGAGAAAGGGTTTGAAGGACCTGGAGGTATGGGGAGAGAGGAAGCTATTTTAGACCTAGTCCTTAGTGGAAAGCAGGAACTGGTACTACTTGGCACTAGTGATCATAACATGATCACATTTGATTTAATAAATGGAGGAAGGACAGCAAAGAAATCCACTGCATTAGCATTTAGCTTTCAAAAGGGAGACTATGATAAAATGAAGAAAATGGTTAAGAACGAAAAAAAAGGAGCAATTGCAGTGGTTCAGAGTTTACATCAGGCCTTCAAAAAGTAGAGAGTAGGGGCCAAAGGCACCACAACTCTTCGAGCTAGCTCTGCCTCTTTCATAAGAAACTGGAGCTAGAAGTCTGTGAATGCAATCAAAGTAATTCAGAACAGGCCCATTCACTGCAATCATAGAACTTTCTGGTAACTGCCACCTAGATCGTTGCCTTACAAAATGGAATTGCTGATCAAACCATTGCAATTTAATTTTGTTGAAAAACGTCTCTCCTTTTGTCCATAGATCTATCATGGGGGAAATTCAAACAAGTAGCATCTTCTTGTTTTATATATCCTATCAGATCAAGAAAGTTCCTTTTATTTCGCATGGCAGCTGTTGGGAACATTTCATTTTCTATTTCATAGACAAACTTGTTTTGTCAGGTCACCAAGATTGATGATGTTTTTCACTCAGTTTATGGAAACATATCTTCTCTACATTTCTTCTAATCATGTTGAGGTTTTATCTTAACAGTTTCATAAATAAAATTTGTAAAATAAAGGAATGCATAGTTCTAACTCCATGGGTATTGGCAGCCTGAAGACAGGTAGAAAAAAGCAATAAAAAAAAGGCTGATAATATCAGTGAATGCCCATGTAAAATGTGATGGCTCCATCTTCTTGGAAATGGAAAGCAGTGAGCATGCACATATAATCTGCTCCTTTTAATCAGATCTACTATTTATTCCTTTAAATAAATCACGACTCTACCATTGAAGGCATGCCCCCTGAGGTAAATCTTATATGGAGTTTATCAAGACATCCAGATTTAGTCATAATAAAGCATGCAAGAACAAATACCGTGGTTGCCTCCATGGTTATTATAATTAACTGACCTCATCAAACTGTTTATCAACATATCAGAAGAAAAGTGTGACCTCTCTGTATTCACTTTAAATGAAATGTGACACTCACCTTATTTTATGAAAACAATTGATTGGAAAACCACTTATTGTTACAATTATTTAAAGCAGGGATTCTCAACCAAGTCCTTGGGAACTCACCCAGTCTGTCCTGTTTTCAGGTATCTGCATTGCATATATATGAGATCAATTTGTATATGATGGAGGCAATGTATCCTGTTGATATTCATTGTGGATATTCCCACCACTGGCTTAATGTGTCCTGAAGACTGAATTAAAAACCACTTCTTCCAATGGATATTTTGAAATTCTGAGGAATAACCATTTTGAGATGATATATATATTGTGACATAGCATTAATCTTCAAATAGCTGCTGAGTGGAGAACGGACTCATTTAAGTTGGTTATGAGGAGTTGTTTTATTTTGTCACTTTTCATTTCGGTTTGTGTTGATTCGTTTTAACATCTATGAATCCTTTTACGGTGTGCTAAAACCCATTTAAGAAATGTTAACATAGGTACGACTCCATTTTGCATAATATGTTCCATGTAAAAAATGAGATATGCAAGTTCAAAGGTTTACATTTCCTCAGTATTTTGCAAAGGGATCTACCAAAGGTGGAGCCTTTTATAAAATACAAATAGACATGTCGGTGATTGTATGTGTATTGACCAGCACGCAGAATGGAATCATCTGACTCAGGCATTGTGGCCGTGAGATTGCAGCCATTTTTCTTACTAGTATTGAGGAGGTCAGGAACACTGCTGACCTCCTCAACAGTACTAATAAAAATGGCATGATATCATGGTGCTGCCCCCTACTATGAGGCTAAGGAATAATACAGCATGACTGTGGCCATTTTGGGCAGGCCAGCCAATGAGGGCAGAAGCAGAGAGAACCACTCCTGCCCCCATTGACTACCAGCCACCAGGAATAAAAGGTATGGGCTGGGGGTCCCCGCAAGCTGACTGGCTAGCCAGGGCTAATTATTTTAATGGGGGGAGGGAGGGAAATCAGGACCCTAACTGGCTAGTTTTTTTAAAGGATTAGAAGGTGGGGGCCCTTTGGTCTGACTGACTAGCCAGGCTGTGATTCTGGTGGGGGAATGAACCAATCCTCCTCAGACAGTTCCCTGTGGGGATCAGAAGCTGTTTAAGGGGGAATGGTGTTGAAGGTGAGGGCAGGACAGTTTTTTAAACAGCACCAAGGATCTCTGCAGCCATGGCACTGACAATATTCTTTGACCAGAGTTGACCGATTGGGGTATTGGGGGCACAGTAGTGATCAGGGCACAGAGCTAGTGAAAGTTCTGTGCACCCGATCGCTACCTATCCTCCGCTTGGATTTACCATGGAGACCCACGATACCTGCATTAGCAGGCACCGCAGGACTTTCCATGCTCCCTGCCAATGCAGGGATCGCGAGTCTCTGTGATAAATCCAAATCCGCTCCGGTATGTGCAGGGGGAAAGCTGGGAATGCAGAGATTTTTGACTTACAGCGGGTCTTTTGCAACTGTTGAACCACAATAACTGCAAAAGGCTACCATGGTTTAGTAAACATGTCTCTAAGACTGCATGGTCCAAACACCTCCGATTCCAGGTGAATTCATTTGTGACCTTGTTGTGAACATAACTTTTGTTCCTAGATTTGCAATTCATAGAGGGTGATTATTACTTATTATTCAAAATGTTTTTAAAATGTCTTTCTTTAAAACATTAAACTTGAAAATAGCAGTTGCACTACATATGGAAACTACAAATTTAAAGACATGCAAATTGCTTATATTCATGTATAGCTAGAAATGAATGCATGCATAATCCACTGAATGCATTTTTAAGTTCTTGCAATCATTCAATGAATGTCTAAGGGGTATGTTTACTAATCAGCGGTAGCAGCTTCCATGCGATATTGGAGCTGCGGCCTCGTTGAATTCATCATCAATCTTGGTGAATTCAGTGGGGCCGTGGCTCTGATATCACATGGAAGCTGCTACTGCTGATTAGTAAACATACCCCTAGGACAGTTAATAGGTCAAATGAACATGAAAAAAATGTCCCAAAATAGGAAAAACAATCATTTAAAATAAACATGAACACTTTATGGCCATGCACACCCCTAATGTACATGGATGTTATCTGTATATTAAGTCAAGATATCCATATAAGTCAGACCACTGAATATGCGGTCTTTTCTTTGTACAGATAAGATATCCACACAAACTCAAAACAATTGTTTCTGCTTTGAGACTTGCACAGATAAGTTATTGAGATATCTGCAAAATATTGCTTCTTATCCAGATACATTTTGGTCCCACCCTGTCATGCCCCTCATCCGATCACATTTTTCTCTACATAACTTTGGCCATAAATATTGACATATATGGCCAAAAGCTTTCCATTTAAGGGGTAGGAATTTAAAAGCAAAGGTCTTATCTATATTACAAGGATAATCCCTTTTGAATGCTGACCAGGCTTTTCTCACAAATTTCTGAAATGAACAGAAAGTGATATACTGTCATTTTCCCCCCCAGGAAAGAACAGTGACAATTAGAAGACAAACTGTAGGAGGATTTGGACTTAGCATTAAGGTACAGTTATATTCAATGCTTTTCTTAGTGCATCAGATACAAAGGACCAGATATGTTAAAGAGTATTCCATACCAATAAAGAACCTGATTTACTAAGCTTTGCTCCTTCCCCTCATAGACATACAGACATACAGTAGCTGATAAATAAAAGAGAAACACATAAAGACAATTAAATGATTCATTTTTATTGGACTAATGCAGTGGTTCTTAGCCCAGTCCTAGAGACACAACTAACCAATCAGGTTTCTGGATAACCATATTGATTATATGTGAGAGAGATTTAAGTATACTGCCTCCATTGTATTAAAACCTCTATCGTGCATATTTATTGTGGTTATCCTGAAAACCTGGTTGGCAAATTGTGTCCTCAGGATTGGGTTGAGAATGCCTGGACTAAAATAATACATTTCTGGACAAGCTTTTGAAGTTTAAAACCTTCTTCCTCAGGTCAGGACAGCATGAGCAAAAGCTAGTCCATTATGTATTAACATGGCAATCACACTACCTTTTTCTCATAGACGTGGAGCCCGATTCCAAGAGGGGCACGTCTGGGCCATCCGGATATCCTCGTGCAGGACAGACCTGATTCTGTGCTGCAGGAACAAAACATTCCTGCGGCATGCCCAGGGTTCTCCTGCCTGACTGCGTGGACATCCTCCCGACAGGCTCCCCCTTTTCCCTGCTGCCCGACCCACAGCTGGCTGGATCCCCGGGCCTAATCACCAGGTCTGTGCTGCTTATTCCACCTTCGGCCAGTACATACTGCCAGGCTGACTCATTCCTGTTCTGCCCCCTCCTGCCCCCCCCCCCCAGGTCCTGATGGCTTGATGGCTTGCGGGGCTGCACATCCCACTGGGACATGCAGCCCCGCAATTCGCATCTCTGAATCGGGCCCATAGTGAGAGAAAATGTTCTTAGTTCATCAACAAAAATGAGGGGCCAAGGAAAACCTTAGTAAATCTGAGCCATTGACTTTTAAGTATTTTTGTTCTTAATTTATACCTAAAACATAATGATCAGAAATAAAGGACTTATTTTATGTTGATTAATTGTATGTTATACTTTTAATGAAGGGGGATTGACCAGTTATCTTGTCTCTAAGCAGTTTTTTCCTCAGGCATGCTGTTAATTAGATGCAGGCTTTTAGTCTTTGCCCCACTATCTGTGGCTTCAAAAACGCTTCATTGGAAACTGGCTTCTATCTATTTCACAGCTTGCCCAGTTATTTAAAGTGGGATGCTTTTTTTTTGTTGCTGTTCCTTTTTCAACCATATGACCATTACTGCTGAAAATAGAGATGTGCTCAAAAAATGTTTGACTTATATTTGTTTAAAATAATTTTTCCATATTGCAAGGTATTTTTTCATGTTTTTTTATAGATTTGTTCTTTAGATGCGCAATGTCTGCATGCTAGAACTTTTTTAAGTGTGCAAATTGTACATATGTTAGTTCATAGGTGTATGTGAATACAAATAGTTTTCACACATTTGAAATACGAGGGGGTACCCAAAAAAAAACAGGAATTATTTTTTAAAAGCTATTTATTTCAAATTCTTTACAAAACAACCTTATCCCCTTCAAAATACTCTCCATTACAACTGATACATTTGTGCCACCGGTGCTTCCACTGTTCGAAACATTTTTTGTAGTCATCTTTAGAAACGGCTGACAGCTCCTCCCTCCTTTTTTTCTTGTTTTCTTCAATGTTGTCAAATCGGTGTCCTTTCATGCCCCTTTTCATGCGTGGAAATAAGAAAAAGTCGCACGGAGCCAGGTCAGGCGTGTAAGGTGCGTGGGGCAGCGGAACCATGCCATTTTTAGCCAAAGACTGTCTAACAGAGATGGCTGTGTGTGCAGGTGCGTTGTCGTGGTGGAAGAACCAGTCTCCTGTCTGCCACAAATCGGGTCTTTTTTGACGAACACTGTTGCGCAATCTTCTTAAAAATTCCAAATAAAAGGTTTGATTGACGGTCTGACCTGGGGGAACAAACTCTGAATGAACTACCCCCTTGGCATCAAAAAAGCAAATCAGCATTGTTTTGATGTTTGATTTGACTTGACGACATTTTTTTGGACGGGGTGACAATGACGTCTTCCATTGGCTTGACTGTTGCTTTGTTTCTGGGTCATAACCATAGCACCATGACTCATCACCCGTAATGACCTTTGACAGAAAATCTGGATCAGTTTCAAGCTATTGTTTCAAAACACGACATGTTTCAACTCGATGTTCCTTTCGATTGTCAGTCAGAACCCAAGGAACAAACTTGGCAGCAACCCTTTTCATTCCCAAATCGTCCGTTAAAATTCGCTGAACCGAGCTCCAAGATAGCCCACTAATCTCTGACAGTTGAACAATTGTCTGTCGACGGTCTGTGAGCACAAGCTCTCTAATTTTTTCAATATTTTAGTCGATTCGGGCAGTTGATGGACGCCCAGAACGAGGTTTGTCATCAATCGACATGTCGCCATTTTTAAACCGAGCAAACCACTGGTACATTTGACTTTTTCCCATAGCATCATCTTGATAAGCTGTTTTCAACATTAAAACAGTTTCAGCAGCATTTTTACCGAGTAGAAAATAACATTTCAAAGCTGCACGTTGTTCACTTAAACTTGTCATCATAAAAAAAGAAACAAGAACAAAACAGCGCTAGCAAAAACAATCACTGCAGATGAACAGAACAAGCCAGGTCGACAACACAGGCGGCACTGAACTGACAATGAGTTGCACTATACACGCCTAGCGGAAGAAGTGCGTACTACACAAGCTCCGCCCACGGCAATGTTATTCCTGTTTTATTTGGGTACCCCCTGAATTGAATGCACGTCCCTACTGGAGAGTAACCAGCTAGAATCCTGTTCTCTGATACTAGGTTTGGAGACATTTTATTTCTTAGATGAGACAGAAGCAAGGTTAAATGAGACAGTGGCCGGCCAAGGGCCTGATGCACTAACTTGTTTCTCTCATTCTCAACCTACTGTATGGGGAATAAAAAGTACAGCAAATCAAACCTCAAGTGACCCAGATTCTTGAGAGAGACTTTTTGCTGGGCATGGACTTTTAGCATTTCCCTCCTAATTCATTTTGGTGCATGTGATGATGTTCTAAGGACAATCAGATTAAGGCAAATCACACCTCTTCAACAAAATTCTAGAGGCACAAGCAGGGTTGGTCTGTCCACTAGGTGGGCTAGGCAGCTGCCTAGGGCACAGACCTCAGTGGGCGGCACGACACCTGTGGCAGGCCATGTGCTGTGGCCAGGCCGAAGCATATGGCTTGCCAGGACTGCTGCTACGGCACCAAGCCGAGCCGTCTCCTCACCACCACCCCGCCAATGGAATCAGCAATGGCATGGAGTGGGGGGGGGGGTGGTGGAGTGCAGCACAGCGGGAGGGGCAGTACAGCCGGGGCTTCTGCCATGGTATGACAAAACCCTTGGGCAGGCCCTGGGCACAAGGAGAAAAAGTAACCTGTCACAGTAAGTCTATGGTAGAGGCAAGTCTTGGACTCATAATCATAGTCCACATACTCCACATACCCTGTCTTAGGAGTGAGTTTCATGACAGTCATGGAATGTGCAAAACTAATCCATTTGGTGAAATTGCCTCCAAGTAAAATCATAGTCCAAAACTTAATAACTGCATTATTCTTCCTTCTAGAAAGACCTGGAGACATTTGAATAAGATTATCTCATTCTAAAAGAAGATGCTATATACTAATGATAACTCATTTGTTACTGGATATGAGTTTAACCAATCAGTCACTTTAGCATTCAATCTGAATTTTTCTGATCTAGCTACTTATTGTGAAACATTGTAGTAATTCTCAAAATATTGTACAGCAGTTTTAAAATAATGTGTGTCCCTAAATGCATTACTTCAGCACCCAGAAAAATGCATTGTGAACTTTAAACAGAAGTGCTAGCAAAATATTTTATGATGTAGTTAACAGCTAAAATGTTTGGGGCTGATATTGAAAGCCCTGAACCTGCCAGCCAGCCAGCAGGAAGCAGTGTGGCCAAGGGGGAAGACAGCAGTATTCAGCAGCACCGTCCAGATAGCGCCTCAGGAGATCGTTACAGACCTTCATAGCACTGTCCAGTTAGTGCAGGTGGGTATGTGGGCAGTGATATTGGTCCTAACCAAATAATGGCTGACACCCGACTAGTACAAATTTCAGCAGCCTCTGCTGGCTTAAGTTGAAATTCAGACAAGGGCCTGTTGACAACCGCACTAATCAGGTAAGTGTCGGCACTTCGAGTTAGCACCGCTGAGCCCAGATATACAGTGGCGGCTCCTATCCAGGTACTGCCAGTGTCAATAGTTAAGTGCTACCGCTGACCATAGTGGCATTTAAATATCAGCATTTTTAAATATCAGTCCCTTTGATTTTTTGCTTATACATTTTCAGTTGCATTTCACACAAATAAGAGCTCTTATTGTTGAGGGTCAGTCTTTATAGTTTTGAAACTAAATTTTCAGAAAATGAAGACAGATGAGGGTTGTTGATGGTAATGGATCATAGTGCAAGTGGGAATCCCCAATATTTGAAGCAGAAGAGGATCCCATGGTGGACCAAGAACTTGCTGTTGGCAAAGATCCTCAGTCCACTTCATTTCCTGTGACAGTGAAGAAAGCTGGTGTTTGAGGGGATTTTCACTACTGCTGGCAGAAGGAGCAGGTCCCGTGGTGACAACATTGCAGACTGAAGCAGCAGGTGGCAGGGACCCTAGGCCCTGTCATCTAAAGAAGTGATGGGAGGCAGCAGCAGTGGTGTAAGACATGGAAGCATGCTGGGGAGCATGGAGCCCACTGCCAGAAGACACAAAGGCAGCAGTTGCAATGCAAGTAGCAGGAGGGTAGTGGGGAGTCTAGGCCTCAATACCCACAAACGTGAGACTGGCAGAGGCAGAGAAGTAAGTGCAATAGCAGAGATGGAATAGGGCGAGGTGAGGGAGACATAGATATAGGGAAGATGGGAGAAAATATGGGCTGAGGAAGAAGAAGAAAAAGTGTGCCACACCTCCACCTGCGAGTATATACATAGATACCATGCCACTTGTTTTCATGCATACATACATACATACATACAGTGAGGTTATTTACCAGTACGAGGGGTTCTATAGTCTGTCCATGGCACTGTCTGATGACCTAATAGGGTCTCCATTGCAAGGAAGGTAATACTGTGTGGCTTTAAAATACAAGCTCTCTGGGGTTTGGTCTTCATTTTTAGCTAATTCTTTTTCTGGTGTTGTATTGCAAAAAGGAAGTTTTTGTGTTGTTGGGTAATGCTCTGCTATTAGACTTCATTGTTTCATTTCTTTCTAGTTTTCCATTCAACACACGCTCTTTGAAGACACAGACCTCATCAAGTGTTAGTGGTCCCTAATTAGCTTGCAAAGGAGCTAGACAGCTGAGTGCTGTATAAAGGTCTACAGTGCCTTCCAAGTATTACATTCCTAACAGGGTCTCCATTGCAAGTAAGGTATTACTCTGTGGCTTTTAAATACAAGTTCTCTGCCTAAGAGCTCTTAAAGGGGGTTTGGTCTTCATTTGTAATAGCTAATTCTTTTTCTTGTGCTATATTGCAAAAGGGGAATTTTTTTGTGGTGTTGGGTAAAGCTCTGCTATAAGGGTTCATTGTTTGTTTGTTTTCTAGCTTTCCATTCAAAGCAAACTTTTTGAAGACACTGACCTCATCAGGTGTTAAACCTTCCCTTCCCACCCAGCTCCCACCCACCTCATATGAGAATTCTTGCTATAAAGGGCAGTGTCACAATTAGCTTGTTGACAAACAATTTGCCATTCTTCAAGGTGCTTTGAATAGGTAATTTTACAAAGGGAAACAAACTAATCTGTATTCTTCAGACACATAATATCAAAATTTACTAAAGTAATAACTGTCTTGCATGGAAGTGGAACTACACACAGGGACATAGAACAGCGCTGTTAGAACACGCACAAAAGAGGTTGACTGCTTTTTCTCTTAAAGGACAGCTGAGGAAAAGATAGGGATTTTGGTAGGTCTCTCTCGATTACTTCAATAGGTTCTTTGAAACTGTTACCTATTCAGTATAGATCGCCCCTGATCATTGGAAGGGGCAGTATAGAAAAACTGTTCAAATAAAATAAATAAATAAGGCTCCACCAACAGAACAATGACTGGGAAAATCATATTAACAAAGCTGCTGCCCCCGTTACAGCTTCTGCTTCCATTCAGACAGAGAGCCTGATGCCTGGTCAAGAACTGGTTCCATGTGCATGATGCCTGCAAGCTGAAGCCCTCATGAAACAAGTGGAGGAGTTCAGAGAAGAGGTGGTGAGGCTGAGAAGCATTCGAGACAGTGAGAAATACATTGATGAGATGCTTCTTGAAACATCCAAGCTCTCTGACAAAGGTGAAGATGGGATGCTACAGAATGGAGAGAGTTGGACACAAGGCAGCGGAGCCTGCAGAATCAAAAGTTCAACTCCTCCAGCCCTTGAACTGAAAACCAGTATGCATCCCAGGAAAGGGAAGCACCCCAAAACTGCAGAATCAGTGACCACAAGGAAGCGAAGGGTAGTGGTGGTTGGTGATTGCCTTCTGAGGGCTACTGAGGCATCAATCTGCTGACCAGAGTTGATGTCCAGAAATATGTGCTGTTTGCCAGGTGCCAGAATCTGAGATGTTATGGAGTGTTTGCCGAGACTCATCAAGACTACTGGCTATAATTCAATGTTGCTCATCCATGTTGGCACAAATGATATTTCTAGGTATCCCTCTGAGCATATCAAAAGTGACTTCATGGCTCTGGGTCAGAAGGTGAAACAGATAAGTGCACAGGTGGTGTTCTCTTCAGTCCTCCCTATTAAGGGTAAAAGCCAAGCAGAGAAGCTTGAATCCTGCAGATGAATGCATAGATGCGTGAATGGTGTCATTCAGAGTGTTTTGGTTTCCTGGAACATGGGATGATGTTCCAAGAGCTGCAGAGCAGAGGTGGCATCCATCTGTCCAAGAAGGGTCAGCGTGTCTTCAGTAGCAGACTGGATAACATACTGAAGAGGGCTTTAGACTAAATTAATTGGGGATGGATGAAGAAAGCTCCCAGGTAAGTGAAAGCTTCAAGGTAAGTGAAACATTAAACACCACTGTAGAAATTGGTAAAAGGGACAACATCTGGAAAGTGGTGTGTATAAATGCCCGTAGCATGGAAAATAAAATCCCAGATGTTGAGGCTTTCATGGAAGAGGTGACTTGGATTTAGTGGCAATTACAGAGACAACCACGCCTGGGATGTATTTATATTGGGCTGTACTTTATTCAGGAAGTAGACAAAGAGATAGGACTGAATGGAATACATCTAGGACTGAATGGAATACATCTGAGAATATAGATGGAACTTAGGGAAGTTCTAGTGGCTCCACTGACTGAACTTTTCAATGCTTCTTTAGAGTTGGGAGTGGTCCCAGAGGACTAGAGAAAGGCACATGCAGTCCCTTTACACAAAAGCTGAAGTAAGGATGATGTTGAAAACTGCAGGCTGGTTAGTCTAACCTCTCTGGTGAGTAAATTATTGGAAACACTGGTAAAAGAGAGAATAGTGAGGTTTCTAGAGTCCAATGGATTGCATGATCCGATCAGCATGGGTTTACCAGAGGCAGATCTTGGCAGACAAAGCTGATTTATTTCTTTGACTGGGTGACCAGGGAGTTGGACTGAAGGAGAGCTGTAGATATGGTGTACTTAGATTTCAGCAAAGCAGTTGACACCATTCTGCACAGGCACTTACAAACAAACTGAGCATCCTAGGGATGGACCCTAAAGTGACTGACTGAGTTAGAAATTGATTGAGTGACAAAGGGTACAGATAAATGGCGCTCACTCTGAGAAGAAGGATGTTACCAGTGGTGTTCCGTAGGATCTGTCCTTAGTCCGATTCTGTATAACATCTTTCTTAGTGATATTGTGGAAGAGCTGTCAGGTAAGGCTTGCCTCTTTGCAGATAATACCAAAATGTGCAATAGAATAGACACCCAAGAAGGAGTAGATAACATGAGTAGGGATCTAGCTAAGCTTGAAGAGTGGTCAAACATTTGGCAGCTGAGATTTAAAGCTAAAAAATGCAGTGTCATGCATTTGAGTTGCAAAAATCCAAGGGAGTGGTACAGTGTATGGGGTGAAATACATCTGTCCATGAAAGAAGAGCAGGACCTGGGCATGATTGTTTCTGATTATCTTAAAATGGCTAAACAGATAGAAAAGTGATTGTGAAAGCCAGAAGGATGCTTGGGTGTATAGGGAGAGGAATGGCCAACAAAAAAAAGGAGGTGATAATGCCTCTATATAAGACTCTGGTGCGAACTCTTTTGGTGTATCATGTGCAATTTAGGAGAGTGCACTTTCAAAAGGATATAAACAGGATGGAGTCAGTGTAAAGAGTGGCTACTAAAATGGTTGTGACCTTCATTATAAAGCATATGAGGACAGACTTAAAGATCTTAATAGTATACGTTAGAGGAAAGAAGGGACAGAGGAGATATGATAGAGACATTTATATACTTCCTTGGTATAAATGCATAAGAGGAGAGCCTCTTTGGATTGATAGTAAGCTCTGCTATGAGAGGATATAGGATGAAAGTGAAAGGGGATAGACTTAGGAGCAATATGCGGAAATATTTCTTTATGTAAAGAGTGGTAGGTGTGTGGACTAGTCTCACAGTGGGGGAAGTAGAGAACAGAATGGTATCGAATTTAAGAAAGTATGGAACAATCACGGAAGAAAAAAAGGGACTATTTTAATTGATATGGAAGAGTAGACTAGGCAGGCCATGTGATTTTTTTCTGCCATTATGTTTTTATGTTTTTAAGTGTGGCTGACTCATTCTGCTTGTCCATGGAGAATGCTGCTTCCCATGTGTATGCTCTATAGATACACATACACACACACATGCCTATGTGCATGCAATCAGCCATGCATCCTGCTATCCTATAGAATCACACTTCATCACATCAAGGATGTCTGCAGACACGTCTAAGCTTAGACCTGTTCCAGACAGGAACAGGCATCTGAAAAGTAGTATATAAAGGTGATGACACAGAAGAATTGAAAGAAATATCGATACACCAGGAAGCTCTTTTACAACTATTTGATGAACTGAAGAGTAGCAAATCACCTAGACCTCGTACATTCAAGGGTGTTGAAAGAACTGAAATATAAGATTGCAGACCTACTATTTGTAATCTGTGAACTATCCTTAAAATCATCTGTAATACCTGAAAATTGGTGGATGGTCAATGTAACGCCAATTTTTAAAAGGGTTCCAGAGGTGATCTGGGAAATTACAAACCGGTGAACCTGATGTCAGTACTGGGAAAAATGGTAGAAACCATTATAACATGTAGATAGTCATGGCTTAATGGGAGACAGCCAACATGGCTTTAGCCAAGGAAGGTATTTTCTTACTAATCTGTTATGATTTTTTGAAGGTGTGAATAAACTGGTAGACAAAGGTGAGTTGGTTGATATAGTGTATCTAGATTTTCAGAAAGTTTTTGACAGGGTCCCTCATGAGAGACTCTTGGCGAAATTAAAAAGTCATGGGATAGGAGGCAGTGTACTCTTATGGATCAGCAACTAGTTAAAGCAGAAAGCAGAGGGTAGGGCTAAATGATCAATGTTCCCAATGGAGAAAGGTGAATAGTGGAGTACCCCAGAGATCTGTGCTGGGTCCGCTGCTTTTTAACATATCCGTAAATGACCTGGAAATGGGAATAACGAGTGAGGTAATCAGATTTGCTGATGACACAAAATTATTCAAAGTTGTTAAAACCCATGAGGATTGTGAAAAATTGCAAGAGGAACTTGATAAATTGGAAGACTGGGCATCCAAATGGCAGATGATTTAATGTAGACAAGTGCAAAGTTATGCAACTAGGAAAGAACAACCTAAACTATGGTTACATGATGCAAAGTTCCACATTAGAAACTACCACCCAGGAAAAAGATTTAGACTTCATCGTGAATAACATGTTGAAACCCTCTACCTAGCATGCAGCAGTGGCCAAGAGAGCAAATAGAATGCTAGGTATCATAAGGAAAGGAATAGAAAATAAAGCAAAGGATATTATAATGCCTCTGTATCATTCCATGGTGCGACTGCATCTTGAATATTGTGTGCAATTCTGGTCGCCATATCTTAAAAAGGATATAGCATTATTAGCAAAGGTATAGAGAAGAGCCACCAAAATGGTAAAGGGGATGGAAGGATACCCCTATAAATAGAGGAAAAAAGGTTAGGGCTCTTTAACCTGGAAAAGAGATGACTGAGAGGAGATATGATAGAGGTTAATAAATTAATGAATGGAGTGGAATGGGTAAATGTAGATCAATTGTTTATGCCATAAAAAATATAGAAAGATTAGGGGACATGCAATGAAGCTACAAGGTAACCTATTTAAGTTAATAAGAAAAAATATATTTTCACTCAATGTGTAATCACACTCTGAAATTTATTACCGGAGGATGTAGTAACAGCTGTTAGTGTAGCCGGGATTAAAAAAAGTTTTGGAGGAAAAATCCATAGACCATTATTAAAGGGGACCCGGGATAGCCCCTGCTTGCCCCAATACAAGAATTGTGGAACCTGTGTCTTCTGGGGAAACTGCTAGATACTTGTGACCTAAATTGGCCACTCTGGAAACAGGATACTGGGCTTGATGGACCTTGATTTGACCAGGTATGGCATATGTTATGTTCATATGGCTGAAAAACATCTTGAGGGTGTAGAGAAGAAAGTTTTCCATCATAACCAGTGCTTAGTTCCAGCAATAGTAGCTGGTTTTCCTGATTCTAGCCCATTGTTCTAACCATTAGGTTATTCATAGACATTCAGTTTCAAAAATACTATTCTGGGGATATTTATGTAGACGTCACTGCATCCATCCATATCAGGCACATCTACGTTTGTGAAATTATGTTTGCACCTGGACGTGTCTGTTTTTTTTTTTAGACATTGTGGCTTAGACATCCCAGTTTTCGCTTGGATGTCCTTTCTAAAATCCCCCTCTGATTTTTTAAAATCCTTGCACAAGCAATGTGCATCACTGCATGCACGTTGTAGGCCTATTTTATAAAATGATGCATGCATGTACCAACATCCCATACCCTATGCGCAGCAGGCCATACCTAAATCAGCACATTCTTCAAAGTATTTTATAATGTACGTGCATCCTTTAGGGCTTCACCTATGCTTCACCCATGGCCTGCACCAAGGTAAGATATGTACAATGGGCACTTCTGCACACGAGTGAAGACACATTTTACAAATGGTGTCCAAGTGCAACCAGAATGTCTGAAAAAAAAAAAAGCAGGCATGTATTTAAGTATTCAAGTATCAGGACGTCTATTAGCTTAATGCTAAGACTAGGACCAGGGAAGCCAAGGATGAAATCCCACTGATGCTCGTTGTGTAAGTTTCTTGATGCTACATCCTCTGGATGTTTTAGAGCCATAATGAGCCCTTTCCAAATCCTATTCATGCCTAGAGTAGGTCTAAACTTGGATGGGGTCGCAGGCTTCCCTGACATTTCTGAAATTGATCAGGGACCTCTAAATCCATTACCTACCCCAGACACTCCTCTGCCACACCTCCTGCCTTCTTGGATGTCCCTGCATCAGAGACATCTTTAAGAGCCTTGGTTTGGGTGTCTGTATGCATGTTTTGAGGCTTTTAAAATGACCCCCTTACTGAATAGCACTTGCCCAAAGTACATGTGGAATTGCTCATTAACGCACACAAGTCTTGTAAAAGAGGATCTCTCCATGTAAGTGGTGCATACCTTTCCATGGAACTCTTTTAAAATCACCCCTATGCAAACACAACCATTACACATGCAAATCACAATGCAATGTGTGCTGTTTAGGCAATGCTGATGCCCCTGGGTCTTTTTGGCAAGGTGTGAACAAAAGTAGATTACAAGAAAATGGAGGGCCTAAGGAATGTCAAAGGGAACTGAACCCTAGAGTTTTAGTTGCCAGACCACTACTCTAACTACTAGGCTACTCCACAACTCTGAATAAAGCCTTTCCACATGTAAAAGACTATTTCAGAAAGGGCTCATTTTACACATGGATTTCTTGTAGATCACATTTGTGTTTATAGAATTGCATAGTAAGCAAAGCCCTCTGCTGTATTAAAGAGTTGAAGGCAGACTGAGTAGAAAGGTGGGCCTGCTGTGCTGCCCTCCCAGGGTGTCTCACCATGCACCTCTTCTGAGCCTGCAGAGTTGCTTCTAATTGCAAAATGCTTCGGTCCATATGCTTCCTATGTTTTGCTGGAAAAGCTATAATGCCCCCTCCTTAGGACAGCCTTACTGGCCTCTCAGAATAGTATAGGAGTGTCCATGGGCCTTATTAAACTACCCCTTCCACTGTTGTTGGAGATATCTGTAAAACTCCTCATCCTCCCAAAGATACACCAGACATTTCCATCCCTTCTGTACCTCTCTCCTCCCCTCCCAGTCTATCCACCATCCCATGATCTGAATTAAACCCATTCAAATCCTCCCATGGAAACCAATATATAGTCCAAATGGGACCATGTTTTGTGGGCCTGAAGTAGATGAGTAAAATCATGTGTTCCCAGGTGTATCTCTTGCCACACATCAATCATACCCCCTAGCTGACAGAAGTATCCTATCCCCTTAATGGTTTGCCCTCCACCTAGGGTACTCCCCAAACGGTCTTGCTCAGGATCATGAGGACAATTAAGGTTTCCTGCCAGGATCACCTGACACTGCACAGCTCGAGTGACTCAATGAACAATCCCTTAAAGAAGGCATTATTTTATTCATTCAGGGTGTAAGCATTTCATATTAAAAATTCCTCATTATAAAGTTTAGCCCAAAGGAATACAAAGCACCCATTCAGGTCCGCCTCCCACTCAGTGACCTCCAAGGGTATTCCCCACTTCATCAAAATTGCCACCCACCCTTCCGGGAGCCAGAAGATGCACCATACACCATGGAGATCCAGTATTGATGGAGCTTGGTATGCTCCAGGGCACTGAGATAGGTCTCCTGTAACAGTGCCACCTGCACTCCCTTCTGCTTCAGTGCCTGGAGGATCTTGATCCACTTTATGGAGGAATTTATCCCTCCAACAAAAAAGCACAATCCACGTGCAACAAACCAACCCAGAACAAACAGTGGATAGCAAAGGAAGAATTTATTTTAATGATCAATTCCAGCCATTGGCCCAACACAGGCCGTGTTTCGTAATGCCTTCCTCAGGGGCTGTTATGGCTAAGAAGTACAAATACAATAAATAAAACATATATATTAGAAAAACTAATAAAATTCTAAAAGACATGTAATAATAAGAATGAAATGAAAAACCACTCATCTTAATAAATTATTACAAATTAAAAAAATAATAGATACATACATTAAAAACACATATAGAGCATTATCATTAACTCGGAGCCTCAAAGTATCAATTAAACATAAGGCTTTTAAAAGTATTTTCCGCTCGAAACATGCTTGTCGCTGTTACTTTGATGCGCTTTACAAGATGCGAATCATCAGGAGACTGAAACCACTCCTCGCCCCAGAACACTTCCGTACCGTCTGTCAAGCACTGATAACCCCTCTACTGGACTTCTGCAATCCGATATACCTTGGACTACCGAAACAAGCCATCAAACCACTCCAACTGGCACAAAACACCGCAGCACGAATCATATCCGGAACTGCAAGACAGGAGCACATCACACCCACCTTAAAGGACTTACACTGGCTACCAATCGATGCACGCATCAGATACAAAACTATTATAAACCTATTTAAGATAAAACAGCAAACATCAGCCAACAGCCTGCACACCCTCATACAACCAGACACCAGCACACGTCCTAGAAGAAAACAAACACACAACCGAGTCAGCACCCCAAGTGAATACAAACACACACGCAAGGACACAACAGACAGAGCACTCTCCATGGCTGCTCCAACTATATGGAACAAACTACCGGACGATTTGAGGGCAACTACAGAGCTCAAGGACTTCAGAAAACAGCTGAAAACCATACTGTTCATAGAACACTTTGGACACATCACATAAACTAAGGAACTGTATAGCAGCACACGTTACCGCCTAACACTAGATGTATATAAAATGATTTTAGCACCACTGTAAATAGCCCACATTGTACATAGCTCACACCAATCTAGCAAACAAGACAACACACACCCAACGAAATTTCCACCCTCACTGCATGTATCAACACTCACACTACCAGATTGTTTGCTGTGATACCACCTTGATTATTATGATAAGGCGGTTTAGAAATACTGTTAAATAAAATAAATAAATAAATACTTTGATGCCAAGTGCTGCCCTTTTTATGGAATGTCAGATAAGTGATTCTCACTATTATTAATTTACTGTTCTTGAAACTTTTGAAAAAATTATCAAAAAACGGCTTCTGTCGACACGGAGAGGGGAGTTTTTCCTCTCCCCGTCTCAAGTCGAAGGATCCCGACAGAAAACAAACTGGTTTGATAAATGGATTCATGGATATTATTTTATATGAGGGCTTTGTTAATAGCTGTAGCCCACTGGTTACTTCACTGTCTGTGGAGCCAGAGATCATGGGTTCAAACCCACAGTGAGGTTATTTGATAGGGCTATCTGGAGCATTGTCAATTTTTAATGTACATTAGTGCTGCCAGCAAAAGCACCCTCAGAGTACTGTAACCATAAGGTGCCTCAGAAGGCGCTTTATAGGGTGCCCTACACTGTTCCCTCTAAGCTGTGCGCGTGTGCGCGCGCACACACCTCGCCGAGCGAGCGCACATACTTTAAAACAGAGCGCACAAAAATTACAGCTCTGATTCTGATAGAAAACAACACAGACATCTTAAAATTTAAAAGTTATGATTGTAATTACTAGAAATTTCCCGCTTCATTTAGTAATCGTCTATTTTCATTTAATTTGATTAAAATCAATGTGGTGTACATACTGTATTCTGACATGTAGTCAAATTTTAAAGTATATAACTCCGAGTGTCATTATGTGGCGCACAAAAATTTAACCTTCCTTCAAAAGCTGCACAGCTGATATTTTATGCGCACACAGCCTACAGAAAATTAGAGGGAACATTGGTGCCCTATAAAGCGCCTTCTGAGGCACCTTATGGTTACAGTCCATATAAGGTGCCTTATAAGTTGTCCTATGGAGCGCCTTATAGGGTGCCCTATAGGGGACATTATAGGGTGCCGTAGCTGACAGTGCACTTTATAATGTGCCCTATGGAGTGCCTTATAGGGTGCCTTATGTGGCACCTTAGGTTATGGCACGTGAGGATGTGTTTGCTGGCAGCAATAATTAAAATACAAATAAAATGCCTCAAGAAACAATACTTACATGTCAAAGCTGATGCCTCAGCCAGCCTTATGCATTCAGCACACTGGGGGATCAAACTCACAACCCCTGTATCATCAATCAGTGTATTAACCATTGCACTACACCTCTGTTTCTGTGTTTGCATGTCTGGGCGCCTACTTAAGATTACCGCGTGTTAACGCGCTTAGCGGTGCTTAGCCCGTTAATGTGCGCAGCAGCGCGCGTTATCACGCGATAATCCCGTTTTGCTACTTTAAGACTGAAATGCCCACTCCTTTTATGGCAGCCTGCACACTATCGCCGGGCGCACATTAAGACGGTTTAGTAAACATACCCCTAAGGATCATTAGTTGAAGACCAACCCAAAATGGCTGCTATAAAAACCTGAAAACAAAAACCCAATTTGGTATATTTTATTTGCCTGGAAAACCCCAATAACCTTTCAGACATTTTTTTCTTGTTTGGGCAGTAGCCACAGCTGCCTCTTAATTAACAAAGGTTTCCTGAAATTAAAACGTTTAAAACAACATGAAACATGAAAGTGAAATTTATGAAAACAAAACAAAATGAAAGCATAAAACCACAAATTCAGGAAACTAAACAAAATTATTTTATTTTTGTCTGCACAACTCTAATGAATAGATGTAAACTATATGAATTAATTGGGGGGCTATGGGCCTGATTCTGAGATGTCCCGGTGGGACATGCAGCCTCACAGACTGTCCTGCTCCTATTCCCCTTCCTGCTCTCCCTGCACAGCTAGAGCCACAGGATGGGAAGATCCAGCAGGGGGCGGAGTGGGGATAGGCTGAGCCAGTAGGACATACAGGGCTGAATTAGGTCACGGTCCTGTTCATCCTGTGGGGTCAGAGGGGACGTGATGATTATTCCATCTCGAAGGTGGAATAATCAGCACCGGCGGGGCGATTAGGTCCCCGTCACCCGATCAAGGCCCCAGCTGGCCAGCCAGCCGTGGGTCAGGCAGTGGGGAAGATGGGGTCTGAGCTGCGGGGGCCAGGGGTGCTGAGGGGAGGACGTCCCCGCAGGCATGCAGGGGCAAGCCGGGCCATCCTCTGGCTCGATTCTGTGTGCCGTGGGAACAGTTTGTTCCCACGGTACAGAATCGGGTTCTAACAGGCCCATCTTTCTCAGGGCCGCCTGGACAGGCCGGTCATGCCCCTTTGAAGATAGTGTATTTATGTGAGTTTTTGAGGCACTAGGAGAGGTATCTGAGTGGAGACTGATACTTCTCATCTTCCCATACCCCTATATTCCATCTTTCTATAATTCTGGTCCTTGTTTCCTCCTGTCTTCTCCTCTCATTCCTCTACCCTCACTTGTCCCTCACCTCTCAACTTGACACCCTGTCGATTCAAATGGATTTGTTGGTAGGGTATTACACTCGCCACTATGGCATATTGATACAATAGTTGTGGCATATGGGACTGCAGGATGAAGTATTTACATGGTTTGTATCATTTTTGGAAGGGAGAACCCAAGGGATGTGGTGGCAGGGTTCTGTATTATGCCCTGTATTGTGTAATGTTTATATGGCCCCACTGGTGTAGAAATTGGATAGATGAGGTATGAAATTTTACTTTTATGCTGATGATATCCAATTGCTGATCATCTTTTGAGGAAATCAGGAAGAAGGCATGGTCATCGTGAACAACTGTTTGGGAGCTATTGGAAGTTGGTTTTGAACAAATACACTTTTCCTAAATGCAAAGAAGTCCATAAGTATCTGAATTTCATGAGTGAATCGTACCCTATGGTCTCAGCTATAACTGATGAGGATTTGTTACCCCTGTGTGAGTCAATTCACAGCTCCAGGTTTTGTGAAAAGTGGGGTCAGTAGTGTGATTTTGTTTTTTCCTACTTCGGATGATTTGTCAATTAATGCCATTTTTATCATTAGCCAGTCTAGTGGCACTGGTGGTTTCCTTAGTTTTTAGCAGAATAGACTACTGTAATTTATGGAATTTGGAGCTACCAGGGAGAAAACTAAAGAAACTCAAGTCTATGCAGAATACAGTGGCCAGGCTCATTTTATGGGTACATAAATGGGATAATGTGACCCCTCCTCTTTAGGTTATTGCACCTGTTTTTTTCATTTGGCCACAGCTACATCTCTAATTGACTTAAAAGAGGTAGCTGTGGCCCTGAAATGAAACTTTATAAAAACAAAACAAAACAAAAAGAAAATGTATTAAAATGAAAGAAACCTGAAAATGGAACAGGAAATGAAACAAAACACATATTTTCCTATGCACACCCCTAGTGGAGACTAAGGGCCCCTTTTACTAACACTTAGCAAGTGCTATCTGCCACAGCATGTAAAGAAATAACATGGACTACTGCAGCAGATAGCATGTGCAAAGTGTTTAGTAAAAGGGGACCTAAGTTGTCCAAACAGGATTGGTGAAAATGGCCATAGTTTAGGCTCTAAATTTAGGCAATGGAACTATCAGAAAAAGCCTTGGAGAAAATATGGGCTATTAGGGAGGCTTTCAGTTTTGGCAGTGAAGATTCAAGATGGATATATCTGGATAGGCTGTTCCATAGGTGTATATGGTGGGGAAGAGGGGGAGGAGGGGAGGAAGTAAAAAATGCTAGAATGTCCTTTCAGCATACAAGAAAGTAGTTTGGGATCTAAATGGTCATGTGAGATTGTAATGTACCAAAAGGTAAGTCAGAACTCATTGTCTTAAAGATCAGTAGTAGGATCATAAACGTAACCCTATGTTCACTGGTAAATAGGGGGGAGGGATCACATAGTCAGAATATCTAGCAGAAGAAATGAGTGTAACTGCTGTTCTGCACAATTTAGAGGCATTTCTAATCAGAAGTAGTAAGTCCATTTATGGGGAGCTGCAATATTCTAACTTACCGATAACAGGGGTATGCATCAGAATTGCTAATGTTGTTTTACTCAAGAATGGTCTGATATTTATTTTTATTTATTTATTTAGCTATATTTATATAGCACCTTTCACCGGGTCAAGGCAGATTACCTGGAACAAATGCAAGATACATTAAAGCATAATCTAACTCAAAAAATAAAAATAGGCCATCATCACTAATGATTTGTGTCGATCAATTTTTACATGTAAGTCAAGATAACAGCCTAGGACCTTAACGACAGGACGCAGAGAAAGTGGTTATTCCTGAATGGGAAGGGCAAGTGTGGGCATTAATGGATAGCGGGTAAGCCACATGGTTTGTAACTTAGTATGATTTAACGTTGTGGGTTTCTTTCAAGCCAATAATCAACCACAGCCAAACATTTCTTCAGGGTGGTAAGAAGAAGATTTTTGAGGTTAATATAATCTACATTTAAAGGTAGATTTTAGATAGTACATGAAGAACAGAATTGAAATGTTGAGGTTGGGATGTAGACAATTCCAGCAGTATTCTAGAAAAGGCTTTACCAAATGTGGAGCTTTTCCTAAAATATTGTTGTTCTCTTGGGCTTCCGCAGCTAATATGATGATCTTTGCAGTTTTCTGGGTCATGCTACATCTTCAATACTAGTGAATGTTTGTTCTTTTATATAGTAGCCCTCAAACTGAATTGGTGTGATTGAGATGGGAAATTTGGCTAAAATGTCAGTTACAAAGAAGAATAGGGCTTCTACAATGACTGCCATAAGGTAGCTGGATTTTCAGAAAGCTTTTGAGAAGATCCTTCATGAGAGACTTTGGCGGACATTAAAATGTCATAGGATGGGAGGTAATGTGCTATTGTAGATTGGCAACTTGTTAAAATATAGAAAACAGAGAGTATAGCTAAATGGCCAGTTTTCTCAATGGAAAAAAGTGAAGATTGGAATACCTCATGGATGTGTGCTGAGCCCACCTTAACATATTTTTAAAAACCTGGAAATAGTAACAATGAGTGAGGCAATCAAATTTGCAGACAAATTATTTATTTATTTATTTATTTAGCATTGCTTATATACTGTTTTTCACTGATTAAAGTGGTTTATATTGAAAAAGGTTAGATATTGTTACATTAAAACAGTTTTTCAACATATGTACATATAATTTTAACTTATACACAATAGTCATTGAGTTTCCTCAAGTGCAAGACTTATGTACAATATATATACAGTGGAAGCTGTTTTGTTGGTTTTTGTATGTAGATAGGTCAGGTGTGGTGGAGCATCTTTTTTCGGGGGGGGGGGGATTAGTTGGAGGTGTCAAAGCGTTCGGTGAATAGGTAAGTCTTTAGGAGTTTACAGAAAGTTGACAGGTCCGTGATGTTTCTTATGGTGTCTGGGAATGTGTTCCAAGTAGATGGGGCATACAGTTCAAATGAGCGCATGCAAGCTTGCTATGTAGATCTTCTTTTTGCATTGGAAATCATGAGGGTGTTCTTGCTGAATTGTCTTCTGGTCCTGTTGTGCTGTGATTTTTAGAGTAGGGTTTGTAGGTATGATGTAGGGGTTTGTGGGTTAGGAGGAGCGTTTTGAATTTGATGTGGCTGGTTAGAGGTAGCCACTGTATGTGTTTAAGTATGGATGTAATATGGTCATATTTTGTTGCTCCTGTAAAAGCATATGATGCGGTGTGCAGGGCAATGAATAGGGGCAACCAAGTGGATTGTTGGAGGCCTTGGTAAATGGACTTGCAATAGTCTATATGTGGGAGGATTATGGCTTGAAATGCAGATCGGAAGTCCATTGGTTCTAGTAGTGGGTGTAGGCTTTAAATCACAAGAGGACTGGGGGGCGGAGCCTGATGTCCAGCGGGTAGGACGCTTTGCGTTGAAGCTCCCGAGAGGCCTACTTAGAATCCTGACTTAATACCTATACAAATTTACTATTTCGCTCCGAGCTGACCGGGGCACCTCGGGGGGGATGGCGGCCCATAAACCAGCGCGCTTGGACTTCGGGTCTCCTTCTTCTTCTCACGGAAAACGCTCCAAAACAGAGGTGTCCTCCCCGCAGAAGATGGTCCCATTTCGTGAAAACCCCGAAATGCACCTGGAGATTTTGGAGGAAATACGCGGCGTGAAGGAATTGGTGCAGTCCAATGGAGAAGCGCTTCGAGCCATGCGAGAAGACTTTGGAGTGCTCCAGGACCGACTTGAAAGTCTTTCATTACGGCAGGACAACATGGCGGGGGTCCTCGACTCGCACGAGGTGCGCTTGGGCAAACTGGACAAGGCTGAGCGCCAGATACAGAATCTTCAAAAGGAGTTAGAAGATAGCAATAATCGAGCCCGTCGCAACAATGTGAGGCTCCTCGGAATGCCGGAGGGGGTGGAAGCAGGAGATATAAGAGAATTCTTGCTCAAAACTCTTCCCTCCTTGCTGAAGATCACTTTTCACAGAGAACTGGAAATCGATCGCGCACACCGTGTTCCTGCCCACATGGCGCTCAACCGCACGACCCCCCGGCCTATTATCTTTAGCTTGCTACGATATCAACAAGTGGAACACATTTTACATGCTGCCCGAGCGAATCATCATTTGGAATTTGAAGGTCGTAAGGTCTCCTTCTTTCCTGATTTGGCAAAGCCTACCGTTGACCGTCGGAAGAAACTCCTTGCTTTTCGCCCTCGACTTCAACAGCTACAGGCTCGCTTTGGCCTGTTGTATCCAGCGAAGCTCCGAGTGACTCTCCACAACCAAACCAGGACGTTCGAAGATCCTGATCTACTATCAACATTTTTAGACTCCAAAGAAGCAGAGCAGATGCGCTAATCCCAAATCTTGGACTCTTATCTGCCGGCTCTATCCGCCATTTTGAAGGGCCCGATGCGGCGGTCATAGCCAAGCACAGAAATAGCCTGGACTTTCTTTCTTTCTCTATATGACTTTTGTTTTTTTGGTCTCCTATCCCTTCATGATGTGTGCCTCGGTCGGATTCGGAGCACGCACAGTCCTACAGGTTATGTGTTTTTTCAATTTCGGCCTTCTCTGGGGTTTCTCCCCGCAGACACATGGTCGCCAGTAATTTTGGGGTTTTGCTTCTCCTCTACCGTACTGCGGTTTTCTTTGTTAATGTGGGGCGCTTCATTGTATTATATTAGCTTATTTTTCCTATGTCATGTGTACAGCCAGATACAGTCAGTTTGAGGGATATAGTGAAATTATGTGTGCTATCATGCTCAGAATTTTTAACTTTTCTGAATGGCCTTATGTAAAATCTTATCATTCACCGTCAAAGGCATTAATGGTCCACTCAAAGGAAAGAAAATCCTTAGCTATCTTAGCCATGTGCATGTTGATTTAGTGTTTCTTCAGGAAACGCATTTAAACTCTGCTGAAACACTGAAACTCAATGCTAAGCCTCACAGGGTAGCTGCCTATTCTCCCACCGTTTCCAAATGGTACGGGATAACCATTCTGGTTGAGAAGTCTTTGCATGCTACTGTACCTGATATTAGCGCTGACAAGGAGGGTAGATGGGCCCGTGTACACCTTGAGGTTGGAGATAGTGAATTCACGTGTATTTGCATTATGCCCCGAATGTGGACAACCCTGCTTACTATGCAAGTATTGCGCAGTTGGCCTTGGCCTCTGCCAATGCTCCATTAATACTTGGTGGCGATTTTACTCAAGTGTTCCCTCAATCTTTTCTTCTCAAACAAGGTGCTCGTTAGTTGGAAGATCCAGTACCGAGTAGACCTGTGTGGCTAGATATAGAAGCGGGCCTTTGCAAACCGATTCCTCTTACCTTTTTCCCTGGTATGACTCTCCCATCAGACTCCTACTATCTACCAATGCTTTTAGACACTTTAGGTGCCTTTAATACTCTTATGCAATCTTTAGACTCCCGACTCTGGTCAGTGCAACTTCAGCATCGCCTTCGGAGCACTAGAGTACTCCCGCCATCGGCATTCCCTACATAAGGTTGATTGGAGACTTTCCGATCTCTCGGTAGTTCACCGGGTGTAGCATCCAATTTTACTAAACCTTATGTAATGCTATAACTAGAGATACCCCTATAGTGCAGAAAGTATGGGAGAGAGAATTGCATGTGACTTTGACCTCGGAGCAATGGAGCCTTATCTGGAGTAGAGGGACACGGGTTCCCGATCCGCCTCACTCACTCAGGCCCTCTTCTTTCTAGCCCACCGGTGTTTTTACACTTCTCACAGATTAGACAAATGGAACACTACTCAGGGCAATGGTTGCTGGACACGTCCTGCGGCCATTGGTTCATTGCCTTATGTTATGCATGAATATCCCGCACTACAGTATTACTGGCGTCGGGTCTGGGGTCGTATTTAGTCTATCTCGCACTCTCAGGAGCCCCTTTCTTGGAGGATAGTGGGACTTCGCCCAATTGCGGGGATCCCCTCTCTCCCAAAAAATGGCTTATCTCCTTTCGAACTTTATGCTTGGCATTGCTATTTCCCTAATTAAGTAATACTGGAAAATTAGCTCCCATCTGAGCCCCAATGAATGGTGGAATCATGCCTGTCTTTACAGTAAATATGAACAAATACCTCGTCTGTTCGCTTCCTCCGTTCAGACTCCTTCTCATTGGTCTCAATGGAAGCTGCTCAATGACTATGTACATTTTGCTAAATGCTCTCATCTGCCTGTCTAACTTTGTATATATCTCTGTCCCATGATCATGCTGTATTGTAGAAACTCTTTTGATCGTTTGATGTATAATCACTGTTAATTGGAAGCGCTCACATGCTGATATAATCGGGTAGAGAAGAAGCATCGGGGTGGGGGGTAATGGGTTTACTTTTCCTTATTGTATACCTGTTTTGTCTCTTTTGGTGTGTTGTTTCTTTTGTTTGTTGCAAAATGAAAATAAAAGTTTAAAAAAAAAAAATCACAAGAGGACTGTGAAAAACTGTAAGAGGATTTTGAGAAACTGGGAGACTGGGCATCCAAATGGCAGATGAAATTTAATATGGACCAGTGCAAAGTTATGCACTTACAGAAGACATTATGTTTCAAGATTCTAAATTATGAATCACCAACCAGGAAAAGGATCTAGGTATTATCGTGGATAATACATTGAAACATTCTGCTGAGTGGTCAGCAGCAGCTAAGACAGCAAATAAAATGCTAGGAATCATAAGGAAAGGAATAGAGAATAAAACCGAGGATGATATAATGCCTCTGTATCACTCCATTTTGCAACTGCATTTTGAATATTGTGTGCAGTTCTGGTCACCATATATAAAAAAGGATATAGTAGAATTAGAAAATTTACAGAGAAGAACAACCAAAATGATAAAGAGAATGGGAGGATACTACTACGGGGAAAGGCTAAAATGTTAGAGCTCTTCAGCTAGAAAAAGAGAGGGGAGATATCATAGAGGTCAATAAGATAATGAGTAGAGTGGAACAGGTAAATGTAAATCAGTTGTTTACTCCTTCAAAAAAGTAGAAAGACTAGGGACATGCGATGAAACTACAATGTGGCACATTTAATTGGACAAAATCTTTTTCACTCAACGTCTAAGAAATCTTGGAATTTGTTGATGGAGGATGTAATAAAAGCTGTTAGTATAACTGGGTTTAAAATAAGTTTGGACAAGTTCATGAAGGAAAGGCCTATAAACCATTATTAAAGAGAACTGGGAAAATCCACTGTGTGCCCCCAAAATACCCCTCACAACTTCCACCCACCCTGAAAACTTCCCAACCGGGAACAACTAATTTCTCAGGCAGCTGTCCTGCTCCACCCCCAAAACTACCCTCCTGCTACCTTACAAAATGATCCGCCTCTAAAAACTACCTGCAGCTGCCCCACCAGACAACTATCCCACCACAACTACACAACTGCCCCGACATCCGACAAATTACCCCCCCACCCAAAATGAGCCCACTCCAAATGCCCCACGGTCCTACAAACTCCATCACCCCAAAAATTGTCACCATCTTGACTGCCCCACTGTCCCTTAAACCATCCTACCCCAAAATATCCCTCCCAAACTGCACCTTCACCCTGCCAACTACCCCACCCCCAAAGATTAGCTCCACACAACTTTTCCACCTCACCTTACCTTCCACCCAAAATACTCCACTACAATAGACCTACTTCTTCCAAGCTATGCCACTCCAAAAACAACTTCCCAAAACTGGTCACCACACTTAAAATCATCCCACCCCTAAAAACATACCCTCACAACTATCCAATCCCCCTGCATTCTTCCCCATCCCAAAGACCACCACCTACAACTGCCTCACCACCCTGCTAATTACCCCACCCCCAAAAGCCCCCCTTGCTACTGCCCCACCACCCCAAACAACTACCCCAACAACTGCCCAGTACCCCACAATCTACCCCCTGCAAACTTCCCCACCCCCAAAATTACCTCCCAGCATCTGATCCCACCCCCAAAAATATGCAACTCAAAAATGCCTTACTATCCTTAGCTAAACCAAACACAGGCAGAATACATGCACAGCTTACACAAAACATGCAACAGAGATACAAAGATTACAAATAATTCCCTAGCTGGGATGTACTGTCTTGTAAATCATTCACATATGTATTACATTTTCTTTACTATTATTTCTATTGTAAAAGTCAACAGATTATTTTACTGCTTTCTTATTGGTAGCTATGTATCCTAACAAATAATTCTGTGGCTATGGACAGGGCTAGATTAGCACAATAGCATGCTAAGGGACATACCTACATTCCATAGTTGGGGAGGAGGGAGGTGTCAAATATGCTCCATATGCAAACTGATTTTTTTTCAGGATTCAACTGATTTTTACTTTAATGTCTGCACATTTTTCATATTTTAAATCCTCTATATGCAGTTCTCTAATCCTCCCCCTGTGTGAGTGAGCCTGCCATTCCTGCTTCTATTTATAACTGGGCCCCTGCTCATGAGTAGTCCCTACAGCAGTATCTATGCTGTGTGACAGACAAGGGATCACACAATTCCAGGAGCAATCCAGTCACTAAGGCTGATGGAATTCATTTCAGGGTTCTTTAAATGGGGACCAGCATGTTCTGGGAGATCCTTGGCATTCAAGTTCCTTTTGCACTTCTTCCCATCTCCAGATAAATGAGGCCAGTCCAGAGTTTGTGTCCTAAACTAAGGGATTACTTAAAAACTTAGGGTCACTGATTTATAATTACTGGCAAACACCAACAAGAGTCATATTATAAGCAGTTTACTCCTTCTCTTTCCTCCACTTATTACAATTAGGTTACTTCTTTTTCCCCTTCACACAGAAAAGTACGCTTCTACTCTGAAAACTCTGTATCTGAAGCTGGATGTTAAATTCACGTTTCTCCACTTCTGTCCTAAAATTTATTATTACTCTTTATCAATGTACCTAGAGCTGGTAGTGATGCAGGCACATGTCCCAAAACCGTCCGGGATTCATTCCTGGCTCTGGTGTCATTGTTCAGTGAAGAGCTCTTGGAGTTCTCCTTTCTTTAGGGCTGGTTGCCTTTGCAGATGCAGATCCCTGGAGCTATTCTACAACTGTTTCTGGAATAGATGCTCCTTTACAATCGAGATATCTTCTTCTTGGAGTTTCTTCAGTGTCTCTTTGTTGAGACAGGGGGGTGCTGACAGGTTTTGCACAGCACTCCCTTTTCCCCTGCTCTTTATTCCTCTGATCTAATGCTGGTGGCTTCTCCTAAATTGAAGGAGGAGCTACAGTTTGGCAATTCTCAGCTGCATCCCCCACTCTTTCATGGTGCAGTGGCTATGTGAGGTCAGAGTCCTGCCTTTAACAGCACTTTAAATCAATCTTGCACTTTCCCTCTCAGAGGAGTCTTCCCAGCGAGATATGACTGGCAGAAGCAACCTCCCCAGTTTGGGAAATTGCCAGATATGATGCAGACTAGATAGTAGTATTCTCATAGGAACACTGGAGGGTGCTGCTGCCCAAAGCAGTGGCATCCATAGCCTCTATACAATGCAACTAGCAACAGAGACTGTAGATAGGATGCAGCCAATGGGATGACTATGAGTTTGGAGCAATGTAATGTACTTATCACAGAAAGGGAGGTAGTGAACTGGGGCAAGTTCATGTGTTGTACAAATTAAGATTTGTGTGTGCTAGGATATGAAAAATGAAGAGGAATATCCCCCAACCCCCCAAATGATTCAATGCATTTCTACAGGACAAGCTCTTCCAACAACATACAAACACTTATTCACAGTAACATAGCAACTATGGAACTGCACCTGTCAAACAGCCCCCACCCCCCTTTCATCACCTATGCTGATCACAGGCACACAAAGAAACAGCACAGAAGTGAAGGAGTAGCTTAATGGTTAAAGTTCTGGCCACTGGCTGCAAAGGTGCTTTCCCTGCAGCATGACCCCCGATCTGGCCTCTTAAGGCCAGGGTTGGGTTGCGGGGAATGTCCTCTGCCCCCATGTCCCTTCTACGCCCCAGGCCCACCATCCCCCACCGGCTAGGGAAACGTGTTCCACCTCCAAGGTGGAATAAGTTCCCTGTTCAGGCTGCCTGCCCTGGACGTACAAGGCCAGCATTGGAATTAGCCCTGTACGTCCGGGGCCGACGACCACCCACTTCCTACCCTAATGCTGCCCCCAAGCCTCCCCTTTCCTGCCCCGTCTACCTTCCCCATACTGGGAAGGTTGATGGGATCGGGGGATGGATGTCCCAATGGGAAGTCCAGCCCTGCAATTCGTGTCTCGGAATGACTCTGATCAGCATCTATTTGTCTTTTAGTGTAAGTGACAAGAATCATGCGCTAAAAGCAAGCACAAATGCTTACACTTGCTGTATATTATTACATACACAGATATGCAGATAAATTAATGCAAGTCCTTGTGAACTCTGCCCTCACTCTGCCCAGGCCATGCTCCCAATTACACAGGTACACTAAAAAAATTTTTTTTTAAACTGCCTCTAATGTTTCGATTGATTTTTACGTTTTTTGGTGCGCTGAATCCAAATCTGGTAACCAATTTGCTCCATCACGTACAGATGTTTTGCTACATTGGGTTAGCAGTTTGAGGTGAACGTTTCAGATTGAGTGCGATCGAGATAAAAGTTTCTTGGATGAATTCTTTATACTAATTGTTTAGTAGTTATTCAAATAAGAATAAAGAAAATTGTAACAAGGCAGCACATAAGAATAGAGTAATGTCAACAAAACACACTGTGATGGTAGCAAAATTGTCTGCACTTAAAACAGCCACATACATGTGCACAAACATTGAGCATATAAGAGTGAGGTTAGACACAAAGCAAAGCAAAGAAATGTGCAAAAAATGTTGTACAGGTATGTATGTAAGAATAGAAAACGCAAACCGCACCATTGCAATACATGAAGACAAACACCCAATGGTGTGAAAATAAAATTCTAATAAATGAGATCCGACACTGTGGTAATAACTAGCAAATTTTTATTTCAAAGTTTAGTAAAAACACGATATTTGTCAACACAGTTTAGATTTTAAAGTCATTCTTGGGTCAATCAATCTCCTGGTGGGCCCGTTTCTTCTTCCCCCGAATGCTTCTCTTGGTGCGCTGCTGTCCGGAGAGTTGACGCAACCTCTGGCTCTGTGAGCCATCACAAATACACAGCACTGCAAACTACAACTGTAGTGAACCACTCCGGAATAAAGCTGGATTACAACTGAGCAAACAAAAGGTAATAATGAACTTGCAAGAAACTGAAATTTGACAGGAACGTTCATGTCGCAACCACTGTGTTTGAGCGAGCGAACGAGGCGAGGCGAACAGGAAAGAACATGCGCCAGCGCGAGTACTGGATTTAGCCCCCCGCCTCCCAATTGTCCTGTTAATGTATAAAATGAATACAAAACACTCTAAAATATCATGAGGGAGTGTTTCTAGTTAGTTAACCATTACAACCTCTATTTTGGGCCAAGAAAATAAACTGCAGTCGGCTAAAAAGAAATTATGTGCACATTCCTTATATGGGTAAGAAATCTAATTTTGCAAGAAAACGTGACGTGATGGAACATTTTGGCTATTTTTCCTGGATTCAGCACCCCAAAATCTATAGGAATCAGTTGCAAAACTAGAGGCAGTTTTTTGGTAGTGTACCTGTGTTATTCCTACTGGCCTAAAGCAAAGTTTTAAATAGAGAAGATCAGAACTGAGATGTTGAAGTGAGAATATACATATCTCTGGCAGTATTTTAGAAAAGGCTTTCCCGAATGTGGAGTCTTTTCTAAAATATATTTGAAGACACGCAGGAGTGCACATGTTTTTGCCAACACATAAAGCCAGAGGAACCATTTTATAAATCTACACATGGGAAAAATCAACAACTTGCACCAGTAAGCACCAACACTTTCATATATAAAATAGTATCTCTCAACGTAAGAATGTACGTGGGTCATTTTGCAAACCTGTCTAGAGAAATACTGCCATTTAGCTATAGAAAGGCCGCTATCTATTTAATTTCAGTTTGTAGGGAGGAATAAGAGGGTATTGAGGATGAGAATCCATTTAATCCTCCTGTAAACTGTGGCCAAAAGGAGCACAGGAAGCATCTGTAAATCCCAACGTGGGCATTTGTGATCATACACACGCCTTCTCTATATGAAATGGGAGTTACACAGTAGATATTTGACCTGTCCAGGCCACACCCAAACCATACCCCTAAGATTCCCTCTTGCAATTTCTATATGTTAGGGAGATCCACATTTAAATTCATCCCTTTCTACAATTTCAGCTTACATGTGCACGCTGCCATTTCCATGTCTAAATGCTGGATTTTCCATGTGGAAATTGCCAATAATCTCCAAAGGACACACATTTTATGCCTGTTGGCATTTTATAAGAAGCCAGTAGTGTATGTATGTAACCACATATAAAATTACCACCATGGTGGATCCATTTTATAAACCTAGATATGATAGTGCCACCTATTAACAATTGAAGCCACATTTTCTTTAATAAAATTTTGAGAAAATAAAAATGTGGCATAGAAGAAAATTATTCTCTTAAGGTCTCATGTAAAGCTCTGGTCAAAACAAGCACTTGAATAGCCCCTGGTGCCACTGCTACATGCCCCAGTGCTAATCAGTTAGCATTGGGGTGCACTGGCGGTGTTCCAGGCTGGGACCTGTTACTAAACAGGCAGTGGCAATATTGAACTGCTGCCCAGGTAGCAACACATGGCAAAAGTCAGGCACAGGAAGCACTAGCCTAACTTTCACCACAGAAGCTAACCGAGCAGCGGCTCAATATCGCCATGGCCTGGTTAGCTTTGCAGCAATCCAGGCAGCCCAGATGTTCAAAGCTAGAGCTTGGATGTGGCCCTGGCACTGAATATCTGGGTTTAAATTTCAGAACCGGCAATTTGTTACTTTAGCAGCGTTAGCTGCCTGCACTGAATATCAGACTCACTGTTCTTAATTTCCCACATAATGGAGAGGAACAATTTGTAGAAGGTATTTGTTTGCATGTAAACACCATTTGCCCATGGAAAACCTTCTGAAAAATTGCCTCCAAAATGTGTACAGTAGACTGGAAATGTAAGAACATAAGAACATAAGATATGCCATACTGGGGCTGACCAAGGTCCATCAAACCCAGTATCCTGCTTCCAACAATAGCCAATCTAGGTCATAAGTACCTAGTAGTGTCCCCAAAAGACACAGGTTCCTCAATGCTTGGTATTGGGTCAAGCAATGATATCCCAGATCCCTTTTAATAATGGTTTATGGACCTTTCCTCCAGGAACTTGTCCAAACCTTTTTTAAACCCAGCTACACTAACAGCTTTTACTACATCCTCTGGTAACAAATTCCAGCGTTTGATTACACGAGTGAAAAAATACTTTCTCTTATTAGTCTTAAATAGTTTACCCTGTAGCTTCATTGCATGTCCCCTAGTCTTTTTATATTCTCATGATGTAGACAATCGATCTACATTTATCCGTTCCATTACATTCATTAATTTATAGACTTCTTTTTTTTTTTTTTTATTATTTTTATTCCAGTTTTGTAAAATACAAACAGATTCTGCAGTTAACAGATACATAATGGCCATAGAAAAAATAAAACATTCCTAGGACATACTTCTTAAGTAATCAAATGTAAGATCAAAGACAACACAAAGAGCAAAAGAAAAAGGAAAGAAACCCAAACCCACCCCAGCACCTCGTTGGCCTTGTGGAACCTTACATATTAGCCTATGGTAGCATCAGAAATAGAAGTAACATCAGAAATAGAAGTAACATCAGAAATAGAAGTGAAGCGATCCAGGGCTGCCCATTTAGCCTGTGACTTTCCCCTCCCCTTCAGAAAGTAGGAATGATCATAAGCTTTTTCGTATCTGCTGTAGAGGCAGACTTGATTCCACCATCTGCCCCAGTGTAGGTTCGAGGGATCCTTCCAGGAATACAAAATTTCCTTTACGGCGACTGATAGCATAAAGTTCAATACGAAAAAGTGCTTCTTGTCCAATCCCGGGATTTCTGCCAAAGACCGTAGCGCAACTATATGCCAGGACAGGGGGTAGGAGAAACCCAACATTTTCTGAATTCTTTCCCAGACGCGAGACCAAAAACCCTGAACGCAGGGGCAGTCCAGGAACATGTGACTCATTGTACCAACAACACTCTGGCAGGACCAGCATAAGGAGGACTGACCAGAGACCCATTTGGCAAGCTTTAACGGAGTGATAAAGGCCCAGTGAGCAAAAAAAAACATAGCTTGCGTAAGGGAGGCAGAGCGTGAGACTCGAACAACGGGACCCCACAGAGTGCTCCAATCATAGGAGGTTGATGGAAGGTTCACCTCGGCCTCCCAAATCTTACGAAGACCCAGGGTCTGATCGGAATGAGAGTCTCTGAAGAGAGCATAAAAGCGAGACATGCCTCCTCTCTGAAGGCAAAAATCCATTACAAGCTTGTGCAAGCCCCAGGACTCCTGAATCTCTCGGGGGTTGATCTTCAACTGAGCCAAACAGTGCCGGAGCTGAAGGTACTGGAAGAAACAGGACACAGGAAGTTTAAACTCCTCTTGAAGCATACGGAAGGATTTCCATTCGCCATCCAAAATCAAGTGGCCCACGGTCCAGACACCGCAGCGCTGCCAAGACTGCCAGGAAAAGGGGACTTTGTTGATCTTAAAGGCCGGATTGCACCAGATAGGAACATGCAGCGAGACGGGATTGTCTTGAGCAATGAGAGGGAGTAACGTTTGGAACGCTTGTTGTGTGGCAACAATTACCCTGGTCAGCCCAGGGGTCGCAGAGTGCCGCATATTCATGCATAGGTGCGCCGGACATGGAAGGAGCAGACGTTCTTCCAGGGAGAGCCAGATTGGTTTCATTGAAGGAGTGATGTCTGCCCCCCACAACCCCCCCTGCTTTAACAGCGCAGCAAGGTGGTACCAATGAAAGTCGGGGAATTGTACCCCACCCTTCTGTTTGTGTGCCTTTAGTTTCTTGAGCGCAATTCTGGGCATCTTCCCGCCCCACAAAAAGGAACTTAGGGCCCGCTCCACCTTCTTATAGACCTCAGCAGCAAAAAGAACCGGGACCATGCCGAGGATGTAATTTATTTTAGGCACAAGTACCATCTTGATCGATTCAAGCCGACCCCACCAGGTGAGATGTAGGGGCGACCATTTCGTGGTAAAGGCACGGGCAATTTCTACAATCTTCGCGGCGTTTAACTTTATAGTCTGCTCCATCGGGGCTGCAAATTGTGTTCCGAGATACTGTATGGCTGACCCCGCCCACTGGAATGAAAAGTCCTGAATCAAGCTGTGTGCCCGCTGATTCAGCGGGAAAGCCACTGACTTAGTCCAATTAACTTTGTAACCAGAAAAACAGGCGTACTGGTCAATCACTTGAAGAAGGGGAGTGACCGAAGATGGATGTAAGAAAAATAGGAGATCGTCGGCGTAGGCTGAAAGCTTGAGTTGCAGGTCGGCTATCTCGAAACCCCTAATGGACTGTTGTTGACGAATGCACAAGGCTAAAGGTTCCAGTGCCAGATTGAAGAGCAGGGGGGACATGGGACATCCTTGCCGCGTGCCTCTATGCAAAGAAAAAGGTCGGGACAATTCTTGGTTGGCAAAAATCCTAGCCCTGGGCCGGGCATACATAGGGCGAATCATGTTAACAAAACTTGCAGGGATGCCAAACCACTCCAAGACAAGGAATAGAAAAAGCCATTCAAGCCTGTCGAAGGCCTTTTCTGCGTCCAAGGATAGCCCGATAAAAGGCTGTTCGGCCTGTGCAGCCAAGTCCAGGAGGTTACATAACAGACGGGCATTATCGGTCATGGACCTCCCAGCCACAAAACCACATTGATCCGGATGAATGAGATGGTGGATGATTTTATTAAGTCGGTTAGCCAGGACCGCAGCATATAGCTTGTAGTCTGCGTTTAAAAGTGAAATGGGTCTGTAGCTGCCCACTAACTTTGGATCTTTTCCTGGCTTTTCCAAGACAACTACCGTGGCCTCTGCAAAGGCACCGGGATCCGAGCCCACTTCTTGTAGAAGCTGAAAGTATTGCAGCAGAAAAGGAGAAAGTTCCTTAGCAAACATCTGGTAGAATTCAGTCGGAATTCCATCCGGCCCCGCCGCCTTACACCCTTGTAGGCTTGCCAAAACCTCTTTAATTTCTCTCAGATCCAAAGGGTGTTCGAGGTTCGCAGCCTGTTCAAAGCCCAGTGTCGGGTGTTCAATTGATTGCAGCCAGGCTCTCATACTGGACAGGTCACTCTCCACCTCAGAGGTATATAAGGAGCTGTAGAAACTTCTAAAAATGTCAAGGATCTCCAAGTTTCCGGACTTTGGAACTTTTTTCTTGTCTAACAGAGCTACCACATATGCTTTTTCATGCCGGGGCTTCAGACTGGATGCCAACAGTTTGCCCATTTTGTTCATCTCCGTATAATAGCGTGCCTTCTGAGCAAAAGAGTGTTGCTCAACTTCCTTGCTGAGCACTGCGTTGTATTGAAATCGAAGATTCTGCAGTCTGGAGAGCACCATGGAGTTAAACTGACGATGTAATAAGCGTTCCCCGGCTCTGATCTGTTGGTCGAGGGACCGTAATTCCGCCTTCGCTTTTCTCTTAAGGGCGATATTATAGCTGGTGACCTTAGCCCTAATGGAAGCCTTGAAAGCTTCCCACCACGCCCAGGCAGATGTATCCTCTAGCCGCTTAATATCAAAATAGGCCTTTATTTCTCGCCGGGCGAATTGTCTGAAGGATTCGTCCGCCAGAAGGTGGCGCGGGAAGAACCATCCTCCGGAGGGTGACGGAGATGTGGAGACATCCAGCGTGAGCCCGATAGCGGCATGGTCGGAGACGTGGGAGCTGAGGATCTCCGCACAGGGAATAGCTGAAGTCAAGGAGCAGGACACGAGAAAGAAATCAATCCTAGAGTGGGATGTGTGTGGAAAGGAGTAGAAAGTAAAATCTCTTTCAGCAGGATGCAAAATCCTCCAAATGTCGACAAGGCCCTTTTCTTTCATAATAGACTCCAAAACTTCAAGAGCTCTGTTCCTCCGGGATCTTCTGCAGGGCTGACAGTCAATCAGCGGGTCAAGGACCAGGTTGAAATCGCCCCCTATCACAATAGGAGACGAGGCATATTCTGCTAGCACCTCTGCCAGCCCATGAAAAAAAGTAGGGTTATCGCAGTTAGGCGCGTACACATTCAGGAACACAACTTGCTGGTGCCCCACAGTAATTTGGGCACTAGCCCACCTCCCTTCGGGGTCAGCACGGAGAACTTGGGCTTGAGCTTTGACAGCCTTATTGATTAGGATAGCCACCCCATTTTTTTTTCCGAGTGCAGGAGCCTGAGCCACTAAGTTGTACTTGCCAGTGCCCAGTTTTGCCGTTTCCACAGTAGACAAATGTGTTTCCTGCAACATTACCAGATCAGCTCCCTGTTTATGACAATAAGCAAGGATCTTTTTACGTTTAGCTGGGAGTTTAATGCCCTTCACATTCAGGGACAGGACTTTAAGGGAAAGCATTTAAGTAGTCATACTGGAGAGCCCACAAGCCCCGGATCGCTTCAAGCAGATAGGCCTGTATCAAAAGGAAAACTAACAGAGGCCAATGAGGTGCTATACAAGGCATTACCCTATAAAGACTATCAATAAGGTGAGCCAACATAGGTGCACAAGGGGCAAAACCGGCATCCCATCTCTTAAACCACTAATAGAGTGCGAGTAGAACATTCAGAGGGGGTGAGGTAGGACAAGAGCATTAAACAGGGCAGTAGTACCCCAAAAGCAACTATACCACCACTAGTCCCTCAAGTAAAACCCATCGAATCTTCCCACAGCCTCAAAGAATAGTATATGGGAAATTTGAGGAGGACTGAGAGATACAGAGTGAATGTACATGCCCCAACTCCCTCCCGATAAGCAATACATGGAGGACAAATAACTGGCAGGGAGAGAATATACCAACTCACACCTCCAGAGGGAAGGAGACTCCAAGTAGTACGTGGAGAGGGGAAAGGCACCAAAAAACAGAAAATCAGAAGAAAATGAGTCCCAAAAGTCACTGCATTTGCAGGGCTTCCTGTTCTTCGAGGAAGAGGAGAGCTTCAGCCGGATCATCAAACGCTCTGGAGCTGTTGTTAAGAGTGACCCTCAGGCGCGCAGGATAAAAGAGGCCGAACTTCGCTTGGAGACGCTGAAGCCGGGGTCTGAGAGTGAGGAACTGCCGACGTTTGTCCGCTGTAGCCTTGCAAACATCCGGGTAGAAGGAGAGCTTATGGCCTTCAAATTCCCACGCGGCCTGTCTTTTGGCCGCGGACAGGATTTGCATAGCATGCTGGTGGTGGAGCAGGCAGAATATGATCGGGCGAGGAAATTTCCCATTCACAGGCCGCAGGGACGGCACTCTGTGCGCGCGCGCTCGATGTCAAGTAGGCCCGCGAATTTTACGTTGAGCAGCGAGGGGAGAAGCTTTGCCAAGAACGCGAAGATATCTGGGCCCTCAGCACCTTCGGGCAGACCCACCAGCCGGATGTTGTTTCTCCGGTTGCGGATGCTTAGATCCTCAAGCTGTAGTTCAAGGCGCTCCACGCGTTTACAGAGTTTAGGTACTGGCGCCAGTATCTCTTTATGCGCCGCGATCGTCTTTTCGGCCTTCTCAAGACGCTCCAATAAGATTTGGTAGCATGCTTTCATTTCTCCGAGCTCTGTCTGCACCCGGACCAATGCATCGCCGTTAGCCAGCACCAAGTCTTTAACCGCCCGAATTTCCAACAGAAGCTCCTTCATGCCGTCTCCTGCTTCCCGTGGGGTCGCCATCTTTTGAGGGGAAAGGGGGTCGGATTTCGCCCTTTTCGACCCTGCATTTACCGCCGCGGCGAAGTCCAGCTTAGTCGGCTTTCCCCCTGCCATAAAGCTAAAGGTACTAGGCACCAAACCAGGAGCTTTGAGTGTCTAGGTAGAGCAAACAACACTCTGTTAACAGGATTCCCGTCGAGGGATACCGGAGCTCACAAATTAAGCAGCCACCTTGCTTCCCCGCAGGCTCCGCCTCCTTAATTTATAGACTTCTATCATATCTCCCCTCAGCCATCTCTTTTCCAGGTTGAAGAGCCCTAAACTTTTTAGCCTCTCTTCATAGGAGTATCCTTCCGTTCCCTTTACCATTTTGGTGGCTCTTCTCTGTACCTTTTCTAATAACGCTAATAACACTACAGTATATCCTTTTTAAGATACGGCGACCAGAATTGCACACAATATTCAAGGTGTGGTCGCACCATGGAATAATACAGAGGCATTATAATATCCTTTGTTTTTTTTTCCATTCCTTTCCTTATGATACCTAGCATTCTATTTGCTCTCTTGGCCACTGTTGCACACTGGACAGAGGGTTTCAATATGTTATCCACAAGGACGCCTAAATCTTTTTCCTGGATTATTGTTCCCAATGTGGAACCTTGCATCGTGTAACCATAGTTTGGGCTGTTCTTTCCTAGGTGCATAACTTTGCACTTGTTTAAATTTCATCTGCCATTTGGATGGCTAGTTTTCCAATTTATCAAGATCCTCTTGCAATTTTCCACAATCGATATGGGTTTTAACAACTTTAAATAGTTTTGTGTCATCTGCAAATTTGATAACCTCACTCGTTATTCCCTTTTCCAGGTCATTTATGAATATGTTAAAAAGCAGTGGACCCAGCATAGATCCCTCCACTATTCACCTTTCTCCATTGGGAAAATTGGCCATTTAGCCCTACCCTCTGCTTTCTATCTTTTAATCAATTCCTGATCCACAATAATACACTATCCCATGATTTTTAATTTTTGCCAAGAGTCTCTGATGAGGGACCTTGTCAAAGGCTTTCTGAAAGTCCAAATACACTATGTCAACTGACTCACCTTTGTCTACTTGTTTATTCATACCTTCTAAAAAATATAACAGGTTAGTAAGACAAGATCTTCCTTGTCTAAAGTGATGAGTAATTTTGTTCTTCATGATGGTTTCTACCATTTTTCCCAGTACTGACGTCAGGCACACCGGTCTGTAGTTTCCTGGATCAATCCTGGAACCCTTTTTCAAAAAATTGGAGTTACATTGGCGATCCTCCAGTCTTCAGGTATTACAAATGATTTTAATAATCCTTCACAGATTACTAATAACAGGTCTGCAATCTCATATTTACTACTACTACTATTACTGAGCATTTATAAAGCGCTACCAGATGCACACAGCGCTGTAAATAAAAAAGACAAAAATAGACAGTCCCTGCCCAAAAGAGCTTACATCTAAAAAAGACAAAACAAAGAAGGTGAAGGACGAGGAAAGAGGAAAGAACAAAGGCAAAGGAAGGATAACAGGAGAAACAAGACAAGGGAACCAGGTGAGAACAAGGGAAAAGAAAAGCAACAGGTGAAAACAAGACAAGGAAAGAGGAGAACAGGTAAGTTATGAACCAAAGGCAGAAGCAAAGTGATGAGCTTTCAACCTGGATTTGAAGAGGGTCAAAGAAGATGCCTGAGGTATAGACAGAGGAAGTCTATTCCAGGCATAGGGTGCTGAAAGTGAAAAGAGTGAAGCTTGGAGTTAGCAACAGAGGAGAAAGGCATAGCAAGAAGCAGTTGGCTAGAAGAGTGGAGTTCACGAGGGGGGATATAAGGAGAAATGAGAGAAGAAAGATAAAGAGGAGCTGCAGAATGAATGCATTTATAGGTCAGTAGGAGAAGTTTGAACTGGATGCGGAAATGGATAGAGAGCCAGTGAAGAGATCTGAGGAGAGGAGTGATATGGGCAAAATGAGGTTGGCTGAAGATCAAACGAGCAGCAGAGTGCTGAATAGACTGAAGGGGTAAAAGATGACTCAGTGGAAGACCAGCAAGGAGCAGGTTCCAGTAATCAAGGTGAGAGGTGATAAGTGAATGGATGAGCATTTTAGTAGTATGTTTTGAAAGAAAAGGGTGGATTTTGCCAATATTAAAAAGAAAGAAGCGGCAGGACTTGTTGACCAGGTGAATATGTGTGGAGAATGAGAGTGAAGAGTCAAAAATAACACCTAAATTGCGAGCTGAGGGAACAGGATAGAGAACAGATCCATTCACAGAGACTGAAAAAGGAAGAGGAAGGGAAATTTTAGGGGAAAAGATGAGAAGTTCGGTCTCGGCCATGTTCAATTTCAAGCGGCGATGAAACATCCAATCAGCAATAGCAAAAAGGCAATTAGAGATCCGGGTCTGGATTGAAGAAGAGAGATCAGGAGTAGAGAGGTAGATCTGGGAATCATCAGCATAGAGATGGTACTGAAAACCATGGGAGGAGATGAGCGCACCAAGGGACTGGGTATAGAGAAAGAACAGGAGCGGACCCAAGACAGAACCCTGAGGTACACCAACAGGGAGTGGAGTAGCAGAGGAGGAGGAGCCACTACAACACACACTGAATGAGTGATGGGAGAGATAGGAGGAGAACCAGGAAAGAACAGAGTCCCTAAAGCCATGCGAGAACAAAATGTCAAGGAGAAGATCATGATCAACAGTGTCAAAAGCAGCAGATTGGTCAAGAAGAATAAGGACCGAGTAAAGGCCTTTAGATTTTGCCAGGAACAAGTCTCTCGAGACTTTGACAAGGGCCATTTCAGTAGAGTACAAAGGATGAAAGCCAGACTGTAAGGGATCCAGGAGGGCTTGAAAGGAAAGGAAGTCAAGGCAGCGGTGGTGAACCGCATGCTCTAACAGTTTAGAAATAAAGGGAAGGAGGGAGATGGGACAATAATTAGAAGGACAGGAGGGATCAAGTGAGGGTTTCTTAAGGAGAGGTGTGACCACAGCATGCTTGAAGTCAACAGGGACAATTGCAGTGGAGAGCGAGAGGTTGAAAATATGAGAGATGGAGGGAACAAGAGTAGCAGAGATGGGTGACAGGAGACGGGTGGGGATAGGATCAGAGGAGCAGGTGGTAAGTTTGGAGGACGAGAGAAGGTAAGCAGTTTCCTCCTCAGAAATCAAAGGAAAGGAAGAGAGGGTAGGATGGGAAGGGGGGGGGGAGTGGAAGAGAGAAAGGGGAGGAGGGAAATTAGCAGACTTAGTGGGGAATTAGAAGATGATTTTGTGGATTTTATCATGGAAATAATCAGCCAGGGTTTGGGCAGGAAGGGAGGGAGGGACTAGAGGTGGAGGCACTTTAAGGAGAGAGTTGAGAGTAGTGAAGAGACGGCGAGGATCAGAGGCAAGCAAATTAGTAAGGTGGACATAAAAGTCCTGCTTGGCAAGAGCTGAGGCAGACTGGAAGGAGAAAAGCAAAAATTTGACATGAAGGAAATCTTCAGAAGAGTGGGATTTGAGCCAGGCACATTCAGCAGAGTGGGCACAGGAGCGAAGATAGTGAATGGAGGGTGAGAGCCAAGGCTGTGGTACAGAACGACTCACAGGATGAGGGGTGGGTGGTGCGAGAACATCCAGAGCCGAGGAGAGAGCAGATGACAAAGTAGAAGAGAGAGATGGAGAAATGGTGGAAGAGAGAGCCAGGGGATCAATAGCAAGAAGGTTCATAAATAAGGTGGAAGAGATAGGATGAGGCTGAGGCAGAAGGAGGTGAAGATTAAAGCTAAGATGGTGATGATCAGATAAAGGAAGAACTGAGCTATGAAAGTTAGAGGGTGAGGAGCAAGAGAAAAATATCAGGTCAAGACAACACCCTTGGATGTATACCATCTGGTCATGGTGATTTGCTACTCTTCAGTTTATCAAATAGTTGTATTACATCTTCCTGGTGTATCGATATTTCTTTCAATTCTTCTGCAGTATCACCTTTAAATACCACGTCAGTCATGGGTAACATCCCTACATCTTCCTCAGTAAAGACCAAAGCAAAGAATTCATTCAGTCTCTCCGCTATAGCCTTGTCTCCTCTTACTGCTCCTTTTATCCCTGTATCATCTAATGGTCCAACTGACTCTCTCACAGGTTTTTTGCTACAAATGTACTTGAAAAGTCTTTATTACGCATTTTTGCTTCCACAGCAAGTTTCTTCTCAAATTCTCCCTTTGCCTGCCTTATCAGTGCCTTGCATTTAACTTGCCAGTGCTTGTGCTGTTTCCCGTTTTTGTCATTTGGCTCTTTTTTCCATTTCCTGAAAGATACATTTTTTAGCAACAACTGCCTCTTTGACCTCACCTTTAAACCATGCTGGAGTTTTTTTGGACTTCCTTCCACTTTTATTAAAGTGTGGAATACAGCTGGTCTGGGCTTTCAAGACTGTATTTTTAAACAACATCCAAGCTTGATGTAAGTCTTTAACCTTTGCAACTGCTCCTTTTAGTTTTTTCTTAACCATTTTCCTCATTTTATCATAGTCTCCCTTTTGAAATTTAAAAGGTAGTATTGTGGATTTCCTTACCATCCCTCCTCCATTAATTAAATCAAATGCGATCATGCCAAGGATGAGCAAAAACAAGATGGAAAATTACATTACATTGACCTCCCCTGCACTGCAGGAATCCACTCTCTCTCTGCTTTGCAGTCTTTGCCTTTGAGTCAATGCAGATTCCTGGTGACCCAGCAGCCCTTGGGTTTTCTCGGCAAGGTATGATTGGAAGTAGACTACTCGGCCTTCTTTTCATGATTATGGAGTGTAAAGTGAATTTGTCCAAGGCCACAAGGAGTGGCAGTGAGAATCAAACCCTGGTTGTGTGGTTACCAGGCCACTGCTCTAATTAGTAGGCTGCTCCTCCACACCCTGCATGCAATGTATGTGTATTTTTCACACCTTTACACAGCATATATGCATTTACCATTGGAGAGAACAGATTAGAGGTTCTGAAGGGCATTGTATGCTTACACAAATGCTAGAATCATATAAAAGTTAAAACTCCCTTTAATTGTATTTCCCTTTCAGTGATGATCCGAAGGGGTCGTTTTGGGTGCAGCACTAAGACATGAGCCTAAGGAACCAGAATCATTCATTGGATGTCCTGAAAGGGCAGCACAAATATGCATTTTTGAGCAAGATGGAGAGTGGACAAGAGATAGATGCAGCAATTTATGTCATAGGTTTTGCAAGAGCATCGCAATTATCTCAGATCGTTTGTTCAGCATTACAACTTAAACACATTATCTCTAACTTAAATGAGTCCTTCATTAATTTTGTTAAGTAGAACCATGTCAACTCCATTTATCACACATCCTGAGAATCGCATACTTATAAGTGGATTATAAATTTAACTTTGAGAAGTAAAATTATAAGGGTCCCTTTTACTAAAGTGCATTATGCAGTTAATGTATGTTAGGTGCTACCACATCATGGTAATTGTCAGGGCATAAGCAGTATATGCCCGACAGTTACTGTGCAGGCAAGCCCCTTGGTGTATGTTTTGGTCCTTGGCAATTATTGCGGGTGCGCCTACTGAAGTGGCAGTAGATACAGCCGCTGTAGATGGAAACATTGGGGATTAGCATGATCTACTGATGCCCGTAGTATCTGCAATGTGCAGTCAATGCCCACTCTTTACCACAGCCCACACAGACCCTACCCCATCGTACAATATACAGACAATGTGCATTTCATCATGCAGTGTTTGTCCCGCCTGCATGATAACAAGTGCTGCAGGTCTGTGGAAGTGGTTAACATGCACTGAAATGTGCATTGATTTTGACTCAAAATGTATATTAGGGGCAAAAAAAACCCACTGCACTTTAGTAAAAGGGATTCTCAGATAGGTTTTTTAAGTAGTATTATGCAATAATTATCCCCTCAGGCTTAAAAACTTTGATAGATGAAGAGTTTAAGTCTGTGTGGTTAGATGTAATGCCATACCTTGAATTTTAGTTCAGAACCAAAATGCATTTATTCTGCCTCTTCTAAACATAGAACAATATCTAATGTAAAGATAACTTTGGATAAAACTAAGCATGCACTTTATGAATGCAAAGCAGCCTTAATTTATGCATATGAAGTGAGAATAGTCTTATGAATAGCTATTAACACTGACCCTACAAGACATGACTCAGGAAGGAGACTAATGTGCAATAAGGCAAATGATTGTGACGGATACATTTCTGAAAATCTCCCTCTGATATGTTTCTTACAGCTTTTCATACTAACCTCCAGAGTCTCTAGCTCATGAAAAAAAAATTCAAAGATCTATTTCTAAATTTAAATCATTTATGTAGGTATCAAACTAATTATTTGCCAATTGAGTTATTTTCGGTTGCTGTTTAGATGGAAACATGGTATACCTGCATACTGTACTCATGGAAGATAATTTGATAACAGGTTTCTTATATATGAAAGCCACACAGGTGCCTATTTTAAAAAGGCACGTGGAGCCCGCTTCTCATAGGGGCACGTCTGGGTCATCCGGATGGCCCAAGGCCAGATGGGCCTGTTTGGACCCAATTCTGTTCTCCGAGGCCCATTCTGATTTGGACGTCCCCCGCATGTCCGGGTGCCCAGAATCAGAATGTGCATTGGTTGCACCTGATCCTGATCCCGCAGGGGCTTGATGTGCCCATAGGAACAGAATCAGGAACAGAGCCTAGACGTCCAACAAACTCCTTGGCTAGCCCAGCCAGGCTCCTGCATGGAGCTGTGGTGCCATGGTGTCATGTTGCTGTGGCACCGCAGCTCCATGCAGGAGCCATGATCCCCAGCAGAACTCCACAAACTGCTTTCCCTGCAGCCTGACTCCTAATTGGGCCTGCTGTGGCTAGGATCAGGCTGTGGGGAACCCCCTCCACCGCCTCACTGCCTTTCCAGGCCCAGGCCATCCATTGTCCTCCCTCCATGGGTACTTATCCCACCTCCATAGTAGAATAAGTCCCTGTGCAAATGGCTGACCTCGGATGTACAGGACCAGCTTCATAATTGGCCCTGTATGTCTGGGATCTTGGCATCACCCACAGCCCTCCCTTCCCCATCTGTGCCCCACCCCCACCGCCCACAAACAGAACTCCCCGCACAGCTCAGATCTACGTGCAGGGAGATTTGTTTCCCCAATGCTGGCCAGGCGAATAGTGGATCTGGACGTCTGGATTGGACGTCCAGACCCGCTATTCACTGAACAGAATAGATCCCCATGTGTCTATCAGGAATGTAATAAAGCCTGGCATAGAATAGCAAAAGAAATACCTAATAATTGAAATGTGAAACAGCCATGACAGAAACATCTTTAATAATTATAATGTTTGTCATAAATTCCAGAATTTGAGAGTTCTAAAATTTCATGGTATAGTGTACATTGTGATAAGGAAGCTTATCATAGCTCAGGAAGAAGCTATAGGAAAAGTGAAGTGACTCTGAACAAGCAACCTGTCAGTTCTGGTAGAAATAAGAAAACAGAATTTTCCCATAAAAGACTATCAGTCCCAGAATGCACCAGGTTTCCAACAGCCATTAGAGGAGCTGAAGTGGGGAAACGTGTGTTCAATCAGGAGGGCTATGAGGTAATCCCTAAGCACTCATCTCAAAGGGCAGGGCCTGATTCAGCACAGCTGTGCTGTGTTAGGGAGGAACACTCATCTAAGCAGAATAAAGGTAGAGTTTATTCTACAGAGAATCAGCTTGAGCTTGATCATCTTCATCATCAGAAGGATCATCAGAAGCAGAAGCCAAACCGGAAGGACAGAGAGGGAAAGAAACCCTTTGGAAGAAAGAGGAGAAAAGCCTTTGAGAGGTATAGAAGAGTCCAGAGCAGTACGTACACTGGGAGGCATTCCAAGGGCCAGCATACACCATTGGACTGGGGAAAGCCAGAGGAATGGTGCTGCAGAGCTAGGAATCTCCAGACGGTACCTGTGAGGGAGACGGCTGCACGTGGAAGGGACCCTAAGACCCGTGCCAGAAGGTATGTGAAGAGAGATCCAGTGTCCAGGGATCTGGATTGGAAGGCTGGACATAAGAACTGGACTACATACTGGCCAGGCTATATAGAGAGGAACTCTAACAGCAATGGAAGCTCAGGTATGAACACTGATCTATGCCCTAGCTATAACCTTGAAAGACAGCAGGGAAACAAGTATTCTCCTGAAAGTGCTCCATTGGGAGATTCATCTGTGCCAATCCATGATATTGAACCCATGCTTGTTGAAGAAGAGGGGGTGATAGCAGATGAAGAATCTGTTTACATGGACTGCTCTCTGTCTAAACTCCTTTGGTGATTTTCTCTTATAAAGTACAGCAACCATCACAAAGAAATACAAACTTGTTCTTTAATCTACTCAGAAAAGCTCCTGGGTAGGATTTTTAGCCACACATTAGAAAGCAAGCCAGCTAAGGGGTTTCAGCTGGATAACTGCTAGCAATTGAGCCTTACCTAATTGCTTGTGAGCTCTGAGAGAATCACTTCTGAATCTATGTGGGAAGATATAAGAAGTTAACCTGAAAAGAACAGTTTTTTCTCTTCTTTGTGGCTTTTTGTTTGTTGTTTGATACATTGCTAAGAGAATATTAGCTAAAGCCTACAGAAAAGACCAGTTTGTTGCCAACCAGGTCTTATTTCTTTTGCTTTGATTGCCTGACAAGTTCAAATGTTGTTTCCTGATTTTGTTTTTCCAAGTTTAACACTGAAAGCAAGTAACCTGATTTATGAGCTACCAAGCATATCTGTGTTGGGAGAAATAACCCCATAAATAAATATCTTATTGGCTTTACCCAAAAGCACAACTAATTATTGTGAACAGCTGTGTCTGGTGTGAATGAACTGCATTGCCCACAATCCCTTGCAAATCATATAGATATATGCACTTGCCAAGACTGTGAAGATTCTCACCCAGGCAGCCGTCTGACAACATACATTATAATCCTTCTGAAGCTTGAAAAGATATACAGTACAGTGTACTGTAGAATGAACTTGGGATCCTTTTAATAAAGGGAATTAAAGTTTTACAGTTACTGTATCACACTTGAGTGCCCAAATTGCAACACGGTAAATGCAAAGTCTCGTTGGTAACTGTTGGAGTTATTCCTAATAGTTTCCCATGCACTTACCACAGAGGAAAACCCTTTTTCTGTCAACAAGCAGAATTGGTTTTGTCCTTGTACCAAGTATGAACGAAAAAGTCAATGTTTTGTCACCCATTCAAAGTGTCCTGTCTGCTTGGTCATTGGCGTGTGCTGAAGCTCGCATTAACAGCAAGCACATCATAGTAAACATGCCCCTAGGAGTTCCCTTTGCTCTCTGGTACTACATTGTGCATCTCGGCAGTCATCATTCACAAGAAATATGGTCAAGATACAAGATAATTCTTCATATCAGCCATCTAGAACTCAGAGCAATATTCTATACTCCCAGAGTCTTCATACACAAACTTCAGAATTCTTGTATACTGATTCAGTCAGGTAGCAATTTTTATTCTGTTAACAAACATGTGGGCATGGTTTCTCTCCAATTCTGTTGAGAGGCAATCCGGATATGGGATTACACTAGCAAATTGTATTCAGATGTAGTCTACCTTCATCCCAGGTCCCATGAATCAATTAGCGCATCGGCTCAGCAGAGTGTTTCATCCTCATTCATGCACTCTCAATCCGACTTTGCAACATTCCCGCTTCAAAAATGAGGAATTTCTCAGGTCAGCCTTTTAGCTAGCGAGAAAAATGCAAAATGTCCTCTCTGCTCCTTTGTACCATCGAGTAACTCCAGATGCTCTAGTGGTTCAGTGAGCTTGGATACAGTATTTTTCTATGCTTATCCTCCCAAATCATCTTATCCTAAGAGTTCTGCACAAATTCCAGCACAGCCAAGTTACTCTGCTTCTAATATTCTTACTGACCTTGGCAGAACTGGTTTCCCTGTCTTCGCAAATTGGCAATCCTTCCATCTCCAAAGCTATTCCAGTTCCCAGAGTTAATAACTCAGCAAGAGGGCTATCTCTTTCCTCCAGACCTGAAGTCCAAACCCTCACAGCCTATAAATTAAAACCTCCATAATATCAGTATTTGATACACAACAGTGAATTGAAAACATTTTAATAGGTGCCAGATAACCTTCTACTAGAAAGACATATGCCATCAAATGAAAATTCCCCTTATGGTGCTTTAATAATGACCATGACCCCATCTGATGACTTCCTACAAATATACTATAGTACAGTACCTGTATCATTTATACTCTCTTGGTCTTTAAACTTCCTCGATAAGAATATATCTGACTGCTCTGTCAGATTACCATGACTCGCTATATAAACTTCCGCTGACACTCTCTCATATCCTTTCCTGTTTCATGAAAGGTCTTCTTCATGCTAAACCTCCAGGCCTGATGTAAACTCTTGGCCTTTGCAGTTGTTCCTTTTAGATTTTTTCTAACCATTTTCTACATTTTTTCATTGTTTTCCTTTTGAGTGTTAAATGCTAGCAGAGTAGATTTCCTTACTGCCCTTCTTCCAATTATTGAATCAAATGAGATAATGATCACTATTGCCAAGTGGCTCTAACACCATCACCTCTTGCATCAGATCCTGTACTCCACTAAATACTAGCTCTAAAATAGCTCCCCATCATGTTCTTGAACTATTTATTTTATCTGGAAACTTTAAATTCCTAGCTCATTTACCCAGTCAGTACTAGGGTAATTGAAATCATCCATTATTACTGGATTTGCTTCTCAAGATCAAGAAACATAGTCTTAAAATGGGCCTGCATCTTAAAGTAAAGAAGACAAAGATCATGACAATTGGCAAAATCAATAAGTTCATCGTTGATGGAGAAGAAATTGAAATAGTTAACAACTTTAACCTGCTTGGATCAATAATCAAAAAAGAAATGATAAACAGTCTAGAAATCTGATGACGGATTGCTCTTGGTAGAATGGCTATAAAGGACCTAGACAAGATTCTCACGAGCAGAGATGTCTCCCTCCATACAAAGATTTGATTTGTCCAAGCCATGGTATTTTCAATAACATCACATGAATGCAAAACTTGGACATTGAAAAAGATAGCTAGGAAGAAAATTGATGCTTTTGTATTATGGTATACCTAGGACCATCCGAAGAACAAACCAGTCAGCACTAGAGGAGGTCAACCTAAGCTTTCTTTAGAGGCTCAGAAGACAATACTTCAACTTTTATACTTTGGACACATCATGCTAAGAGAGAGATCATTAGAGAAAAACATTATGCTTGGCAAAAATGAAGGTCAGTGCAAAAGAGGAAGACCAACAATGAGATGGATCAATAAAGTAACAGCAGCTATAGATGCCACTTGTAAACGGGGGTGCTGGTCGTGAAAGTCCATAGTCTTAGCAAAGGCAAAATATTATTATGACTTGCAAAGGATTGTGGGGGATGTAGTTCATTCATACCAGAATCAGCCGTTCACAAAATAATGAGTTGTGATGCTCGAGTGTAAGCAAAGAAAAACAGATTTTATTCATGGGGTTAATTCTCCCACACAGGTTTACTTGGTAACACAAAAGGACACTTGCTTCAAGTATTGTACTCAGGAAAAACAAAACATGTTATAAGGTAACTGAACTTCTTAAGCAATATATCAATAAATACCTTGATGGGAAACAGAAAAGGTCTTTTTGATGGCTCCTGCTAATGACCTTCTTAGCAGTGCTCCAAAAGGCAAAAACAAACCCAAAAGTAACAAAAAAACTGTTCTTTATCAAGGATAACTTTCTTCTATTCACACACACAAGAAAGAAGTTTCCTTCTAGAGCTCACGTGCACTTGTGCCTGGCTCAATTACAAATAATTAGCCAGCTGCAAACCCCTTTACTGGTTCACTCGCTCTTCGTGGCTCAATCCTACCCTAAAGCTTTCTTGCAGAGACTTTTCTGGGTAGATAAATGAACAAGTTACAGTTCCTTTTGGTGGTTGTTGTATTAGTGAGAAACTACTTTAAAACAGCAGCCTAGACAGAGAGCAGTCCATGTATTCCAACTGATCATTTGATATATCTCCTTCTTCCTCAAATATCATGGAATCAATATCATGGTCTGGCTCAGAGGAATTCCTTAATTGATCACTCTCAGGATAATATTTGTTTCCCTGCTGTCTTCCAGATGAAGAGCTAGGGCATAGATCAAAGTTCATACCTGAGCTACCCTTGCTGTTAGGTTTCCTCTCCTGGTATCCTGGCCAGTAAGTAGTCCAGCTTTTATGTCCAGCCTTCCAATCAAGATCCCTGGACACTGGGTCTCTCTTCACATACCTTCTTGCACCGGTCTTAGGGCCCCTTCCAAATGCAGCCGTCTCCCTCAAAGGTGCCGTTTGGGAGTTCCTGGCTCTATAACCCCAATCCTCTGGCTTCCTCCAGTCCAAAGGAGTATGCTTGCCTCTGGAATCACACCCAACACACGTACTGCTGTGGCCTCCTTCTCTAGACCTCCAAGATGTCTTTCTGGTCTTCCTTCTGCGTTGCTTCTGCTGTTGTAGTCCTCTCTCTTCTTTATCCAATGGCTTCTGCTTCTGTCTCTCCCTGTTCTGTCTCTGTGTAGAATATCTTTTACTTTTAAAGTGCTTAGAGGGACACTCCACCCTAGCACAGCCCAGGTGTGCTGAATCAAGCCCTGCCCTTGGAGATGAGTGATTGGGGATTACCTCATAGCTCTCCTGATTGAACACACGTTTCCCCACTTCATCCCTCCTAGAGGCTGTTTGTAACCTGGTGCATTCTGGGACTGGTAGTCTTTTATGAAAACATTCTGTTTTAGTATTTCTACCAGCAAAGACAGGTTGCTTGTTCAGAGCCAATTCATCTCTTTTATAGTTCCCTCCTGAACTATGATAAGCTTCCTTATCACACACTCAATCAACAATGAGCCACCTGACTGAAGACCAAACACAGTTTAGGACATCTATCCAGAGGGTTGCCATGAGTTTGCACTGACTCAACAGCACTTAATAACAACAACAACAACATTATTTTGGGGTTGCCAATTTTCTTAGCTTCTCTAATTTATGTTAGCATTTCATTGTCTGCCTGTTCATTCTGACCAGATGAATGGTAGTGCACACCCACTGCTATTATTTTCCTTATCTTACATGGAATTTGTATCTATGGTTCTACAGTGTATTTTGTATCCTGCAGAACTTTTGACTCAATGTCCTCTTTAACATATACTGTAATGCCACTCCTACGTCAATTTGATCTACTCTATCATTGCAATATAACTTGTACCCTGGTATCACAGTCTCCCCCTAGGTCTCTGAGATGCCAATTGTGTCTACCTCTTCATTCTGTTCTACGTATTCTATCTCTGCCATCTTATCATTTAGACTTCCAGAAGTTGTATGCAGGCATTTCAAAGTATGTTTTTGTTATTCTTTCCAACCCAATGGAAGTTGGAAAGAATTATATAAAAGGGGTCAAGAATATCTGTCTGTCTGTCTGGGGGCAAAATAACTCTTTGAAAATTTAATAGAATAGGATGAATCTTCACATGTGGGAAAAACTGATGGGAAAACACATCAAAATCAAATTTGAAAATGAGCAAAATCTGGCCAGAGAAATTACTCCCTCCCCCAAAAAAGTATATATATATTCTCATATAGTCCTATGGGAGAACCTTGCATACAATGAAACCAATGGTTAGGGACTTGCTCCTTTCAAACACCCTTTACCTAATCTCTACTCCACCAACTCCCCAAAGTCCACAAACTACTTTCCCCAAAAAAAACAATGTCCTTCACCTCGCAACCTACCCCACCGGGAAAACAAATCCTTCCTGCATCTGCCCCACCAACCTGTCACTGCCCCACCTCCAAAAACTATCCCCATTACTGTCCCACCACCATACAAAATGTACCACCCCAAAAACTACCCCACCTCGATTGCACCACCTCCCACAAACTATCCCACCCCCAAAAGCCATCTTCTGCAACTGCCCAATCTCTACATAAACTATCTCCCCCACCTGCAAACTGCCCACCACCCAGTATACTACCCCAACCCCAAAAACTACCTCTCTGTGACTGTCCAACTACCATATAAAATGCACCACCCCCACTCCAACTGCCTCGTTGCCCCACAATCTACCCTCACCTTACAATCTACCCTCTCAACTGCCCCACCTCCCTGAAAACTACCCCTACTTCAAAAAAAACACCACCCACAACTGCCCTCCACTTCACAAACTACCCCTGCCAAAAAACTACCCCTTCAACTTCCCCACTGTCCAAAAATTACTCCACCCCAAATACAAGCCCCACAAATGTCCCACTACCCTACAAACTATCCAAACCCCACCCCAAAATGTTCTCCCTGTAACTGCAACACTGTCCTGCAAACTACCCCCATTTATAAAATGAGCTCCCTGCATCTGCCCCCCCTCCTAAAATTATGTATCTCAGAAATGCTCCACCATTCCAGCTACCCCAAATTCAGGCACAACAAATGCACAACACACACAGAACATACAACAGAGATTAATGGATTACTAATAGTCCTCTAGCTGGGAAGTACTACATCTACAATTTATTCACATATGTATTTCATCTTCTGTGCTTTTATTTCTACTGTGAAAGCTCAGTGAAGTTAACAGAATTATTTGCCACTATGTGTACTGGAAAATAATTCTGTTGTCATGACCAGGGCTATATTAACAAACTGGCAAGCTAGGAACATAGCTGGGTTGCAAGGTTTAGGGAGTCTTGTGAAATACATTCCATATTCAGGAAGTTAGGATTAATAATTGTTTTTTTCATGATTCTACTGATTTTTGGATTATTTCTGGAAGCTAGAAGAATGGCACACATTCTGCACATTTTTGAGGGGCATGGTTCTTCTCAAGACGGCTGTGTGAAGGTAGTGCTTGTTCCCTGGATCCATGCCAAAGAGAAAGAGCAAGGCTAAGATGTTCCCCGCTGAGACTTAACCAGCAGTTCCCAGTCCGATGGACCATTTTGTGGAAGTCACTGAAGCTGCCAAGTGGGAGATTCAAACAGGCATTGCAGTGTAACGATTGGAGGAATTGGCTCTGCCTTTGGATCTGGATATTACCCTCTACCCTAAAGCACGGCACCTGCCTCCATCTCCAGGTGTGACCACACCCCAGCTGACAGATCGCACCCCTGCTGTATCAGATCTCTGCGCTGGGGTAGTGCTAGAGCAGGGGGACTTGTTGACACAGAGTGGGGTGATTGCTTTCGGGTTTCCCAGAGGTTCCCCTGGAGAAGAGTCAGCATCTGTAGAGCCCCTGGCCAGTGGCTCTGTCACTGGTGAAGCTTTGGAGACCCTTTGGTTGAATCATGACCAGCTCCATTTACTTTATCTCGCCCTAAAAAGATCACATAGATTTTGCCAGTTGTCAGGATCTTTGAGGCTCAAAAAAGGCAAAACCAGTTTCTTCTTTTCATACCTGATGTCCTGCAGCTGGGAGCCACCTAATATTTACGTTTTCCATGTAAATTCTTAAGGCCTGATTCCATCCCGCATGTCTGGACCCTCTGTGCATCCAGCCAGAACCGGACGCACAGAGGGAGTCACGATCCTGTTCCCTTCTCCCCCCCCCCCCCCAAAAAAAAAAAACTTAAAACAGCAGCCAGAAAACATCATACTTACTTACTTGTAAAGAAGTTTGCTGTGCTGCTCCATGCCCCCTCTCTATCTGTAAAGTGCTGCTCCCCAGCAGCCAAAGGCCTGGGAAAGCATTTCCCATTGAGGAGCCTACATATCAGGTATCATAAGACATTGCACCATCAATGAGAAATGCTTTCCTGGGCCTCCGGCTACCTTGGAGCAGCACTTTACAGAAAGAGAAGGGGCATAGAGTGATGCGCCATGGCAAACCTCTTTTAAAGTAAGTGTGAAAAAGTTTTGCACTGCCATTGCCATTGTTATTTTGGGAGCACTGGGCCTTCTTCTGGCCTGGCTCCACCTCTTCCCCCCCCCCCCCCCAAATTGCAGGGGTTGCTTGGGTGGTATTTACACCACTGGATCCAACCAATGGGGAAGGCTGTGGAGGCAGAGCACTGGAATGTTGTTCTAGTCACAGAAAGGAAGGAGGCTTGACTCGTCAAGGATTTCCAGATTGATCAGCAGAAATGCCACATGCTGGCTGCTAGTCACCTCTCCTTATTTATTTATTTTATTTAGCAAGCATTTGTAGCCCGCACCTTCCAGCGCTCAGAAGCGGGTAGGATTACTATTGTGAAACTGCCGAATCAAGGCAGGTACAAATTTTGTTTACATACAGATTGTCAGAAAAGCACATCATACAGAGTTAACACTTCTTAGCTATGGGGGAGTTCATTTACATATATACATAAATACATATATACAGGATAATCTAACTTGACTTTCTCCCCAGATTTGCTCAACATGCACAGACAGTTGGTCACAGAAGTACCCAAATTTGCTGATTTTAATCAGTTTTTTTCTATTTGTATGAATGCTAATGCAGATTCCTATTACTTTCTAAGTTTGTGCATGAGACAACGCAGCATTAAGACTAACCCATAATCATAATAGACTTTGAACCCTGGTTTCCCTGTTTCCCAAGCCACCACTGGACATCCCCTTTTCCTAACTTGCATGAGATGGATGTCCCTGCCCCATGCTTTCCTAAGGGGGGCATCTACTGTATGTGGCTGCCAGCGTGAACACCATGTCTGGAATATCCATGTTACTAAAATCAGCTGGAGACATGGATGTCCCTGGCATTTTCTGCACGCTTTGCCCCGGACATCCTGGATTTGATTTGGACGTCTTCTCTAAAATGCAATTTTAAATGAATACATTTTCAATGTGGTTGGAAACTGCTGAATAGCAGGCATAAACTAGATGAATAGTGTTGATGCAGTAATGCATAATGGGGGTCATTTTAGAAGCCCTATTTGTGTTTTGGACATCTGAAAATGGACATATAGGTGTCCAAAGCACAGAAATTGTCTCAAGAGCCATTTTAGAAGCCAGCTCTGGTGATGTCCAAATCTGAACAGGGATGTGGAGAAGAGTGACTGGGGTGTTCCTAGGGACCAGGATATCCCTGCTTGATTAAAGAAACATCGTGGACATCCAGCGTGCATAGCAATGAGCAAGCACATCCAGGAGGTGTAGAGAAAGGGCACCTCATCATCCCTGGTACTCAACACAACGTCAAGTATAGCACCAGTGGGACATGAACCCTGGTTGATCTGTTCCTAACCCACCATTTTAACAGTTATGCTATCCTTGTGGTCTGGGTTCTGAGGTATGGATCTGGGGATGTCTAAGTAGATGCCCTGCAGATGTCTCTATTGGGAACATCCAGGTTTATGAAATCACATCTGCACTTGGATGTGCTTACATTTTTTTCAGATGTTCTGGCTTAGATGTTCCAGATTACACTTGGATGGATCTTCTAAAATTCCCCTCAATATGTATATTCAGCACCACTACTTATAGAAATATTAATTTAGCATTTAAATTAATGCAATAACTGTGCCAACTCAAAATTCAGCCCATAATAGTTGTATATTTGAAATGTTTAGCACCCATGTGGGAGTTTCTAGCATCTAAATGGAGTTGAGTTACTTCATCACAGAACCTTAAGAGAGATAAACATTTTCTAGCTGCTTTTGTATATTCTCACTGCATGGTTGGTTTTTGCCTGTAGTGTTCTACTGCCTATTCTATCTGCATTAATTTTTCATAATATTGCTTAGTCAATTTTGTGTTTCTGGGTGTCTATATACTTGAAAACAAAAGAAAAAAATCCTTGTCTTTCTTTTTTTCTTCAAAAGGGAACAGTCTTGCTAATTCCTACCTGTCTATAGTCTTCCTGTTCTACAAGCTAGTGACAAACAATTTAAATTTTTGACTATAAGCTTAGAAAACTCTAGCTTTTCTATATTCCTTTTCAGGTCTATATAGATAAGAGTTTTTAAAATTGCTCTCAGTTCAGGCAAGGTCTACAGGCCTGGGCAGCTAAAATCCCTCCATCCCTATCTCTTGCCCATCCAGCCCAGGACTATGTTTTCCTATATAGTCTTTCTATGATGTGCAGAGGAGAACTTTTGAAGATCCATCCAAGTGCAATCTGGAACATCTAAGCCAGAACATCTGAAAAAATGCAGGGACGTTCACATGCTGACAAGATTTCACAAATCTGGACATGCCCGATAGGGACGTATGCAAGGGCATCTACTTAGACATCCCCAGAGCCATGTTTTAAAGTTCAAGTATCTAGAATAGTATAACGGTTAGAGCTGTGGGTTAAAAACAGAATAGCCATGGTTCAAATCCCACTGTAGCTATAGTTGAAATTGTGCTGAGTGCTCTCTTCTCTACACACTCTGGATGTTTTCCAGCCAAAACAAGCACTTTTCAGATGCTTGTTCATTGCTATGCGTGCCTCTGAACTGGTCCAAAGTTAGACTTACTGCCAGACCTCCATGAAGTTTCTGTAATCAGGTGGAGACATGAAGGTCCTAACCATGTCTTCTGGTTCCTGGGAACACTCCAGTCATGCCTCCTCCATACCTGTTCAGATTTAGACATTCTCAAACTGGCTTCTAAAATTACTCTGGAGGCAGTTGTTGTGCTTTGGACATCTCTATGCCTGTTTTTGGATGTCCAAAGCATAAATGGGGCTTTTAAAATAACCTCCATAGTCACCTGCCATCATTTGATTTGGAAACACACCAATGTTGCAATCAACTGCTGCATATCAAATCCAGTTGTCAAAATTACTTTTATTTGGTGCAAGAGCTGCAGTGTATTGATCCTGATGAAAATCATTTGAAGCCTTACAGCTTGCCCTATCTGCCTTAAGCTATCTGCCCTCAAAAGAGAATTGCCTCAACTAAAGGAAGAATTAGCTGCAATAAAACAAGCCTCCCCCTAGAAACAAATTTGCAAACACTCAACAAAAAGAATCAAACAATCCAGGAATAAAATGGATCACAGTGAGTTCTGGCAGGCTATGATCTGTAACATGGAAAGACCCACTCTGCCAAGAAATACTCCTGCAAAATTCCTACTCTGCCTTGGTAAATGAGGAGTCAGTTAGCATGTAATGAGCGAAGTTGACTGACTTTCCTGATCTCCTTCCCTAACCCCAGAGAGATAGGATTAGGTAAGGGGCAGAAATCCCTTTAAAATATTCTAACTACTACTTGTAAAATCAGACAGCCATATAGCACTCCTGGTTCATCTACTTGAAAGTGAAATATTGGTGCCTTTGCCAGGAATGAATATATTCAGATCTGAAAGCTCTAGTACTTACGGTTTTCAATGAATCATCATTGTAGGCAGATGTGTAGGTAGAGTGGGGAATGTTATTGATGCATGTGTAATGGTCCCTCTCTCCCTCCAAATGTTCTCTCTCTATATTTATAGACCATTTTGAATATCTTCTTTTCCAACATATATCCACCAAACATCTACTTCTATGCTAGTTTGAATATAGATTTTTCCATTATGTATCCTCTAGAGACAAAATTATTGTCAAATTGATCCTAGCATCATTCTGTTTCTTTCAATAGTTGAAAAAGTACCAAATATGATTTATCGTTAAATTTAAATAAAAGATCTGGAAAAGTGAATTTCATTGAGGTTCATGTTAACTTTCTTTACTGTACAACAGGATACCTATATTATCTTCATTCATAGGCTTTTTTGTATAACATATGTCAAGGGATCAGATTGTTGTGGGCATTGTAATAGATCTTGCTTGACTAATTCAAGTTGTAACATTGATGGTACCAGAAAATTGTGACTCTATGAAGAAGACATCATTTTAATATTAGGATAAAATGTGAAGTATATGTGATATTTCGTGAATTTAGGATGTTTTTTTTTATTTTGAAGGTTAAGGTTCAGAAAGACTTGCGTAACTTTAACAATCACAACTGCCTCATTTCTATGGGGTTTTGAAAAAGTTGGTGATTTAGTTAGCAGCACTGTTTCTTAGGGGTCTGCAGGGCAAAAATGTTCATTTTGTTTAGTTTCCTGTGTCATGGCAGTTTTCATTTTGTTTTGTTTTGTTTTTTTCTGGGGAAATGTTGCTAATAGTGCACATACTATCACTCAAAAGTGTGCGCTATGGGCAAATAGAGCAAGCTATTAAGCAATAGTGCATGCTATTGAGTGATAATTAGAAGGCCGCGGGGCCACGTACCTGCAGGCCGCTCTAACCGGGGGGGGCGGCGTGGTGCGTGGTCCCGACCGCGTGGCTGAAAGGGCGGTCATCTGGGCGACGGGGGGGGGGCGTCTTTTGAATCTATTGGCTCCCGCGGGTGATGGAGGGCGGCGGGAGCCAATAGGAAGGACGGTGGGTCCGGGGGAGAAGGTGACCGGGAGTGAGCGCGCCGGCGAAACGGCAGTTCGTCGGCGCGCTGCAGAGGAGACGGGCGCTCGGGGAGCCACTGCTGAGCATCTTGCTATTACGCTTGGGCCTGCCTTGGGAGTGTCGGGGCACGTCTACCAGTGCGGAGTCCTGCGTCCGGTGAGTGTGTTCTGCCCCTTTGACTGGAGGGGCGTAAGGCTCGGGATCTGGGGTCTTTCTTTGGGTGGGGGTTTCTTGGGCCTGCCTTGCCGGGTGGGTGTATGTTGCTGTTTAAAAAAAAAAAAAAAAAAAAATTCCATGTGCAGGACAGCCACGAGGGGAATGCCGTCGAAGGGCAACAGGGGGGCTAGGCGGCCTACGGGCAGGGGGGCTGGGCCGAGGGGGAGGCAGGCTGTTGGGGGTAAGGCCAAGAGGGGGCAGAGGGGGGGGTCTCAGGACAGGGGGCGGCCCCGGCAGGGTGCTGGTGAGTCCATGGCAGGTGGGGGGAATGTGGTGTTGGGACGCGGCGCTCTAAGCGGTCGTGGAGGTGCTCGGGGGTCCCGGGGGGTGCGGGGGGTGCCCGTGAGGGGGGGTTGCGGAGGCTGGGACTGGGGCTACCATGCAGCGGGGGGTTGGAGCAGGGGAAGCCGGGGGGACTGGACAGTGGGCATGGGGGGCCCAAGGGGGGGCGAACGGGCAGGATGGCTCCTCGGGCATGTGCCCGTGGGGATGGCAGGTGCCGCCTGGCGGGTTCTACCCTACGGCATGGGATCACTGGGAGGGGGGCAGGGTTCCTCCAGGGCTGAGTGGTTGGGCGCTTGGCTACCGCAGTGGTCCCTAGCTGGTTCTCCTTCCTGTTTTCCTCCTTTGTCTTCACAGGTGTCGGTGGGTGCAGGTCAGCGGCCGGAGCAGCGGCAGGACCTGGATTCGCAGGGTGACGCGTTGCCCACGGAAGCAGCGAGGGATCTACAGTCGGCGTCGCCTGGTGATGAGCTGGTGGAGCCCCTGCAGGACTGCGGGGGGCGGCCCCCGGTGGAGACTGCGGCGGGTGCAGCGCCTGGGCGGACTCCGTCGGCGGGTGAGTTACTTGGGGGATTGGTGGCGGGGGGTGCCGGAGGTGGGCGTGCGGGTGAGGGGCTGGCTAAAGCACGGAAGAAAAGGCGGCATTCGCGGAGGTGCCGGCGTCGGGGTGGGTCCTCCTCGTCTTCGTCCGAGGATAGCTCTTCGGTTTCTTCTAGCGCGCCGGTTGCCGACCGTGTTACTGGGGGTGGGGGGCTCGTCCCGGTAGGGAGCGGGGGGGGGCGACATTGGCGTCTTTCTCTGAGCTGTGGGAAGGGGTTCCCCGGAAGTTGCGGAAGAAGATCCGGAAGCGGAAGTACATTGTGTGATGCAGCGGACCCTCTGCTGGAGAGAAAAAAAGTTTTAAACTCTGAAAGAAAAAGAAATTGCCTGCAATTTCCAGAGAACTTACCTAGAGGGCAAGCCAGAGTTTGGAGGCAAGCCAGAGTTTGGAGACAAGCAAGAGCCTGGAGACCAGCAAGAGTCAAGAGGCAAGCAAGAGTCAAGGGACTTGCCTGCAAGGAGCTCAGCTGCCAAAGCCTCATCAGCTGAGAGGAAAAGGACAGGCTGGGAGAAGAGAAACAGTCCTGAGAGAGAGAGGACAGGCCGAGAAGGCCGAAGCCAAGCCAGACCGGGCCCAGAAGCCCCCAAGAGAACAGGCCTTAAGGGCCAGAGAAGGAAAGACTGGGAAAGCAGGAGGTATATTCCAGAGAGCACCGATACTGAAGGCAGCAGTCACGGTACACCTCCAGCCTCACCCCAGAGAATCAAACACAAAGCAAAAGGTAAAACTTTTAACCTTTGTCATTGTATACCTGAACTTAAGCTAAGAGAAGAATCCTGGGAAGGAGATTCTCCATATAGAAGACAAGAGCAGAAACAAAAGTTAAAGGATAGCTTGTGCAACAAAAGGACTGTTAGAGGAAAACATAGAGATAATGTTTTTAAACCTCTTGAGCAAGCAATGCCTTTCTGGTATGCCACTAAGCTGAATCATGGGCCTAGACAGACTGCTAAGCCGTGGGAAACAGTAAGACTAAATCCCATGAAGGACACTTGCCCTGATACCTCAGAGCAGTCAGAGGAGGCCATGCAAGTGGAATCTGTGTATGAAGACAGTGATAGTCCCATGGAATGCACATACTGTGCTGGAAGCGAAATAGAGGCCTTCCAGAGTCATTGAGCGAAGGAAGCCTTTTTGCAGTTACATATTCGAATACTGTGAAGTTAACAGGGTTTGGTTATTTTTGTTCTCACCTTTAAAAATCTGCTGTAAAGACTTATTTTGCCACATACCGGAGTGTATATCCTTTGTTTTTGAACCCTTAGTGCTTAAAGGGGAAAATAAAGCCTGTTTTTTTTCCCAAGACTTTTGTGCAAGTCTGAATCTCTTCAGGAGTTGGTAACGAGGCTGACACAAGGCTCTGACCCACAACCCTCGCACCTGGCCAACCCTGATTAACAACATCTTAGTGACCCCCCCCGGCTCCAGCCCTCCGGTGGAACTACTACGCCGCCACCAGGGGGTGCTGTGCGGCCGGGGCGCGGCGTCACAATTGATATCTTTCGGTTATTGGACGGGAGGAAGCGGTCGGGAGATAGCAAGCGAAAGAGGAAGGAGGATGAGAAGGTGGGCAGGGTCTGTAAGGCGTCTCGCAACGTGCTTAATTGGACGAGGGCATTCTTGCGGTTGGCCAGCGTATGGGGTCACCGCTATCCGGGGCAATATGGGATGTTGTTATCTTACGCTGACTCGATCTTGGAGGCGGTGCAGACTCATGATGGTTGGGCTTGGCTCAACTATGATGAGAAGTTTCGCGACAAGATGGAGGAGAATAAGTTATTGTCGTGGGGGACGCAAGACATTAACCTCTGGTTGACCCAGATGTCGGTGAAGGGGGGGGAGGGGGGCCGAAAGGTGGTAGCGGTGCGTCGGGTTCTACGGTGCGGCCCTTTCGTGGCGTTGGGGCGTCCCCACTCCCAAAGGCGGGCGGAGGGGGGGCGGGCGATGTCTGCTGGCGTTTTAATAAGTCCTCGTGCCCTTTCCCGGACTGTAAGTTCCAGCACAGCTGCTCCGTGTGCGGCGGTGGGCACTCGGCGCTTAAGTGTGTTAAGAAAGGTTCCGCGGTTCCCTCCACCCCACTCAAGCCCTGAGGGGTTGCTTGCCCTAGCCCCTACGCCTATCCGTATTGAGGCGCTTATGCCATGGTTGCGGAGGTATAAGCGGCTGGGGGCTAGGTCAGTATTGGAGGGGGGATTTCGGGTCGGGTTCCATATTCCGGTTGTCGGGGGGGGGGGGCGGCTGCGCCGTGTAATTCGCCGGCAGTGCGGCGTTTGGTGCACATTGTGCGAGATAAGTTGGCTACGGAGTTGGGGTTGGGGAGAATAGCGGGGCCCTTCCGGGATCGTCCGTTTGCACGTTTTGTAGTCTCCCCGCTGGGCATTGTTCCTAAGAAGGAGCCCGGCAAATTCCGACTGATACACAACCTATCTTATCCGGTGGGGGCGTCGGTCAATGACCTCATTCCCAAGGAGCTGTGTGCTGTGCGTTACGTGTCTTTTGATGAGGCGGTGGGTTTGGTGCGCGCTTGTGGTCCCGGGTCTTTGATGGCGAAGGTGGATATTGAGTCCGCTTTCCGCCTGTTGCCGGTGCATCCGGATTCTTTTCACCTGCTCGGTTTTGAGTTCGAAGGCGGCTACTATTTTGATAAGTGCATGCCGATGGGCTGCTCGGTGTCTTGTGCTTACTTCGAGCTCTTTAGTACCTTCATGCACTGGGCTGTGGGGGAGGCGGTCGGTTCTCGTAACGTGGTGCATTATTTGGACGACTTCTTATTCGTCGGTGCGGCACAGTCGGGGCACTGCCAGCGTCTGCTGGATGGCTTTGGGCAGATGGCCCGTGAATGGGGTGTGCCGTTGGCAGTTGGTAAGACGGAGGGGCCTTCGACGTGCCTTACATTTTTGGGAGTAGAGCTTGATTCGGTGGCCATGGTGGCGCGCTTGCCGGCTGATAAGGTGGCGCGCTTGCGGGTGCTAGTGGCGAACGTCCTGGGGTCACGGAAGGTGACGCTGAAGGAGATGCAGGTGCTGATTGGATCGCTAAACTTTGCCTGTCGGGTGATTCCGATGGGACGGGTGTTTCTGCGGCGTTTATCCTCGTCTACCTCCGGTGTGCTTAAGCCGCATCACCGCATTCGCATTTCTTGCAGCTTGAGGGCAGACTTGGGCGTTTGGGATGAGTTCCTGTGCAGTTTTAACGGCACTGCGGTCCTGCAGGAGCGGGAAGCGTCTACGTTTGATCTACAGCTCTTTACGGATGCAGCGGGCGGCTTGGGTTTGGGGGTTTATTTTGATGGCGCCTGGTGTGCGGAGCCGTGGCCGTCGGCATGGCGCGCATCGGGTTTGACCAAGAATATCACCTTCTTGGAACTCTTCCCGGTGCTGGTGGTTCTGGAGGTGTGGCCGGAGAGGCTCCGTAATCGTAGGGTGCTGTGGTGGTGCGACAACGAATCGGTGGTCAGTGTCATTAACAGGTACACTCCACGCTGTTTGCGGGTGGCCGCCTTGATGCCGGAGGTGGTGTTAGCTTGCTTGCGCTTAAATGTGTTGGTGAGGGCCAGGCATGTGCCGGGGTGTGCTAACCAGGTTGCTGATGCTCTTTCCCGTTTCAAGTGGGACCTGTTCTGGCGTTTGTCACCAGAGGCGGACCGGGAGGGATGGTCGGTCCCAGAGCGATTGTGGAAGCATGGCCTGTAGGCGTGTTGGACTTGTTGCAGAGTTCCGTGTCGCCTGCAACCTGGCGGGCTTATCTCAAAGGATGTGGCAGCGTGGTGGAGTTTTTGGCAGCGTGGGGATGGTGGCAAGGTTCAGCGCCAGACCACCTCATCGGCCTTTACATCGCTGCGGCTAAGGCTGCGGGTACCTCAAGGGCGACGGTGCGTGCGCACTTGGCGGGTTTCGCCTTTTTCTCTAAGGCTGTGGGGTGGAGCGTCTCCAGCTGGGGTTTTTTGGCTCGCCGATTGTTGGCGGGCTGGGAGCGCGAGACCCCTTGGCGGGGGGATGGCCGGCATCCTATCACGCACGACCTGCTGGTGCGGCTGTGTGCCGCTTTGACGGGCGTGGCGGCGTCCGCTTATGAGGCCTCGCTGTTTAAGGCAGTATTTTGCGTGGCCTTTTTTGGGGCTTTTCGGGTGGGGGAGCTCGTGGCGGCATCCGGGGTGGGGAAGGGGGGGGAGCTTTACAGGTATGTGATGTGCGGGTGGTGGGGGGGAGTTGGGGCTCCGGTTGGGGAGATCTAAGACGGACCAGAGGGGCAAAGGTGCCTGGATACGGTTGGGCGCTATTGCGAATTCACCCACTTGTCCGGTGGCGGCGATGTCTGCCTAACTGAGGCTGCGGCCGCGTGTCGGCGGTCAGCTCTTTCTGCACGAAAACACTCGTTGCCTGACGCGTTTCCAGTTCACGGCAGTTTTGCGCTTGGTGGTGCGCTACGTGGGCTTGGATCCTGCTGTTTACGCTCCACATTCGTTCTGGATTGGGGCTGCCACCAGCGCTGCGGAGGCCGGGGTGTCGGATCACGGCATCCGGCGCATAGGACGGTGGCGTTCTGATGCCTTTTGAGGGTATGTGTGTATGTGAAGGAGCTGTAAGGGGTTAACTGTTTATTTTCTTTTTTAGGTGTGGGCCGTCTGCCGTATTGCTGCTGGATGGTCGGCCATTCTTTTGTGTATTGGGCTGGCCGGCAGGCAGCGCGGGGCCCCCTCGGTGAACATCTGGGACTTCCCACGGCCGAGGTGACTGTCTCATGGCTGGGTGAGCGCGGGCTTCGGTGGCTGCAGCTCCTGCCTTTGCTTCGGCACCATCAGCGTGTGAAGGGATCACCAGATCTGCTGCTGCTGCACCTCGGTGGTAATGACCTGGTGATGTGGACAGTGAAGCAGCTGATACGGGCGGCTAAAAAGGATATTTTGGAAGTGTTGTTAATGTTTCCTGATGTTGTTGTTCTCTGATCTGACATAATTCCGCGGCCGGAGTGCTGGGGTCACCGGCGTTGGTCGCGGGGGTTGATTAAGGTTAACCGGCAAATTGGCCGATGGGTTGTCAGAACGGGGGTTGGCAGATATTACACCCTTGGGTGGAGGTGGACTGTCCCGGCTTGTATCAGTCTGACGGAGTACATCTATCCCCGGTGGGGGTTGCTTTACTCCTGAACGACTGGCAGGAAGCCTTAGAGTATGTGTTTCAATGCAGAGTGGCTGGTCGCAGCTTTATGTCTGGGGGGGGGGGGGCTCAGGGACAGGTGTCTCTGAGCCTGTGGCGGGATCCCGGAGGTGTCCGGGGTCCGGAGTCTTGGCAATATGCAGGGCGGGGGTGAGTTACCCCTGACCCGGAGAATCCCTCGGGTCTTTTGCTAGTAGTATGGCTAAGCCGGATGAGGGGGGATGGTATTGCCGGGTGATGGTTCATGGCGGAGGCGGGATGAAACTCACCTTGCTACCCATATGGCTGGTGAGGGTTCGTCCCGCTGCCAGAACTGGTGGGTGACATTGTCATGGTTTTTGTTGGTTATGTTGGTAAAGTTGACTAATAAAGCTGCGACCAGTTAAAATGCCAATATGTATATCGCTCCATGGTACGACCGCACCTTGAATATTGTGTGCAATTCTGGTCGCCGTATCTTAAAAAGGACATAGTGTTATTAGAAAAAGTACAGAGAAGAGCCACCAAATTGGTGAAGGGGATGGAAGGCTACTCCTATGAAGAGAGGCTAAAAAGGTTAGGGCTCTTTAGCCTGGAAAAGAGACGGCTGAGGGGAGATATGATAGAGGTCTATAAATTAATGAATGGAGTGGAACGGATAAACGTGGATCAATTGTTTACGCTATCAGAATATAGAAAGACTAGGGGACATGTAATGAAGCTACAGGGTAAACTATTTAAGACAAATAAGAGAAAATATTTTTTCACTCAAACTCAAACTCAGGCGAACTCAAACTCTGGAATCTGTTACCGGAGGATGTAGTAAGGGCTGTTAGTATAGCTGGGTTTAAAAAAGGTTTGGACAAGTTCCTGGAGGAAAGGTCCATAAACCACTATTAAAAAGGGACCCAGGATATCAATGCTTGACCCAGTACAAGCATTATGGAACCTGTGTCTTTTGGAGATATTGCTAGGTACGTAGGACCTAGATTGGCCACTGTTGGAAACAGGATACTGGGCTTGATGGACCTCGGTCTGACCCAGTATGGCATGTCTTATGTTCTTATTGTTGTGGTTATTTGGGGGGGGGGGGGTACTGAAGGGGTTTTGCAGGGACCGGAGCAACACGTCCGCCTTACCTGGTTATTAGAAGGCCGCGGGGCCACGTACCTGCAGGCCGCTCTAACCGGAGGGGCGGCGTGGTGCGTGGTCCCGACCGCGTGGCTGAAAGGGCGGTCGTCTGGGTGACGGGGGGGGGGGGCGTCTTTTGAATCTATTGGCTCCCGCGGGTGATGGAGGGTGGCGGGAGCCAATAGGAAGGACGGTGGGTCCGGGGGAGAAGGTGACCGGGAGTGAGCGCGCCGGCGAAACGGCAGTTCGTCGGCGCGCTGCAGAGGAGACGGGCGCTCCCACCCTCCCGTCCTTGGGTTGGCGGGGTGGGGAGTATGGGGTGTTTCAACTGGGTGGGGTGGCGGGATCCCGGAGGTGTCCGGGGTCCGGAGTCTTGGCAATATGCAGGGCGGGGGTGGGTTACCCCTGACCCGGAGAATCCCTCGGGGCTTTTGCTAGTAGTATGGCTAAGCCGGATGAGGGGGGATGGTATTGCCGGGTGATGGTTCATGGCGGAGGCGGGATGAAACTCACCTTGCTACCCATATTGCTGGTGAGGGTTCGTCCCGCTGCCAGAACTGGTGGGTGACATTGTCATGGTTTTTGTTGGTTATGTTGGTAAAGTTGACTAATAAAGCTGCGACCAGTTAAAATGCCAATATGTGTAATGTTGTGGTTATTCGGGGGGGGGGGGGTACTGAAGGTGTTTTGCAGGGACCGGAGCAACACGTCCGCCTTACCTGGTTATGAGCCAAACAGCCACTTGAAAACTTTTTCTTGGAATCTTTGTTGTGAAAGGCAAAAACATCTTGAATAACAAAGTTTTCTTTTTAAAATTTTATATATAAAGGCCAGCAAATCGCTGAGATTTATAATCCTCATGAAGTGTAACACAAATAATTTAGAATGAAATGCTAAACTTAACTCATATGATGGTGAAAGCCCATTCCTCAATGATTCAGCAGATCTAATTTGTGCAAGCAAAACCTAACTCAGGCAGTCCCAGAAAAATCCAAGTGATCTCAGAACCTATCTGGTGGGCTCTGTTTCAAGCACTGTGAACAAAGGGATCCCACCTCAAACAATGGGGATCACATTTGGTAATTCTTCAAACAAACAGCTGATGAATGAACATAAAAAATGGTTCTTTAAATAGCATCCTTTATGACGTCACATTTAACAAGACAGTAGGGCCCAAAAAGGTTTTCTTAAAGAAAATTATACCAGTCCAATTCTAAATTTAAAGCTGAAGGATGAATGGTCCGTAACCTATAAATCCAGGACTGTTCTAAAACCTGTAGTCCGGATTCATGATTCCCTCTGCATGGATCAGGGGGAACAAAATCAAGGCGAACAAATCTTGGCAATTCGAGAGGTGTTTTCCTTTCACAACAAAGATTCTGACAAAAAAAATTCAAGTTGTTTGGCTCTTAAACTACTTTGGTATCATCTTATTGTTGCAGTATTATAGGCAGTTTTGGCCATAGGTTCTTTCTTTTTTAGATATTTTGTATAACCGTTAACATTTTTATGGTGTCTGACGTCATAGCCACTGACATGGGAACCTCTATCACTAGCAATACTCCGATAAGCAAATTAATCAATTAGCAAAATGACTTTCTTGATTTGATGATGAGGGAGACATTTTTCAATCACCATCTTCTGTTTTTTTCATGGAATTCAAAAATTTGATTAAAAAATTGATTCATACTCAATTACATGCAGTGACTATGACTCAATATCTGAAGACCAAAATGATACCGTGGGGCCTTAGAATGATAAAATTACCTAAGTTATTTTTGGATGATAAATCTTTTTATACTAAATGGAATAGTATTTTAAATAAAAGGAGCCTTGACCTCATAGCTCTTTTGATTGAAAGACTCACTATTATGGATGATAATATTAAACAACAAGTTATTATCATGATGGATAAATTGAAAACTGATTTATCAGAAAAGACATTTAAAACTTATTCTGATGAATTGGCTGAAAAGCTGGCACCATTATGAGAAGTTTTGAAACATTCTAAAATCAAAAGATTTAATCAGGACAAATACGATTATGAACATGACCAGATTTATACCTGGAATCAATTTTCCTGTTTAATGTATACCCAAGTTATTATACCTGTTTCACTGTAAGCACAAATCACGAAATTCAGATGTGCAACTCTTATGTTCATTGTAAACCGCACTGATGTCGAATAGCGCGGTATAAAAGAGACTGCAAATAAATAAATAAATAAATAAACAAAAGAACATAAGATATGCCATACTGGGTCAGACCAAGGTCCATCAAGCCCAGTATTCTGTTTCCAACAGTGGCCAATCTAGGTCATATGTACCTAGCAGTTTCCCCAAGAGACACAAGTTCCACAGTGCTTGTACTGGGTCAAGCATTGATATCTTCGGTCACTTCTTAATAATGGTTTATGGACCTTTCCTCCAGGAACTTGTCCAAACCTTTTTTAAACCCAGCTAAACTAACAGCCTTTACTACATCCTCCGGTAACAAATTCCAGAGTTTGATTACACGTTGAATGAAAAAATATTTTCTTTTATTAGTCTTAAATAGTTTACCCTGTAGCTTCATTGCATGTCCCCTAGTCTTTCTATATTCTGATAACGTAAACAATCGATTTACGTTTACCCGTTCCACTCCGTTCATTAATTTATAGACTTCTATCATATCTCCCCTCAGCCGTCTCTTTTCCAGGTTAAAGAGCCCTAACCTTTTTAGCCTTTCTTCATAGGAGTATCCTTCCATCCCCTTTACCATTTTGGTGGCTCTTCTCTGAACCTTTTCTAAAATCGCTATATCCTTTTAAGATACGGCGACCAGAATTGCACACAATATTCAAGGTGCGGTCTCACCATGGAACGATATAGAGGCATTATAATATCTTTGTTTTATTTTCCATTCCTTTCCTTATCATACCTAGCATTCTATTTGCTCTCTTGGCCACCGCTGCACACTGGGCCGAGGGTTTTAACATGGTATCCACAATGACGCCTAAATCTTTTTCCTGGGTGGTGGTTCCTAATGTGGAACCTTGCATCGTATAACCATAGTCTGGGTTGTTCTTCCCTAGGTGCATAACCTTGCACTTGTCCACATTAAATTTCATCTGCCATTTTGATGCCCAGTCTTCCAATTTATCAAGATCCTCTTGCAATTTTTCACAATCCTCTTGGGTTTTAACAACTTTAAATAGTTTTGTGTCATCTGCAAATTTGATAACCTCACTCGTTATTCCACTTTCCAGGTCATTTATGAATATGTCAAAAAGCAGCGGACCCAGCACAGATCCCTGGGGTACACCACTATTCACCTTTCTCCATTGGGAAAATTGGCCATTTAGCCCTACCCTCTGCTTTCTATCTTTTAACCAGTTCCTGATCCACAATAGTACACTGACTCCTATCCATGACTCTTTAGTTTTGCCAAAAGTCTCTGATGAGGGACCTTGTCAAAGGCTTTCTGAAAGTCCAGATACACAATATCAACTGACTAACATTTGTCCACATGTTTATTCACTCCTTCAAAAAACATAACAGATTAGTAAGACAATATCTTCCTTGTCTAAAGCCATGTTGGCTGTCTCCCATTAGGTTGTGACTATCTACATGCTGAGTAATTTTATTCTTTATGATGGTTTCTACCATTTTTCCTGGTACTGACGTCAGGCTCACCGGTCTGTAGTTTCCCGGATCACCCCTGGAACCCTTTTTAAAAATTGGTGTTACATTGGCGATCCTCCAATCTTCAGGTATTAGAGATGATTTTAATGATAGTTCACAGATTACTGATAGCAGGTCTGCAATCTCATATTTCAGTTCTTTCAACACTCTTGGATGTATACCATCCGGCCCAAAGAACAGAACATTTCTCCTCCACTAATTCCAGTTCAAAACATGTGACATCTGACAGTTCATCTGAAAATACTGATGATAGTGATTCATTGAGTCACTCACGTTATCGGCATCGTTCCTCCTGAGACACTCAGAATTTTCCATCACAAGATCAGGATTTTCACCGGGGCAAATTTCGGGGCCACCGACCCAGACAGCCTTTTCAAATGGACAATTGGAGGAGCCCAAATAGCCAATCCTGCACAAGTCAGCAGTCTACTAACGACTGATCCTCTTACAGACACAAAAAAAGAGTGTTAAATCGTGGGCTCTCTTTTGTCCATACGACATTATATAAGCCTTTCAAAATGGGGCAGGCTTTGTATAGATTTTTAGAGAGTTACAGGTAGTGCATCATTTTTCTGCTCCTCAGATCTCTGTTTCAGATGATTCTGTAGTTCATAATCCATCAAAATTGATCCCTCCTGGGGTCCCTGATCCAACCATTTCTACTTATCAACATTTAATTTTAGCAGATTTATAAAAATTGGAACCATCAATTGATAATCTAATTGTGTTATACTTTGTGGTGATTATACATCTCGGTAATTTGTTGCCTTAATACATAAAATATTAAAAGGAAACTTTGTTATTCAAGAGGTTTTTTGCTTTCACAACAAAGATTCCGACAACTACTTTGGTCTGACTTTATTGTTGTGGTATTATAGGCGGTTTTGGCCACAGATTCTTTCTTTTTTCTATATTGAATGATAATGTGCATTATAGAACAATAACGCTCACTATTTACACACGCGTGAACAGTAAGTGCTATTATTCAATAGTGTGCACTATTAATGACAGAGAGTGACAATTTTTTTTCCCCGATACAGCACATCCCTATTGTTATTAGCAGTGCAAAGTCAACAGGAGTCGAGAATATTCTAGAAGTCAAATGCTCGATCCTGATGAGGTAGGGAAGATGGATACTTCTAGTGCAGTGATCCCCACTGACCAAAGGAGTAACTGTTTAGCACACTTTAGCAAAAGGATCCCTGAGATTTAAACTCAAAGTAAACTCCTCCTCATTCTTTCTGGTTGGAAAAAGCTCTCTCTTAATGGCTTATAGCTGGAAATAGATTATAGACCTTTTCTCTAGAGCTGAACTATCTGCTTCAAAAATGTAAATATGCTTTTAAAGTATTGTAGTTACCATATTAATCCACTTGAAAAAGGGCAGCTACTTAGAAAGCTTTAGGCACAGGGCCCTTCAACCAATGGAAGAACATTTCAAATGTTTATGCCTTAGAAAGAATTGTAGTAAAAAAAGTTATAATATAAGACATTTATAATCAAAGCAGCAGACGAGATTCTGTAGTGATTTTGGATAGAAACAAATAGATGAAAGAGGGTTACATGCAAATATCAAATATTACATAAAAGAAACTTGACAAAAAAGCCACACAGGACTATATAAGACAGAAAAACAAATCTCATCAATACATTTCCAAAACAGTTGTAGTCTCATCTGGGATACCTAGTCCATTTCAACCAGCTGCAAGCAGATGCCATTTGATAATGAATGTGAAATCATTACACAGCAGCAAACACTATGCAGATGACTCAGCTGCATGCTACAAACTCCTAAAGACAACTACCCTGTCTAACTTTTATACAGCCAGAACTATAGATCAACTAATTTAATTCTTGCAATTTTCCACAATCCTCATGAATTTTAACATCTTTGAATACTTTTGTGTCATCTGCAAATCTGATAACCTCACTCGTTATTCCCATTTCCAGGTCATTTATGAATATGTTAAAAAGCAGCGGGCCCAGCACAGATCCCTGGGGTTCTCCACTATTCACCTTTCTCCAGTGGGAAAATTGGCCATTTAGCCCTACCCTCTGCTTTCTATCTTTTAACCAGTTCCTGATCCACAATAGTACACTGCCTCCTATCCCATGATGTTTTAATTTTGCCAAAAATCTCTCATGATAGAAAAGGAAATACAAGGAGATCAGGTGAGTCAAGATCCAAAAGCAGCAGCGAAGAGGTGAGTTTTCAGCCTGGATTTATTCCTGGTATAAAGTGCAGCAAGGTGAAAGGATTGATGTCTGGAGTTAGCAATAGAAGAGAAGGACACAGAAAGAAGCAATTTGCCAGAGGAGCGAGGTTCCCGAGGGGTGGGGAGGGGGGTGTAGGGAGAGATAAGGGAAGAAAGGTAGTGAGGAGCTGCAGAGTAAATGCACTTATGGATCAGCAGGAGAAGTTTGAACTGGATGCAGAGATGGATAGGGAGCCAGTATCTCTTTGTATCCAGCTAACAGTGCACTACTGGCCTTCCCATTCAAGCAGTGCACTTCCAGCAGCTGCCAAGGTGTCCTTTGCTGAATTACTAGTATAGGGGTTTGGTTTTGCATTCTACTCTGTGTGGGATCAGCCTATCCCCTCCCCCCTCCTTCTAATTCCATCCTGGTAGCATTGTCTGTGGGCTGCATATGGTGCTTCATCTGGTCACCGATCCCTGACTGCTGATCCATTTCAATTCATTGCACATGCGGGGGCATAGGGGAGGTAGATACTTATTAAGGAGCCAACCACCAGTGATATATCCACTTCTGAATCGCTTATGGATGCCATATTGCACCAAATGCAGGCATCATGGCATGATCCTGGCAATTGAGGGAACATATCGGTTATATCACCTTCTGCACTGCAAACTACCTGCATGCTCATGAAGTGGAAGGCCTTTCTATTCCTGTAAGTGACTTCCCACACCCTTGTGGGGCAGAGGGTCATAGGTGTGCAGGTTCTATGACATCCAGCACTGTGGGGAGGCTATCTGCTAAATTGTAGGATGGTCTGTTGCCACTGCCTTACTATGCTATGGAAACTTATTACTGGGTGTTCCTGGTGTTCAATTTCTTCTTTCTCCTTCTTGCCAATTTCAGTCCCTACTTTTATCTCAGTCCCATTCATTTCCCTCCACTGAAATCCACTTCATCCACTCTGGATGGTTCTTATCTGTAGACCCCATGACAAGTCAACTTCTTACTTCCTCATTGATTTTGACCCTTGGCTCTGCTGTGCTTTTCCTCCCCATCCCTTATTCTTTGTGACTTTAATTTTCATATTGATTTATTTATTTTATTTTTTTAATTTACATTCTCTTATATACCGCGCTATTCTGCATCAGTGCGGTTTACATTGAACAAACTGAAATTACATTGAACAGGGCATTATAACTTGGAGATAACTATTTTACAGGGAACATGGGCTATGGAGGGTTAAGTGGCTTGCCCAAGACCACAAGGAGCACCTGTGGGACTAGAAACCCCAGTCCTTCCGGCCCAAGGTTGCTGTCCTCTAGTGGGATTTGAAACCCCGACCTTCCGGCCTGAAGTACCTTGCCCCAACCACTAGGCCACTCCTCCAGATGACCCTTCTGACCCCTATGCACATAAGCTCCTTTCCCTAACCTCTTCTTTCAACCTCCAGCTTTGCTCTTCTGTACCCCCCCCCCCATCAACTTGGTCACTGCCTTGACCTAATTTTCTATTCTAATTGTTTAGCTTCTAATTTCCGCACCTCAGTTCTTCCCTTATCTGACCATCACCTCTTAAGTTTCACTCTTCATTACTCTCCACCTCAATCTTGCCCAACCTCTTCCTATCTTTTTAGGAATCTTCATGCTATTGATCCACCGACTCTATCCACTAGTATCTCTTCTCTTCTTTCTTACACTAAGTCCTCTAAGTCCACTTTCTCATCTATTCTGGATACTCTTGCTCTGCCCATAGCGTGTCCTGTGAGGTGCCCTTCACCTCACCCCTAGCTGTTTTCAACTACCTGCTACCTACGCTCCTGTGCCCACTCAGCTGAATGCACTTGGCTCAAATACCGCTCCTTTTCTGACTTTAATCCCTTCAAATTCATGCTTACTTCTTTACAGTCCACTATTGCACTCACTAAGCAAACTATTTTATCCATCTGACTAATTGTCTTGCCTCTAACCCCTGCCATCTCTTCTCTACTCTCAAGTCCCTTCTTAGGGCACCACAACCTCCAATCCCTCCTTCTCTCACCGCCCAAACCCTAGCTGATTATTTCCATGATAAAGTCCATAAGATTGCTCTTCGATTCCCTACTAATTCTTCTTCTCCTCTTCTTCTCCCTCTCCAATACCAACTTTTTCCCTCAACTTCTACTACCCTTTCTTCCTTTTCTAAAATCTCTGAAGAGGAAACCTCCCTTCTTTCCTCCTCTAAACTCACTACCTGGTCTTCTGATCCTATTCCCACCCATCTCCTCCTCTATCATCCCTTTCATCTCACATATTCTCAACCTTTCACTCTCCACTTCAGCCTTCCCTGCAGCTTTTAAGGATGCTGTGATCACTCCTCTCCTAAAAAAACCTTCACTTAACCCTACTGGTCCTTCAAATTACTGACCCATCTCCCTCCTCCCATTAATTTCCAAACTTCTTGAATGTGCAGTTCTCCACCGCTGCCTCAAATTTCTCTCCTCTCATGCCCTCCTTGATCCACTCCAGTCTGGTTTTCATTCCTTTCATTTGACAGAAACGGCTCTTGCCAATGTCTCCGATGACTTGTTCCTGGCTAATTCCAAAGGCCTTTACTCAGTTCTCATTCTTCTTGACCTTTCTGCTGCTTTTGATACTGTTGACCACCTCCTCCTCCTCAACACATTATTCTCTCTTGGTTTTAGGGGCTCTGTGCTATCTTGGTTCTCTCCTTATCTCTCCAATTGCTCTTTCAGTTTTTGTTCTGGTGGTTCCTCCTCTACCTCCATGCCTTTTTCAGTTAGTGCAACCCAAGGGTCTGTTCTAAGCCCTCTCCTTTTCTCTCTCTACACCCAGTCCCTTGGTGTCATAAGCTCTTCCCATGGCTTTCAGTATAAATTTTATGCTGATGACCCTCAAATCTATCTGTCTTCACCTGACAGTTCTCTTACACTCCAAACTCATATCTCTACCTGCTTATCTGACATCGATGCCTGGATGTCTCACTGCCATCTGAAAATAAAACAACTATTTGATAAACTGAATAGTAGCAAATCACCTGGACTGGATGGTATACATCCAAGAGTGTTGAAAGAACTGAAATATGAGATTGCAGACCTGCTATTAGTAATCTGTGAACTTTCATTACAATCATCTGTAATACCTGAAGATTTGAGGATTGCCAATGTAACGCCAATTTTTTAAAAAGGGTTCCAGGGAAATTACCAGTGAGCCTGACATCATTACCGGGGAAAATTGTAGAAACCATCATAAAGAACAAAATTACACAGCATGTAGATAGTCATGGCCTAATGAGAGACAGCCAACATGGCTTTAGACAAGGAAGATCTTGTCTTACTAATCTGATATGTTTTTTTGAAGGTGTGAATAAACAGGTAGACAAAGGTTGTCACCCACCTACATACCCCCCAAAGGCAAAGGACCTGGGGGTTTCAGTGAGGCCTCTTCTTAGGTAGCAGGGACAAGTAGTGCCCCCTGGGAGTTGAAGTCCCACTAGCTATTCAATAAAAAGAGTGTAGTCGTGGACGAGTAGCTAGGCTGATAAAGAGGTATTTTATTTCCCTTCCCGGGAGAACTTCTGCAGTCAGGAATCACAAAGGAAAATAAACCATGCTTCTGGCATAACACAAAATGGAACTACAAAAATTACACAGGAATGCTTCTTTTCAGCTTAAGGCAAAACAAAAAGTGCAAAACAAGCCTTGTACCTTACAACAGCTGTGGATTGAAATCTGTTCCTTTAAACAGATTTCCCTTCTGCACGCTTCAGCAGAAAGAGGTCACATTATCCGCAAATACAAGTGTACAATCCATCTGGAAATCCTCAGAGTTTTCCACACAGTAATCACAGTCCATGGCCTCATGAGCTTCCCTGCAATTCTCTTCTGTGGAATTGGAACTTACACCAGTATTCAAAAATCCCTCCTCTCTCTGGCAAGGGCTTCTCTCTTCCTCGCTAGTAAAGTGGAATGGAAAGTTACCATGCAGTGTAGACTTTCCCTCTAAAGGGCCATACACTTCAGGACAAGCGTATGTAAAATCCTGCTTTTCAAGTGCCCCTCTACTCCAGGGAATTGGCCTTTCTTCAGGCTGGCCTCCGCCGGAACCTTTGTAGCTGGGAAGCTGAAAATAGCCTTTCTCCCTTGAAAGCTTTTCACTTCCCCTTACAGGACGTGTTTCTTTGAGCCTGGAAATCTTCTTTGGACCAGAGCTTCTATTCCCCAGGTACCTGCTCTCATGGAAGTTCCCTCTCACAGCTTCTCTCCGTTTGCTGGTAGGAATCCCTCTGTGTCCCCAACGACCAGACTCTGGTTCAGTGCAGTCCAACTCTCTGGCACTAACCTCAGGTATTCCCTCTTGGGCAAACTCCTCTGAGACGCTGCTGGACTCCCCGTCTGAAGTTCTCAGGTATGTGTCCTGGTTAGCATTCCTGTTAGCTCTCCCGTGTGTTCTGCTCTTTCTCAAGACTGACTCATTTTTAAGTGCGTCACTCTTTGAGTTTCTCATAAGCTCAAGTCTCTGCAGCTGTTCCTGATCCTCTAATGAGCTATGAGGTAATGCTTTGCTGGGGCGTTTACCTACACCCGGTGCTAGTGTTTTTGTTGGTTGCCTATAGCAACCCTCAGCCATGTGCTTTGAGCTGCCCATTTTAAAACTGCTCTGCACATTTTCTTCTGTTTCCATAGGCACTATTTGCCTTATGCCATGACAAGGTGAGTCGGTTGATATAGTGTATCTGGACTTTCAGAAAGCCTTTGACAAGGTCCCTCATCAGAGACTTTTGGCAAAACTAAAAAGTCATGGGATAGGAGGCAGTGTACTATTGTGGATCGGGAAATGGTTAAAAGATAGAAAGCAGAGGGTAGGGCTAAATGGCCAATTTTCCCAATGGAAAAAGGTGAATAGTGGAGTACCCCAGGGATCTGTATTGGGTCCGCTACTTTTTGACATATTCATAAATGACCTGGAAAAGGGAATAACTAGTGAGGTTATCAAATTTGCAGACGACACAAAACTGTTTAAAGTTGTTAAAACCCAAGAGGACTGTGGAAAACTGCATGAGGATCTGGATAAATTGGAAGATTGGGCATCCAAATGGCAGATGAAATTTAATGTGGACAAGTGCAAAGTTATGCACCCAGGAAAGAACAACCCACACTATGGTTACACGATGCAAGGTTCCACATTGGGAACCATCACCCAGGAAAAAGATTTAGGAGTCATCGTGGATAACATGTTAAAACCCTCTGCCCAGTGTGCAGCAGCGGCCAAGAAAGCAAATAGAATGCTAGGTATCATAAGGAAAGGAATGGAAAATAAAACAAAGGATATTATAATGTCTCTGTATCGTTCCATGGTACGACCGCACCTTGAATATTGTGTGCCATTCTGGTCGCTGTATCTTAAAAAGGATATAGCGTTATTAGAAAATGTACAGAGAAGAGCCACCAAAATGGTAAAGGGGATGGAAGGCTACTCCTATGAAGAGAGGCTGCAAAGGTTAGGGCTCTTCAACCTGGAAAAGAGACGGCTTAGGGGAGATATGATAGAGGTCTATAAATTAATGAATGGAGTGGAACGGGTAAACGTAGATCAATTGTTTACACTATCAGAATATAGAAAGACTAGGGGACATGTAATGAAGCTACAGGTTAAACTATTTAAGACAAATAAGAGAAAATATTTTTTCACTCAACGTGTAATCCAACTCTGGAATTTGTTACCGGAGGATGTAGTAAGAGCTATTAGTGTAGCTGGGTTTAAAAAAGGTTTGGACAAGTTCCTGGAGAAAGGTCCATAAAACATTATTAAAAAGGGACCCATGATATCAATGCTTGACCCAATACAAGCATTGTGGAACCTGTGTCTTTTGGGGATACTGCTAGGTACGTATGACCTAGATTGGCCACTGTTGGAAACAGGATACTGGGCTTGATGGACCTTGGTCTGACCCAGTATGGATTATCTTATGTTCTTATGTTCTTAAAACCACTTGATCCTACCTGTCCTTCTAACTATCAACCCATATCCCTCTTTGCTTTCATTTCTAAACTACTTGAATGTGCGGTTCACTGCCATTGCCTTGACTTTCTCTCCTCTCAAGCCCTCCTGGATACTTTACAATCCAGCTTTCGTGCTTTACATTCTACTGACCACAATTACAAAAACAAAACACTCAACATGAATAACCCCAAACAAAAGAAGAGTGAACAATCAAAAATTGAGCACAAATCAAAATAAAGACCTAAAAAAAGTTTTTTCTTGTCGGAAGATCAGCCATGAGGTTAATAGCCTCCCGAAGCTGTTACTTCCATTTTAATCAATTTCATTGAAAATCAAATATGCCCACTGAAGAGCAAAAAAAGGTGGAAAAAGAACCACAAATAGGTGCCACCTTTACAATAATTAATAAACCCAAGATGTATAATTCAGCATAATCCGTTAACTTATCTGGGTCGTCGTAGGTCAATTGAAGTCCCAACATCAGCTAATCAAGGCACTCTGCAATTTCATAGAGATACCAAAATGAAGATGTTCCAAAGAAAGCAGTTGTCGAAAAGAACACAGCACTGCGTTTCGGGCATATCAAAACTCCATGCCCTGTCTCAACGCTTTATTGAACTGCCAAGCCAGTAAGAAAAATGCCGTATTGCATCTCCACCTCTCCGAGACGCCGGCGCATGCTCTTTGTAAATCCGAGAATCATGGGAAAGACTCAATCATTAAATAGCCAGCTGAGCCAATGAAGCAACAGGTTACCATCAAAGCTAGCCAAACAGGTTAAAATAAAAAAGAAAAGGGGTCATGGACTAATCAATACATATACTTTAAAGGATGCTTATCCAGTCCAACTCTCGGTTTAGTCCTGATGGTTCTACTGTAGACCAGGTAAAAATCCATTTCTGTTCCAAAACTTGAAGTCGTTGTTCACGATCCCCACCTCTAGGGTTCTCAGATACATGATCAAGCACACGCCAATGCAGATCTTCAAAGGAGTGATGATGATCCAAGCAGTGTTGCACCATAGGAGCTGATACCGTGCCATTCCTGAGTCGGGAAGCATGTTCGCCAAGGCAAACTTTTACAGCACGCACTGTCCGCCCTATGTACAAAAGATTACAAGGGCAGATCAAAACATAAACCACATAAGAAGTTAAACATGTGGTATGCCAACGAGCTCGATGGACCAAATTAGAATTAGGCACTGCCCATTCAATACCCAGTATGGTCTGAGAACAAAAAACACAAGAAGTACATGAAAAATGCCCCATTTCCAATAAATCCCTCGATGAACATCTGTCCAGAGGGGAAACTGTAACACCTACTATGTCACGAAGGTTAGACCCCCTGGAATGTGCTATTCTTAATGGACCCTGAAAGCACGGGTGTAATTGCAGAACATGCCAGTGTTTGAGAAGAATTTTTCGCACTTGAGGAGTATGAGACATATAAGGGAGATATGATCCAGTTTATGCGCTCCAAAACTTTGGAACACCCTCCCACCACACATTAGGGCCATCACTGATCTCTCCCAGTTCAAAAAGGCCTTGAAACATCACCTTTTCATCATATATTTCCCAGAGAACATAGTAACACAGGCACACTCATACAGCAACAAACCCGTTCTTAACACGTAACCCCTGCCAACCCAGCAACACTTCAGACCTCTCTCTCATACTAACAAGGTTCTTTTCATACAATATGCCATCCAAATGTAAATAGTTCTATGACTATTATTTATTGTAAATAATTACCCCGGTTACCCAAGTTATTGTTCCTGTTTTATGTAAAAAAACAGATAATTTGTATCTTATCTTATCTGATGTTTTCTTGTTCTATGTAAACCGAGCTGATTATGAATAGTGCGGTATATAAAAGATGTCAAATAAATAAATAAAATAAATAAATGATAGAGGTCTATAAATTAATTCTACTGAAACAGCTCTTGCCAAAGTCTCTAGTGACTTGTTCCTGGCAAAATCCAAGGGCCTTTATTCAGTCCTCATCCTTCTTGACCTCTCTGCTGCTTTTGACACTGTTGACCACAACCTTCTCCTTGATACCCTGTCCTCGCTTGGTTTTAAGGGCTCTGTACCATCCTGGTTCTCCTCTTATTTCTCCCATCGCTCTTTCAGTGTTTGTTCTGGTGGATCCTCCTCTGATACTATCCCGCTCTCAGTTGGTGTACCCTAAGGATCTGTCTTGGGTCCACTCCTTTTCTCTCTCTACACCCAGTCCCTTGGTGAGCTCGTCTCTTCCCATGGATTTCAGTACCATCTTTATGCTGATGATTCCCAGATCTTCCTCTCTACACCTGAAATATCTTCAGCAATCCAGACCCAGTTCTCTGCCTGCCTTTCTGACATTGCTGCTTAGATGTCTCACCACCACTTGAAATTGAACATTACCAAAACAGAGCTTCTTATTTTTCCCCCTAAAATATTCTTTCCTCTTCATCCTTTCTCAGCCTCTGTGGATAACTCTCTACTCCTCCTTGTTTCCTCAGCTCGCAACCTTGGGGTCATATTTGACTCTTCTCTCTCCTTCTCCACTCACATCCATCTGATAGCTAAGACCTGCCATTTCTTTCTCTATAACATCAGCAAAATCCACCCATTCATTTCTGAACACACTATTAAGACACTAATCAGTTCCCGTCTTGACTATTGTAATCTACTCCTTGCTGTTCTCCATTTGAATCATCTCTCTCCCCTTCAATTTATTCAACACATTATTGGAGTGGAGGAGTGGCCTAGTTGGAGTGGAGGAGTGGCCTAGTGGTTGGGGCAAGGTACTTCAGGCCGGAAGGTCGGGGGTTCAAATCCCACTAGAGGACAGCAATCTTGGGCCGGAAGGACTGGGGTTTCTAGTCCCACAGGTGCTCCTTGTGGTCTTGGGCAAGCCACTTAGCCCTCCATAGCCCATGTTCCCTGTAAAATAGTTCTCTGTGTGCTGTGCTTTCCTGTCTAATCAATGTGTTTATACCTCAAAAATTTCCTGTCATGATTTGACAATTTCCAATCTGTAATCAAACCGCTGCTGATCGCTGGAAGTAGCGGTATAAAAATGTATACTAAATAAAATAAAATAAATAAACACTCTGCGGCACGGCTAATCTTCTGCCAGCATCATCATGCTCATATTACTCCTCTTCTTAAGTCACTTCATTGGCTCCCTATCCATTTCTGCATCCATTTCAAAGTTCTCCTGGTGACCTATACGTGCCTTCACTCTGCAGCTTCTCACTACCTTTCTTCTCTTATTTCTCCCTACACCCCCCTCAGGAACTCCGCTGTTCTGGCAAATTACTTCCATCTGTGTCCTTCTCTTCTATTTCTAACTCTAGACTTCTCTCTTTGCTGTGCCATTCATGTGGAACAAACTACCTGAATCTGTACGTCAGGCACCTTCTCTGACCTTTTTCAAATCCAGGTTGAAAACTCACCTCTTCGCTGCCACTTTCAGATCTTGACTCACCTGATCTCCTGTGTTTCCTTTGTGTTGTCTGTCTTGACTAGATTGTAAGCTCTGATGAGCAGGGACTGTCTCTTACATATCTGTGCAGTGCTGTGTATGTCCTGTAGTGCTATACAAATGCTCTGTAGTAGTAGTAGTTATCTTTCCCCCTAACCTCTACTCCCCCTTCCTCCTTTCTCTGTCACTGTTCACAATACTTTTCTTCTTCCTGTTTCCTCAGCCTGCAACCTTGCGGTCATCTTTGACTCCTCCCTTTCCTTCTCCACACTTATTCAACAGATTGCTAAAACCTGTCATTTCTTTCTTTATAACATTAACAAAATTTGCCCCTTCCTCTCTGAAAACACAACTAAAACTCTTGCCCACTCTTTAGTTACTTCCCATCTTGACTACTGCAACCTCCTTCTTGCTGGTCTCCCTCAAGGTCATCTCTCTCCTCTTCAATCTATTCAGAACTCTGCTGCGTGGCTCACCTTCCACCAGCTCCGAAACACTCATATAACCCCTCTTCTGAAATCACTTCATCGACTCCCCTTCCATTTCCGTATCCATTTCAAACTTCTCCTTCTAACCTATAAATGCATTCATTCTACTGCTTCTCACTACCTTTTCCTCTCTCCCCTCTCCCTACACCCCTCCTTGTGAACTCTGCTCTTCCTCTGGCTTTCTTCTCTCTATGCTCTTTTCTTCTACTGCCAACTCCAGACTTTGATATTTTCACCTTGCTGCTCCTTATGCCTGGAACGAACTTTACATCAAGTTTCCTCTCTCACCCTCTTCAAATCCACGCTAAAGGCTAACCTCTTTGAGGCTGCTTTTGGATCATAATTTCTTGTTCCCCTTGTGTCTCCTGTCCCTATTGAACCCCTTGTTTCTCTTGTATTGTGGTGTCATAACTAGATTGTAAGCTCTACAAGCAGGAACTGTCTTATATATGTGTTTGTACAGTGCTTTGTATGCCTTGTAGTGCTATATAAATGATTAATAGTAGTAGTAATAAGAATACTGCCATGAACTGTGCCAGACATTGCAACACCACTGACTGGCTGATGCCTGCTGTGGCAGTGAGCATATATTGAAAGCTTCTGGTGGCCAGGAATGTGATAGCAGTCATTATCTTCATGTGTACAAGGATGGTATGGCCTCTCTGTGTGGTGACACAGAGGTCTGGTTCCAGTTCTTGACATATATGGTGTATGGATATTTTGCCATACCTGAAACATGCCAGGCACTGGTCATCTGTGAGCCCCATGTATTGGACCCTGGCTCGGTAAACTGTCTTGACAGGGTTGCCCTCTCCCCCTCCCCCCCCCCCCCGTGTTGCCTGTTCTGTATCTCCTCTATAAACACAGAAAACCATCAGTTCATACTCTGCATAGCTGCTACAGACCACAAATACCCTGGGGACCACCACCTACCCCCCCTCACAACTACCACCAGAACCATGGTGCAACCTCCACCAGCATGCAGTGCTCTGTGCTAAGTGAGAACATAAGAACATAAGATATGCCATACTGGGTCAGACCAAGGTCCATCAAGCCCAGTATTCTGTTTCCAACAGTGGCCAATCTAGATCATATGTACCTAGCAGTTTCCCCAAGAGACACAGGTTCCATAGTGCTTGTATTGGTTCAAGCATTGATATCCTGGATCCCTTCTTAATAATGGTTTATGGACCTTTCCTCCAGGAACTTGACCAAACCTTTTTTAAACCCAGCTACACTAACAGCCTTTACTACATCCTCCGGTAACAAATTCCAGAGTTTGATTACACGTTGAGTGAAAAAATATTTTCTTTTATTAGTCTTAAATAGTTTACCCTGTAGCTTCATTGCATGTCCCCTAGTCTTTCTATATTCTGATAAGGTAAACAATCGATCTACGTTTACCCATTCCACTCCGTTCATTAATTTATAGACTTCTATCATATCTCCCCTCAGCCGTCCGCCGACACGGACACATACAGGTATGGTCTCTCATGCACAGCCACCGATATCTGTATACACACTGACTGACCTATAGTACATGCTTCTCAGCTTCTTACTGCCAGCATACACACAGGCACACATGCACTCCCACTGCTACAGTTGGCACAAACACAGGGGTGGATGGCAGGACATGAGTGAGAGGGGGTCTGGGAGATGCATTGCCGGGTTGTGGAGGGATGGCCTGGGCCCAGTTAGGGAGCCAGGTGTTGTTGGGGGGGGGGCTATTGGGGACAAGACCACAGTGGCAGATGCACAGGGAGCATTGTTGAGATACAGGGGGGTCACAAAACACGGTACTCAGCAGACAGGCATGATAGACAAACTTCTCCCTCAACCTCACATTCCTCCTAACACAATTGCATTTGCAGGCACCACGGACAACAAAAAACCCCCTAACTGTTCATGCTTTATAGGTGGTGTAGGCCTGGACGTCTGCCTGTCACACCTGACATTTCTCAGATGTTTTGTGAAATATGCCCTGGACATTCCATCCATAGAGATGTTCAGATATGGCCAGGTCTGAAATCGCCTTTTGTACATCCCTGCTGTTCCAACGTCAACAACACCCATTTGGAACATCACACTCACATCCATCTCTTCTAAAATGACCCCCTTAAATGGCAGAGGGCCAGATGTGCTAACCCCCTCCCCCACCCCTTTTGGAGTAGATCATCTATTCACAATGTGACAAAAACTACAACTATTTTTTATTCACAAGGTTTGCTGTGATAGAGGAAAAGATACACAAACTTTTATTTTTATTATTGACCTCTAAAAAATACCTTCACAAATGTGTGCCTTTTTTTGTGCAGGTATTTATTTGAGGGAAAAATGGTGTGCACATAGTTTTGATAAGCAAAACTACGTGATTACTTGCCTCCCTGCAACTAACCCCACCAAGGAAATCCTCCTGAGGCCCATCGTTAAAAAGTCTGTGTGTCATTGATATACATCTGTAAAGACTGGGCAATAATGAAAAAGCCCATTTCCGTGAAGAAAATAGTGTTTTAATTGAAAAAGGGCTCTGATTATTACCCTGCGCTTGTCTAAGAGAAGACTTTGCATGCATAGAGCCCCATATGGTACATCAAACTAGAGAATTATTCTCACGCATGTACTGTTTCTGAGGGGAAAGGATTGCAGTATTTGTTGTCATGAAACTTTACCTTGTATTTTGATGTTATTTTATAGTTTTGGAAACGACTTCTGGCGTATACATCTCACTGCTTTATTAAATGAAAACAGGTAGCCTCTAGAGATATACAAAATCCATTTGTTGTTCAGCCATTATGAGATCCTTTGAGGTCAAAAACACAATAAGGAACTGAAGCTTAGAAAAATAGTTCAGTTGAAAATATTCTTCCAAACTGTTGTATTGTCTTCAAAGCTCGAGGGTTGGTGTAAATGCTCGTATCCCTGCTTGCAATGTAGGCATGAGTAGGCGCCTGTTTGTCTTTATTTATTTTTTTTTAATTTAGCAGAGTTTATCTACCACTTTTCACCAGGTCAAAGCGGTGTACATGGAACAGAGAACAATGCTTGGTTACATAGAACAATTAACTATAAACAGTTTGCCTTGGTTCTATAGACAGTCAACTATATAAAATAGATATCACTTATGTGAAATGTTGTCTTTCTAAAATTGCTTAATATGGGTGCCTGAAACTCCCTTAAACAAGGATTGCCATATAAAATTACCCTCTATGGGGGTCATTCTGAGACATGAATAGCGGGATGGTCGGTTGTGTGGGGAAGTTATATGGGGGCGGGGAAGGGGCGGCATGGGGGCAGAGAGTGGGTGGACAGTGGACGGTCACTGGCCCTGTATGTCAAGGGCCGGCAAAATGGCCGGGGAAGTTATTCCAACCCGAGGTGGAATAACTGGGGGTGAGGGCAGTGTTAATTCCCCGCAGCTCGACCCTGGTCTTAGGAGACAGGATCAGGGGTCGGGCTGCAGGGAATTAACATTTTGGGGAGGCGGCCGGCATCATGGCTTTTATATGGAGCCACGGTACCATGGCAACATGACGCCTTGGCACCATGGCTCCATTTAAAAACCCTAGTTGAGTTAGCCGTGCAGTGCCTGTATGTGCAGGCCGGGACTGAATCGCAGTCCCAGCCTGCACGTACAGGCTTGTTTGTGATTCTGATCTCGCGGGACTAGACGTGCCCCATGAGATCACAATCGCGATCTCCTTTGTACTTCCGGGTCAACCTGGACATACAAAGAAGATGTACGTTGAGATTGGAATTGGACCCTATATGAGCATGACATTTTCATAAAGCACCAGGCTGTGTAGCAGATTAATAAATAGTAGGAGAAATGCTGAAGGAAACAAATATCATCAGCAGCACATTAAAAATAAATTATACTTCCCAAGATATTTTTTCTTAGTACAATTCTTCAGGCTAGATATACTAATGTGTGTTCATGTGTTAATGTTCATTGTTAATGTGTTTTATTAGTAAATAGGACCCATTGACAATAGTGGAACCTGCATTACTACTACTACTGAGCATTTGTATAGTGCTACAAGATGTATGCAGCACTGCACAGACATGTAAGAGACAGTCGCTGCTCATCAGAGCTTACAATCTAATCAAGACAGACGACATAGTAGGTGTAGACTGGGATACATCTAGGGGGAATGGTAAGGAAACACAAAGGAGATCAGTCGAGTCAAGATCCAAAAGCAGCAGCAAAGAGGTGAGTTTTCAGCCTGGATTTGAAAAGGGACAGGGAAGGCACCTGACGTACAGACTCAGGTAGTTTGTTCCAGGCATTAGAAGCAGCAACGTGAAAGGTGAAGTTAGCAATAGAAGATAAGGGCACAGATAGAAGCAATTTGCCAGAAGGGCGGAGTTCCCGAGTGGGGCGTAGGGAGGTATAAGAGGGGAAAGGTAGTGAGGAGCTAGAGAGTGAATGCACTTATAGGTCAGCAGGAGAAGTTTGAACTGGATGTGGAAACAGATAGGGAGCCAATGAAGTGACTTGAGAAGAGGGGAAATATGAACATGGTGAAGCTGGGGGAAGATTAGCCGCGCAGCAGAGTGTTGAACAGATTGAAGGGGAGAGAGAGGATTAAATTATGCATGTGAAACATTAACATGCAATAACACATGGTGACACATTAATGCACATTTGCAGGGTCATTCCGAGGCGTGAATAGCAGGGATGGATTGGATAATTGATAATTTAGTTGATTGGATAATTGGAATTGATCATTTTGATGGCTTTTGTGTCAATTTACATCAAGGAATGCTTAAGGGGCCCTTTTAGTAATACATGATTTATTTTATTTATTTATTTATTTATAGTCTCTTATATACCGCACTATTCAGCATCAGCGCGGTTTACAATAAACAAGGAGTTACACAATTCAACGGTACTTTGTGTTTACAGAAAAAACAGGAAATACAACTCGGATAATAGGGTAATTAATTAATATAACAGACATGATCTCATCCTGGCTTCAGTATTGTGTATGGGAGGTCTGTGGGGTGTCTGTATTGAATTTGTATGTTTGGAAGGTCTGTGGGTAGGTTGTGTTATCTGGATTGTTTAATGGATAAGACAAGAGGAAGAGGTAGTGTTTCAAAGCTTTTCGAAACTGCAAAAGGTCTGGTATTTAACATGCGGTAACTAACAGCAGTGGATGCTAACGCACATGCATGCCAGCTACCTGCCACTAAAATGCACGGTAATCAGCCATTGCATGCTAGGAAAACAATGAGTCTAGGGGCTGAGTATGAGCGTGGAGAGCACGTTGCCACTAGTATGAGGGCAATTGTCACTCGCTCAGTGGCAATGTAGCAAGTAGCGCGAGTGCACATATTGATATCTCTATGTGTGTTATGAAGTACACCTGTATTAAATGCACCGCACCTTAGGGTTTGTGATCATGCATTGCCTGCAGGAAATGTGCTGAGCATGCTCCCAACAGTGCACAACAGGTGCATATGCTGTGTTGATATTGCTCCTTATGACGTGCTAAGTAAATACCTACAACCCATCAAAAATATTATAGTCATTTTTATACAACCTGCCAATCTATCTTTGTGGTATATTTGTTGATCTGCCCGTGCAATAAATTTTATATTGGCAAAACTATTCGCAGTATTAAACAGAGGCTGCAAGAACATCGTTCTCGTATTACCACAAAGGTATTGTCAGCTCCAGTTGTTCAACATTGTCAGGCGTTTCACCATAATTTTCGGGATTTGAAATGGCGTGTTTTAGATCATGTTCCTGTCCATCCTCGAGGAGGGGATCGGGGCGCATGTCTTTTATACCGTGAACAATTTTGGATCTTCCATCTAAACTCTCTAATGCTGGAGGGTTTGAATTCCTCTTTAGACTGGTGGAGTGTTCTTTGACCTGGGGGAGTCCTTCTATCAGAGGTTTTGGTAGGCTGAGCGATTTGTGACATCATATTTCCTTAACTAATATAAAGAGTACGAGTGAGTAGGGTAATTCACATTCGCAATGGAATTTTGAAGAAGGGCTGTGAGAATCGGGAGCCCGAAACACAACGTTGGGTTATTTCTCAAATACTTTTGAATAAGTGGAGAATTTTGGAGTTATCTTCGTTATCTAAGTGGTGAGGAGGAGGCTTACCCAGTGTTCCGGTGACCCATGTGCTGACGGAACCTTTGGAGTTGGATGAGCCAACTTGGGAGAGCTAAGTTAACCCCCACCTTTTTCTAATTCATGAATAATTAGTTTAGTCTACACAAACAAAATCGGTTTACCCTTTTTGATTTAATTATCTTCAAGGGCTGTTTCTGGGGTTATACCTCCGTTTTAATAAAGAATAAAAGGAATATAGTTGCCACGAGAGGGTGTTACATCTTCAAGGCAACGATTCCGACAAAAATTAAACATATGCATTTCTTAGTTAGATTATCAAGTAAATACCTATAGCAAAAGGACCCCTAAGCTGAACAAAAATGGTGATTGCTTTTAGTTCTGAGTCTTGTCACACTGCACATCTAGACAGAAAATATCAAGTCATTTATTACCTTGAAGGTCTTCAGACCTCTGCTGTATATCTGTCTTTGTTTATTTACTATGGTGCACAGTGCCTTGGGCCATATTCTTTCAATAAAGCAGGCAATCAATTGTAATAAATAAATGAATGAGTAATCTTAGAAAATAAAATAGGCAATTCATTCATCATTCCCTACATTTAGTTCTTCTATTGATTTTTAAGCAGTAGATTGAGGCTTTATGATGTGGATTTAAACTTGCTGAAACTCAGTAGTCCATCACAGTCACATTACTATGGCATTAAGGGCTTTTTTTGAGGGGGTACTTGGTGGTACTGAGTACCGGCACCTTTTCCATTGCCTGATAAAACTAGCCCGTATTAATGAAAGAGCCCTGCATATAAGTAACAGCACCTTTTTTGCTAGGAAATATGTACTGATAGCACTGTTCTGTAAAATACTATAGGCTGACCTAATTTTTTTCTGCCAGTTTTCTCCTGTTTGGGCTTAAGGCTTCACTCAATTCTGCCTTCGTTATGGCTGTGACATTATAAATCTTCATCTACAGCTACCCAAGTTTTTCCAGATTTTTCTTCCTTTTGCTTAGCCTAGTCATTCAGACTGACATGCATGAACTATAATATGGGTGCAATTTTAGAAGCTCTATTCATGATTTGGACTTTTGCTGCCACTGCCCCAGATTTTTGGACACGGTGCTCTGGATGTCAAAGATTCCTTCTAGACAACCCTTCTATAGTCCCACGTCACATATGTACTCTTAATAAGCAAAGGATACCACATTTACACATGTCTGGGACTTTGCCCTTCCTTTGGAGGGATCATGAATGCTGAGAACCTCAGATGACCTATGTGAAAAGGGTGTAGAAATTGGACCAATTTTCATACATGGCAGTGCAAAATGTTCTCAATGGACCGCTGTATCAGTTCTGCATAATAGCTTTTCAGGTGGAGGCCGATTCCGAAGTATGCATGCCTGGGCCGTCTTAATGCCTACAACTTGAACAGGGCCAAGTTAGACCCGATTCTGCAACAGCGGGGTTTGTACATACCCACGATTGCAGAATCTGGCAGTTAGATGGCCTGGTGTGCACAGTTTTCTGTTCCCAGAGACATCCCTTGGGCTGCCTGTCATCACCATACATCATTCCACTGGCATGCCTGTGCATTGGCGTTCTGTCGCCATGACAATGATACATCCAGCCAGAGTTGCAGAATGCTCAGTCTGAGAGTGGCCCCAGCACATTGCCATCTGACCTTCTGCAGGGGCTCCCAAGGCCTGGATAGGGTGGCGGGTGCTGACCCGTGGCATTCACATGTTGCAACCTGCAAACCGCAAAGGGCGCAGCACTTATTCCATCATTGGGGTGCCAGACGTCGATGATAATGCTGGGGTGCGTACAGAGGCCTGTCCTGAATAGCCTCTGTACTTCCTGGCACCTGGTCACTCCTTCGCTCCACCCCCTCCTGCCAACATACAGTGGTCCCCGCACAAATGCTGTGTAAATGCAGGGAGCGCTGGTGGCGGAATTGGGTTTAGGTGCTGAGCGTGGGTTGGATGTCCAGCCCACACATCCAACCCCACTTTCATGCCATGGAATGCCCCCCCCCCCCCATATTGTTATTTTACAAGGAAATAGTAGATAATACTAAAGAAAATCATCCAAACATTTTTTTCCTTGAGTGAATTCCTTGAATAAGCTCAACATATTGAAGTATAGAAAATGCTCTTAAATATAAACATACTTTCATCCGAAAGCCAGGATGGGTGCACGTTTAGAAAGACAAGCTATATAAGAGAGGCAACAACTAGATGTTCAACCCGAATCCTTAGGAATAGTCTTGGAATTGTGGTGCGTACCTCTAGTTGATTGTTTTAGATGATCTTACCAGAACATTTTAAAGTTTTCAAATTCATCCTTTAAAAAAAAGGTTGTATTTGGTTTACATTTAAAGAAATATTTCAGCATAGTATATATTAGGTTTAAGTTGCATCTCAGTGTGTTGAACTTTTTTGGGAGGTTTCCTTTTTGCACAAGGACTTCAATTCTTGCAGCTTTTGGAAGGGAATAATAAAGAGTAAAAATATAATGTTTTAGTTATTTATTTAACAAGACTAATTAGGCACTTTTATGAAAAGATATCTCCTCCCTGATTTCCCCCGAAAGCCTCAAAGAACTTTCTGATAGAATTTGTTAATGAATGCACAAAAAAAAAAAATCGGAATGGGAAAATATTATACATTGTAAAATGCATTTATGAAGCACTCCGATTGTTTTTCCCCACTTCATACCAGGGCAATTGATTTAGAGTGGATTTTAAAGATTTTCTCTGAGATAGGATTTTCTTTTGCATTCTGTTTACAAAACTGTCATTCTTTTGTTGATATCTTCACTTCTTACTTTTCCTATACGAAAACCTGCTTCAATAATGGCACTATATATAACTCTGTATGTGAGCGCCCTTTCCCCATTTAAGACAGTGCTTGAATATGCCTGAAGCATTAATAAACTCAGGAAGAGAAATTCACCCAGTGATATATTTGATTTCCCAATACAGTGCCATCTTATTTAACAATAACACTGTCCTATGCCAGGATGATTAATGAGCTCTAAGCGTATTAAGGGTAATTAGGAAACTAATAGCAGAGAATTTGACTTAATTTTTTTCTGTCATCGAGAGAAATTCCCTCCTCATATTCCTTGCATCTTTAATTGGATTTGCTATGAAACCAAATGGATTTTCTAAATTTTCTGTATTTTCTACTAGCACATTGTCTTCCGTTTCTGAAAATGGAGTTTGGCATTGATTGGATGTTCTTTATTTTTTCTTCTACATTCTTTCACCGTGGTTCGTTAACTGCCTCTCCTAATGGCTTTATGTACTCAACAATGATTGGATTATCATAATAAAAGCAATGATAGAATTGCTTGAAGCTGCCAGATAGATCAGATGCAAACATTTTTGTAGGCATTCTAGCTCATAGATGATTCAAGCCATGTTTCTTATGGGCATGCATTCGTCACTGTGCATTCAGTTAGTGCCTCTTCAGAATATTGCTGTGTGGATCAACCTATGAAATAGCACACGTTAAATTGATTTGCGCGCATGGCTAACTGCAGGGCCAGCCCAACTATTAGGCAAACTAGGTGGTTGCCTAGGGTGGCAACTTCTGGGGGTAAGGAAGGAGAAAAAGAACAAGGCATTCAATGTTAAACAGCACATACTCATTTCAAATCACCACTTTTAACAAATCCTACCACACCAACTTGTGTTAACAGAAAATAATATTTTTGTCAGACATTTTTCTCACAAAGGCATCCAGCAATTATGCTAGACTCCTTTCCCTTTGGTCCTTTTCCTTTATCTTTTTTTTTCAAATCTTCATTTATATATTATTTAAATGCGACCTACAGTCAACCTATTGATAAGCTCTCCCTCGTGTTGACTCATATGTCCATTATTTCTCCCAACATACAGTAACATCATGTTTTGAACATCTTAATTCATAAGTTCTGCATCAGGGCACCTGTGAAAACTCTTTTACTTATCTGATTTTAATTTTTCTCTGAGTCACGTTCACCAGCCATTTGTCTTTCCGGATTTGTTCTGGCAGTAGGTTTTGACAGCCATAGAGGCATGAGCTTAAGAATTGCCAATGGTGCCAATAATTAACGGTTCTTATGTGCCAATGTGCTCTCCATGTCCACACTCTATTCCCAACCTCCCCACTCTCCACATTAGCACAAGAGTGCCAGTTAACCTGTGTTTCAGCGATCATGCTATATTGCATGTTAAGTGGTTAGCATTGCTTAGTAAAAGGGCCTCTTCGATTTTAAGGTCTCTGGGGACATGAAAATACCTGTTATACCTGATTGTAACTAGCCTTGAAGTGCTGCTCAAATGGTGTGAAGCTAACTTCAATATTTATACAAACAGAGAATTTTGCATTTTTTGCCTTTATTTTTGTAAAATATGTTTTAATGTATTTAAAGCTGTATTTGTGGGGTTTCAATTTATTTGTTTAGTAAAAAATGTGCCACACGCCATAGACCTCGGTCTATTGTTCTCAACCCAGTTCTTGGACACACCTAGCCACTCAGACTTTCAAGATAACCACAATGAATATGCAGGAGAGAGATTTACATGTTCTCCCCCCATTGTATGCTGACCTTTCTCATGCATATTCACTGTGGTTATCCTGAAAATCTGACTAGCTAGATGTGTCCTGACAACTGGGTTGAGAATCCCTGGTTTATCCAATGAAGAATGGCATGTGTAACTAGTTCTTTGATTTATGAAACACTAATTTGTATGCCTAGTAGTGAACAGCAGCTTAATTTGTTATCATTTGCATTTTAAATATAGGGTGGAGCAGAACACAATATTCCAGTTGCCATATCCAAAATTTCCAAAGAACAAAGAGGTAGGTGCCTTTTAGTAAGCCAATTGTCCCATTGAAGTTGCACTAAATTATCTGATATATGGGACCATAAAATCCTATAAACCTCAATGGTTTTAATCTCCAGTTTTCAGTTTGCCCACAAGATAGGTTTGATTTTCAAGATAATCTAAATACAGAGAATAACTCAGTTCACATATGGAATTTAATCATTATTAACTGTAGCTATATGGAACAACAGACAAATTGAAAGAACCTGAAGAGAGATTACCAAAAATAGTACACTATTACTGAACTAATTATTTTACATTACCTACTAATTATTTTAACGACATTACCTACTGTAATTTCATTTTATATAGACTTCATAGATATAGATACACACATTTTTATTTGTGGTATATCAGATGAATAACCATAAATCATAGTCCTATAACAGAAGCATCATGAATTTATTTAACTTATGTTCTCATATCGAGAAGCTCTCAGGACTGAGTGGATGAAAACAGAGATTTGGGAATTGTAAGCAGCCAAAACTTTTTATTCTCTAAGCTAGTTTTCATTGATTGTTGTCAGTTCGGGTTTTCAAAACACAGCCCCACTGACAAAAATATTAAACTCTGTGATGCCGCACCTTTGTAGTAGTAGAATATAGCAGAGGGCTTTTTTGTTCCAAAAGGTTTTTGAAAAGTAAGGGATCTATGTATAATTAGTACTGGAAGTGATAGGTAACATATATTACCTGATGGTTCTAATGTGGATGTTATATCTTGCTTTACCATGGGATGCAAGAAAAGCTGTGTCTTCCTGGAAGTCCCAAATCAGAAAATGATTTCCCAGCTGTACCCCCAGTCCTCAAGTCCCTTATTAAAGAAAAAAAAAAAAAGCAGCCTTGTTTGGGGAGAGGTGATGGAATTATCGTGTTACCTACATCATCCTTGTTGAAGCCAACCATTTTCAATGGTAGGAAAGAGCCACGTGATAAAGGATGCTGGCTAATCTCATGCCATAGGTTGCCCACACATGCTAGTGGAGGTCAGTCAGGGTTTGAAGCAAGGTCAGCCAGCATCACTCTGTATTTATGCTGGGCTGGAGAAAAACTAGTGCCTTCTGCATGTAAAAACTGCCAGCTTCAACAAAACAGGTGAGTAGAGGGGATGATAGTAGTGGTAGGGATCTTGTAACAGTCAAACCATTTCTGAGAGATGTAAATATTCATGCTGAGAAGCAATGATTCGGGATTAACTGCAGAGTGTCTTTGTGAACATAATTTGCTGCTAAACTGATAGTGACCCTATTAATATGTAGAGGTTAATTTTATTTTCACCTATTTTATAAAGACACAAAGGCATCCACATGTCTTAAAAAAGACTAACAAAACTACTCCAGAAATCGGGCCTACATCAAACGCATAGAGCAGGTCTAAGTATTAGCATGTAAAGTATGCACGTGTGTGCATATTTTATAATACGTACATGTAAATCATGACTCTACCCATGGTCCACCCAAACTCCTCCCCTGAACACACTGCTTCTACAGCTGCATGGTTACTTGCACATCACATTCTTTGAAGCATGACTTCATTTTCTAAGAGGCCTTTTATGCTTATAAATCAGTGTTTTACGCTTGAAAAATTATTTCTATAAGGCAATTATATACTGGTTCTTCTTTTTATATTTACTAAAGCACAGTAGGCTTTCGCAGCTAATGCTGGATGTTAGTTGCAAAAGTGCCATAGTAGCTGCAAAAGTCACATGCTTTAGTAGACATACCCCTAGATGTCTGAAACTCACCTGATTGTCTGGTACAACCATTTCTGGCCTGATATTCAAAATGGAGAATATTTAAACCATTGGCTGCATTATTTAAATAGCCACCAGATCCAGTGACATTATCTGGATAGTAGCTGCTGCTGAACATCTGGAGCAGTGTGTTCTGGTATTTTCCAGCACACTTGTGGAACTCATCTTCACTAATTCAGGAGAATCTGCACACCTAAGATATTTTAACTGTTTTACTTTTTGCCTGCCTCTTATAATATGTTTTATTTATTTATTTAAAAGGATGTATATTCCGCGCTACAATGCAATTCAGCCAGCAAGGCATTCCAAATACAGGGGGCAGCCAAAGAGAAAATCATATTGTAGAATGTTTAAAAATATATCTTCTGAAACAATGGAACATCTAACAACAATGTATCCTGTGAGCGTAAAGCCCGAGGAGGGCAATAAATTCACAGGGGAGCAGATAGACCAAGTGGTGCCTTATGGTGGAGGCATTTAAAAACCAACCTAATTGTTTTGTATAATATCTGGGGTTGCTACCAGTCAAGAGATGGGCAGCAGCATTATGAAGAGACTGCAATGGTTGAATAACATATGAAGGAAGGCCTAACAATAAACTGTTGCAATAATCCAATGGTGATAACATCAGAACTTGAACAATATTCTGGAGATTATCCTCAGATAAATATGGTTTAAGTTTACAAAGCAAATGCAATTTGAAACAAGCTGCCTTAGCAAATTGTCATTTGATATACCACTCTAGGCAGCAAGGCATTAGAGCGGTTTACAAAAATCTAAATTAAAAATAAGGAAAAGGAAAAGAATCCCAATCATATATAGGACAGACAGAAAAGAAAGAGAATGAAGAAGAGAGCAATAGGCGGACAGGGAGGGGAGGAGAATAACTTAGACTCAGGGGAAGGCCATAAGCCAACTGAAACAGGTGTGTTTTGAGCTGAGATTTGAACTGTAGAGAGGAGGTCTCTGTACGTAGTGAGGCAGGTGGAGAATTCCATAAGGCAGGAGCAAGGAAAAAGAAAGAGGAATGATGTGTTTGTTCCAAATGCGCACGGGAAACTGAGGGGAGGGCCAAGCAGTGAGTGTGGAGGGATCTGAGGAGACAGTGGGGGGAGTGAAAATGAAGGTCAGCCAAATATTGCGGTATGCCTTTGTGGATTGCCTGGTGAGCAGATATGAGAATTTTGTAATTTATGCAAATTTTATGGGAAGCCAGTGAAGTCAGATCAGGGTGGAAATGATGTGTTCATGGTGCGAGGTGTTAGTGATAATCTGGGCTGCTGTATTTTGGAGAAGTTGTAATCGATGAAGTTGGTAGTTGGGAAGACTGGCAAGAGCACTGTTGCAAATAATCTATTTTAGAAATTACTAGTGATAGAAGGAGGGTAGTAAGGGAGTGCTGCTCGAGAGAAGAATGAAGAGCACGGATCCGATGGAGGACGAAGAAAGACCATTGGACAAGGGAGGAAATGTGGCCATGAAATGACAGAGAGGAATCTAGAATGATTCCAAGACAGTGGAGGGAGTGAACAAGGGGGACTGGGGAGTTGGACAGAGAAGGGGCTGTTGTGGGTCATGGGATATTAAAGGTGAGTCATATTGCGGACCATTTGGAGGGATTGAGAGAGAGAGACAATTGGAAGGAAGCCAGTCAGAGACAGAGGATGAACAAACATTTAAGGGGGGGTTAAATCTGGGGAGCGAGCATTTGTGTGAAAGAGAAGGAGGATATCATCTGCATAAAAGTAGGCAGAGATACCAAGTTGCTGGGTTAGTAGTGCAAGGGGGGCTAAGAAAATGTTGAAGAAGAGGGGGGCCAGAACTGAGCACTGAAGGATGCCACAGGTTAGTGGGATAGGGGGTACGAGTCAGAACCGCAAAGCACTGAGAAGGAACGTGAGGACAGGAAAGAATGAAACCAGTGAAGGGTTGTGTCTTGAAGTCCACAGAGAGACGAGAAAGTAGAAGAGGGTGATCTACCAAATCAAAGGCTGCAGACTGATTCAAGGAAATTGCAAGAGAGATGTTGCCTTGTTCATGAGCAGTGTGTATTTCGCTGAGCAGGGAAAGAAAGATAGTGTCTGTGCTATGGCCAGTGTGTGGAAACCAGATTGGCATGGATAGAAGAAGTGATTGGAATACAAGTGTGAAGAGAGTTGAGAGAAAGCTAGTTTCTCAAGGACCTTGGAAAAGAAGGGAAGATTAGAAATTGGATGCCAATTAGCCAGAGTGTATGGGGCAAGTGAAGGCTTTTTAAGTATGTGATAGACAAGGGTGTGCTTCCATAGAGAGTGAAAGATACCCTAAGCAAGACTGGAATTAAAGATGGAGAGTACAAAAGAAAGGAGGGCAAGGGAAGGTTCCGTGATCCAAGGAGAAGGGATAGGATCAGAGGGGCATGTAGTCTTATGGGATGAATTGATAATCTTGAATAGGATGGTGGCTGTGATGGGCTGGAAAGAAGACCAAATATAAATTAATGAATGGAGTGGAACGGGTAAACGTAGATCACTGTTTACGTTATCAGAATATAGGAAGACTAGGAGACATGCAATGAAGCTACAGGGTAAACTATTTAAGACTAATAAAAGAAAATATTTTTTCACTCAACGTGTAATCAAACTCTGGAATTTGTTACCGGAGGATGTAGTAAAGGTTATTAGTGTAGCTGGGTTTAAAAAAGGTTTGGACAAGTTCCTGGAGGAAAGGTCCATAAACCATTATTAAGAAGGGACCCAGGATATCAATGCTTGACCCAGTACAAGCATTGTGGAACCTGTGTCTTTTGGGGAGACTGCTAGGTACGTATGACCTAGATTGGCCACTGTTGGAAACAGGATACTTGGCTTGATGGACCTTGGTCTGACCCAGTATGGCATTTCTTATGTTCTTATGTTCTTATGACCTTAGTCTGACCCAGTATGGCATATCTTATGTTCTTATGTTCTCGGAGGTTTATGGATATTGCATTAAACAGAGTAGTGTGTGCAGGATGCTAATGAGATGAATAGCGTCAATGGCTGTGTCATGTCAGTGTCAGTATGCCACATCCATGGCTTGAGTGCATTCATCATGTCATGCTGAGAGGCCACTCTCAGTCTGACCAAGTTGTGACCATGTCATGGCTATGTATCCACATTGTGTTTATATAGTGTCAAGTGGTGGTGAAGTGGGTACTGTTCTATTCTTGGCAGTCCAATCACTGTGCTGGCTGATGCGTGTCCATGATGTTTGTACCAAGCCTAGGTGTGCATGGTTGCTCTGTGCACATGCAGTGTGTGCTGACTAGCAGACTGGGCACAGTTGGTATGTAAATGGCTGACCCAGCCCTGTGGTGGCTAACACAAGCAGAACTGACTATGCTTGGTGTAGTAGATGGGGGGTTTCAGAAGGTGAGGCTAGCAGCTTTTCGTGGCCTGCTAAGTATGGTCTTTGCAGACCACTCATTGTGGTGTCAGTACCTCCCCTCCTGCCTATACAAATACCATTGCATTCAGGTTCCTTGAAAACAGCTGCTGCAACCTTGAGGACAGACTTGAGATGTTTTTGGAGAGTCTCTGGACAACGGGAGCAGTACAGAGGGTGCTGTTCTAACAGGCCACCCCAGCATGCTGCACTTGTGCAACCAGGTAAGTAGCATCAAGTACTGTAGACAATACCTGCAACATACTGACGGTGATGTAGATCTTCTCCTGGATGTGGAGAATCCAGCTATTGCAGTGCAAGCTCTGGGGACCAGGTGATGTGTGTCCCCCCTCACACATTTGGGGTGACTACCTAAGCCGGTCAGTAGCACAGTTTGCAGCTGTTATGTGCTTGAAGCACACAATGTCCCTGCATATGACTGTGCTGATGTGATGGATCACTGCATTCGCCATCTGGTAATCGTTTGCAGAACACTGTTCAGAATGTGCAGTGCATCATGGGTAATGGAGAGGCTAACCTATACCGACAAACAGAGCAGGAACTGCAGCCATAGTAGTGACTGTGATCACTGTGTCATTGCCCAGTACTTGCTTGTCTTCTATGATGGTTGGCAAATTGAGCATGGCCCCCCTGGGAGGCTAGGATCATCTGCAATGCACTGCCATGCATCATCAATGTGGGTTGCGTTTGGGGTATGTGCAAGTGCACCTATCGTGCCGTGTGCAGCAGGTCACAGGGGACTGTACCCCCAGCATATGTGCTGGCTATGGGGTTGGTGCCACTCTGCGGCATAGCAGACCCATGCGTGTTAGTATTGTTTGCGGTTGGGGGTGCAGTACAGGGCCAGGCATCTTGACCTTACATGTTCCATGGGCATTGGACAACAGATGTATTCTGCAGCAGTGTGTCTGTTGTGCAGCTACAGTACTGCGTGTCATGTACATTACGTATTGCATGTGTGCCGCTGTAGGCAGGCCCTAAATGTGGGGTACCACAGTCTCACACTGTGCCAGCCACATTGTTTCATGTCCTGGCTTTCACCCATTGCAGCCAGGGACCTGCATTCTCTTGGATTCTCAATGTTGCTGCACAGGGTGGTGTGGAGTTGTAGCATAATGGTTAAACCAGTGGCTTGGGAGCAAAAGGACCTGGGCTTGTTTCCCACTAGTACTCCTTGTGGAGACATTTTACAGAGGCTTTTTTTGTATGACAGATCCTTCATAGACTGACCTCTACCCTCTGTTTCCATGGGCAGGTCACTTAATCCTCCATTACCTCAGACATATCCATGTTATCAACGTCCCTATTTTCATGTACAGTACCAGGTTTATGTTGCAATGTGTGTCACTTTGACTGAGCTGAAACAGCGGTCTATCAAATACCAGTTACATAACTGCACCTATAAATTAGATATGCAACATGATTTGACTATTTCATCATAACTGTGACTGTATAGCTTTGGCTCCCTCACATCTATGCGTAACATGCAGCCACATCCTACCCCTGGGACTGCCACTTGCAGGGATCATCACACTTCCTTACTGCAGGAGTAACAGACTTTTTCAGTCTGTTACTCCTGCAGTAAAGCATAGTTACTCACCTGTAACAGGTGATCTCCGGGAACAGCAGGAATTTAGTCCTCACATATGGGTATCGTCAGTACTGACGGAGCCTGCGCGGGAACGCTCCCCCAGCGTCCAATCAGAAAGCTTTTGGGAGCATCCCACAGCGCCTGCATGCTGCCTTCCCGCCTTTCCCAACTGCCTCTCTCCAGTTGAGTTTTAAAGCTGAGACAAAGAGAGAGAGAGGGAAAGGAAAGAGATAGATAGAGAGATACAACTCCTAGGGGGGGGGGGTGGGTGGGTTGTGAGGACTAAATTCCTGCTGTTCCCGGAGATCACCTGTTACAGGTGAGTAACTATGCTATCTCCAGGAACAAGCAGGAATGTAGTCATCACATATGGGGACTCCCTAGCTTTAGGTGCCAGGGAGAGACCCCAGAAGTTGTGTGTCCCTGAAGAGGGCTCCACTTCCCTCCATGTATCTCTGGCATCCTACCAGGGATGGTGGGTAGGAGTTGATTAGGTATGGAACAGGTGTTTGAGAACAGCCTGACCAAACAAGGCATCCCGGCGGAGTCCTTGTCGAAGCAGTAATGGGCTGTAAAGGTATGAACCGAGGCCCAAGTGGCTGCTCGACAGATGTCGTCGATAGATACAGAGTGCAGATGAGCCATTGAGGCTGCCATGGCTCTCACATTGTGAGCTGTGACATGGCGCTCCAGAGAAAGGTTCTTACTCTGATAGGCAAAGGAAATACACTGAGCAATCCAGTTAGACAGTGTTCTCTTGGAGACTGGAAGTCCCAAATGAGAAGGATCAAAAGCAACAAAGAGTTGAGAGGACTACGTTGCTGTGTTCTCTGTAAGTAAAAAGCTAAAGCTCTTTTACAGTCCAAGGTATGAAGATTCCTCTCTGCATTTGATGCATGAGGCCCTGGAAAAAACACAGGTACGTAGACCGCTTGGTTCAGATGAAAAGGCGAAACCACCTTAGGCATAAAGTGTGGATGAGTCCTAAGGACTACCTTGTCATGATGGAATCTTGTATAAGGTGGATTAGCTACTAGCACTCGCAACTCACTAATGCCGCGTGCTGATGTGATTGCAATGAGAAAGATAACCTTCCAAGAAAGGAATTTCAAAGAGGTAGTAGCTAAAGGTTCGAAAGGTGGCTTCATGAGCTGCCCAAGAACCAGGTTTAAGTCCCATGCCACCGGTGGTGGCTTAATTGAGGCTTAGTTAGAAGAAGGTCTCTCATAAATCTTGCTATAAAAGGATGAGAGGAAATAGGCTGTCCATTTAGAGGCTTAAGAGAAGCTGCAATAGTACTCAAATGGACTCTTACGGAATTAGTCTTAAGACCTGCATTGGATAAATGAAGGAGATACTCCAGCAGTGATTCCAGAGGTATCGCAAGGGGGTTAAGAGCCTTTTGCGAACACCATATGGTAAACCTTTTCCACTTGAAAGCATAAGAGCGTCTTGTGGAAGGTTTCCTGGAAGCAAGAAGAATATCTTTCACTTGTTGAGGGATATTAAGATCATGGAGATCTAGGCCTTCAGCAACCAAGCCCTGAGATGCAGAGACTGGGGATTGGGATGCCATAACATTCTGTCCTCCTGGGATAGGAGATCTGGAGCAGACCCTAACTCCAGGAAGGGAGCTTGAGAGAGATGTAGAAGCAGAGGGTACCACATTTGCGGTGGCCAATGTGGAGCTATGAGAATCATATGGCCTCTGTCTCTCTGAAGCTTGAACAGGGTTTGGGGAATTAGGGGAATGGGTGGAAAGGCATACAGGAAGTCTTGACCCCAGTAAAGGAGGAAAGCATCCCTGGCCTGAGCCCCCTGAGCCGAAGTTCTGGAACAGAACTGGGGAAGTTTGGCATTCCACGGACTTGCAAAGAGATCTATGTCCGGGGTTCCCCAAAGTTGAAATATCCTGGCCACCTGGTCTGCATGCAGAGACCACTCATGTGGAAGCAGAACTCGACTGAATCTGTCTGCCCAAGAGTTTTGAATGCCTGGAAGATACATTGCCAGAAGATGAATCGGAGCCTGTTCCCCCCTGCTTGTTCACATAGAACATGGCTACTTGATTGTCCGTATGAATGAGGACTGTCTTGTAGTTGAGCAGGGTGTGGAACACTCGCAGAGCAAGAAAGATTGCTCTGAGCTCCAAGAGATTGATATGTAGATGACTCTCTTGTGGAGAGCAGGTGCCCTGGGTGGAGAGGTCTTGCAGATGAGCTCCCCAACCCATTGGAGAAGCATCTGTTGTGAGAGTTGTTTGGAGTAAGGGTTGCTGAAAAGAGGACCCCAGCAACAAGTTTTGAGTGGACTTCCACCACTGGAGGGACAAAATGAGGCGACTTGTGTTTGCTATTTTGTCTGACAGGCACCCTGATGCCTGGGTCCATTGGGTGGATAAAGTTCACTGAGCCGCCCTCATGTGGAGGCGAGCATAGGGAACCACATATACGGTGGATGCCATGTGGCCTAGTAGTTGTAACATTTCTCGAGCAGTTAGATGAGGCTTTAGCACTCCTTGAGAAGCTAACTGCACCAAGCGAAGGCAACGGGCCTGGGGGAAATAGACCCTTGCCTTTGTGGTATCCAGGAGAGCTCCTATGAACTCCAAAGACTGAAGGATCCACATTGTGCAGGATAGAGAAGTCCTGGCCTCTGACTCTGTTGGGGCTCGAATGAGCCAGTCGTCCAAGTAAGGGAAGACGAATATCCCTAGAGTGCGGAGAAATGCTGCTACAACAGCCATGCATTTCGTGAACACCCTTGGTGCTGAGGCCAGGCCAAAAGGAAGCACCCTGTATTGGTAGTGCTTTCCCTGAAAAAGGAACCGAAGGAACCTTCTGTGAGTTGGATGGATGAGAATATGGGTGTACGCATACTTGAGATCTAGAGAACAAAGCCAATCCTGACTCTGAAGGTATGGCAGCAGAGATCCGATAGAAATGATTTTGAATTTCTCCTCGACAAGGAATTTGTTCAATTCTCTGAGGTCTAAGATAGGTCTGTAACCCCCTGCTTTCTTTGGGATAAGAAAATAAGGGGAATAGAACCCTGTACCCTGTTGATGAAGGGGTACTTCTTCTATTGCCCCTTGGGCAAGAAGGATAGTGACCTCCTGACCTAACAGGTTGATGAAAGAGGTCGGAGAATTGAACTGCTTTACTATTATGTGAGGGGGCATGCTTGAAAAATGAAGCTTGTACCCCTCCTTTATGATGGAGAGTGTCCAATGCTCTGCTGTTATTTGCCCCCATCTGGGGGCAAAATGACATAACCTTCCTGGAATGATGGAAGGTTCTGGTCCCCCGAGAACCAGGAAGGCTAAGTTCTCTAGATGGGAGTCAAAGGCCCTGTGGAGGCTGAGCCTGCTGTGCCGGTTGAGGCCTAGCAGCCTTTGCTTTCTTCTGTTAGGGTGGTTGCTGACCTTTCTTGGCAAGCTGACCTGCAGAATGTCCCTGCTGAACATAAGCAGGGTAAAATCTTTTCTTTTTAGAAAAGAATGGTTTCTTGAACAATTTCTTTCTAGCAGGATCAGCAGTGGACTTAGACAATCTGTCCAAGGTGGAATTTTCAGCATCCATTTCATTGGCTTTTTCCTGCCAATCTTTACCAAACAGGTTCTCACCAGTACAAGGGATATTTCCCAATTTGTCTTGAACCCAGAGCTCTAGATCAGATGCCTGGAGCCAAGCAATTCTACGTGCCCCTATGGCAATAGCCGAGGTTCAGCTTATGCACTGAAAGCAGTCAAAGGCTGCTCGGTTGGAAAATTTAGAGACATCTTGGGCATGTTTGACCCAAGTGAGAAAATCCTGTCTTTTATCTTCAGAAAGGAAAGGACTGAAAGCTTCTAAATGATTTGTGACCTCCTTCAGGAACATTCCCATGTAGAGACTATAGGAACTGATCCTGGCAGAAAGCATGGAAGCTTGGAAGACTCGACGTCCAAAAGCATCCAGGGTTCTGCACTCACGTCCTGGAGGATTAGAGGCATGCCTTTTTGCACTCTTAATCCTTCTCATAGCTGACTCCACTACAATAGAGTGGTGAGGAAGCTGAGTCTTATGGAACCCAGGACAAGGATGGACTTGATACATAGTATCTAGTCTCCGAGAATGAGGAGAGGTGGTAAGAGGTGTTTCCCACATCCTCAACATGAGATCATATAAAATCTCATGAATGGGCAAGGTATCTGCCTCCTTAGGAGTCTTGGGATATTGTAGAATTTCCAACTCCTTGGCCTATGGCTCTGTTTCAGGGGCCACAGTAAGGGACAGGCCCCGAGCCACCTCCCTGTTGAAATCTTGGAAGGAAATATCCTCAGGAGGAGACATCCTGCGTTTAGGAGAGGAGGGCTCCTCTGGGAGAAGCATTGCTGCATCGACAGAACTGTCAGAATCCTCTGATTCTTCTGAGGACTCGAAATATCGTCTGTCTGGATGCTCTTGAAGAGCCCGATACCCATACCGACCAAAGTCGGTACCGGGAGTAACCGATACCGGGGTATCGGTACCGAAGGCCATCGGATGACTGGGTACCGGCAAAGCAGACACCAATGCCGATGTCGATGCTATCGGTACTGGTACCAATACCGATACCGAAGGCAGTGTCGGTACCGGTGGGACTGTCTGTAGCGGTACCGAGGGTTTCGATGCCGCAAGGAGAGCCGCCAGACTGCGTTCCATAGCCAGAAATCTCTTTTCTATCGACGCTGCCAATGCCTGGATGTCGGTACCGGAGGAGACCGCCGGTACCCCAGAGCATGGCACCAGTAGTTCTGCCAAGGTCGAGGCCTCGAGAACATCCTGGAACCCCGATAATGCTTTGGAAGCCGAAGCCTCCCGCCGGGGTAAATTTGCAGAATCCTCGAGGGCAACACCAGAGGCATCTCGATGCTTAGAAGGAGATCTACCCTTCGAGGACCGGCTGGATTTATGTTTAGTTACCTGAGATCCACGGGAGGAAGAAGAAGCCCTGGAAGACGTCGATGCCACCGAAGCTGCATCAGAGGGAAACAGGGTACTGAGCTTAGCAGCTTGGTTCTGTCGACCTCTTTTAGACATCATGGCGCAGGACATACAATCCATGATGGAGTGGTCAGGACCTAAACATTTTAGACACCATTCATGGGTGTCGGTGACGGAAATGGTACCGCCACACTTGGTGCACTTTTTGAAACCTGAAGCAGGTTTCTCCATGGTAAGGAAAAACCTTTGGGCCTAAGGCCCAAAAGGGCGCGTGCACTTGAAGAAAAAGAGAATATATATATATATTTTTTTTTACAGAAATAAGAAAGAAAAGACCGGCGGTACCGGTAGAGCGTCGAGGAAGGCAGACACGACCACAAGAAAGAAAAAAACAAGAAATAATTCTTCTGCAGTGACAGGAACACGACCTGCTGGCTCCGCGGAAAAAGAAGAACTGGAGAGAGGCAGTTGGGAAAGGCGGGAAGGCAGCACGCAGGCGCTGTGGGATGCTCCCAAAAGCTTTCTGATTGGACGCTGGGGAGCGTTCCCGCGCATGCTCCGTCGGTACCGACGATAACCATATGTGATGACTACATTCCTGCTTGTTCCTGGAGATCAGAGTGCATAGGTAAACCGCTGAAAAAGAATAATATCAGAACAGTGTTTCTGCAAATGATACTGCATGCCCCTGTTGGTAAGATGGCACATCAGCTCCTAGGAGTAACAGACCGCATAGGTAAACTGCATAAAAAGAATAATATCAGAACAATGTATAGCACAGCAAAGAAGGTGGCATCCTTAATCACACAAGTGAAGGATCTCATACTCCCACTTCAAATCGCTGGAGTCTATGAAATTCCATGCAGTTGCGGCCAATCATTGTTTAAAACTATGGATCTCCTCGGGAAGTGGGGTAGCCACTCTCTTCTTTCTCAGGGATAATACCTGCTCCAGTGCCTCTTATGATCTAAAGTCTAACTGGGGTAAAATAACTGCCTGGTGCACTAACAGGCCAATGCTCCCAGGAGAAACTAACAGCGCATTTAAAGGTGTCATTAACTTGCCTTGATTAACACAGTTTAAGAAGTTTATCACAAGTTGAGTTATTCATTTGTAATGATAATCAGTTGCTTTGCTTCAGAGCTCATTACTATTTAATATGCATTAGGGTAAAAAAATGCATTAATATGTGTTACTTGGCAGGGATGAGCATTTGTTAGCATGGACTTGGCTGGTTAGTATGACTAATTTTTATTGCCCAAGCACAGCTTAGAGCCCTTAGTTTCCTGTATCATCTTCGAGGGTAAAATGTTCACAAAACAGCTATGAAGGCAAACATGTTTAATAATTGCCATTTTCTCATTGATTTTTTCCTTTTTCCTAAAATGAAAACCAATGGCAAAAATGGTGTAGTTAAATTGACTTGCAGGCTTCTAGGCAATCTTTTTGCCTTACTTGTACCCGGAACCTAAACCTGGTTCCCTGTTATCTGGAATGTGCCGCAGTTATCTGTATCTCTTATGAGTCTTCATTCATGCCACTGCAAGAAAGTCTGAGCCTGAACAATAGGCCGAGCAAACCATTTGGTAAGGTTGCATATGCAAGGATTATAACATGCTATTTTTGTATAAAGGAGTACAAAGTGATTTGGGGGTCTATTTTTCCTAAATCATTCAGAATGCTGAAAGAAATACAGTTTGAGAACATCATTTTAAAAGCCTTGAACTGCAATTCTACATCTAAATAATAGTGTTTACAAGTGTACATAGCATACACATGAAAATGTCACTTTTAGAATGTCGATATGTACACACAACTTTGCTGCAGGATGCACAAATTCAAAAAGTGTGTGCTCTGGGCATAGTTTAGCCAGTTCCAAAAATTATGCATGATGGCTTTTGCACCACCTCCAAGGTGCATATAAGTGACAACAAAATGCAGTGAGATGCACAAGACAGATCTGCATGCAGTGGAAGCAGTTTATGCAAATCTTCCTCGAGCAGAGCTTGAAGAGAATGATTGAGGGCACATTTGAGCTTAGCCCTCTGGTAATTAATATCTCTTTTAAAATATAAAAATTGCCTTTATGTATTTTGCTCCTTAATTGACCACTCTTATACAGCTAGGATTTTTTTAGAAGTCTTATTCTCAATTTGCATGTATATAATCAGGCATATCCATGTGCAAATTGCAGCCACGTGTAAATGATCATTTTGGAAAAGTTAAGACATAGCTACAGTGGGGACAAGGATGAACATCATCAGGGAGGAAGAGATGGGGCCTCAATGGGGGGAAAACATGCTTTGTTTTTAATGATAAGCAATTTCTTCAGAACCCTTATTAAAAAAAACCTGTTACCCTGGGTTTTTTATTATTATGTTTCTGCTATATAGTAAAGTTAAAAAAAAAGTTATTTTTTTAAAATACATTTTATTTATTTATCAAAAAATAAGAAAAAAGAAAAAGGTTTCATTGAATACCATAGAGCAATGCATAGCTACAGCAATACTTTCTAGCACGAACAGGAAGACAATTTGAGTTTTGCAAAAACACAAAAGGTCCATAAGTATGTTTATAAATAGGTGCTTAAGGGCAGGTCTGTGTTCCTTCTCTTGCATCTTAAGTTGCATCCATGGTGATCAGCGGGCCTATTGGATGATGCAAGTTGAGCTAAAAACGGCTGCTGGAATGCAGACCCTGGAAGCAGTGGTCTGCCCCTCCTGGCCTATCCAGTTTTTTTAGGCCAGGACTTTCCTATATTCATGGATGTCTGGGACTGGAGGAAAGGCAGCCTTGACGAGGTGACCGAGGAGGACTTCCCAGAACTTTTCCCCCTAGAAGACCCGGATTTATTTATTTATTTTATTTAGTACATATTTGTATACCGCTGCTTCCAGCGATCAGTAGCGGTTTGATTACATGTATGAATTTGTCAATCATGACAGGAATGTTTGCGGTATACACACATTGGTTTGAAGGGAGAAGCACAGCACACGGTGAAGGACTTACAGAGAGTAATCGGAATATACATATGCACATATTTACATATTTACATAACTGCAACAATGCTTCATTGGGAGGAAACTTTTTACCCCGGGAATATATCAGATTGTATTGGCACTGGAAAAGATGTGTCTTGAGTTTCTTTCTGAAATCCATAAGGTCTTTGATTGCTCTTAGCTCTGGTGGTAGTTGGTTCCAGAGGGCAGCGGCCGAGTAGGAGTATGCTCGTTGGCTAGTGCTGGTTGTTACAGATCTGATATCGGGAGGAACGTGGAGTATGTTTGAGTGGAATGTTCGCCTGCTTCTGTTGGGTGGTTGCGTGCTGATAAGGGTGGAGAAAAAGGATGGCGCAATGTTATGTATAAGCTTGAAGGTGGTTATTAGTATTTTATATTTTATCCGGGCTGCAATGGGGAGCCAGTGTAGCTCGATTAATACAGGTGTAATGTGATCAGTAAGGTTTTTTTTCATGATGACCCTAGCTGCTACATTTTGGGCCATCTGGAGGATGTTGAGGGTTTTCTTTGGAAGGCCCTGTAAGATGGCGTTGCAGTAGTTGAGGTATGGAATGATTAGTGCTTGTGCAACAGACCTGAAATCATGAGGTTCAAGGATGTTCCGTAGAGGTTGTAGGACTCTAAGTTTGTGGAAAATGGCCTTGTTGGTTTTGCGGAGGTGCTTTTCCATCTTTAGATTGCTGTCAAGCGTTACACCCAGATATTTTATTTCAGTCTTCGTGTTGTATATATTGTTACACAGGGTGACTGACGCAGGAGGGTCAAAGTTTGGTTTTCTGGAGATATACATCACCTCAGTCTTTTTATGGTTGATCTCCATGTTGTTTTGCTGTATCCATTTTAACATCTCGTTTAGGCATGTTTCAAGCTGAGTATAGTTAGGGTTCTCGTTATCCAACTGTGTGTATAGCATTATATCATCCGCATAAATGTGGTAGTTGATATTGTGTCGTTGGAGAATATTACAGAGGGGTCGCATGTAGACGTTGAAAAGGAGTGCCGAGAGAGCAGAGCCCTGAGGTATGCCTTGCATTTGCGGGAAAGCTTCTGCTTCTTCGCCATTGAAGTGAACCTGCGGCATTCTGTTGGTTATGTAAGAAGAGAACCATTTCAGGGGGGTTCCCAATATTCCTATTGATTCAATCCTTTGCAGGAGGATTCCATGATGGACTGTATCTAAAGTGACAGAGATGTCAATGAAAATGAGTATAAACATTTTCTTTTTGTCTTCGAGGCCCTTGAGGAGGTTGTTAAGCAGTGCTATCAACAGTGTTTCCACCCCATGACGTTTTCGGAAACCGTATTGTTGTTCATCTAGGGTTTCATGTTCATCCAGATGGTCTTGTAGTTGTAATAGGACTGCCTTCTCAATGATCTTTGCCAGGAAAGATATGCTGGAAATGGGGCGGTAGGAGGCTGGGTCATCCTTGTTGAGTGAATTGTTCTTTAGGATTGGTCTTATTATAGATTTCTTGAGTTGTGTGGGCATGACTCCTTGTTGCAGCGATTGGTTCACAATATGTGAGACTTGGTTCACAATATCTTGTTTTGCCGCCTGTGATAAGGAAGCTTATCATAGCTCAGGTAGGAGCTATAGAAAAGATGATGTGACTCTGAACAAGCAACCTGTCAGTTCTGGTAGAAGCAAGAAAACAGAGTTTTCACATAAAAGACTACCAGTCCCAGAATGCACCAGGTTTCCAGCAGCCATGAGAGGGGCTGAAGTGAGGAAATGTGTGTGCAATCAAGAGAGCTATGAGGTAATCCCTAAGCACTCATCTCAAAGGGCAGGGCCTGATTCAAGACAGCTGCGCTGTGTTAGGGAGCAGCACACATTAGGAAAGAATAAGAATAGAGATTATTCTTCAGATAACAGCTTCAGGGAGAGCTACAAGAAGAGCTTCAAGGAGAGTTTGAAGAACAGCTTCAGCAAAAGCCAAGCAGATAGAGAGAGAAGGAAACTCTCTGGAAGGAAGAGAAGAAAGGCCATTGGAAGGTCTGGGAGATTCCAAGGCAGTACTCATACTGGGAGGTATTCCAAAAGCCAGCAGAGTCCATTGGACTGGATTCAGCCAGAGGAATGGAGTGGCAGAGATAGGAATCACCAGTGGCTACCTGGAAGAGAGAAGACTGCATGTGGAAGGGACTTTCAGACCAAGGCCAGAAGGTATGTGAGAGAAGATCCAGTGTCCAGGGATCAAGATTGGAAGGCTGGACATCAGAATTGGGTTACATATTGGCCAGGCTATACAGAGAGGAATAATGATAGCAGGAGAGGCTCAGGTATGAACACTGATCCAGACCCTATCTATAACAGAGAATGGCAGCCAGGGAATAAGCATTCTCATGATAGTGCCTTAATGAAAGACTCGTCTGTGCCAATGTATGATAGTGACCATATGCTGATTGATGAAGAGGGAGATACAGCAGATGAAAATACAGTTTATATGGACTGTTCTCTATCTAAATGCTATTGCTAGTTTTCTCTGAGCAAACACATCAGCCATCACAAAGAAACCTAACTTTGTTCTTTATTTCCACTGCAAACAGCTCTTAAAGCAGGATTTGGGCTCACACAGTAGCAGCCAGCCAGCTAAAGGCTTTCAGCTGGTCCATTGATAGTAATTAGGGCTGCACCTGATTGTGTGTGTGAGCAAGGGAGAATCACTGCTGAGATCGGCGTGGAAAATAAGCAGAAGTTAACCTAATCAGCAAAGTTTATTCTTTACTTTGTGCCTTTGTATTTGGTAATTATTTGCTAAGAAAACATTAGCTAATTGCCTGACAAGCTGAAGGTTGTTTTCTGGTTTACTTTGTGATTTTTGTTATCCATTTTAAACACTGCAAGCAAGTAACCTCATTTATAGTGCTATCAAGCATACATGTGCTGGGTGAATTAAACCCCATCAATAAAAGAAGTATTTTATTGATCTTACCACTTGGTTTCACAACTCAAATTATTGTCATCAGCTGTGTTTGGGAGTGAATGAACTACAATACCCACAATACCTTGCAAGAATCATATGAATATATGCATCGTCAAGATTGTGTAAGTTCTCACCCTAGGCAGCCGTCTGACAAATGGCGTAGTTTTTCGGATTGCTCTTGCACCAAGAGGATTTACTTGTTGTGGATTACAAATAAAAGTCAAGTTTAAAGCTGTAAGAAGATTTCTTTCCCTCATCTGCACTTTGGAAGAAAAGTGGTTGTTCCAGGAAGCTGTCCCAGATGAAAAGACCCTGTGAAAAGCTGGATTCATCACTGAGACAAGGTAATATGTACCTGGGCATGTCTAGTGGTGGATGTGTGTAAGCACAGGGGGTAATTGAAAAAAAAAAAAAACCACACCTGGTTGGAAGGTGCTGCTCTTGGGTTTTTCTTTTTTTTTTTTCTTGCAGGGGTCAAGATGGATCCGACGGAGATGGCTCAGTGGATGGCAGCCCAATTTAGCAAGCAGCAGGAGCTATCACAGCAGGCCCAGGACACTGCTATGAAGGCCATAATGGAACAGCAGAAACCAGTGCTTGATCTGGTGCAAGCTCTAGTTCAGCTGCAGAGCCAAAGTGGAACAGATGCAAGACCAGCAGTTAGTACTGGTGCACCACATGTGGACACTGTGGGACTCAATCAAGGGATTGGGGCATTTAATTTTGGGAAATTAACTCCAGAAGATAATGTTGATGATTTTCTAGAGTCTTTTGAAAGAGTGGCACAGGCTTTAGCATGGCCAGAGACCCAGTGGGCAGTAAGGCTGGCAGCCTCATTAACTGGTGAGGCACTAGCAGCTTACAGAGCAATGCCAGCAGCCCAGGCTTTGATTTATAAGGATGTAAAGGCAGCTATTAGAGATCGCCTAGGGTTGTCTATTTCAGAGTATAGGCGAATGTTTAGAGCTGTTACATTGAAAGTGGGTGAGACACCCAGGGCTCTGAGTCAGAGGATCAGAAGTTTAGCTGTAAAATGGTTGGAGCCTGAGCAAAAGACAGTAGAAATGTTATTAGATATTATAATGCTGGAACAATTTATGCTTGGGGTACCTAAAGATTTGAATGTTTTTCTTATACAGCAAAATTGCCAAAATCTTGGAGAGGCAACCGTGCTAGCAGAGAGATTCTTGGAAGCCACGCAGGCTTGCCATAGAATGGGTGGCCCTCTAAAGAGGGATGCTGAGGCTAGATGTGCTGTATCAGAAAAAGGAATAATTAAGAATGTTTCTGAAAATGAATGTACTGTATCAAACCAGATGACACAGTGGAATAGAAAGAAATGTTTCAAGTGTGGAAAAGTGGGACACTTAGAGAAGAGATGCCAGACACACACTAGTTTAATGGGTCTGGATTTAAAACAACCCAAGGAAGGATTTCTTTTGATGGTTGATGTGCAAGGAATTACCACAAATGCATTATTAGACTCTGGGGCAGACCAGAGTATGATGTCAAAAAGGCTTTGGAAGAGGATAGAGGCCCAAGAAAGATTTGTGCCTAGAACCCCTGAAAGCCAAGTTCACATCAGATGCATTCATGGTGCTGCATCATCATATCCCACCTATAGGCTAAAGGTTAAGTGCCTAGGGAAACAAGAGGAAGTCCTATTAGCAGTGGTGCCTAGGCTACCCTTTGATTTGGTTCTAGGAAGAGACTGGCCAAGATTTAAGCAGGGTCTAGTGGAAGGACTAGGAAAAAAGGAGGGAGAAGGTTTAATGGTAGTAGCTCCCGGGCCTTTATTTGGAAGTCCTCAGACCCCAGCTAAAAAGATGGTTAAGCGTCCAGAAGACCAAGCTACCCCAAAGCAGATATTCGTCCTAAAGTACCATAAGGTCTCTGAGAAGGCCCAAGCTCCTAGGCGGGCAACCCCTCAGTCTGCTGGGTTTGACCTGTGCAGCATAGAAAATGTGATTGTACCTAGCCAAGGGAGAGCCCTGGTTGACACCAGTCTCCAAGTGGAAATACCAATTGGATGTTATGGGAGAGTAGCCCCAAGGTCCGGATTAGCCCTTAAATATTTCATCGATGTGGGTGCGGGAGTAATTGATCCCGATTACAGGGGCAATATTAAAGTTCTGTTGTTTAACTTTGGACAGAATGAGTATCATGTGAAGACAGGAGACAAAATTGCCCAATTGATTTGTGAGAGGCTGGGTTTTCCACCTGTGGAGGAGGTCACATCCCTAGAGAATTCTGAACGTGGAGCCAAAGGTTTTGGTTCTACTGATGTCAAAGGGGTTAAAAGCTTAGCTGCCACCTGTGCCCAAGAGAGGGAGGTGAGTGAAGAGGAAGATTTGGGACCCCAGGTATCTGATTGTAAAGAAAGATCAGAACCCCAAATAGGTGAGGACCTGACAATGGTACAACAGGAAGAAATTAGGAAGTTGCTTAAGGAATTCCCAGATGTGTTGACACCCATACCTGGGGAGACCCATTTGGTGGCCCATGAAATAATAACTCCACCTAGGAAATTGGTTCGTCAAAGGCCATACCGCTTGCCTGAAGCCAAAAGAAAGGAGGTAGTGGCACAAGTCCAGGAGATGTTGGACATGGGGGTAATAGAGGAGTCAAAGAGTCCCTGGAATAGCCCCATAGTCCTGGTGCCGAAGCCTGATGGATCCTTAAGATTTTGTATTGACTTCCGGCAGGTAAACGCCATATCAGTTTTTGATGCATATCCAATGCCAAGAATTGAGGAGCTGCTAGACCAGCTGGGACAGGCTCAATACTTAACCACCCTTGATATGACAAAAGGATATTGGCAAATCCCGCTCACCAGGGAGTCGAAGCCGAAAACTGCGTTCAGCACCCCCGTTGGCCTTTTCCAGTTCAAGAGGATGCCTTTCGGACTGCATGGAGCAGCGGCTACCTGCCAAAGGTTAGTGGATCAGGTACTTCGACCCCACCAAAGTTATGCTTTTGCATACATGGATGATGTCATAATCCATAGTAACACCTGGGCGGAGCATTTGAAGAGGATCAGGGCAGTCTTGTGCTCTATGAAGCAAGCGGGAATCACTTTAAACCCGAAGAAGTGTGCCTTTGCAAATAGGGAGGTAAAATACCTAGGCCACCTAGTGGGAAGAGGAAAAATTAAACCTCTATTAAGCAAAATAGATAGCATCAGGAATTTTCCTCCTCCAACAACCAAGAAACAACTAAGAAGTTTCTTAGGACTTATTGGATACTACCGCCGGTTTATACCGCAATTCGCAGAGAAAAGTGCCATTTTCACGGATATGCTGCGAAAGAATTGTCCAAACCAGATAAAGTGGACACCAGAAGCTGAAAGAGCGTTTTCAGTATTAAAAGAAAAATTGTGTACAGGACCGGTACTGAAAGGAGTAGACTTCAAGAAACCCTTTCTGGTTCAAACCGATGCATCGGATGTAGGGCTAGGAGCAGTCCTATCCCAGTGCCATGATGGAGAGGAGCATCCTGTGATGTACCTGAGCAGGAAGTTGTCACTGGCTGAACAAAAGTATTCCACGATAGAAAAAGAGTGTTTGGCTATCAAGTGGTCAGTGGAGGCGTTAAGGTTTTACCTTACAGGGAGAAAGTTCCAGTTGGTCACGGACCATGCCCCACTTAAGTGGTTGCAGCAAATGAAGAACCACAATGCCAGGTTGACACGCTGGTACATGGCCTTACAGGCGTTTGATTTCCAAGTTGAACATCGTGCCGGGAAGTTACACAAGAATGCGGATGCACTTTCCCGTATTACGGACTGTAGAGAAGAAGTTTCACCAGTAAAACCAGTCCGTAATAACTTAAGCAGGGGGGTATGTGATAAGGAAGCTTATCATAGCTCAGGTAGGAGCTATAGAAAAGATGATGTGACTCTGAACAAGCAACCTGTCAGTTCTGGTAGAAGCAAGAAAACAGAGTTTTCACATAAAAGACTACCAGTCCCAGAATGCACCAGGTTTCCAGCAGCCATGAGAGGGGCTGAAGTGAGGAAATGTGTGTGCAATCAAGAGAGCTATGAGGTAATCCCTAAGCACTCATCTCAAAGGGCAGGGCCTGATTCAAGACAGCTGCGCTGTGTTAGGGAGCAGCACACATTAGGAAAGAATAAGAATAGAGATTATTCTTCAGATAACAGCTTCAGGGAGAGCTACAAGAAGAGCTTCAAGGAGAGTTTGAAGAACAGCTTCAGCAAAAGCCAAGCAGATAGAGAGAGAAGGAAACTCTCTGGAAGGAAGAGAAGAAAGGCCATTGGAAGGTCTGGGAGATTCCAAGGCAGTACTCATACTGGGAGGTATTCCAAAAGCCAGCAGAGTCCATTGGACTGGATTCAGCCAGAGGAATGGAGTGGCAGAGATAGGACTCACCAGTGGCTACCTGGAAGAGAGAAGACTGCATGTGGAAGGGACTTTCAGACCAAGGCCAGAAGGTATGTGAGAGAAGATCCAGTGTCCAGGGATCAAGATTGGAAGGCTGGACATCAGAATTGGGTTACATATTGGCCAGGCTATACAGAGAGGAATAATGATAGCAGGAGAGGCTCAGGTATGAACACTGATCCAGACCCTATCTATAACAGAGAATGGCAGCCAGGGAATAAGCATTCTCATGATAGTGCCTTAATGAAAGACTCGTCTGTGCCAATGTATGATAGTGACCATATGCTGATTGATGAAGAGGGAGATACAGCAGATGAAAATACAGTTTATATGGACTGTTCTCTATCTAAATGCTATTGCTAGTTTTCTCTGAGCAAACACATCAGCCATCACAAAGAAACCTAACTTTGTTCTTTATTTCCACTGCAAACAGCTCTTAAAGCAGGATTTGGGCTCACACAGTAGCAGCCAGCCAGCTAAAGGCTTTCAGCTGGTCCATTGATAGTAATTAGGGCTGCACCTGATTGTGTGTGTGAGCAAGGGAGAATCACTGCTGAGATCGGCGTGGAAAATAAGCAGAAGTTAACCTAACCAGCAAAGTTTATTCTTTACTTTGTGCCTTTGTATTTGGTAATTATTTGCTAAGAAAACATTAGCTAATTGCCTGACAAGCTGAAGGTTGTTTTCTGGTTTACTTTGTGATTTTTGTTATCCATTTTAAACACTGCAAGCAAGTAACCTCATTTATAGTGCTATCAAGCATACATGTGCTGGGTGAATTAAACCCCATCAATAAAAGAAGTATTTTATTGATCTTACCACTTGGTTTCACAACTCAAATTATTGTCATCAGCTGTGTTTGGGAGTGAATGAACTACAATACCCACAATACCTTGCAAGAATCATATGAATATATGCATCGTCAAGATTGTGTAAGTTCTCACCCTAGGCAGCCGTCTGACACGCCTTAACCCAAGCAGTTGGGCAGGGATCTAGCGGGGAGGTGGTGGTACGGATGCTTGTTATTATGTTGATGATTTGCTGAGCATCAATGTTGTGAAAGTTGCTCCATGCCTGTTCCTGGTCTATATTGGTCATCTCGTTGGGGCGATGTTCCAGGTAGGTTGCGTTCAAACAGTGAGTGGGTGTGGTTGCAGTGAGTTTCCTTGCGTAATGGTCTGCCAGAGTTTGGGGTTTGATTATGGTGTCACGGTGGTCTTCCAAAGATACTTTCGTCAGTGATTTCACTAGTTCGAATAGTTCACGAGGCTTATTGATGGCTTTGTTTAATAAGTTGGTGTGATGTGTCCTTTTCGCAGAGTTGACCTCGCTTTTTTATTTGTGAGATAATCGAGGTATTCAGTCTTGTGGTCAATGGATTTGATTCGTCTCCATTTTCTCTCCAGTCTTCGGAGTTCCCTCTTCATTCTGGTCAGCGTTTCTGTGTACCAGGGTTCGGATCTGGGTTTAGTTGAGTTCTGGGGGGTCTTCCATGTTGGGTGTGATGCAGCCTGGAGTGTCCCAGCTGTTTGTTAGTAGGTCGAGGTCCATGCATTCCAAATCTATGTGGGCATTAATGGTACTTATAAGGTCTTCCAAGTTGAATTTATTGAAACCCCTTTGTGGGTGTACCGTTCTCCGAGCCTTTGTGTCTTTGGGTAAGGATGGCAGGCGTAAGCGTAGATCAATTTGATGGTGGTCGGACCATGGTACTGAAGTTATTTTTATTAGAGGCTTCTCTTCATTGTGCTGCTGATATGTGGGTGTGAAGACCATGTCTAGGGTATGGCCCTTGTCGTGGGTGGCCTCATGTATTAGTTGTTGATATCCTAGTTGATTCATGGCTTCCAGGAAGGTGTTTGCGTGAGTAGGCGGCATTGATGCTAAATTCAAGTCTCCCAAGATGATTTGGAATTTCCTGAGTTGTGTGGAGGAGATGCTCTCTAGTGCTGTGGCAAGTGATTCATGGTGTGGCGAGGGTGGTCGGTATATTAGGCAGATTGATAGAGCTGTGATTTCAACTTTAAGCAAGTCAATGTCCATATTTGAAAGCTGGTATGTGCTTGTTAATTGCAGGTTGGCTTTGGCGATGATGAGAACTCTCCTCCTCTTTTGTTGGTGCGGGGGCAGTTGTATATTTTGTATCCGGGTTTATTTATCTGGTTTAATATTGCTGAGTCGGTGTCAGTGATCCAGGTTTCCGTTATACAGAGGATGTCAGGTTGCTCATCAGTGATGATGTCGTAGATTAGGTGGGCCTTGTTTCTGATAGATCTGGCGTTAATGAGGATGATGTTGCATGCATCATGAGGCATTTGTGGTGAATGTATGTGGATGCTCTGGGCTAGCATGGGTTTGTCTACATTTGTCCTTCTTGGTTTAGGGTTTGCGGTGCCTCTGTGCTCTGTTATGCCTGGTAATAGAGGGTCTTGGAGATGGAGCGAGTGTTGGATCTTTGCAGGTAGTGTGGTAAGGGGTGAGTGGAGGCAGTGTGGGTGTTTGGATAGGGTAGAGAATGTATATTGGAGTGCATATATGTGGTAGAGAGTAGTAGAAGTTGGAGATGAAGGCATATGAGGGAACCAGTAAGAGCAGATATATGCTTAGAAAAAAGTTGAGGGGTGCCATTCCACAGATGTTTGGTGGATAGCTTTATATGGGTCGTGACCTGGAAGCTACAGTCACTTCACAAAAACAAGTAATATTTTGCAGTCAGAGCCTCGGTATCAGCATGCACGTTACAGTAACAAATGATACTTTGCAGTCAGTTGCCTAATGCAGTCAGTCAATGCAGTCAGAGGCCTAGTCTTGTCAGACACTTTACAGTAACAAGTAATGTTTCGCGGTCAGTAGCCTAGTATCAGCATGCACGTCACAGTAACAAATAATAATTTGCAATAGGTGGTCTAGTATTATCAGTAACAAGTAATATTGCACAGTTACAAGTAGTATTATGTAGTCAGCTGTTACTACACAGTGACAGGTAATCTTTCGCAGTCAGTGTCTCAGTATCAGTAGTCAATTCGCAGTAACAGTGTAGTGACCTAGTACTATCATTGCTCGGATCTTTGTTCTTTATGGCAGTTTCGTCTATGTCCGGGACTGTGTCTTTCAGGCTTACCTCCTTGGGTGTGTCAGGACCCTTTAGAATCTTTCGGCGTTCCTAGGTGGTTAGATCCAGGGAGAGTGCTCCATTCGATACACAGAGGACTTCCGTCTGCTTGCCTAATGTCCACTGCCTAAGGGCCACGCCGAAGGGCCCTCTGGCGAGGCCCTCTGGCGCGGGCCCGCCAGGCGCGGGCGCGCCCTGCAGGGAAGCCGCTTTTACAGCTTCTCAGGCAGGCTCACACTGCCCCGATTGGGCAGGAGCACCGGGGGCGGAGTGTCCTGGCAGCAGCTCTCCCTTTGCAGGGAAGCCGCTTTTACAGCTTCTCAGGCAGGCTCCCACTGCCCCAATTGGGCAGGAGCACCAGGGGCGGAGTGTCCTGGCAGCGGCTCTCCCTTTGCAGGGAAGCCGCTTTTACAGCTTCTCAGGCAGGCTCCCACTGCCCCGATTGGGCAGGAGCACCGGGGGCGGAGTGTCCCGGCAGCGGCTCTCCCTTTGCAGGGAAGCCGCTTTTACAGCTTCTCAGGCAGGCTCCCACTGCCCCGATTGGGCAGGAGCACCGGGGGCGGAGTGTCCCGGCAGCGGCTCTCCCTTTGCAGGGAAGCCGCTTTTACAGCTTCTCAGGCAGGCTCCCACTGCCCCGATTGGGCAGGAGCACCGGTCATGAACCTCCAAGTCCCAGAGGTAATGTCAGTGGGAAAGGGCCCGCCATAATGTACATATAGGGGTGGATATGAATGAGAGCTCTGTGGAGGAGGGGAGTACCTCAGAGGACACTGTAGATGAGTCTCGGGGGAACCTAGCACCCCAATGGGAGGCCCTGTGAGATGAGAGCCACCCACTGGGGTGGGCTGGTATAGGAAACCTGGGCCAGTTAAAAAAAAACCAAAGGGAAGATAACATCGTTGAGAATACCTAGGACCAAGTTCATGAGTTAGAAGGGACCCCATTAGAAAGCCTGGACCCTTCCCCAAGGGCTTCTCCTTACTTTTTAGTATGGCAGGACTTGCTTTATAGGGTTACCCAGGGAACAATAGAGGGAAAAGAGCTGGAGCAGTTCGTGATTTCCCAAGCCAATCAACGGCAGATAATGGAATTTGCTCATAGTCATCCCTTGGGGGAGCACCTGGGGGTGGACAAGACCCAAGAGCAGATCCTGGCTCAGTTTTGCTGGCCGGGGATTTACAAGCAGGTGCAGCTCTTTTGCCAGTCCTGTGCTACCTGCCAACTTTACAGTCCAGTAAGGGTTAGACCTGTGCCCCTTGTGCCCATGCCCATTGTCGAGACCCCATTTGAAAGGGTGGTGATAGATTTGGTTGGACCGCTGGAGCGTAATCCCTGGGGAAATAGATTCATCCTGATGGTCATGAACTATGTCGCATGGTACCTGGAAGCGATAGCCATGCAAAATACAAGGACCGCTACCTGAGGCAATGCTCTTTGGGAAATGTTTTCCTGACTGGGGATCCCAGATGAAATCTTTACAGAGCAAGAAACATTGTTTGTCTCTCATGTAATGAAACAATTGTTCAACCCATTGAAGGTCAAAACCTTGTGGACCTCAGTATATCTTCCCCAAACTGGTGTGAGCTCTTCAATGCAACATTAAAACAGATGTTGAAGAAGTTTGTGAATGAAAAGGGGAAAGACTGGGATCTGTTACTCTCCAACCTTCTGTTTGCTTTCAGGGAAGTACCCCAGAGCTTGACCAGATTTTCCCCCTTTGAATTGCTATACGGTCAACAGCCCCGTGTGATCATGCAGAAACTGCGAGAGACCTGAGAAGAAGAACCCAACCCTGGCCAGAATCTAGTGGATTATGTCCTGTAAATACAGGAATGTATAAAGAAAGTGGGTGCATCAGCCAGGCAGCATCTGGAGAAAGCCCAGGAGAGTCAAGACCAGGCCTATAATTGAGAGGCAATGCAGCAGACCTTCCAGCCCGGGGATTGGATAGTGCTGTTACTCCCGGTCTCGGAGAGTAAACTGTTTTGTAAATGGCAGGGCCAATATGAAGTCATTGAACAGATGGGTCCCATCAATTACAAGGTTGTGCAACTGGATAAAAGGAAAAAGCTGGTGATCTACCATGTCAGTCTTCTGAAGAAGTGGATTCTGACCCTCACAACAATGGTCCATGAAGAGGAGTCTGGGTCCATCATACAGCGGTCCTCTGAACAGGGCCAAGTTCTCTTCGGAGAACACCTGACAATTACCCAGAAGGAGCATTTAGAACAGCTGGTCAAGAGGAATAGGGATGTGTTCTCCCAGTTTCCAGGATATACCCACCTCACCTACCACAATATCATCACGGATCCCAGTGTAACGGTATGCCAACTGACCCTACTGACTCCCAGAAGCATGGAGGCAAGCCTTGGTGAAGGAGGTAGAAGAATGCTGAAGTTGGGTGTGATAGAACAATCCAAAAGTGACTGGTCATCCCCCATTGTGCGAGTGCCTAAGCCGGACAGAAGCATCCAGTTTTGCATCGACTTCTGGAAAGTATATGTGGTTTTGAAGTGCGATGCTTATCCCATGTCCTGGGCGGATGACCTTATTGAGTGCCTCGGTGGGAGCCTGATTTATTTCAAAGTTGGATCTGACAAAAGGCTATTGGCAGATTCTACTAACGCCGGCCGCCAGGGAGATGACCGCAGTCTTGATGCCCCAAGGTCTATTTCACTTCAGGGTCTTGCCTTTTGGGCTTCATGGAGCTCCTGCTATGTTCCAGTGCCTGATTGATTGCCTACTAAGACCCCATGGGGGATATGCAGCCACCTACATCAATGACATCGTAATCTACACTCATGATTGGAGAACATACTTGTCCCATCTACAGGTCATACTGATAAGTCTGAGGAAGGCTGGCCTGATAGTCAACCCATGCAAATGATTCCTGGGAGGCAAAGAGACCCAATATCGAGGATATACATTGTGGAATGGTCAAGTACAATCCTAAGTCAAGAAGGTGGAGGTCATTTCCCAAATACCGGTGCCTGTGAATAAGAAACAAGCCTTTCTAGGTATGGTCGGATATTATCATCGGTTCATTCCGCCGATGGCGGCAACCGCCTAACCTCCTGATCCAGGTCCTCCAAAAGAAGGCTCCAGACAAGGTCCTCTGTTCTACTGAGTTGGAGGAGGTTTTTGGGAAGTTAAAGGCAGCTTTGTGCTCTAGACCGGTCCTGGTTGGCCCAGACTTCACAAGGCCTTTCATCGTCCAGAGAGATGCTTCAACGGTGGGTCTTGGGGCTGGCCTGGCCCAGGACATGGAGGGTGAAGAACACTCAGTGGCATTTATTTGCCAGAAGTTGCTTCTCCGGGAACAAAAGTATGCTACAACTGAGAAGGAGACCCTGGCGATTAAATGGGCCCTGGAGACATCCCAGTATTATCTACTGGGTTGCCCCTTCATGTTGGTCATGGATCATCAGCCACTCAAGTGGCTGGCACAACATAAGGACACCAACAGTCAGATCCTGCGCTGGTTCCTTGCCCTCCAATCCTTTCTTTATGAGGTCTGACATCGGGATGGCAAGCACATCTGAACACGGACATTCTGTCCCACTTGGGCATCCCAGCGCCACTGGCCACTCACCCTTGTAGGGTTGTGCTGAGGAGGAGGGTATGTGATGGTGTGTATAAGAAACTTCCCAACCCCATAACCGAAATACCTCTACCCAATTGAGGACATGCCCCTTTAGGCACCAGAAGCCGGACCCCTTTAAGGAACTTGGCTTGAATATACCTGGGAAGGGTATGGCCGAAGATGACCCTTTTAACCAGGAGGGAAGAGACAGAGAAGGGGAGAAAAGAGCCTGAGGTGTTTAAGAGTATGGAGTGACCACCTACGTCAGGGCCGGATTTACCTTGAGTGAGGCCCTACGCCAACAAAAATTGTGGGCCCCCAGAAAAGATAAAAACGAGCACGCCGGATCAGCTGCGCGCTGTTGGCCCTGACGTCATAATTAAACTGGGAATCCCAAAAGCCAAACTTGGAATGTACAACACTGTAGAAATAAAACTATACATTAATTTGCTCTTGTACTACACAAAGCACAGACGTTAATGATGCACATTTACCAGAGCTGACATATTCCAATTAATAAATTCAAATTAAAGAGATATTTTTCTACCTTTTGTGCATTTTTTTTCAGCTGCAGTTGCTCCAGCCACTTTCTTCTGGTTTCTTCGTGTCAGCCCACCTCCAGTCTTAACCCCCCCCCCCCAGCCCATTTCCAGCCCCAGCCCCCCCCATCGGCTCAAGTACAATTTAATAAAAAAAAAAATGCTGACTGCTGCCGCGGCAGCATGGACTGTCCCGCGGGGCCCCCTCTGCCCGGCTGAATCCCTCCCTCCGCGATGGCTGAGCCCCTCCGTGCCGGCTTTGAGAGGCGCGAAGGGAGAGTGTCTCCCTTGCGTCTCATGGGAAATTTCCCATCAGCCTCTGCAGGCTTAACAGAGACGCGAGGGAGACACTCTCCCTTCGCGCCTCTCAAAGCCAGCACGGAGGGGCTCAACCAAGCAGAGGGGGCCCCGCGGGACAGTCCATGCTGCCGCGGCAGCAGCCAGCATTTTTTTTTAATTTAATTTTAAAAAAGCCAACAATTTCTTCAATTTTTGCGGGCCCTTGCCAGCTGTGGGCCCTACGCCACGGCGTAGCTGGCGTATAGGTAAATCTGGCCCTGACCTACGTCTAAGGAGACACTACAAGAAGATAGGAGCTGCATCAGAAGCCTTATGAGAAGAGACTTGAAGACCTAAACATGTACACTTTGGAGGAGAGGAGGGACATGAGGTCTCTGAAAAGGTTCAGAGAAGAGCCACCAAAATGGTAAAGGGGATGGAAGGATACTCCTATGAAGAAAGGCTAGAAAGGTTAGGGCTCTTTAACCTGGAAAAGAGATGGCTGAGGGGAGATATGATAGAAGTCTATAAATTAATGAACGGAGTGGAACGGGTAAATGTAGATCGACTGTTTACGTTATCAGAATATAGGAAGACTAGGGGATATGCAATGAAGCTACAGGGTAAACTATTTAAGACTAATAAAAGAAAATATTTTTTCACTCAACGTGTAATCAAACTCTGGAATTTGTTACCGGAGGATGTAGTAAAGGCTGTTAGTGTAGCTGGGTTTAAAAAAGGTTTTGACAAGTTCCTGGAGGAAAGGTCCATAAACCATTATTAAGAAGGGACCCAGGATATAAATGCTTGACCTAGTACAAGCATTGCAGAACCTGTGTCTTTTGGGGAAACTGCTAGGTACATATGACCTAGATTGGCCACTGTTTTGAAACAGGATACTGGACTTGATGGACCTTGGTCTGACTCAGCATGGCATATCTTATGTTCTTATGACAGGGGAGATATGATTCAGACCTTTAAATACTTAAAGGGAAATAATGAACAAACAGACCTCTTCCAAAGACGGGGAAGCTGTAAAATTAGAGGGCATAACAGGAAGCTGCAAGGTGGTAAATTGAAAGGCAATGTCAGGAAATACTTTTTCACAGAAAGGGTGGTGGATGCTTGGAATGCCCTCCTGATGGAAGTGGTGGGGGCAAACATGGTGACGGAATTCAAAATGGTATGGGACAGACACAGTGGATCCCTTTACAGCAAAAGGATAAAATCAAAATAAACTGAACCATCTAATTTCTCAACAAATAGGGGTGTCCTGCTTGGAGGGGTGAGTTCACCCCTATACAGGGACATGGGGAGGGGTGGCCTGCACGGAGCGGCAGGTGCACCTACTCTTGCCATCATGCTGGGCAGACTAGATGGACCATGCTGGTCTTTATCTGCCGTCATTTACTATGTTACTATGTTACTTGGACAGATCTTTAAAAATCCCCTCAATATGCTCATGTTCAGTTTGCTTCCTCGATCCAACTCCTAAATTTTGAAGAATAACTTTGCATGTCAAAAAAAAAAGGAATAACAAGATTCATGCACATTTTGCCAAATTTGCTAATATCTTAAACAATACACCAACTACAAGAACACATTGACAAACACGATCTCCTGCATCCCCAACAACATGGCTTCTGGCCTCAGCATGGAGTGAAACATTATTAACCACCTTAATAAACACTCTAATGCAGGGAATACAATGGACCAATCAAGGTTTCCTACTAATCTTCCTAGACATTTCATTGGCCTTCGACACAGTGAACCACCAAATATTATTACAATGTCTCCACACAATTGGATACAGGGAACTATCCACAAATGGCTCACCTCATACTTCACTGACAGGTATCAATGGTTAAGGATTGGAAACAACTCCTCCACCTCATACAAGCAAACCCAAGCAGTCCCACAGGAATCCACCCTATCCGCTATCTCTTCAACATAAATCTGTGGCCACTCTTCACACTCATAAAAGCACACAACCTAAACCTCCATGTATATGCTGATTATAATCTACGGACCCATCGACACACACCGACCCAAAATAACAGTCCACCAAGAATGCTTTGCCGAAGTATCGAAATGGCTAACAAACAACACCCTGCAAATAAACTATAACAAGACAGAGGCCCTCTACATAACAAGAGACACTACATTCCACCACCTCCCCCCTCCACAATAACACTGAACAACATCACAATTAAAACCAAAACCAAGGTGAAATACCTAAGAATCCCCATCGACCAACACCTAACCTTCAAAATGCACATAGACAAAACCACCTGAACAATTTACTTCAAGGAGAAAACACTCCAGTGCCTCTGGCCATAACTAGAGTCAGATGACTTCTGGACTGTACTCCAACCATATACCAATAATACCCCACCTGAACTACTGCTGTGCCATCTTCCAAGGACTGCCACAATCCATGCTCTTACCACTCAACAGGAAGACTCCTTCAAGCAGCAACAAGAAAAGAGCACATCACCCCAGTACTCAAACAGCTTCCCTGGCTCCCCCTGCAGAGCCGCATAACATACAAAACCATCATGCTAACTCACAAAGCAATTCATTCAGACCCACACCCACACCTACAATCACTCATACAGCCCTCACAACCACACAAAGCTAGATTGACCTCGACAATGAATATTCTCAACATACCCCACATTAGAACCAAATAAAACTAACAGGCATGTATGTAAAAGAGCCTTCCAATTCTATGCACTATCCATATGGAACAGACTGCCAGACCAACTCAGGAACATCATGGACCTCAAGACACAATTAAAGACACATCTGTTTACCTAACATTTCAACACCAGTAACTACCCTCCCCCCACCCTACCTGGAAGAACAATGCACATCCGCCTAACACTACTGTTGTATATAGTCAAACCTGTATATAGTTAAGAGCTAAAGCTCTTTGATTGCATGCTGTACATAGTTTGATACCAATGTTTCAATGTAAGTTAAATCACAGTTCCATTTAAACCGTCTTGACTCGGAGAGAGGTGGAATATAAATACAGCTAAATAAATAAATAAACAATTCAGAGCGTCTTGGGGGATAGGGGAGGAGAAGGAATAACCTGGTATAAATGGTATTTTTTGTTAACATAGGATACTGTATAAATCTTTTTGTCCTTGAAGCCATCTGATATTGTTCAACTATAATCTAAGGGTAATGTCTACTAAGCCAGGCTAACGATTAACCCAGGCTGTCTGCAATTAGGTCCCATGTTATTCCTAAGTCACACATTTGGATGATTTCACATCTTGCTATTTCAGAGACCAAAACTATACTAATGTACTTAAATTTCATTAAACTGGTACTTGAGATCTTATGCTCCAGGATGCGGATGTCACAGTCAGCATATACAGTACATCAACATTAGAAGAGTGTTATTTTAGTTTATATACATTTTTTCCATTATACTTTTGTTTAACTAAGCAGTCATCTAGTAAAGAAATATTTATCTGAAGGTTCCTTAATAAACTCTTGCCAATTACTGTATATATTATTTATTCTAGTCAATTATATTCATGCCTCTGGGAAACAGCTAACTAAAAATGTCAGAGCCCTAACATATTGAATGAACATCTTTTTTATACCTGGAGGTATGACTGAATTGTCTATTTGTATATCTTAGGAACATAACTGTGCATAAATTATTCATTTTATGGATAAACACACACACACACACAAACAATAGCCTATATACACAAATCTGAAGCAAAAAACAAAAGGCCTAAACAAGAGGATAATCTATCTCACTATATCAAATATTAAATAAGTAATCAGCTGCTATTCAGCCCAGAGCAGTCAACAATTTTTTTTAAATGCTAGCTATCATGAGTGAAAAAAAATCCAGCTATCTAAATATTTTCTAAGTACTGGCTTTATTCCATGTCTCCGGCATGTATAATAAGCATGTCTGCGGGGACCTCCCAAAACGTACACAGGCCTTTCCTGAATACGCTTTATATGTCTCTGTAACAAACCATGCCCCCGTTCCACCCCTCCTGAACACATTCTGAGATCCCTGTGTTAGTGGGATAAATGTCCGTGGGTACTATGTACCTGGAATACGCTCATAGATGTTTTTGGCAGATAAACATCCCCGTCACATGTACAAACCCTTATTCAGTTTCTGGAATGGCCTCCATGGTGACAATTTTCAGCCCACTCTCTGGATAGATACCCACGTAACCATTAGGGCAGATTTTTTGCTCTTCTAAGTTATGCTGATAGCTACCTGGATTTTGGCACTGAAAATTGCCACAATTTAGATAAGTTCCTTCTCTGCTCTAACTCTGCCCCCAGATCACCCTGGCACAATCCAGATAGCGCGGAGGTGGTCTGTGGTGATATTGTGCCAGTGAAAGTCATGCTTAGCGAGGTTTATGATGTTAACAGCCGCTGCTAACTATTAGGCCCCAAATTTTTATGTACAATCATCGGTAATATATTGAACTTGAATAAACTCTTTAATCCTACATTCAAAAGCCAGCATGCATGTGATACTGAATTTGTATTGAATAACAACTGAAATACACACAATAGGGAATGGTAGAAGTTTAAAGAGCAGCATCGACATTTATTTATTGTGACCCGACACAGCCATGTTTTAGCACAGACGTGCCTGTGTCAGGGTTTATGCTGACGAGCACAACAGAACCCATGCATAGCATGTAGGGAATCTGTGTGATTATAAAATCTAATGTTTTACAAACCGACTGTCCTAAGGAAAACTGCCTCCTTATCAGTCTGTTTCTGAAGCATTAGCCACTGTGGGTAAAAAAAAAAACCAGTTATGCAGCACTGGTATCGGGACAGTGCTTGTGCTGATACAGCGATGGTCGCCCAGCACCGTCCAGAGAGCCAAAGAGTTCTCAGTATTTAGGTAGGTTTAATTTAATGAACTGTTATTTGTATTAATTTTCCATGTTATCCTTCAACTTATGGTGGTCATAAATATTAATGAGGGATATTTGCCTGTTTTAGCTGTGTGCCTTTGTGAGCACATTTGGCTCATTTTGGTGCCTAATTGCATGTAAATCACTTGTATGAACATATATCTACTAATTAATACACATACAATTGATTTGCAAACTTATAACAGTTCGGGCAGTCATGTGAAGGTGCATTTTAGATAGGACATAATGAGGAGAATTCCAACAGCCAGGTCAGGGCATGGAGAATTTCCATGTACCATGAGGATTACGTGATTCTATCAGGGCTCATTGGCGCCATTTTGGAATCAGCTCCTGCTCCTTCTAGCACCAGCGATGGCAGTAAACCCAGGGAAGGGATCATGGGTGGGGTGTGTGGGTATGAATCAGAGTTCGAGAGGGGTTGACTGGGGGTGCTATTTCTGGCAGCCTTTGTGAGAGTAACCCTGGTCCCCCTTCATTTTTCTCTCTCCACCACCCCAATCTCATCCACATCCCTCTCTTTTCCCCCTCTTCTCTCCCCTTCTCTCATGCTTTTGTGTGGAATGCTCATTCCATGTCTAACAAACTTCCCTTTACCCATGATCTCTTTATCTCTCATGCTTTCCATCTTCTTGCTCTTACTGAAACCTGGCTCCTCCCCGATAACACTGCTTCGGTTGCTGCCATCTGTCATGGAGGCTACAATTTCTCCTACACTCCTCATGCCAATGACCACGGTTGGGTTTCTGCTTTCTCCTTCTTACCAATTTCAACCCCTCCTTCTTCCTTAGTCCTATTCCTTTCCCTCCTTTGAAATCCACTCCATCCATCTTTTTAATCCTCTTCCTCTCCAGATTGCTGTTATCTATAGACATCCCCACAAGTCCACTTCTACCTTCCTCACTGATTTTGACTCTTGGCTCACCTTATTCCTCCTCCCCATACCTTATTCTAGATGATTTTAATTTTCATATTGATAACCAGTCTGACCCCTGTGCATCTAAGCTCCTTTCCCTTACCTCCTCTTTCAAACTTCAGCTTTGATATTCTGCCCCTACTCATCAGCTTGGTCACTGGCTTGACTTTGTTTTCTATTCTAATTGTTTAACTTCTAATTTCCGCAGCTCAATTTTTCCCTTATCTGGCCAACACCTCTTAAGTTTCTCTCATCATCACTCCTCACCTCAATCTCATCCAATCTTCTATCTTTTTAAGAATCTTCATGCTATTGATCCACTGACTCCACTACTGTCTCTTCTCATCTTTCTCCCACTTTGTCCTCTAAGTCTGTTCATTAGTCCATAGTTTCCTATAACACTGATGTCTCCTCTACTCTTGATACTCTTGCTCCACCCATAGCATGTCCTGAGAGGCGCACTTCACCAGAGCCCTAGTTGAACTGCTCAGCTGAATGCACTTGGCTCAAATCCCATTCCCTTTCTCACTTCCTTCACTTCAAAGTCATGCTTACTTCTTTCCAGTCTGCAACGCTCTTTCTAAGCAAAACTATTACATCCACCTGACTAACTGTCTTGCCTCTAACCCCCGCCAACTCTTTTCTACTCTCATTTCCCTTCTTAAGACACCACCACCTCCAATCTCTCCTCTCTCTGCCCAAACCCTAGCTGACTATTTCCACAACAAAGTCCGTAAGATTACTCAATTCAATACTAATTCTCTTCCCCCTCTCCATTACCAGCTTCTTCCCTTTCTCCATTTCCAACTTCTACCACCCTTTAATCATTTTCTAATATCTCTGAAGAATAAACCTCTCTTCTTCTTTCCTCCTCTAAACTCACTACCTGTTCTTCTGATCCTATCCCCACCCATCTCCTCAACTCCTCTCCTCCTCCGTCATCCCTTCCATCTCACATATTCTCAACTTTTCACTCTCCACAGCAACCTTCCCTGCAGCCTTCAAGCATGCTGTTATGACTACTCACCTTAAAAAAACTTTCACTTGACCCTACTGGTCCTTCTAATTACCAACCCTTCTCCCTTCTCCTATTCATTTCCAAACTTCTTGAACATGCAGTTCTCCACTGCTGCTTTGAATTTCTTTCCTCTCATGCCTTCCTTGATCTTTTTCAGTCTGTTTTTTGTCAATTTCATTGTACTGAAATGTCTCTTGCCGAAGTCTCCAAAGGCCTTTACTCAATTCTCATTCTTCTTGACCTTTCTTCTACTTTTGATACTGTTGACCACCTCCTTCTCTTCGACACATTATCCTCTCTTGGTTTTAGGGGCTCTGTGCTGCCTTGATTCTCTTCTTACCTCTCCAATCACTCTTTCAATGTTTGTTCTGGTGGCTCCTCCTCTACCATCCCTCTTTCAGTTGGTGTACCTCAAGGGTCAGTTCTAGGCTCTCTACTTTTCTCTCTCTACACTCAGTCCTTTGGTGCCGTTTTCTCTTCCCATGGCTTCCAGTTTCGTTTTTATACTGATGACTCTCAAATCTATTGATCTTCACCTGACATTTCTCTTACACTCCATGCTCATATCTCTGCTTGCTTATCTGACATCCCTGCTGGATGTCTCATCCCCATCTGAAATTGAACATGGCTAAAACCAAACTTTTTATCTTTCCCCTTAAACGCTCGCCACCTTCCTTCTTTCTCGCTGTGGACAATACTCTTCTTTCTGTTTCCTCAGCCCACAATCTTAGGGTCATCTTTGACTTCTCCCTTTCCTTCTCCACACATATTTAACAGATTGCTAAAACCTGTTGTTGTTTTTTTCTATATAACATTAACAAAATTCATCCCTCCCTCTCTGAACACACAACCAAAATTCTTGTTCACTCTTTAGTTACCTCCCACCTTGACTACAGCAAGTTTCTCTTTACTGATCTCCCTCAGAGTCATCTCTCTCCTTTTCAATCTATTTAGAACTCTGCTGCGTGGCTCATCTTCCACCAGCCCCGATACACTCACATAACTCCTCTTCTCAAATCACTTCACTGGCTCCCCTTCCATTTCCGAATCCATTTCAAACTTCTTCTTCTAAACTATGAAAGTATTCACTCTATTGCCCCTCATTACCTTTCCTCTCTCCTCTTTCCCTACACCCTTCCTCGTGAACTCTGATCATCCTCTGGCCTTCTTCTCTCTGTGTCCTTTTATTCTATTGCAAACTCCAGATTTCAATCTCTTCACCATGCTGTGCCTTATTCCTGGAACAAACTTTCCATATCTTTACATCAAGTCTCATCTCTCTCCCTCTTCAAATCCACTTTTGGATCCTAATCTTTTATTCCCTTGTGTCTCCTCCCCCTATTGAACCTCTTCTTTCTCTTGTATTGTGCTGTCTGTCTTAACTAGACTCTAAACTCAAGGAGAAAGGACTGTCTCCTATACAGGTACATGTTTGTACAGTGCTGCATATGCCTTGTAATGCTATATAAATGATTAATAGTAGTAGTAGTGGAAGTAATTATGAAGAGAGCTTAAGGAGCAGAGTAGGGGGATCAGAAGTGTTGTAGGGGTGGTTAGTAGGTATCGGAGGTGTTAAGAACTGAGGAGATAAGTCAAGATCTGGGGAGGAGACACTTCTGACAGCCATGTCAGAGGGGACATCAAGGGGGGGGGGGGAGAGAGGTTGAAGACCTTGGCATTTATAGTTGACCCTGCCACAAGGCACTAAAACATGCATCAGGATAGGTGCAAATACCAATGTCTACATTTTTTTTGCCAGAGACGTGGATTGCCTATAATAAAATGAAGAATCTAAACTAAACTATCCCTCTCCTTAACATCATCATGCCTTCACTGTTCTGAAATAGCATTCACACATGTATCCAAGTGATTAAAAGTGACTGTGAAGGTATAAAGATTGCTTGGTTTTGGAATATATCTTTATCTTTTATCTTTATTCAGAGAATTTGATATATGTATGCCAATCTACATATGTAGATGCTGCTTTTTAGATATGGGGATGCTTCTCAAATAACCTCACTAACATATGAGCAAAGAGCAAAGAACAAATAGTTTGGTTTATTATTTACATTTAGCTCACATCTTTCTAGTAGTAGTTGAAACGAACATGAAAAAATGCCCAAAAATCGGAAACGATTTTTTAAATGACCACAATCCAAACATATTTTTGGGTGTGTACACCCCTAGCCTGTTTTATTTTGAATTTTTATTAATGTTGTTATTTTATATATCAATGCTACTGAGGATACTGCTTTATATGTCATTTATAGTTTTATTGTCTTTTATTTAGATTGTTGTAATCTGTTTTTATTGGGAAAAATGGAATATAAAAATCAGAAAATAAATAAACAAAGATGCCAAACTTCTCTATAACAATGTCTATCTTCTATTGCTCCTCATTTCTATGTTTTGTTTATACTCTCTTATTTCTGCTCCTTCTGTTTTTGTTCTCTTCCTTTTCTTTCTCTGCCCCATTTATCAATGTCCCATTTACCTATTTTCTGATCTTCATCTTTATGCTATATATTGTTTTTCATCATTCTATTAAAAGCATAAAATAAAATCAATGAAATGTTGGAAAAGGAAATAAATGACAATCACAAAAGTTTAACTTAGTGTTTCATTGTGGCTTAGCATGCAATAAATTTGAGGGCTGTAGCAGAATGAATTATGTCTATATAGTGCAGAAGCAGAGTACTCTGCATCTGTGACAGAGAGGGAAAATCATGAGTGTGTGCCTGCAAAATCAATGCCTAATATAAGGGAGTACGTTTTAGGGAGAAAGATTTAAGTTTGCTAATTTAGGGGTAATGAGGGTAATTGTGGGCAATTATACACTTACAAGATGAACAGTTACCTTCTACTACTACTACTACTACAGATCATTTGTATAGTGCTACAAGGCATATACAGCGCTATATAGACACATGTAAAAGCTTACAATTTAGCCAAGACAGCACAATAGCTGAGAACAAGGATACATCTAGGGGAATGGTAAAGAAACACATTGGAGACTAAGCGGATCAGGATCCAAAAGTAGCCTTGAAGAGGTGAGTTTTCAGCCTGGATTTGAAAAGAGGCAGAAATGAAGCCTGACGTACAGACTGAGGTAGTTTGTGCCAGGCATAAGGAGCAGTAAGGTGAAAGGATCAAAGTCTGGAGTAGAAGAGAAGGTCACAGATAGAAGCAAACCACCAGAAGAGCGGAGGTCATGAGGAGGGTTGTAGGGCGAGATAAGAAAGGAAAGGTAGTGAGGAGCTTCAGAGTGAATGCCCTCATAGGTCAATAGGAGACGTTTGAACTGGATATGGAAACGGATAAGGACCCAGTGAACTAACTTGAGAAGAGGCATTATATGAGCATATTGAAGCTGATGGAGGATTAGTTTCACAGCTGAGTTTTGAACAGATTGAAGGGGAGAGAGATGATTTAGAGGCAGACCAGCAAGGAGGAGGGTGCAATAGTCAAGGCGGGAGGTGACTAAAGAATGGATGAGTGTTTTAGTAGTGTATTGCGAAAGGAATGGGCAACTTTTGCTGATATACAGAAAGAAATGACAGGTTTTAGCTATCAGTTGGAGAAGGAGAGGGAGGAGTCAAAGAGGACCCCAAGGCTGTGAGCCGAGGAAACAGGGAAGAGAAGGGCATTATCCACAGAGATTGAGAAAGGAATCTAAATTCAGAATAGAGTAAAAAAGAGAAGGATGTAGCTAGAGATTTTTTAATATTCGGGGAAATTCCAACTTGTAGATATGCAGTATCTCATAGACAAGCTAGTTTTTATAATCCTGATAGAAATCTCCTAAGTACAAGGTTCATGACCTGGCACAGGATTGTGGTACATCCATGACTGAGCCATAGACCTCTTCTTATTCCGTTCTTGTACTTGCTGTTTTCTGGGGTCTGTCTGCTGAATTGGAGCTTTACACAGCTTCAAGAAGCTTGAGCCACACAGTTCTTTTCCTCCCACACTGTTCTTGTAATGATTAGCAAGAAACACAGGAGTAAAAGCATGGTGTAGCTCAAAGTGACTGAGAGCCGGATAGAGCCAGCCTGGAGTTGCAATACTTTAGAGGAATGGTGAGCTGTGAAAACATGGAGGAAGTGGGTTTCTGTGAGCAATGGGAACTTGCAAGCGAGGCATGGCTGGCCTGTCCACTAGGTGAGCTAGGCAATGCCAGAGGCACACTTGACTGGCCGCATCACCCATCCTCCCCAGCTGCTGCCATTTCCATTTGGGAGGGGGAGGTGGGCAGCAGCAGCAGCAGTATTTGCAAAAGTGGCTGCTTTTTGCTGCCACTTTCTTGCCTGCAGCTGCCATGGGCAAAGAAATGGCAGCAAACGCTGTCACCTTTTGAAATACTGCTGTTGCCCATCTCCCCCTCCCAAGACGGAATTGGTGGTAGCTGGGGGAGGGGGGTATGCGGTGACATCTGGGGATGGGGCAGCAAGGCTGGAGTTTCTGCCTAGGATGACAGAAACCTTTTGGCCAGCCTTGAAGAGAGGGTAACAGTGCAGGGAGCAACGAGGGCTGGATTAATAAGCAGTGGTCGAGTGGACCATGAGATCTGGGAATGTGTGTAAGCAATGGGTTTGGGGCAGGGAGTATAAGATATGAGGGGGCTTGGACGAGTTGAGAAGGGTGCAATGGATCCTGAGTGAGTGCACAACTGTGACTGGGAAAGGGAGTGTGTAAACAGTAGGGCTGGGGAAAGGGGATGGAAAAGGGTAGGGTTGAGATTTTTTTCCCACCAAGCACTAAGGGCTTGATATTAAGTGGCAGCAGCTAGCATAAGTACAGCGCCTAGCTGTTTCCATTGAAGAGTTAACTCAGATATTCAATGCTGGGACCATATCCAGCCACTGGCATTGAAAATCCGGGTTTGCCATGGAAGCTGGAAGCTAACCGGACAGCGGGAATATTCAGCCACTGCTTGCGTAGCTTCAGCAGAAAAGCGAGGACAGCTTTTGCTGTGCCTAACTTTCCTTACTTTCCTGGCAGGGCAGTATATCGTCATTGACTGGTTATTCCCGGGTACTGCCTCCGAAACGCCATGATGCTAGCCATGTAGTATCAGGGTTTATAGAGAGGGTATTCGGGGATATATTCAGCAGTACTAACCGTGTTAGTGCTGCTAAATATCCTTCTTAGAGGCAGTTACACAGTTTACAGGTCTGTGAATAGTGTAAATGCCTTTGAATATCGGGTGCTAAGAGCGTTTTTTTTCCTAGTGGGTCCTGAGGAAAAAAAACAACAAAAAAAATGTGGAAACCACTAAGATAAGCATATTATTTTGTATTATGCATAGATAACAGTTCATTGAACTCTTGTCATGGCTGAAAAGAATAGCCTAATCCCAGCGGTATATATACTGAGTGTGGCAGCTGTATGCACTATTGGTATATATCTCTTTCACACTCTCGTGTACACGCATATATGATACATTCTAGAATGGCAATCGGGGGGGGGGGTGAACTAATTGCTAATTAAAGAGCTCCCACTGCTACTAGTTTCTTAGCAAGCTGCTTTTGCCATTTGCTTCACTTGCTAAGAAACTTTTTTTTCTAATCAAATCATTTAACACGGGGCTCCTGGGAGCCCTTGAGCAGGATCTCTGAGAAGAGGCAGTGCACCTACATAATCGTTGCAGACTGCTGCGCTAATTATTTCCATGTGTCTACGTTAAAAATAACTATGTCCATTTAATCAACTATATAGATTCCCCATCATAATCATTTATAATCTGTGTTTTACAGCTGAACTTTCAGGCTTGCTTTTCATTGGAGATGCAATTCTTCAGGTATCGTATGAGATCCAAGAACTTTCTTTCTGTTCCTTGTTACTCATCTGTGTTTGCAGTTCTCAGCCTGACCTCTGTATGTTTGTTTATTGTAGATCAATGGAATTAATGTGAGGAAATACAGGCATGAAGAAGTGGTAAGCTCAATAATTTTTATAGTTTGTGAGGATGCCAAGTAAATTAGTCTAGCATATATGAAGGCCAATTTTAGATAGAATCTGCAGAGGGGAATTAAGACATCCAGGTCAGTACGTGGAAAATTTCCACTTTATTTTACAAAGACTCTGTCAAATGCAGAGCCTCTTGTAAAATGCTAAAAGGCCATGCAAGGCAGCACATAGATGTCTTCCCACGGCCGGCAGGAAAAGTAATTTTAAAAGCTGCATGTGGGGAAAAAACATGCAGCTTTACCCCATATGTTCTTGGGAGCAGCTTTTCAAAAATGATGCTACCAATATCTATGCACATCGCAGTCCCCTCCCACCGACAGCACAACTCCCCCGAACCCCTGCTCCCCCTGAGATCTGATACCCCCGACCCTCTTGACATCTGATCTCTCTCACAACTGAGCCACTCACGATCCCCCTGATAACTCACCTGACAGCTCTCTTCAGAGTCCATGATATGTAGTGGGAGCGAGAACAATTCCCAGTCGCTTCTGCTCATGGTGGCCCTGGGTTCCAAAATGGCACCCGTGATCCTGTTACTATTTTCAAATCTGCAGCCACTAAGAGCAGGAGTGACTGGGGATTGTTCTTGCTTCTGCTAGACATCAGAGACTCAGTACGAGATAGGAATGGAATCGGGGGTAGGGGGGTCATCAGGGGGTTCTGAAGAGGATTAAAGGATCTGGACGCAGCAGGTCAGCCAAGAGAGAGATCTGATGTTGGGAGGGGGTTCAGGGCAAAGAGATTGAATGTTGAGGGGCAGAAGAGTGATGTGGGGGTGCTGACCTCGGTCTTTACATCTGCCCCTTCAAGCAGGCAATTGCTTGTGTCTCAGGGCAGCTGTAAATGATGATGTCTAGAATTTTTTAGATTGACTTGCATCGGCCCTTGTGAAATGGGGAACACACATTGATATTGTTGGCCTACCCAAGTGATTCCCTAACACATGTAAAAAAAAAAAAACCTTTTGTGCCCAACTCATATACAACTACTGTAGTATGTGTGCAAAAATGTGTGAAAACAAAGGAGGGTGTGCAGATTCTCGTGGAAGCATGCATACACCGGGCTTGCATTAGCAACAGAATCACTATTTTGCAGTGACCTAAGGGAGCACGCACATAGATATGTATCTGGAGGGCTAAAAGCATATATGCCATGCATCTATTCCAGATATCTGTAATTCAGCATATTGCTCATCATTTCATAGCCATGAAACAAGCATGAAATCCTCACTAATCCTAGCCACAGAAGAATGAGCTAACAATTTACTGTGCTCCTCCTCAGACCTGGAGTTAAAACTCCAGCACTAGAAAATCCTGTGCTCAAAATCAGATCTTCTGTGCACTTCTTTCTTTAAATAAAGAGTGTGCCAATGTCTACTTGAGTCTTTGTGCATGGTTTGCTCCTGTACAAAACGTGTTTGAGAATAAGACAGCCATGGTAGAGCAGATGATTGTGCAGAAAAGCCACACTAAGTTGTGCCCAAGGCCTCCTGCACTTTATTACATCAGACGTTGAGTGAGAGAAAACTCTTCAGAAGGCCAGGCACATGGAGTTAACTGCCATTACTGTCAATAGCTTTAACAGTCTCTGACTTGAAGGCACCAGTTTTCTTGTGAAGGTATTTTAATTGTATTGACTCGTTACCACTTTCACTGCCTCCAAAACACTTTGCAGTGCACAGTTTTCTAATCCTGTACTTCCCAAGCATTCCTATGCTTCAGTATGCATGCATATTATCCTATTCCAGTCAGAAAATGTTTTTTGTGATAAAGATAATCGAATGTCCAGGTTTCTGCATGACCATATCATATTTCACTTCCCATTAAAAGGAGGAGTTTCATGCAAATGTGTCCACACTTTCCTATCCAGGAGAAAGTGATCTATAATGCTGATATACCGGCTTAATTCCAGTGCTGGCAGAGTATCTGACCAATTTCAGTGAAAGTAGCACATGAACTGTGCAGTACTGTGGGTCAGTAATTTGAGGGTTAAATACATCGTGCAATAAATTGAGTTTCTCAACAAATCTCAGCACTGCTCTGCAACACACCTTATATTGTTTGTAGTTTGATTCTAAATGAATCCCTGAGTCTTTTGATATGACAAAGAGACTTTCAAGTAGCATAACTACATTAGGGAGTAAGGGAAATTAATCCTTTTTTTTTTTCTTTCTCCCCTACTTATTTTGCCCAAGCTCACCACAAGTCACTCTCTTATCTTTTAACATTTATTGGCTTCCCTGCCTTCTACTTTCCCACTATCAAAGGATTTTCTGCCACAGCAGTGAAAACAGCATGCCACGGGAACATGCTGACACCTCCATTATGAACAACCGGAACCACACTGTCAGTGCAGTGGATACCAAATTAGCATCGAACAAACGGCTGTTAGGACAGTCAACTCTTAAATTATGCTGAGCTGATTTTTCAACATGGCAAAAAGACGGTAGAAAATGCATTGCTGATTTTCTTCTCCGTTCCAAGTTGGATGAGTGGCTAAACCAGGATAATGACAAAGACGAATAGAAAAAGAAAAAAAAATAGAAGGCACTTACAGCCCTGTTGATTCCAAAGGAGCTCCAAATCTATTGTGCTTTTTTTCTGAAAAGCTTGAACAGAAAGTGAATTATGTGGGGAAAGATACAGTCCTACTTCCACCTTCAGGAATGGCCTCTCACTGAAACAACATACTTTCCTTAATTATAACTAAATATTTTTGTTGTTTGTTTTCTACTATGAATACATTACTCGACTGAATTTCTTGCCTGCAGTCCTACTATTCGTGTTAACTGTAGAGTTGGTGTGGTTGAACCAGGCTGATGCTCTGAGATTTAAGATTATTTCAATCCGCTGTGCATAGTTCCACCTTCTATATAAACCATAATGCAAAAATGATTTTAAAATATTTATCAAAAATAGCTTCTAAACTTTGCAACTCTTTATAATCCCATTGGTTTAATTGTGCTGGTGCGTTATATCATATCCCTCAATACCTGTGTGAGCCTATCTTTAGTAACACTTGCAGGCACATGTACTAACCAACATTAAAACTAGCATAGCACTGGCCGTTACCTGCTTAATTTAATGGTTATAGTATATTAAGCTTTAATACCCAACTTGTTAACATATAAAACGTCCTTGTGCTAACTGGTTCAATGTGAAAGAGTGTCCCATATGCTTACCATAGTGGTGACAGGGAAAACGGTGTCATGGACACTGGGATCTGAATATCAAAGGACTGTTCGTACTCTGTCGTGAAGATATCTGGTGGCATGGATTAATGCACATCACTGGCATGAAACTTAATTATACCTCTTGAGGAGTAATTAAGATGCCTGTATCCTAATTTTAGCTGGTTAGGGCTAACCAGGCAGCAGGTGAATATCACCACTACCCAGTTAACCGTGGTGCCACCCCCACCTGCCTCCAAAATGCCCCGGCACTAGCACTGGGTCGTTTCGTGGCACTAACTGCTGAATAGCCCAATGAGCAGTATTTACACAGTTTGTAGGTCTGCAAACCAAATATATGCTTTTGAATATCCCCCATCCTCTAGGTATTAAATGCTACTCTCTTATCTAGCATTTATGCTTAATGAAATCATTAACATATTTCAATTTTGTGAGGGGGTTCATTTGCTTGCAGGCTACACTACTATACATTAACACTTACATCCAAATAATATGCATTTATATAGGCATTAGGGAACTCCGGGGTTAAAGTGCATTGATACTCCTGATATCAATGGTGCATTATGCGCAGCCATAGAACGGGATAATTATTTCCCACAGGACAGACCCCACTGGAAATCATGGGGCTTGTGCTGAATAATGTACATTTTTGCATTTTAACATTTAACGTACCTCTGTGAATAGAGCGTAAACATGCTTTAGTGCATCGATACTTTAAAGATGTGGCTTCCAATTCTGTTCTCAAGTTCCTCCAGCTGATCGGGTTGTTAGGCAAGGCACGGATATGCATGAAATATATCTAAGAACATGAATAGGCATACGATATGGTTTATTATATTGGAAGCAGTGTATATGGATATATTTCATGCACATTCATTGTGACTTCCTGAAAAGCTTGACTGACTGGAGCTCCGTGAGGGTGGGCTATTAACCATTAACATAAAGCAATGGTTCACACATGTTTTCCTCCCTAGATCTTGCAAACATTTTGATTTTATATAACATATATTTTAAAAATGTTAATTTTGATAGAATTCTAGTATTTTTAATGATATAAATGTTTACTCAGACTACTCAAAATATCCAATGACCAGGGAAGGATTTCTTATGTTGTAAGGATCTACTAAATCCCCCCCAAAAAGATAGGAATTCTTATTTAGAATTCTAAGGCATAATATACTGCAGAATTAAGATGTGGTGTGAGAGAATACAAGTTTATTTGCAAGACCTATCTTACACAAATTGCTTGCTGAGGGCAGAACCACCAGTTATGTAAAATAGGCACCATTAAAATTATGGAGCTGGAGAGCAGTGGAGGACGCCGGTACCCAAAGCAATTGGGGAGTAAGGTCAAAAGACCCATTGATTGCTTGTCCACCTGAATGTTTGCTCCGAAGCACTATTCTGGTCCCGCTAATGTCATCAAATCTCAGATCTACCTCTCTGCACCTGAAATCTCTCCGAGAATCCAGGCCCAGATCTCTGCTTGCTTATCTGATTTTAGTGCCTGGATGTCTCACCACCATCTGAAATTGAACATTGCCAAGACTGAGCTCCTTATCTTTCCCCCTAAGCTCACCTTCCCCCTTTCTCCTTTCTCTATTTCTGTAGTTAACACTCTACTCCTCCCTGTTTCCTCTGCTCCTACCCTTGGGATCATCTTTAACTCCTCCCTCTCTGGATAGCTAAAATTTGCTGTTTCTTTCTCTACAGGATTAGAAAAATTAATCCTTTCCTTGATGAACAAACTATTAAGACCCTTATCCATTCTCTAGTTACATCTCATCGATACTATTGCAACCTCCTCTTCACTGATCTTCCTCTGAATCATCTCTCCCCACTTCAATCTGTTCAAAACTCAGCTGCACGATCAATCTTCTGCCATTGTCACTATGTTCATGTTACCCCTCTTCTCAAGTTGCTTCATTGGCTCCCTATTTGTTTCCATATCCATATTAGACTACTGTAATGTGGCATTAGCTAACCTACCACTCTACCAACTTCAGCGCTTGCAGTTAGTGCAAAACACAGCAGCACGTCTCGTCGCCCGCGCTAGACTGTATGACCATGTCACTCCTCTTTTACTCCATCTTCATTGGTTGCCTCTCCAATATAGATTTTAATACAAGGTCTTAATTCTGACTCATAGAGCACTCCATTCTTCCTCCCTGTTGTATCTTGCTAATCTCATCTCACTGCACACTCCATACCGGCAGCTTTGCTCCCTTCATGCAAATCGGTTTTCCCTTCCATCCCCTTCACAGGCTTATTTGGAGCAAAACCGCTGTGCTGTCTTTTACTTCCTCAGTTCCACACTCTAGAACACTTTAGCATCCTCATTCCATTTAGAACCATCATACCATAAATTCAAGACATTGCTTAAAACCTACCTATTCCAACAGGCATTTGAGCTCCCGAATGATAACACCCTTTAGGTATTCTCCTCCTGTATTCTCCTGTCTCTGTCTGACTTATGCTGTTTCTCTACTTCTTTCCTGTTACACAATGGTGTTCTCTTCCTCTTTCCTGCAGCAATTTTTGCTTTTATTGTAAACCGCCCTAATGTCCTGACGTGGGCGGTATATCAAGTGTACAAATAAAGATAAAGATAAAAGTTAAAACTTCTCCTAGTGCACTCATATGTTGAAACTCTGCAGCAGCAACCAAGAAAGCTAATAGACTGCTAGGAATCATAAAAAACTCAATAAAGATAAAGATAAGGAAAGGAATGGAGAACAAAACCAAGAATATTATAATGCCTCTTTATCTTTCAATGGTTCAACCACACCTTGAATATTGTGTGCAATTCTGGTCACCGCATCTTAAAAAGGATATAATGGAATTAGAAAAGGTACATAGAAGAGCCACCAAAATGGTAAAGGAGATGGAAGGATACCCCTATGAGGAAAGGCTTAAAAGGTTAGGGCTCTTCAACTTGGAAACAAGAAGGCTGAGGGGAGATATGATAGAAATCTATAAAATAACAAATAGAGTGTGTCATCAACCCCCCCCCCCCTGGTGGCCAGTGGCTGCAAGGGCAGGTTGAGCATATTTATTATTTGTGGAGGTAAAAGACTTTTGGAGGCCAGGTGCACCCTGGTCTTGGTAGTCCTCCTCCTTATAGGAATAAGTTGTGTAGACCAGAATGGAGGGTAAACAAGGCTTTTATTTCCCCTTTCAAGCACTGAGGTTCGCTAGGTAACAGAAAATAAGGTGCTCTCCTTCTTTGTCAGGGTTTTTACCAAAGCATAGTTAAACAAGTTACGTACTTCACAGCTTCTTGCAAAAACAACATAGGATTCTCCAAACTTCGGAGCAAAGTAAAATTAGTGAGCTTTTTCTCTTTCGCTCAACATGAACAAAAACAATATCAGAGCTTGTTTAAATAAGTTACAGCTCAGGGAGTGACTCAAAACTCCCTGCGACACAAACCAAGAAGTCCATTACTTCTTCCTGGGACAATGTAACTGAGTCCACAGGCTCTACCTGCATGGACTCTGGTTAATTTGTGCCTCCCTCTGTACTTGATCTTTCCCTGGCTGCTGTGGTTTGAAAGTCCGTACTTCTTCTCCCTAGCTTCCAGCTAAGCTGTTCTAGGGCTTTCAGGTAAATAGCAGGGTTTGTCCCTATGCCCCTACGTGATGGCTTAAAGAACTCCTGCCCGCTTCCTTTTCTCTCAGACTGGTTATCTGGTTTTAAAGACGTTCTAGGAGCTGGGCCTTTCTTTGGGAAAAAATAGTCACCGTACCTTGGCTTCGTGAAGTCAGGGCGTCTCTTACTTGCCCACTCAGGCACCGCTCTCTGGCCACAGTCTCCTTTGCAGACTCCCTCTGGAAGCCTCCTGGATATTGTCTTTCCTCTCTGCAGCTTGGGAAGACCCTGTAAAGAATCCAGGCTTCTTGGCTTCTTAGTATAAATCAATCTCCTGTCAGGACCTTTTCTCCCAGTACCTTTTAATCCTGTTTCAGACCCTCCTGGTGAGCAGAGGCCTCTCTCCCGGCTGGGCTCTCTCCTTCTGAGCTCTCTGCCTTTGGGATTTCTTCGCAGCGGATCTCTTTCCGGTCTGTCTCTCCCAGGTCTCACTCTCACTCTGACTCTTTTGGGTCTGCTCCTTTCTCTCTCTCTTTCTGAACTCTCCTCTGAGCTCCCTTCTGAGCTCCCTTCCGAGGTTCCTTCTTCTCTCCTCTCTTCTGAGTTGGCTCTCTGCTTATAAAGGCCTTTTACTTTTGAGTTTCCCGGGCTACCCCTCAGGTGGAGATGATTAGCTCCTGCACAATCAGTACCCGGGTGTGTTAGCTCAGCCTCTGTAGGTTTATGCCTTCTCCCTGTAGCTGCTCTGCAAGGGAACTGCATCTTCTGCACGTTAGCTGCTTTGTAAGGTACAGCGTTTTTTTCTAAGTTTTTGCTTTCAGTGGCTTCAGCCCTATCACACATCCCCCTTCTTAAAATATTACGGGCTGGCTTTTCATCTTTTCCACAGCACGTAACTCGTGACATTGCATCGGCACTGTAATGTATCTTTCCTGCTCTATGCTCGACCTTATATTCATAGGGCTGCAATGCCATATGCCTTGACACTTTCCCTTACTGACGAAATCAGTGCCAATCTTTCACGCCATTGTCGGAGGATATTTATGTGATATATCTGCTTACGTCCCTTTTCATCTTGTATCACATATGAGGCTGGACCCAGAGGTTTGACGACTGTATAGGGTCCCCTCCACTGGGCTTCGAATTTCGGGGTGGGCCCGGACACTAAAACTATCACCTTCTCACCGGCGGTTAATTGCCTAGGCTTTGTATCCCTATCGTAATATTTTTTTTGTTTTCGCTGACTATCTTTCAATTTTTCTTCAGCGAAATGGGAGGTCCGCCGTAGACGACTTCTTAAGTTTCTCAAAAATTGGGGTATTCCTAGTTCATTTTCATCTGATTCAACCCATTGTTCGCATAGGACATCCAGAATTCCCCTGTGTGTACGTCCGTACATTAGTTTGTCGGACGACTTGCTTAAGGAAACCTGCATTCGTTCCCGGCATGCATACAGTATGAATGGGAGCATGGTATCCCACTCTGTCATCTCTCCATCCAAAGCACACCGTAGCATTTGCTTTATACTTTGATTCATCCTTTCCACCAAACTGTTACATTGGGGATGATAGGCAGCTGTTTTGAGATGTCGGATGCCAAAGGCGTCCCATACCTGGGCTAAGTACTTGGACATGAAGTTGCTTCCTCTATCCGTTAGCACTTCTCGAGGGAACCCTACCTCACAGGACAGTTTTATTATTTCCGTAGCGATGGATTTTGCTGATATGTTCCTTAAGGGAACAGCCCAGGGAAATCGTGTGGCCTGGTCCACTATGACCAGTATGTATTGAAATCCTCGGGGTGTTTTTATGAGAGGCCCTGCTATATCCATTGCTAGTCTTTTGACAGGTTCCGATATCACCGGCATCGGAAGTAAGGGTACCTCAGGGGGTCGTACGGGGGTTACTCATTGGCAGAAGGCACATGACTCACGAAAACGCGAGGTCTCCTTGAAAACCCCTGGTCAATAGAACCGGTCCAGTATTTGGTCAAGGGTCCCCTGTACCCCTTTATGACCTCCTACTGGGTGGTCGTGAGCTAACCTTAGGACCAAGAATTTAAAAGTGTTCGGTACTACCAGTTGCTTGCGGATCTTCCTAGAGTGGGGGTCCATACTTTCCCTGTATAGCACCTCCTTCTCCAGGATAAACCTTGGAAATGTACCCCTCTTCTCTCGGGCGTACTCAAACATGTGCTTTAGTGTGGGATCATCTCTTTGCTCCTTTTTGAAAGAGGGAAATTTTTCCACTAACTCAGAAGGAACCCAGGGCAGACCCCTTCCCGCTTCCAACTCGACCCTGCCTTGAGAGTGGCACCTCCTCTCCTTGCGCTTTTCGGCTTTAGATTTTCTGTTTCTTTCAGCGGGGGCAGTTATTAAGTCTTCGTGAGAGGGGAGGTCATCTAGAGTTGCATCTCGGGAACAAGAGGGCTGTTCTGAAGTTTTTGTTTGAGTGCGTGTGGAAACGAAAACTTCCCTGGGTGATAGACCCTTGCTCAGACCCCTCCTAAATTGGGGCCAGTCTCTGCCTAGCACCAAATCTTGGGGTAATTTGGATACCACTGCAATCAATATCTCTCTCTCTATCCCTAAACCTCTTACAACTACGTTGTACACAGGATAGTATGCTTAGGCACCGTGAATACATTTTATTTTTACTTTCCCATCTGCTCGATCTGGTGCAGATTCAGCCCGCTCCTCAATCATAGACCAGAGCTTACGAGAGATCATGGACTGATCTGCGCCAGAGTCAAGAAGAGCTTGGGCGGCAACACCTTGTACTGTTACCTCCAGCACAAACCCTTCACATAATACATTTGTATTCTTACGTATTAAAGCGGTACGTGATTGACATTCACTCTGTATGTGACCCATTTTTCCACACAGAAAACATCTCCTCCTAGAGTGATTTCCTGATACAGGGCTAACATTCGTCAAACCTTGGGCTTTATAGCGTGAGAGACTTCCTGATGACTGCCTTATTGCGGCTACTGCCATCTTTGGGTCTTCATTATTTTATTGGGTGGCCAATTCTGCCTCCAAATACCTCTCTGTTTTTTTTTTTTTAAAGTTTTCAAACAATCTTTATTCAAAAAAATAAAGTAAGTATAAAAAACAAAGTCCACATCTAGGAGACAATCACCTGGTTACATAGGCTAAAATAACAAGGTAACAGGGATCAAAATTACAAAGCCCATTTTACATGGAAAAAAAGAGAAAACAATCATGAAGATTCTTTACTAACCAAAAAAGCCTCAAACTGACCAACATCAAGAAAAACATACTTAATGCCCTCCAGCACCACTATACATTTGCATGGATATTTCAAAAAGAAGGAAGCCCCAACGGCAATGGTCCGTTCTTTCAAAGCCAAGAACGCTTTCCGATGAACTTGAGTACTCCTGCTCACATCAGGAAAAATTTGTATAGATTCCCCACAAAAAACCTGATTTTTCTTTTTAAAGTATAAAGTCAGAATCATATTCCTATCTCGTAATGACACAAAAGACACAATCAACGTCGCACGTTGTGGGATTAAATCAATAGAAGATTCCAAAAATTGAGAAACATCTAAGGACCCATCACCATTGGGGTTCCCCTCTCGTAAATCAGCAGGAGAGGAAGCCTTCACTGCAGAAGGAGTAGGAATATAATATAAGGAAGAAAACTTAATAGAATCTACATTATCAATTAACAAAACTTCCTTAAAGTATTTTTGTAACAAGATTAGCGGAGAAAGGTAATGGGTAAAAGGAAAATTTAAAAAACGCAAATTTTTTAAACGATTACTATTCTCCAAGACCTCTAACTGATAATGGACCAAAGCACTATCTTTTATAGAGGAAGACGCAGCAGCCTCCAACACAGTAAAGCGCCCCTCTAATTTGGTCAACATCTTTTTAGAATTAGAAAGCAAGACATCATGATCTGAAAACTTTTGCACCACTTCAGTTGAAAAACGCTCTACTTGGGAGAAGGAGGCACGAAAGGACCCTTCCATACGTGCTACCAACTCCCAAATATCTTTCAGGGAAACTTCAGCAGGTACCTTCACATCAAGTGTTCCAGATGAAAAAACTACCGGAGAAGGCATATTAACATTCTGTTCCCCCAATGCCAGTAAAAATGAGGCCTCCTGAACACAAGGAGGAGTTCTGCCATGAGAACCTACTCTGGCAGAAAAAACCTCCAACACCTCTTCCTTTCCGGGTTGGACATCCCCAAGCGCAATAGAGGACTCAGACACAGTACTCACAGATTCTCTCGCAAGATCTTCCTGAGAGGGAGAGGATCCAGCACCCACAAGATGACGATCCATGGGACCAACAATTTTACCAACCTTGGCAGGAACCGATGGAAACACCTTTTTCCTCCGTCTCCCCATGAGACCGTGGCATAAGCTCCTCTAGCTCCGAAGGGACTCCAAAGGGGCGGGACCTGCCCCTTTGGTCACACCCCTTCGGGCACACGCCCACGAATGCACGCCCGCGGGTCGCGTTCCACAGCGGGCCGACGCTGAAATAGCGGCCCGAAGGAGGCGGGGTCTCCCAGTCTCCTCCTCCACCAATCGCCGCACGGATCCACCAAGCAGGAAATAGCAGGCAAAGTCTCACCGGAGCAGCGGCGGGCCAACGCTGAAATAGTGGCCCAAAGGGGGCGGGGTCTCCCAATCTCCTCCTCCACCAATCACCGCACAGATCCACCAAGCAGGAAATAGCAGGCAAAGTCTCCCAAATACCTCTCTGTTAACATAATAGCTTCTTCAGTATTACGGCAGTTCTGCAATATAAGGAAGCTCTGCATGTTTTTAGGTACCGCAGACATGGCTTGTTCTAACACTATTACATCCACTATAGTGTCAATGGTTTTCTCTTCAGGTCTTAGCCATTTTAATGCTAAGCTTCTCAACCTATGACCTAAAGCTTTTGGCGTCTCGCCTTTTTTAAGGTGAGCGGCGCGTAGCATACAATTATACACTAGGGGAGTCAGGCCAAGGCGGTCCCGGATGGCCTTTGTCACCTCGGTGTAATCGTTGGCTAGGGCCGTGGGCATCGCTCTATAGGCTGACAGTGCTTCCCCTGTAAGCGTAGCTGCCAAGCGTAAGGCCCATTGTTCTTTCAGCCAGCCTACCGAATGTGCTATTCTGTCAAATGAGTCTAAGAAGTCATCTATATCATCAGTGGCGGTTAATTTCCCTAAAGTTTAGGTCTCATAGGACCAGTGTCCTACCGCATTGCCACCCAGTCCAGGATTCTGTCCTTGATGATTAGAAGCTTCCGACATCATTTTCTGTTGGGCTAACCAAGCCTCCATCATCTGAAGTATGGGTTTCTGTTGCTCCTGCATTGCCTGGACTGCTTGTTGTTGCATTTGACAAGCCAGCTCCCTCTGCTTATCAAACTGCATGGCCATCCACGGAAGTAGCTCTTTTGGATCCATGGCAATGGGGTTCCTAGAAAAATATTAGAGAGAGAGAAACCCAAGTATGGTCTGATAACAAATCAGTTCCCCCTTTCCTTCTTTCCTTTTCTTTTTTGAACCTCACACCCACATCCAGCACAGGTTAGGTTTATCTACATTTTACCTTGTGCGGGTGTTGAGTCAAGCTTCTAAGTAAAGATGTGGTTGCTCCATCCTGTAGCACTCGTCAACTGCTGCCAGCAACACCACGATCCTCCACTCCGGGTTTTCTTTCACTCCGTGTTTTCTTTCACTCCGGGTTTTCTTTCAAACTTTGGCAGTAGAGTTTTTTCCTTTTCTTCTGTATTCCTTAGCCGGAATCCTTAAAACTATGCCATTTATGTCATCAACCCCCTCTGGTGGCCAGTGGCTGCAAGGGCAGGTTGAGCATATTTATTATTTGTGGAGGTAAAAGACTTTTGGAGGCCAGGTGCACCCTGGTCTTGGTAGTCCTCCTCCTTATAGGAATAAGTTGTGTAGACCAGAATGGAGGGTAAATAAGGCTTTTATTCCCCCTTTCAAGCACTGAGGTTCGCTAGGTAACAGAAAATAAGGTGTTCTCCTTCTTTGTCAGGGTTTTTACTAAAGCATAGTTAAACAAGTGAACTGTTGCATACTTCACAGCTTCTTGCAAAAACAACATAGGATTTTCCAAACTTCGGAGCAAAGTAAAATTAGTGAGCTTTTTCTCTTTCACTCAACATGAACAAAAACAATATCAGAGCTTGTTTAAATAAGTTACAGCTCGGGAAGTGACTCAAAACTCCCTGTGACACAAACCGAGCAGTCCATTACTTCTTCCTGGGAACATGTAACTGAGTCCACAGGCTCTACCTGCATGGGCTCTGGTTCATTTGTGCCTCCCTCTGTACTTGATATTTCCCTGGCTGCTGTGGTTTTAAAGTCCGTACTTCTTCTCCCTAGCTTCCAGCTAGGCTGTTCTAGGGCTTTCAGGTAAATAGCAGGGTTTGTCCCTATACCCCTACGTGATGGCTTAAAGAACTCCTGCCTGCTTCATTTTCTCTCAGACTGGTTATCTGGTTTTAAAGACGTTCTAGGAGCTGGGCCTTTCTTTGGGAAAAAATAGTCACTGTACCTTGGGTGTCTCTTACTTGCCCACTCAGGCACCGCTCTCTGGCCACGGTCTCCTTTGCAGACTCCCTCTGGAAGCCTCCTGGATACTGTCTTTCCTCTCTGCAGCTTGGGAAGACCCTATAAAGAATCCAGGCTTCTTGGCTTCTTAGTATAAATCAGTCTCCTGTCAGGACTTTTTCTCCCAGTACCTTTTAATCCTGTTTCAGACCCTCCTGGTGAGCAGAGGCCTCTCTCCTGGCTGGGCTCTCTCCTTCTGAGCTCTCTGCCTTTGGGATTTCTTCGCAGCAGATCTCTTTCCGGTCTGTCTCTCCCAGGTCTCTCTCTCACTCCGACTCTTTTGGGTCTGCTCCTTTCTCTCTCTCTTTCTGAGCTCTCCTCTGAGCTCCCTTCTGAGCTCCCTTCCGAGGTTCCTTCCTCTCTCCTCTCTTCTGAGTTGGCTCTCTGCTTTTAAAGGCCTTTTACTTTTGAGTTTCCTGGGCTACCCCTCAGGTAGAACTGATTAGCTCCTGCACAATCAGTACCCGGGTGTGTTAGCTCAGCCTCTGTAGGTTCATGCCTGCTCCCTCTAGCTGCTCTGTAAGGGAACTGCATCTTCTGCACGTTAGCTGCTTTGTAAGGAACAGCGTTTTTTTCTAAGTTTTTGCTTTCAGTGGCTTCAGCCCTATCACAAGTGAAATGGGTTAAAGTAGATGGGTTGTTTACGCCATCAAAAAGTAGAAAGAAAAGAGGACACACAGTGAAGCTACAGTGTAACCCATTTAAGACTAATAAGAGAAAATATTTTTTCACTCAACACATAATCAAACTCTGGAATTCGTTACCAGAGGATGTAGTAAAAGCTGTTAGTGTAGCTGGGTTTAAAAAAGGTTTGGACAAGTTCCTGGAGGAAAGGTTCCATAAACCATTATTAAAGAGGACCCAGGAAATCCACTGCTTACCCCATGATGAGCATTGTGTAATCTGTGGACTTTGGGTACCTGCCAGGTACTTGTGACCTGGATTGGCCACTGTTGGAAACAGGATACTGGGCTTGATAGACCTTGGTCTGACCCAGTATGTCATTTCTTATGTTCTTATGTTCTTAACTCCAGACTTTGATCTTTCTACCTTGCTGCTCCTTATGCCTGGAACAAACTACCTTAATTGGTACGTCAGGCTCTATCTATGGCTCTGTTCATATCCAGGCTAAAAACGTACTTCTTTGAAACCACTTTTGGATCCTGATCTCCCGCGTATGTTCTGCATGTTTCCCATGGACATCCTCATTATAACATATAGATGAATGTTTGTGACAAAGTTGTTGTGCCTGCAGTCTCAAGATCACAAGATGCAGAGGTGAGGGAAGGTTGTATGGTAGAGACACATTAATCAACACCCATACAGAAATATTCAGAGGTGCAATGGTGATTATTCCGGTTCTGCTAAGAATTGCTGTGTGAGCTAGAGGAGATAATCTAGGACACTCTATTTCTGTCTTCCAAGAAGTGGGACTGTTGATGCCGGGATTATATGTGGGTGAGTATAGGATGGATTCATGTGTAGGTGAGAAATGCAGATCGGATTAGTAGTCCTGGGATTCCATGCCGCTAGGTTATACCAGCTGTTTTCTAGAGGTGCAGGGCATCTGTACGGCAGATGTATGTTTTGTGTGACTGCATGTGACTGTGTGTGTGTGCTTGTATGTGTGTGTGGTTAGATAGATGCATGGGGGAACCTAGTGTGTGCAACCATAATTTTGGAGGGACATCAGTGCCTGGGCTGTACCTGGTCTATAGGGTTGAATGCAGCATGACCAGGTGCCACTGTGATTGGCCAGGATACATCAGAAAGGAGTCTCTATGGCTAAATTTCAAAGCATATCCCTGTCAGCAATAAGGAACCCTCAGAATGAATGCATGCAACAGGGCACACAGCATCATCAGAGGTCTCATAAATGTGCACATTTATATAGACAGATGCTGGTGTCCTTGGGCATCTAGTCATGCTGTTTGTGCTGGTGCATGCACTCAATCTGAGGGTCCCTAATTATTGTCAGGGATATGCTCTGACATTTAGCTGTAGAGGACCATTTCTGATTTCTTCTGGTCCATACATAGCATTGTACAGACTGCTGTCAGAGATGACCAATGCAAGCACAATTAAAATGTTCTCCTACTGCCATGCATGTTTTGCTGCAAGGTCTGTCAGGACAATCATATCACTGTCTACCTGCTATTGTAACATCTCTGAGTGCACAGAGATCGCTTTGCAGTGTTCTGGTCATGCAAACGACTATCTTCTATGGTCTGTTTTGCATAGACACATCTGTATCATCCATTTTCATGGGTAGTTTGCATGGCAGTTGTGAGGAGCAGCTTCAGGGATGTATGTTTTAACTGAGGAGATATGGCTGCATGGAGACAGTCAGCAGCAGATCCGTACATCTTTTCGGAATTCACCAAGGGAAGGGATGTCCAGGCAGCTTGCTGAACATATCCGTATCCCAGGGTTTGTGTGCGGCATGCCGAACACATCTATGTCCCTGATTCTGGAACCATGGGCATGTCCAGACTCACGCATGTGTAATTAAGTTCAAATGGGGCCCATTTTAATTTAGATGTGTCCACTGACTGGACGTAAATGTTATAGAATCACTCTGTAAACAAATAAAACATCCCAAGTTTAATCCATTTACAGAGAAGAAGCAAAAACCTCTACCAAACTGCATTCTCAATGGCCATTGTGCTTATAGAATTTGTCCATTTAATATTTCAGCAGGAAAATAAACAGATTACAGCATGGCTAATATGCAATAACTAATTCTTTAATAATACAGTGTCACTGTGCCTCCAGATATGTGATATAAATGCTAATACAAAGAACATTCAAAAAGTGCCCGATGTACTAAATAATAATATAATCCTGAAGTTATATTAAATGCAAACTGAGCTATATTTAACAAAAAAATAAGCAAGTACACTAGATAAATATGGTATACTACAAGGCTTATATGAACTCCAAACTTCTGCACTGAAGTAAAATATTATTTAAAATGGAATATTCATCTGACTATCAATGGCCCCTTGAAATATGGTAAACTAGGCAGAGCAATGGAGTACCTGCAGGATGCAAATAGGAATAAAGGGAGCAGGTACAAAGACTGGCGGAAATCAAGTTCTAGGTTTTAAACCCCTTTTTATTGACCCCTACGCGTTTCGGCCGACAAGCCTTCCTCAGTGGCATTAATTCAGGGAGCAAACCTCGAGAAAAATACAATAAAATATATAAATATTAATAATCATAAAACAATACATAAAAAACAAAAAACACTATAAATTGATAAAAACCATAAAGATGGTGGTCAATAAATATGCAGTGATAGCATCTAAATACACAATAAATAACAATGTATTTAAAGAGATAAAAAGCCACTCACATGCTTGTTCAAATCAAATAATGTGATATAGCAAAAATATAATAAATAAAACATGATAAATAACAGATACTAGATAAAATATTTACATATATATTGCGCCAATTGATATTAATATGTCATGTTTAACTTATAAATTACATATATGTGGACAAAAATAAAGATAAAAGAGAGATGAGGAGGACAGACAGGACAATGAAAATGTACTGCATATCAATACCTTCTTCTAAATTCTTCTCAATTTAAAAGACAAACACCACTAAAAATAGATAAAATAATTTTAAAACTACATAATACAATCTAAGGGGTATGTTTACTAAACTGCGGTAACATTACATAACGCGCGTTATGTAACGTTAACAATCATTAAGTAACGTTAACGCGCGTTATGAGACGTTAACGATTGTTAACGTCTCATAACGCGCGTTATCGTTACTTAACGATCGTAGACGTTCTGCAGCACGGTAAAACACCGCAGAAGGTGGAGAGAGGGCGGAGAGAAGGGGGTCAATGGGCGGAGTGTGGGCGGGGAGAGACTCATTCACACTAACGCGCTGATCTGAACTGCTGAATCATAACGCGATTGAAAACCTACCGTTAGATGCACATTTGCAGGGGAGAGAAACCATTTAAGTGTCAGCAATGTACAGCATAGGCAGGGAAACCTAAACAAAGTGATAAGTGTGATACATTTGCACAGAACAAAAGGGCACATAAACATTGAAAATGACCTCAACAAACTGGAAAAAAAAAACATAACCAAGCTGGACAATAGTGATATTAATGGGAAAAATCAACCCCCCCCCCCTGAGAAAGCTCCAAAAAAAAGATATTAATCATGGAAGGGTCTATGCTCCGTCCCCATACAAGGTGAATGTGCCCACGGTGAAATAGCGCTGATCAGGGCTTTCCCTTGTTATTGGATAGGTGTCCTATGGCATGCACATGTCCCGCAACAGCAGGGTGGGCATGTCGGAATGGGCAACTGGACAGATGCCGGAAAAGGGGATACAGAGGGCCGCAGGCGGCACATGCTGTGGGGCAGCTGGGCCACAGTGCGGACTAGGGTGATGCCTAAGTGGCCCATACGAATGCTGAAACAGCAGAGCAGCCAGACAGCAACTGCTGAAGGCCCAACATGGGCACGACTGTGTTTCCCACAGTGTCACAGGGGATAGTACCCAGCAGCTACCCCCATGGGCACGGAACATTGGCAGGCGGTGCTGCGGGGAAGCGTGGACACCTATGCAGGCACCCCTACCCCAGAACCCGCACCATAGGCAGCCACCTACCTGCACACTGGATGGCCTGAGACTGCGCTCCAACAGCACCACCAGCAGAAGGGCATGTCAGCATGGTGGCAGAGGGATACTGGTGGTGGAGGCGGCAGTGGCAGCTGCCCAGAGCAGACCGTGGCCTAGCCCTGTGTAGGTGAGTGCCATGCACTGCAACAGACAGGCCCTGTCTGACGAACAGTCATGGTATCACCAGGGAATGCACTGACTCTGTGACAACACGGTGGTGCAGTGCCCAAAACCAGTGTATTCAGAAGCAGAAGGTCACAGATTCAAGTCCCAGCTGTGGTTCCTGCCAACCCAGTCCCCATATTTTACCCACTACTAAAATGTGCTAATACAGACAGAACCTTTATTGCATATGACGTAAACATGCCCAAAACACCTACATTTTACCCTACAGAGCACAGACACCAAAAACATGCGCAGTACCTAGAGCAGAGTCTCCCAAGTGCAGTCCTGGAGGGCCAAACACCATCCAGGTTCCATGCTGCCTCTAATAAAGATGCCTGTGCTGAATTTCTATGTGCCGCCCCCATGGTATGCAGATGTATCTCATGCATATTCATGAGGGACAGCATGAAAACCCGAACAGTGTTTGGCCCACCAGGACTAGAGTTGGGAACCTCTGCCCTAAAGCAGCTGCCTACAGGGGCAGACACACCCGCACCCACAGGCTCCATTATCCAATGCCTCCTGGAGCGGCAGGATGTTGGGCCCTGCGTGCATCTCCCAATACTAGCACTTGCATACCTAGGAAATGCCACCCTAAACCTGGGAATATGGTAAACATCTATCAAACGGTTGCTATGATTACTGGCAGATAGTAATTCCAAAGTTAAGCACAATTTGCTGATTGAGCTGCATCATAGCAACCTTTCTGATGTCTGTGGAGTGTGCTACAGGTCTTGTGTCTGACAGTGTTTACCACCCTGGGGAGTGACCCCAACAGTATTGCGTACTATAGCCATACCTGCACTGTGCCCAGGACTGGTGCGGTGGCCAGGGCTGCCAAACACCTCTATAGTTGCACAATGCTGGCATAGATGTCGGGAGTGTGTATCTGTCTATCCAGTGTGTGGTGGCTGCAAACACCCTCCACCGCCCACACTGCTAGCACTGTTGCCAGTATTGGCCTGCCAATGTGCATAATGAGGAGCAAGGTACCATGGGAATAGCCAGGATAGTATGGCCTGGCCTGGATCCATCTGTACATAGCATAGGGCAATGGCTCGGACATTGTAGTGGCCGTCCACCACCTGCACGGACAGGGTGGCCGCAGCATATCCTGCTGGGAGGTCACTCTCACCCTGACTGAGCAGTGACCACGGCATGGCTAGGTTCCCCCACAGTGCTATATAGTATTTCTCTCATGTGATATTTATGGGTCCTTTTTGGGGCCCAATCACTGACTTATCTGCTTGGTGTGTGTGCTGACATCCCAGTTCTGGGTACACGCATCTCCTCCAGGACCATGCACTATGGACTAGCTAGCAGACTGTCTGCAACTAGTATGTGTCTTGCTGCTGGAGAATGTCAGATAGTGGTGGGGGGCAGCTGAGCATTTCCAGGCCTACTGTCTGTCTGCTATTGCTTTATGGATGTGTACAGCTCTGCATTGCCTGCCCTGTAGGGTGTCTGTTCCCCAGCAGGACTGGGGTTGATGGTCCCCTCTACTGCTACCATTGCAGGGAGGTAGAATGTGGATCTATTGGTGGGTGATCCTGTTTCCCAACCGGAGACCCAGAGGGTGGGTTGTGTGGTGGTACATAATCTGCCTATGGGTCCCTCCCCCCTTCCTTCCCTCCCTCCTCCTCCCATCCCTCCCTCCCCCCTCCCCTCCCCTCCCCTCCCCCTCCCCCCCCCTCCCTCCCCCTCCCCTCCTTCCCCCCATCCCTTCCTCCCCCCTCCCCTCCTTCCCCCCATGCCTTCCTCACCCCTCCCCTCCCCTCCCCTCCCCTCCCCTCCCTCCCTCCCTCCCCCTCCCTCCCCTCCCCTCCTCCACTCCCCCCTCTCCTCTCCTCCCCTCCCCTCCCCCTCCCCTTCCCCTCCCTCCTCTCCCTCCCCTCCCTCCCCTTCCCCTCCCCTCTCCTCCCCTCCCCTCCCCCCCCTCACCTTTTTCCCTCCCTCCCATCCCTTCCTCCCCCCTCCCTCCCCTCCCTTCCCCCTCCTCCCCTCCCTCCCTCCTCCCCTCCCCCCTCCCCCTCCCCTCCCCCTCCCCCTCCCTCCCCTCCCCTCCCCTCCCCCTCCCCCTCCCCCTCCCCCCCTCCCCCCTCCTCCACTCCCCCCTCTCCTCTCCTCCTCCCCTCCCCCTCCCCTTCCCCTCCCTCCTCTCCCTCCCCTCCCTCCCCTTCCCCTCCCTCCTCTCCCTCCCCTCCCTCCCCCCTCACCTTCCTCCCTCCCTCCCATCCCTTCCTCCCCCCTCCCTCCCCTCCCTTCCCCCTCCTCCCCTCCCTCCCTCCCCTCCCCTCCCCTCCCCTCCCCCTCCCCCTCCCCTCTCCATCCCCCTCCCCCCTCCCCCCCTCCCCCCCTCCCCCCCCTCCCCCCTCCCCCCTCCTCCCCCCTCCCCTCCCTTCCCCCTCCCCCTCCCCCTCCCTTCCCCCTCCCCCCTCCCCCTCCCCCCTCCCCCCCTCCCCCTCCCTTCCCCTCCCCTCCCCTCCCCCTCCCTCCCCCTCCCACTCCCCCCCTCCCCCTCCCTTCACCCTCCCCCCCTCCCCCTCCCCCCTCCCCCTCCCCCCTTCCCCCTCCCCCTCCCCCCTCCCCCTCCCTTCCCCCTCCCCGCATGTAACCATAGCACCAACACAGGATATGCACTATTCTGGGTGCATCATAGCCCATAAGGGCTAGACATGACTGAGAAATACAGGAGGACACAGATGTATCCTAGGTGTGTCTGCAGGAACTACCTATCACACACTGATGGGGACTTGCAGCATGGCGTATTTCAGCCATGAAAGGTGCTGTGGACCTGGTGCTGGGCGCCCCACCTCACCCTCAGAGTGAGCACAGTACCCAAGCAATGTGACGGTCTGTGGCTACTCTGTGCCAGTACCACACACGGTCAGTTCCCCCTACCAGGCCGAGGTGCTGTGGGGGTGCATACCCCATCTTGTGCCCATCTGTCGACTGCTGATTTGCATGTGCAGTGCATCATGGGTACGGGTGGGTTAACCCTATCCTGGTAACCACAGCAGACAGTATGTGTGGTGACATGCAGTCCTTCTGCAGTCAGCCAGGGGTTTGCTAGCAGCTATAGAGCTGTAGCCCACTGGTTACTTCACTGCCTGTGAAGCCAGAGGTCATGGGTTCAAACCCATGGTGGGGTTATTTGATAGGGCTGTCTGAGGCATTGTCTATCTTTAATGTACATTAGTGCTGCCAGCAAAAACACCCTCAGAGTACTCTAACCTTAAGGTGCCCCATAAGGCACCTATCAAGCGCCTTATAAGGTGTCCTATAGGGGACATTATAGGGTGCCTTGGCGGACAGTGCACTATGGAGTGCTTTATGGGGTGCCTTATGCGGCACCTTAGGTTACACCACCGTGAGTATGTGTTTGCTGGCAGCATTAATTAAAATAAAAGTGAAATGCCTCAACAATCACTACTTAAAAATAAAGGGTGAAACCTCAGCCAGCCTTATGCATTAGGCACACTGCGGAATCAAACCCATGACCCCTGTACCATCAGTCAGTGTTGTAACCATTGTGCTACAGCTCTGTTTCTGTGCTTCTATGTCTGCGTGCCTTCTTAAGATTAACGCGCGGTAACGTGCCACGGTGCCATCATGTAACGCTGATTAATTTATGGCGCCTTGTAACGCACGCAACTGGGTAGCCGGACCCGCGCCCACCCCTCATGAGTCCAGGCCCCCCACCTCCTCCTACCAACTCTTTCCCCTTAGCCCCACAAAAACAACTACAGCCATTATATGGTAACAACTGGTCGCAGCTTTATTCCAAAACAACATCATGAACATAAACAGTAATACTGGTCAAAACAAACCCCCCTCCCCCCCCAGAAGAGCCACGTGTCACCAGCCGTGCAATTAGCAAAGCAACCGTGACCTCCCCTCAAGCCAAGGTCACCCGACTGGCTAAGTTCCTTCCACCCCTATCCAACTTCGCCATATTAATAGCAAAAGTCTTCCAGTGGTTGTCCGGGTCAAGGGCACCCCACCCTCGCCCCAAGTCGCCTAAGGCTCCAGACCCCGTAAACCTCCGGGATCCCGCCACCGGCACAGGTCCCCCACCTTACCTGTGCCACCCCCCCATTAGGAAGCTACGACCAGCGTACCTAACCGCGCACCACCTTCTCCAATGACTCCTGCCAATCATTCAGGAGCAGATCTATTCCCACCGGAGAAAGGTGCATGCCATCCCTTCTGAACAACCCGGCACAGGCCACCTCGACCCAACGATGCTGCACCTGTTACCCCCCTTGTTCACACACCCATCTCCCGATCTGCCTATTAATTTTTGTTAAACCCCGTGACCATCGCCTCTGGCCCCAGCACGCAGGCCGTGGGATAATATCCGACCATATTAATACAACACTTTCAAACATACGGAGAACAGCAGCAAAGTCCTTTTTGGCCGCTCTGATTAACTGCTTACATGACCAAGCAGCCAAATCATTGCCTCCCATATGCACCAGCAGAATTGCAGGAGGAGTCTGGATACGCCCATGGTGACGAAGAAAAGGCAGCAACTGATTCCACCGCAGACCCCGCTCGCCCAGCCATGAAATCACCACTACTGCTGAATTCAGTCCCAAGTTCAGCCCAATAGGCCGCTCTGCTGCTCGCTGTCCGGCCCAGACCACAAATGAGTGCCCTAACATCCAGCATTTCCGCTGACATAGCCCCATATCTGAAATGAAAGCACATTAGTATTATCCCCCCCCAGACCCCCCCAGAACCATTGCCTCATAACCGCACGTACCCCCTAAACGCACTAGATTGCCATCTGCCTATACCCTCAATCTGCTGCCCCGTCAAACCCAGGGCCGCAGCACTGGTTGCCGCCCCAATGCGAAAAGAGTGTGCAGTATACCGCCGCGGATCTTCGCCAATCCGCCGTAACACAAACCGCAAAACCGCTGTCACTTGATAACGCGTCACCGCTCGAAAATCCCTATGCACAAAAAAAACCCCTTCCCCCGCGGACGCACCCCCAAATACTCCCGAAGAGCCGACACCGGGCATGTACGCCCCCCGATCTCTCTCAATACCACCCATAACCCCTTACCCGACTGGTCCATTTTGGATTTTGCCAATAACATGCGTACCATCCCCTTTTCAAGCCACACATGTTGGTAGAGCAAGCCCTTACCCCCACTGGCCCTACCCGATTCAACGACCAATTCGCCCACCCGAAATGCCCCGAAAAAAGCCAGACAAAAAACTGCCCGAAAAAGAACCGCCTCATACTGCGATTCCGCAACTCCGGGCAGCTCCTGGCACAAACCCAAGAGTAGCATAATAGGCCGCCGCTGATCCCGCAGCAAAGGCTGCGACCGCTCCCACCCTTGCAGCAACCGCCACGCCAATGACCCACGGCCGTCAATTTCCCAACCCGCTGCTCTTGCAAAAAACCGAACCCCGCCAGATGACTGCGCACCGCCGATCGTGAAGCTCCCCGCTCCTTTGCCCAACTGACATACCTCCCCAGCAGGTGATCCGGAACCAGCCCGCCACACCAATCCTCAACATGCAAGTATTCCATCACCTTCTCACACCCGCGCCTATAGGCCTCCCAAGTATGCTCCGCCACAGACTTCCTCAGTAGATTCCTCATCCCGACAGGCCACTGCTCCACAAGCTCCAAGGGAACCTGAGCCCTTTCTCGTCCGCCTCTGGGGGCCAACCTCCGAAACCGCTCCCACTGTAAATGGGAAAGAGCATCAGCAATTGCGTTAGTATGCCCAGGTATATGACGTGCCTTCAGGTCAACATTCAAATGCAAACACGCCAGCACAAGCGACGCCACCAGAGCGCAGTGAGGAGAATAACGATTAATGACATGCACCACTACCTCATTATTGCACCACCACACCACCCTACGATTACCCAACTTTTCCGGCCACAACGCTAATGCTACCCATATATGAAATAGCTCTAAGAAAGTAATATTATGAACCAATCCCTCGTCCACCCACGCCTGCGGCCACGTATCCGCACACCAAGCACCATTGAAATAAATGCCCAACCCCAACCCCCCTGCAGCGTCCGTGTGCAACTGCAAATCCTCCGTTGAAATCTCCGCCTCCCGCAAGAGAGAAGTCCCGTTAAAGTCCCTAAGAAAGACATCCCAAACACGCAAGTCCTCACGCATTCCACTGGAAACACGAATGCGGTGATGAGGCTTCCGCACCTTAGACATCGAAGCAGCCAACCGGCGAATGAACACCCGCCCCATGAACACCTGCAAAATTGAGCGATCCCATCAAAGCCTGCATCTCTTTCAAGGTTAACGTAGATGAGGCCAAAACATTAGCCACTAAAACACGCAGCTTCACCACCTTCTCCCAAGGTAGCCATGCCTCCATGCTTAGCGAATCCAATTCGACTCCCAAGAAGGTAAGCTTCGTCGTCGGGCCAACCGTCTTGCCTTCAGCCAAGGGCACCCCCAATTCGCCAGCCAACTCCAGAAAACCCTCCAACAGCTGGCTGCAACCTGTTGACGCTGCCCTTCCAACGAACAAAAAATCATCCAAATAGTGCACCACCGCCGAACTTCCGACTCTCTGTACCACCATCCAATGCAAAAAAGTGCTGAATTTCTCAAAGTACGCACAAGATATGGCACAACCCATAGGCATACACTTATCATAGTAGTATGCACCATCGAACTGGAAACCCAATAACCAGAAAGCTGATGGGTGTACAGGCAACAAGCGAAATGCCGATTCAATATCTACCTTCGCCAACAATGCCCCGGGACCCGCCCCCTTGACTAACTGCGCCGCTCTGTCAAAAGATGCATACCGAACCGAACACCACTCACGCGGGATAAGATCGTTAACCGAGGATCCCAATGGCAAAGATAAATTATGGATCAGCCTAAACTTCCCATGCTCCTTCTTCGGTATGATCCCTAATGGAGACACCACAAAATCACTACAAGGAGGGTGCCTGAACGGACCTGCAATCCTTCCCAACCGCCTGTTTGGGTAGACTATGCTCGACTTATTTTACTTTGTTATTCTGCTGGAAAGAGGAGGAACCAAGCAGAAGTAACAGTCATTTATGTGGTTGCTTGGCTCTCTCCACACCATGGGGACTGCAAATGGCATTGATGGTCTTTTGCAATTCAACCACTGTGAAAGCTGTGTTGTACATGTAGCACAGCATATATGCGGGGCCCAAGGCTTGTCTTGGTCACCAATCTTGTATCCGAAGTAAAGATGATATGCCTTCTTCAGTTGAGAAGTGATACTTTTCTTCTGGTTGGCAAATGTCACTTCCCCACAAATGTAGCAGAAATTGTCAACGGTATTAATGCACTTTCGCGGCATTACTTTTCCGTATTGTACCTAAATGGCTAAAATTATATGATTAATAAAAGTTACATATAACAGTAGCTTAAACTGTCTCGCACACAGTCTGAAATATTTTAAATGCTCAATCTTTCTGACTGCGTATAGTACACTGCTGACGTCAGATGGCTTCAGCAGCTGTCTGGCAGTAGTATTGCATTGCATCAGAAAATGATGCAATCAACTCTGGATGATGTGTGCATGCTGGTAATATGCAATGTGATGCATTATTACATCATTCAAGGCTTATTTGGGATGTTGTTGATGTCCTATTGGATAAATTTACACGGTGAAACATAAAAAATGAATTACATGCAATATCTTCAAAACGAGAGCCAATACATTTTTTTTAATGTTATATTTGTGTTCAGCTCACCAAGATAATACAGATTAGGGCCTTTTAAAGTCAGTAACGATTTCAATGTTGACCAGTGAATTGTTCCCTTGCATACCAGCTCCCCTATCAGTCATCAGTTCCCAACACACCAAATACAGTCCAAAATTATTTTATTACCTTCAACCAAATGACTTCTTTTTTATCTATAATTTTCTTAAAACTCAGTCTTTTACATGGAGTAAATTGTATCAATGCCCCCTTTTTATATTAAATATTCTCCAAGTGTGCTATGTTATTCATATCAAATATTATTATTTCTTCAATGCATTCATAGCTGCCACCATTATGATCTTATGTTTTTCTAATACGTAGTAGGTCTTCACTGCTCTGCTTATAATAAATATAAATATGCCTTTACTTATTCAAAAAAAGCTGACACGAATCTGAGATGTCGTTGCTCCTAATCCTGCAGTCTCCACTCTCCGAACCACACTGTCACGCATCAATTGCACGCAACCTGCCCACAGATTTTGATCATCTATGTCAAGGGTAAGCTGGTATCCAGTGTGAGGGAAGAGCTCAAGCCAGCAGGACACAGAATTCAAAGCAGCAATGAAATCTGTGCAATGTGGAGACACCAATAAATCCCTCTGTGCTACTAACACCCACATTACGTGTGCAGCGTGGTGATGTCAGCAAAGCAGCAACATAAACTTTATAGTTACAAACACTGCTACTCGTGAAGTAAGAGAATAGCTAAATAATAGTATTCCATTCAATACAGTCATTCAATCCATGTGGTTTGACAGTCCCGAGAGTAAATATCCAATATTGTTCCCAGTATGTAAATAAAGCCCTCCAATCTCCCCCCCCCCCCTGTAACTCAGGAACATGTTCTTGGACAGTCCATCTTAAATCTACTAAGACATGATTACTGGAAAGACAATGGGGAGATGGTATGCAAGGAAACCACAATAATTTGCGTGACTCAGTTCTGATGGTTCCTACCATCTTTTCATACATTGTACTGTTCCACGTGATTGCTTTGCACTGATGTTTCCCTGATTTTGACAGTTAGGAGACAAGGATTTCTGTTGGTGAGTGTATCATTTCCTTCTGGACAGAGGGTTTTATATTAGTATGAAAAATCCGGGGCATCCAGAAGAGAATTTTATTTATTTAACAGGTTTATATATCGGGTTTCCAAAGATCAAGGTGGTTTACATGGAACATAACTTCAACATTACAATGAAAACAAGTTTAATATAAATGTAACTGTAACTTAACAATGCCAAGAATAGGGTTGGGGGAAAGGAAATATTTCAGCAAACAAAGGAATGTGGTAAAAGGGAAGGGAAGTGTTTAACATGACCATTGAATGTCCAGAAACTGGGGGAGTGGCAGCCAAGCCTTCTGAAATCGCTCTGTCTCCACCCTGAAAAATGAACATCCCAGTAACCAGTCCTGGACACGGGCCCCATACAGATAGCAAGGCTGGATATGTGCATGGGCGTCTCCCAGAAGTGCATACCCACAGGCCTTGAATCCCCCTGTCTGGGTAGGTCAGAAAGCGGGGTATCTATGTGTAAATCGCTCTGATGCGTAAGTAAAGGGCGGTATATCAAATGCCTAAACCATAACCATAACCATATGAGACTGCCATGTCTTGCCCTGCCATTGCAGATAGGCAGACATGTGATGGTGAGCCAGTAATATGTTGGAAGTATGTAATTATAGGCAGGTTTCTTTGGCTGAGAAATACAGTATTAACTGCTGTGATGCAAGTGTATTTTGTTCTTCCTCCTGCAGGCATTGCAGCCATGAAACAAGCACTTTTTGCACTGGGTGTAGGGATGGATGCCTCAATAACCAGGGCCTAATGTGCTTGTACCATTCTGAAATTACACTGCAACATGCTACTCCCTTTGCTCCGCCCAGGTCATACCTCCGCCATGCTCTTGTGTTACCTTGGCATTCCTGTGCCGATGATGTCTATATATCTGTCTTTCTAAAATGGCACTGGGAACATCTCCATGATTTGCACATCTATATACCCGTTTTCTAATGTCCAACTCATGAATAGAGCTTCTATAGGCTATTCCATGCATCTACCACTCTTTTTGTAAAGAGTAATATGTGGAAATATTTCTTTACGTAAAGAGTGGTAGATGCATGGAATAGGCTCCCAGTGGAGGTGGTAGAGATGACGACAGCATCTGAACTCAAAAAAGCATGGGAGAAACACAGAGGATCTCTAAAGGGAAAAAGAGGACTGTTGTAGTGGTTGATATGGAAGGGCAGACTAGCCCCCGATAGCAGTTAAATCCCCCATTTCCAATTAATCCATACCTTGTCCAACACAGATTTTGGAACATAATATACTCTAGAAGATTTGGTTGGTAAACTGGATATATATGTAAAATAGCAATAACATATCAATAAAGTATCTCTTCAACATTTCTTCTGCGAAGATCAACTTATACTGAGCACTGGCCGAGAATGCTGCCATCTTAAAATGAGAAAGGGCATCAGCAATCATGTTATGGAATCAGGAACATGAGGTTGAAAGAACCTCTCCTATCCTGAGTGCCCCAGAGAATGCTAAGGAGAAGGCACATCTGAAAAGATGGGTCTCAATGGTGTTCTAGCAGACCGCCATCCTTTATGGCAAGCAGCTTCCTTAACACCTCGTGAGCAATAAGGTGTCTGTGGTTCAAAGCATGACAACCGTCAGCCGCCCTGCCCATCATCCTTTAGCAATGACAAAATCAGCCGAAGGGCTCTTTTTCCCCATTGCCAAGATGAAGAAAGTGACTGCTACCAAGTGCATCTGTACCGTGTATGTCATCATGCTGCTGCCCTTGCATGATAGAATCCACTGGAGAGTGAAGCCTGTCACGCTTCGGTGACTGTCCTTGATCCCATTAAGGCTATAGAACTCACAGAAATGCTCCCAGGCTTCCAAAATATTTCCATCTTGTGCATTTGGCCAAGGAAACCTGTCAATAGCCCCTGCACTTCGGTGAGCCAACCGCCCAGACTGCTGCTGGAATAGATATTCTGATGGCATGGAACAATGAGAAAGGGCATCAGCAATGCTATCGTAGAATCCCATAGTATGCTCTGCCTTAAAGGTGATATTATGTAGAATGCAGAGCATAACAATTTCCCGGGGCAGAGTCACCACCCCTAGCATCCTGGTATACATCTCGTGTACTGCTTGGACTGCCACCAAATTATCATTGCGGAATGTAATCACCATGTTAGCTAATTGAGGGGTCCAGATAGATAGGGCTGCCATCATGAGGAATAAGTCCAGGGATGTGATATCCTCGTTAGCGTCGAAGGAGTGCCACTTGCGTGGCCAAGATTTTCAAGCCCCAGGCCCCCCTAAAATATATCCCCAAACCAGCCCCTCCCCTGATGCATCCCTGAACAATTCCAGGTCACAGTTTCAACAGGGGGAGTCCTGCTAAAAGGCTAAGCCATTAAACGCCTTCAGGAAATGTTCCCCAGACTCGTAGGTTTTTGTGTATGCTCTTATCAACCCTGATGCAATGATGCCTCTGCTTGACCCCCCTTGTCACAAGAGCCAGTCGGTGACAGAAATCCCACCCCATCGGAATCACCTTACAGGTGAAACATAATAAACTGAGCAGAGATTGAAACTGCTCTAATTTAGCTTTCTGCTATAATCTAGCTTTTCCCAAGCCTCTCAATTGCATAATGGTGGTTTTTAATTTCTCCAACTTATCCCTGGGCAGTCTAGACAGTCTAGCTTGTATATCTAGCTCAGTTCTGAGGAATGTGTCCTGCAGATCCCACGGTCATTCCTGCCACCAGAGGTACTCCAAACTGCTGTGCGATGGGCTCGCAGGAATCCAAGATCCTTTTACACTCCTCGAACAAGAAATCATCTAGGTAATGAACAGGTGAGCCAGACCCAGCTAATTCTTTGACTGGCAAAAGCAGGAACAAACTGAATGCTCAAAATATGCAGAGGAATTGAGCAGCCCATAGACATACATTTGTCATAGTAGTCTTCGCCCTCAAAGGTGAAAATCGAGTAGAAGAAAAAGACTCTGGATGCACCAGGTGTAGTCAGAACGCCAAATCTATCTCCACTTTAGCCAGTTGTGCCTGTGGCCCAAATTCTGAATGATTGCTATAGCCTAGTCGATAGACACATCTCACAGAACACAAAGAAGGATCTATATGGTCATCAACCGACTCGCCCGGAGGACAGAACAGGTTATGTATCAAATGGAATTTCCCTGTCTCCTTCTTTGGCACTATTCTCAATAGGGACAACACCAGACCCGGGAAGGAAGGGACTCACCATCCTTCCCAAGATGTTTTCCTTCACAATTTTTTTTTTTGCACCACCTGAAGATGCTGAAGGAAGGAAGGGGAGTTGTGTATGGAGCGCAAGGAAGTGGGGGTGAAGGATATAATAGGGAAACATTCTGCAAAGCCATCCTATAATAATGCATGTCCAGTCCTGGAGAGAGTAGGACCAAGGCTACAAATGCATGCTCTCAAGTCTGATATGCGAGGGAGCCATGTCCTTCGCTGATCATTGGGGCAACAGCTTAAAAGGCTTTCCCTTACTGGTGGATCTACACGTGAAAGCTGAGTGGCTAGTTGCACAGACCGAACAGGCATGCCGGGACTTACATGAGTTCCATGTGCAGCTGCTGGTAGTTCCATGTGCAGCTGCTTGTATTATACTGGGGACAGTATCGCCGCCCTGGTGCTGATCCTGAATGTTGCCCATCTGTTCACCAGATCTTAGAAAGGATATAGTGGAATTAGGAAATGTACCAAGAAGAGCCACCAAAATGGTAAAGGGGATGGAAGAATACCCCTATGGGGAAAGGCTTAAATGGCTAGGGCTCTTCAACTTGGGAAAAGAGAAGGCTGAGAGGAGATATGATAGAGGTCTATAAATTAATGAATGGAGTGGAACGTGACAAATCAGATCGGTTGTTTACTGCATTCAAAAGTCAAAAGACTAGAGGACATGCAATGAAGCCACAATGTAACCCATTTAATAATTTAAGACTAATAATAGAGAAACATTTTACCTGCAACACATAATCAAACACGGGAATTTGTTACCGGAGGATGTAGTAAAAGCTGTAAGTGTATCTGGGTTTAAAAAAAGGTTTGGGAAGGTCCACAAACCATTATTAAAGAGGACCTGGGAAATCCATTGCTTATCCCCGGGTGAGCATAGTGGAATCTGTGGCCTTTGGGAACTGGCCAGGTACTGTGACCTGGATTGGCCACTGTTGGAAACTGGATTCAGGGCTTGATGGACCCTTGTCTGACCCAGTATGTCATTTCTTAAGTTAATTTATAGCTCTAAAGCAAGCTGAACTGTTTAGCTTTTTTTTAATCAACAATTAAACCCAAGATCTTGGCTCTTTCCAAACTTCATGCCATTTATTTTTGTTTTATTTATTTACATTCTCTTATATGCTGCATTAGTTGAAAAAGAGCAAACCACTCATGAATGCAGCAAAATATGACCTTAAGAATATACCACTGGAATTTAAAGAATGCCTGCAAAATCGATTTGCTGCTTTAGATACAAATGACAGAGCTCCAGAAGAGTTATGGAATGACATCAAGAAGGTTGTGTTGGAAGAAAGCGAGAAGTCTCTACAAAAGGTGAAAAAGCAAAAAACGGCCAAAATGGATGACGGAAGAAACTCTGAAAATTGCCCAGAAACGCAGAGAAGCTAAAGCCAGAGGAGAAAGAAAGACAATAACAGAACTCAACAGAGATTTCCAATGTGCAGCAAGTCAGGACAAGGAAAAGTACTACAACGACACATGCAAGGAAATAGAAGCAGAAACTATTAGAGGAAGAACAAGATCGACTTTCCTAAAGCTACAAGAGTTAATGAAAAAGTTCCAGCCTCGAATTGGAATGTTACAAGATGCTCAGGGTTCTATGTTGAATGATGCTGAGAAGATCAAGAAAAGGTGGAAGGAATATACAGAGTTTTTATATGATAAAGATCAAATGGACCAACAGCCATTTCAATCTGTACCTTATGATCGGGAACCATTGGTGATGAAAGAAGAAGTTGAAGCAGCATTGAAAGCCTTATCAAAGAACAAAGCACCAGGCATTGATAGCATTCCCATAGAAGTATTACAGCAATCTGATGCAGCTGTTACCGTACTTACAAGGCTCTGCCAAGAAATATGGAAAACAACATCATGGCCAACTGACTGGAAAAGATCTGTGTTTATACCAATACTAAAGAAAGGTGATCCAACTGACTGTGGAAATGATCGCACAATCGCTTTGATCCCACATGCCAGCAAGATTCTACTGAAGATTATTCAAAAGAGACTACAACCATACCTGGAACAAGAACTACCTGAAGTGCAAGCAGGGTTCAGGAAAGGGCGAGGAACGAGAGACATCATTGCGGATGTGAGATGGATCCTTGAAAAGACTAAAGAATACCAAAAGGATATCTATTTGTGCTTTATCGACTATAGCAAGGCTTTTGACTGTGTAAACCATGAGAAACTCTGGGCCACATTAAGAAGAATGGGTATACCAGAACACCTGATCGCACTCTTGCACAATCTGTACATTGATCAAGAAGCAACAGTTCAAACGGAAGAAGGAGAAACAGAATGGTTTAAAATAAGCAAAGGTGTAAGACAAGGCTGCATACTTTCCCCCTACCTGTTTTATTTATATGCAGAACAAATCATCAGAGAAACAGGATTGTATGAAGACAACAGAGGTGTGAAGATTGGTGGAAGACTCATCAACAACCTTCGCTATGCTGATGATACCACATTACTGGCTGAAAGTGAATATGATCTGAAACATTTGCTTCTCACAATTAAAGAACATAGTCTCAAAATGGGCCTGCACCTTAATGTAAAGAAGGCAAAGATCATGACAACTGGCATAATCAACAGGTTCATTGTTGAAGGAGAAGAAATTGAAATCGTAAACAACTTTAACCTACTTGGATCATCAATAAAGAAGCAACAAGCAGTCAAGAAATCAGATGATGCATTGCTCTTGGCAGAATGGCTATGAAAGACCTAGATAAGATTCTCAAGAGCAGAGATGTCTCTCTCCATACAAAGATTCGACTTGTTCAAGCCATGGTATTTTCAGTAACATCATATGGATGTGAAAGCTGGACAGTGAAAAAGATAGACAGGAAGAAAATTGATGACTTTGAATTATTGTGCTGGCGGCGAATACTGTGTATACCATGGACTGCCCGAAGAACAAACCAGTTGGTACTAGAGGAGATCAAACCTAAGCTTTTTTTAGAAGCTCAGATGACAAGACTTTGACTTTCATACTTTGGACACATCATGCGAAGAGAGAGATCATTAGATAAAGACATCATGCTTGGCAAGATAGAAGGTCAACGCAAAAGAGGAAGGCCAGCAATGAGATGGATTGATACAATAGCAGCAGCTATGTGTACCAGTCTGTCAACAATGAGCTGCCTGACTCAACACCAAACACAATTTAGGATAGCTATCCAGAGGGTCACCATGAGTTGACTCTGACTCAACAGCACTTAACAACAACATATACCACATCAGTGTGGTTTACATTGAACAAACTGAAATTACATTGAACAGGGCATTATAACTTAGAGATAACTATTTTACAGGGAACATGGGCTATGGAGGGTTAAGTGGCTTGCCCAAGACCACAAGGAGCACCTGTGGGGCTAGAAACCCCAGTCCTTCTGGTCCAAGGTTGCTGTCCTCTAGTGGGATTTGAACCCCTGAGCTTCCAGCCTGAAGTACCTTGCCCCAACCACTAGGCCACTCCTCCACTCCATCAGGTGATCAGTCATCAGATGATCACTGTCTGTGATCAGCTTTCCCTCTAAAACAGTTGCAAAATCCAAACCCCTCATCTGGACCCAACTGGGTTACCTATTCTCCATCTGGCTCAGGAGTCCTGCCATTAATCTGTTTCCCACCAGCACCATACTTATATATCCCCAGCAGGCCCACTTGATAAAATGTGAAGGATCCTTGCCATGATGTAAACTGTCCTGTAGACACTTGACCTGCAGTCAGTTCTCAATCCTGCAACCTTTTAGTCATATACATACTGCCTCCGTATGTTGAGCCACACTGTTAACAAGCCATTATAGTCACAAGCCATAGCATCACACTAAATCATTGATAGAACATTTTTTTCTTAATCTATCCCAGAATGCAGTAAGATGAACATTCATAAACGAGCCTGGATCTGAAAGCTTTCTGCAGAAGTAATTCCACGGGGCAGCTCTGGGTTCTGTTAAATTATTTAGTCCCATTTTAAAAGGAAGATTCCTAGTGAGAGATGGATGGGAAGGAGTCATTAGATAAGGAAACCCGGCACGAGTTTGAAAGCAGTGTTTCATGGGTCATATATATATATAGTAGTAAAGCTAAAGCACTAAGTGACCCAAGCCTGTGTACAATCACCAGTGCCAGTTGGCTTTCTACAAGTGCTGCCCAACCTGCCCCACAATCCAGATAGATGCTTACATTGCCCCTCTTGACCCCAACTGCTGTGAACCTCCTACCTGGCACACAGCTTCAATAAAGACCAAGATGTCTTGCCAAGTCCCCTGCCTCCAAGGACCTCCCCTGTAACTGGAAAGACTCCCAGGAGGCCACAAATAATGACCCTAAGCAAGAATTCACCATCTCAGAAGCAGGAAAACCACATTCCTTCTCTGTCCAGGCAAGAGGGCTGATCCTCTCCCCCACTACACATCAAACCCTGCCCTCTTGTGCCTGGCAGCTGATAATCCAGCTAGCTGGGTCTCTTACTTTAAGTCATCAATGCTGTCTCGCTGTTTCTGCTCTTGACCCTCTGCTCCTCCCCAACACACACTTCCACTTTGAATTGTGCAAATGATGGGGGCGGAAGAAGCTGAGGGTAGAGTACAGGAACCACAAGGCAATGCCATTGATTTAAAGTAAGTGCTGCTTCACGGTTTCTAAACTATTGTTGCCCTTGCAAGCTCCGGGGAACAGTGGCAGTAGTGATAATAAACACCCCAGAGGGGCACAGGGGTCTGCATTAGAGGCACCTATATCTTATGCAACACCTCTCCACCCCACTCCCCCATCCCCCAGTTGTGCATATGTGGCCATTCAGCAATATGATTTTATGCAGAAGTTATGCTCAGAATAATATTGGTGTTCATATTCTGCACAACAATTCTGTGAAGCATGTTATTAGTATTTATGTGCTTTATAGCATTCTGGCACATGCACACAAGTGCAAAACAGTTTTTTTTGTTGTTGTTGTGAGCAAGATATATTTGCTGCAACACAGACCCTCTACACATGTGTCTGGCTTGCTGTCTTTTTTCTTGCATTAGCAGCACACAAAAATGTGTGCTAAAACTGAGCTAACCTGTGTGCAAATCTAGCACACATTTCTGGATTGGTCTTTTCGTAGGGATGCTTACCTGGGTAATGTGCTGTGCTGAGTTTGTGCCAAACATAACAATTTGCATTGAGGCCAAGAAAATATATTTCAGTTTTGCCAGGGTAAGTTGTTTCCCTTTAAATAGCTGCACAAAGTATGGAACTATTGAAAACCGCCTCCTCGTACAGCAGCTAAGATATTATTAAGCAGAAGACGAAAAACTATCATTAAGAAGGTTTTTATGCACTTTATTGAATTCTAAAATGGAAAGGCTTTGAAGAAGGAATTTCTGAAAATAAATTAATTCTCCGCTAAACACATATGGCCACCTACAGATGTAGGAGAATAAAGGACAACTGAATTTTAACTTCCGCAAGATGCATGTCAGTTGTATAAGGCATTGCATTTCCTACGTTAGAGAGCCATCAAATTGTTAGGCATATTTTGAATATAAGTGAACCAGGAATGAGGTTAGCAGTTATGGAAATAGTGTCTTCTGTAAGCCTTAACAACACATATAAGAATGAAATTTCAATTTGAGATTTTGATAAAAACAGATTAACTGGAAAAAACAGAAGAAAGGTAAGGTAGAATGAGAGAGAGAGAGAGAGAGACATGCTCTTATTATTAGGCCTTTATAATTGCAGAGAAACTTGGAAATTTCATCTAAATAATCTAAAATTGTATGGAGGTCATATTACATTGCCTTTGTGCCCATGTACTAAAAGCATGTTTTAGTTAATACAGTCAGGAAGCATATTTACTGCACACCAAAATAAAAAATACACACTTTATGAATCTCAAACAAAGAAGGCAAATAACATAGGGCCACGTTTACTAAAACTTAGCATGTTCTATGGGGGATGTTTACTAAAAGGCATTAGCTGTCATTATGGTGCTAACTTGGGAAAAACTAGTTGCAGTGACAGCTAACACGGTTGAAATGTAGCTACCACAAGCAATTTTCCACAGTATTTGCATTTCATGAAGAAAATCAGGGGGAGGTGGGATTGGGGCAGAGATGCTACTATCACCGTGGCAGCATTATATTGATGTTCCAATACTAATGTCCTTCGGGTGAATGTCTAACTACTGAAAACAGCTTTTTTGTCAGAGCCATATTCAAAAGGGGCTGGAAAGAGTAGCACACTTCCTCGCTTTAAAGGCTCCTTTTGCTTAATTATTTAAAATAGAGCATGTAATAAACTTATCTTTGAAGACCTCCAAGGGCCTAGTAGCATCAAAGAGTTTTAATTTAAATCAAATCAGAATATAACTTAGCATAAAAGGCAAAACAGGGTCAGTATTCCTTAAGTAATAAATTATTTCTAGAGACATTTACAGAGAGGCCTTATACATAAGGGGGGAAGAGACCTATGACATTTTTAAATAGATGTTAAAGCCAGGTAGCAGATCAAAGGGCCATTTTGAAAGACTCCCTCTATCCAAGCAAGGACTGTTAATCACCCGGGAAATTGGTCACATCTTACCTCGGAAGCACAGGCATAAATAGTTAAACCAGAGTTCTGTGATTCTCAGTCTTGAAGGACTACAAAATAGCACTGCTACTTCTGCAGGGAGATCTGCAATTGTAAGCATTTACTTCTGGGAATTTTTCTAAATATTGGGGAAAAAGGAATTCTTTAGATTAAAGCTGATTAATCTGTGAACCCAGTGTATTTGTTAAATCAGTCAGGGCCTAGAAGCAGCAAAGAGCTTTCAGTTTAAATTTAAAACACAGCAGAGAGCTTTCTGGTTAAAATTAGACCCCCAAGACTCCCTCTATCCAAGCAAGGGCTGTGAGACTCCCCCTGGAGATTGGTCACAGATTAACTTAGTAGCATAAAACAGAGTACTGAGTAGCAACCAGCTTTTAATAACTCTTCTTTCCCTCCCTCCCTCCCCGACACCCACCAACCCCTGGGATAATCATAGCTTTATTTCAAACTCATTTTTTATTGAGTTCCAACAAATTAGCAAAATGTACACAACATATCTTGAATAGTTATTAACATTATACAGTCTCCAATAACATATAAATGGGTTACAGAGAATACAACATTCCTCCGCCCACGCCGTATCCAGGCATCCTTCTCCCATCATAGGCACAAAACAAACTGGGGGAATTAGGAGTCTAACAACCAACAGTACTATTCCCTTCCTATACCTGCGGCTCAATGCTATAGTCACCAGTACATAATAAGCAAGTCTTTATAGCGACAAATCCTATAAGTAATCACCCCTCCCCCTCCCCTCCCATCCCTATCCCCTCTAGCAGTCCCACCATACCCGACAATCTCCTTAGCCCCACATAGACATCACTATTCTCGTATAGTACAGTTGTAACCACACATCCCAACTCTGCACAGGGACAAATTGTCAGACATCATTATCAGTAGAGTCAATTAAGCATTCAGCACTGCGCTATGCTCTTGAGTTGTTAGAGTATCTATGACTGGTATCCATAGCTCAGTGAAATGTTCCCACTGCTCCCCTCCCAGTTGCTTCGCAGTGAGCTTTTCCATATACATCAGGTCTAAAACTGACTTTTCCCAACCCTCGATCCGCGGGGGCGAGCCCTCAACCCATCTACTCAATATTACCTTCTTTACTAATAGTTCCACCTGTTCTATGTAATACAACTAGGTATGTGCTTCCACATACCATATAATTTACTGTTCTTTGTAAACCACACTTGATACTTGGGAAAGAGTGGTATAGAAATAAGTGTTAAATAAATAAATAAATAAGAGACCTCTTTCGAACAGCACTCTGTAGTGGGATGCTATCTTATGTTTACACTTCTCCCAACAATGGAATAAACACACCTCCCACTGATTAGGGGCCTCCATCTTCATCCAATCCCCCATCTTAGCAGTCACCTGAAGCCATAAGTTCTGAACCCCGGGGCATTTCCAAAATTTATGAAACAGCGTCCCCTCCTCCCGCTGGCACCAACTACACAGTGGCGTGTCTCGCAACCCTACTTTAAATGCCCACTGATCACTGGTGTATGCCCTCCAAAGAAATTTATTCTGCAGCTCCTGCAAATAGATCCACACTGCACCCCTAGGAATTCTTTCAAACGCGGTCTGCAAGATTTCCACCGTCAGCCCTTCCAGGCCATCCCTAACCCATTGTTGAACCAGCACCGAGAGATAACATTGATCCACCAGCGGGAAAATCAGCTGTTTTCTCTCGACCCAGTCAATCAGGTCTTTCTCCACCCATCCCCCAAATAGTTTCCTCGGGTCCTTATTGCCCAGCAGGGTCGGGACCCTCCCCCGCAACTGATCGACATAATGTCAAAGTTGGAGGTATCCATAAAATTCATGAGCATGCAATCGATAATTAGTACTTAGACTTTGATAGCTGTCCAAAACGCCTCCCCCAGCCCTACACATATCCCCCAAACACACTATCCCTTTCTTCTGCCAGTCGTGAAACAGCGTATGTTTAGCGAAGCCCGGAGGAAAATCCGGGTTCCCCACCAGTGGCAGTAGGAGTGAACATCTCCAATCCCAACTGCTCCTCCCACACACCTCCCGCCACGCCACCCGTAGGGTTCTCAGATACGCACCTTCTCTTCTACCCCTCAAGATATGGGGTCTAGCAGCATGGAGCAAATATAAACTATGATATGGGGAACATATCTCCGTCAATTGTTGCACAGGAGCGCACCCACCCCCTCTACCAACAAACCCCAAATGTGCCTAACCAAGTATCTAAGATTATAGTTCCTCAGCAAGGGAAGTTCCAGCCCCCCTTCTTCCTTTCTCCACCTCAAAGCCCTTATCGAGATTTGCGCACGCCTACCTCCCCATAGAAACCCCCCCAGGTGTCTATCAAATATTTTCCAGTCTCTTGCTAGAACCCAAATCGGTAATAGCCGCAACATATATAACCACCTGGGAAGCTCCACCATAGAAAACAAAGCAATTCTGCCTCTTAAAGACTGCAGAAAACCTCGCCATCTCTGAAACGTTGTCTTGGCCTTCTCTAGCATTCCCGCCATGTTCGCTTAATACAGCCTCTCCGGGCTCCCAGGCAGCTGTATGCCCAAGTACCTGATAGAGGCCTCTGCCCACGCAAGTGGAAATTGTCCTCGCCAAGCAGGCTTCACTCTACCTCCAACATCCAAGGCCATGGACTTAGAAGTGTTAATCTTTAGTACAGAAAAACTACCAAATTCTTGAATTATTTGCAAGGCCCGCTCTAACGACTCTTGCAGTTTTGTCAAGCAGAGAAGCATGTCATCAGCAAAAGCACTAAGTTTCACCTCCTCTTCCCCCTTCTTTACCCCGGCCACCTGTCTCTCCTTTTGAATAGCCCTCAGTAGAGGTTCCAACGCAAGTACAAACAGAAGAGGGGACAAGGGGCAACCTTGTCGCGTACCTCTTTCCAGAGTAAACGGCTCCGAAACTACGCCGTTCACCCCTAACCTCGCCATTGGGTTCGCATATAAGACCCGGACCCACTGGGCAAACTCCCACCGAAACCCAAAGCTGTACAGTGCATCCCACAAATAAGCCCATGCAACCCTGTCAAATGCTTTTTCAGCGTCCAGGCTTACTAGTAACAATGCCGATTCCTTCTCTATGCAATGCTCCATTCCCAAAAGTAGCTTAGCGATATTCTTAGTCACATCTCTCCCCATTACAAAGCCTACTTGCCGAACATCTATCAAAGATGGTAAGATAGGATTCAACCGCTTTGCCAGTACCGAGGCCAGGATCTTTACATCACTATTGATGGGTGATATAGGCCGATACGAAGCGGAGTCTAGTAGATTTTTCCCCGGCTTCGGGATCACTGTAATATTCGCACACTGCATATCTCTGGGGAAGCCTCCCTCCTGTAAAGCCTCCTCATACATAGCTATCATACTAGGAGCGAGTCTGTTCTCTAGTATCTTATAGTACTCTGCTCCGAAACCATCTGGTCCCGGAGTCTTATGAGGCTTCCCTTTCTTAATTATCTCCTGGAGTTCCTTCCCTGTCAATGGGGCATTCAGTCTTTGTAGTTCCTCCTCCGTTAATTGAGGCAACGACAACTCGTTCAGAAACGCCCTACTTTTAGCACTTTCCTGCTCCTCCTCCGTATACAAGCGGGCATAGAAACTCCTTAAGACTGCTGCTATGCGCTGCGTCTGGTGCTGCAGCTTCCCCTCCTCATCTTTAAGAACGGGCACAAATCGCGCTCCTCCCGGATCCCTGACCAGCTTCGCTAAGAGCCTCCCAGACCTATTACCATATCTATATAACTTATGTCGATAATATTGCAAGGACATCATGGCTCTTCTCTGTATAAGCTCATTAAGGGCCATTTTGGCTTTAACGTAGTCTTGTTGAAGTACCCTGCCTCCCATTCTACTGTTTATTTTGCAAGTCCTGAATATTACGCTCCAACACCAGAATACTACGATCTAGATGTCTGCACCTCTTAGCAGTGTATGCAATAATTACCCCCCTCATAACCGCCTTGCTTGCTTCCCAGAATAAAAGGGGCAAACATGTAGGAGTATCATTAAAGAGGACATACTCATCCCATTGCATCCCTAAGAACCTCCTAAATTCCTTGTCTTCCCACAGATAGACCCGAAAATGCCAGCCTGTCTTCCCTACCCCTTGGCACTCCCATGTCACCAACACCATCCCATGATCAGACACTGTTATGGGCTCTATACCGGCTTGTTCCACTCTGAAAATCCCCTCCTCACTCACCAGGACATAGTCAATACGTGACCAGGTGAGGTGGGCTCTCGATTGATGAGTGTATACATGCTCTCACGGGTGCAGAGTGTGCCACACATCCACCAAGCCTCCCATTCTACAAAGGTAACCTACACCTTTTTTGGACCAGGCCCCACTCCCGCTTTTCTCCGATTTATCTAAATGGGGGTCATGAGGACAGTTAAAGTCCCCTGCCATGGTCAATTTACTTCTCCCCGCCTTCTTTACAAACCCCAAAAGCGTTTTAAAGAAATTATGATCGTACACATTCGGGGCGTAGACATTGGCTATCCAAATCTCTTCATTGTACAATTTAGCCTGGAGCAAAATATAGTGCCCCTTCGAATCAGACTCCACCTTCCTCACCTCTAATGGGATCCCCCCTCTTCACCAACACCACTACTCCCACCGTTTTACCACCTGAAGATGCCCCGTACATACTTGCCACCCAATCTCGCATCAGTTTCCTATGCTCCAGATCACTAAGATGTGTCTCCTGTAACAATGCTATGTGTGCCCCCTTTCTCTTTAACGCTTGCAGTATTTTAGTGCGTTTAATAGGAGATCCAATCCCTCCTAGGTTCCAGGAGATTATTTTTATACTATGGTTACTTTTTTCTTAGGGCTACGGCCTTTCACAGTGATACTATGCGAATACTGGGCTTGATGGACCTTGGTCTGACCCAGTATGGCATATCTTATGTTCTTATGTTCTTATAACCTACTCCGGGAACTGCCCAGCCTCGGCCCCAGAGCTCTCCTCTCACTTCCCCCATGTGTCTCCATGGGGTCCAAAGATTCCCGGGCACCCTCCTCTTCTCCACTCTCAACCCCTCCCCAACCCCTTCCCCCTCCCCCCCTCCTTCCCCCTCTCCCCGGCAACAGTTCCACACCAACTCAACAGACAAACAACATTCAAACAGCTCTCAACATCTGCCACTCTCCCCCCCTCCCCTCCCACCACCCCCCCTCTACCCAAAACCAACACTCTGTCTCGCCGAAGCAAGATGCTCCAAATGGAGCTAGATCACTGTCCACACCTCCGGGCCACCCTACTACGGGTCATTTGAGGCCTCTATCCAGTTGATTGTCACTGTATGCCGATCCAAGATGTCTTTATCTTATGCAGTCCAGTCTTCCATCGTGCCTGCAGCTCCCCATCCAAATAACAGATTTCTAGCTTTCGTCCGGCTTTTCCTTTGACAGAAGGGAGTTAGCCAAGGTTCTTGCCGCAGCAGCCTGCTCAAATACATGCGAGTTGCCATTATGAAAAATCCACAGCGTAGCTGGGTAGTTTAAGGCAAAGCGAATCCCGCCACGTGCAAGAGCACTTCAGATAGCTGAGAACTCCTTCCTCTTAGCTGCCACCGCCGACGAGTAGTCTTGAAACATAAGTACCGGGGTATTATCCAGTTTTAAGTTCCGCCGCTTCCGATACGCTTGCAATAGGAGAGTTTTATGTTGAAAATTCAGAATCTTGGCAAGCACTGGCCGTGGTCTGTCTCTGCCCTCCAACCGCTGACCAAGTATGTGGGCCCTCTCCACTTTTATACTGCCAAGCAGATTGTCCAGGCCCAACTCCTTTGGCAGCCATACCTCAAACAGTTCCAGTAATTGATGGTCCAGCCAAGAATCAGGTACACCAACCAGTCTTAAGTTGTTTCGCCTGGATCTATTTTCCAAATCGTCAACTTTAAGCAACAGCACCTCAATTTGTTTCTGCTACTTCTGACTGGCTCTCTCTAATGTCAACTCCCCTTCCTCAATCACATTCACTCGCTCCTCCACTTCTTCAATTCTCCTTGTTAGTTCTGTAAAAGTCTCACCCATGACTTCCAGCTTTCTCATTACTGTATCGAATTTTGGCTCCAGTAGTCTGACTACTTCCTGCGCCATCTCCTCGGGAGCTGAATCACCAATTTCTTTCTCCAGGAAGCCCTGCACAGCGCCTCCTTTCATGCCGGTCGCCATTTTGTTTTCTTGAGAGGCAGCAGTCTTTTCTCTCCTCGCCGCCGCCTTCATCGCACTCCTGCTGGCTTCCCTCTCTGTTCCTATGGCGCCCAGTGCACTCCTGCAAATCACAGCAACTTTTCACTGCAGCTCTCCCGAAATCGCCTCGGTTTTATTCAAAAGTTCTCAAGGCGGCCCAGGAGCGCGACGAGGAACACCTCACCCGCTCATGTGCTCACATGATCTCCCTAATCATAGCTTTATAGGTGCTTAAACCTCTTAAAAGAAAGGAGATGCCATATTCACTCTCAGGTGCAACTGTTTATTCTCATCAGCATACATTAAGGAACTGAAATTAATTAAGCTTCAGGTGAACAAAGAACATTAAACGTATTAGGTATAGTTGTATTAGTATAAGTATCCCCAGCAAACTTAAGTAAGTAAACAACTTAAATAACTAAACAAAACCTTAAAACTAAGATGCAGACAGCAGTTCAGTAGCGAGATGTGGGCTTTGCAGTCTTTTGCTTTGTGTGTCACATGTATGATTTTCTCCCAGTTGGTGAGGGGTTTTACATGTGCACTTGGTGCAAGGAGCTCTTTGCTTTCATGGAATGTGTCTGATCTCTGGAGCTTAGAGTAACAGACTTGGAAGGCATAAGGAAGACAGAGAGGTAAATAGATGAGACCTACAGGGATATAGTTCTCAAGTCCCATCTTCAGTCTGGCAGCATCCCTGTTGCCATGGAGGAGAGAGGTCACGTGACAGGAGAGCATCACCCTGGTGTGGCAGGAAGTGATCCTATAGCTAGGACATGTCCTCCAGGTGATGTAAAATCCTCTCACACTGAGGAAGTTTCTCCAGGGCCATGTGCCCATGAGGGAAGGGTTAGGACAGATGTTATAGTTGGTGATTTTATCATTAGGCATGTAGATAGCTGGGTGGCTGGTGGATGTGAGGATCTCCTGGTAACATGCCTGCCTGGTGCAAAGGTAGCAGACCTCACGCACCACCTAAACAAGGTCTTAGATAGTGCTGGGGAGGAGTCTGCTGTCTTGGTACATGTCGGTACCAATGACATAGGAAAATGTAGTAGAGAGGTTATGGAGGCTAAATTTAGGCTTTTAGGTAGGAAGCTGAAATCCAGAACTTCCAGGATGGCATTCTCCAAAATGCTTCCCATTCCACGCGCAGGACCCAAAAGGCAGGCAGAGCTCTGGAGTCTCAATACATGGGTGAGACAATGGTGCAAGGATGAGGGTTTTGAATTTGTTAGGAACTGGGGAACATTCTGGTGAAAGGAGGTGCTCTTCTGAAGGGATGAGCTTCACCTTAACTGGGATGGAACTAGGCTGCTGGTATTAACCTTTAAAAAGGAGATAGAACAAATTTTAAACTAGATAATAGGGGAGAAACGACAGTTGCCCAAGAGCACATGGTTCAGAACAATGTATCCTTGAAGGATGCTACCAAAAGAATGAAGTTAGGACTTATCAGCAGAGAGGTTCCAATAAAGACAAAAGTAGCCCAAATGCCCTTGAGTACGGAGCAAACAGAGCTTAAAGATTCCAAATTACCCCTGCTTACCAAAAGCCAGATTAATGTGAATAAAATACAGTCTCTAAAATGCTTGTATGCAAATGCTAGAAGTCTAAAAAATAAGATGGGAGAGTTAGAATATATAGCAATAGATGAGAGGTTAGATATTATTGGTATCTCAGAGGCATGGTTTAAGGAGGACAACCAGTGGGACACTGTGATACCTAGGTACAAACTATATTGTAATGACAGAGCTAAGCACAGGAATAAGGTTTTGCAGGAAATTTGCTGTAGAATCTCTATGGATTGAAATTCCATGTAAAAAGGGTAAGGAGATGGCAGTGGGGGTGTACTATTGACCCCCTGTCCAGAATGAACAAATGGATGGTGAAATGCTCAAAGAAATCAGGGAAGCTAACAAAAGTTACAACACAGTAATAATAATGGGTGATTTAAATTACCACGGTATTGTCCGGGTCAGTGTCATGGCAGGACATGCTAGGGAGATAAAGTTTCTAGATGAAATAAATGACTGCTTCTTGGAACAGCTGGTTCATGAACTTACCAGAGGAGAAGCCATTTTGGACCTAATCATCAGTGGAAAACCAGATCTGGTGCAAGAGATAAAGATGTTTGGGCCACTTGGAAATAGTAATCATAGCATGATGGCGTTTGATTTAATTAATGGAGGAGGGATGGTAAGGGAATCCACAGTACTACCATTTAAGTTTCAAAAGGGAGACTATGATAAAATGAGGAAAATAGTTAATAAAAAACTAAAAGGAGCAGTTACAAAGGTTAAAGACTTATATCAAGCTTGGGGGTTGCTTAAAAATACAGTACTATCTTGAAAGCCCAGACAAGCTATATTCTATACTTTAAGAAAAGTGGAAGGAAATCCAAAAAACTGCCAGCATGGTTAAAGGTGAGGCCAGAGAGACTGTTGTCGTCAGAAAAGCATCTTTCAGGAAATGGAAAAAAGGGCAAAATAACAAAAACTAGAAACAGCACAAGCACTGGCGAGTTAAATGCAAGGCCTTCATAGACAGGCAAAGCGAGAATTTGAGATGAAGCTGGATGTGGAAGCAGAAATGTGTAATAAATACTTTTTCAAGTACATTCATAGCAAAAAACCTGTGAGAGAGTCAGTAGGACCATTAGATTATAGTGGGGTAAGAGGGGCAGTAAGAGGGGATGAGGCCATTGTGGAGACACTGAATAAATTCTTTGCTTCGGTCTTTACTGAGGAAGTTGTAGGGATGTTACCCATGACTGAAGTAATATTTAAAAGTGATACTGTGGAAGAATTGAAAGAAATATTGATACACTGGGAAGATGTATTACATCTATTTGAGAAACTGAACAGTAGCAAAACACCTGGACCGGATGGTATACATCCAAGGGTGTTGAAAGAACTAAAATATGAGATTGCAGACCTGCTATGAGTAATCTGTGAACTATCATTAAAATCATTTGTAATACCTGAAGACTGCAGGATGGCCGATGTAATGCCAATATTTAAAAAGCGTTCCAGGGGTGATCCGAGAAACTGCAGACCTGTGAATCTGACGTCAGTACTGGAAAAATGATAAAAACCATCATAAAGAACATTTCTGAATATGTAGATAGTCATGGCTTAATGGGAGACAGCCAACATGGCTTTAGACAAGGAAGATCTTGTCTTACTAATCTGTTAAGTTTTTTTGAAGGTGTGAATAAACAGGTAGACAAAGGTGAGTCGGTTGATATAGTATATCTCAACTTTCAGAAAGCCTTTGACAAGATCCCTCATCAGAGGCTTTTGGCAAAACTAAAAAGTCATGGGATAGGAGGAAGTGCACTATTGTGGATCAGGAACTGGTTAAAAGACAGAAAGCAGAGGGTAGGGCTAAATGGCCAATTTTCCAAATGGAGAAAGGTGAATAGTTGAGTACCCCAGGGATCTCTGCTGAGTCCACTGCTTTTTGACATATTCATAAATTACCTGGAAATGGGAATAATGAGTGAGGTTATCAAATTTGCAGATGCCACAAAACTATTTAAAGTTGTTAAAACCCATGAGTATTGTAGAAAATTGCAAGAGGATCTTGATAAATTGGAAGACTGGGTATCCAACTGGCAGATGCAATTTAATGTGGACAACTGCAAAGCTATGCACCTAAGAAAGAACAACCCAAACTATGGTTACACGATGCAAGGTTCCACATTGGGAACCACCATCCGGGAAAAAGATTTAGGCGTAATTGTAGGTAACATGTTAAAACCTTCTGCCCATTGGCAGTGCTGGCCAAGAGAGCAAATAGAATGCTACGTATCATAAGGAAAGGAATGGAGAATAAAACAAAGGATATTATAATGCCTCTATATCGTTCAATGGTGCTATCGCACCATGAATATTGTGTGCAATTGTGGTCACCGTGTCTTAAAAAGGATATAGCGTTATTTAAAAAAGGTACAGAGACGAGCCACCAAAATGGTAAAGAGCATGGAAGGATACTCCTATGAAGAGAGGCTAAAAAGCTTAGGGCTCTTCAACCTGGAAAAGAGACGGATGAGGGGAGATATGATAAAGGTCTATAAATTAATGAATGGACTGGAATGGGTAAACGTAAATTGATTGTTTACATCATCAGAATATAGAAAGACTAGGGGACATGCAATGAAGCTACAGAGTAACCTATTTAAGACTAATAAGAGAAAATATTTTTTCACTCATCTTGTAATCAAACTCTGGAATTTGTTATCAGAGGATGTAGTAAAATCTATTAGTGTAGCTGGGTTTAAAAAAGGTTTGGCACGTTCCTGGAGGAAAGGTCCATAAACTATTATTAAAATGGACCTTGGATATCACTGCTTGACCCAATAGAAGCATTGAGGAACCTGTGTCTTTTGGGCAAACTGCTAGGTATTTATGACCTATATTGGCCACTGTTGGAAACTGGATACTGGGCTTGATGGACCTTGGTCTGACACATTATGGCATATCTTATGTTCTTAAGATACAATAAGGTGACCCGGGGGTTGATACAATGATTTATGGCTCTTAGTGACCAAATACAATACTGGAGTTTTTGGAGTATGATTAATTAAATGAGTATGTTCTCTATTAGTTATCCAGCCTCTTTCCAAAGCTTCACCAACAAGAGTTTTAATGCCTAACCTTAGTTCATACTTTTGCTCAGATGTAGTGGTGCATTTTGGATTATATACCTGAGGATCCTCGAGGGGGATATCGTATATATAAATTACAAAAAAAGAGAACAAGCATCCTCCCTGGCCGTCTTCAAATCCAGGTTGAAGACCCACCTCTTCACTGTCACCTTCAGATCCTGACTTCTATCCTTTATCCTAACCTAACCCCTTTCAATTCCATGACCGAATTGCAAAGACCATATTGTACTTTGCAGAATTGACTAATACTCTGTACTGTCGTGACTAGATTGTAAGCTCGGACGACCTGGACTCTGACGAGCAGGGACTGTCTCTTGTATGTATGTCTGTACAGCGCTGCATGCATGGCGCTATATAAGTGCTAAATAGTAGTAGTAGTAGTAGGATTTTCCATCTACGGATGGTAGCACCCCTGAGCCTGAATGCTGATCTTGAATGTTCCAGTTTGCTTTAGTAATCATTGGTCATGAGTTCTTTTAATCGGCCCCCTAGTTGATTGACATTTACATCATTCTTTTTGAGAGGAACTTTCCTATTGGTGGATTCTCCCTCTCATTCATTGGTGAGTAGGTCCCACAGTGTGCATGACGTCAGGCGCCATTCTATTAAATTGTCGATGGGTTTTGATTCACAAAGACTACAGCACCTGTTATTTTCACTCAAACCTGAAGCAGGACTGTATTTTGGTCAATCTGAACCTGGCACATCATTGCTGTTGGTGAAGGAAAGCAGGTTTCTTTGACATTTGGAGGTCTTCAAAGATAAGTTTATCACATGCTCTATTTTAAAGAATTAAGCAAAATGAGCCTTTACAGTAAGGGTGTGTGCTATTCTTCCCACCTCCCTTTGAATCTGGCTCCTACAGAAAACTGTTTTCAGAAGTTATACTTTCACCCGAAGAACATTAGTATTGGAACCTCGATATAATACTGTTTGATATTTGGTTACCAATTTACATTGGGGCTACTTTACTATCACTGTGGCGGCAGTAGCAGTGGCACTATGCTGATCCCCTCCCACCCCCCCCCCCCCTTCATGTCCCTGTCACTAAGGGGCAGCACCACAAGACCAGCGCTATTTTGTGTAGGGCCAAAGAAGGGACAGGAGCAGGGGAGGCCTGATTCTGCCCCCTTCCTTCTGGACCATCATGTACCATTAAGTTAAGAGCTGATGGTTGGGGGATGGCATCCGGGAGGGCCCAATTGACTGGCCGGGATTTTTTTTTTTTCCAGGGGAAGAGGAGGGCCTGAAAATTGCCTCAGACAACATCCAATAGGGATTTGGTGCTGTCCAGTGAAGTTAGTGCTTAAAAGGTGTGTGTGTGTGGTGGGGGGGGGGCGGGGGTGTTACCTGTTGCCAATGCCCTGGATCGGAAGATCTGAGGCACCGGCACTCTTTTGCAAAGAGATGCAGGGATCATGGAGCAGAGTGGAAAGCATTAACCCTGCATGGTATCTGCAGGGCTGATGCTGGCCACTCCTCCTGCAGATACTGCCTAGGTTTTGCATCTACTGCACAGCATTTTAGTTATGCTGTGAGGTAACTGCAAAAATGATTACTGCACTTTAGTAGACATGTCCTTATGTGTTAGTGTGGGCTCACTGACGCTATCTATTCCATTATATTCCTATGGATCATGCTGCAATTAGTGCATGCAAATGTCCATTAGCACATGCTAAACTTTAGTAAATATGGTTCTTAATGCTTTTAATAACATAAGCTAAATTTGGAGCTAAATTTATCAGCATTCCAAATTTAACTCTGGGTTTGTTGTTGTCGGTAATTGTTAGAGATGTGCATTCCTTGGCCGTAAATAATTTAGTGCATGCAAAATCAATTGAATGCAAGCTAACCTACAAATTAATTAATTAATTAATTAATTATTTATTTAAATATGCTTATATACTACTTTTCACCGGGTCAAAGTGGTTTACATTGAACAAAATCAGTTTTTACATGGCACAGATAAATAACTTAGATACATAGAACAGGATAACATTGTAGTAAACAATCAAGAATAAATTTATACATATATGTTAGCCAACTATTTTCAACTATTGAACTATGTACCATTATAATAGCTATACCTATTTACAGATGTAAGTTCTAATATGCGTGTGTCCGTCACATTTTTATTGTGTTAGTGGGTAGATTAGGTGGTGGGTCTAAAGTGGTCTTTGAATAAGTGGGTTTTCAAGTGTTTGCAGAAAGAGAAAAAGTCAGTGATGCTCCTTAGTGTGTCAGGTAGAGAGTTCCAAATGGAAGGTGTGGAGAGTTCAAATGCTCTTTGGCAGGTATGTTGATTGAGCTTTGTTTTAGATTGTGGTATTTTGAGCTTGTTCGATGTGGAGGATCTCTGTGGTCTGCTTGTAGTGAACTTCTGAAGGAGGGCTTGTAAGAGGGTGGGGTGTGTGTGTGACTGTAGTGCTTTGCGTGTTAGTAGCAAGGTCTTATATCTGCTTGTGAGAAGCAGCCAATGGAACTGCTTTAGGATGGGGGTAATGTGGTTGAATTTAGCAGCATTCTGAATCATGTGTGCAGTTGTGTGGAGTGCAGATTGGAGTAGGAGGAGGATGGCCTGTGGTAGGCCCTGGTATATATTGTTTCAGTAGGCAACATAAGGATAGAAAGGGGGAGTGCTGAGCGAAAGTCTTCTGGTTCAAGTCGCTGTAGGGTCTTAGTTTTGAGATATATTGTGTTGGCTGTTTTTATTATATGAGTTTTGAAGGAGACTTGTTGGTCAAGGGTTATCCCTACGTATTTTAGCTCTGGTTTAACATTATGTAAAATTAATATAAATACATTTGATTTGCATATGTTAAAAATTCAAATATGCATTAAAAATTATTTCCTAAATCAAAAAAGTGAAAAGAACCAAACAAAAATCTGAAAATATTGAAAACATCTGAAAAAATTTGAAAATGAGCCAAAATTATTTTGTCTGTGCATATCCCTAGTAACTGTGCACAGACATGGGTACTTCACTGATAAGGGGAAGTTACTGATTGGACGTGCCATTCTGAAAGGAAATCTTTTGGTACCACTGATGCAGGACTCCTGTGCAGCTTCATAAGAATGTTGTTGTGCTGCATTTATTTCTTCAGCACCAATGGTCTGGGGAGGGGACAGCTTGGACTAGTGAAGGAAGCTGTGACTCACACTGGTGTGTGTGTGTGTGTGTGTGAGAAGGTGTGAGGCAGCATGGCCTGCTTGTGAAGAGAGAGAGTCCTGGGGATATTGAGAGAGACTTTCAGGGGACTAGAGAGAAAGAGACTGCTGGAGACAGGAGGCTTGAGAGAGAGAAAAAGAGACGCTGTCAAGAATGGGCAAAGAAAGACAGCTGAAGATCAGGTAGAGAGAATGCTGGGAAATGGGGGCTTAAAAGGAAGTGATTACAGGAGATAAGGGCTTCTGAGAGAGAAACTAGTGACTTCTGGAGACAGACAGAGGTCTTGTGTAAGAGGACAGTGACTACTGAGAGTGAGCGGATTGACAGAGAAGAGAGAGAATGCTGTGCATGAAGAGACTTGAGAGAGAGAGAGAGAAAATGACTGCTGGGAATGAGGTGAGTGGAGCAGCTTGCTTACATGAATATGCTGATTTATGAGAGGAATTTGGCTCTTGAAATAGTTTAGACAAAGACAAAGAATGTAAAATAGTTCCACTGTTTTGAAAGGTTACATGCCCTGCTTTGGGTAAATATATTAATCTGTCACAAATGGGTAAAATAAGTAAATTCTGATTTTGTTATATTATATAAATGATCAGAAATAGAAATGTAATATTAAATTCCAGGCTGACAGGACTGTCATATAGTGCTTGGATGAGAATCTTAACGGTGACTGGTTGAAGCCTACAGCCTAATGACTTTAACAGCGCACCTTTCAATAAGAATAGTTACCGAGAATAGACTGTGTTTGCCACATACCCAGAAATGCTTTTAATTAAAATGATATACTTTAATTTTAACTTATGAATTTTATTATGAGTGTAGACCAGTGATAATGCCATCCGAGGTCGGATGCCTGCTGTTGTTAATCACATTATGTACTAAGTACCATTGAGAGCGCCTCAGGTCCTCATTTCTCTCACCAGATCATTATCTGACTGGAAATGTTCTATCAGATATTGCCACTTAAGTAATTGCTACAGTAAAATTATTTTGTTTCAAAGGTTAAGATAATACTACAAAATAGGTTTCACTGGAAACATTACTTTGCCCTTAAACACTTTTTGCAAAACTACACCTTATTTTCTCTCTGGATTAAACTTAAAAAGCTATCTATTCTGCATGGCCTATCCTGATCTGTAACCACTCTGGCTTTGTTATTCTCCATTTAATGTATAAGTCTATTATGTTCATCTATTGTGCATGCATTTTATAATGCACCCTGGCCAGCAAGTTACTTAAAAGCTGAAGTAATATCAGCACTGCTAAACTTTGGCAGATCATTCATAATGTCACTGTAAGGGATATGTTCCCTGTAAAATAGTTATCTCCAAGTTATAATGCCCTGTTCAATGTAATTTCAGTTTGTTCAATGTAAACCGCACTGATGCAGAATAGCGCGGTATATAAGAGAATGTAAATAAATAAATAAATAAATAAATATGTATACTAAGGTGCATTAGCTGTCATTGCTGCAGCAACACAGGAAAGATACTGCCAAGGGGACAGTTAATTTGGTCAAAATTGAGATATCACAGGCAATTTTCTGCAATATCTGAATTGCGCATGGTAGAGTCGGGGGGGGGGGGGGGATTGAGGTGGGGAGAAGGTGTGCCGATGTTAGGCAGCCTCAGCACAAACAGTTGTTATGCTATAGTTGCCAAAATCGACTTACAGGTGCCACTTGTGATAAGGAAGCTTATCAAAGCTCAGGGAGTAATGACAATAGAGGAGAATTTACTCTGATTAAGGGACCTGTGATGGTAGGTTATAGAAATAAGACAGCTTGTTTCCCTAAAAGACTACATGTTCCAGAATGCACCAGTATGCAGAAAGTCCCTAGGGGAGCTTGAGTGGAAAAGCATGAGTCTAATCAGAGAAAGCATTATGTCATCCCTAATCAAACAGCCCCTAGGAGAATGCTTAATCCACAACACCTGAAGAATGCGAGGGAGGAGTTGCAATCTAAGCCCTTTAAAACTAGAGGGGAATCTTCAGGAGGAGGGAGAGAGAAGGAGACGGAGACGGAGACAGAGAAGGGGAATCAGAAGAACAGAAGGAAGAACAACCGGAACCTGAAGGAACAAGGACAAGGAAGCAGACGGTCCAAGAGAGGAGCTCAGAGCAATGCGTATGCCTGGAGGGATACCTGGGGGAAAGAACCTTCAGAGGACTGGAGAAAGCCAGAGGTCTGTAGATCCACAGCCAGGGACCCTCAAGCAACACCTAGGAAGAGGTATGTTGCAGCTAAGGAGAAAAGGAGCCCAAATACCTCTTGGAGGACGTCTGGAGAAGAAATCCTGAGGTCCAGAGATACCAACTGGAGGACAGGACACAGAAGCTCTATTGCATACTGGCCAGAATTCCAGAAGAAGCAGCCTGACGCTTGCCTGGATTCAGGTAGGAACTGTGAACGTTTCTCTAGCTGTGAGCAGTGCAAACAGCAGGGAAACAGTTCTCTCCGTATAGAGGTCAGTTCCTAAAGCCCTCTGAGTCAGACGGAGAAACTGAATCTATGCAATTTCAAGAGCAAGGTTTAATATCTGATACAGAGGATGATTATATGGACTGTTCTTTGAGTAGGTTGTTATTTTAGGAAAATCCTAAATATAAGAGCAAACATCAAAAGGAAACATTCTAAATATTGGCTTCCCATAAAGTTTTGTTGAAAAGAAAAAGCTTTTGGGAAAGTTTGCACGTGTGCTGAAATCAAGCTACTGATTGCAGTTAATTGTCACCTGTTGGTGGAGGAGAGCCCAGCATAAGCCGTGCACACGTGGGATTTAAAAGTTCTTTTCTGTATGGAGAAAGTGAGCTATGTTTTTGTATAAAGAAGTTTTCCTCTTTGATTTGTTTTACCCTCAGCACTGCTAAGAAGTTTATTAGCAGTGGCTGTAAGAAAGCCTTTCTGTTCCGTAAAGGACTTTGATTCTTATTTGCATAAGATTTTCAGTTGCCTTATTTTTGTTGAATAAACCCTGGAGAAGTTATCTGGATGGTGTTACCAAGCATATCTGTGTGTGGAATAATCACCCCATAAATAAACTCTAATTTTGCCTTACACTCGACCAACTACAAGAGTCTTCATTATTTTAAAAAGGCAAGCTTTGTGTGAATGGACTTCAATAACCACAATCCTTTGCAAGACAGTTAATTTACATGCTTGCCAAGATGGTGGTACCTTCATAACAAGCACCCCCTTTTACACACTTCGTAGCCACTGCCAATCAGCAGCAGCAGTGAAGCGGCACGTGTCTGCACGCCCCTGCAGCTTACCTTTGGCCCCCCTTCATATAAAGCCTGTGTGTGCCATGGATTGGGCAATTTGCAGCACTGACAATAGTGGAAGACAGGTCTCTTAATGCTAGGGGGCAGCACCACGAGACTGGCGCCATTTTGTTAGGTGACGGAGAACTGGGCAGGGCAGAAGGGGATTGTTCCTGCCCCATTGCCGCTAGACCACCAGGATTTATAAAAGTAAGGGGGGGCAGGGTGCTTTTTTGAAGCTATCCCAACTGCCCAGCCAGGATTAATTTTATCATTTTGGAAGGAGTGGAGGGGTGTGTTGGTGATAGCCCAACTAACTAGCCTGGAGTTTGAGTTTGGTGGGGAGGGGGATGGGGTTTAGATTGGGCTGGGGGTTTGGACCGACTGGCTAGCCATGCCTGGCTCCCAGGACAGTTACCCAAAGGATTTGGGAATTCTCCAGGGTTGGCGTGCTGCAAAGGGCGGTGGGCCTGTCTTCCTCTATTGTCAGTGTCATGGATCACTCAATCCGCGGCACCAGCAGGCTTTAGATCAGGGGTGACCAACTTCGGTCCTGGTGCACCACAATCCAGCCTGGTTTTGATGATGTCCCTAATGAATATTCATGGGTATATTTGCATAAAATAGGAGGCAGTGAATGCAAATATATCTCACTAAGGCCATCATGAAAACCAGGCTGGATTGTGGTGCACCAGGACTGGAGTTGGCCACCCTTGCTTTAGATCAGGGGTTCTCAACCCTGTCCTTGGGACCCACCTAGCCAGTCAGGTTTTCAGGATAACCACAATGAATATGTATGAGAGAGATTTGCATACACTGCCTCCATTATATGCAAATCTCTCCCATGCATATTCATTGTGTTTATCCTGAAAACCCGACTGGCTAAGTGGGTCCTGAGGACAGGGTTGAGAACCCCTGCTTTAGATGGAAGGGGGGGGGGCTTGAGGGGGCCAAGAGGATTGGATTCAGCTGCAGTGATTGGGGGTAACAGAGCAATTACTTGCTCAGTCCTCCCCTGGCTCCTGCGCTGTAGCCCATGATCCCTGCATCGTGAGCACACCCCCTGCTTCTAAGAGTCACCTTGCTTAGAGATTGGATTGGATTGGATTGGATTAGAATTGGAGTATTTGGTACTGTAGCTGTACTAGAAATCATATAAGAGACTGTAAATGTGAGGAGGTGTTTGTTTTTAAAGATTTAGGGGCATGTTTATTAAAATGCATTATGTTAGTTCCTGGTAAGCCCAAAAGGTTAGTGCAAGAGGTGAAGTAGGCCCACCCTAACTGTTAAGGGCATGCTTGTCATGTCCCACTTCAGTTTGTACGGAAGACGCACCTCACTGCACTAACCTGCAAGCACACTTAGCATGGGCGCACTTACTGCCACGCATCAAGGAGGCGGAAATGCACCCATACTAGCAGCAGCATTAACACCAATGGTGCCTGCTCTAACTGCCAACAATACCCACAATCGACCCTAACCCACCCAGTCACCCCGTCCCATGCTAAGCTATTAGCACGGGGTTCTTACTGCACTGCCATGTGCTAACAGTGCAAAATTATTAGCGAGCGGTAAACACCCTGCTGACCCATAGCACAATTTAACAAACCTGCTCCTTAATTTCTTGTCTTTCCAAATCTGAGATCAAGACAAGTCATATTTCAGCAAGAATACGCATTGGCCTTAACATCCGAGGCCCTTATTTATGAAGTTGCGTTATGTTAGTACCATGCATTGCTTGCCAGTTATATATATAAATTAATTACACATACTTTTTCATCTGAATTTATAACCTGACTTATCCAAAAATCTAAGTGAGGGTACAAAAGTATATACAAAGAAGCTTATTTTCAAAACCTTTTCCCAATATATATGCATAAAAACAATGACTTATAAGTGTAAAAGGCCATCTACAGTACATGTGCAAGTTGCTGGGTATCTGGCCTCGATTTTTTCCCACATGTATCTTGGAAACGGACTCCTCCCTCTGCATGTGGGTATCCACCCTCGTGCGTTCCTGCGCTTCCTTCTTTGATTTGAAATATGTGCCCGTGGTGAGGGTTGCAGATAAGTCAATTTTACATCGGAATTACATGTGCCCATCCTCTCCTCTAAAATTGATTTCGATTTGTTGACTTTTTCATTTGTACGTAGCTGCAACTTCATGAACAGCCTTTCGAAAATGTGCTTTAAAATATTTACATGAAACAACACATGGTCAAATTATATGAACGAAAATTGCTAATTGGCAATATCTCGTGTTGCTTGCCAAAACTATAATACATCTTAGCAAATAGTCAAATAATAATGAGATCTGAAGAATGTAAATGCATGCAAAAGAGCTCATTATTATACACAATGAATAATATAATTTGTGTTAAACTTGGCAATTTGAATTAATCATTAAGCATCAACACCTCAGGAGCGTATTAACTTTCCTGGGAGCGTCAGCCCATTACTGCATGATCCATTGCGCCCAGAAAGCAACAAAATGAGACTAGTCCAGTTTTAAAAAGTCCCCATCAACCTTCTGGTCTATTTATATTTAAATTTGTTTTATTGAACATAGTTATAGTAGCATCATCAAAAAACCCAAAAATCTTTGCAGTACATTCCAACAATACAACACTCACAGTCTTAAAACAATTCACAATCTTTTAAAGAAGTGTAGTCCCCCTGAACCCACCTCCATAGTGATCCACTGTTAAAACCTCAAGAGCTCTCCATTCTGCACCCCCTCCCAATCATTATCCCTATTCTTTCAAAACCTCCAGAACACCCCCGCTAGTTTCCATGATCCACTTTTAAAATATTGTGAGGATCCCTCATTCTGCCCTAGATTTAGCTTCCCTCCTGCACATATCACTTGAGTGAGTAGTGGGAGACATAATAATCCCCAGTTGTTCTTGCCTCAGTGGTTGTAGTTTCCAAAATGGCCCCTAACAGGAGTATTGTGGTATTTCTACTAGGATTCAGACTTCCTTATTTGGCAGCCTTATTCCTAATTATAGTGTCACAATACTCCTGCTCAATGCTAGAAGGGCACAATTTTGGAAATGGCACCCTCAACTGGGTTTATTCTTTTTTTGGGAGGGAAGGGGAAGGGGAACAGGCTCAGAAGTAATATCTCTTTGTTAAGTCGTGAAACTGTAAGTAGAATTAATAATAACTATGATAAGGGGGATAGCCAATATGGCGGTGGACTAAGCTGCACAGGTGGTTGCTCTCGAGAGTGTTTCCTTGATATGAGTTGGAAGACTGCCAAACATAAAGACAAAGGGACTGCTAAAGCTGGCATTACTTGTAGCTCAGCCCAGTGGATCGTTTTACCATCCACAGCACTCCTGACTTGAACTCTGGAATGCTGCAGAGGTCAGCAGTAACGGCAGGAAGTTTGGATTTCTCCCACGAGTCTCTTTCAACATTGCTGTGCCCAGAAGAGCCTCAGACGCTCTGCAATCCGACAGCAGTGCAGAGGATTGAAGCGGCAGTGAATCCAGAAAGGTTTGCACTGGGCTCGCTCCCTGGGATATCAGAATTGGGTTCTACCAGCGTGCCTGTGGTCATGGGTGAAAATGGAGAGTATGCTACTTCCTTATTGTCAAGGTCACTAGACGGGCTAGAAGAGTCCTAGAAACAGGTGACTTTCACGTTACCTAAGCCTGCAGAAGTTTCCTTAGGTACTACATGGTTTGACATTGAACAACTTTGGCAAGACTCTTATCGGTTCAAATTGCTGGGGTTGAACACTCACATGGAACAAACTTCAGGAGAAGTTAAATTAAATGTCTTAAATGATAAAAGTGATTCTTGCCAACAGAAGGTGGATGCCTTAAGTTTGAATATTGATGTTATTATGATAACCCTGCAATTAAAATTAAGCTTAAAGCTTTGGAGAATTTTTCTAGGTAAAGAATCTCAGGCTGATTAATTTCCTTGGGTATAATAAGCTTTCCCCAGTAGATACCTTCTATGTTTTTACCTCCAATGTTTCAAGTTTATTATATTCTATCGGAAGGAAGCTCTTCATCATAGAGGGTTCTGACTCCATCGGTATTCCTCTTGTGTTGACTGTTTTCTTGGAGCCTTCGCACTTTGGAGAAGCCATTTCTGCTACATTGATTGTTTTTCTCCTTTTTCAGCCTGATAGAGATTTGATGATGCATTTGTTTTTTCATCATCATAATATTTACCTGGACGCTGAGGAGATAGCAGCAATTTTTACTCCTTCATCTCTGTGCTATTCAGATTGGAGCATGTTTCCTTTTAAAATATCCATGTACATGTTTGATATATTATAATAATGCAAAATATGTTTTCATGCCCTCATCATCTTTATCAATGGTTTGGTGTGATAAACCTGTTCTTTCCCAGGACCCTGTGGGGAAGTTGTTTATTAGTGCACTAGCTTCTATAAGGAGGCTTTGGTTGTGATTTAGGGAGCTTGTGGTCTCCCTTTCTTTCCTCTTTATTATTTTCTGTTTTCCATTATTTATTTTTTATTTTTGGTGGCCACCCCTCCATATTGGTGGACTTTGTATAAGGCAATTAAACTAATTGGTTCCTTGTTTTTATTTTTCTCATGTTTATTGCCTGCCTCCTTTTTCATATCAAGATTTTTGTCTTACTAATGTACTTTTGACATCTTCAGTAGGCTCTTCCAGCAGATTGTGTAACCTGTTGTTTTATGTGAGTTATGTTTTATTTTACAGTATGCTTGTTTCTGTTGTTATCCACCTGAGATATAGTGCAGAATATAAAATTTTAAATAAAGAAAAAGAAAACAACAACAACACTGATAAGTTCCGGATGAAAGTGCGGACAAAATGGAGACTTTTCACCAAAACTATTTATTGTGCTATGTGCCACTTTTATTTTGCTTAATAGTTCATAAAACAGCCCTCACATAGTTTAGGCCTGTGAGCACTAGAAATCTGCAGCCTTTGCTCAAGATATGCATGGAGATCTGTTGCTTTTTACTTCAGGCACATCTCTGTACAGTTATTAGTTGCTTTTTGGGCACTACTTTATGATGGCATAAGTATTTATAGTACATTAACAAAGATAGTTCCTGAAGACTTCTAGTTCCTCTGCCTCCTGTATTTACAGCTTCAGTTATCCATTGTTCCTTCAGAAAGTAAGCAGGGAAAGTTTCACCTATTAACAGCACAGAGGGGTCCTTTTACTAAAGTGTGGTAAGTTTTTGTGCATACCACGCAATCGGTGCAAATATATATATATATATATATTTTAACACTTGTTAAATGCATAGCCTGTTGGGTAACTGTTGGGGGCATTCCCAGCTTCCGCCCTGAAGTTACTGCATAGAATAGACACTTCAACATTCAAAATTATAATTCAGACCAATGGGTTGCACTGTATTCAGTGTAAAAATTCAAAATACTCTTTCAAATTGTATCACAGTTGCCATCATGGTAAAGTTTGTTCTAGCATGCATCAAAAAAAACTGCAAAGCTGTGGTCAAGATCAAAATAATGTCCCACTATGACTGTCTGTACTTTGCCAATATTGAGATTTCCATGCTCTTTCACCAATCCTTAATCAGGTGTTTCATGCATGGAACATGTTTAGGGAGGTGGACAGGTGATTACATAGATGACAACTGATGATAAGCAGTTGGAATTTCCGCACATTGAAAAAGTGACACTAAGGGGGTCTTTTACTAAAGGGCACTAGCTGGCAATGCATAATCTGGCATGCACTGAAGGTGTGCTGGGACACACTTTGTCAGCTAGCATGCAACCCGGGTTAGGGTAATGAGTGGGCAGGATAGGGGCAGAAAGTGTGAGTGATGAGCTCAAAGTTGTTAGCACTGGGTTCACCGTGGGAGCTAATTACATTAGTGCAGGTTCACCTAACACCACCTCAGTAGATGGAGTTAGTGCACCTGCGTTAATGTGGCCTGGGTTAGGGTACAGTTCCCATGTTAACTGCTGGGGAAATGCTTTCCATACCCCCAACAGTTAATATGGCGGTGTTGCACCTAACACACCATAGTTTCGGCACTTTTGGCATTTTAGTTGCAACACCTTAGCACCCTTTAGTAAAAGCCCCCCTAATAGTCCTATACTCCCAATCAACTCTTGAATCAATGGACTTGGAGGGCAATTTTATAAGAGGGCACAATGATTAGGCATCTACATATGAGTTATTTCATAAAGAGAGTAGGTACCTACTTGTCTTTATAAAATACTAAAGAACAAATCAACTCCTCAGTACAGTACAGTAGTGATATTTTCAATAACGTACATTAAAAGTAGCATTTTATTGATATTCTCTTATATACTGTGCTATTCTGCATCAGTGTGGTTTACATTGAACAAACTGAAATTACATTGAACAGGGCATTATAACTTGGAGATAACTATTTTACAGGGCATATGGGCTATGGAGGGTTAAGTGGCTTGCCCAAGACCACAAGGAGCACCTGTGGGACTAGAAACCCCAGTCCTTCTGGCCCAAGGTTGCTGTCCTCTAGTGGGATTTGAACCCCCAACCTTCTGACCTGAAGTACCTTGCCCCAACCACTAGGCCACTCCTCCACTCCTAATGCAATCCTAATGCAATCTGGAGTGTCCAACCCAGAACATTTGAAAAAAACCCAGCTATGTCCAAGTTCAGGCATGATTTCACAAATACGGATGTGTCCAATAAGGACGTCTGAGGAAAAGACATCTCTAGAATAGTATTCTAACACCTACAAGTCTAAGAACAGCCTAATGGCTGCAGTAGTGAGCTAGAGCCTGGGAAGCCAGAGTTCAAATCCCATTTCTGCTCTCATTATGATTATGCAGAGTACCAGGGATGGTGGTATGCCATCTTCTCTACACACTCTGGGTGTTTTATGGCTAAAACGAGCACTTTCCTGATGTCTATTCTTGCTTGAAGCAGCTATAACCATAGATGCAATTCTGGATGTTTCTGAGATCAAGCAGTAACATCCAGGTTCTTGGGCATGCCGACACCATATCTTTGTTCAAACTTGGATGTCTGCAGACTCAGCTACCAAAATGCCCCTGGAGATGTCACAGTGTATGGGCATCTCTATGCTCATGTTCAGACAGTCAAAGCATGAATAGGACTTCTAAAATACCCCCCTAATAGTGCATAAAAATTGTTTTTGTTGGACCTCTAGATAATTAACACCTTTCCGTATCAGCAAATTTCACGGTCCATTTTAATTTAATAATCACAATTACAAAAAAATAGCAAGTCAATAGTGTATCTTCTTCCCAATATTAGTTCGATATAGCGACATGAAAGGGTCATCTTCATGGACTATAAATACTTAGCTGTCAAGGTAAAGACACATTTTCCAGAACTTATAGAACTTATTCTTGCACAGAGCATTTCTTAGCCACCATTTTCTAAGAAATGATTTGAGCTGCCACCTGTTCTACTCCATTTGTTATTTTATAGACCTCTAACATATCCCTCTCAGCTGTCTCTTTTCCAAGTTGAAGAGCCCCAACCTTTTAAGCCTTTCCTCATAGGGATATCCTTCCATCCCCTTTAGCATTTTTATCACTCTTCTCTGTACCTTTTCTAATTCTGTCCTTTTAAAGATATGGTGACCAGAATTGCACACAATATTCAAGGTGTGGTCACACTATGAAATGATACAGAGGCATTATAATATCCTTTGTTTTATTCTCCATTCCTTTCCTTATGATTCCTAGCCTTCTACAGTATTGTATTTGCTTTCTTGGCCACTTCACTGGGTGGAGATTTTCAACGTATTATCCACAATGATTCCTAAATCTTTTTTCTTTGGAGGTGATTTCTAAGGTGGTACCTTGCATCATGTAATCATAACTTGGGTTGTTCTCTCCCAGGTGCATAACTTTGCACTTGTCCACATTAAATTTCATCTGCCATTTGGATGTCCAGTCTTTCAATTTATCAAGGTCCTCTTAGCAATTCTTCACAATCCTCTTGCCTGTTAACAACTTTGAATAATTTTGTATCATCTGCAAATCTAATCTCCTTACTCCTTTATCTGTATTTGAATGTGTGTGTGTGTGTGTGTGTGTGTTTCTTTCTCTGTGGCTGTCTCTTCCTGAATATATGTGCATATGGGCTGATAATGTGCTGATAGAGAGTTTTGGTGTCTTCAGGTGTAGGGCTTCCCTGGGTGCTGGTGGAGGAACTGAAGAGTCATGAGTGACCCGAACAGATGGACTATTCAAGCCATACTGTGTGAGGTACACAGAGCCATGAGGAGGCCCCAAAAGAGGCATCCCTATCAAAAGATTGATAGGGCTAGGACTCAGTTTCTAGACTTCACCGGTTACCAGTGCCTCACCAGAAACCATTTTGATAAGGCTGCCATCTGACATCTCTGACAGGAGCAACAGCTTCTCCTCCACTCCACTACACAGAGGGGGAAGTCCATGCTGGTCCACCTAAAGATCACCACAGCTCTTGCTTTTTCATCACTGACAGTTTCCAGTCTGTTTTAGCTGTCCCATGGGCCTCAGCCAGTCTGCCACCTCATAGTGTATCTTCCAGTTTCTAAGGACCACAAAAACTTGTGAATATATCTCAAAAGTGCAAAACATACTGAAAGACCTATTGGCAGTGTAAAAGTTGGAAATAAAATGAGAGTGATGAAAATGGAACACTTCATTGCAAATGTTACAGGGATGTGTACGTGATATAAAAAAAGTGATGAATAGTGCTTATATAGACTAAGAAATTGCATTCTGTAGTGTCAATTGCCTTATCATATATCCAGTCATATATGATGAGAAAAAAAAACAAAGCCCTTTGTGGTAACATAGGGGTGTGTTTGCAAAACTGGGTAAGCTTTTGCAGCTAACACAGCATTTTAGTGCACATAGCATGGTGTTAGCCACAAAAAAAACATGTGGTATCTTTTGGGTCATGCAGAACATTTCCCCAGTGGATACTGCATCGAAAATGAAAACACTATGACACAACAGCATTGTGAATGCGGCTAACTGAATCCATTGAGATGGGAGTAGTTGCAGCCCTCCTATTTACAACTCTACCAGTTACCATGCACTGAGCATTCCCGCTATAACTGCACATTGCAGACATGTCCACCTTCCACCGATATACTGCCCACTCATGTAGATAGCACGGAAAATGCAGATTGCACGGAAAATCACCGCACTGTCCACAGTTTCTCTGCACTATCTGTTACCACCCACTGATAGGGCACACTAACAGATAGCACAGCTTAGTAAACATGCCCCATAATCTTAACACACAATCGCAAATGAATATAGCCAAACCCACTAATAGACAAAGAGCATCATCGAGGAACAGAAAATTAAACAACGATGCTATCCTAATTTATTTATATACTGTGCTATTCTGCATCAGTGTGGTTTACATTGAACAAACTGAAATTACATTGAACAGGGCATTATAACTTGGAGATAACTATTTTACAGGGAACATGGGCTATGGAGGGTTAAGTGGCTTGCCCAAGACCACAAGGAGCAACTGTGGGACTAGAAACCCCAGTCCTTCCGGCCCAAAGTTGCTGTCCTCTAGTGGAATTTGAACCCCTGACTTTCTGGCCTGAAGTACCTTGCCCCAACCACTAGGCCACTCCTCCACTCAAAGCCTAATTACCACAAAAGGATGCTACCCTAATCACCACAAAATACTGCAACTCTGGCTTAAGATAAGAAAAATAGTCCAATAATGCCTGTGCAATAACTAATATCCCCAAAGGGCAAATGGCAATCTAAAACTAAAAATTAATGACCGAAGAGTCTTCTTAGTTATGTGGCAATGCGTGTTGTCAGACGGCTGCCTGGGTGAGAATCTTCACAGTCTTGGCAAGTGCATATATCTATATGATTTGCAAGGGATTGTGGGCAATGCAGTTCATTCACACCAGACACAGCTGCTCACAATAATTAGTTGTGCTTTTAGGTAAAGCCAATAAGATATTTATTTATGGAGTTATTTTTCCCAACACAGATATGCTTGGTAGCACATAAATCAGGTTACTTGCTTTCAGTGTTAAACTTGAAAAAATTAAATCAGGAAAACAACATTTTAACTTATCAGGCAATCAAAGAAAAAGAAATAAGACCTGGTTGATAACAAACTGGTCTTTTTTTGTAGGCTTAGCTAATATTTTCTTAGCATGTATCAAACAACAAACCAAAAGCTACAAAGGAAGAAAAAAACTGTTCTTTTCAGGTTAACTTCTTATATCTTCCCACATAGATTCAGAAGTGATTCTCTCCTAGCTCACAAGCAATTAGGTAAGGCTCAATTACTAGCAGTTATCCAGCTGAAACCCCTTAGCTGGCTTGCTTTCTACTGCATGGCTAGAAATCTTACTCAGGATCTTTTCTGACTAGATTAAAGAACAAGTTTGTATTTCTTTGTGATGGTTGCTGTACTTTATAACAGAAAATCACCAAAGGAGTTTAGACAGAGAGCAGTCCATGTAAACAGATTCTTCATCTGCTATCACCCCCTCTTCTTCAACAAGCATGGGTTCAATATCATGGATTAGCACAGATGAATCTCCCAATGTAGCACTTTCAGGAGAATACTTGTTTCCATGCTGTCTTTCAAGGTTATAGCTAGGGCATAGATCAGTGTTCATACCTGAGCTTCCATTGCTGTTAGAGTTCCTCTCTATATAGCCTGGCCAGTATGTAGTCCAGTTCTTATGTCCAGCCTTCCAATCCAGATCCCTGGACACTGGATCTCTCTTCACATACCTTCTGGCACGGGTCTTAGGGTCCCTTCCACGTGCAGCCGTCTCTCTCACAGGTACCGTCTGGAGACTCCTAGCTCTGCAGCACCATTCCTCTGGCTTTCCCCAGTCCAATGGTGTATGCTGGCCCTTGGAATGCCTCCCAGTATACGTACTGCTCTGGACTCTTCTAGACTTCTCAAAGGCTTTTCTCCTCTTTCTTCCAAAGGGTTTCTTTCCCTCTCTGTCCGTCCGGTTTGGCTTCTGCTTCTGATGATGAAGATGATCAAGCTCAAGCTGATTCTCAGGATAATTCTCTGTAGAATAAACTCTACCTTTATTCTGCTTAGATGAGTGCTCCTCCCTAACACAGCGCAGCTGTGCTGAATCAGGCCCTGCCCTTTGAGATGAGTGCTTAGGGATTACCTCATAGCCCTCCTGATTTAACACACGTTTCCTCACTTCAGCTCCCCTAATGGCTGCTGGAAACCTGGTGCATTCTGGGACTGGTAGTCTTTTATGGCAAAATTCTGTTTTCTTATTTCTACCAGAACTGACAGGTTGCTTGTTCAGAGTCACTTCACCTTTTCTATAGCTCCTTCCTGAGCTATGATAAGCTTCCTTATCACATACCCCCCTGCTTAAGTTATTACGGACTGGTGTCACTGGTGAAACTTCTTCTCTACAGTCCGTAATACGGGAAAGGGCATCCGCATTCTTGTGTAACTTCCCAGCACGATGTTCAACTTGAAAATCAAATGCCTGTAAGGCCATGTACCAGCGTGTCAACCTGGCATTGTGGTTCTTCATTTGCTGCAACCACTTAAGTGGGGCATGGTCTGTAACCAACTGGAACTTTCTCCCTGTAAGGTAAAACCTTAACGCCTCCACTGACCACTTAATAGCTAAACATTCTTTTTCTATTGTGGAATACTTTTGTTCAGCTGGTGACAACTTCCTGCTCAGGTACATCACAGGATGCTCCTCCCCTTCATGACACTGGGATAGAACCGCTCCTAGCCCTACATCCGATGCATCGGTTTGAACCAGAAAGGTTTCTTGAAGTCCACCCCTTTCAGTACCGGTCCTGTACACAATTTTCCTTTTAGGACTGAAAAAGCTTTTTCAGCTTCAGGTGTCCACTTTAGCTGGTTTGGACAATTCTTCCGCAGCATATCCGTGAAAATTGCACTTTTCTCTGCAAATTGCGGTATAAATCTGTGGTAGTATCCAATAAGTCCCAAGTAACTTCTTAGTTGTTTCTTTGTTGTTGGAGGAGGAAAATTCCTGATGCTATCTACTTTACTCATTAGAGGTTTAATTTTTCCTCTTCCCACTAGGTGGCCCAGGTATTTACCTCCCTATTTGCAAAGGCACACTTCTTCGGGTTTAAAGTGATTCCCGCTTGCTTCATGGAGCACAAGACTGCCCTGATCCTCTTCAGATGCTCCGCCCAGGTGTTACTATGGATTATGACATCATCCATATATGCAAAAGCATAATTTTGGTGGGGTCGAAGTACCTGATCCACTAACCTTTGGCAGGTAGCCGCTGCTCCATGCAGTCCGAAAGGCATCCTCTTGAACTGGAAAAGGCCAACGGGGGTGCTGAACGCAGTCTTCGGCTTCGACTCCCTGGTGAGAGGGATTTGCCAATATCCTTTTGTCATATCAAGGGTGGTTAAGTATTGAGCCTGTCCCAGCTGGTCCAACAGCTCTTCAATTCTTGGCATTGGATATGCATCAAAAACTGATATGGCGTTTACCTGCCGGAAGTCAATACAAAATCTTAAAGATCGATCAGGCTTCGGCACCAGGACTATGGGGCTATTCCAGGGACTCTTTGACTCCTCTATTACTCCCATGTCCAACATCTCCTGGACTTGTGCCACTACTTCCTGTCTCTTGGCTTCAGGCAAGTGGTATGGCCTTTGACGAACTAATTTCCCAGGTGGAGTTATTATTTCATGGGCAACCAAATGTGTCTCCCCAGGTATGGGTGTCAACACATCTGGGAATTCTTTAAGCAATTTCCTAATTTCTTCCTGTTGTACCACTGTCAGGTCCTCACCTATTTGGGGCTCTGATTTTTCTTTACAATCAGATACCTGAGGTCCCAAATCTTCCTCTTCATTCACCTCCCTCTCTCGGGCACAGGTGGCAGCTAGGCTTTTAACCCCTTTGACGTCAGTAGAACCAAAGCCTTTGGTTCCACGCTCAGAATTTTCCAGGGATGTGACCTCCTCCACAGGTGGAAAACCCAGCCTCTCACAGATCAATTGGGCAATTCTGTCTCCTGTCTTCACGTGATAATCATTCTGTCCAAAATTAAATAACATAACTTTAATATTGCCCCTGTAATCGGGATCAATTACTCCCGCACCCACATCGATGAAATATTTAAGGGCTAATCTGGACCTTGGGGCTACTCTCTCATAGCATCCAATAGGTATTTCCACTTGGAGACTGGTGTCAACCAGGGCTCTCCCTTGGCTAGGTACAATCACATTTTCTATGCTGCATAGGTCAAACCCAGCAGCTTGAGGGGTTGCCCGCTTAGGAGCTTGGGCCTTCTCTGTGACCCTATGGTACTTTAGGACGAATGTCTGCTTTGGGGTAGCTTGGTCTTCTGGACGCTTAACCATCTTTTTAGCTGGGGTCTGAGGACTTCCAAATAAAGGCCCGGGAGCTATTACCATTAAACCTTCTCCCTCCTTCTTTCCTAGTCCTTCCACTAGACCCTGCTTAAATCTTGGCCAGTCTCTTCCTAGAACCAAATCAAAGGGTAGCCTAGGCACCACTGCTAACAGGACTTCCTCTTGTTCCCCCAGGCACTTAACCTTTAGCCTATAGGTGGGATATGATGTTGCAGCACCATGAATGCATCTGATGTGAACTTGGCTTTCAGGGGTTCTAGGCACAAATTCTTCTTGGGCCTCTATCCTCTTCCAAAGCCTTTTTGACATCATACTCTGGTCTGCCCCAGAGTCTAACAAAGCATTTTTGGTAATTCCTTGCACATCAACCATCAAAAGAAATCCTTCTTTGGGCTGTTTTAAATCCACCCCCATTAAGCTAGTGTGTGTCTGGCATCTCTTTTCTAAATGTCCCGATTTTCCACACTTGAAACATTTCTTTCTACTCCACTGTGTCATCTGGTTTGATACAGTACATTCATTTTCAGAAACATTTTTAATTATTTTCTTTTCTGATACAGCACATCTTGCCTCAGCACCAATCTTCAGAGGGCCACTCATTCTATTGCAAGCTTGCGTGGCTTCCAAGAATCTCTCTGCTAGCATGGTTGCCTCTCCAAGATTTTGGCAATTTTGCTGTATAAGGAAAGTGTGCAAATCTTTAGGGACCGCAGACATAAATTGTTCAAGCATTATAATGTCTAATAACATTTCTACCATCTTTTGCTCAGGCTCCAACCATTTTACAGCTAAACCTCTGATTCTCTGACTCAGAGCCCTGGGTGTTTCACCCACTCTCAATGTAGTAGCTTTAAACATTCGCCTATACTCTGAAATAGACAACCCTAGGCGATCTCTAATAGCAGCCTTTACATCCTTATAATTCAAAGCCTGGGCTGCTGGCATTGCTCTATAAGCTGCAAGCGCCTCTCCAGTTAATGAGGCTGCCAGCCTTACTGCCCACTGGGTCTCTGGCCATGCTAATGCTTGTGCCACTCTTTCAAAAGACTCTAGAAAATCATCAACATTATCCTCTGGAGTTAGCTTCCCAAAACTAAATGCCCCAATCCCCTGATTGAGTCCCACACTGTCCATATGTGGTGTACCAGTATTTACTGCTGGTCTTGCATCTGGTCCACTTTGGTTCTGCAGTTGAACTAGGGCTTGCACCAGATCAAGCACTGGCTTCTGCTGGTCCATTAAGGCTTTCATAGCAGTGTCCTGAGCTTGCTGCGATAGCTCCTGTTGCCTGCTAAACTGGGCTGCCATCCAGCTAGCCATCTCCCTCGGATCCATCTTGATCCCTGCAAGAAACAAAGAAAAAAAACAAAGTGCACCACCTTCCAAACAGGTGTGTTTTTTTCTACTTTTTTTTTTCAATTATCCCTGTGCCTTACTCCCATCCACCACTAGACATGCCCAGGTACTTATTACCTTGTGTCAGTGATGAATCCAGCTCTGCACAGGGTCTTTTCCTCCTGGGACAGGTTCCTCAAACATCCACTTCTCCTCCAAAGTGCAGTTGAGGGAAAATCTTTTTTTCCAGCTTTAAACTTGAACTTTAGTTGTAATCCTCAGCAAGTAAATCACCTTTGTGCAAAAGCAATCCGAAAAACTACGCCATTTGTCAGACGGCTGCCTGGGTGAGAATCTTCACAGTCTTGGCAAGTGCATATATCTATATGATTTGCAAGGGATTGTGGGCAATGCAGTTCATTCACACCAGACACAGCTGCTCACAATAATTAGTTGTGCTTTTAGGTAAAGCCAATAAGATATTTATTTATGGGGTTATTTCTCCCAACACAGATATGCTTGATAACACATAAATCAGGTTACTTGCTTTCAGTGTTAAACTTGAAAAAATTATATCAGGAAAACAACATTTTAACTTATCAGGCAATCAAAGCAAAAGAAATAAGACCTGATTGATAACAAACTGGTCTTTTTTTGTAGGCTTAGCTAATATTTTCTTAGCATGTATCAAACAACAAACCAAAAGCTACAAAGAAAGAAAAAAACTGTTCTTTTCAGGTCAACTTCTTATATCTTCCCACATAGATTCAGAAGTGATTCTCTCCTAGCTCACAAGCAATTAGGTAAGGCTCAATTACTAGCAGTTATCCAGCTGAAACCCCTTAGCTGGCTTGCTTTCTACTGCGTGGCTAGAAATCTTACTCAGGATCTTTTCTGAGTAGATTAAAGAACAAGTTTGTATTTCTTTGTGATGGTTGCTGTACTTTATAACAGAAAATCACCAAAGGAGTTTAGACAGAGAGCAGTCCATGTAAACAGATTCTTCATCTGCTATCACCCCCTCTTCTTCAACAAGCATGGGTTCAATATCATGGATTAGCACAGATGAATCTCCCAATGTAGCACTTTCAGGAGAATACTTGTTTCCCTGCTGTCTTTCAAGGTTATAGCTAGGGCATAGATCAGTGTTCATACCTGAGCTTCCATTGCTGTTAGAGTTCCTCTCTATATAGCCTGGCCAGTATGTAGTCCAGTTCTTATGTCCAGCCTTCCAATCCAGATCCCTGGACACTGGATCTCTCTTCACATACCTTCTGGCACGGGTCTTAGGGTCCCTTCCACGTGCAGCCATCATCTCTCATCTGGAGACTCCTAGCTCTGCAGCATCATTCCTCTGGCTTTCCCCAGTCCAATGGTGTATGCTGGCCCTTGGAATGCCTCCCAGTATACGTACTGCTCTGGACTCTTCTAGACCTCTCAAAGGCTTTTCTCCTCTTTCTTCCAAAGGGTTTCTTTCCCTCTCTGTCCATCCGGTTTGGCTTCTGCTTCTGATGATGAAGATGATCAAGCTCAAGCTCAAGCTGATTCTCAGGATAATTCTCTGTAGAATAAACTCTACCTTTATTCTGCTTAGATGAGTGCTCATCCCTAACACAGCGCAGCTGTGCTGAATCAGGCCCTGCCCTTTGAGATGAGTGCTTAGGGATTACCTGATAGCCCTCCTGATTGAACACACGTTTCCTCACTTCAGCTCCCCTAATGGCTGCTGGAAACCTGGTGCATTCTGGGACTGGTAGTCTTTTATGGCAAAATTCTGTTTTCTTATTTCTACCAGAACTGACAGGTTGCTTGTTCAGAGTCACTTCACCTTTTCTATAGCTCCTTCCTGAGCTATGATAAGCTTCCTTATCACAGTGTATAGTGTAAAAGGTAACATAGACCATATCTTACAACAGTAAACCAAAAATGAAAAAAAAATCAAAATTTGGTATCAGATGCCCTATCATGACTGTTAAAGAATTGGGCATGATGGTATAATGGTGATAGTTCATGATTACTTTTAAAATTGGCCTACGGAATATTGTATTAAAATATTTTTACACTGATCTCGCCAGTGAACTAATGACAACAGTCAAAAAACAAGACTTAAAACCATTGACACAAAAAGGGAGTTATTTTAGAAAGCCTATTCATGTTTTATTTATTTAGCTGCATTTATATCCTGTTTTTCACTGGGTCAAAGTGGTTGGGGGATACATTTAACATGAGGGGATATGAGACATATACACTAATACAGGGAACATGGGCAATGGAGGGTTAAGTGGCTTGCCCAAGACCACAAGGAGCATCTGTGGGACTAGAAACCCCAGTCCTTCTGGCCCAAGGTTGCTGTCCTCTAGTGGGATTTGAACCACTGACCTTCTGGCCTGTAGTACCTTGCTGCAACCACTAGACCACTGCTCCCTCCCAGATGTCCTTTTAGACATCTGAAAATGGGTACATAGCCTTCCAGTTCGCAAGGGTATCCCTGAAGCTATTTTAGAAACAGGGTAAATGGACATTCCTAGCATGAGGACATCCGAGAAGAAGAGGGATGTCCTGGAAGAGTGGCCTGTGTGCAGCAATGAAGATGCACATCGCAGTATGATTCCCGAATGGCACAAACTCATCTACCGTAGCCCTGCTTGTTGTGGCATCCATGCCTATACCTTCTCCTGACCATGGATAAGGAGAAGCGAGTGTTTGTTTCATGGTGTCAATGCTACAAGGGGAAGACTATAACAGGGGTCTTTTACTAAAGGGCGTTTGTGGACAATGCGTGTTCTGGCATGCACTGAAAGCACATTGGGATATGTGCTGCCAGATAGTGCAGGGCCATGATAGTGTGGGATCATTTCCTAGTTGACTAACCCACGTTAGAGTCCTGGGTGGGTGGGGTGGAGGTAGAGAGTGGGTGTGCTCTGTGCAGTTAGCATGGGGTTCACACCACACATTAACTGCATTAGCACAGCATCACCTAAGACCACCTCAGGTGAGAAAAGTACTTTTATTTTAGTATATCGATCGCCAGGTGTCTGTTCCAGAGTATGCACTGTAAGATTTATTTAGACTTGCTGATATCCCGGACAGTGTCAGCGCAGAATTGTATATTGTTGGGGGATATTAATTTGCACCTGGATGAAGTGGGTAGTGTGCAGACTCGGGATTATTTTGTTTTTTTAGAGTCCTTGGGATTTTGTAATGTGGTTTTAGGTTCCACTCATGTATCGGGTCATCAAATGGACCAATGTGCTAATGGTTTTCGTGCTGGGTCTGGTTATTCTCTGACAGATGTGCAAACGGTACCTTTAATTTGGTCAGAACATTCATTGATGGAGTTTACACTCTGGGTTCCTTTATGTGAGTCATCTAGTTGTTTTTCCCGTGATATAGTTAGGATGCGTAAGTATAAAGCCAGAGGCTTTTTGGGATGAAGCTGGTGTGCAAGGAGTATTTGGGTCTGAGGCTGAGCACCATAAGCGGGTTGCTGAATGGTGTGGTGCATTTCACGCTTGATGTGGCTTCATTTGTTTTTAGGCAGAAGAGTGAATGGATGAAGAAAGCTCCATGGTTTACGCCAGATCTTCAGGACTTTAAGAGGGAATGCAGGAGGTTGGAATTTCAGTGAAGGCGATCTAAAGGAGAGTGTGATAGGCATTTGTGGAAACAGAGATATCAAAAGTATAAAGTTATGGTACGATGGGTTCGGAAACAGTATTATGAGGCCCTGCTTCTCAAGGTGCCTTCTCAGTCTACTGTTTGTTATCTTCCTTGTTTTTAGGGGAACAGTTGAGGTTGTGGCCAGCAGCTCAATCCCCAGCAAATAGCTGATTTTTTCCAAGATAAAGTATTGAAGATATGTACTGTTACAGTCTGAAATAAAAAAAAAATGTGATTTTATGTATTCCAGGGTATGCAGAAGGGGTGCCCTGTCCAGTGGAGCATTGCTGGGATGCGTTCCGGGTACTGACTTTTAAAGAATTTGATGTTTTGTGTAGTGTGCCAGAAAGCTTTCTTATGCCGATTCTTGTCTGCCAATTTTGTTTCACTCTGCTCTGTTTTTCTTTAAATTATGACTTTATGAGTTTATTATTGCCTTATTAGCTGAGGGGTGCTACCCAGAGGAAATTGGTGAGATAGTTTCTGTTCCTTTCTGAAAGATATTAAGAGTAGTTTGGCCAAGGCTTCAAATTTCCAGCCTATGGCTAATATTCCTTTAATTGCAAAGGTATTGGAAGCTTTGGTTGCTATTCAGCTTAACCAATATTTGGATAATCATGATTGTTTACATTCATCACAGTTTGGTTTTCAGAAAGGTCATAATGTGGAATTATTGTTGGGTGCTCTTTCAGAGATTAATGATGCCTTAGCAAGGGGGCAGGCAGAAGTTCTACTGCAGTTTGATTTAAGTGCATCATTTGATGTAGCTGATCATGCAATTTTTTTTTTTCAGTGCCATCAAGTCAGTATTGACTCATAGTGACCCTGCTACCTCTGGGTTTTCTTGGCAATATATCACTGGAAGTGGATTGCCAGCCTTTTCTTCCAAGGCAATGGAGGGCAAAGTGACTTGCACAAAGTCACAAGGAGTGCCAGTGGGAATTGAACCCTTGTGCTTCTGGGTACAAGGCAGTTGCTCTAACCACTAGGCTACTCCTCCACCCGTTAGGAGGTGGAATAACTTTCCTGATGCAGCAGGATTGATAGGCCCTGGGATAGAAAGGAGCATCTGGGAGCAGAGGGCATTCCCCACAGTCTACCCCTGGCCCTGGGAGGCCATATTGGGGGTCAGGCTGCGGGGAAAGCAATTTTGAGGCTGGCGGCCAGAGATTGCGGCTTTTAAATGGAGCCGCGCTGCCATGGCACCGTGGCTCCATTTAAAAGCCCTGACTGAGTTAGTCAGGCAAGGCCTGTACGTGTAGGCTGGACTGAATAGTGGCCCTGGCCTGCACGTACAGGCCTGTTCGCAATTCTGATCCCGTGGGACTAGATGTGTCCCACGGGATCAGAATCACGACTCCCTTTACGCATCCGGTTCCTGCTGGGTGCACCGGGGGCTTCTATGTCTGGGATGGAATCGGGCCTCTTGTATCTCCTTACATATTTGAACTACCCATGTTTATCTTGTATTGTTCTGTCTGTCTTGATTAGATTGTAAGCTCTACAAGCAGGGGCTGTCTTCTTTATGTTTTAAAGTGCTGCATAGGGAGTCCACGTGACGCATGAACAGGTGAAGACGTGTCTTCGCTCGCTCCGGGGCCGCCTTAAGATTCCTGCCTGAAATACTTTGTTTTTGCCCCGACGAACAGCCCTGCTAGCGGTGCTCCCTTCCTCTCCCCGGCGGCTGACTCAACTGTGGGGAAGTGACACGATGCCTCCCCTGGCACGCAAAGAGAAGGAAAAGGAGAAGGGGCCTAAGTCTACCTCGGCGGCCATACTTGTCCCGCAACCCTCCTCACCGGGAAAAGACAGCGTGGAGTCGGCCACTGAGGACCTGGCGAGGGAGGTGGTGCGGCAACTGGACCCTAAGTTCGACCAGATTCTGTCCAAACTGGAGCTTATGGGCGCGTCGCTGGATGAGGTGAATCAGCGGATGGAGGAGCTCGAAGGCCGAGTGGCGGCGGTGGAGGAGGATGAGGGCCGGCAGTCTCGGGGGCTGGAGAGCGCGAGGTCCCAGTTGGAAGCCCTGCAGGCTAAACTAGATGATCTCGAGAATCGCTCCTGCCGCAACAACATTCGCTTGGTGGGGATACCGGAGACTACTTCAGACCTGCAACTGGTGCCGTTGATAGAGCAGTGGCTCCCCAAAGCTCTGGGTCTCGATGCGCTGGTGGGAGACCTTAAAGTTGAAAGGGCCCACCGCGTTGGCGGAAAGATGGCGACTAGACCTCGGCCCCGAGTAGTGATCGCCCGGATACTGAACTTTGCCCACAAAGAACGTTTACTTCAGGCTTTTCGCCAGCACCAGCAGCTCACGTTGGACAACAACCAACTGCTCCTATTTCAGGACTACTCCTCGCTAGTTACTATGAAAAGGAGAGAATTCACCCCGATCTGTACAGCGCTGTTCAAGAACAATGTGAAGTTTGCGCTGGCGTTCCCGGCTGTCCTGCGCGTCTACCACATGGGGAAGACACAGGTCTTTGAGACGGTGAAGAAGGCCCAATCCTTCTTGACAGAGCTGGAGAAGAGTGACCCGTCACCGGCAGGGGAGCAGAGCCCGACCTCTGGACGGTGCACATGAGGACCTCCGCCCTTGGCGGATAGGCTCCTTGGAAGGATAGACCCCGGGCTTGGCCGGGGGACGAGGATGCTGTATGCAGACTGATTAAGCTGACATCTCAGTGCCTTCTAGCATAAGGGGGACTACGGCGCCTGAAGCTACTATGGCTTGCCTCGGGACTTCCCGGTGTACCGGCTGTGGATCTGCAACCTTTCTTGTGGCAGCCTATGACTTTGCAATAAGAGATAGAGGCCTGTTGGCCTCACCCTCTTTCCTTTCCCTTTTTTCTATTTCTTATATGTTTACCTTACTCCGCTTTTAACTTATATCTTGCTTTCTTTTATAATTCTTTTTTACCTCTATTTACTTTAGTTTTACCTTGCTCTTTATCTCGCCCATTTTGTTTTTTTTGTTTTTTTGTTTTGTTCTTTTTTCCTCCTCTGTTGGCTAATGTTGTTATTCTCGTGTTAACGCCTCCACCATGTGTTTGGTTGCAGCTTCATCTTTTTATTGCATGTAATTCTGCTGTGGAAGGCCATATGGGGGGGTGAAGTCTGCTTGGTGGGGGTTGGGTGTGGGTATTTTCTTGCCCTCTTGGTTTATGTGTTCATGATGGTTGCCTCTATTCGTTAGCTACTGTGTGGGAGCCCAAAGTTACATGGGGCAAAACACGTAGCCTTACCATTTGCTGGGGTCTTGGGCGACCCCGTCGTGTGCGGAAGGGACTCCTCGATCAGCCCTGTGGGCTGAAGGTGGGATAGAGTATTTTAATGTGGGGGGGGATTGGGGTTGGGGGGGGTGAAGTATAGGGGAAGAGGGATCGCGGGAGGTATGGGGGGAGGAGGGGCGGGGAACATTGAGGTTGGGGCGGAGTGGGTAGGAGGGTGGATAGATGGGAGGGGGAGGGGGGGATACAGGCAAGAAGGTTCTTTTCTAGATGGAGGGGGTTTGGGGAACGGGTGGCTGAGGTTTCTAATCACACTCCCAGTAGTTTCGAGCCGGGGGTTGAGGCTGGGCAACCCTGGGCTGCTCTGGAGCTGAGTCCTTCACTGTTGACTGTGGGCGATGTGGGCCAATGAAGAACCAATTAAAATTTATTTCCTGGAACGTGGGTGGGATTAATTCGCCCGTGAAGCGAACTAAGGTTCTTCAAGCCCTGCGGAAGGCCAGGGCACAAATTGCATTCCTACAGGAAACGCACCTCTCTGAGAAGGAGCATGCTAAGCTACAGCGAGGCTGGGTGGGCCAGGTATTGGCGGCACCCTCGGGAGGGAGGAAACGGGGAGTGGCTATCTTATTTAGTAAAGATCTGAAGGTTGATTTGTTGAGCGAGGACCGTGACCCATCTGATAGATACTTGTTTGTCCACTTAAAGCTAAATGGCGAGGAATTCTTTCTGGGTTGTGTATACGCCCCAACGTCTATGATCATTCTTTTTTTCAGAGGGTGAGTAGGAAAGTTACTGCGGCCCCGCGGGTCCCTTTAATTGTGGCGGGGGATTTTAACTGTCCTCATGACCCGGCAGTGGATAAATCAGGGGGCCAGTTGCAAGGTGCCTGGAGCAGAAAGGGGGTGGGATACTTGTGCCTAGTAGGTGGCTTGGTGGATACTTGGAGGGCCCTTCATGGGGGGGAAAAAGATTTCACGCACCTATCTTGGGCACACCACACCTGGTCCCAACTGGATTATATTTTGGTCACTGAGCGAGAATTTGATAGAGTGCTAAGTTCGGAGATTGAGCCGATGGTGGTCTCGGACCACGCCATGGTGCGGATAGACTGGCAGGGGCGTGAGAGAGGGGAAGCCCATTGGGCCTTCCCTAGACAGCTGTGGAAGAATCCCACCTTAAAAAACTACCTGGTGCAGAAATGGGAAGAATACCTACAATTTAACGAATCCAGTGTGGACTCGGCTAATGTTTGCTGGGAGGCCGGAAAGGCCGTCTTGCGAGGACATATCATTGCCTATGTAGCACAGGAGAAACGCTGCCTCAATGGACGGGTGCTGGAGTTGACTAGGGAGCTGCGGAGGCTCCAGACGTTGGTGGCCCAGAGCCGGAGATCCGAGCAACTGCCGCTCTATTTGGAGACCCAACGGCAGTTAAATGCTATTCTGGATGAGCGCGCTGTCTATAATATGCAGTACTACCGGCACCGGTTATTCCGATTTGGGAATAAGGCCGGGACGCTGCTAGCCCGTTTGGTACGGGACGGAGGTGGGTCTAAGGTTGTGGCCGAGATCAAAGATAGTGCGGGGGTCCGCTGTTCTCAACCCCGTGGTATTGTTGAGGTGTTCCGGGAGTTTTACGAGAGGCTATATACCCCAGAACCGGCAGATGGAGGAGCGGCGCAGGCCTTCTTAGATGCGATCCATTTACCGCAACTCTCAGAGGAAGAGCGGGCGGCATTAAACAGGCCGATTGAGGGAGTGGAGATCCAAACTGTGATCCGGCAGGGGAAATTACATAAGGCCCCGGGACCGGATGGATATAGCTCCAAATTTTATAAGTTGTTGGAGTTGCAGGTTACCCCGACCTTGGCTGCGGTTTACAATGACGTATTGGAAGGGAAAGGGTTCCCCCGTGACATGCGCACGGCTGCGATCACGGTGATTCATAAGCCTGGGAAAGCGGTGGAGGACCCGGCCTCGTATCGACCGATCTCGCTCATTAACTACGATATGAAAGCCTTCGCGGGCGTACTGGCGCGGAGACTCCAGGGGATTCTGCCACGGCTTATCAGCCCATGCCAGACTGGTTTTGTTCAGGGGCGGGAGGCCTTCTCGAATATCAGTAAAGTACTCCTGGGGGCGGAGTGGAGTGAAACGCGGGGAGATCCGCTTTTGTTGGTTAGCCTAGATGCCGAGAAGGCCTTTGATAGGGTGGCATGGGAATATATGTTTGAAGTTTTAAGGCGATTCGGCTTCGATGGAGCCTTTCTGACTTGGCTGCGGGCGTTATACGCGGCGCCCATGGCCTTTGTAGTGGTGGGGGGCCTTCATTCGGCGCCCTTTGAATTACGCCGAGGGACACGGCAGGGTTGCCCGCTCTCTCCTCTGTTATTCATTCTACAAATGGAGCCCTTGTTACGTATGCTGGAACAGATGCAGGAGATCCGTGGGATTGTCTGGCCAGGTGGTGGAGTTAAACTAAGCGCCTTTGCTGATGATCTATTACTGTGTTTGACAGATCCGCAGAGCTCGCTTGACACGGCTCTTTCGGTCATTGAACAGTTTGGTACTTTCTCAGGTATGCGGATAAATAGGTCTAAGACGATGGGCCTCGACATTGGTCGGCGAGTTCGTGGTGAATGGCAGGGACCCTTTCCGTGGGTCTGGGCGGCGGACTCGATCCGCTACCTGGGGATACAGATCCCTTGTGACCCTAGTCGGCTCTATGCAGTCAATGTACAGCCGCTCCTTCGCCAATCGACACAGCGACTGCGGAAGTGGCGCGAGCTTCCGCTCTCTCTGAAAGGCCGTATCGCTCTCTTTAAGATAGTCGAGTTACCTCGCTGGATCTATCTCCTGCGGCATGTTCCGCTATGGCTCTTGCGAAGAGACCTCAAGGTTCTGGAGAGTCATTTATCTGCCTTCTTGTGGAGGGGGAAACGTGCACGTATTGCCTTTGCGACATTGTTGAGACCTGTTAATGAAGGAGGTGCTGGCCTTTGTTCGCTGCGAGACTATAATGTGGTCAGCTTGTTCCGTCCGCTTCGCGATATGGTCTTGGGGACCGTAGCGACGTTTCCTTTGACATTGGTGGATGCGGTCTCGGCACCCTACCATAGAATGTACTGGCTACACCGTTCGAATAAGGAGTTGCCCCTATTTTGGCGGCACTCCGTGTGCCTTGGTGCTCTTCGCCATGCTTGGAGACATCTCTGTCGACTTCGTGGTAGTGCGTGGACTTGTTCGGATTGCCTCCCTTTGACTGGTAATGGGGATTTTCTTCCCGGTTGTCAAGGTGGGGTCGCTACACGCTGGGCGCGCTGCGGCGTGGACTATGTAGGCCATTTGCGGATGGACAAGGTAGAGCAGATGGACTCTTATGCCTCCCTACAGAGACGATACCAGTTGCCGGTTCAAGATTTTTATTTTTATCTGAAAGTACGGCATTTTGTACGGACTTTGGACCGATGTGAGGGGGTGAGTCTGTGGCAGGGTGACCGTGGAATGCTGGATCTCTTTCGTGGTTTGGAAGGCAAAATTAGGGTGCGGAGTCTGCGGGAGGAGCTGGTGAGGGGGGCTGATATGTCGGGGCTTACACGTCTCGCTCGGAGTTGGCAGGCGGATGGCATTGTGGAGGGGACTGTGGAGTGTTTATCCCTAGCTTTCAGTAGGATACCTCATCTTTCGGAATCAGTGCAACTGCAGGAGGTACAATACAAATTTTTGTGGCGTGCCTATGTGCATGATGTGTGGGCGAAGCGGATGGGCATTGCTAAAACGGAGAGTTGCTGCCGCTGCAAGGAAGAGCGGGGAACCCTTGCGCACAAATTCTGGCTGTGCTCGGCTGTTCAGCCTTTTTGGGAGGGAGTGGGGGTGCAGCTAGGTGGCTGGATTGGTCAGGAGGTGGACATTGGACCAGCTAGGTGCCTATTTGGTGTCTTTGAAGACGCTGCTCCTCTCAGTACACAACATAGACAGCTGTGTGAAAAGGGTTTCCTGGTGGCCAAGCAGACCATTCTGCGGCACTGGATAGAGCCCAGGATACCGAGCGTGCAGGAATGGGAAGGGAGGATGAGAGTTTTGATGAGTATGGAACGATATACAGCGCGGCAGAGGGGCCAGAGGTGGCTGGAACGGTTCCTGAAGCTCTGGGCCCCGCTAGTGGCCACCGACAGTGCCTAGTGCTCTTGCGGGCATGTGGCTCGCTGCGGTGCCTCCTGGCGGGTCCTTGCTGTTTGCCAGGGTTGTAGATGTGGGAGTTGCCACATTGCCCTCTCCGAATGTGGGTTTGTAGGAATGCTGCCTGTGTGTGGGGGGGAGGGGAGGGATCGGGGGGTTGGGTACTAGTGGGGGGCAGAGGTGGGGGGAGTTCTTGGGTGGGATGGGGGCTATTCGCTAGACTGTACACCACCCGGTTGATACTCCTGCATTTTTGTATATAGGCTCTCTTGGTGGTGCTCTGCTATAACTTCTTTCTTTTTTGGATTTCTTCCTGACATTGCCAGCTCCAGTGTAGCTTAATGGAGTGGCTAGGTCACTTACTGTTTTATTAAATGTTCTTTGGGGTGGGATATGTTAGTTAGTTGATGGTACCATATGTGGTGCCACTGTTTCTCTTTGTGTTGTACATTATTGTGACCAGTTTAATAATAATAATAAAAAATGATTTTCACTAAAGTGCTGCATACACCTTGTAGTGCTATATAAATGATTAATAGTAGTAGAAGTAGTAGAAAGACAAAGTCCCTTTAACATATACGGTATAGTTATATTGATATAAGTATCCCCAGCAAACCTAAGTAAGTAAACAACTTTAATATAAGAACAAAACCTTAAAATTATGATGCAGACAGCAGTCTAGCAGTGAGATGGAGGCACTCCAGTCTTTTGCATTGATTGTCATATATATGATTTTTTCTCAGTTGGTGAGGGGTCTTACATTTGTACTAGGTGCAAGGAGTTCTTTGCTCTCTGCGAATGAGTCCAATCTCTGGAGGCTAGAGTAGCAGACTTGGAGGACATAATGAAGACAGAGAGGTATATATGAGATAGATGAGACCTACCAGGATGTAGTATTAAAGTCCCACCTCCAGTCTGGCATCCTGTCTTTTGCCATGCAGGAGAGAGCTAATGTGATAGGAGAGCATCACCCTGGTGTGGCAGGAAGTGATCCTGTAGCTAGGACTGTCCTTCAGGTGATGTAAAACCCTCTCACACCGAGGAGGTTTCTCCAGGACCATATGCCCATGAAAGGAAGGTTAGGATGGCCGTTATAGTTGGCGATTCATTCATTAAGCAGGTAGATAGCTGGCTGGCTGGTGGATGCAAGGATTGCCTGGTAACATGCATGCCTGGTGCAAAGGTAGTGGAAATCATGTTCCATCAAACAAGATGTTCGTGCTGGGAAGAAATCTACTGTCTTAGTACGTGTTGGTAACTTTGGCATCAAAAGGTGTGGTAGGGAGGTTCTGGAGAGTGACTTGCCAGCATAACATTAGTTAGCAGTCAATATTGTATGTCACAATGACAATTTGTAAAAAAAGGGGTTCCTGCTGAAACAGATGATGGACTAGCCAGTGTCACAAATGGAAAAAACATAGATGTTAGCCAAACTGTAATGCTGAAGCATGGCCATATAGGGTTGTGTTTGAAGGTTTGGTGATTGCATCCCAATAAAAGAACTTTTTCATACCACATCTCAGGTTGCCTGTTTTCTCTGCTATGCAAAACATCAAAAACATTCTGAATGGACTAAAAAATACATTGACTTGTTAAAAACTTAAAAGGGGTCATTTTGGAAGCTCTGTTCATGATTTGGACATCCATAAATGGGATTAGAGATATCCAAAGCACAGAGACATCTCCAGAGCTATTCTAGCTGCCAACTGATGTCCGAGTTTGAACTGGGGGCCTGGTGGAGGCATGACTGGGGTGTTCCCAGGATCCTGCCTGATCTCAGAAATGTCATGGACGTCAAACATTGCATCTAACGTTAGACCTGCTCCAGGCATGAACAAGCATCTTTAATGTGCTAATTTTAACTGAAAAACCTCCAGAGGATATAGAAGATGAAAGGAATCTATCATCCCAGTACTTAGCATAATGTCAACAACAGCTAGAATCAAATGCTGATTGCCCTGTTCCTAACCCACTACTCTACTACTAGGCTATGCTTGATATCCAGGTTCAGAAATATGGTTCTGGGGACATCTTTGTAAACGTCCCTGCAGATGTCCATATTGGGCGCATCCACATTTGTGAAATCATATCTGCACTTAAACATGCCTGCTTCATTTTCAGACATTCTAACTTAAACATCCCAGATTTCACTTGGACATCTCTTCTAAAATTCCCCTCTAGGCAGCATTCAAATTCCATTTAGTAAATAAATTAGCTTGTTTGGAGCAATAAAAAAATGTCTAGAATAATATGGTCACACTACTCTCATATATCGAACAAAAAAATGAACTGTCATGTATACTATAAGCATGTTACCTAATAAGGCAAAGCTAAAAATTCCAGAGCCCCCGGCAGAGCCCCGATCGGCATCAGGACAGGGAACAGGAAGCCAGACCCCCTCCCTGCTCCCCACCGCAAGGCCAACCGGGCCTCCGCAACAAGAACATTTAAAAGAGTGTGCCATCAGGCACGGGAAGAATGTCGGGGCCCCCAGCAGAGCCATGATCGGTATTGGGGCAGGTAGCAGGAAGTCAGACCTCTCCCCGCTCCTCACCGTAAGGCCAATCAGGCCTCCGCAACAAGAACATTTAAAAGAGAGTGCCATCAGGCGCACCCACGCCTGGCAGGCCTGTGCCTGAGGGCCTCACTAGAGGGCCTTTTCACATGGCCCTTAAGTGGGGCCATGGCCCGGGGCCAGTGAGGACAGCTAATAGTTTGAAGACTACCACAGCATCACTGCAACAAGCAGGACTGCAGCAACCAAATTACTTTAACACCGCATCACCCAGACAGCCTACTACCTATGCCTGTAAGTATGCATGCCAATACGTGTTTGTTAAATTATATTCTTTAGCACAGAAAGACCTCAATAAATACATTACTAATGGGACAAAATCATATACAGAAATCTGTATAATTATCTTGCTGATCAATTGATTGCACTGTGGGCTGACTCCACCACCTCCACTAACATTTAAATTGGTTGGTTGATTGGCTATCTCTCATTATACCAGTTCACCCATAGAGATACTACAGAGTGATGAATTAGGTTCCCCATTTCATATACACCCCATGGCTAGCTCAATTAGAATCTAAGCAGGGACTCCGCTGGGCCTTGCATCAGAGCCCTATTGATCAGTGACACCAACAGCACATTCAGGCAGCACATCTAAGCAACGACAATATGATACCATGGGACCTCAATATACTTCCATCCTCTTATTAAGTATACTGTCTGTACACCTCCTACTATGTCAAGCAGAAGCCATTCCAACAGCATACTGCAATGCAGCAGCTCTATTACTGCCAACTGACATAAAATGGATCGCGCCATGGCAGCACTCAACTAAGAATCCGACCAGCGCACACAAAGACTCATACCAGTCAGATGCACTAACCTACAACAGTACAACAAAAGAAACCCTATCCTAGACACACTAGTCAGATGCACATTAATCAATGCTAGACCTTTCAGAAACAAAATAAACACCCTAGAAGACTATATTAAGGGCCAAAACACTGACATAAAGTGCATAACAGAAACGTGACTCTCAGAAACAGATCATGTCTTACTTAATCAATTCACACCTCACACTCACACTGCATTTAACTGCCCACAAATGCACAAGCGAGGAGGTAGGGTGCTGATTCTGGCCAGGAATCATTTAAAATTCTAATTGATTTCAAAGACCTGCACAAAGGAATGTAACACCATAATAATCACTAATAAATACATCACGCTGTGCCTTACCTACAGAACCCCAAACACCACTATTGAAGAGCACTCATCAGTTCTGGAATTGGTATGCACATTCACCTCAACACATAAGCCCATGTTGACCTTTGTGGACTTCATTCTCAATTCAGCACCACAAAAGGAGTCAAAGTCATTCCTCAGAGCCATGCAGGCCATGAACTATACGCACTCCCACACATACAGGGATCCACCCCGGACCTCGTCTTTTCACCCTTAATGCTATTAGAGCACAAACACATCAGCACGCCAGTTATAACTCCAACCCCCCTAGTTAGATCACTATATAATAACTTTCAAGGCAGCACTGACCACATTGGATACACACACCCAAGTACAACACAATGGAAGAAGATTCAAGGGCTATAATAAAGAACAATTCCTAATGGAAGTCTTACCCAAACTGGAGCATTCTCATACTGACCTTGAAAATATAATAGATAACTGGAATCAATCCATAACAGAGGCAGCTGAAGCATCCCAAAAAAGAGCAACCACAGCACAAAAAAAACCACCCCCCTACCCCAACCCCCCCACCCCAACCCCCCCACCCCCACCCCCCAACACCACCCCACACCCCCCACCCCCCACCCCTACACACCCCCACACCTCCCCACACCCCCACACACCCCCCCACACATTGCTGACGGAAATGGTTTCTCTTTCCTGCAAATGTGCCTTAACGCGAGGGTTTCACTGGCGTTAGTTTTCAGACCCGGATTCCACAGCGTTAGTGTGCCTGGAGCCTCTCCCCTCCCACTCTCCACCCATTGACCCCTTCTCTCCGCCCTCTGGGAAGCCTTCTTCCGCCCGCTAGAGCCAGATTTCACGGTGTTAGGGTGCCTTAACGCCGCAGGCGCATTATCGCGCGATAAGTGACGTTATCGCGCGATAAAATCACACAATAACGTCACTTATCGCGTGATAATACCATCACTGCTATGTTAAGACAGTTTAGTAAACATACCCCTAAGTTGTTAAAACCCAAGAGGATTGTGAAAAATGGCAAGGACTTTGATAAATCAGAAGACTGAACATTCAAATGGCAGATGAAATTTAATATGGACAAGTGCAAAGTTATGCACCTAGGAAAGAAAAACCTAAACTATGGCTGCATGATGCAAGGTTCGACATTAGGAGCCACCACTTCATTATTTATTTATTTATTTATTTATGTAACAGGTCTTTCATACCATTTTATCATTTCATTCAAAGCATTTTAAATTGTAACTTATAATGGTTTACGGACCTTTTTTCCAGGAACTTGTCCAAACCTTTTTTAAACGTAGCTATACTAACATCTTTTACTATATCCTCTGGTAAGAAATTCCAGAGTTTGATTACATATTGAGTGAAAACTTATTTTCTCTTATTAGTCTTACATGGGTTACACTGTAGCTTCATTGCATGTCCCCTATTCTTTCTACTTTTTGATGACATAAACAATTGATCTATGTTTACCTGTTCCACTCCATTCATTAATTTGTAGACCTCTATCATATCTCCCCTCAGCTGTCTCTTTTCCAGGTTGAAGAACCCTAACCTTTTATGCCTCTCCTCTGTACTTTCTAATTCTGCTATATCCTTTTTAAGATACAGCGACCCAAATTGCACACAATTGTGTGTCTGTATGTGGACTTGTTAGTACTTAGGGAGGTGAGTAGATATAGGAGTGTGAGGTGGTATCTGTGTAGTGAAATGGGTGCTGATGTTGAGAGTCACAGGGTGCTGTGGTAGGAGATAAAGGGTGCTGATAGTGGGAGTCATATGGTACTGGTAGTGGGAGATAGCAGCCTTGGAGAAAATGAACTCATTGTTTATGCTGGTATTGCTGCATAAGAGCCACGAGGAGAGCAGGAGGGCTGTGAGGAGGCACTCCTATCATACGGTCTATACGCAAAGAACCCAGTTCATGGTCCTCGTAGATATGCATTGCCTCACCAGGTTCCACTTTGATAAGAATTGAAAAAAAGCTTGCTGTGAAAGCAAAAATGCATAATAAAAATGTTTTCAGGTACATTCATAGCAAACAATCTGTGAAAAAGTCAGTTGGACCATTAAATGACAGAGGGATAAAAGGGACACTAAGAGGGGACAATCCATAGCAGAGAGACTGAATGAATTCTTAGCTTCGATCTTTTCTGCAGAAGATGTAGGGAAGCTACCCATGACTGAAATGCTATTTAAAGCTGATGCAGCAGAAGAATTGAAAGAAATATTGATAAACCAAGAAGATGTCTTATAACTATTTGATGAACTAAAGAGTAGCAAATCACCTGGATTGGATGACATTTGAGGGTGTTGAAAGAACTGAAATATGAGATTGCAGACCTACTATTAGTAATCTGTGAACTATCATTAAAATCATCTGTAATACCAGAAGATTGGCGAATGACTAATGTGACACCAATTTTTAAAAAGGGTTCCAGGAGTGATCTGAGAAATTACAGACCAGTGAGCCCGACGTCAGTACCAGGCAAAATAGTAGAAACCATTATAAAGAACAAAATTACTGAACATTTAGATAGCCATGGTTTAATGGGAGAAAGCCAACATGGCTTTAGCCAAGGAAGGTCTTGTCTTACTAATCTGTTATATATTTTTTGAAGGTGTGAATAAATATGTAGACAAAGGTGAGCCATTCGAAATAATGTTTCTGGATTTTCAGAAAGCCTTTGACAAGGTCCCTCATCAGAGACTCTTGAAGAAACTAAAAAGTCATGGAATAGGAGGCAGTGTACTATTGTGGATCAGAAAATGGTTAAAAGATAGAAAGCAGAGGGTAGGGCTAAATGACCAATTTTCCCAATGGAGAAAAGTGAATAGTGGAATACCACAGGGATCTGTTCTGGGCCCACTGCTTTAAACATATTTATAAATGGCCTGGAAATGGGAATAATGAGTGAGGTAATCAAATTTGCAAATGCCACAAAATTATTCAAAGTTCTTAAAACCCAAGAAGACTGTGAAAAATTGCAAGATGACCTTGATAAATTGGAAGTCTGGATGTTTAATTGGCAGATGAAAATTAATGTGGACAAGTACAAAGTTATGCACTTAGGAAAGGACAAAACCCATGGACAACACAGGAGACCCAACTTAACCAGTTTCGGCCCTAGGCCTTCATCAGGGGTCAAAGAACCTGGAAATAAGTTATATGCATGTTCGATTCCGTTTGATTTGGATTTCATTGTGCCCCACCTCCCCCGAAGGTAGAAACGCCCTTAGGTTCTGTGCTGAAAGCAGACTGGGAAGAGTGGCTTGGTTCACCTTTTAGATGTTTCTGTTTTGTCTTCTTTGACACAGAGGTCGTGGGTTTGATCTCACAGAGGTGTTATTTGATAGGGCTGTCTCAGGCATTTCCTTTTTTAATTTAAATTAGTGCTGCCATCAAAAACACACTCACAGTGCTGTAACCTTAAGGTGCCTCATAAGGCATCCTATAAAGCGCCTTATAAGGCACCCTATTGGGAACATTATAAGGTGCCTTGGCGGACATTGCACTTTATAATGTGCCCTCTCTAAAGTTTGCTTTCGAGTCTGATCGTAATACTGTGTTGCAATTGTATTTCCGTCATATTTCAGATGCTATGTTTTTGGGTTCAAGAATATCAATATTTCCCGATTTAGCAAGGGAAACACAGAAAAGGCGAAAAGCGTTCCTGGAGTTGCGCCAGAGGACGCTCGCTTTGAGTGCGCAATTTAAACTTAGATATTCTTGTAAATGTGTTATTTGTTTTCATTCTAAGCAATACTTGTTTTTTGAACCCAAGCAACGTTTGTCTTTTCTTTTAAGTAAGGAGGGGCCTGGATCTGAGGGGCCTTCTACACCGGCTGCCATATAATAATAATCACGCTCCTATAATGTTATAATTGTGTTAGGTGATTAACCTTAGAATTAATTTATTTTTTCTTGGATCCTTATTGGGGGAATATTGGGGTCTATACCAAGTTTTGTTTATATTTCTATAGGGCTGCTTTGCGGTTCTTATTTTTTCTATTCTTCATTGTATATGAAATTCTGATTCAGAAAGTTTTTCTGGAATGTTGTAATAAAATTGATAAATATTAAATAAAAAAAAATAATGTGCCCTCTGGAGTGCCTTATAGGGCACCTTATGCAGCACCTTAGGTTACGGCACTGTGAGGGTGTGTTTGCTGGCAGCACTAATTAAAATTAAAAAAGAAAATGCCTCAGACAGCACTGATTTAAAGTAAAGGGTAATGCCTCAGACAGCCTTACTCATGAGCCCTGTACCATCAGTCAATGTATTAACCATTCTGCTACAGCTCTGTTGCTGTGTATTCAGGTCAGCACGCCTAATTAAGGCTAACACACGTTAACATACACGGCTCCCTCTATCACCCGATAATGAGCGCAGCGCACGTTATCACGCGATAACCCGAGCTTGCTACCTTACGACCGTAATGCCCACTCCTTTTATGGCATCCTGCACACTATCCCTGGGCACACGTTAAGACGGTTTAGTAAACATACCCCTTAGAATAATTGTATGTCATCTGCAAATTTGATTACCTCACTTGTTATTCCCATTTCCAGGTCATTTCTGAATATTTTAAATAGCAATGGACCCAGCACAGATCCCTGGGGTACTCCACTATTCACCTTTCTCCATTGGAAAAATTGGCCATTTAGCCCTACACTCTGCTTTCTGTCTTTTTTTTTATTTTTTTTATATACCGCTCCTTCCATTGATCAGATGCGGTTCACATAGAACAACAATAAACAGAGCGAGCTGTTTTTACATATAACAATTTGTAACTTGGGAATTACAGTTAACAATTAACAATTAGTGAACTATATACAAATGAACAGAATTAAAACTATATACAGAGTTATTTGTTGTTCAAATGTCTTCAATGCATTGTTTTAGGGCTACAGTATTTCATTCCTTTGTTGAAGCAGTTCCTGATCCACAATAGTACACTGCCTCCTATCCCATGACTTTTTAATTTTTCCAAGAGTCTCTCCTGAGGGACCTTGTCAAAGGCTTTCTGAAAATCCAGATACACTATATCAACTGGCTTACCTTTGTCTACCTGTTTATTCACACCTTCAAAAAATATAACAGATTAGTAAGACAATATCTTCCTTGGCTAAAGCCATGTTGGCTTTCTCCCATTAAACCACAACTATCTGCATGTTCAGTAATTTTGTTCTTTATAATGGTTTCTACCATTTTTCCTGATACTGATGTACGGTTCACCAGTCTATAGTTTCCTGGATCACTCCTGAAACCATTTTTAAAAATTGGGGTGGTTATAGTAGTTGTAAATGTGGGGTATATACATCTACATAGCCATTATAAACATGTGCACTTGTGCGGTGGTGAGACATCACATTATTGCACATGAACATTTACAAAATGGACTGCACCCATGTATGTGTACGTCATGTAGATGTGTGTGACAGTGATTTTAGAAATGGTGGTGGGTATGTTCATGTTTATGAACTGTTAAATTGTTGCTGTCATATTACCTCTGAGCCCCTGGTGCTTCTCAGCTGTCTGTGGGATATGGGTGCAGTATAGGGGGTCTAGCAGGACCTCGCATGTGTAGGGGGTGTACATAGCAAGTACGTTTGAGGAATACATTTCTAGAAGTGCATGTTCCATGACTTACCTCACTGCAGATTCAGCTCCCTCAAGAGTCACCACAGCAATCTGAACCAGGTCCGTCACATGTCCCTGAACTTGCACTTCAGTGACTACACTTCATGGAGAATGTAGTATCGGCTTTTGGGGATAGATGTGAACATCATGCTTAGCTATACACTTCTTTCCACAGTCCTGCCCCCCTCTACCACCAGAGCTTCGAGCTCTGCTATCCTAGGGTCGGGGTCTGCGTTGCCCAGATGTGCAAAGACTGTTGTATATGGTCTGTGGCCACATACCAGTGTCAGGTACAGTTCACATCTTCCCCCACCTCCATCTGGACATCCTGATTCTTAGCATATACCATATGCTTTGTTGTTATCTGTGGTGGTGCACTGTCTTGCTACAGTGTGGATGATTGCCCTCTGTTATTCCTCTGTGTACCAGTTCTGGCTGCACCCTTGTGCACAGTGTGCTTTGCACATGTCATAACACGGCAGTTGAGAAGCTTCAAGGCTATAGCCTTGCCTGTGGTTGCCCAGGACCCTTGCCTTTTGCAGACATGGCCAGGTTCCACTGGCCATACATCCCTGCATCCTAGCAACCTGTCAGCCGTGTCCTGCCAATGCCATGCCTCATTTTCCCTTAGCCACCACTCTGATTGTCTGTGTGCCCCTACTCTCCCAGCCAATTGCCAAGTTTGCATCTGCTTGTCTGTGTGAATGGGTCTGCACTACTCTCCTTATTGCAGTTTCTCCTGGACACTAGTGGTTTCTGCCCTGGCTGACTGGACTGTCTTGCCAATCCAGCACTGCCCACCTGACTTCCCTGCTTACACTCAAATTGTTTGCCAGTTGCAATATGTCCCCCGTGTGCTATATCTTTGAGTGATCCATTACCAGATCTGTCTTGCTGCAGCACGTGACTGTCTGCGTTGACTGTGGCTAGAGCTGACTCTCCTTCTCCAGGACGAGTCTGCACAGGAGTAGAGCCTCACCAGGGGAGACATTTCTCTGTCTGAGGTTTCTGTGGGAGGGGGGAAGGAGAGATCCAAAGAACAGCTTTATTTTACATCATGCATGTATGCATCTGCTACTTTTATTATCTATAGGGGGCTTAAATGTGTCTGGTGCTGCATTTTCTGTCACACACATATGCATTCCTATTGATCTAGTACTGAGCATGTGCAAAACTGCATATGGTGATTTTAGATGGGCAGGACTTTTAAAACGGGGAAACAAAAAAGGGCAAAGCATTTGAAGAGCATCTGTGTGTCCAAAGCTGTGGTCAATCTCCTGTTTTGCCTTTTTCTCCCCCCTACATTGATTGACTACAGAGATTTCTTTCTACCTTTATTTGGCACTTGCTTCTAAAATGGCCATGTCGCTGCACATTTTCATTCCTATGTCTCTGCGCTACACATAACATATTTATGAACAGTGACTGTTCAGGCAGCATGTAATTATTAAACAATAACAATTAATTAAGGGGATAATTACTAATGTGGTTTAAAGCAATAATGCAGGATCTTTGCCAATTTACCTGCATTAAATGGCAAAATCATGCATTATTTACCCTTGTCATAGGGTGGAAAATTGCTTTCTCCATTGACTTTACGGTCCTGAATGATGTGAATAATTTAGAATCTGAAAAACAGCTGATTGAACCAAACATTAGCTGAAACAAATGTTTTTGCTTTGCTCATCCCTGCTAGTTTTTAATTACTTTAATAAAATAAATGTTTTTTTTCTTATAATAAATGCATTTTCTTAATATTTTTTTCTCTAATTTGATCATTTTACTCATAGGGCCTCACAAGGTGTGCTACTCAAATATATTTATTCTTGCTTGAATATGGAACAAATTTGACTGGAGTTCGTCCTTAAGGATACATATTTGTTAACTGGCATTTGTTTAGTTAGCTTGCTTTAAAAACTTTAGTGCATGCTAAGTTGATTAGTGGTCCTTTTACTAAAGTTCATTAAAGTTTCGCAATTATTGAGTGGTAAGTGCACAAATTACCACAGCGTAAGTGCAGTTAGTTATTTTTATTTTTTATTTATTTAACAGTTTCTTATATACCGCCCCTTCCAGAGATCAGGAAGTTCATAGAAAAAAATCTTTCCCATGCTGTATGTATAGTTACAGATAGCGTGGATATATTCAGGCACATATTTACTAAACATTAGCACATGCTATGTTCTGCAACACCCATGCTATTACTATGGGCATGATGGAAGATAGCATATGCTAATGTTTAGTAAACATGGCACATAGCATGGGCTAATTGCAATGTACAGTCCATGTCCATTTCCCACCCTATGTAAATCAGCGTGCGAAAACTGTCATGTCAGGGCAGTAATGGGTACCACGGCCATGTGCTAACAGTTGCTGCATATGAATTCATATGGTAACTGCTTACTTCTCGTCAGTAAAAGTGTCCCTTAGTGTACATTTACTCACTAATTAACCTGTGTTAAATCTGCTAATGCATGCTAAAGAGTTCTCACTAACTCAAAAACTCTCAAGATATAGGTGTTCAGTGAAACAAATCCGCCCAAACAAATAGAGTCACCTTATATAAAAAATTGTTAATGCAATATGATAACCAGGCAAACAATTACTACACCAATATTTCACAAAAAATATGTCTTGTTGACCACTTTGATTGAAGGATAAGGTGGTATACAAAACTGTCTAAATAAATAGATAAATAAATAAAACAGCCCTTCTGCAATATCACTAACAAAGATGTTAAAAAGAATCGGACCAAGGACATATCCCTGTGGCACACCATTGGTAACCTCCCTTTCTTCAGAGTGAGCTCTATTTACCTGTACACTTTGTTGCCTCCCACTCAACCAATTTCTAACCCAATCAGTAACTTTAGGGTCCATCCCTAGGATGCTCAGTTTGTTGATATGTTGCCTGTGTGGAATCGGTGCAAAAGGCTTTACTGAAATCCAAGTACACCAAATCTAGGGCTCTCCCTCGGTCCAACTCCCTGATCACCCAGTCAAAGAAATCAATCAGATTTGTCTGACAAGACCTGCCTCTGGTGAATCCATGCTGCCTCTGATCCTGTAATCCATTGGACTCCAGAAACCTCACTATTTTCTCTTTCAGCAGCATTTCCAATAATTTACTTACCACAGAGGTTAGACTAACTGGCCTATGGTTTTCAACCACATCCTTACTTCCAACTTTGTGTAAAGGGACCACATGTGACTCTCTCCAGTTCTCAGGCACCACTCCTGACTCCAAAGAGGCATTGAAAAGGTCAGTCAGTGGAGTCTCTAGAGCATCCCCACGTTCCTTCAGTATTCTCAGATGTATCCCTCCACAACCCAAGTTGACTAGTGCCCAACAACAAACAACAATGCAAAACTTTCAATAAACAATCATTCCTAAATCAGGTCTGCCCACACTTAAATACAGAGACCATGGACCTAGACTACATTAATCACCATCACAAATGTTGCCACAATAACTGCAGCCTATACAAACAAAAGCAAACACTCAATAAGAACCTGACAACAGACCCCATGGTACTCCTAGAAAATCAAGGAACAGAAAATAAAACTCAAACAGATTGAAAGAAACTGGAGAAGAACAAAAGACACCAAACTCAAAAATTGTTTTTCAACAAAACAGGCAGAATACACCTCACTCATCAACAAATGCAAAAAGGAATACCATTCAAACATCATCATGTGATCACTCAACTGCCCACGGGAACTTTCTGTCATCGCAAATTCGCTCATAAAAGATCCTACTCAAAACCCCAACACCCACCCAAGCATCAGCCCTCAAGCAATGGTCAACTACCTACAAAACAAACACAATCTCCTCATCTCAGACCCTACTTTCCCATGACAACAAACAGAAACAAGAAACCCTACGCACAAATTGGACACCTTCAAGCCAATATTCACAGAAGATCTAGAGCACATCATATCAATTATAAATACTACCCCCTCCCCTCTTGACCCCTGCACAGCCTCTTAGATCAAGATCTCAAGAACAGAACTGTCCCAAACACTCCAAAAAAAATAGTATGCTCATTCCTATTGCAAGGTTATGTGCCCACCACACTTAAAAAGGCCTCAGTAAGACCAATCTTAAAAAGATTTCCCTGGATCCAATAGCACCTATCTCCTACAGACCTATCTCCAGCCTTCCCTTCATCACCAAAATAATTGAAACTATAGCACAACTTCAAGAACACATTGACACTTACACAGCCCTAGACCCCTAACAACATGACTTCTGTCCCTACCACAGTGATGAGACTTTCCTCACAACTCTGATACTTTAGTCAGAGGCATTGACAAAGCTGAACAAGAATTCATGTTGATATTCCTAGACATCTCTGTAGCATTTTATTCCAAAAATCACAGTATCCTACTATCCAGACTATAGGAAATCAGCCTCTGCAACACAACTCTATCCTGGTTCATATCATTCCTATCCAACCAACAGCAACAAGTTAAAATGAGCATGCAGACTTCAAAACCTCCCCGTTACACAAGGAATACCACAAGGTTCAGCTCTTTCATCTATACTCTTTAATATATACATCCAACCCATATGCAACATCATCAAACGCCACAAACTAGATTACCACCTGTACGCTAATGATATCATGGTATATGCCACAATCAACCTGCAATCACCTGACATGACATCGATGACAAGCTGCCTTGAGGACATGGACACCTGTCTCACCGTTAACAACCTGATGGTCAACTTTGATAAAACAGAGGCTATGTTCATTTCCAGAGACTCCACATTAAAGCCGCCCCAAACAATCAGCATTCTAAACAAAACTATAGCAATAAAGGATGAAGTGAGGTACCTGGGCATCACCCTGAACAGATCTCTGAACCTACAATCTCACATTACTAAAACTGCAGCAAAAGCCTACCACCGATTGAGGATCATCAGAAAACTCAAACCAATCCTTGACCAAGACCACTTCCACACAGTTTGCCAAGCAGTCATCACCCCACTGCTAGACTATGGAAACTCACTATACCAAGGCCTCCCCAGAAGTCTATTCATCCACTCCAAATGGTGCAGAATACTGCAGCACGCATCATCATGGGCACTGCAAGATCTGAACATATCACCCCCATCCCGCGACAGCTGCACTGACTACCAATAATTGCAAGGGCAAAATTCAAATCAATCCTGAACATTTTCAAAAACTTCCACCACAACTCTGCAGATGCACTCCAGAATGTAATAACCAAGGATGTCAGTAACAGGCCTAGAAGAACCAACAATGACAACAGGATCACCTTACCCACAGGCTATCACAAGACTAAGCAAGTAACATCTAAGAGAGCTCCCTTGCTACTAGTGCCTGCATTATGGAACTCCCTCCCCATGGACTTAAGGACCCTAAATGATACCAAGGACTTCCGCAAAGCTCTCAAGACCCATCTCTTCACCGAGGCCTATGAGCAACCACCTTAAGTTTCCAAGCACTAGATAGCCCTCTCCCAGTTGGTGTTCCCCAGGGTTCTGTCCTGGGACCGTTCCTCTTCTCTCTCTATACCCAATCTCTTGGTGCTCTTATCTCTTCCCATGGCTTTCATTACCATCTCTATGCTGATGACTCTCAAATCTACCTCTCTTCGCCTGATAACTCTCCAGCAATCCATGACAAGATCACCGTTTGCCTTTCAGACATTGCTACTTCGATGTCTCACCGCCACTTGAAATTAAATATGGCTAAGACTGAACTTCTTATCTTTTCCGCCAATGGCTCTCCTCCTCTACCCCCTTTCTCAGTCTCTGTGGATAACTCTTTAATCCTTCCTATCTCTTCGGCCCATAACCTGGGTGTTATCTTTGACTCCTCTCTCTCTTTCTCCAGTCATATCCAACTCGTAGCTAAGACTTGCCGTTTCTTCCTTTATAACATTAACAAAATGTGTTCCTTCCTTTCTGATGACACTACTAAAATGATTGTCCACTCCTTGATCACCTCCCGTCTTGATTACTGCAATATTCTCCTTGCTGGCCTTCCTGCAAACCATCTCTTTCCCCTTAAATCTATTCAACATTCTGCTGCTCGAATAATTTTCCATCAGCATCACTTTTCCCATGTCATTCCTCTTCTTAAATCCCTTCATTGGCTTCCCATCCGCTTCCGGATCCAATTCAAACTCCTCCTCTTGACCTATAAATGCATTCACTCTTCAGCCCCCCCACTACCTATCATCTCTTATCTCTCCTTACATCCCCTCTCGCGTTCTTCGCTCTCTGAACAGCCTTCGTCTATCTATGCCCTCCACTCATACTGCTAATTCTAGACTTCGCTCCTTTCACCTGGCTGCACCCTTTGCCTGGAACAATCTACCTCTGTCTGTGTGCAATGCGCCCTCTCTGGACCTCTTCAAGTCCTTATTGAAAACCCATCTCTTCTCTATTGCTTTCTGTTCTTGATTCTTGTTTTTGCTCTTCTTGTTTATTGTATACTTTGTCTTACTTGATTGTATTTGTAATTTGTGATCTTCTTGACTAGATTGTGAACTCTGATGAGCAGGGACTGTTTTTTCTTCATGTATGTGCAGCGCTTCATATGTTTAAAGTGCTTTATAAATGTTAAATAGATAGATAGATAGATAGATACCACCCAAGTGGCCCACTAGCTACCCTCACCACTTAGCCCCAACCGCCCATCCCCATTTAGACCTATAAGTAGATAGCTTTTTACGTATGTGAATCATATCTCCTCCTGTTGAATGTATGCCTCCCAATGTCTTGTTGACCACTTTTATTGAAGGATAAGATGGTATACAAATCTGTATAAATAAATAAATAAAATAAAATATGTAAAGATGAATGGAGAATCTCAATTGGGAAAAGCCTCACCTCGTATAGCATTATTGCAATGACTGCAGGCATTATGTAAGTCACACTTTTCTCATTCATTGGTCCCCATTAACCAGCAGTCCATTTGAATGCTTTTCTTTCTGATATTTTTTAAGCAAATAAAATCAATCACTGAGTGCATGAAAGCAATAGCACTTTAAATAACATTGTGGAAACCACCAAACATCCTGTAAACGGAAATGAAATACAAAATTATCTTAACATAATCACTTAGCTGTATAAAGTCAGCATCGCTGTAAATCACTCTGTTGGTAGCGCTGAATGCCCAGCTCTAGAACTAGATTGGCTGGTTCAAGAGAAAGCTACACAGCATAGGTCCAGAGTGATGGTGCCAATGGTTAATCTATATGTTAAAAAGTTCTAACAGGTGTCAAAAATGTTTAGTAAGTCAAATGTGTGAAATTAATTGAAAAGTCAGGAGCTTACTGAGAAAGCACAGTTACTTACCTGTAACAGGTGATGTCTGGGAACAGCAGGAATTAGTCCTCACATATGGGTACGTCGGAACCGACGGAGCCTGCGCGGGAAAGCTCCCCAGCTTCCCTGAAAGGAAGCTTTTGGGGCCTCCCACTGCACATGCGCGCTGCCTTCCCGCCTTCCTGACCAGCTCTCCTCAGTTCGAGTTTATAGCTGAGACAATAGAGAGAGGAAAGGAAGATAGATAGATAAAAGATACAACTCCTAGGGGAGGTGGGTGGGTTGTGAGGACTAATTCCTGCTGTTCCCAGAGATCACCTGTTACAGGTAAGTAACTGTGCTATCTCCAGGAACAAGCAGGAATAAGTCCTCACATATGGGGACTCCCTAGCTAAGATGCCTGGGAGATCCCGTTCCAAGGGTTCGCCATCTTCGTATGGATCTCAGGCATCCATCCTGGGAAGGTGGGCAGGAGTTGTTCAAGTATGGAACAGGTGTTTGAGGACAGCCTGACCAAACAAGGCATCCCGGCGGGAGTCCTTGTCCAAGCAGTAATGGGCTGTGAAGGTATGAACCGAGGCCCATGTGGCGGCTCGACAGATCTGATCTATGGAGACAGAGTGAAGATGAGCCATAGAAGTGGCCATGGCTCTCACATTGTGAGCTGTGACATGGCCTTCCAGAGAAACGTTTTTACTCTGGTAAGCAAAGGAAATACACTGAGCAATCCAATTGGAAAGTGTACGTTTGGAGACTGGACGTCCCAAATGAGAAGGATCAAAAGCCACAAAAAGCTGGGAAGACTTTCGATGTGTCTGAGTCCTGTTGAGGTAAAAGGCAAGAGCTCTTTTGCAATCTAAAGTATGAAGGTTCCTCTCTGCACTGGATGCATGAGGAGCCGGAAAAAAGACAGGTAGATATACCTCTTGATTAAGATGAAAAGGCGAAACCACTTTGGGCATAAAGTGGGGGTTCGTCCTAAGGACCACCTTATCATGATGAAATCTGGTATAAGGTGGATTAGCCACTAAAGCCTGCAGTTCACTGATGCGGCGAGCTGAAGTGACTGCAATGAGGAAAACTACCTTCCATGAAAGAAATTTCAAGGAGGTGGAGTGTAAAGGCTCAAAAGGTGGCTTCATAAGCTGACCTAGAACTAGGTTCAAGTCCCATGCTACCGGAGGAGGTCGGATGGGAGGCTTAGTTAGAGTCAGGCCTCTCATGAATCTTGCAACAAGCGGATGAGAGGAGACAGGTTGTCCATTTATAGATTTTAAGGATGCTGCGATAGCACTCAAATGGACTCTTACTGAATTCGTCTTAAGGCCTGCATTAGAAAGATGCAGGAGATAGTCTAGTAGAGAATTCAAAGGAAGTGCTAGAGGGTCAAGACCCTGTTGAGCACACCAAATGGAAAAGCGTTTCCATTTGAAAGCATAGGAACGCCTCGTGGAGGGTTTCCTAGAGGCATGCAGGATATCTTTCACTGGTTGAGAAAGATTGAAGTCATGAAGGCTTAGGCCTTCAGTAACCAAGCTCTGAGGTGTAGGGACTTGGGGTTTGGATGACACAAAGTCCCCTCCTCCTGAGACAGAAGGTCTGGCGCAGCTCCCAGGTCCAGGGAGGGTCCCTGGGAGAGAGGCAGAAGTAGAGGGAACCACACTTGGCGTGGCCAGCGTGGAGCTATGAGGATCATGGATCCGTGATCCCTCTGGAGTTTGAACAGAGTCTTGGGAATCAAAGGAATGGGTGGAAAGGCATATAGGAATTCCTGACCCCAATGCAGGAGAAAGGCGTCGTTGGCCTGAGCTCCCTGACACGGAGTCCTGGAACAGAACCGGGGAAGTTTGGCATTCCACGGACTTGCAAAGAGGTCTATGTCCGGGGTTCCCCATTCCTGAAAGATTCTGCCTATCTGGTCCATATGTAGGGACCATTCGTGTGGGAGCAGAACTCGACTGAGTCTGTCTGCCCGAGAGTTTTGAACCCCTGGAAGATATACTGCCAGAAGATGAATTTGATGCTCTCTGGCGAAGGCCCATAATCTGAGAGCTTCGTTGCAAAGCGACAGAGAGCCTGTCCCTCCTTGTTTGTTTACGTAGAACATGGCCACCTGATTGTCTGTCTGAACTAGGACGGTCAGGTTGACAAGGAGGGTATGGAAGACTTTGAGGGCAAAGAAGATTGCTCGCAGTTCCAGGAGGTTGATGTGAAGGGCGGTCTCCTGCGGAGACCAAGTACCCTGAGTGGAGAGGGATTGTAGATGGGCTCCCCACCCTGTTTGGGAGGCATCTGTTGTGAGGGTTGCTTGGGGTAACAAAGGTTGGAAGGGGGCCCCCAACAACAGATTCTTGGTGGACATCCACCATTGGAGGGACCAAAACAGACGTTTTGAGGTGAGTATTTGGTCGGAGAGCGCTCCTGATGCTTGAGTCCACTGGGTGGCCAAGGTCCATTGAGCTGCTCTCATATGAAGACGAGCGTAGGGCATCACGTGTACCGTGGAGGCCATGTGGCCCAGAAGTCGCAGCATTTCTCTGGCTGTCAAGTGACTGCTGGACTGAGCTTGGGAGGCCAAGCACAGCAGACGTTGGCCCCGGACTTGAGGCAGGTAGGCCCCTTGCAGTGGTGGTGTCCAACTGGGCCCCTATGAATTCTAGAGACTGAGTAGGGGTAAGTTGAGACTTGGGAAGGTTTACCACCAGTCCCAGATACTGCAGAAGGTGCCGTGTGCGGTCCAGGGAAATCTGGGCCTCTGACTGAGATGGAGCTCGGATGAGCCAGTCGTCCAGATATGGGAATACAAAAATTCCCAGACCTCTTAGAAATGCGGCAACAACTGCCATGCATTTGGTGAACACTCTTGGAGCAGAGGCTAGACCGAAGGGAAGTACTCTGTACTGGAAATGTTTTCCCTGAAACAGAAATCTTAGATATTTTCTGTGGGATGGGTGGATGAGTATATGTGTGTACGCATCCTTGAGATCTAGAGAACAAAGCCAATCCTGACTCTGAAGGTATGGAAGGAGAATGCCTAGAGAAAGCATTTTGAATTTCTCCTTGTACAGAAATCTGTCCAATTCTCTCAGATCTAGGATAGGCCTGAATCCCCCTGTCTTCTTTGTTATGAGAAAATAAGGGGAGTAGAATCCTGTCCCTTGTTGAAGAAGAGGAACCTCTTCTATTGCCCCTTGGGCAAGGAGAGAAGAGACCTCCTGATCCAACAGGTCCAGGAGAAATGGGGGAGAATTGAAGTGCCTCACCATGGTATATGGAGGAAGGTTGGAAAAATGAAGTTTGTAGCCCTCTCTGATGATAGAGAGGGTCCATTGCTCTGATGTGATTTGCTCCCATCTGGGAGCAAAGTGAGCTAACCTTCCGGGAATGGTGAGGGGCTCTGGTTGTTCTAGAGCCAGAAATGTTAAGTTCTCTAGGGGCAAGTCAAAACCCCTGAGGGGGTTGAGCCTGCTGAGGAGTGGTAGACACTGCAGGCTTTGACTTTGCCTGTTTAGGTTGCTGACGTTTAGTAGCAAAGCGAGGCTGAGAAGATTGTTGGCCAGTATTAGTGGAAAATCTGGCCTTCTTGAAGTAAGGCCTCTTGAAAGACTTTTTCTTGGCAGGAGCAGAGGTAGACTTAGAAAGTCTATCCAAGGTAGCATTTTCTGCATCCATTTGGGTGGCTTTAATTTGCCAGTCCTTACCAAATAAGTTCTCACCTGTACAGGGCAGATTCCGTAAGCCATCCAGGACCCAGGGTTCTAGGTCAGAGGCCTGGAGCCAAGCAAGTCGTCGGGCTGCAATAGCAATGCCCGAAGCTCTACCGGCACCCTCAAAGGAATCAAAAGCTACTCTGTTGGAGAACTTAGAAACATCTAAAAGCTGTTTCACCAGAGAAATGAACTCCTCTTTTCTATCCTCAGGGATAAAGGAGGCAAAAGGTCGTATCTTTAGGGCAAGTTCTCTAAGAAACATGCCCATATACAGACTGTAAGAATTAATCCTGGCTATAAGCATAGTAGCCTGGAAAATTTTCTTGCCAAAAGAGTCTAGGGTCTTACATTCTCGTCCTGGAGGGGTAGAAGAGTGCCTTTTGGTACTCTTAATCTTTTTCAGTGCAGACTTCACCACAATGGAATGGTGAGGCAACTGAGTCTTTTGAAAACCAGGAGAAGGAGGGACCCGGTACATGGTGTCCAGCCTACGAGAATAAGGAGACAACGTTAGAGGAGCCTCCCATAAGTCCATCAATGTTCTTGAAGGATTTCATGGATAGGCAGGGTGACTGCCTCTTTAGGAACCTTGGGGTATCCTAAAATATCCAATTTCTTTGATCTAGGTTCTTTTTCTGAGGATGTGGTAATAGAAAGTCCTTTAGCTAATTCAATAATGAATTCTTGAAAGGACAAATCCTTTTTAAGTTCTAAAGTTTAAAAAGTATGGGCAGATAAATTTTGAGAGTTATTGTAAAACTCCTAATTGCAAGTTCATCATGTCTATAAAAAGGTTATATTATAAAAGTATTTCCTTGTATATATATTCATCTGAGTGGAGGAGGAGTCTAATGGTTAGAGCACTGGCTTGGGAACCCAGAGACCAGGGTTCATTTCCCACTAGCACTCCTTGTGGCCTTGGGCAAATCACTTAACCCAACATTGCCTCAGAAAAATCCAGGTTATCAATGTCCCTGTTTAATGTACATTGCCAAGTTTAAGTTTCAATATAAACCACTTTGATTGAAATAATAAAGCAGCATATAAAACCTGTTAAATAAATATAAGTACTCTGCATATTCAACTCTGCAGGATGACAAGAATGCAGGCTTTGGGTGGAGTACAGACAGAACTGAAATTTATGTGTGCACTTTATGAAATGCGCACAATTACATGCATTGTATTTGTGTATATTTACACCTGCTCTTGAGCTGATGTAAATGCATTTGGGTTCCTTATAACAACAAATTCTGTAGGCCTCTATATATCTTTTTAAAATAGGACCATAATAGGTACTTTCTTGCCCTTTCAACCTAGATGACTTTTAGTTAAAATGCTATTTAAGATGCCTATGTTAAGTCTATTTTATAAAATGAAGGTGCCTACATGTCTTTATGAAGTACTAGCATAACTAGCAGAAATCAAGCCTTAAAGTAACAGATGGACGTCTACATCAACCCTAGAGCTGGTGTCCCACACCTAGATGTTTGCAAGAGCACACATACATTCTAGTAGTTTATAATCTATATGTATACTTGTGGGCTGTGTCCACGTTTTGCCCATATTCTCTCCATGTTCTGTGAACGCATCATCCTCATGGTGAAACAACGTAATGCTTGAAATAGCTCCTATTGATGGCAGAGCTCGAAATACAGCGCTGTGTTGCTGGGTTGGAGCTGCCAATGTTGGATTGCAGCTGGACTGAATTTAGCAGCATTTCCATAATAAACGCTCCCGTTGTTCGGCGAAGATTATTCAACTCAAGCTACGATTTTGGATTTAGTCCTTATTCAATTTTATATTTGTGTTTTGCACATTAAGGGCTTACACACATTTTTAGTGGTTGGCTACCACATTTTAAAGATTAAAAAGGATGTTTGTTTTTCGGAGGGCTTTCACCTTACACAACAAACGTCCTGACATTAATTCATAACACACACTGCTCTTCAATTTTGATCTGACCTACACAGATGTATGACATTATTCCATCAGCAGAAAGGCTGTGCTAAGCCCGATGCCATGGAGTGTCTCTCCTCTCCCACTCTTCCGTTCATCAAAGTCTAAGGAAGTCTGTCTACTGTGAGAATGAAAGGTAGAATACTTTATTTCCAGATAACCCTGTCCCATATCAGACATCTCTCGATGATAGTAGGAATAAAAGCATTTTCATAGAACTGAAGACATGTTATTTACAGTCAACCTAGCAGAACCACCAGTAATTTACCAAAATGAGCAAAGCATTACATTTTGACGTTATTTGCAGACGCGTGCCCTGAAGGCACTTGTAGATTCAATGTAATATCTTATGAGTTATAAACCAAAGAACTTATGGAAATCTACATATCTTATCCAGGTGATCTGCACACATTTTTAAAACATTTTCACTTTCAGCATTGATATACATGAAGTCATCTGTAAGCATATTATGACTAATTTTTCTCATTCATGCCATCTCTGCACATTTTTCAGGTTCAGGTTCTACGAAACGCAGGAGAAGAAGTTACACTAACAGTGTCATTTTTGAAAAGAGCACCTGCATTCCTCAAGCTGTCTCTAAACGAAGACTGTGCATGTAAGTGCTTACAATTCACTGGAAGACTCATTAGTCATGTAGACCTGCTCTGTTATTCTGCCCCATGCTCTCTAAAATCTTTGCACCAACAGAGACTGGCTGTTTCTTCTCTCAGTCAGCTCAGTGGCCTGAATATAAAATGTTTCCGCTGATCCTCAAGCATTGCATTAACATTCTATGACTATAACATGCAAAGTATGTTCTTTTCTTTCTGTTTTTGCTTTTAAATAGATTAGGATCCTGCCGAGCACTCAAATTCATTGAAATCTATTTTTTCCTAAAATCAAGGGTCAGCCATCACTGCTGTTAAAGTCCGAGCATTCAAATATCCTTTGTCAAATAGTGTTTTGAAAGGACTTTGGTAATTAATGTGAAGTCTGAGCGGATTACCATTTTATTTCAGTAAGATAGAATTGTCGTTTATTTGTCCCCGTGGAGACTTAAAACAATGGATGAACAAAGCTGCAGCTTTAGCGTATTCACCTTTGATCTCCTGTACTCGGACTATTCCGAAAAGACAAAACCAACTTCTTTCCTTGTGTTTTTTGGAATATATAAACAGTAGACATTTATCTAAGGGATAATGTTGTACCAATACCTTTAAGTAAGTTGGCCTGCTATTAAATTCAATAGCATCTATTATAACAATATGTGTTTTATATTCTACATATAGCTCAATATTCAAACGCAATTGGCCATATAGCAGATAGTGTCAGGGCAGAGCGAGGGTGGACATGGGCCTGCAGCCTATCTCAGTGGATAGACAGTGATATTCAACTGCTATCTATAAATCTATATACTTTGTATACATATACATTGTGGAACCTGTGTCTTTTGGGGAAACTGCTAGGTACGTATGACCTAGATTGGCCACTGTTGGAAACAGGATACTGGGCTTGATGGACCTTGGTCTGACCCAGTATGGCATATCTTATGTTCTTATGTTTAATTTAGGACAACAAAAAGTTTTCCCTAACTTAAACCGCATACCTATATGGATAGAGGTTGATTATCACTGTCTGTAGAGCTGGTGCTGGTTAATACTGTCCACACATATTCAGCACTATTCACTACCCGGATAGCAGCACCGAATATATGTCAAATATTTAAATACCACAGCCAGTGTTTAAAACAAAATCTGACCATGGCACTTGAATATTGACCCAATAGTACACTGGATAAAAGCTGTGTTTAATTAATTTTGAAATGCATAGTTTAGAGGCATTAAGTTCAAAGGAACTTTACATTTGTTTCAATGAAGTAATTATTGGAACCAGATAGTTAAGTAATGACATGAAATCACAGGGAAGAAAACAATGTTGGAATCCTGAGTGACTTCGTATTCAAATTTAAATATAATTGCTATCCTTTTTTTCGGGAACTCTATTAATAACCAAAATTGTAACTTTATTTCTTTTTTTTTTTTAAACTTTTATTTTCATTTTGCAACAAACAAAAGAAACAACACACCAAAGGAGACAAAACAAGTATACAATAAGGAAAAGTAAACCCAATTACCCCCCACCCCGATGCTTCTTCTCTAGCCGATTATGTCAGCATGTGAGCGCTTCCAGTTAACAGTGATTATACATCAAAACGATCAAAAGAGTATCTACGATACAGAATGATCATGGGACAGAAATATATACAAAGTTAGACAGTCAGATGAAAGCATTTAGCAGAATGTACATAGTCATTGAGCATCTTCCATTCAGACCAATGATGAGGAGTCTGAACGGGGGAAGCAAACATACGAGGTATTTGTTCATATTTACTGTAGAGACAGACATGATTCCACCATGCATTGGGGCTCAGATGGGAGCTATTTTTCAGTACTTCTTTATTAGGGGAATAGCAATGCCAAGCATAAAGTCCAAAAGGAAGTAAGCCGTTTTGGAAGAGAGGGGATCCCCGCAACTGGGCGAAGTCCCACTATCCTCCAAGAAAGGGACTCTTGAAAGTGCAAAATAGACTGGATACGACCCCAGACCCGACGCCAGTAATACTGTAGTGCGGGACATTCATACTTAACATGAGGTAGTGAAACAATGGCCGCATGGCGAGTCCAACAACTATTGCCCTGAGTAGTGTTCCATTTGGCTAATCTGTCAAGAGTGTAAAAACACCGGTGGGCTAGAAAGAAGAGTGTCTGAGTGAGTGAGGCGGATCGGGAAACCCGTGTCACTCTACTCCAGACAAGGCTCCATTGCTCCGAGGTCAAAGTCACAGGCAATTCTCTCTCCCATGCTTTCCGCGCTATAGGGGTATCGCTAGTTATAGCATTACATAAGGTTTTGTAAAAATTGGATGCTACACCCGGTGAACTACCGATAGATCGGGTAGTCTCCGATCAACCTTGTGCAGGGGATGCCGATGGCGGAAGTACCTTAGCACTCCGAAGGCTATGCTGAAGTTGCACCGACTGAAAGTAGTATTTCGCTGGGAGACCAAATTCAATTTGCAATTCACTTAAAGCTTTCCAGCGACCATCATGGAACAACTGGCTAGGAATCCAAATGCCCCTAGTGTACCAGGGGCTCCACGCCATCGACTTATTTTGTATTCGAAATCGAATATTGTACCAAAGCGGGAGTCTGTCGAACGGACAGAGTCGGGAGTCTAAAGATTGCATAAGAGTATTAAAGGCACCTAAAGTGTCTAAAAGCATTGGTGGATAGTGGGAGTCTGATGGGAGAGTCATACCAGGGAGAAAAGTAAGAGGAATCAGTTTGCAAAGATCCTCTTCTATGTCTAGCCACACCGGTCTATTCGGTACTGGTTCTTCCAGCCAACGAACGCCTTGCTTGAGAAGAAAAGAGTAATGGAACACTTGATTAAAATCACCACCAAGTATTAATGGAGCATTGGCAGAGGCCTACGCCAACTGCGCAATACTGGCATAGTAAGCAGGGTTGTCCAGATTCGGGGCATAAATACAAATACACGTGAATTCACTATCTCCAACCTTAAGGTGTACACGGGCCCATCTACCCTCCTTGTCAGCGCTAGTATCAATTACAGTAGCTTGCAAAGACTTCTTAACCAGAATGGCTACCCCACACCGTTTGGAAACGGCGGGAGAATAGGCAGCCACCATATAAGGCTTAGCATTGAGTTTCAGTGTTTCAGCAGAGTTTAGATGCGTTTCCTGAAGAAACACTAAATCGGCATGTTCATGGCTAAGATAGCTAAGGATTTTCTTTCTTTTGATTGGACTATTAATGCCTTTTACATTGAGTGATAAGATTTTACATAAGGCCATTCAGAAAAATTAAAATTCTGAGCATAATAGCGCACATAATTTCACAATGTCCCTCATATTGACTGTATCTGGCTGTACACATGACATAACAGAAAATAAGCTAAGATAATTCAATGAAGCGCCCCACATTAAAAAAGAAAACCGCGGTGCGGTAGAGAAGAAGCAGAACCCCAGAAATTACTGGCGACCATGTGTCTGCGGGGAGAAACCCCAGAGAAGGCCGAAATTGAAAAAACACATAACCTGTAGGACTGTGCGTGCTCCGAATCCGACCGAGGCACACCTCATGGAGGGATAGGAGACCAAAAAACAAAAAAAGTCATATAGAGAAAGAAAGAAAGTCCAGGCAGTCTCTGTGCTTGGCTATGACCACCGCATCGGGCCCTTCAAAATGGCGGACAGAGCCGGCAGATGAAAGTCCAAGTTTTTGGATTAGCGCATCTGCTCTGCTTCTTTGGAGTCTAAAAATGTTGACAGTAGATCAGGATCTTCGAATGTCCTAGTTTGGTTGTGGAGAGTCACTCGGAGCTTCGCAGGATACAACAGGCCAAAGCGAGCCTGTAGCTGTTGAAGTCAAGGGCGAAAAGCAAGGAGTTTCTTCCGACGGTCAACGGTAGGCTTTGCCAAATCAGGGAAGAAGGAGACTTTGTGACCTTCAAATTCCAAATGATGATTCGCCCGGGCAGCATTTAAAATTTGTTCCACTTGTTGATATCGTAGCAAGCGAAAGATAATGGGCCGGGGGGTCGTTCGGTTGAGCGCCATGTGGGTAGGAACACGGTGTGCACGATCGATTTCCAGTTCTCTATGAAAAGTGATCTTCAGCAAGGAGGGAAGAGTTTTGAGCAGGAATTCTCTTATATCTCCTGCTTCCACCCCCTCCGGTATTCCAATGAGCCTCACATTGTTGCGACGGGCTCGATTATTGCTATCTTCTAACTCCTTTTGAAGATTCTGTATCTGGCGCTCAGCCTTGTCCAGTTTGCCCAAGCGCACCGCGTGCGAGTCGAGGACCCCCGCCATGTTGTCCTGCCGTAATGAGAGACTTTCAAGTCGGTCCTGGAGCACTCCAAAGTCTTCTCGCATGGCTCGAAGCGCTTCTCCATTGGACTGCACCAATTCCTTCACGCCGCGTATTTCCTCTAAAATCTCCAGGTGCATTTCGGGGTTTTCACGAAATGGAGCCATCTTCTGTGGGGAGGACACCTCTGTTTTGGAGCGTTTTCCATGAGAAGAAGAAGGAGACCCGAAGTCCAAGCGCGCTGGTTTATGGGCCGCCATCCCCCCCGAGGTACCCCGGTCAGCTCGGAGCGAAATAGTAAGTTTGTATAGGTATTAAGTCAGGATTCTAAGTAGGCCTCTCGGGAGCTTCAGCGCGAAGCGTCTTACCCGCTGGACATCAGGCTCCGCCCCCTGTAACTTTATTTCTTAACTCTTATTCATTTTATATATGTCTTCTATTAATAGTAAACCACTCTGATGTTAATAATAAAGGGCAGTATAGCAAATACAAATAAACAAAAGCATACACATAGAATATCTTAGCCTATTTAATAAGAGGTCTAATCTGAGCCATGAATAGCGGGGATGTATGCCCTGCCTGGACGTACATCCATGCTATTCATCTCCCTTGCTGTCCCCATGCAAGGCCCCCTGTATGAACAGCAAAGTTAAATGGGAAGCTTTAGATGGGGGTGGGAGGGGACAGGTAGAAGACGGAGCGAGGGCAGTGTGTGAACGGACCGTCCCCTGGACGTACAGGGCCGATTCTGAGGTAGGTCCTGTATGTCTGGGGTAGGCCCATTAGACGGGGGACTTATTCCACCTCACAGATGGAATACATCCCCTGGATGTGGGGTAGCAGCAGTGGCCAGTGGGGACAAGACTGGAAGGCCTACAGGAGGTTCCCCGCAGCCGGATTCTGGCTATGGGAGGCCAGATCGGGAGTCTGGCTGTGGGGAAAGGACAATCTTGGTGGCTGGCATGCACAGCTCCATAATGGAGCTGCAGTGGCATGGTGACAGGATGCCATGGCACTGCGGCTCCATTACGGAGCCAGGCTGAGTTAGCCGGGTATGTGGCTGGGCGTACAGCCAATCAGAATCAGGGCCAACCTGCACATCCAGGCTGGTAGACCCGATTCTGATCCCGCAGGGCACCTAGATCAAAATTGGGTCTACTGGCCTGGATGTCCCAGTTCTTTCCGTCTGCACAAGAGGCTGGATGTCCAGAAGGGAATAGGCCTCTAAGCCACAGAAAAATAGTGTATTGTTATTCTATTTTACCGTACACAAATTTGCCATGGGGCTTGCTAACCTGTGGTTCCTCAATAGCATAGGCTAGTGAATCCTATGGTGAATTCTTTTGACATCACTGCAGCAGGGAATATTGCATGATCCTTGCTGCAGTAACATAAGGGTAGCTGTATCCAAGTCAGGTGCATTTTCTTTTAAAAGGGCTGGTCTGCAAAGTCAACTAATTTTATAGTTTTTCTGTTGGTAAAGCAGCATTTTATCCATATAAATTGCTGCTTATACAATTTCCCAGGGGTACATATATATAAATGTATATACTATTAAAGCATAATTTATTTAATAGGTTTTTTATACCACTTCAATCAAAGCAGTTTACTTTGTAACTTAAACTTGGTAAATGAACATTGATAACTTGGATTTTTCTGAGCAATAGAGGGTTAAGTGACTTGCCCAAGGCCACAAGAACTGCTAGTGGGAATTGAGCCCTGGTCTCTGTGTCCCCAAGCTAGTGCTCTAACCACTAGGCTACTCCTCCACTCCACATGATGTGTACTTTTACACAGAATGACCATAGGCATTCGTCTCCGGCAGCCGTCCAAAAGAGGCCAGAGCCACGCCGCGTCCCCGCACAAAACCACCCCTTGCAGTGTCCTTTCCCTCCTATTGGCTACCGTGCATCCCACCATGACGCGGTAGCCAATAGCTGCCCGGCCCCGCTTGCTCGTCACCCCCCCTCCCGCTCCCAGCTCGACGTCAGCCGAGCAGGGCGTGCGCGTGCCCGCCCCCCCCCCCCCCCGGTTAGCGCCGGCCGCGAGGACTTGGCCCCGCGGCCTCGCTATTCCAGGGGTGAAGGTCAGGTTCAACTGGGGTGGAGTTATAGGATATGCAAATATATTGTAACATATGCACATAATATGCAAGCATATTATAAAATGCTGGGATATCCTTCCAAATTTAGGAGGACCATTTACATCAGCCCACTTTCTGGGAGACTATGTCATAAAGGCACATAACTGCATATATGACACATAAGCATATCTGCCATCACAACCTAGGTGCCCTGTCATAAAATTATCTACGATGTGACTAAGGGAAAAGTGCTCAGTATATCTAGCCCAGTGTATGGTGTATGTCTGACAAATGAAATGGTCCAAAAATAATAAATAATGCAAGTTATAGATAAGCAGTGTCACAAAAATAGAATACCTAATTCAAAGAAAGGCTGGAAAAAATGGTTTTTGACAGAGCTCAAAAATCTTTACGGGGTCCTTCCTACAAATACCCTAAAGTAACTGCAGAACGGGAAATATTTATCCTGATGAGGCCTTGCAGAACAGGTGAAACTGTCAGCCAGATTAATGAAAGTTAGCTCAGTGCAAGAGCAGTGACAATATTGGACTTTGCAGCAATGGACTTTGTAGTACCTATAGGGGTCATTTTAGAAGTCTTAGGGGGTCTTTTCTTAAAGAGTGTTAGCTAACAATGTGGGTTCTGGTATGCACTGAATGCATGGTGAGACACGCATTGCCAGCTAGCAGAGGTCCATGACAATGCAGGATGATTTCCATGTTGTGTAACCTATGTTAGGGTTGCAAGTGGGTAGAGTGGGGAGGAGAGTGGGCATATTGTTCTCTCTGCAGTTATCACCAGGTTCACACTGCACGCTAAGAACTATAGTGCGGGATCACCTAAAGCCACCTCAATAGGTGGAATTAAGTGTACCTGGCGCTAAGAGACAGGTCTCCAGCTAGGGAAATGCTTTCAACACCCCAACAACACAGTGGTGTTGCACCTAACACCAATGGCGGACCAACATTTTTGGGGCCCTGAAGCTTGAACTGTTAAGAAAGGCATTTTGTAACCAGCAACGAGGTCTGGATAATCATTGCTAACTTCTTCAATAGGGTTGTTCCACTTGGGCAGGATCGTGGCAGAGTGGGGGTTGGCCATGGTTGGCAACCACTGTGCAAAAAAGATTTTGCATGATGGCTGCCAAAATTGAGCCTGATTGCGGTGGCAAAAAATGCCACCTCAAGAGATGCCATTATCTTGATAGCATGGGCTATGCCCTGGAAGTGATCTGGCATCCTGCTGCCACAATCAGGTCTCCCCCCTCCACAATATTGTCGGTGCTGTGATCCGTGGCACAGACAATATAAAAGTAAATGTGCTGGTCCCTGCAGCACCGATCCCCCTGGACATCTCCCAGTCCCCATTGTGAGCTTCCCAGGGAACATCAGTGCACCTCCTGAAGCAGGAGTGGCTCAAGGGTGATGTGGGTCCATGTTCAGAAACTCATTCTGGAGCCTCATTTGTATTAAGTGAATTCATTTTGTTTATTTTAAAATTTATATACCTCCCATCTAAAATCCTTGTTAGTTTCCAAACAAAAATATACAATTTATTAAAATAGATGCTACAATAAAACAAACATTATAAAAATCATGAAACAAACTGAATTTAAAACCACTTTCACACATAAAAAACAAACAATTATAAATATCTGCATATCGGATTTATTTGATCAGTGCTATGACCATTTTAATGATGATGATGAGGGAACATATAAAACAAAGAAACCTAATCTTGAATTCAAGATCAAAGTGCCCAGGCTAGATTAGACTGTGCTAGAGCTGGAAAAGCCCAGAAATCAGCAGCAGTGAAGTTATCAGGCTACTAAGCAAAATTAAACCGAGATGTTCCCTAAAAATGTAAGATTTCTGTAAATTTGAAATGACAAATTATGTTAAAATTTCTAAATGGCAGGAATAGGAACATAAAATTGCAAATCTTGAAGACAATCCATATCCCACTATCCCCCAACCAATACCCTCCAGTTAACTCTACACCAAGAACCATAATACAGGACCCATAGAATAAATCTACCATTCCATAAGAGCATTAAATTCCAAAATACACACAAGGAACATAACCAGAAAAGAGCTGCATCATAGATATTGTAGTGGAACCTAGAACATCCAAATAACTACTGGGAAAACTGAACAAGTCAGATTTCTATATAGAAACTCCATGCAAACAGAACAGCTGGTCTTGGTCACACACTTTGAACATAAATAGACCCTCATCAAGTACACAATAAGCGATGACAAACTAAAAATAGAAATATCTTAAAGACAATTAAACTAAGACCCCAGAGAAATAGAAAGATGCATGTAAAGAAAGAACATGTAAATTATAAAAACTGGCTTATTCTAATCAGTAAATTGTAATACTTTTTTTTGCCTATTTTGTTTGACCATTATATTTTTCTAATTATGTTGCTCCCAGTCTTTGTTTTCTGCAGCTTCTCTTAACTCTTTCCACGGTCTCAAGCCCATCTGCTACTTCTCATCTCTACATCCATCTCTGACACTGATCTTTTTCTTTTCTGCTTTCTTCTATGTATTTAGTAATCTCACCTTTTTCTTACCATCTTGTCCTCAATCTACTACTTTTCAGTCTCAACCCCAAACCCTCTATTCCTCGCCTTTCTTTCCACAGCTTCTTATTCCCCAGTCTCTCTTCCCTGTTTTTCCCACATATCTCCCTTCCATCTCCCCCCACTGTCAATCACCTCCTTCCTTCTTCTAGTCTCACAGTACATCTTCCCATCAAATATTTGCCTCCCCCAGCTTCCACGCCCCTTTTATGTCACATACCCCCTGTTATATCCAGTATCTCTGTCTGCCCAAACATACTTACTGCTGTGCTCTATAATCTCTTATTTTGGGGCAATTTCTGCAAATGGGTTAGTTTTGTGAATACCAATGCAGTCATGGGCCTCACTTCTAAGTCGAAGTAGTGTTTGTCCCAGATGGCACTACATCTTTTATAGGGGGTTATCCTTATCAGTGTGTAAAGCAGGCTTTTTTTAGACCCAGATATGCCAATTGAGATTTATTGTTGCCAATCAAGAGTCAAACATCAACAGAAACATGTTTCATATTTTTTTTACTATTTTCTTCTGATGTTTGGAGGGTGAAGAATATAATAATAATTAAAAAAAAATTGGCATATAGTGCAACATCATCATGCTCTTTGGAATCTTCCTGCATTTTCTTTCCAGAGGGGTGTCAATTTGAGGGACATCTTTGTACATTCAGCATATGCTGAATATGAAGAGATTAGTAACAAAGGCTATACCCCTGTGTGATCAATGTCAAATTGACCCAGAGGTACTCAAGGATAACCCTGTCCATTTATTTTATTGCAAGCCTATTTTCATTAATTTTTCATGCACATGCTGCATGATGGGATTGGTTTATGCTAGTAAATGCCCTTATTCATTAATATATGTAGGCAAAACCATCTCATATTTCAAATGCGTATGAATGAACTTAAGAGCAGGATTGCCAACTGAGATTGCAATGACTGTGTAGCATGTAAGAATTATTTTTATGAGTTAGTGCTGGCGATTATAGATCAAGTCCTGCTGGGACATCGAGGTACAGACTTATATTTAAAATTATGGCAGGGAGAATACTGTTGGATATATCAACTGGGCACTCTTGTACCAGCAGGTTTGAACAGAGATTGAGTGGGCAGCTTTATACTGATTTTAATTTTTATTTTTTATTAACTATTCTTTAGATTGAGTGAGCAATTTAATGAGCTAGTTTGTATGTGAATCTGCCCTCAGCAGGAAGTGATGTGATGATTCATTGGTCTTTCAAAACGACAGTGGAAACAGTACTAATAAACGCTGACAGTTAAATAGTAATTAGCAACATTATTTTTAAAATAACAGGGTACCTTTAGTTGTATTAAATTGCAATATGTTTATAAGTCACTTTTAAAGAACCATGTCAAAGACTTTGCTGAAATCTAGGGTTTACCATATCTAGCGCTCTCCCTAGGGTCAACTCTCTGGTCACCCAGTCAAAAGAAATTAATCGTATTTGTCTGATATGACCTGCTTGTAGTAAAACCATGCTGCCTCGTATCCTGAAATCCATTGGATTCCAGAAACCTTATCATCCTCTGTTTTAGCAGCATTTAAATTAATTTATTCATCACAGAGGTCAGGCTAACCGGCCTGTTGTTCCTAACCTCATCCTTACTTCCACTTTTGTGTAAAGGGACCATATTTTCCCTTCTCCAGTCCTCTAGGGCCATACCCAACTCTAAAGAAGCATTGAAAAGGTCAGGCAGTGGAGCCACTAGAACCTAAGAACATAATGTAGAGCCCCCATGCAGAAAGGGGCCCATCCGGCCTGTCCTGACATCCACAATCTGTACTGGCTGGATTTGCACCCAATTCTGATCCTATGGGAGCTAGATGGCCCCACGGGATCAGAATTGGGTGCAAAAGGCCTGGACAGGCAGGACGTGCCCCGATTCAGGCCCCTTGGATGCCCTGATCCTTCTCTGTCCAACCCTGCCACAGCTCCTGCATGGAGCCCAGTGCCATATTGTCTTGACACCATGGCACCGGGACACCATGCAGTAGCCGCGCTCACCCTCAGACCCAAAATAGCTTGCTCTCCCCACCACTCAAACCCCAAATGGGCCTGCCAAGGTTGCAGGGAATCTCCTCTGCCTTCCCTACATTTCGGCAGGGGTGGGTCCACCGCTACAGATTGCTGCACTTGGGGTTACTTATTCCACCCTCGAGATGAAATAAGACACCCGTCCATTTCACCCAGCCCGGACGTACAGGGCCGCGACTGGAATCGGTCTTATACATCCGGGGTCTGGGTCCCACCTCTGGCCCACCCTGTCTCCTCCCACTGTCTGTCCCCTCCCTTCCCTGTCGAGAGCTCCCCACACTGTAGCCCTGAATATGCAGGGAGCTTTGGACCAGGAATTAGGTCCAGACGAATAATAGGGTTTGGACGTCTACCCTGGATATCCAAACCCCCTATTAGGGACTCTGTATGCCACCCATAAGAACATAAGAAATGCCATACTGGGTCAGACCGAGGTCCATCTAGCCCAGTATTCTGTTTCCAGTAGTGGCCAATCCAGGTCACAAGTACCTGGCAGGTTTCCAAAAAGACACACAGGTTCCACAATGCTCATCCTGTGGTAAGCAGTGGATTTCCCAGGTCCTCTTTAATAATGGTTTGTGAACCTTTCCTCCAGGGACTTGTCCAAACCTTTTTTAAACCCAGCTAAACTAACAGCTTTTGCTACAACCTCTGGTAACGAATTTCAGAGTTTGACTATGCATTGAGTGAACAAATATTTTTCTTATTAGTCTTACATGGGTTACATTGTAACTTCATTGCATGCCCTCTAGTCTTTCTACTTTTTGATTACATAAACAACTGATCTACATTAACCCGTTCCACTCCATTCATCAATTTATACTCTCAGATGTATCCCATCTGGCCCCATCAATTTGTCTATATTTAATTTAGCTGTCTCTTCATGAACACAATCTTCTGAAAATTGTTCAAAATCTATCTTACTTCTGTTCCTATTTGTGTGTGTTTTCTGAGATATACATCCTAATCCTTCATTTGTAAACAGAGAACAATATGATAAGCAATTCCACTTTATCCTCAGCAATTTCTATATACAGTCAAACCTCGGTTTTCATTTGCCCCGGTTTTCATACGCTTCGGTTTTCAACGTCTTTTCTGACTGAGATTTTGTCCCGGTTTTCATGCATTGCTTCGGTTTTCAACGTCTTTTGACTGAGATTTTGTCCCGGTAGCAGGGAAGAAAAGCTGTCAACGTAAGCAGGAGATGTTGCATGAATGTGGGAGGCAGTTCTTTCTCTTGCAGGGTACGTCTGAAGCTATATCATTAAGATTTTCTGCCATTCTGAAGCATTGAGCAGATAATGTAAAGGTATTTTAATGGACTGAATTCAATGTGATTCCGAAGAGAGCTGGGCACAGCAGCTTGTCAGGGGTGGCTAAGGCCAGATGTTAACATACTGTACTGTACAGTACTGTACTTAGCTTGCTTTCAGTGATGTTAAATGTTCATTTATCCATTTCATTAGTCCTTTATATTTATTTCTCATTGTTTTCTGTATGTAAAAATATAGTTATTCTCTATAAAATGTATTTTTTGTGAATATTTTTGGGTGTCTGGAACGGATTAATTGGATTTACATTATTTCTTATGGGAAATATTGCTTCAGTTTTCATACGTTTCGGTTTTAGTCAGACTTTTTCGAACGGATTAATCATGAAAATCGAGGTTTGACTGTATTTTTCTCCTTCACCATTAAGTCTGACAGTACCACTTTTTTACTTCCTCCTGTCACTAACATATCTAAAAAATGTCTTGTCTCCCCATTTTAATGCATTGGCTATTTTATTTTGCATTTTCATCTTTGCTTTCCTGATTACTTTCCCAACTTCTCTTAGCTCTTCCAAATATTGTTGCTTGTCTTCCTCTTTCTGTGATCTCTTGTATTTAATAAAGGCTACCCTCTTTTTCCTTTCTTTTTCAACTACTTCTTTTGAGAACCACAGTGACCTCCTTTTCTTTTTACATTTATTTACTTTCCTTGAGCTACATTTTATCTGAGTACAATGGAAGGTTGAAACATTTTCTCTGACAATGTGATGAATTGCAGCCTATTCAGTTCTAATAAAATAAGAGGGTTGTTGAGTTCATTCTTAAGTCAGCATTTTTATAGCAACCTATTCCAATGCAACTTTACAGCAAACTACTTATAGATTTTCACCGAAGAGCTTACAATGTAAGCCAGTATCCGAGGAGATAGGAGATAAAGGGTTCTTTCCTCATTTGCATTTATGGTATAAAGGCTTAATGAATCAGCAGAAACGGGATTTGAATTCAGGTATCCTGGCTTGCATGCCATTAGTCTAACTAGCAAAGGACTCTTTTACTTTGTGCCTGTGCCTGCAGTTTTTTTTCCTTAATATATTTTGTGAGGAGTAAATTCTAGGCATGTGCATGCCAAAGATTTTAGATAGTAACATGTTCAAGCAAAGGAACCTTCCAGGGTGGAAGAAGCTTTCATGGACTGCTTAGATGACATGCTGAGGATGTATCATAGTGAAAGCTTCAAATAATGGAAGTGGGGCTGCAGCACTGGTAGTGACAGCTCAGACGAACTGAGTAAGACCAGTGCAGCTGCAAGATGCTGGAAGCCCCTATAATGAAAGGGTAAGACTTATGATCAACAATACAATAATATAGGGCATTGGATATAAAGGGCAATCTGCTTCCTCATGATATCTAGGATTGATTCAGTTATCAGGCAGGAGTAGAATTTACAACCACTGCAATATGGCTATCGTTTGGATCCCAAGAGCAGGACTGGCAACAAAGGTACAAACTCTGACAGATATAGCAGAACATTGAAATTGGCACCAACAGAGGGCAATTTTATAGGTTCTTTTTTAATTTTCTTTCTTTTTTCTTTTTTTTTTAATTTCTTTTTTTTTTCTTTAAACCTTTAGCTTGAGGGGTTGAAAGGTAGCCACTATAAATTGGTATCATCCTGTAGAAACCTCAGTGCAAACTGTAAAAAACACAGCTAAACACCAAAGGCAGAGAGTGTAGGCAACTGCCACACTCTATGACCCTACTCATTCTTCCTCCCAATCATATGAAAAAGGCAGCTGGCATGGGGCAGGAAGCGCAAATTCCCAGCAGTGTGAGGGGTAGGGAAAGGGGGGAGAGAACACGGTAAGACCAGATGCATGCGGCAGAAGTCTGGAAGTGTTAATGCTATTATTGTGTGCAGTGGTTTAGACTGGTTTATTGAATGGGAGGGTACAGGGAGAGGGGGGTAATGCCACATGCCTGGAGATGGAGTGCAGTATGGCAAGGTTGTGAAGGGAAATCAAATAAAAGGAGTTTTGTCTTCAGAAACACTAGCTTTTACCTCTAACTACAATGCTAACTATGTGACATGGGGAGCTACAATATCCTCTGACATGCAAAATATACGAGGGTTGCTCAGAAAGTAATGCCCCACATGTTTTTTCTCAGTCCAGAATGAAGATAGAGGTGTGAAATTGAAAGGGTAGTAACTTGGAACTTCAAAGGACACGTGTGTAATTGTACAGTCATCCGACAAATAGCGAGGCGGTAGTGATCCTTCAAATGGCGTCTGTGAGTGACACATGGTACAAACAACGAGCTGTTTTTGAATTCTTGGTGGAGGAGAAAGAAAGTGTGAGAAACATTCACAAAGGGTTGTGTGCTGTGTATGGAAGTTCTGCAGTAGATAGGAGCACGTGCTGATGACATTATTCGTGTTGATCGGTGCATCACGAGTCGGGAATTGTCCTACAGTTTTCCGTCAGTAGAGGTAGTGCAATGACAATTATTGACTCTTTGGGATATTCAAAGGTGTGTGCAAGGCACACCGTAACAGTTTACAGTATTTTAATGCCCGCTGGCAGCTATTGCAGGGGCTGCAACTTGTCTGGACTGATGGCTGAGGCAGGACGCCCAGAATGCGGCTGATCTTCCAGTTCCATTTTACCATTTCCTGAAGCCTTTACTCTCTTAACCCATTGTCCAATGGTATTCCTATCTACCGCAGAACTTCCATACTCAGCACACAACCGTTTGTGAATGTTTCTCCACTTTCTTTCTCCTCCACCAAGAATTCAATTACAGCTCGTTGTTTGTACCGTGTGTCACTCATAGACGCTTAGAACTGCCACCCAGTGCCTGCTTAGAACTGCCACCCAGTGCCTGCATAGAACTGCTACCTACTGCCTGCATAGAACTGCTACCCAGTGTTTGCGCAGAACTTGTGCCCAATTACCATGGCCCCACATCACATTGTCCTGTTCTTCCTCATCCTCCCCAACTGTTTTTCCTCCTTCCAACACCCCCTATCTTCCTCACTTTGCCCTCCAATCTTTCCCCTTACCTAGCATCTGCTCTTGAGCTTCAGCACACCATCCCCTGCATTCAACCAACCCCTCTCTCTCTAAGGCAACCCCACCCTCGCTTCCGCCGTACCGTCTCTGCCTTTCCACGCTCTCTAATACTCCTTCTTCTTCTCTCATAAGGCAACATCAACCCCAACCTTGCCCCCCCTTGTTTTCTTTCTCACACTAAAAAGAGTTCCTCACGTACCTTATCTAATCTCATCCACATCCCGCTCCTCCCCCCTCCACCCTTCCTCACTCATCCCCAATCTCTCATACAGAGATATCAACCCCAACCTTATATCCAATAAGAAATCCTCACATAACCTAAATGATACCAGCAATATCACCCCTCTCTCGCCCCACGCTTCCCCTCTCTCGAGGCCCTCTTGGAGGGCACACACATCCAGACATATCCACCCGCACCCTGCTCCCTCCAAATCTCTACACTTCTCTAGAAATAAAGTTTCACTTTACTTTGATAAGAAATCCTCATGTAACTTATCTAACCTTATCCATATCCCTCTCCTTCCTCCCTCCACCCTCCCGTTCTCATGTGCCCTATAGAACGCATGCTCAGTTACCAACAAACTTCCTTTTACCCACGATCTCTTTAACTCTAATTCCCTACACCTTCTCGCCCTGACTGAGACCTGAATCCCCCCAGATGACACCGTATCCATTGCTTCTCTCTGCTATGGGGGATACCAATTCTCCCATACACCTCGATCTACTGGTCGTGGTCGTGGTGGTGGTGTTGGTCTCCTACTCTCTCCCTCCTGTCAATTCCAACCTCTCCTGCTACCTCAGTCACCCCCTCTCCTTTGAAGTCCACTCCATTCGCCTCCTCCTACCCCTTCCCCTCCGTGTTGCTGTTATTTATCGCCCTCCCGACAAATCCTAATCAACCTTCCTCACCGACCTTGATTCCTGGCTTTCTGCCCTTCTTGATCCCTCTTACCCCACTCTTATTCTCGGCGACTTTAACATTCACGTCGACAACCCTTCTAATCTCCACGCCTCAAAATTCCTTGTCCTCATCTCCTCATTCGACCTCCAACTCTGCTCCACCGCCCCCCACCCACATAAACGGCCACTGCCTTGACCTAATACTCTTCTCCAATTCCTCTCCCTCTAACTTCCACAACTCAATCCTTACCTCATCAGACCATCACCTTTTAACCTTTACTCTTCAGCTTCCGCCATCTCAACCTCGTCCTGTCTCATCTGACCTATTTAGAAACCACCATAATATTGATCCCTTGACTCTCTTCTCCACCATTTCTCCATCTCTCTCCTCCATTATATCCTCCAAGTCCGTCGATGAGGCACTATCCTCCTACAATGCTATACTCTCCTCAGCTCTCGACACTCTTGCCCCACCCACCCCACATCCAGTCAAATGATCTACTCCCCAGCCCTGGCTTTTGCCCACAACCCATTATCTCTGCATCTGTGCACGTTCCGCTGAGCGTGCTTGGTCCAAATCCCGCTCCCCGGAGGACCTTCTACACTTCAAATTCATGCTTGGCTCCTTCCAGTCAGTCATAGCATTTCCCAAACAAGACTACTACATTCACCTGACCAACTCCCTTGCCTCTTATTATTTTATTTTATTTTATTTATTTTTCTTATATACCGCGCTATTCATCATCAGTGCAGTTTACATGTAACAATAACTGTGCAGTGAAGACAATCTACACTGAACTTACAATATAACAGAAATGTACAGTTTTAACAGGATAACTACATTACAAATAACATATGTTAAAGAGAAACTAACTATTTACATGTTGGCTTATCTGAGAATTGTAGTCGGTTTGGGTGGGAGTTAACGCTATTTGTCAGGTGGAACAGGGTCTGGTATGTTCGGTTTCAATCCTGTATGATTGTTGCTTGGTTTTGTCTGTATGTACTACTGGGCATTTCAAGGTGTGGATGGTGATCTTTGTCCACGTAGTACTGCAGGAAAAGGTGATGTTTAATTGCTTTCCTGAATTGGTTGAGATCCTTGATGGCCCTGATGGCAGGAGGTAGGACGTTCCAGCACGTGGGTGCATACAACGCAAATGCTCTGCTCCTGGCTGTTCGTGAGCATTTCGTGATCTGCTTTGGGAGTATCAAGTTGTTGATGGCCACTGATCTTCTTGCCCTGTTAGGGGGAGTAAGCTGAATGAGGTCAGTTAGTGATGTAGAGGAGCGTTTGTTAATGGCTTTATGGGTCATCATCAATACTTTGAAGGCAATCCTACTATGGATTGGGAGCCAGTGTAGGTTTTTTAGGATGGGGGTTATATGGTCCTTCCTAGGTGCTCCAAGTAGAATTCTAGCAGCTGAGTTCATGGCTAGTTGCAGAGGGTTTATTGTGTTCTTTGGGAGGCCATGTAGTATGGCGTTCGCGTAATCGAAATGAGGGGTGATAAGAGCTTGATACACAGTACAAAAGTCTTTCGGTTCAAGCAGCTGTCTCAAGTGACGGAGCAACCTTATTTTGTTGTATACGGACTTGACCATATTGCTTATCTGGGCCTTCATATTGAGCTGTCGGTCAAGTATTACTCCGAGGTACCGAATTGTAGGCTTGCTTAGGCGTTCAGCGTCCATGACCTTGAGGGAGCTGGGTGGTATGAAAGTTGAATCTCTTGTGAGAAAAAGAACCTCCGTTTTATTAAAATTTATCCTTAATTTCTGTGAATGTAACCAGTCTGTAACTGCATCGAAACAGGTGGTGAGGGGCGATAGGTCCGGTTTGTCTAGCAGGAAAGGAGTGTAGAGCAGAACATCATCGGCATAGATTAGGCAGTTTATGTTGAATGAGCGGATGAGATTACATAAAGGCTGCATGTAGATATTGAACAGCAGGGCTGACAATGATGATCCTTGTGGCACGCCTTTTTCTTGGAGGAAAGGTGTGGAGGTAGAGGGACCGGCACGGACATGTTGCCATCGGTCAGTCAACTAGGACGCACACCATGAGAGGGCTTTTCCTTGTACTCCCTTCTCACTGAGACGGGAGAGTAGCACTTCGTGACAGTATCAAAGGCTGCAGCAATGTCCAGGAAAATCAGAGCAAAACCTTGTTTGATATTATCCATCCCGATGGTTAGGGTGTTAATTAAAGTAGTTAGCAACGTTTCAACCCCGTGTGATTCTCGAAAGCCATGTTGACAGGGGTCGAGGGGTGCACTAATCTCAATATGCTGTTGAAGTTGCTGTTGTACAACCTTCTCGATGATCTTAGCCAGTAGCGGGATGCTTGATATTGGCCTGTAAGACTCCATCTTTGCTGGGTCCAGCTTACTGTTTTTAGCAGCGGTCTTATTGCTGTCTGCTTCAGACTTTTGGGGAATGACCCAGTTACGAAAGATAGCCAAATGATCCTCGTTGTCTCTTTAATACCCTCAATTCTCCCCTCAAAGTCCCCACCCCCAGTCCCGCCCTCCATTTCTGCCCAAACCCTAGCTGACTACTTCTATGACAAAATCAACAAGATTATTCTCCAATTCCCCACCCCTTCATCTACCTCCCTCCTTCCCATTCTCCCCCACACTCGTCCTTCCTCTGCCACCCTCTCCTCCTTCCCTCCGATCTCTGAAGTAGAAACCACACTCATTCTCACTTCCTCCAAACCCACCACATGTTCATCTGACCACATCCCCACCCATCTCCTACACCCCATCTCCTCCACTATTGTACCCACCATCTCTCACATCCTCAACCTCTCACTCTCTACTGCAACTGTCCCTGTTGACTTCAAGCATGCTGTTGTCACACCTCTCCTTAAGAAACCCTCACTTGATCCCACATGCCCTTCTAACTATCGTCCTATCTCCCTCCTTCCTTTCATATCCAAACTACTAGAACGTGCAGTCCACCACCGCTGCCTCGACTTCCTCACCTCCCAGGCCCTCCTGGACCCACTGCAATCTGGCTTCCGTCCCTTACATTCCACTGAAACGGCACTCGCAAGAGTCTCCAATGACCTATTCCAGGCTAAATCTAAGGGTCTCTACTCTATCCTCATTCTTCTTGACCTCTCCGCTGCCTTTGACACCGTTGACCACAATCTTCTCCTCACCATCCTGTCCTCCCTTGGCTTCAAGGACCTGGTACTGTCCTGGTTCTACTCCTACCTCTCCCATCGCTCATTCAGTGTATGCTCTGGTGGCTCCTCCTCCTCCCCTACCCCACTCCACATAGGTGTACCCTAGGGATCCATCTTGGGCCCCTTCTTTTCTCCCTCTACACCCAAGCGCTTGGCACAATTATCTCCTCCCACGGCTTTCAGTACCATCTCTACGCCAATGACTCCCAAATCTACCTCTCTACACCTACTATTTCTCCAGCAACTCAGTCCAAGATCTCTGCCTGCCTCTCTGACATCACCACCTGAATGTCTCTTCGCCGATTGAAACTGAACACGGCTAAGACTGAACTCCTTGTCTTTCCCCCCAACTCCTCCCCTCCTCTTACCCCTTTCTCAGTCTATGTGGATGGAGCTATTATCCTTCCTGTTCCCTCGGCCCGCAGCCTAGGGGTTATCTTTGACACCTCTCTCTCCTTTTCCGCACATATCCAGCATGTAGCCAAGACCTGCCGTTTCTTCCTCTACAACATTGGCAAAATACGCCCCTACCTCTCTGAACACACACCACCAAAACCCTTATCCACTCCTTAATCTCTTCTCACCTCGATTATTGCAACCTACTCTTTGCTGGTCTCCCCATCAGCCACCTCCGTCCCCTTCAATCTATACAAAATCACGCTGCTCGAATAATCTTCCGCCAACCTCGCCATGCCCACATTACTTCTTTTCTCAAATTGCTTCACTGGCTCCCTGTCCAGTTCTGCATCCGATTCAAACTCCTCCTACTGACCTATAAATGCATTCACTCGGCAGTCCCTCAGTACCTCTCATCACTTATCTCTCCCTACATCCCCTCTCGGAACCTGCGCTCCGCTAGCAAATCACTTCTATCTATGCCGTTCACCCGCACCGCTAACTCCCGACTTTGCTCCTTTCACCTTGCACCTCATGCCTAGAACAGCCTACCTGTGTCTTTATGTCAGGCACCCTCCCTGGCCCTCTTCAAATCCAGGTTGAAGACTCACCTCTTCACCATCGCTTTCAGATCCTGACTTCTATTCTTATCTTATCTTAACCCCATCAACTCTCATGACCATATGGTATCGACCTTACTGTGCCTTGTATTGACCTTACTGTGCCTTGCACTAATCTGACCTTTACCCTGTAATGTTCTGACTAGATTGTAAGCTCCGATGAGCATGACTCTGATGGGCAGGGACTGTCTCTTTCATTCTGGCTAACTCTTGTTGGTTGGCTGTACAGCGCTGCATGTGTGGCGCTTTATAAGTGATAAATAGTAGTAGTAGTAGTAGTAGAGAGAGTTAGGCATATTTAGTGTTCTGACTAGTACAAATATCAGTGGTGAAATGCATGCTACTACTGGCCTCTGCTTTTGCCAGCTCTGCCTGCAACTGGTGACACAATTAATTATATGGTCTGGGCTATTAAAAGTTGATTTGCTGGGCACTTGGTAATCATTAAACTCAGATACACTCCAAATATATCAAAAATATCAAAAATAGTAGACAATGTGTTCCAAGTCTCTCACACAGGTACTACATATAGTAAAGTACAACCGCAATGTATCCCACAAGGTCTCAGACTTAAGGGTGCCGTGGCCAGAACTGACCTACGGCAACTCTCAATTTGCATCAATGACCTTCTTATATTGTTTACAAATAACAAGGTGCACTTTCACAATTGTTCGTCCTGCTAAAAGTGAGTACTTGCATATATAAATCTTGTTCTCATAAAATTGAAACAATTCACGATAAAGATGTTCTTATCTTATTCGCTGTATCAGAACCAATATGGCCAAAAGACTCTTTTCAATCATTGAAATCTCCCAGTTAAATGCCAAACGTTCATACCAACAGCGCATCACCAACAGAATGCTGTCCACGTTCACCTCCAATACCAGGACCGCTACTCGTCAATTGTGTTTCCACCGGGCTCTGGTCAACACAATTGACGAGTAGCGGTCTTGGTATTGGAGGTGAACGTGGGCAGCATTCTGTTGGTGATGCGCTGTTGGTATGAATGTTTGGCATTCAACTGGGAGATTTCAGTGATTGAAAAGAGTCTTTTGGCCATATTGATTTTGATACAGCGAATAAGATAAGAACATCTTTATCGTGAATTGTTTCAATTTTATGAGAACAACATTTATATATGCAAGTACTCACTTCTAGCAGGACGAACAATTGTGAAAGTGCACCTTGTTATTTGTAAACAATATAAGAAGGTCATTGATGCAAATTGAGAGTTGCCATAGGTCAGTTCTGGCCACGGCACCCTTAAGTCTGAGACCTTGTGGGATACATTGCGGTTGTACTTTACTATATGTAGTACCTGTGTGAGAGACTTGGAACACATTGTCTACTATTTTTGATATTTTTGATATATTTGGAGTGTATCTGAATTTAATTAGTACATGCACACTCTGTAACGAAGACCCATCATTAAGTGTCAATGGGCACTTGGTAATCAGCAGCTAAGAGATGTAGCAGCCTCTTATATCCTGCCTTCTCGACCATGTTCAGGAGATGATCATCCAGAGCTATTATTTACCTGATGCACAATGTAACTACCCTCAATGCTGTCTGTTGCTTGCCCCATGACAGTGCTGCTGAACACCAACCCATCTCTTCCATGGTGGTTTGCTTTGATGTGCATTGGGCCTGCTGCCATGCCACTGTTCATAAGATGGCCCATCAGCTTCCTTCCACTAATGTACTTCCTACATTAATTGCATTCTGCATTTTGCAGGTTGTCAAATACTTGAAAATGCCTCCACATGTGGGAAGTTTTATGAGACTTCCCCTGTGTTTCATTGGTGGGGGGGGGGGGCTGTTGCTCTTGGTCCTGCTGCTGGACCCATGATTGGGGTTGAAGGAGAGAATTAAAGGCCAGTGGCATCCTACCTTCTTTATATTGTCCCCTCTACCTGTGCAGCGCTCTTGACCTTGACTCTGCCAGTATCACATTCTATGTCCTCATCAGCTGGCATGCTAACAACAACTTCTTCAACTCTCTCTTCAGCTAGTACCTATTCAATATCAGATGATTTAGATGTGAACTCCAACCATCTAGATTATGCATCTGTGAAGACTATCTCCATATACCTTTCACCAGGGAATATGGTGTGCTTGATATTGGGCTGAGTTGCTTTCATCTTATGTTGCTCTTGTGTTCTCTCATCCTGAATTGTGCCAATCTCCCTTTGCCCTCTGTGGAGATGATACAGACACCTTCTTTTTCACAGTTGCACCAAAACCTGAGTTCTTTCTACCCTTCTTGTAAGGACATCTCATTTTAGCTTGGGCAACTCCAAGGATGTTGAGAGGTGATCCCATAAAAAAAATCAAAGGAGGGAGACATTTTACAGTACTTCAGCAGAATGTACTTATTTTCAGAAAGCTATCGGCAGGGAAAGCTACTGGGCCATCCTTTCAATAGTAGTCTGTTCCATCCTTTGCCATTTGAAGAGCCCATAACCATACCCTAGGAACAATCTTTTCATTTCTACACAATTCTTCAAGTTTTGCTCTATGATCATTTAGCTTTCCAGATATACTCTTCACGATCATTACGATATGCTTGGGATAGGCACTGCAGTGCCCAGTTACACTGTCTGCCTGCTGACACTTTCAAAGGTTGGGGGGAGGGGGTATGTGTTTGCCCCACTAATCCTCCTATGGCACTGGATTATCAGATCTTGTGACCAAGGACTGTCTGTCTTTTAGAGCTTTGCTCCACCCATCAGTTCTGTGCTGCCCTGGAGTATTGTCACCTCTAGTATGCTTCCTCAGATACTGTGCCCAGTTTGAGGTAAGTCCCATAGTGCTAAGTTACAATTCCTGCCTTCTAACACTTTTCAAAGGATTTAGGAGGGGGATTTGCCCTATTGATGATCTTCTATGACTGGATTCCCAGCTGTTGGGCGCAGGGATTGCCTGTCTTTTAGCTTAAAAATAGTTTATGAATGTGGGGTACAATAAATACATTAAGATGCTCTTCCACCCCCATACAGTAACCTGTCCTTCTACTACTGCCATGGCTGTGTTCTTAAACATAGAAACATGATGGCAGAAAAAGACAACATGGCCTATCCAGTCTGCCCTTCCATACCAATCACTATGCACTACAGCCCCTGTTTTTTCTTTTCTGTGTTTGTCCCATGTTGTTGTTGTTGTTGTTTTTTTTTAATTCAGATATAGTTTTTATCTCTACTGCCTCCACTGGGAGACTATTTCATGCATCTAACACTCTTTCTGTAAAGAAATATTTCTACATATTACTCCTAAGTCTATCTCTTTTCACCTTTATCCTATGCCCCCTTGTTGCAGAGCTTTCTTTCAGTTGAAAGAAGCTCTCCCCCTGTGCATTTAGGCATGGAGGTATTTAAACATCTCTATCATATTTCCCCTCTCCTGTCTTTCTTCCATATTGAGATCTTTAAGTCTGTCCTCAAGTGTATTATGTCAAAGTCCACTGACCATTTTGGCAGCCACCCTCTGCACCGACTACATTCTGTTTATATCCTTTTGAAGGTGTGGTCTCCAGAGTTGCACACAATACTCCGAGGCACTATCACCTCCTTTTTCCTGCTGACAATTCCTCTCCTTATGCACCCAGGCATTCTTCTGGCTTTTACTGTCACCTTTTCTACTGGTTTAGCCACCTTAAGATCATCAGAAACAATGACACCCAGGTCCCGCTTTTCTTTCACAGACAAAAGCACTTTGCCCCCTACACTGTATTGCTCCCTTGGATTTTTGCAGCCCAAATGCATGACCCTGCACATTTTAGAATTAAATCTCAGCTGCCAAATTCTCAGCTTTGCTAGATTCCTTTTCATGTTAGCTACAGCTTCCTGGGTGTCTATTCTGACATTTCTGCTTGGATGTCTCACCGCTGCTTGAAATTGAACATGGCCAAAACTGAGCTTCTTATTTTTCCCCTTAAAATATCCTCTCCTCTTCTTCCATTCTCACTCTCTGTGGATAACTCTTTACTCCTCCCTGTTTCCCTAGCTTGCAAACTTGGGGTCATCTTTGACTCCTCTCTCTCCTCCACATCCATCCATCTGATAGCTAAGACCTGCCGTTTCTTTCTCTATAACATCAACAAAATCCGCTCATTCCTTTCAGAACACACTACTAAGACACTTATCCACTCCTTAATCACCTCCTGTCTTGCCTATTGTAATCTACTCCTTGCTGGTCTCCCACTGAATCATCTCTCTTCCCTTCAGTCTCTTCGACACACTGCTGCGCAGCTAATTTTCCACCAGCCTCATTATGCTCATATTACCGCTCTTCTCAAGTCTCTTCATTGGCTTCCTATTGATTTCAGCATTCAGTTCAGACTTCTCCTGCTGACCGTTAAGTACATTCTCTCGGCGGTTCCTCCCTACCTTTCCTCTTTTATCTCTCCCTACACCCCTCATTGGGAACACCGCTCTTCTAGAAAATCACTTCTATCTGTGCCCTTCTCTTCTACTGCTAACTCCAGACTTTGCTCCTTTCACCTTGCTGTTCCTTATGCTGGAACAAACTACCTGAGTCTGTACAACAGGTGTCTTCTCTGGCCCTTTTCAAATCTAGGCTAAAAACTCACCTCTTTGCTGCTGCTTTCAGATCTTGACTCACCTGATCTCCTTTATGTTTCCTTACCATTCCCCCTAGATGTATCCCATGTCTACAGCTACTGTGTTGTCTGTCTTGACTAATGACTTTCTCTTACATGTCTGTGCAGCACTGCATACATCTTGTAGCACTATCCAAATGCTCAGTAGTAGTAGTAGTAGTACCCTATTGCAGATTTTGGTATCATCTGCAAAGAGGCAAATCTTTCCCAATAGCCCTTCCACAATATTACTTACAAAAATGTTAAAAATAACACAGGTCTGCGACTAAAAAGCTGTTTATTTTCATCTAATTTCCATGTATTTTGGTGTGCTGAAAACAAATAAAATATTGAACAAACTCCTAGACGTCATGATTTGCCAACACATGCAAAATTGTCTTCAAATGTATCAATTTTTTTCAAATTGCTATTAATTAAGTCACATAAGTGCATTTTAGATATAAAATGCCAAAAAAACTTAAAGGGGTTGTCCGAGTTATGTAAAAAAAAATATAGCACTGTAAATCTGATGGTCAGCAATATATACATAAGCTAAGCAAGTTTTAAGTCCGTGCTTCTAATGGTAGAAGGGGTTAATCTTTCCTGAAGAATCCAGTGGGAGGGAGACACAGGGCAGATAGCAACAGCTCCAGTCAGTGCAGGGGGGCGTGGCCAGCACTGTGATGTCTTGTGTACAGACACAGAGCTGCTCTCTCCTGCATGCCACACTTGTGCACGAATCATCATCAGGTTCTTGGTTCTAGGCTGTTCACACTTTTTCATCGCAATTCGTGTTAGCTCGTCATTCTTCAACCATTATGTTATGGCTCCGCGAAAGTGTATTAATTCGCCAGACAGTTTGTTTCATCTGTGGTGAATATACAGTGTTGAAGCAACAGCAGAATATTACAGACTTTGTGAAAAAAGTATACTTTGCATACTTTGGACTAAAAATTGGAGATCAAGATAAAGTCTGGGCGCCTCATAAAGTCTGCAAATGGTGTGTTGAGGACCTCCAAAACTGGTTCAAGGGTAAGAAAAAATCTTTCCGTTATGGAATTCCTATGGTATGACGAGAGCAAAAGAACCATAGTGACGACTGTTACTTTTGTTAATGCGATGTGAAAGGGTTTAATTCCAAATGGAAGCATTCCATTTCATACCCCAATCTTCACTCGGCAATTTGTCCCATCCCCCATGGCACAGATATACCAGTACCCAAGCCCCCTGCTACCTTTGAAGAGATACCTAGCTCCGATGAAGGTGAAGTCATACCAGAACCAGATGACGAATCAAGTTCTGACTTTGAAGATGATACAAGACCAAAATTGTTTTCTCAGGAGGAGATGAATGATTTGATAAGAGACTTGAATCTTCTCAAAGATGCCGCTGAGTTACTCGGAACAAGACTGAAAAGCAGGAATTTATTGTTGCCAGGAGTGTCATCTTCATGGTTCAGACATTGTGAAAAGGAGTTTGTTCCTTACTTCGCCCAGGAAGATGTTGGTTTATTGCATCGATGTCGAAGGTCTGATGGGTCAATTTAAAATCCAATATGATTCAGAGCAATGGCGTCTTTTTATAGATTCTTCAAAAAGAAGTCTCAAAGCAGTTTTACCCACAGCGGTTATTACGCTTCCATACCTATAGGTCATTCCGTACACTTGAAGGAACCCTACGAGAACTTGGAATTGGTTCTTCGTAAACTTAAATATGAAGACCATGGTTGGCAAGTGTGTGGGGACTTGAAAGTCTTGTGCATGATGCACGGGCAAAAAGCTGGGTATACCAAATATCCTTGTTTTCTATGTCTATGGGACAGTCCAGACCGACAAAATCACTGGACCAAGAAGAGTTGGCAGCCGAGGGTGCTAACAGTCAGTGAAAAAAATGTCCTCCGAGAAACTTTGGCACCTACCACCTCTCCACATAAAATTGGGATTGATGAAGCAATTCGTAAAATCACTTCCAAGAGATGGAGAATGCTTCAAATACTTGGTCACCAAGTTTCCAGGCCTGTCGGAGGCAAAATTGAAGGAAGGTGTGTTCGTCAGACCAGACATTAGAAGGCTTATAGTTGATCAAGAGTTTGTCAATACCATGACGGATCCTCAAAAAGAAGGGTGGATTGCATTTAAAGAAGTCGTACAGAAATTTTTAGGCAATAACAAAGATCCTCACTACAAAAAGATCGTCGGACGAATGCTGAAAGCATTTCAAGCTTTAGGTTGCCTGATGAGTTTGAAAGTGCATTTCCTCCAGTCCCACCTTGACTACTTTCCTGAAAATTTGGGAGCTGCGAATGAGGAACAAGGTGAACAATTCCACCAAGACATTATAACACACTCACACTACCAGATTGTTTGCTGTGATACCACCTTGATTATTATGATAAGGCGGTTTAGAAATACTGTTAAATAAATAAATAAATAAATAAAATTAAAGAGATGGAAAGGAGATGCCAGGGAAAGTGGAGCATTACAATGATGGCAGACTACTGTTGAATGCTTCAGGGAGACATTCCAGATGCTACTCACAAGCGTAAATGCACCAAGAGGAGCCTCACAAGGAAGAAGAATCGAGTTTAGTGTGTGTAGTTCATTTCAGTTCAAAAAAGGATTTTCATGAAAATATTGTAATAAATATTTAATTTTATAAGTCTAGTTCCATTTATTTTGAGGTATTGCCTTATTTAACATAGTTACCTAAATTGTCAGGAAACGTGATGTCCTATGAGAAAATGGAGGTTATTTTAGGATTCAGCGCACCAAAAACATAAAGATTACGTGGAATAACCAAAACAGCTCTCGAAAAAAATTTTTTTGCAGACCAAATTATAATTGGACCAAGGATGGATCCCTGTGGCACACCACCAGTAACATTGTTCTCCTCAGAGTGAACGCCATTTGTCTGTTTCCTTTGCTGCTCCCACTCACCAATTTCTAACCCAGCCAGTCATTTCAGAGTCCATCCCTAGGGCACACAATTTATTTATAGATGCCTGTGTGGAACAGTGTCAAAGGCTTTATTGAAATCTAAGTATACGACATCTAGAGCTCTCCCTTAGTCCAACTTTCTAGTCATCCAATCAAAGAAATTAATGAAACCATGCTGCCTTGAATCCTGCAATCCATTGGATTCCAGAAACCTCCCTATAATCTGTTTTAGCAATCTTTTCATTAGTATACTCACCACAGACGTCAGACTAATGGGCCTGTAGTTCCTAACCTCATCCTTAGTTCCTCTTATGTGTAAAGGGACCCAATGCTCCTTTCTCCATTCCTCTGGGATCATGCCAGACTCTAAAAGCATTGAAAAAGTCAGACAGTGGAGCCACTAGAACTTCCCTAAGTTCTTTCAATATTCTCGGATGTATCCCATCCCACCCCATTTCTTTGTCTACTTTCAGTTTAGCTACAGTAGTTCCTCGTAAACATAGTATTCTGAAAATCATTCAAGATCTGGCTCACTTCTGTTCCTATTTGTGGATGTTTTCTGAGTTCCTGTTCCTGGCCCTTCATCTGTGAATACAGAGCAGAAATATTTGTTAAGCAATTCCTCTTTATCCTCATCAGCTACTACATATTCCTCCCCTTCACCCTTCAGATGCCAATATCACTTTTGCACTTCCTCCTCTCACTAACGTATCTGAAAAATGTTTTATTTCCCCATTTAACTGTGTTGGTTATTTATCCTTCAATTTGTATCTTTGCTTTCCTGACTACTTTCCTAGCTTTCCTACGCTTTTCTGAATATTGATACTTGTCTTCCTTTTTCTGTGATCTTGTATTTTATGAAGGTCATCCTCTTTTTATTCACCTTTTCAGCTATTTCTTTTGAGAACCATAGTGGCCTCATTTTCCTTTTACATTTACCTACTTTCCTAATAAAAAGTTTTGTTGCTCTTAAAATATTCCCTTTCTGTTTTGCCCTCTGTTTTTCTACAGCTTTCAGCTATTCCAGCCCTGCTAATGACTCCTTGAGGTATTGTCTCATCTTGGTAAAGTTAGCTTTCCTAAAGTCTAGGACCATCACTTTTGAGTGGGTCTTTTCAGCCCTAGTCCTAATACTGAACCACACCATTCAATGACCACTGGATGCATAATGATCACCCACTATAATGTCTGAAGCACTCTCCCCATTCATTAATGCCAGGTCCAGTATGGTCCCCTTCATAAGTGGGTTTTCTTACCAGTTGTTTCCATAGTTCTCCCTGTAATGAATTTAGTTCAAGCTTAGTCAGACCCCCCTAAATTTGTTGTCCATGGCAGCAGCCTCTGCTACACTTGGCACTGACATGCACTGTTCTAGGATGGTCCCTGTCCAACAGGGGCAGGACACAAGATCCAGTTGTGACAGGTGCCTACAGCATGCTGCAATTGTGCAGGAAATAAGGTGACTAGCATAACACACTGCAGACAATACCTGCCATACACTGGCAGTGATGTGGATCAGTAGCACAAAACATCAACATTACATGGAAGAATAGTTCCATGTAATGTTGAAGTTCTATTCTCTGTGAACCACATTGATCCTCAGCAATGTGGTATATAAGAATAAATAAATAGGATCTCCCTAATTCTAGATGACACTACAGCAGGAATGTCCAAATCAATATCTGGCATATTCAGTCCACAGAATGTAACAAGTTCAAAAAGATGGAAATGATGGGATTAGAGGCCATAAGAAAGACTAAATAAATCGACAAAGGTTCCAACACTGCCCTCTCGAAAATACTATAGGCCGTCCAGGTGGTGTCTGTAGATGTTTATGAATCTTAGGTAGTGTAGAACTGAGGGATTCTTGGTGCTTTAGAGTTCAAAAAATCCAATTCTTTGCATGTGAGTAACTGATCTTGAAATGCTTCCAACGTAAATTGTTTAGTTTCCACCATCAGATGTGGAGAACGATCCGCCTCTAACAATCTATAGGTATCCCTGTCTCATGATGATAATAAGTATAGTCCAGCACCACCCTTATCTATCTTCCTAATGATAATTTCATAATTAGAACACAACTAAGAACATTAGAAATGCTATAAGGGTCAGATCAAAGTCCATCAAGCCCAGTATCCAGTTTCCAACAGTGGTCAATCCAGGTCAAAAAGTACCTGGCAGGTACCCACAGTCCGCAGCTTCCACAATACTCATCCTGAGGTAAGCAGTGGATTTCTCGGGTCCTCTGTAATAATGGTTTATGGACCTTTCCTCCAGGAACTTGTCCAAACCTTTTTTAAAACCAGCTACACTAACAGCTTTTACTACATCCTCCAGTAACAAATTCCAGAGTTTGATTACGCGTTGAATGAAAAAATATTTTCTGTTATTAGGTACTAATGACCTGGCTAGAAACAGTGCCTCTACAGTTCAAAGGGACTTCCAAACTCTGAGAGAGAAACGCAAGCCCATTGTTAACACTGTAGCATTCTCAGAAGTTCTACCTGTTCTTGGTAAGGGGGCAGAAAGGCTACATCGCATAAACAGCTTTAATACATGGCTCCAGACCTGGTGCAAACAAGAAGGATTCATATTTATAGGCGACTGGGGAAACAGATGGACCAACAAGAGACTATACTGTGCTGATGGACTACATCTTTCTGTCACAGGGAAAAGAATCCTAAGTGAAAAATTCAGGCAGTATGTGGATATGCATTTCAACTAGAAAAAGGGGGTGACGGATGGAGAAGGAAAAGTTCAGGACGTCACTCCCAGCAAAAGCAGAATAACATTAGAAACAGCCACACATTTAAACCACACATCAACGACAAGTGGGAAGAAGTGGGCAGAACAAAATCAATGCAAAATACATGCAAGCAAGTTAAATGCTGGAAAGCAATGAGGCCATATGCTTGAAGCTTAGCCAACAAAGTTCCGGACCTGGAAGCTCTAATGGTGGAAATGGACTTGGACAGTGTGGCCATTGCAGAAGCATGGTTTAATGAATTGCATGATTGGGATATAGCCATAAAAAGTGGAAAAGGAGGAGGAGTAGCCTTGTACTGTATGTCAAAAGCAATATTAAAGCTACTGCAATGCAGGGGGCATGGGGAAAAGAAGAAACTCTGGATTGTGTTGGAAAGAGGAGATGGCACTGTCATCCATACTACTGTAGTCTACAGACCTCTGATTCAAATCGAAGAAATAGATAACAAATTGATTATAGATATTGCCAAGATAGCCACAAAGGGGGAAGTGATAATATTGGGTGACTATAATCTACCCAATGTGGATTATATTACTCCTTCTGCAAATCTGGAAAGAAGCAAAAAAATTGTTGATGCTTTCCAAGATGTGTTACTTAGACAAATGGTGATGGAATCAACCAAGGAAAGCTCAATGTTGGATTTAGTGCTCACCAATGGTGATAGCGTGTCGAATGTCTGGGTGGGTGCCTCTGTGAGCAGCAGCAATTATCACACAGTGTGGCTTGAGATAAAAGCCAAGGTGCAGTCCAATCATAGCAAGCTCAAAGTCCTAAGCTTCAAAAACACTGACTTCAGTAAAATGGCCAAGTACAGTACCTGAAGGAGGAGTTGGCAGGGTGGGAGGGGATAAGGGAAGTGGAATTGCAATGGGCTAAATTAAAGGTGGCAATAAAAGGGGCAACAGATAAATATGTAAGGAAAGTAAATTAAAACAAGAGGAGAAGGAAACCTATTTGGTTCTCCAAAGTAGTGGTTGCACAAATAAAGGCAAAAAACACAATTTCCACAAAATTCAAAAGCTTGCAAATAGAGGAACACAGAAAGGAATACAGGATCAAACTAAAAGAGACAAAAAGAGAAATAAGGAAAGCAAAATCAAAGGCAGAAGAAAAGATGGCTAAAGATGTGAAGTGTGGCGACAAAACTTTCTTCAGGTATATTCGGGAAAGGAGGGAAATCAGAGATGGAATTGCAGGACTCAGAAGTGCTGGGAACGGACTCGTGGAAAGTGACATTGAAAAAGTGAAAATGCTAAACAAATACTTCTGCTCTGTTTTTACTAAAGAAAATTCTGGAGAAGGACCAACTGTAACTCCCAAATATAAAAATGGGAATGAAGTAGATACCCCACCATTCACAGAAGATGATGTGTTAGAACAACTTGCAAAACTGAAAGTGGACAAGGCCATTTGACCGGATAGGATACACCACAGGATAAAGAGCTCAGAGAGGTTCTTGTAGCACCGTTAAAGGATGTTTTCAACAGATCCTTGGAAACAGGAGAAGTTCCTCAGGACTGGAGAATGGCTGATGTGGTACCTCTTCACAAAAGTGGTGACAGGGAAGAAGTGACAAACCACAGGCCCGTGAGCCTTACCTCGGTGGCAGGAAAAGTAACGGAGGCACTCCTGAAAGAGCAAATAGTGGACTTTCTCAAAACCAAAAGGTTGCATGATCCGAGGCAATATGGTTTTACTGAAGGATGATCTTGCCAAACAAATCTGATTGAGTTCTTTGACTGGGTGACCAGAGAACTAGATCAGGGGCATGCGGTGGATGTCATGTACCTGGATTTCAGCAAAGCCTTTGATACTGTTTCTCATTGGAGACTTATCAATAAACTCAGTAGTTTGGGGATGGGTCCCAAGGTGGTGAACTGGATCAGAAATTGGTTGACTGACAGACGACAGAAAGTGATGGTAAATGGAGCTCACTCGGATGAAAGCAGGGTGATTAGCGGAGTGCCCCAGGGTTTGGTCCTGGGCCCGGTACTGTTCAATGTATTTATGAGTGATATTGCTGAAGGACTGAATGGAAAAGTCTGTCTTTTTGCAGATGACATGAAAATTTGCAACAGAGTGGACTCCCCCGAGGGAGTGGTTAACATGAGGAAAGATCTACAAAAGCTGGAAGAGTGGTCTAATGTGTGGCAGTTAAGATTTAATGCGAAAAAGTGCTGTGTCATGCACTTGGGAAGCAGAAATCTAAGGGAAATGTATGCAATAGGGGGCTAGAATTTGGTGTGCACGGACCAGGAGAAGGACCTTGGTGTGATTATTTCTGAGGATGTCAAGGTGGCAAAACAGTGCGACAAGGTGGTGGCAAAAGCCAGGAGGATGTTGTGTTGCATACAAAGAGGAATTACCAGCAGAAAGGAAGAGGTACTAATACCACTGTAAAAGTTACTGGTGAGGCCTCACTTGGAATACTGTGTTCAGTTTTGGAGACCATATCTTGCAAAGGATGTAAAAAGACTGGAAACTGTTCAGAGGAAGGCAACCAAAATGATTTGGAGCCTGCGTCAGAAGCCTTATGAGATGAGACTTGAAGACCTAAATATGTACACTCTGGAGGAGAGTAGGGATAGGGGAGATATGATTCAGACCTTTAAATACATAAAGAGAAATAATGAACAAACAAACCTCTTCCAAAGACAGGGAAGCTGTAAAACTAGAGGACATAACATGAAGCTGCAAGGGAGTAAACTGAAAGGCAATGTCAGGAAATACTTTTTTACTGAAAGGGTTGTGGATGCTTGAAATGCCCTCCCGAGGGAAGTGATGGGGGCAAATACAGTGACAGAAATCAAAATGGCATGGGACAGACACAGTGGATCCCTTTACAGCAACAGGATAAAATCAAAATAAACTTAACTATCTAATGGGCAGACTAGATGGGCCATACTGGTCTTTGTCTGCCATCATTTACTATGTTACTATGTAGTCTTAATGGGTTTCATTATAGCTTCATTGCATGTCCTCTAGTCTTTCTACTTTTTGATAGCGTAAACAACTGATCTATGTTAACCTGTTCCACTCCATTCATTAATTTATATACTTCTATCTTATCTCTCCTCAGCCTTCTCTTTTCCAAGTTTTAGAGTCCTAACCTTTTAAACCTTTCTTCATAGGGGTATGCTTCCATCCTCTTTACCATTTAGGTGGCTTTTCTCTGTACCTTTTCTAATTCCGCTACATCCTTTTTTAAGATACGGTGACCAGAATTGCACACAATATTCAAGGTGCAGTCGAACCATGGAACGATACAGAGGCATTATAATATCTTTGGTTTTATTCTCCATTCCTTTCCTTATGATTCCTAGCATTTTATTAGCTTTCTTGGCCCTTCTGCACACTGGGCAAAGGTTTTCAATGTATTATCCACAATGACGCCTAAATTTGTTTCCTGGGTGTTGGTTTCTAAAATGGTACCTTGCATTGTGTAACCAAAGTTTGGGTTGCTTTTTCCTTGGTGCATAACTTTGTACTTGTTCACATTAAATTTCATCTGCCATTTGGATGTCCAGTCTTCCAATTTATCAAGGTCCTCTTTTTTTTTCATAATCTTCTTGGATTTTATTTATTTTTATTTTTATTTAGCTGCATTTATATCCTGCTTTTCACCGGGTCAAAGCGGTTGGGGGATACATTTAACACGAGAGGATTTGAGACACATACACTAATACTTACAGGGAACATGGGCAATGGAGGGTTAAGTGGCTTGCCCAAGACCACAAGGAGCACCTGTGGGACTAGAAACCCCAGTCCTTCCGGCCCAAGGTTGCTGTCCTCTAGTGGGATTTGAACCACCGACCTTCCAGCCTGTGGTACCTTGCCCCAACCACTAGGCCACTCCTCCCCAAAAAAAGTTTGTCATTTGCAAATTTGATCACCTCACTTGTTGTTCCCATTTCCAGGTCATTTACGAATATGTTAAAAAGCAGCGGGCCCAGCACAGATCCCTGGGGTACTCCACTATTTACTTTTCTCCATTGAGAAAATTGGCCATTTAGCCCTTTTCTCTGACTTCTATCTTTTAACCAGTTTCTGATCCACAATACTACACTGCCTCCAATCCCATGACTTTTTAATTTCACCAAAAATCTCTCATGAGGGACCTTGTCAAAGGCTTTTTGAAAATCTAGATACACTATATCAACTGGCTCACCTTTGCCTATCTGTTTATTCACACCTTCAAAAATATGACAGATTAGTAAGAGAAGACTTTCCTTGACTAAATCCATGTTGGCTTTCTCCAATTAAACCATGACTATATACATGATCAGTAATTTTATTCTTTATAATGGTTTCTACCATTTTGCCCAATACTGATGTCAAACTCACAGTTTGTAATTTCCCAGCTTACCCCTGGAACCCTTTTTAAATATTGGTTTTACATTGGCTATTCGCCAATCTTCAGGTATTTATTTTATTTATTTAAAAGGATTTATATACCGCTTTGTCCTGAAATCAAAGCGGTTTACACTTCAAACAATCAAAGATCAGTGTCAGTAGGGGTAGGCATGCAGTGTTAACAAGGGGTGGAGGTGATGATTTCTTGGTGTGCTGTTTACAGGATGAGCTATGTACAAGTGGTTATATACAGGGAGGGTAGGGGTACATTGGGGTCTTTCGAACAATGACTTAATATTAACTTATACATTGGGGGTCATTGATATTAACTTATACATAGGACATCAATTTTAAACAATAACAATAGCTTTCAAACAATAACTTAATATTAACCTATACAAGGACATCAATTTTAAACAATAACAATAGCTTCTACAAAGAACTTTCAATTGTAAACATTAATTAACATCATATGTTAACAATTTAAGCATGCTTACTTTTGTTTCGGAGAATGATAAAGTCTCTGTATTTAAAGAATACTTTAGGAATAGAAATGTTTCTTTTTGTGGTTCCCCCATTCAACTGTTTCCAGATGTGTCCAGACCTACGCAGGCACGTAGGAAAGCCTTTTTAACCTTTAGACCTCGTGTCTTGGCTCTGGGTGCCTCGTTTTTTGTGAGATATCCTTGTAAATGTTTGATAACCTTTCAGGGGGTGAGATATGGCTTTTTTGACCCACTTCAGCTGGAGGAATTTTTGTCGATTAGGGAGGCCATAGATTCTGTGGTTGAGAGGGCGGATTGATTGAAGGATAATGGCTATGATATGGAGTTTAGTCTCCTTGTGATTTACTAGATCTATTATGTTATTAATTTGAAAACGTTTTTCTCCCATTTTGTGGACTATAATATTTGTTTTCTTTTTCCTTATAATGTGATCTCTTTGAGTTGTACTAATAGATTTTGCTTAATTATTTGTAATTGATTATTTTGGAAAATCAAATAAAAAAGTTGAACCTAAGCATGCTTGTGACTTCATGCTCTTTTTACTAGGAGTGTTCAATTGCAAATTGTGACATTGTATTTCAAACGTAGACAGTCTTGTAGCTTCACATATTAATATTGAGATTGGTGTGATTGTTGGTCTTCGTTATAATGTTCAATGAATAAGGTAGTCTTGAGTAATTTGTGGAAGTCCTTTAAATCTGTTGTGGATCGTAGCTTCTCTGGGAATGCATTCCAAATAGCAGGGACTGCTAGGGAGAAAGCTCGCATGGATGTGGATTTATTGGTATTCGTAAATAATCTGGGAGTTCGTATTGTGTTTTTAGTGCTGTTTCTGTCTGGTCTTTCTTTTGCTTTGGTTCCGATGAGCTCTTGAAGTATATCTGCTGACATGTTGTTTTTGATCTTGATTGTGAGCGCTGATTTATATTTTGCTCTTGAGGAGATTGGTAGCCAATGCAGATCTTGTAGTATGGGAGTTATATGGTCTTGTAGTGACGTCCCAGCAATTTATTTATTTATTTATTTATTTACATTCTCTTATATACCATGCTATTCTGCATCAGTGTGGTTTACATTGAACAAACTGAAATTACATTGAACAGGGCATTGAACTTGGAGATAACTATTTTACAGGGAATATGGGCTATGGAGGGTTAAGTGGCTTGCCCAAGACCACAAGGAGCACCTGTGGGACTAGAAACCCCAGTCCTTCTGGCCCAAGGTTGCTGTCCTCTAGTGGGATTTGAACCCCCGACCTTCCGGCCTGAAGTACCTTGCCCCAACCACTAGGCCACTCCTCCACTCCAATGGATGCGGGCAGCGGTGTTTTGGACTATTTGAAGGGGACGGGTGGATTGTTTGGGTAGGCCTTGGAAGAGGAGGTTGCAATAGTCCAGCGCAGGTGTGATAATTGCCTGGCATACTGTACGGAAGTGTTCCTTGCTGATTAGAGGTTTTAGTCTTCGGAGCATTGCTAGTTTGAAGAAGGCTGTTTTGGATGTTTTGTTAATGTGTGCCTGAAGAGTAAATTGTTTGTCTAGTATCATTCCGAGGTACCGAACTCCCTCTTTTACAGCGATTGGTGTATTTGAAATGTTGATGGTGGTAGGAGGATTGCATGTGGAGTCCCTTATGATTATGATTGCTTCAGTTTTTTTAATGTTGATTTTTAAATTGTTGTTATTCAGCCATGTCATTATTTTGTGAATGCATGTTGATATGTCTGTGTAGTCTGGGGCATCCAGGTGGATTGGGGTATATGCCATGATATCGTCGGCATATATGGCATATTGAATCTTGTATTTGTTAAATATTTTGCAAATAGACTGGATATATATGTTGAAGAGGAGTTCAGATAATGAAAAGCCTTGGGGAACTCCTTGTGTCGTGTAGAAGGGTGCTGAGATGAGGTTATCGGATGTTACTTTTTGTTGTCTGTCTTCAAGGTATGATTGAAACCATTTTATGGTGGTGTCTTGGAGGCCAATTTCCATTAGGCGCTTCAGAAGGATGTGATGAGAAACTTTATCGAATGTGGATGATATGTCGATAAAGATAAGTAGGAAGCCTTTCTTTTTCTTGTCTATTCCTTTGAGTATGTTGTCAAATAGATGAATGAGAAGTGTTTCTATGTCGTGGTTTGGACAGAATCCATGCTGGTGAGGGTCCAGTGGGGTGTGTTGATCAATATGATCTTGAAGCTGTCTCTGTACGGTTTTTTCGATTATTTTTGCTAGGAATGGAAGGCTTGATACTGGGCAGTAGTTTGCTGGGTCAGCGTTAGGGTCAGTGTTGCTATTTGATGTGGTTTTACGAATAGGGTATTTAGTAGATTGTATGAGTGCTTTGGGCATGTAGCCCTGGTTAAAAGAGGTGCTTACTATTTTTTGAATATACGTGCTTAGATCTTCTTTAGTGGATTTAATCCACGTCACCGGGCAGGTGTCCAGTGGAGAAGTGGTGGTATTTAAAGCTGTGACGGTTTGAGTTATTTGTTTCGGTGTTGGAATGCTGAAATTCTTCCATTGCTTGGTGATGTTACAGTCCATATCTGTAGTTAGTGTGTCCATAGGAGGGATGCTTGTAGGTGGTGTGCTGTGATTGTGGTTATTCTTAGCTATTAGAAAATCAGCAAAGGTTTGAGGATGGATCTTGTTTTCATCCTTCATGGTTGGGTCATTTGTAAGGTTGCGCACAATGTTGAAGAGCTCTTTAGGCTTGTTGCAGGCTTTTAGAACAAGGTTTCTATGGTATTCTTGTTTATGTTTGTTAATTATATTATTATATTCTTTTTGCTTCTCCTGATACTGTCTCAATGTAGTTTCTGATTTGTTACGTCTCCAGCGGTGTTTGAGTTGTCGTAGTTTCCTTTTGGACTCTTATGATGATTGAGTACCAAGATGTCGATCTGGGTCTGTTCTTGTAGTGTGAGCTCTTTTGAGGTGGGAGTTGAGATGCTGCCAGGATAGTGTTATTCCATGTATTGATAGTTTCATCTAGGTCGGTGAAGTCTTGGGGAAGGGATTTACAGGTGTCTTTGAGGAATTGTTCTTTGTTAAAGGCTTTGAAGTGTCTGGTTTGATGTTCAGTTCTTCTAGATGAATGGTGGGTATAATGTTGGAGCTCGAATCGTATGGCGTGGTGGTCTGACCATGGTATTATTGTGTTTTTAGGTCATTTTATGAGGCCTTGGTTCAGGGTGTTCTTTGGTACAAAAATGTGATCTGGTGTAGATCCAGAGCGATGTGAGGGATCAGAGAGGATCTGCTTTAGGTGAATGGATTCCATTGCTTTGTGAAAAGCTGTTTCAAGTGTTGTAGATGCAGATGTGAGATTCAGGTCTCCTAGGATGATGAGGGGCTTGTGTGGGTGGTTCGCTGCATATATCATGTCTAGGATGTTGGATGTGCCATCATTTGAGGTCTTGGGGGTGTCGGTAGATAAGGCAGATGGAAAGGTACTTGTTTTCTGTGTTGATGAAATCACAGTATTGAGAGGTTTTTGTGATAAACGTTTTGAGTCTTATGTCTGATCTGGTGAGAATTAGCAGACCTCCTCCTCGTTTGTGGGCTCTGGGACAGTTGTATGCTGTGAATGTTGGCGGTGTTATTTGATTCAGTATCACCTGGTCTGAGCTTTTGAGCTGTGATTCTGTAATGCATAGGATTGTTTTCTTGAATGTGATCAATAATAGTGTTTGTTTTATTGCATATTGATCTCGCGTTGATCAGTCCTATGGTTATGCAGGTGGTATATGATGGGTGTGTTTGATGTGTGGGAATATTTGAGTGTGTTTCTGTTTGTAGATATTTGGAGGGCTTCTTGCCTGGATGTTTGTAGGGGCAGATATGTAGATGGGTTGGTAGACGGTAGGGAGATATGATACATATACTGGGGAGGATTGAATGGCTGTAAAGTAGGTAATGTAGTAGTAAGCATTTGTGGGGTGAGCGCATATAATAAGAATTAGTAAGCTAGCATATATCTGTTTGAGGAATGTCTGTTTGTACTTTTGATGTTTGCCTTGAGGTTTGTATGTCTTGTATGTTGGAGGAGGATGATGGAGTTTATGTTCCATCTTGGTATGCAAGGTGGATTCAAGTAGTGGCATTTATCTGTGTTGTAATATAATTGACTTACAGTTATCCGTGGTTTGGACATTCAGTGCCTGTTCTCTGCAGTAGGAGGTGGATTGTTTGTGGTCCTCGTAGCAGATCCTCACCTAAGGGCCTCGCCAAAGGGCCCTTTGGCATGGCCCTTAGGTGTGGGCACGCCAAGGGGCGCCGGGTTTTTAAAGCTGACGTTGGGCCTGATTGGCCTTGGGGGGCTGATCAGGGAGGAGCGATCCTCCCACTCGACTTAATGACGCTCGATCAGGCCCCCGATGGAGTCCGGCGTTGGTTTTCGCTTCGCGCCAAGGGGTGCCAGGTTTTTAAAGCTGCCGTTGGGCCTGATTAGCCTTGGGGGCTGATCAGGGAGGAGCGATCCTCCCGCTCGACTACCCAACGCTCGATCAGACCCCCGATGGAGTCCAGCGTTGGTTTTAATGATAGTTCACATATTACTAATAGTAGGTCTGCATTCTCATAGTTCAGTTCTTTCAGTACCCTTGGATGCATACCATCCGGTCCAGGTGATTTGGTAGCATGTTTTAAGACAGCATGCTCTTCCTGAGAGAACGTTTTTATCTTCAAATCTTCTAAGGCTTTCACATCACACAACACTAAATCCTTAAACACTTGTACTGCTGGATGAAGGGGTATCATGAGAACCAAATTTGAATGTATAGCAGGGGAATCTGATTCTGTGGCTGTGGTGGGGTCTCAAACCATACTATGTTAACTGAAAAATCAATATGCCTTGAAAAAAATGCCCTTAATTGAAGCTTACATAAAAATGTCTGAAAATTAATACAAAGAACAAAAGGGGTACAAAATACAAACCTCATTCATTGACTGCTATCTGAAAATCAGATAACGCAACTGAAGAAATGTTAACTACTAACTCTGCTAGAGAGGCTGTGGTCTTGTCCATGGTCGACGTGGTGGTGAATGTTCTCCCAATCTCCAACACCCCCAACCTCTGCATGGATGCAGTTTGTCTTTTTCTAAAAAATCACCATTGCTAGAGCGTTTCTCCAACATATCTGAATTATCCAAGGCAAAATCATACATTACTTGCTTCTTAGGCTTAGTTTCTGGATTTTGCCAATTTATTTATTTTATTTATTTAACAGTATTTCTAAACCGCCTTATCTTAATAATCAAGGTGGTATCACAGCAAACAATCGGGTAAGGTGAGTGTGTTATACATGCAGTGAGGGTGAAATTTAGTTGGGTGAGTGTTGTATTGTGTGCTAGATTGGTATGAGCTATGTACAACGTGGGCTATATACAGTGGTTCTAAATACATTTTCTATACATACATTGTTTAGGCGGGGTTATGTGCTGTTATGTGCCAATGGTATACATACCCTACTGTATAGTATAATCAGAATTATCCCTGATCAATTTATCCATCTTAATCTTCCTAATGCCCATCCTGAACTTCTCCATCTGATTCTGCCTTTTGGACAATTGAGCAGTATAGGTCTTGTCATCAACTGCTGCTTTAAGAACAGCTTTGGATTTCTCTGCATCCTCAAGCATAGTGGCCACAAACTCTTTAGCGGTGTCCACGATTATCACCATTAGATCATGGGCACATTTGTTGAGAATCTTATGCCAATTGTTCATAAATCCAGTATTATCCTCAAATAGTCTTGGTTCTTTAATAACCCGCCATCCCCTAGGGATCTGCTGCTGTCTAATATATTTGATCAATGATGCCCGCTGAAATTCCGATTGAATTAAGCGCTTCCACACATGTTGTAGAGTCCCCCACTGAGTTAGCTGTGTCAAAAAGACTCATTTCCACCAGAGGTTGTACATATTGTGGCACTCCCTACTGTCTAGGCGGTTGCCTATAGGTAAGGACGTGCCTTATAATGTCCCCTTTTTAATGGGCTCCAGAGCTGAAGCTTCTGGGTATTGTAGTTGTGTGAAATGACAAAGAGAGTCTGAGGGTTTTGAAGGCAAAAACACAGGAAATTTATTTTTGTCTTTCCCTTTGCAAAGAACCTCCTTAGAAGCTCAACACATGTCAACCAAAGTAGGATGCACTCTCCAACAAAAGAAGTTTCAGTCAAACAGGATTCTTACAGTGATAAATGTTACAATTGCTTCATGTAGCTTGTTATACCAGAAGGTGTTTCTTCTGAAGTCCCTCAGTCAGAAATACAGCTTAGCAGATTTCAGCTAACTTCCAGCAAAGGTATCAGCCTTTCCAAAACTGAGTCAAACTTTAAATAAAGCTTTTCTTTTGCTTCTAGCTGTTTTACATTCAGATAGCTGTTTCCCTTAATCATTCAAATCAATCTTGAATCATTTCCTCTCAGCTTTAAACAGCGGCAATTTTCCTTTTTAACATTTCCAGCGTTCAAAACATAAGACCTTCAGTTAAAGGGCTTCTGGCTTTTTTTTCCTCAGGTTAAAAAAATCCTACAGCCTCTTCATTCTGTCTTCATACAAAAAGAACAATCCAGCAAGGAATCTAAGGAGTCTTGTTCAACATCACAAGGCTCTGTCTGCATGTCTTCATAATCAGACTCTGCTGTCTCCTGGCTTAACTCAGGCTGAGGGGACGTAGGCTTAATCTCCCCTAAACGTTTTAAGAACTTTTCCCAAAGGGACTTCTCTCTGTGCTCAGAGATTTTAGAATGGCTGTAGAGACCCTTATCTCTCAACAAGCTGAACAAGGCTTCTAAGTGGCTCACCTTGTTCTGCGTGACCCTTCTCTTCCCAGATCTTTCCAGAGGTAAAACTTCTCCCACAGACTCTTGCAGGGCTACTCCCGTACCTGGACTATAGTCAGCAACTCTCTCAGGACAGAGCCTCCGGTCTCCAGACCGTGGTGCAATTCCTTTACAGCATGGGCTTCTCCCTGGACTGTAGTCCCCAGTATGCTGGCTGCCTTGGGAATCCCTTCTGCGGCTGTCTCTGGAAAGCCTCTCTCTTTCAATTTGCCTGAAGGATCCTTTCCCTTCAGTTTGCCTCGGGAGCTCTCCTCCCTCCTTTCTCTTGGTAGGCCCCTCCCTTTCTATTCCCTGGATCTTAAATGTATGTAGCTGCTCTTCCCCTTCCAACTCCTCCCCCAGGTGCTTCCTATTACCTCCCTGGGTTGCCTTGGAGCTTGGGCGTGGTCTGGACTCAGCAGCTCTGTGTGTGTGTTTTTTTTTCTTTGGCTGCAGTTTGAAACTCCCTGCTCTCTTAACTATCCCTCTGCTTGCAGGTAAACGTTTGTTTTTCCAGCTATTTCCATGGGCTCTGATGCCCCTTCATCACCACACATCCCCCCCCCCTTAAGACATTATGGGCTGGCGTACCAACCCCCGCACAGCCCATAATTCTTGACAGGGCATCTGCATTGGTGTGTAATTTCCATGCCCGGTGTTCTATATGGAAATCAAAAGCCTGTAAGGCCATTTACCAGCATGTTAGGTGCGAGTTGTGGTCCTTCATTTTGTTTAACCAATTTAATGGTGCATGGTCGGTGACTAATAGGAACCTACGACCCGTCAAGTAAAATCGTAGTGCCTCTACTGCCCACTTTATGGCCAGACACTCTCTCTCTACTGTAGAGTATTTTCGCTCGGGTGGCGCCAATTTCCGGCTTAGAAACATGATGGGGTGTTCCACACCCTCGTGCTTTTGTGATAATACAGCGCCTAAGCCGGTTTCCGACGCATCGGTCTGTACAATAAATGGTCGGTTAAAATCCATGCCGCGCAATACCGGCACACAGCAGAGTTTATCCTTTAATAGCTTAAAGGCTTACTCCGCTACCACCGACCACTTTAATTGGTTCGGTGCATTTTTTTTCAGCATTTCTGTTAGCGTGGCACTTTCCGTCACAAAATGTGGAATAAAGCGACAGTAGTAGCCTATTAATCCAAGGAAACTACGTAACTGTTTCTTAGTCAAAGGTTTTGGAAATGTTTTTACACTCTCCACTTTATCTATTAAAGGCTTAACTGTACCATGTCCCACCCAATGCCCTAGATACTTTACTTCCTTTCCCCCAAACATACACTTTGCAGGATTCAATGTGATGCCTGCGTCTCGCATGGCTCTTAAAAGTGCTTCGATGCGGACCAAGTGTTGGTCCCAGCTAGAGCTGTAGATCACGATATCATCCATGTATGTGGTTGTGTACTGTTGGTGAGGGCGTAAGACCAGGTCGACCAACCTTTGGCAGGTCGCGGCTGCTCCATGCAGGCCAAAAGGCATTCTATGAAACTGAAACAGACCTATGGGTGTGCTAAAGGCAGTCTTAGGGCGGGATTCCATGGTGAGGGGAATCTGCCAATACCCTTTGGTCATATCAAGGGTGGTAAGTTGCCTGGCCTAAATGATCTAGAAGTTCCTCTATTCTTGGCATCGGGTACGTGTCAAACCGGGAGATGGCTTTGACCCTTCGAAAATCAATGCAAAACTGCATTGTTCCATCCGGTTTCGGGACAAGCACTATTGGCTTATTCCAAGGACTTCTAGACTCCTCGATTATCCCCATCTTAAACATTTCCTGCACTTGACTCACCACCTCCCGCTGTTTTGCCTCGGGTAACCTATAAGGTCTCTGCCTTACTATTTCCCCCTGTGGAGTCACTACTTCATGGGCAACAAGCCTAGTCTCGCCTGGTACGGGTGTTAAGATGTCAGGAAACCTCCGTAACAGCTTTAACAGCTCCTGACGTTGTGACCATGAAAGCTCCTCTCCTATCCTTGGCACCGGATCTGCCTTACAGTCTGCCAGTTGCGGGCCCAGATCCTCATCCTCCTTCTCCTCACAACTTGCGGTCAAACCTTTTATCTCAGACTGGCCTGTAGAACCATATCCTCCAGAGCCTCGTACGGTAGTGGTCAATTCAGTTACTTCTTCCAGGGGTGGAAACCCTACCCTTTCACATATAAGTTGGGCTATTCGGTCTCCTATACTCACCCTGAAATCTTCCGTCCCGAAGTTAAACAATAGCACCTTAACTGCCCCTCGATAATCAGGATCTATGACCCCCGCACCCACATCTATGAAATTTTTCACCACAAGGCCTGAGCGTGGAGCAATACGCCCGTAACAGCCTGGCGGCATCTCCAACTGAAGTCCCGTCTCAACTAAGGCTCTTCCTTGTCGAGGGATAACAATGTCTACTGTACTACATAAATCGAAGCCTGTGGCCTGTTCGGAAGCGCGCTTAGGGACCTTGGCATTAGGGGTAGTACGGCAAAATCTGAGGACAAATTTTGGCTTATTATCGGCCTCCTCCTTTCGGAGTACTTTCCTGTATCCCTGTTTCTGCATACTCCCAAACAAAGGACCAGGCATTGGCCTTGCCTTAGCTTCTGCTTTATGTGAAGATGTTACCTGCCTCTCCTTATCCCTTACTAGCCTGGCTGGAGATTCATTTCCTATCTCTAAGCTTTCCGGGTGTGCTTGGGTGGAGGTCAAGCCTGTCTTGTGTTATATCTCCTCGGCTATCCCTCACCTAAACTGGGGCCAATCTCTCCCCAGGACTAGGGCGTGTGGGAGCCTAGGCACAACAGCTACTGGTATTTTTCTTTTTAAACCTAGACCCTTAACCCTCACCTTGTGTATTGGATAGGATGAAGCTGCCCCATGGATACACCTTATCTTTATGCTGCCTTCAGATGGCTCTAGGACCTGACTATCCTGGGATTCAATCCTTTTCCAGAGCTTCTGCGAGATCATGGACTGATCCGCTCCATAATCCAGCAAGGCTTCTGTAGGGATACCCTCTACCTCTACAGCCAACAGAAATCCCTCCCCACTCTCCTGGGAATGGGTGGTTACTAGGGCTGTCCTGGCTTTGCAATCCCTTTTTAGGTGTCCTTCCTCCCCACAGGAAAAACATTTTCTCCGGGCATAATAGGCTCTATCCATGGGCATATCCTTTGATTTTTCCCCCATCCCCGACCTCGCCTTCCTTTCTGATGCTACTACACCTGCCCGTTTCAAAACACCATCCTTCACTTGGCTTACCAACTCCGCTTCTAAAAAGCGCTTAGCCAGTGAGGTAGCCTCATTGGTGTTTTGGCAATTTTGTAGGACCAGAAAGGTTTGCAGGTCTTTGGGAACTGCCTCCATGAATTGTTCCAACACAACACAATCCAATACAGAATCTAGGGTTCTAGTCTCAGGTGTTAGCCACTTCCATGCCAAACCTTTAATATGCTGACAGAGAGCTCGCGGTGTTTCACCCGGCTTTAACTTACAACTCCTTAAGAGGCGGCGATAAACCATAGGAGATAGACCCAAGCGGTCTCTTATGGCTCGCTTAAGCTCCTTGTAATTGGAGGCCAAGGCCGCGGGCATGGCCCTATATGCTGCCAGCGCTTCCCCCGTGAGAGAAGTGGCAAGACGGACTGCCCACTGGTCTTTTGGCCATCCAGTTAAGAGAGCTACCCTCTCGAAAGCTTCTAAGAAGTCGTCTATATCATTGTCCTTAGTTAACTGTCCGAAAGACAATGTCACAGTATAAGGTAACCCGAGCCCTTGGAAAGCTCCTAGGGAACCTGATACTGTCCGTGCTGATTCCGTTGCCTTTTCTTGCGCTCCTAGCCATCTCCCCATCATCTCCAGGAGCAGCTTCTGCTGAGCTTGTATCATGGCCGCTATATATTCCTGGGTTCTCGCCGATATCTCTTGTTGTTTCTGGAACTGTTAAGCCATCCAGCCCAGAAGCTCGGCACGCTCCATCTCCGGTCTGTGCTGTAACAACAAGAAAAGAGAAAAGAAAACCACCAAGTGCGGCACCACAATGCTTCACTCGAACTCCTACTGAGTACTGCCGTACCCCTCCCTGCACCAGTATCCGTTTATAACCCTTCCTATGCATGGGTTACCTGATGCCAGTGTAGCTTCACGTTTGTCAGCCAGCAGGTCACCGCTGGGTAATCAACTCCCGTTCTGACCAGCCGCTGCCACTCCGGTCTTTCAATGCTCAACAGACCTCTGTATTATCTCTGGCTTCCTGCAGACGTTTCTTTTCCTTCCAGGTTGCAGAGATCTTGTGCATGCGTGTGCAAAGGTAGACAATCCTAAAAACTACGCCACCTGTGGTACTCCCTACTGTCTAGGCGGTTGCCTATAGGTAAGGGCGTGCCTTATAATGTCCCCTTTTTAATGGGCTCCAGAGCTGAAGCTTCTGGGTATTGTAGTTGTGTGAAATGACAAAGAGAGTCTGAGGGTTTTGAAGGCAAAAACACAGGAAATGTATTTTTGTCTTTCCCTTTGCAAAGAACCTCCTTAGAAGCTCAACACATGTCAACCAAAATAGGATGTACTCTCCAACAAAAGAAGTTTCAGTCAAACAGGACCATGCTGCAATTCCTTTACAGCATGGGCTTCTCCCTGGACTGTAGTCCCCAGTATGCTGGCTGCCTTGGGAATCCTTTCTGCAGCTGTCTCTGGAAAGCAGGAGTGGCCTAGTGGTTGGGGCAAGGTAGTTCAGGCCGGAAGGTCAGGGGTTCAAATCCCACTAGAGGACAGCAACCTTGGGCCAGAAGGACTGGGGTTTCTAGTCCCACAGGTGCTCCTTGTGGTCTTGGGCAAGCCACTTAACCCTCCATAGCCCATGTTCCCTGTAAAATAGCTATCTCCAAGTTAAATCCCCTGTTCAATGTAATTTCAGTTTGTTCAATGTAAACCGCACTGATGCAGAATAGCGTGGTATATAAGAGAATGTAATAAATAATAAATAAATAAATAAATTCCCCTGAAGGATCCTTTCCCTTCAGTTTGCCTCGGGAGCTCTCCTCCCTCCTTTCTCTTGGTAGGCCCCTCCCTTTCTGTTCCCTGGAACTTAAATGTATGTAGCTGCTCTTCCCCTTCCAACTCCTCCCCCAGGTGCTTCCTATTACCTCCCTGGGTTGCCTTGGAGCTTGGGCGTGGTCTGGACTCGGCAGCTCTGTGTGTGTGTTTTTTTTCTTTTGCTGCTGAACTATCCCTCTGCTTGCAGGTAAAAATTTGTTTTCCAGCTATTTCCATGGGCTCTGATGCCCCTTCATCACCACAGTATTCATCTGAATATGACAAAGTGTCTTTCCACACAGACTGAGCTAATCCATTGGATGAAATCCTCATATAAAAATAGCTTCCCAGAAACTTGTGAAAGGCCAGTCAAATAAAAAAAAAGTCTCCACTCAATAACACACTGTATTTTGCAAGTGCAATGTCCAAGAAGAGAAATGCTGGAGGAAAAAAAAGCTCAGGATAAGGAACAAGCCAACGCAATAATTCCAAAGCCTGAAACACAAGCTCTTAATCTGCTAGAGCCGTCACCGTCTTACTGCAGTTTAAAGTCATCTACACATCATAGATGTAGTTATGGCAATGTCAAAAAGATGTGGCTATAATAGCAACATCAATACTTAGCTTCAGTCACAGGCAGAACAATAGGTCATACTCCAAGGCCAGGCTTTTCACCGAGGCTGCTTCAGGAAGTAGGACCACCCCCACTGAACTAAGCCACTGTCACCTACAAACAATTCCAACCAGCTAGGTCACTAACAAAACACTCGCAAAACTACAAACTCACTCATCAAAATTGTAATACATCCCCCCTTTGCAGAATGAAACATACATACACCATTAAGCCCAAAACAGAGACACAACTGCCCAAAGAACATGCCAAATCACCCAAACATATAAAAAATACAAAAAAACACCAAGACTCCACTCTTTGAATCCTCTGAACAAAAAGAGCGCCATCACTGTCCCACCAGGAAACTCTTTGCATCAGAACAGCTCTAACAAATCAGGTTTATCAGCACCAGAACTATGAAAAAAAGCATATTTATTTTTTGCGGTTCTGGTGCTAATGAACCTGAACGGTTGCAGCTGTTCTGATGCAATGAGTTTCCCGATGGGACGGTGATGGTGCTCTTTTTGTTCGGAGGATTTAAAGAGCACAGCTGTGGCATTTTTTTGTAATTTTTGTATATTTGGTTGATTTAGCATGTTCTTAGGGCAGTTATGTTTCTGTTTTGGGCTTAATGCTGTAAGTATATTTCATTCTGCAATCGGGGGGATGTGGATCAATTTTGATGAGTGAGTCTGTATTTTGCGATGGCTTTGTTAGTGACCTAGCTGGTTGACATTTTTTGCAAGAGACAGTGGCTTAGTTCAGTGGGGGTGGTCCTCCCTGAAGCAGCCTAGGTAAAACGCCTGTCATTGCAATGTGAACTGTTGTTGTGCCTGTGACTGAAGCTAAGTATTGATGTTGCTATTATAGCCACATGTCTTATTGATGCTGCCCTAAATAAAGCCAAAGCCAAGGGTTATGCTGAAGTCTTTTTTCCTCCAGTATTTCTCTTCTTGGACATTGCACTTGCAAAAGACAGTCTGTTATTGAGTGGATCCTGTTTTTTTATTTAACTGGCCTTTCACAGGTTCCTGGTAAGCTACTTTTTTATATGAGGAAATCAAGGATTTGCAGCATGATTTTTGCAAGTGCCTCGTGCTGGCTGCTTGTGACTCCTCCTTGACCTTTTCCCCTTCCCCCACGCTCACTCTAATGTTTCTGGAAGAATCTGCATGGTTGATAAATATGAAGTCTATGAATAGTGATTCATGGCAAAACTCAGAGCATCCATACTCGCTTAGATGGTGTAACACATAGAAAATCACAATTTTTGACAACTTTGCCATTTTTACGAAAGCTAATTCATATGCCTAATAGATAGTGAACAAGGCATTGTCCCATTTTGTGTCTTTTGAAAAATATTTATTAGAACATATCTGGTTCAATGCATTCAACTATTAATAAATGTCCAAGATGAATTTTTACTTTGATGCATACTCTATTAGCATGTCTTTTTAACTTTTTACGGTCTAAATTATTTTAAATAGTTTGCCATATGTTCACTTATTTGCCAGGTCTGTCTTTTGCTTTGTGACTTGTCATATATTAAACAATTTAAGAACTAATGAAATATGATATGTAACCGATATAGAACATTATTAGATATTGTCATTGATCTGCCTGTCTATATTTTTACTAGGTGTCCCTAGTGACCAAAGCAGTGGCACATCATCTCCTCTGTGTGACAGTGGTTTGCATCTCAATTATCATCCAAACAATACGGTAAGAATTAATATTTTTATAATTTTATAGTCCTTAAAACTAACATTAATATGTATAGTTTCAGAATAGATTATGAGGCCTGATTACTAAAAATAGAAATACTCTTTAATCTATCTCTTTGGCACGTGTTATTGCAGAATATTTAATGTTCTATTCACTAAAAGATGGAAAGCTTTAGGTGACTAGGGCATTGAGTGTGCGTATTACTAGTAGCAGTTACATATCTCTGTTACAGCTACTGATAACACATCTCTATTATAGGCTATTATAACTCTGATCCACTTCTCTCTCCCCCTCTCCCCAAGCTTTGATCCCTCATCTATCAAGCCTCCTAGACTGAAGTTCATCCTTTAAGGTTCTTGCATTTGATTCACAACCCTTCCTATCATAACACAGTAAGGCAGTTTACATAGCAAAAAAAAGATAAAAATATAGGCTATCCATTTAGTCACATTGAGGAACAACTGTGGTCCTGAGTCTTCTTCTCTCTCATCTTGATCAAGGGAGCTTTGTAGCTCTGATCTACTCTTCTTCCTCCAGCCATCAAGTCACCTACCCATTGTTAAATCGTAATAATTAGTTGGAAACAGGAGGAAAGCTCCTATTTCTGCTCTACTGGCACTAAGTTGTACAGTGGACCCATTGATCTCACGCTCTCCTTTACTATAAGGCCCATCAATTTTACAGTTTTAATACCTTTCACTGAACCAAGGTGATCTTAGAAATACATTATGTAGTTTCAAGAGTTTTTTGCCTTTTTGTGACTAGCAACATCATTTTTGGCTGTTTCTTTTGCTGGTTCAATAAAAGGCATCACAATACGACGTGTCTAATTTTTCTGCTCCTAGTACTGTGCACTAGAGAATTCTTTATCTTCTTTTTTTCTTAAATGTTATTCTGAATCACCATGATTGTAAAAGGCTAGTGGCATGTGACTGTCTTTTTTTGAGTTCTATCATGTGCTATCATGGTATTTTTCATGCATTTACAGTACTATTTAATATTGATAATATTAATACGATATTTGCTTTTATGCTTCCTGAATCAAATCCTTAAAAGGGTACCATATTTTCCTTTAGAACCCATTTGTCACTCTTTATTAATCATAAAAGGAGAGAAGAGAGCTCTGCCAGTCAAACATGAACGTCTTATTTTTGAAAATATATATGATGATACTTCTGACAGCACAGTTTTAGTCAAAATGCATTCAGATCCTTGATACTACTACTACTGATCATTTGTATAGCGCTACAAGACATACATAGCACTGCACAGGCACATATAAAAGACAGTCCCTGCTCATCAGAGCTTACAATCTAGTTAAGACAACACCACAACAGCTGATGACAAGAATACATCTAGGGGTATGGCAAAGAAACACATGAGACCAAGTGGATAAGGATCCAAAAGGAGCCTTGAAAAGGTGAACTTTTGCCTCGTCTTGAAAAGGGCCAGAGTTGAAAGCCTGACATACAGGCTCAGGTAGTTTGTTCCAGGCATGAGCACCAAGGTGAAAGGAACAAAGTCTGGAGTTGGCAGTGGACGAGAAGGGCACAGACAGAAGCAATTCTCCAGAAGAGGGGAGTTCCCAAGGAGGGGTGTAAGGAGAGATAAGAGAGGAAAGGAGCAGAGTGAATGCACTTATAAGTCAGTAGGAGAAGTTTGAACTGGATACAGAAATGGATAGGGAGCCAATGAAGCAACTTGAGAAGAGGGGTTATATGAGCATATCGAAGACGACGGAAGATTAGCCAAATAGTTGATACAGACAATCTCGGCTCTATTAGAGACAAGCAAGATTTGTAGTCCATCATGTATTCCTCTCACCACACAGCAGTAGCTAATTTAGATATTGTGAAGTACTGAGATGTGCTAAAGCAACATAACATGAGAGTCCTGCTTTCCCATCCCTGCCAAGCCTCCCCGTATGAACAAGGAGTTTGTACAGGACAGCTAGATGGGGGTAGGAAAGGGGCGGTGCAGAAGGGAAGTTAGGACAGACAGGTGGCGGTCTGCGGCCTTGGATAAGAACATAAGAACATAAGATATGCCATACTGGGTCAGACCAAGGTCCATCAAGCCCAGTATTATGTTTCCAACAGTGGCCAATCTAGGTCATATGTACCTAGCAGTTTCCCCAAGGGACACAGGTTCCACAATGCTTGTATTGGTTCAAGCATTGATATCCTGGGTCCCTTCTTAATAATGGTTTATGGACCTTTCCTCCAGGAACTTGTCCAAACCTTTTTTAAACCCAGCTACACTAACAGCCTTTACTACATCCTCCGGTAACAAATTCCAGAGTTTGATTACACGTTGAGTGAAAAAATATTTTCTTTTATTAGTCTTAAATAGTTTACCCTGTAGCTTAATTGCATGTCCCCTAGTCTTTCTATAGTCTGATAATGTAAACAATTGATCTACGTTTACCCGTTCCACTCCGTTCATTAATTTATAGACTTCTATCATATCTCCCCTCAGCTGTCTCTTTTCCAGGTTAAAGAGCCCTAACCTTTTTAGCCTTTCTTCATAGGAGCATCCTTCCATCCCCTTTACCATTTTGGTGGCTCTTCTCTGAACCTTTTCTAAAATCGCTATATCCTTTTTAAGATACGGCGACCAGAATTGTACACAATATTCAAGGTGCGGTCTCACCATGGAACGATATAGAGGCATTATAATATCTTTTGTTTTATTTTCCATTCCTTTCCTTATCATACCTAGCATTCTATTTGCTCTCTTGGCTGCTGCTGCACACTGGGCCGAGGGTTTTAACATGGTATCCACAATGACGCCTAAATATTTTTCCTGGGTGGTGGTTCCTAATGTGGAACCTTGCATCGTGTAACCATAGTTTGGGTTGTTCTTCCCTAGGTGCATAACCTTGCACTTGTCCACATTAAATTTCATCTGCCATTTTGATGCCCAGTCTTCCAATTTATCAAGATCCTCTTGCAACTTTCCACAATCCTCTTGGGTTTTAACAGCTTTAAATAGTTTTGTGTCATCTGCAAATTTGATAACCTCACTCGTTATTCCACTTTCCAGGTCATTTATGAATATGTCAAAAAGCAGCGGACCCAGCACAGATCCCTGGGATACACCACTATTCACCTTTCTCCATTGGAAAAATTGGCCATTTAGCCCTACCCTCTGCTTTCTATCTTTTAACCAGTTCCTGATCCACAATAGTACACTGCCTCCTATCCCATGACTCTTTAGTTTTGCCAAATGTCTCTCATGAGGGACCTTGTCAAAGGCTTTCTGAAAGTCCAGATACACAATATCAACCGAATCACCTTTGTCCACCTGATTATTCACTCCTTCAAAAAAACATAACAGATTAGTAAGACAAGATCTTCCTTGTCTAAAGCCATGTTGGCTGTCTCCCATTAGGTCATGACTATCTACATGCTGAGTAATTTTATTCTTTATGATGGTTTCTACCATTTTTCCCGGTACTGATGTCAGGCTCACCGGTCTGTAGTTTCCTGGATCACCCCTGGAACCCTTTTTAAAAATTGGTGTTACATTGGCGATCCTCCAATCTTCAGGTATTAGAGATGATTTTAATGATAGTTCACGGATTACTAATAGCAGGTCTGCAATCTCGTATTTCAGTTCTTTCAACACCCTTGGATGTACACCATCTGGCCCAGGTGATTTGCTACTCTTCAACTTATCTAATAGTTGTAATACATCTTCCCAATGTATCGATATTTCCTTCAATTCTTCCGCACCTTTAAATACCACTTCAGTCATGGGTAACATCCCTACATCTTCCTCAGTAAAGACTGAAGCAAAGAATTCATTCAGTCTCTCCGCTATCGCCTTGTCGCCTCTTAGTGCTCCTTTAACCCCTTTATCATCTAATGGACCAACTGACTCTCTCACAGGTTTTTTGCTACGAATGTACTTGAAAAGATCTTTACTTCACGTTTTTGCTTCCGCAGCAAGCTTCTTCTCAAATTCTCCCTTTGCCTGCCTTATCAATGCCTTGCATTTGACTTGCCAGTGCTTGTGCTGTTTCCAGGTTTCGTTGTTTGGCTCTTTTTTCCATTTCCTGAAAGATGCTTTTTAGGCAACAACAGCCTCTCTGACCTCACCTTTAAACCATGATGGCAGATGTACAGTGCCGATTCTGATGTCGGCTCTGTATGTCCGTGTCTGGCAGACTGACCGAGAAACTTATTCCACCTCTGAGGTGGAATAAGTTCCCCTAGGTGCAGGGACAGCAGGCCTGGGGAGCAGCAAAGGTAGGAGGGGGTGCAGGAGATTCCTTGCAGCCTGACCCTGTCCTTGGGAGGCCAGATTGGGAGTCAGGCTGCGGGGAATGAAAATAGTCATTGGCAGCTGGAGATCACAGCTCCTGAATGGAGCCATGGTGTCATGGCAACTAGACACCATGGTGCTGTGGCTCCATTCAGGAGCAAAACTGAGTTAGCTGGGCAGGAGCTTGTACATGCATGCCAACTGGAATCGGGTTCGGGCCTGCACATACATGCTTAGACATGATTCTGATCCTGCGGGGGGTTAGATGTTCCTCCAGGATCAGAATCATGTCTACCACTGTGCGTCTGGTTCTGACCAGATGCACAGTAGCCCTGGATGTATTGGAATAGACCTTCACATGTATGCAGTATAGGCATAGTCTGGAGGGCTATTTCTCCCTAGTCTGGGCCTCTCTGACTTCCCCAACCCCGAATAATCATTAATTGGACAACCAGGATCTGGATTAGGTTTGGTAAATGCCTCTGGTAATATACATAACCATGGTTTCACAGAATTTCTTGCACAAGAACAAGGCAGATGAAAAGACGTTGGAATAAGTTTATAGAAGATCAGGATTTGATTGATTCACAAGGTGAAAAATCCAGAAAGAGTTTTGCAAGGGCTCCAAACAAGACAAACTTTGGGTCAATCAAGAAACAGGAACTAAGATCACTAGTAATACAAGACACAGTTAAGAGCAGGCTGGTGAGAACAACCCCTATGAGGATGTAGTAGCTCTTCCAGTAAGATGTTTGACTTTTAACCCAGATATCACTGGGTTGAGGTCAGCCTCTTATTGAAAAAAAAAAACAGGGTTGGTTTTTTTGTTTGTTTTTTATTTGCCTGAAGCTTCTATTAACCTTTTAGCTATGTTTTTCATTTAGGCTTTAGCCACAGCATTAATGAGTTGCTGTGATATAAAAACATTAAAAAAAACAGATCATTACTGTACAATTTTGAGAAAACAGACATGTATAAAGACTTTGGAGGCCTGTTTTTGCAAAAAAAAAAATCTATACCTCACTTAAGTGGATTCTGGAGCTCCTTTTCATGTGGTAGTAGTGAATCTTGAAAGGGGCCATATGGCTAATGAGAGAGGCCATTCATTGGAGAATTTCAAGTCACTGAAGGACCATTAAGCCTCTTAACAACCCCTTTCTTGCCCAGAAGCAACTTTATTTACCTTTCAGCTATGTTTTTCATTTAGGTTTTAGTCACAACTGCCTCTTTCATAAGCAAAATTGCTCTGAGATAAAAATTTATAAAAAGAAAATAATATCAAACGAAAATCCATTAAAACAAAACAAAGCAAATAACAGAGGAAACTAAACAAATCAAATTTGTATTTTACCTGTGCACCCCTAATTGCTTCTGGGCAAGGAAGGGGCTGCTAAGAAGCTAACTGGAATAGCCTCTCTCAGTGAGGTGTAGATATATTTTTTTCAAAATTGTACATTAATAAGCAGCTTTTTGTGTTTTTATATTACAGCAACTCATTAATGTTTAATTTGAAGAAACTGTTGTGATAGCAGACTATAGGCGACAGTTTAGTACTGCAAAAGACATGTCATGAAAATGTGCTTTGCTTGGAAAATAACATAGTCAGTAGAGTCTTTGGTAAAATACTTAGGGAACGTGAATGTCACAACCTGGGGCATGCCCATTTCCCACCTAGATTCTCTATGCAAAATCAGCCTTTACAGTACTTGGACCACCTTGTCCTATGCAAAATGAATAGAAAAAAATGTGGGTAAAGAAATTCATTCATATTTATTGTTTTTTTTTCTCGATCATGTTGAAGGATCAGGGTAGTGAGAGTACCATTTCAAAGGAAATAAGTAGAAGGACAAAAGAAAGAATAAAGAAAAAAACCTAGGTCTCCCTTTTTCACATAACTGAAAGTATAATACCTACAAGATAACCTGAACAAAGTTCCTATTTGTTGTGGCTCCTACTATAGATGACACTACAAGGTTTGATACTGATATAGCAAGTGGGTCTGGCTGAATTATGATAAACAGTGACGAGAGAATATGATGTTCAATCAAAACATGGACATGGAGACACAGGAATAATTAATAACCGAGGCAAGCGTACCCGGTACTCCGGGCCCTGCCACCATCATTCCCCACCCCCCCTCACCCCCCAAAACCCCCCATTTCAAAACAAAACACACCACACCACTATTATGGGAACAATAACTGGTCGCAGCTTTATTGAGTAATAACTATTAACAATATTCCAACCACAGAAAACATAACTAGGCCCCCTAGCGGAGTAGTGCCACACCAGCCATGCCTTAGCAAAGTGCCTACCACCGCTACGGCCCGACACTTGCCGCCCGGCAAGTTTTCCCACCCTTATCCCCACTTCGCCATGCCCATAGCAAAAGCCGGCCAGGGTATATCCGGGTCAGGGGCACCCCAACCCCCACCCAAGTGTACCTTGAGGCACCGGACCCCGGAACCTCCGGGATCCCGCCACTGGCACACTCGACAAATCTGTCGATGCGCCGCCCCCCAAAGCCTAAAGCTGCGACCAGCGTCGATCCCGCAAAACAACATACTCCAAGGCCTCCTGCCAGTCGTTAAGGAGCAGGTCCATGCCAACTGGGGACAAATGGACGCCATCACTCCTATAAAGACCAGCGCAACCGACCTCCATCCATGTGTGCATGATCTGATAGCCACCATTCACACAGACCCACCGACCGATCTGCCGGTTTATCTTAGTCAGCCCCCTCGACCAACGCCGCTGGACCCAGCATGCCGGCCGAGGGATAATGTCCGACCACAACAAAATTGTCCCAGGGAGCATTTGCAAAACCACTGCCAGGTCGTCCTGTACTGCTCTAATCAGCTGGCGACAGGACCAAGAGACAAGGTCATTGCCCCCCAAATGCAGCAGCAGCACCGCCGGTTGCCGCGACGTCCTCATGTGGTGACAGAGCAAAGGAAGCAGCTGCAGCCATCGTAGTCCTCTCTGTCCCAGCCATGAGACCGACACCACTGCAGGATCCATTCGCAAGTTCAGGCCCCCAGGTCGAATGGCAGCGCGCTGACAGGCCCAGTGGACAAAGGAATGCCCCACCACCAAGGCAACACCAGGCTCGATGCCCCCATCTGAAAAACAAATAAACAGTCAGTATACCCCCACCCCCAACCGAGACAAGCCCTTATAACCGTATGTAACCCTGGAAAGCCCGAGACCGCCAACGACCTATGCACCGAACATCATCATCCGACATTCCGGACCCCGCCGCACTGGTGGCCGCACCTATACGAAAAGAGTGAGTGGCAAAGCAGCCGGGATCCTCACCCAAGGCACCCAGAGCCAACCTCAGCACCGCCACTACCTGGAAATGAGTCAACACCCGATCATTCTCATGCAGAAAGAGAACCCCGACCCACTCCGGGCACACCCGCAAGTACCTCCTCACCGCCTGCACAGGGCAAGTAACGAGACCCGCAACCTCCCGCAATACGATCCACAAACCCCGACCTCGCTGATCCGTCTTGGACTTTTCCAACAGGATCCGCATCCGGCCGTCCTTCAAATACACATGGCGCCTGAGCAAACCTCCCCCAGCCCCCAGCCTACCCGAATTGGCCACAAGCTCCCCCATGTGAAAAGCCCCGAAAAAAGTGAGACAAAAAAACGGCCCGGAATAGCACCACCTCAAAAGCCGACGAGGCCACCCGGAGCAATACCTCAAGGAGGCGCACCAGCAACCCATGCGTAATGGGCTTACGGTGATCCGCGGGTGACAGCCGAAGCCGCTCCCACCCACGCAGCAGGCGACGCACCAAAACTCCCCCAGCAGCACCACCCCAGCCCACGGCGCCTGCAAAAAAATGAAAACCCGCCAGCTGCGAACGCACCACGGTGCGGGACAACCCGTGACCCCTAGCATCCGCTATATAACTACCAATGAGGGCATCAGGCACCCTACCCGCCAACCAACCCCTCTCCCTTAGAAACTCCGCCACCTCGTCGCAGACGCGCCAGTACGCCGACCACATCCCAGGCGTTACCGAACATCGCAGTAAGCTCAGCATCTCTCCAGGCCAATGCTCCACAAGGAATTGGGGACTATGGCTCCCTCCGTGTCCGCCTCCGGGGCCAGTGTGCAAAAACGATCCCACTGCAAACGAGAAAGCGCATCAGCTATATGATTCTTTCAACCAGGGAGGTGCCTGGCATGAACACATACATTCAAATATAAGCAGGCTAACACCACTTCGCGCATCAAGCGAGTCACCCGTAGGCATTTCGGTGAGAAACGATTAACCACGCTGACCACGACCTCATTGTCATACCACCACACCACCCGCCGGTCCCGCAACTGCTCAGGCCACAACTTCAGCACTACCAAAAACGGAAACAATTCCAGGAAGGTGATGTTGGAGGTCAAACCTGACTCGTGCCAATGCTGGGGCCACCGCTGCGCGCACCAAGCCCCCCCCCCGAAGTAAACCCCGAATCCGATGCCCCCTGCTGCGTCCGTAAACAGCTCCAACTGCGCGCTGGACACCTCTGCACCCAGCAAAATGGAAGTCCCATTAAACTCCTCCAAAAATCGGCTCCAAACCCGAAGATCCGCCCGCATCGAGACGGTAACTCTGATCCGGTGGTGCGGCTTCAGCACCCCGGCCGTCGAAGCAGCAAGTCGCCGGGAAAAATCTCTGCCCATGGGGATCACCCGACACGCAAAATTCAGAGAGCCCAACAAGGCTTGCATCTCATGCAAGGTGATCTTAGCGGACGCAATGACGTTAGCGACCAACGCGCGTAAACCAGCCACCTTTTCCGGGGGCAAGCACGCGATGAGCTCCACCGAGTCTAGCTCCACGCCTAGGAATGTGAGCCTGGTCGTAGGCCCTTCCGTCTTCTCCACCGCCAACGGTACACCCAACTCCTGCGATAACTCCTGGAACCCCTCTAACAGCGCCTGACACTCATCGGAATGGGCCGAACCTATGAACAGGAAATCGTCCAAGTAGTGGACCACATTCCGCAATCCAGTCTTCTGACTCAAGGCCCACTGCAAAAACGTACTAAACTTCTCAAACAAAGAACAAGAAACAGAGCAGCCCATCGGCAAACACTTATCAAAATAATAGCTCCCCAGAAAATGAAAACCCAACAACGGAAAAGAAGAAGGATGCACCGGCAACAAGCGGAAGGCGGACTCAATATCCACCTTCGCCATCCAAGCGGACCGCCAAGCCGCCCGTACCATCTCAGACGCCCTGTCAAAAGACGCATACCGCACAGTGCAGAGCTCCCGCGGGATATGATCATTCACCGACGCACCCATCGGACAGGACAGATTGTGAATGAGCCGAAACTTACCCGGCGCCTTCTTCGGCACAATCCCCAGAGGAGAAACCACCATATCCGGGAAAGGCGGCTCCTGAAAAGGCCCCGCGATCTGGCCCAAGCGCAACTCCGCACCACGTCTACAAACCTCCGAACCGAAGGTGAATTCCTTGACTGATTAGCCTGCACTACCCCCCAAACCGGGATAATGAAACCAAACTGGAAACCGGATCCCAATAGCTCCCGATCACGCTGCTGCGGGTATCGCTGCAGCCAAACCCGCAAGGATTCCACCTGCACCGGAGTCGGGGCCGAGGCAGCCCACTCATTGGGCCTTCGGCCCTGGCCCGGCGGTACCGTCGGGCCCTCGTCTACCACACTTAACGGCGGAGTGACCCCCGCCGCAAACGGAACAGAGGTGCTTGAATTTACAATCAGGAAAGGGGCAGGTGGTCCTATTGAAGCACCAGCACACGTCGCTGCCACCCCCCGACCCGACTTTCTGCTGCACTCCTCCCCCCGCCGATCGAAAGGAACGTCCCCCCCCCTGAAGGTCCCGCTACACCCCCTCTCCCCCCGGAGGCCACGCCCGACTGAGCAGACATTTGAGTCAACCATAGGTTGATGTCTTGCGTGCCCCATGACAAAAGTCTATTCTCCTCCATCTTGTCCTGAAACCTTTCGTCATAGTTTAGCCACGCCCAACCCTCGTGCGTCTGCGAGGCTTCCAAAATAAAATCGGCATACGCTAGCAACATCCCATAATGCTCCGGCAAATAATGCCCCCACACACTGGCCAGGTGCAAAAACGCCCGTGTCCAGTTAACCATGTTACGCGCCACCTTCCGAATCCGACCCGCCTTCTCGTCCTCCTTCCGCTTTTTCTGGCTCTCGCCGGACTTCTTCCTGCCCTCCAACAACCTAAAAATATCTATGTACCGTCGCTTCCGAATCTTCCTCCGCAACTTCTTCGGAACCCCTTCCCACAACTCCGTAAAAGCCACCACCGACGGGGCCCCCCACCCGACCGAGACCCCGACTCTCTACCCTCCGCCTCGCGCCTTAAGGAAGACAAAGAAGAATCCGCCGAGGAGGAAGAGGAATCAGAACTACAACGCCTACGACAAGATTGACGGCGCTTCCTCCGCGACCTGTGCCCCGCACTGTCTAGGGCCAGCTGCTGCGACACATTTCCACCCTAGTCCCCCGACAACTCACCTGCGGCCTGTCCATCCTCCCCCGACGGCAAAGTCCCAGCTTGGTCACTCTGGTGACACCTCCCGCCGCGATGGGTTGCGGCGTCCTGGACTCCAGCCTCCACCACCTCCGTGGAACTGCTCAGCGCCGCCGCACCACCGTCCGCAGTCGGAACCAGATCTGGGCTCACAGCACCGAGCCCCCACTGATGCTGCGCCATCCCCTGCACCTGCGGAGACAAAACGAAAAAACAGGGGGGGAACCCGCCGCAGGCCAAATGGGAGACCAAGGCGCTCGCCAATCAGCTGACGAAGAGCCCTGCCCCCCACTCACCCAATGGTCCCAAGGCGAAGGCCCCCTCACCGTCATATAACCACCCTGACCCGATGGCCACATTGACCCAGGAGGTGCACCCGGAAAGCCAGGAGCCCCGCCCACCGTCAAAGCGCCGCCCAGACCCTGCGCCGGCCCACCCAATGCATCAACCACCCCGACACTGCCCAGCCCCCCATCCACCGTGCTCTCCCCAACACCCGCAAACCTATCCTCCGCTCCCACAGGCATATCAGCGCCCGCCTGCCGCCCCCCCCCCCGGGCATACTCCCCCTTTTTCCCCCTGTCTTCCCCTTCCGGGCCCCCCCAACAGTTGCACTCTGCCCACCCTGAGAACCCCCCTGCACTTGTATCAACCCCCGCCCCCTCAAGCCTCCCCTTCTTAATGCACCCCCACGCAAGCCCCTTTCCCCAGTCAAGCCCCCCACCACACCCCCAGCCTCGCCCTCGCCCCCCCCAGTCCTGGAAGGGACAAGTGCACGCCCCGCAGACCTGCCCTGCGCAGCCGTCCTACTCCTACGCCCCGCACATGGCATCAGGCTAAAGAAGCTGGAACACGTGCAAGTCACTAGACTCCCACTCCCAACTGCTGATTAAAATCACCTTACAGATAGATGCCTTTCTCTCACTATTTTTTTTTTTTTTTAAACCGACTGCCACGGTCAGGAAAGGTGGACCCCCCACCCCTCAAGCCAGACGTCCCCCCCCCAATCAGGCTCAAGGCCCGCACTGAACTCCGCCCCCAGCCACCGCCAAAACCCAGGACCCAGACACAGACCCGGGCGCACAGCCTCCACCTGCCTGCCACGCTCTTCAGCGATGACGACGGCCCACTATCCACTGCAGCCTGCAGCAGGTAAACCCCAATGGCAGCTCACTAAGAAGCCGGCACTCTGCAGGTCTCCAGCGGCGACTGAGCACGCGGAGACCTGCATCAGCCTCTCAACCCGCCGCGCTCCCCCCCAGCCGCTCCCCCATTGGCTCCCGTGCGATCGTATTCGCCGGGAGCCAATGGTTTTAAACCATAACCTCCCCCCCCCACCACCCAGCCCCAGGAAGTGGCCGCGCGCAGGGTCCCCGCACCGGGCCGCGCGCCCGGTTAATGATGGCCGTCAGGACCCTGCCCGCGGCCTTGCTCATCTCTGCCTGAAGAAAATGACACACCTTGAAAGTTACTTTTCAGATTATTCTAACGTCTGCCTTGACACAATATCTTTGAACATATTCATGGAGCTCACCAAATTCTGTGCAAGAATTCAAGTTGAACTAAGTTATTTGTATTTTTCTCTCTAATGAACTGTAATGTCACTGCAAACAGTTTCTTGCTTAGAACATTTTTGTTTTAAGAAAATCTCATAATCGGAATGCGAGGATTTATTTCTGAATGATCAGGTTTTCAAATCTTTTCACTACCTTGTCATGAACTTTGATTTCATCAACATATTTAATACAGATTAATAAAAGTAGAAAGGGACAGAACAGAACAGGCTAACATATCATTCATTTTTTGGCATTTTGTGATATTCCTAGCTTGCAATGAAACTGATGGGTCCACGAGGCACGATTAGCTTCAAGACACTATATATTTTTTTAAACCTGTGATTAGTCATTAGACTAATCCACTGAAGCATTGGAGAACCGTGAGATGTTCTAAAAAGTCTTTTATAGAATCCGAATGTGTACTTTCTGCCATTAAAACAACATAGTGAACACCAGTTTTAATTAATAAGAGCTTTTTAATTTGTGAATATATTCGTTATTGGAAAACCCAAGGAAGAATCAGCGGATTCTTTTCATAGAATAATAACTTGATACATTTTCATTTATTTAATGAATTAAAAAATTGTGCTCTAAAATGCCTGACGCAACCTGCAACAGGAAAGTAATTTTATAATTGTATGTGTTGTGATAACGCGGAACCTATGAAGGAAATAGTTTTAGAAAAAAAACCTGTTTTACATGGAACTGAGAAGATGCAGAGAGCGCAGTTCCAGCGCAGCACAGCCAGAGGGCATATGAGCAGTTCCACACAGCCAGAAGCAACGTGCTCTGACACTGATTGCATTAGTAGCAAGCAGTTTCACCTGAGATCAAGCCCAAAATGTTAAAACCAAAAATCCCTTTATAAAGGAAACCAGATGGTAGAAGAAAGGGGCAGCAGCAAGGAGAGCAGTAGTAAGAGCGGCAAAGCAGCAAGGAGAGCCATGGAAGCAACAGGAGCGGCGAAAGTAGCCTAACCAGGAACATAGCCAGAAGCACAGCAAGTATCACAGCAAGAGGCTCAGGACGGAGCACAGTCTGGAGCAGCAGTTTGGATAGCTGTGGGAAAAGGAACCTGGAACAGGACAGCTTCCACGTGCAGCCAACTCAAAGAGACAGAATCCAAAGGAGTTTCACTCAAAGGGATAGAGTCCAGAGAGGCCAAACATATTGGGACAGAGTCCATAGCAAAGCAAACAGAAGAAGCAGTCTGCCGGATAAAAGCAACTCTCCTAGCCCAAGTAAGTTCATTGTATCAAACCAGCAAGGAACAAGGAGGGGAAGTTCCTACTACAGAGATACCTTTGCTAAGAACCACAAAGGGTGGAAATCCATACCAGGTTTGCCTGATAGCCCTGAAAGCAGAGCACTGCATAGAACAGCTTGTCTGCCTGAGAAAGCACGTTACAAGGAGAGGTCTGGGTGTGGCAGCTTAGAGAAGCCAAGGTATGCAAAATCCTTAATTCTAAGAGAGAGTTTTACTGATGAAAACCCTGTTCAAAGAGTTAAACTTTATAAGGGGAGAAGTAAAACTGACCTTTTAAAAGCATTTCCCCAAAGCTTAGTAAGAGAGTTTTATGGGAAGCAAAATAATCCCTGTGAGGAGTTAACAGGGAGTGAAAATTATCATTCATCTGAGGAGGGCAGTGACCCTGAATCAATGGACTTTGAATATGAAAACAGTATTCCCATTCCTCAGGAGGAGCCGATGGAATGTAATCTTTGTTCAGCAGCAAGCATGAATTCCCTGCAGGATTTCTAGAGAGAGAAGAACTCTGCTGATGGTGAAGTTTGTAACCATATCTCTGCTGATATATTAATTTGTTTTGATTTAAAAGAAGCCTTAGCCCAGACTTACACTTAACTGTGAAACCTACAACAGTTGATTGTTTGAAATGTTGGTGGAACCTTTTTGTTAAAGAGAAGGACTGTATTTACTTTCTTTGTGTCTTACTGGACCTTAGCGTCGACCGGGGAAATAAAGCCTTGTTACTCTACACTTCGGCTTGAATCGTTCTTCCTAAGGAGTTCTGTACTACAAGGACCAGAATCCTCTAGGCCAGTGATGGCTAACCTTTTTGAGCCCGAGTGCCCAAACTGCCGCACAAAACCAAAGAATTTCCTCAAAGTGCCAGCACGTCAATTAAAGCCTCATTTGCATAAGGTGCCTCATTTGCATAAATATTTGCATAATGTTACCATACACTAACTTTTAGTAAACATGCCTCTTAATGAGTATATGGATAAAGAAAGACTAAAAGGTTTCTACATTACTATAATCCAGTACCAACCGCCAGGCACATTAGGAACTACTACAAACGCTGCCCATTTAGAACCCATAGCAAACCCGCCGTATCCTAACAGCACTACCAGGACTCACAAAGCACCATACCCTAACTATCAAAAGGCAACACTGCAAATATTAAACCAATACATTTCAGAGAACAACAATACATGACCTACTGGGGAAAGAACAAGTGGCAATGTCAAATAGGAATTATATAAACAGAATACCTCAGCTCAGTTACACGTGCAGAACAGACCATCACCAAACAAGGAATCACAATTTAGAAACAGGAAGACAATAATTAAACTGGGAACCCCAAAAGCCAAACTTGGAATATACAACAACACTGTAGAAATAAAACTATAAATTAATTTCCTCTTGTACTAAACAAAGCGCAAAAATTAATGATGCACATTTCCCAGAGCTGACATATTCCAGTTAATAAATTCAAAATAAAGAGATATTTTTCTACCTTTTGTGCATTTTTTTTCAGTTGCAATTGTTCCAGCCACTTTCTTCTGGTTTCTTCGTGTCTTCTGCTAACTCTCCATCTGCTGTCCATTTGTCCTTTCTTCTGTCTTGTTTTTTTTTTCCATTCTCTCTCTACATCTGCTTTAACATACTAATCTTTCTCCTTTTGCTCTTTCCTCATTCCTATTTCATCTACTCAAAATTTACCCCTCCATCCTCAATCCCCACTTATTCTCCCAATACCCGGCCAATTGTAGATTTTTTATCCCTCCCACACAAAATATTTTTCCCCCCCTCCATTTTACTCTCCCAGCCCCATCCCATTCTAATCCTCCCCCAACACCAGCTCCCTTCTAGTTCCAGCCTCACCCAGCATCCATTCCCTTCTAGTCCCTGCATCAGCCCATTTCCAGTCCTAGCAGCCCCCAACCCATTTCCAGTCCTAGCAACCCCCCAACCCAATACCAGTCCTAGCCCCCCCTCATCAACCCACTTCCAGTCCTAACCCCCCATCGCCCCATTTTCAGTTTAAGCCCCCCCTATAACCCATTACTAGTCCTAACCCCCATCAGCCCACTTCCAGTCCTAACCCCCCATCAGCCCACTTCCTTTTTTTTAAATTCTTTATTTTCGTTTTATAACAACAAAGGAAAAGGAAGACATACAGCTAAAAGACAGATACATAAAATGTAATACATACACCAAAGTAAACCCCTGCCACCCCCCTCCCCCCTGCTTCTTCTCTAGAAAACTAATCATTCCCGAAGCGGGCGTATACGTACATTATTGTGTTACAAAACCTAACGGTGATCTGAAACATGATGAGTGCACATTATACAGGCATGTTGGAACAATGAGCAGATTGTACATAATCATTAAGTATCAGCCATTTAGACAAGCAAGAGTGAGTTGGGGCTTGGGGAATAGCTCTCCGAGGTATCTGCTCATATTTACTATGTAAGCAGACGAGGTTCCACCATTCATTGACAGTAAGTCGAGAGCTATCCTTCCAATTCCTCGTGATTAAGCATATGGCTATACCCAGCATGAAATCAAGGAGGAGAAAGCGACCCTTCTTAGGAAGAGAGGGGACCTCCGCCACAGAGCGGAGTCCCACGATCTTCCAAGAGTGAGGTTCGTGAAGGTGTAAGAGAAATTGAATACAACCCCAGACCCGCCCCCAATAAACCTGTAGTTGAGGACATTCATAAATAACATGAGCGAAGGTTCCCACAGCAGTATGGCAAGACCAACACTGGTCCCTAGCATTTGTGTTCCATTTGGCTACTTTTCTGGGGTATAAAAGCAGCTGTGTGCAAAAAAGAAGAGAGTTTGGGTAACAGAGGCAGACCGGGAAACCCGCACTACTTTGCTCCAGAAAAACGCTCCATTGCACAGGGGTGAAAGTGGTTTGCAGTTCGCGCTCCCAGGCTTGTTGGGCTCTAAAAGTGGCCGTGTCTGTACCCTGACATAATATTTTATAAAAATTAGAGGCTACCCCATGTGTACTACTAATAGAATGAACTATCTCTAATAGCCCGTCCTCAGTAGGGGCAGAGAGCGGCATGATTTGAGCACTTTTGAGGCAGTGTTGAAGCTGCATCAATTGAAAGTAGTGTTTCGCTGGTAACGCAAATTCCTTTTGTAAATCAGAAAAGGCTTTCCAACGAGCTGCAGAGAAAAGCTGTTGGGGTGTCCAGATCCCCCTTGAGTAAAGAAGTCTATGCGAGACTGGGATTTATGAGGGGAAGAGAAGAAGGTGAAGTCAAGCTCATTGGGGTGTAGTAACCTCCATAGATCAACTAAAGCAAGATCTTTGATCAGGGAGGTAAGCGTGGTGTGACTCTTGGGGGGACCACTTGTCCTAGGCGGCAATCAGGGGATCAAGGACTAGATTGAAATCCCCCCCAATTATCGCTGAAGTATTAGCAGAGGCCTGCGCAACCTGAGCAATGGTAGCAAAAAAAGGCAGGGTCATCCACATTAGGAGCGTAAAGGCATATACATGTAACTTCAAAGCTACCTATCTTGAGGTGAACTCTGGACCATCTACCTCCTGTATCTGAGCTAGTCGCAACAATAGTAGCATGCAAAGATTTCCTAACCAGTATGGCAACCCCACATTTCTTAGAAACGGCTGGGGAATAGGCAGCCACCATGTAAGGTTTAATATTGAGTTTAAGAGTTTCCTTCGAGTTTAAATGCGTTTCTAGGAGAAAAATCAGATCCGCAGCTTCCTGACTTAGGTAGCTTAGGATTTTCTTCCGCTTTATCGGATTATTGATTCCTTTTACGTTCAATGAGAAAATCTTACATGATGCCATCAATCGGTAATAGACATTTTAGGTAAGGGCGCTTGAAAACATACAACATAATCAGAATCTGTGCAACAATGACATAATCACCGAGTATTCTGGCTAATACACCCCATATTGAGAAGTATGTACCAAAGAATCTTAGAGAAGAAGCAAACCCCCAAAGAATATGGCGACCATATGTCTGCGGGAGGAGGCCCTAGAGAGGAAATAGAAAGACATGAAAAAAAAAGAAAAGTAACACCAGAGTCCATAATTAACACTGTCTCTGATACTCATCGAGGCTACTGTGGGTAGATGGAGTCGGGTCACAGATATCATCAAAAGTAAGGCAACAAACTGCCTTCGCCAGACTCTTTGCTGGGCTGCGGCAGATCCAATATGGCAGGTACAGCGGATATGAGAATACTTGCAGGAATATTCTGGAAGTCAGCGCATCAAGTCGGCTTCTTTGGAATCCAAAAACTCCGCTAGTAGATCAGGGTCCTCAAATGTTCTTGTCTGATTGTGAAGCGTGACTCGGAGCTTGGCCGGGTACATCAGGCCATAGCGTGCTTGTAGTTGTTGAAGCCTCGGCCGGAATTCCAGAAAGCGCTTTCGGCGGTCGACCGTGGGTTTAGCTAAGTCGGGATAGAAGGAGATCTTGTGGCTCTCAAACTCCATATGGCCCTTTGCCCGAGAGGCTCTTAGAATTTGCTCCACGTGTTGATATCTCAAAAGTCGAAAAATGATAGGCCGCGGGGTCTTCCTGTTGAGCGTTATACTTATGGGTACACGATGAGCGCGATCGATCTCCAAATCTTTGGTAAAGACGATTTGGAGCAGGGAAGGGAGGATTTTGCATAAAAACTCCTTCATGTCTCCCGATTCCGCTCCCTCCGGTATACCCACGAGTCGTATGTTGTTGCGGCGCGCTCTATTATTGCCATCTTCCACTTCTTTCTGTAAGGCCCGCACCTGACGTTCAACTTTGTCGAGTTTGGACAACTGGGCCGCATGGGAGTCCAATACGCTCTCCATTTTATCCTGACGCGAAGAAAGCCCTTCTAGCTTGCTTTGCAGCACACCAAAATCTTCCCGCAGCGCTCGGAGTGCTTCACCGTTTGATTGCACGAGGTTTTTGACCCCTCTAATCTCTGCGAGGATTTCCTGCTGCATTTCGGGGCCCTCGCGCGAGGCCAGCCCCTTCTGCGGGGACGGAGGTTCAGTTTTGGAACGTTTGCCGTGAGAAGCCGCTGGAGATCCAAATTCCAGACGCATGGGTTTGGTCCCCACCATCTCACCAATGTGCCCCGGCAAGATCAGAGTAGAAGTTCCAAGTATGGACGGTGTTAATTCAGGATTCTGAGTAGGCCTCTCGGGAGCCTCAGAGTTATGCGACCATCCCGCTGGACATCAGGCTCCGCCCCCCCCCATCAGCCCACTTCCAGTCCTAACCCCCATCAACCCATTTCCAGTCAGCCCCCCATAGCCCATTGCCAGTCCTAACCCCCCCATCAGCCCACAGTCCATTACCAGTCCTAACCCCATCAGCCCACCTCAAGTCCTAACCCCTCCCCATCAGCCCATTTCCTGTCCTAGCCCCCCCCCATAGTCCATTATCAGTCCTATCCCCCCATAGCCCATTACCAGACAGCCCCCATCAGCCAACAGCCCATTACCAGTCTTAACCCCCCCATAGCCCATTGCCAGTCCTAACCCCCCCCCCAACAGCCCACAGCCCTTTAACAGTCCTAACCCATCTGTCCACCTCCAGTTTTAACCCCCCCATCAGCCCATTTCCTGTCCTAGCCCCCCATAGCCCATTTCCAGTCCTAACCCCACCCAACAGCCCACCTCAAGTCCTAACCCCTGCCCATCAGCCCATTTCCTGTCCTAGCCCCCCATAGCCCATTACCAGTCCTAAGCCCCCATCAACCCACTTCCAGTCCTAATCCCATCAGCCCATATAGACTTAGCTCCCCCATAGCCCATAGCCCCCCCATAGCCCATCACCACTCCTAACCTCCCCCAGCCCATCACCACTCCTAACCCCCCCATCAGCCCATTTCCTGTCCTAGCCCCCCCTAGCCCAGTACCAGTCCTAGCCCCAACAGCCCACAGCCATTACCACTCCTAAACCCCCCAGCCCATCACCAGTCCTAACCCCCCAAAAGCCCTCAGACATTACCCATCCTAACCCCCCCCAGCGCATTAACACTCCTAACCCCCCCCAGCCCATTACCACTCCTAACCCCCCCATCAGCCCATTTCCTGTCCTAGCCCCCCCAGCCCATCACCAGTCCTAACCCCCCAACAGCCCACGGCCATTACCACTCCTAACCCCCCCAGCCCATCACCAGTCCTAACCCCCCCCAGCCATTACCACTCCTAACCCCCCAGCCCATCACCACTCCTAACTCCTAACCCCCCCCCAGCGAAATTTTTTTACAAAGAAAGCTGTCGCTGCCGGGGCCGGGGCCGCCGCGGCAGAATCGAGTGTGCCACGGGGCCCCCCCGCCCAGCAGAGCCTGCCCTCCGTCCCCGGTATCACCTCTCTCAGCTGCCTCCAGTCACACGCGCCGGCTTTCAGAGCGCGAGGGAAGAGTTTCTCCCTCGCTGCTCTGTTAAGCCCGCGGGGGCTGATGGGAACTCCCATCAGCCCCCGCGGGCTTAACAGAGCAGCGAGGGAGAAACTCCCCTCGCGCTCTGAAAGCCGGTGCGTGTGACTGGAGGCAGCTGAGAGAGGTGATACCGGGGACGGAGGGCAGGCTCTGCTGGGCGGGGGGGCCCCGCGGCACACTCGATTCTGCCGCGGCGGCCCCGGCCCCGGCCCCGGCAGCGGCAGCTTTTTTTTTTTTTTTTTAATGCCGCATATCTTGATTGCGGACCTTCCCGCGTGCCAGCTGCAAGGCCTTCGCGTGCCACAGCTGGCACGCATGCCATAGGTTCGCCATCGCTGCTCTAGGCCCTTTAGGTCAATCACTTCTTAAAAATTAATTAAATGCGCCAGATGCCCTTACTCCAACCAACCACTAGGGGCACCTAGTGACAGTGTATATGTGTCCAGATATGTGCATAATTGACCTCTTATAAAATACCAACCGGTGTACAAGTATGCATTTTGGCATCATGGTGTGTACTTTGCTGTTAGGCCTTGCCAGGGCATGGTCTGGGTGGATGATGGAAAGATGTACACACATAGATTAGAAAGCACCTTAATTTATGAGGGTATATGCATGAAGTATGCAAGTTATATAAGATATGCCATACTGGATCAGACTAAGGTCCATCAAGCCCAGTATCCTGTTTCCAACAGCAGCCAATCCAGATCACAAGTACCTGTCAGATTCCCAAAAAGGTACACCGATTCCATGTTGCTTATCCCAGGGTAAGCAGTGGATTTCTCTGCTCCTTTTTAATAATGGTTTACAGACTTCTCCAGGCACTTGTACAAACCTTTTTTTAAACCCTGCTACATTAACGGCTTTTACTATGTCCTCCGGTAACGAATTGATTATACATTAAATGAAACAAATATTTTTTCCTATTAGTCTTAAATGGGCTATATTGTAGCTTCATTGCATGTCCCCTACTCTTTCTACTTTTTAAAGGAGTAAGCAACTGATCTACATTTACCTGTTCTACTCCATTCATGAATTTATAGGCCTCTATCATACCTTCCCTCAACCATCTTTTTTATAAGTTGAAGAACTCTAATCTTTTAAGCTTTTTCTCATAGGGATATCTTTCATTCCCGTTTATCATTTTGGCGGTTCTTCTTTGTAACTTTTCTAATTCTGCTATTACTTTTTTAAGATATGGCAATCAGAATTGCAAAACAATATTCAAGGTGTGGTCGCACCATGGAACGATACGGAGGCATTATAATATCCTTTGTTTTATTCTCCATTCCTTTCCTTATGATTCCTACCATTCTATTTGCTTTTTATGCTGCCACTGCACACTAGGCAGAGGGTTTTAACCTATTATTTATTTTATTTATTTATTTATTTATTTATTTATTTACAGTCTCTTATATACCGCGCTATTCAGTATCAGTGCGGTTTACATTGAACATATAAGTTTACACATTTCATTGAGTGATCTGTGTTTACAATAAACAGGTATTAAAACTTGGATAACTTGGGGTAACTATTTACATATATGCAACATGGTAGGCTTTACATCATTAGTCTTAGTCATGGGTGTTTTGCAATGTACAGTTTACTTAAAACTTCCCTGGCTAGATAGTGGATGGGCTGTTATCGCACTGTCTACCGGATAGTACAGGAGGAAGAGATGATGCTTCAAGGCCTTCCTAAACTGGACTAGGTCTGGGATTGCTCGGATGAGGGGTGGTAGGGTGTTCCAGCAACTGGGTGCACAAAATTTTAAGGCCCTGCTAGCTGTTGACTGGGTGCATTGGGTTATTGATTTTGGTACTGTCAGTGTATTGACTGCTATCGATCTTCTGGACCTATTGGAGGGTATAGTCAGGGTCAGCTCTGCTAGGGATGAGGATGAAAGCCCATTGATGGCTTTGAACATCAGCAGTAAAATTTTGTACGTGTCTGCCATGTATCGGGAGCCAGTGGAGATGCTTCAGGATGGGCGTCACATGATCTTTCCTGGATGCTCCATGTAGGAATCTTGCTGCTGCATTCATCGTAAGTTGCAGCGGGTTCAGGGTGGCTTGAGGGAGTCCATGCAGGATTGAGTTTGCGTAATCGAAATGTGGTATGATCAGTGCCTGATAAATTGTCTTGAAGTTGTCCGGTTCCATCAAGGATCGTAGGTGTCTGAGGGATCGGATCTTATGATACACTGCTCTCACTATGTTGCCTATATGCACCTTCATGTCCAGGCGCTGGTCTAAAGTGACTCCGAGATACCTGATCGTGGGTTTGGTCTGGAGATTTGCATCCTTGACTATTAGAAAGGGCGGTGTGGAGAAATTTTGATTCCTTGTAATGAATAGGACCTCTGTTTTCTTGTGTTGAATCCTGAGGTTTTGGGTTAGGAGCCAGTTGGATATTGCATTAAAGCAGTTCATCAGTGGAGAGAGGTCTGGGTTCTCAGTTGAAAAAGGCATGTAGAGCAGGACGTCGTCTGCATATATCAGGCAGTTAACACTGAAAGACTGGATAAGGTCACAAATCGGCTGCATGTATATGTTGAACATCAGGGCAGAGAGGGAGGATCCCTGCGGGCAGGGCCGGATTTACCTTGAGTGAGGCCCTACGCCAACAAAAATTGTGGGCCCCCAGCAGGGGCGGCCCAAGGGGGGTGCGGACCTCATTTGCATAAGGGGCCTCATTTGCATAAATATTTGCATAATGTTACCATATACTAACTTTTAGTAAACGTGCCTCTTAATGAGTGTATGGATAAAGAAAGACTAAAAGATTTCTACATTACTATAATCCAGTGCCAACTGCCAGACACATTAGGAACTACTACAAACACTGCCCATAGTAAACCCGCCGTATCCTAACAGCACTACCAGGACTCACAAAGCACCATACTCTACCAATCAAAAGGCAACACTGCAAATATTAAACCAATACATTTCAGAGAACAACAATACATGACCTACTGGGGAAAGAGAACAAGTGGCAATGTCAAATAGGAATTATATAAACAGAACACCTCAGCTCAGTTACACATGCAGAACATAGACCATCACCAAACAAGTAATCACAATTTAGAAATAGGAAGACAATAATTAAACTGGGAATCCCAAAAGCCAAACTTGGAATGTACAACACTGTAGAAATAAAACAATACATTAATTTGCTCTTGTACTAAACAAAGCACAGATGTTAATGATGCACATTTACCAGAGCTGACATATTCCAATTAATAAATTCAAAATAAAGAGATATTTTTCTACCTTTTGTGCATTTTTTCAGCTGCAATTGCTCCAGCCACTTTCTTCTGGTTTCTTCGTGTCTTCTGCTAACTCTCCATCGTCTGCTGTCCATTTGTCCTTTCTTCTCTCTTCTAGATTTTTTTCCATTCTCTCTCTACATCTGCTTTAACATACTAATCTTTCTCCTTTTGCTCTTTCCTCATTCCTATTTCATCCACTCAAATATTACCCCTCCATCCTCAATCCCCACTTACTCTCCCAATACCCGGCCAATTGTAGATTTTTTATCCCTCCCACACAAAATATTTTTCCCTTCTCCATTTTACTCTTCCAGCCCCATCCCATTCTAATCCTCCCCCAACATCAGCTCCCTTCTAGTTCCAGCCTCACCCAGCATCCATTCCCTTCTAGTCCCTGCATCAGCCCATTTCCAGTCCTAGCCATCCATCAGCCCATTTCCAGTCCTAGCCCCCCCATCACCCCACTTACAGTCCTTAACCCCCCATCACCCCATTTTCAGTCCTTAACCCCCCATCACCCCATTTTCAGTTTAAGCCCCCCCTATAACCCATTACCAGTCCTAACCCCCCATCAGCCCACTTCCAGTCCTAACCCCATCAACCCATTTCCAGTCAGCCCCCCATAGCCCATTGCCAGTCCTACCCCCCCCCCATCAGCCCACAGCCCATTACCAGTCCTAACCCCATCATCCCACCTCCAGTTTTAACCCCCCAGCCCATTTCCAGTCCTAGCCCCCCATAGCCCATTACCAGACAACCCCCATCAGCCCACAGCCCATTACCAGTCTTAACCCCCCCAAAGCCCATTACCAGTTCTATTCCCCCCCCAACAGCCCATTACCAGTCCTAACCCCATCAGCCCACCTCCAGTCTTAACCCCCCAGCCCATTTCCAGTCCTAGCCCCCCCATAGCCCATTACCAGACAGCCCCCATCAGCCCACAGCCCATTACCAGTCTTAACCCCCCCCAAAGCCCATTGCCAGTTCTAAGCCCCCCCCCAACAGCCCACAGTCCATTACCAGTCCTAACCCCATCAGCCCACCTCTAGCCTTAACCCCCCCAGCCCAGCCCATTTCCAGCCCCAGCCCCCCAATAGCCCATTACCAGCCCTACCCCCCCAGTCCATTTCCAGCCCCAGCCCCCCCAATAGCCCATTACCAGTCCTACCCCCCCCATAGCCCATTACCAGTCCTACCCCCCCCCATAGCCCATTACCAGTCCTACCCCCCCCCCGGCGTAAAGTAAAATTTAATTTTAAAAAAAAACCTGGTGGCTGCCGCCGCGGGGCCCCCACAGCTGCCGCGGGGGCCCCCTCTAAAACCTGGTGGGGTACGGTCCGGTCGGGTCGGGGCCGGTCGGGTGTCACTACCTCCCACGCAGCAGGCTGCGAGAGACGCATCTCTCTCGCAGCCTGCAGCGAGGGAGGGAGGGAGAGAGACCCGACCGGACCCGACCCGACCGACCCGACCGGACCCGACCCGACCAGCTTGTAGACGGGGCCCCCGCGGCAGCAGAGGGGGCCCCGCGGCGGCAGCCACCAGGTTTTTTTTTTAAATTAAATTTTACTTTAGGCCGGGGGGGATAGGACTCCTACCCCCCCCCGGCCTAAAATAAAATTTAATTTAAAAAAAAAACCTGGTGGCTGCCGCCGCGGGGCCCCCTCTGCTGCCGCGGGGGCCCCGTCTACAAGCTGGTCGGGTCCGGTCCGGTCGGGTCCGGTCCGGTCGGGTCTCTCTCCCTCCCTCGCTGCAGGCTGCGAGAGACGCGAAGGGAGAGCGTCTCCTCGCGTCTGTGTTAAGCCCGCAGGGGCTGATGGGAAATCCCATCAGCCCCTGCGGGCTTAACACAGACGCGAGGAGACGCTCTCTCTTCGCGTCTCTCGCAGCCGGGAGGGAGGGAGGGAGACGAGACCCGACCCGACCCGACCCGACCCGACCGGACCAGACCATCTTGTAGACGGGGCCCCCGCGGCAGCAGAGGGGGCCCCGCGGCGGCAGCCACCAGGTTTTTTTTTAATCGAGTTGAAAAAAAAAAAAACCTGGTTCTATTTTTTGTGGGCCCCTGCCGGTTGTGGGCCCTACGCCATGGCGTACATGGCGTATACGTAAATCCGGCCCTGCCTGCGGGACACCCTGCTTCTGGTGGAAAGGATCTGATGATGTAGCCCCTGATCGTACAGGCTGCCATCTGTCAGAAAGGTAGGACTTGCACCAATCCAGCGCTTTGTCGGTGATTCCCTTCTCCTTGAGATGCTCCAGCAGAAGCTCATGGCTTACTGAGTCAAACGCTGCTGCAATGTCCATGAAGACGAGGACAAACCCTTGATGGATGTTGTCAATTCCAGATATTATGCTATTGAAGAGGGTGGTGAGGAGTGTTTCAACTCCGTGAGCCTCTCTAAAACTGTGTTGGCATGGGTCAAGTGGCGCGGAGGCTTCTATGTGTTCTTGAATTTGCCTTTGAACTTCCTTCTCAATTATTTTTGCCAGTAGAGGTATACTCGATATCGTTCTGTAAGAGTCAACCTTCTGGGGGTCAAGCTTGCTGTTTTTTAGCAAAGGTCTTATGGACGTGTGCTTGAGGGATTGTGGGAATGTACCCGTTGCAAAGGGTTGATGATGCCAAAATTGTTTTCCTGGTTGTTCCTAATGTGGAACCTTGCATCGTGTAACTGTAGTTTAGATTGTTCTTCCCTAAGTACTGTATATACATTTGCACTTGTCCACATTGAATTTCATCTACTATTAATCATTTGTATAGTGCAAGGAGTAGACAGCACTGAACATATAGGTATAAGACACAGTCCTTGCTCCTAAGAGCTTACAATCTAATCAAGATGAGAAAACATCACAAAATGGGGGACTAGAGTATGGCAAGATACACATAAGTAGTTGGCAAGAGAATAAGGAGCATCAGGATCCAAAAGCAGCTTCAACAAAGTGTTTTCTTAGCCTGGATTTGAATAGGGCTAGAGAAGGAGCCCAATGCACAGACTCAGGTACTTTGTTCCAGGCATACAGAGTGGCAAGGTGAATGAACGAAGTCTGGAGATGGCAGAGGCAGAGAAGGAAAATAGATTGAGTAAATGTTCATGAATGGGAAGCTCAAGCCCTAAAAGGGTGACTCTCACTTGAGCACAACATGGGAGGCTCCACTAGACTGTGATCATTTTGGTAGCCATAGGAGGAGGGGAAATTCATTCATCTCCACGCTCTTATCATGATAAGAGCTGTTGAGCATCCACAAATGGGAAGTATTTGGAAGAATCTGGAAGAGTACAGAAGCCTCACACAACCTCAGCGCCCCCTCTTTCCTCCTCCTTTCCTCCATGCTCTCTCCCAAAGATTGCAGAAGACTCTCAGAGGAATCTGCCTGCCAGCCACCTTTCACACAGTGCTGTTAAAATAAACCCAGCTAGTGAAGTAATTTCAGGGGAGTAGAGCTGAGCCTGGCATGGATCCTATGCCTGGGGCTCTCAGGGGTGAATAATGTTTGGGGCTCCCGGTTCAGTCTCTGAGGGACACAATTCGGGGTGGACTGCTAGCAACCATTGGTGCTGTGTATGGGTTTCCCGACATTTTCTGCATGTGTTAGTAACATTTTTGTCTTGTGCATCTGGAGGTTGCGGGTCCTAACGTGTATTCCACCCATGCAGCTCCAATGCATGCTCCTTCCCTAGTGCCTTTAACATGGGTTATGTAAAATGCAGGTAACGCACATTTGCGAGCCGATGTAGCCTTAGCATGTGCTCTTGTTACACTTACCCCAAATTCTCTGTTTCTTCCAGGAAACGTTGTTTGACCTGTAGTAAGCAAGAGAGCCTCATCCTTGGATGCTGAACTCTACCTTCCTATATGGCAGCTTCTGAGTCACCCCTGAAGAGCTTGCCTTCACCCTCTAACCTGGGGTACACAGTTAGCCTGCCCTTACCTGCCTCAGGGCAGGAGGTGCAGAATAGCTCTAAGGGTAAGGATGTTCAGCCGGCTGGAGCTCTTCATCCACAAGGGGGTTTGTGGCAGCTATGCCCCCTGGTGTTGGTGAGCCTTTTCTAAGAGGAGAGCTTCCAGAATCCAGATTGTTCTTCCCGGAATCTTTTTCCTTTTTGCAACAGGCTTGGTCCTTTTGGCATGGAAATTCAGACCCTGCAGCCTCTAGGTGCCCCAAGATGCAGTCTCATGCTGGGCAGGCTGAAAGTAGAAGCATCCCAGGCGCAGGATACTCCCTGAAGATGAGGAACAGTTTGGGAGCTATCCGAGATGTTAACTCTGGGCCCAATTGTGGGACATGCAGCTCTCAAGCTGTCCGGGTCTCCCCATACGTCTTGAGAATCAGGATGGGGAGAGCTGGTGGAGAGGGGGGGGGAGGAGCTGGGATCTGGGCAGAGTGGGGACAGGCCAGCCCTGCAGGATTCAGGTCACGGCCCTGTACATCCTGCTGGATCAAAGGGGAAGTGCTAATTATTCCACTTTAAAGGTGGAATAATCAGCACTAACATGGTGATTGGGACCGGGGATGCTCCCGGGGCCGGAGCCGGGTGTGTGGAAGCCCCGCCACCTGATTCAGGCCCCGGCAGGCCAGCCATGGTTTGGGCGGTATGGAAGAGGGAGGGCTGAGCCGCGGAAGTCAGGGGTGCCTTTGGGGAGGATGTTCCCGCAGGCGACAGGGGCACACTGGGCCATCCATAGGCCTGATTCTGTGCATTGTGGGAATGTTTTGTCCCCATGGTCCAGAATTTTACAACTAAATCACTTTCGAACGGTATGTCAAGCAGTTATAACACGACTCCTCGACTTTGGAAATATCCTTTATCAAGGTCTTCCAAAACATACTACCCATCCCCTTCAATTGGCACAAAATACAATCGCAAGAACTATAATGAATTCTCCAAAATTTGATCATATAACTCCCTTGCTTCAAGAATTGCATTGGCTTCCAATCATTATGAGATCAAAATACAAGAACCTCATGAATATTTTCAAAATTTTACATGAGTCATCAGCAAACGTTCTAACAACTATTATTTCTAAGGACAAAAGGCTCAAGGCCCAGACACTCACAGTCTACTAGCAGACTTAATTCCCACTTGAAGTTTAATAGATCCAAACAAATGACATATAATAGGGCTTTCTCCTTTATGGCACCACAACTATGGAATTCTATTCCTAGTGATTTAAGAAATGAGTATGATATGAAAGATTTTCGAAAGTCCCTTAAAACATACCTATTCATCGAAGCATATGGCAACTAATCTAATTCCAATAAAACAAAATGTTTTAACCCTTTGAATTTCAATTTTCCTATAATGTTTAAATTATTTTAACATTTTGTAAGATTGCAGTTATTTGTTTAATGTAATTGTAATGAATTATGAAATGTAATTTTGCTGTAGTGTATGTATAATTTAATGTAATCTACTGTAGTTTACTGAAATGTACTATCTTGTTGTCTCCCCCACCCCTCGATGTAGTCCCTCTGTTGTCTTGTTGACCACTTTGATTGAAGGATAAGGTGGTATATAAAACTGATTAAATAAATAAATAAATAAATTGGATCCAAATGGGCCTGTCTTGCTTGGGGCCATCCAGACGTCCCGAACGTGCACCTATCTGAATCAGGCTCCACACCTCAGACCTACTGTAGATGAATTGGTGTTGGATTCTGATGTGGAGGAGGACATCCTATCACTTTCCGAAGACCATGCAGAGGCTGGCATGATTCACCTGTTCTAAAAGAAGGAGCTGGCAGCATTGATTTCCAGGGTCTCATCCGCCTTGAACTTGATAGATGTTTCCAGCATGGCGCAGGACCCAACAGTACACCACTTCTTCAAGGGGTGCGGAATTCCACTACTGTCTTCCTGTTCCCAAAGGTGATCAAAGCTATAATCCGGTCTGAGTGGGACTCACCTGGAGCGAGGTGAGTGGATTGACATTCCCAAGGTGGATGCATAGGTCACAGTGGTTACCAGATGGATCATCATTCCCATGGAAGGTGGATTAACCTTAAAGGATATTCTTGACTGCAAGGTTGATTCTTGCTGAAGAACCAGTTTACCATGATGGTGACTATACTACAGCTAGGGGTATGCACCAGCTTGACGTCTCAAGCCCTGCTCCAGTGGATTCAGTCTTTTCCTCCTGATAATACCTCTCTCTTGGAGTCGGCTATGGCCTTCCTTTCTGATGCCATGTATGACTTGGTATGCTTGTTGACCATTGATGGTGTCATGGCATTGGATTTGGTTCTATCACTGGGCAACGGACATATACTCCAAAGCCCGGGTGGCTCAACTGGCCTATAAGGGAAAACTCCTCTTTGGAATAGATTTGTGAAACTGGTGAAGGACCTATGTGAGATGAAATCTTACAGCCTCCCAGAAGACAGGTCTGAGGGCCTGTGTAGTGGGCCGGTACCTTTTTCTCCAGGCCACTGGTCAGATTTCCAGGGGTTTCAGGACTACCATTACTACCAACATGGAAAACTTTTCTTCCCCTTTGCTTCAGATCCTCAGTCTTATTCTCAGTCCTTCTGTGGAGCATGTGGACACAGGACCCTCCTGGGCTATGCAATTAAGGCTTGGGGGCCCATTCACTGGTGCCTCCGGTGGGCAGCAGACTTCACCTTTTCTTTCAGGAATGGGCCTGGATTACCAATGATTGCTGGATGCTAGACACCATTCAATTTGGCTGTCCTGTAATGCAAGGAGCCAATTCCCAATGCCTTCATCATTTCCCCTTGTGGATCTGTGATCAAAGATGCCCTGGTGCAGACCACCTTGGACAAATTACTTCACCTAAAGGTGGTGGTGCCTGTTCCTTCAGAGGAGCAGGGCAAGGGCAGATATTCCATCTATATTGTGGTATCAAAGAAGGATGGTTCCTTCTGGACAATTCTGAACCTCAAAGGGCTCAATGAACACTTGCACATCCTGCGCTTTCAGATGGAAATCCTGCACTCCATGATTCAAGCAGTGCACTGAGGGGACTTCTTGGCTTCTCTGGATCTGACCAAGGAATATTTTCATATCCTGATCCAGATGGATCAGCAAAACTATCTGCATTTTGCCATGCTTGTCTTTAACTATCAGTTTGCTGCCCTTCCTTTTGGGGTCTCCACTGTCCCAAGTACATTCTCCACCTTCATGTTGGTGGTGACAGCTGCGTCATGGGATCTGTGTCCATCCCTATCTGGATGACTGGCTCATCTGAGCCCGTTCCCTGCCAGAGGCATCTCAGGTGACGTCCCAAATGTTGTCCTTTTTGGAAAGCCTCAGCTGGGTGATCAATCAGGAAAAGAGTCAGCTTTTGCATTCCCAAACCTTGGAGCTTTTGGGAGCACATTTTGACCCTCGAGCGAGTTTTCCAGCTGGAGGAGAAATTCAGACAATTGAATTGCCTGGAGATGTTCTATGTGCAGTAGGCTCCCAGAGTCTGGGAATACCTTCAGCTCCTCGGTTTGATGGCAGTGACCTAAAGGTCCAACTGACTTTCTCAGTTTTTAACTAAGGGGTTGGTGTATCCCCTGGGGAATGTTGAGGGTCGTGTCCCTAACAAAAGAATAAAAAGGAACGGATTGCCACGAGAAGATAGTATCTTCAAGGCAATAGTTCCGACAAAAAATAATTTTTTGTAGGTTTTGTTATTCCTTTAATAATTATAATAGTGAATTGTGGGGATAATCATGGGTTTAATTCATTGAATAGGACATGATTGTTGGCACGCTTATAAACAATTCAAATCAATTTGAACAGAAGAACCACATTCCCATTGCAGTAAAATAAGATGCACCTGTGATCAATTGTCAGTACTCAAATGACTTAAATCAACCAATAAATGATGGCTCTAATTTTTAAAATGGCTATATTCACTCCCTGTTCTATTTTCACAATGGTGAAGACCAGAGAGCTGCCTGAAACTGTCAGAAAAGCCATTATCACCAAACATCAAACTTCAAATGGTACAAGGCCATCTCCAAAGACCTTGGAATTCCTGTGTCTACAATGGTATTCAGAAGTTTTCTGCTCATGGAACTTTCAAGAACTTCCCAGGACATGGTGAGAAGAGGAAAATTAATCCAAGAAGTTTTCGAAGGTTAGAGCAAACTGTTGGAAAGACATCACATACAACATCCAAAGAGCTTAAGACTGACCTGGAGCAATCTGGAGTGGTGGTTTCAACCCACACCATACAGCACATATTAAACACTACACCATATACCGCATACTAAACAAAGAAGGGCTTCATGTGTGAAGGCCAAGGAGGATCCCACTGCTCAAAGGCGGACATAAAAAGGCATGTCTGATCTTTGCCCAATTCCACCTTGAGAAACTACAATCTTTCTGGGAAAATGTTCTATGAAGAGATGAAACTAAACTTGAGCTCTTTGGCAATGCAGACCAGCGATACATTTACAGATGAAGAAATGACATTTACTGCATAAGAGAAAAAATACTCTTCCTACAGTTAAATATGAAGGAGGATCCATAATGTGGAGATGTTTTGCTGCCTCAGGAACTGGTGGCCTGAAATGTATTAAAGGAATCATGAAGTCAGATGATTACCAAGGTATTTTGGAGTGAAATGTGCTACCTAGTGACAGAAGGCTAGGTATGGGTCGAAGGTCATGGGCTCTCCAACAGGACAAAGACCCAAAACATACATCGAAAAGTACAAAAGAATGGTTAAAAAGGAACAAATAGACTGTTTTAAACTGGCCAGCAATGACTCTTGATCTCAGTTCAAACAGCAGCCTTTGTAAAGAGCTGAAATCTGCCATTGGTTAAAGGAATCCTGAAAACATTCATGAGCTGGAACAAACTGCAGTGAAGAGTGGGAGAAACTACCAGCAGACAGATGTACGAAACTTATAGATTGCTACAAGAAATGTTTGGAGGCCATCATCACAGCCAAAGATTGTGCAACCAAATATTAGCAAAGGATGTTATTAATTCTGTCCAGGTCATATTTTGGGTTTTTTTCAGAGATTACTATGGGCCTTATGCAGAGACACATGTTGTGGGGCTGCGAATCCCAGTGGGACGGGCAGCTTCGCAAGCTGTCTGGGCCCAATCCCCCCTCCGGCTCTCCCCGTATGTCCTGAACATCAGGATGGGGAGAGACAGCAGGTGGGGGGGGGAGGGGGCAGGATTGGGGCAGGATCGGGGGTGAGTCAGCCCAGCAGCATGTACAGGGCCGATTCAGGTCATGGTCCTGTATGTCCTGCCGGGGTAGTGGGGACATGCTGCTTATTCCACCTGGTCCTGGATGGCCAGCTGTGGGTTAGGTGGTGAGGAAGAGTGGGGAGCTGAGCCACAACAGCCAAGGGAGCCTGTGGGAAAGACATCCCCGCAGGTAGGCAGGAGCATGAAGGGCCATCCTCTGGTCCTATTCTGGTTATCACGGGAACGTTTTGTTCCTGCGGTGCAGAATCGGGTCCAAATGGGCCCATCTTGCTTGGGGCCATCCGGACAGCTCAGACGTGCCCCTACCTGAATCAGGCTCTATGTCTAAGTTGCACAGACATCTTTTATTTTGTTGCATACCTTTGAACACACTATTAAAATATTATGATGACATGCAGTTGGAATAATTCCAATTATTTCTCAAGATATTGTACACAACATACCTAAAATACAAAGGTGTCAATAATATTGAAAGTTAAATGTTAGCACAGTGGATTTCCCTGCTGTCCTCCTTCATTTATTAAATGAAATGTGATCATGTTATGATGACTATTGCCAAGTGGCCCCAACACCATTATCTCTTGCACTAAAGTTCTAATGTGCATAACATTTTTTAAATTAAAATAAGGCGTGTATTTACTATAGTGTTCTGAGCAGTTAGAATGGGATTTAATACACACTATTAGCTCTGACAACACTAATGGCTGCCACATGCTAAAAACAGTCACATGGTAAAAATCCCATGCTAACAGCTTAGTGGGGATTGGGAAAGGGGTAGGTAATGGGTGGTGAAAATGCATGAAGGAGCATTTCTCCTAAAATATGCTAGCTGGCATGTGATAAGCCACCAACATTAGCAGGGGAGATAGTGTAGACACACATCAACTGTTGTTGACCCTCTACAGTAGTATGTAGAGATGTACCTCATTGACTAACCATCCAGCTCCTCTAAAACAGGTCCACTTACCATAGGCAAGTAAGAAGGCAGTAAGTGCACATCTTATTGCGTCAATTGCAATTAGCTTGCACCAATGATGGCTGTGCTAACTGCAATATTCTATCCATGCCCAAACTCTGCTCCTAACCCACCTAGCCACCCCCTTTTTTCCCATGGTACCATTTAGCATGGGACTTTCATTGCACTGCCCAGAGCTATCAGTGTGACACACAGTGCACTGTAAATTCCACATTAACCATTGGCACATACCTTAGATAGCACTGACTGTGCATAGTGTATTACTGCCATTTGTATGGGTGCCCTCTGCATTACCTCAAGTGGGTCATTAAGAACACCCGTATGGGTAGCCGGTTTTCTTCCTTGGAGTGCTGGTTTGCTGTTGGAAGTGATCCGGGCAGCTGAAAGCCTTTAATCAGCAGTGCGGAGGGCCTTGATACAGTGGCCCCACTGAAGGGTATCAGGAATTGGTTTTCTTCCTTGGAGTGCTGGTTTGCTGTTGGCGGTGTTCCAGGCGGGATGCGGTTAGTGGGCGTGTGTCCACGGGAGTGTGTCCGAAGTGTTCCAAAGGGGCAGGTTCTGCCCCTTTGGAGCACTTTCAGAGCACATTTGGAGCCTAATTTGAAGTGGTTGGCTATGGTTCATAGGTAAGAGGAAGAAACAAGCAATTTTGGTACAGGAGAAGAAATTGGTAACAGTGGTGGGTCCAATGGATTGACACAACATTGTAACTTCCTCTATACTTGTGCTGAGTCTGTCCACTTCACTTGATTAATCTCCACTTGGGGATGTTTCTACCTCATCCTGTCATTCCAGTGGTGAAGAGCCAAGGATCTTACAGGCTTCTTCGAGGATTGTTTCCTTTGTAGCGAAGAACCCTTACCTATTTTGTGCCGAGCAGCAGTTGGTGTTTATGGAAGGTAGGGGTGGTACAGAAGTTTCTTTTCCAAAAAAGGTACATTTTATTTCTTCTATGGATTCAGCCCCTCACTTGGTTTGCAGCTTGTTGTGCTGTGAGGGCTTGTGTGCATCAGTGATGCTGAGAGCTAAACTATCGGTAGTTTAACTACTGGCAGGGTCTCCCAAGATGGACAGGTCTCAGCTGAGGTGCCAGACCAAGACAAACCACCCATCTGGGCAGCAGCAGAATGGGATAGTGTTGACGGCGGAGGATCACATTTCTGTGACAACGGCAACAACACCAAGCTTAAACTGCGCGGAAGAAAGGTCCGGCAATCTACTTCTGTATTTTGCCATGAAAACCCAATGGATAGTTACAACAAAACAAATTGTGCTATAGTGCTGGAAGATGAGACCCCCAGGCCAGAAGGCACTCAACTAGCTACTGGGGAAGAGCTGAAGACTTTTCAGAGTAAAGCCAGCATTTATGATGTGGTTGGATCAAAGCCCTCGGGACATCTGACTGCTGATGTAGCTGCGCATGAAATGAGAGTCAGAAGCTGTAAAGATGTCTTACGCATTGGAACATGGAAAGTACGAAGCATGAACCAAGGGAAGTTGGAGGTGGTCAAGAATGAAATGGACCGTGTACAACTTGATCTGTTGGGTGTCAGCGAACTGAAATGGACTGGCATCGGGCACTTTGCATCAGATGATCACATGGTCTACTATGCTGGAAATGAAAGACAAAGAAGAAATGGTGTTGCATTTATAATAAAGAAGAAACTTGCAAGAACTGTAATGAAATACAATGCATTCAGCGAATGCTTAATCTCTTTTCGTCTACAAGGAATGCCTATCAACACAACTATAATTCAAGTATATGCCCCAACAGCTGCAGAAGAGAATGAAATTGAAGAGTTCTATGAACAAGTACAAGCTGAAATTGATAGAACATGCAAACAGGATATCCTGATGGCCATGGGTGACTGGAACGCAAAGGTTGGCAACAAAGAAGAAGGCAAAGTAGTTGGAAAATATGGACTTGGCAAAAGAAATGAAGCTGGAGAAAGACTGATAGAATTCTGTAAGACCAACAATCTATTCATCTCAAACACCTTCTTCTATCAACACAAGCGGCAACTGTACACATGGACTTCACCCAATGGAATGTATAAAAATCAAATTGACTACATCTGTGGAAGTCAACGATGGAAAAGTTCAATAACATCAACAAAGACAAAACCTGGAGCTGACTGTGATACAAGTCATCAACTACTAGTATGCAAACTCAAGCTAAAGTTGAAAAAGAGCAAACCACTCATGAATGCAGCAAAATATGACCTTGAGAATATACCACTGGAATTTAAAGACTGCCTGCAAAATTGATTTGCTGCTTTAGATACAAATGACAGAGCTCCAGAAGAGTTATGGAATGACATCAAGAAGGTTGTATTGCAAGAAAGCGAGAAGTCTCTACAAAAGGTGAAAAAGCTAAAACGGCCAAAATGGATGACGGAAGAAACTCTGGAAATTGTCCAGAAACGCAGAGAAGCTAAAGCCAGAGGAGAAAGAAAGACAATCACAGAACTCAACAGAGATTTCCAATGTGCAGCAAGACAGGACAAGGAAAAGTACTACAACGACACATGCAAGGAAATAGAAGCAGAAACTATTAGAGGAAGAACAAGATCGGCTTTCCTAAAGTTACGAGAGTTAAAGAAAAAGTTCAAGCCTCGAATTGGAATGTTACAAGATGCTCAAGGTTCTATGTTGAATGATGCTGAGAAGATAAAGAAAAGGTGGAAAGAATATACAGAGTTTTTATATGATAAAGATCAAGTGGACCAACAGCCGTTTCAACCTGTACCTTATGATTGGGAACCATTGGTGATGAAAGAACAAGTTAAAGCAGCATTGAAAGCCTTATCAAAGAACAAAGCATCAGGCATTGATAGCATTCCCATAGAAGTATTACAGCAATCTGATGCAGCTGTTACCATAATAACAAGGCTCTGCCAAGAAATATGGAAGACAACATCATGGCCAACTGACTGGAAAAGATCTGTGTTTATACCAACTGACTGTGGAAATTATTGCACAATTGCTCTGATCCCACATGCCAGCAAGATTCTACTTAAGATTATTCAAAAGAGACTACAACCATACCTGGAACAAGAACTACCTGAAGTGCAAGCAGGGTTCAGGAAAGGGCGAGGAACAAGAGATATCATTGCGGATGTGAGATGGATCCTTGAAAAGACTAAAGAATACCAAAAGGATATCTATTTGTGCTTTATCGACTATAGCAAGGCTTTTGACTGTGTAAACCATGAGAAACTTTGGGCCACATTAAGAAGCATGGGTATACCCGAACACCTGATCGTACTCTTGCACAATCTGTACATTGATCAAGAAGCAACAGTTCCAACGGATCAAGGAGAAACAGAATGGTTTAAAATAAGCAAAGGTGTAAGACAAGGCTGCATACTTTCCCCCTACCTGTTTAATTTATATGCAGAACAAATCATCAGAGAAGCAGGATTGTATGAAAACAACAGAGGTGGAAGACTCATCAACAACCTTCGCTATGCTGATGATACCACATTACTGGCTGAAAGTGAAGATGATCTGAAACATTTGCTTCTCACAATTAAAGAACATAGTCTCAAAATGGGCCTGCACCTTAATGTAAAGAAGACAAAGATCATGACAACTGGCATAATCAATAGGTTCATCGTTGAAGGAGAAGAAATTGAAATCGTGAACAACTTTAACCTACTTGGATCAACAATCAATAAAGAAGCAACAAGCAGTGAAGAAATCAGACGATGCATTGCTCTTGGAAGAATGGCTATGAAAGACCTAGATAAGATTCTCAAGAGCAGAGATGTCTCTCTCCATACAAAGATTCGACTTGTTCAAGCCATGGTATTTTCAATAACATCATATGGATGTGAAAGCTGGACAGTGAAAAAGATAGACAGGAAGAAAATTGATGCCTTTGAATTATGGTGCTGGCGGCGAATACTGTGTATACCATGGACTGCCCGAAGAACAAACCAGTCGGTACTAGAGGAGATCAAACCTAAGCTTTCTTTAGAAGCTCAGATGACAAGACTTCAACTTTCATACATTGGACACATCATGCGAAGAGAGAGATCATTAGAGAAAGACATCATGCTTGGCAAGATAGAAGATAAACGCAAAAGAGGAAGGCCAGCAATGAGATGGATCGATACAATATGGACTGAAGACCGAACACAATTTAGGATAGCTATCCAGAGGGTCGCCATGAGTCGACTCCGACTCGACGGCACTTAACAACAACAACAACAACATGGATTCAGCTACTACCTCTTCCAGAGCGATCTTGTTGAAAGACATTTTGTTGGCCATTAATCGTCTGGAGATGTACTTTGGAACTCTCAGATTTTACAGTGGACACTGTAGCTAAGTTAACTGATCAGGACAGGCGTATCTCTTCTTTAAATGCTCATGTTATTAAAATGAATGCTTCTCATTCTGTGATACAAAATGTTTATACCTCTTTTTTTTAAGGATAGTCTGGTCATTCACCAGCGTTTAGAAGTGCTTGAAAATGCCCATCGTTCTTATAACTTAAGGTTCCTGAATGTCACCCATACATGCTACCTTTCTCCAACAATTCTTATGCGTAAATACTTTAAAGAAGTTTTGGGATTGCCTACGGCAGAATAATTAAGAATTATAAATATATTTTATATTCCTAGTGGTAAAGTAAGTCCTAATACTATATGCTTGATGCTGTAGGTTTTGATCAGTTATCTTTATTAGAACCAGATATTTTTGAATTCTTGGAGGATTTTTCTGATAATGTTCCGACTAGTGCCATTTTAATTGTTACTTTTGGATCATTAGTGGATTGTAATTTAATTTTGAGAATATTTTTTCAGCAAAAGAATCAATTATTTTGTGGTCAGAAAATTAATGTGTTTCCCAATGTCTTCAGAGTTACTCAAATGAGAAGGAGGTCATTCCTGACACTGAAACCTTCTGTTTCAAATTTCCTTGCAAATGTTTAATATCTTATCAGGGTATACAATATGTCTTTCTGAAGGCTTCCCGATTAGAACTTTTCTTGAAGGATAAACCACCAAGTTCGACATAGGGTGGGTTTTGTTTCTTTTTCCTGTTTATAGATGTTTGCTCTTTGTTCATGTTCTCTGTAATGGTTAGTTAATTAAGGTATATTGTAGTTTTTTTAATTGGGGGGGGGGGAATACTGACTCCCTAGATGTGGGCTTGAAATTTAGTTTTGGGTTACTAATGGGTTGTTGTTCCCTTAATTTGGGTCAACTGTATGATATTTTGTTTTCTTCTAAAAATGAGCATTGCAAAATGTTACTATAAATTCTTAATTTAAAAAAGCCCAAAACACTCATACTACCAGCACAATATACTGTAGCATGACTGCTGTATCAAAAAATCCCCACCTCTGGGTCATGGCACTGAAGCCTGATCCCTCTGAGCATGCAGCCCTCCAGTGACAGACCAATCTCAATCAGAACCCCCAAATGACAGCTTCCCTCTCAATCAGAACTCCACCAAGGACATCTAATATAACTTTCCCCTCACCTCCCAATTCTCCATGCACCAACTGGGGTTGTCCTGGTAGTCAAATGGATAGGGCAGGAGCAAATCCCCTTTGTTTCCACTGCATTTCCACCTATGTTCAAAATGTCAGCTCTGACATCTAGTGAAAGTCTTGTGGTACTTTCAGTAAAGTTAGTCTGCCATGGCATGTTTCTTTTCAAATTCTCAGTTTGGCTGCCTTATCAATTCCTTGCATCTAACTTACCAATTCTTATATCCTTTCCTGTTTTCATCATTTGCCTTCTTTTTCTATTTCGTGAAAAATGCTTTTTTTTGCTCCAACAGCATTTCTAACCTCACCTTTAAACCATGCCGCCAGTGGTTTGGCCTATCTTCCACCTTTTTTGAAGTGTGGAATACATTTGGTTTGGGCTTCCAAGATAGTATTTTTAAACAATGCCCATGTTTGATGTATACTTTTAATCTTTGTAACTGCTCCTTTTAGTTTTTTTTCTTAACTATTATCCTTATTTTATCATAGTCTCCCTTTTGAATGTTAAAAGCTAGTGCTGTGGATTTCCTTGCTTTCTTCTCTTCATTTATTAAAACAAATGTGATCATGTTATGATCACTATTGCCAAGTGGCCCCAACACTGTTATCTCTTGCCCCAGATACTGTGTTCCACTAAGGACTAGGTCTAAAATATCTTTCCCCTATCTTCCTGAACCCGTTTCTCCATGAAGCAGTCATTTATTTCATCTTGAAGCTTTATTTCCCTAGTATGTCCTGCTATAACATTGACCCAGTTAATACCAGGGTAATTGAGATCACCCATTATTACAGTGTTGTAACTTTTGTTAGCTTACCTGCTTTCTTTTAGGATTTCATCATCCATCTGTTCATTCTGGACAGGCAGATGGTAGTATACCCCCACTAATAATTAAAACAAAAAACTGTGAGAATGGCGAGGCCTCGTGGCCACCCCCCCGGGGCGTGCGAGCGGCCGGCGTTAACCAGGGGGCGGCCGGTCACGTGCCCGCCGTGGCATGGCTACGCGCTTCGCGGGTAGGGCCCGCAGCGCGTGGAGTGCTCCCATTGGCTCCCGCGGCACATGGCAGGGCGCAGGAGCCAATGGGGGGAGTGGAAGAGTTTCGGGGGGGGGGAGTAGGGGGAGCGTTGCGGTGTCCTCCGGCCTTTCCCTCGAGGTGGCCGGAGGAGCCGGACGTCGTTCGGGGGTGAGAGGTCCCCTTCGGGGTTGCTTGGAATGTGAACAAGAGGATTTCAGTTTTATTGATGATGTAGTTTGGGGTTTATTTGTAATTATAATTATCAAAGGGAATTTGGCAAACCAAATGTTCCATCTAAGTAACCGGTTTCCAAGATAATCTCAGCTAAAGAGAGTGGACTAATTGTTAATTGCTAATTGATTTTAACTTCTTAAAAAGCCCGGTTATAATAAGTGTTTTGATGATACTGGTGGCAGAGACGAGAGGTTGGAGCTTTACTTTGGCACTCATGCTTATGAAAAAATATCTAAGTATACTGATAAGTATTTGTAAAAAAAACAAAAAAAACAAATGTGATACCACTCTACAGAGTGCATGAAAGAAAAACAAGTATAACGGTGTCCGTGCGTTCCCTGTGGGAGGTGAGACTCGTTTACGGCTCCATTTGAGAAACAGGAGAGGAAGATAGTCAAGGGCTGGCCATGTCGCAATATAGAGTCAGTGCAGATTAATGAGGAGAATTGGGCCTCATATAGCTCTGTCAGTAGGGGAGAGGAAGGCTTGGATGGGCCCTCACCAGGAAAGTTTTTCTGCGCAGCTTGAAAGAGGAATTCAAGGAGGAATTCAATCATGTGGCAGATGAGGTCTGCGCCATAGTATCGCAGAGACATGGTGGATTTGGGAGCCCTGGTAGAGGAGGCCGAGAAAAGAGGCGAGGAACAGAATGCAGATATTGAAACGCTGGTGGGGGCGAACGAATAAGCTGGAAGCAGGTTGGTTGGAAGTTCAGTGTAAGCTGGTGAAGATTAGAACAGTATGTGTCACAATACTTTGCCGGAGGAAGAATGTTATATGGAAGCGGTTGCGGTTGCTCAGAAGGGATTCCAGCAGAGCCTAGGATTGAGCATCTTAAAGTGGCGGTGGAGCAGGCGCAACAGGCTTTAGGGCCACCACATGCCAACCAACTAGGGACATTGTAGTATGTATAAAGTGAATCCCAATCAAGAAGCAGTTTCTTCAGACTTCCTAGTGGATGCGGAGCTGAACTTGAATGGGCACCGGAATTTTAATTTCTTTATTTATTTATATTTCTTAAATAGGGAGATGAGGGCTCATTGGTGGTTGCCAATAAGTTGTATTTTGTATTTCTGGAGTTGAGGGCTGACATGGAGGAGAACTGAGAGGGTACATAGCTTGGTTTAGTGTGGTGTGGTTCAATTTATTGATTTGGACACTGCCGTTCCATCTTCGGGGGCAGCTCGGGTGGGGTATGGAGTGGAAAACCCTCCACAACATATTTGGTTTGGGGGAAACTAGCTCTCTTTTCCTTTCGGGGATGGGGAAACAGCAAAACTGGAGGGCGGGGAATGAGGGCAGGGAGGTAGGTTTGGGGGCAACAGCGGGAGATGCTTTTGTTTTCGCTGGGGGGTGGTGGATGCTTTGAGTGCCCTCCCGATGGAGGTGGTGGGGGCGGGTGCAGTGGCGGAGTTCGGGGTGGCATGGGACGGACATGGGAGGGTCCCTTAATAGCAAGAGGACAAACTCAGTGGGCTCAAATGTCTTTATACTTCCACATGCGGAGGGGGTGGGTACGGCCCTGGGCGGGGGTGTAGGGGAGGGGGGACCTGCACAGAGTCTGGGTATGGCCCTAGGCAGGGGCATGGAAGGGATGACTGGCACGGAGAAGTGGGTGCAGCCACTCTGGCCACCTTGCTGGGCGGATTGGATGGAGCATTCTGGCCTTTGTCAGCCATCATATACTATGTTCCTATGTTTGAGAATGAACGCAGCCATGTTCTGATGTTATTTGGACACAATGGCCTGAGCTGAGTGCTCATATGTGACGGGATGCCTGGTTCTACAGCTGCGGGTCTCTTGCACACTTGCGCTGGATATCGGTGACAGTTTGCATGCCTAGGAGCGTAGTGGGGCAAATCGCAGAGGACAGTGAGGCCAGTGTGCTGTGGCAAGGGCACTGGTGCAGTGGGGCTTATTAAATGTTGTGGGGCTGTTTTCGTGGGGGAGCCGCCTAGGAATGTGCACCATTTGCGTGCATACGTCCCTATTTAGAGGGATGCACCTAGGAGGGCACTTGAGTGCGTGTTGGGTGGTTGCCGTTCTGGAGGCGCATTCATGGATGCAATGGCGTGTACTTTCATGTGGGGCCTGCACTATGGTGGCTATCACTGACGTGGTTCTATTGTGGTGTCGCTGACTTATTGTCAAGCTAATTGTCATATTAAATAGCTTATAAATTTAAAAAAAAAAACCGGCGGGCGGGGGTGGATAGGGGGAGGCGGCTCCCTTAGTTGGGAACTTTGGCAGGGTGGGGGGCAAGGCCCTTCCCGGGCAGATTGTCTGGGGGCGTGGCAGCCGCCTTGGGTGGGGGCGGGTGCTGCGGTGTCTTTTCCTTTTTTCCCCCCACAGGACACTTCGGGATGGCCAGCGCAGAGCAGGGAGGAGAGCACGCCTGCAGCTGGGTCAGCAGAACCAGGACAGGGCTCGAGGAGCATGGTGCCGGATCGGTCGGAGGCAGGAGCGGTGCCTGCACAGGCGACGGCTGCAGCAGGTGAGTCTGTGGGCGCGGGGTCTTCGGGGGGAATCCCGGCGGGGGAAAAGGGGGGGGTAGGCGGCCAGGAAGCGGCGGCGTTCAGGCCGTCAGCGTTGGGCTTCGGGTTCCTGGTCGTCTCCGTCCTCGGTGTCGTCGTCATTTTCGTCCAGGTCAGATGGGAGCAGGGGCGAGGGCGGCGGGGGCGAGGCCGGGTTGGTTGGTTCGGCCAGAGGCAGCGTCGTCGGTGGTAGCGTTCTCGGAGTTGTGGGAAGGCGTGCCGAGGAAGCTGTGGTGTAAACTTACAGAGAGGCGTTATATTGATATCTTTCGGTTACTGGAGGGTCGAAGGCATTTTGGGGACAGTAGGAAGAAGTGGAAGGTGGATGAGAAGGCGGGTTGGGCGTTGAAGGTGGCGCGCAACATAGCGAATTGGGCGCGGGCATTTTTGCGGCTGGCTAGTGTGGGGGGGAGGGCGTATCCTGACCAGTACGGGATGCGGCTGGCGTATGCCGACTCCATCCTGGAGGCCTCTCAGTGTCCGGAATGCCCTGTCGGTGCGGCATTTCGCCAGCGTGGTCTGGGACGCGCTAGCGGTGGAGATCGGGTTGGGAAGGGTAGCGGGCCCTTTCGGGGAGCCGCCCTTCCCGGGGAGCCAGGAAACTACCGGTGGCTCCTTAATCTGTCCTTCCCTAGCGTGGGTTCGGTGACTGATCATATCCCCCAGGAGTTGCGCAAAGTGCGGTATGCTTCCTTCGAGGTGGTTGACTCGGTGCTGTGGTGTGGGTGGGGGTGGTCATTTAATCGGCTTTTTGGCTATTGCCGGTGCACCCTTCGGCATTCCCGGTGTTGGGGTTTGCTTCGAGGGTAGTTATTACTTCGATAGGTGTATGCCTATGGGGTGTTCTCTCTCTTGTGCACACTTTGTGAGGTTTAGTACATTCCTGCGTTGGGCGTCGGTAGACCGGGTGGGGTGGGCTCAGATGGTACATTACCGGGATGATTTCTGGTTGTGGAGGAGGCGCGGACTGGGCAGTGCACTGCGTTGTTGGACGGGCTGGTGCAGATGGCGGAGGAATGGGGAGTTCCGTTGGCGGAGGGGAAGACGGAGGGCCCCACGACTCGGTTAACCTTATTCAGTGACAATTTTGGCTACTCAAGTCGGTGCTGTTCTTCGCACCGAATTCTAGTGTGCATGATTCAGCTGACGGAGTAATTCGTGGCTTCAGCATTGCCCAAAGTTGAGTATACAGTTTTTATTATCAGTGGTATACTTGCTATATATTTAAAGCCTCTGTGCATTTTTTTGCAGGATGTGGGATTTTATGCATGAGCTAGCGAATACCAGTGGCTGAGCATTCCTTGTACATGAATTTGAGCTTTAGCTTTTGCTATAGCAGTGGTTAAATTTTTGTGATTTGATGTAATGATTTTGAAATCCCGAAAAGTACTTTTAGGTGATAATTCTAATTAGTTTCCAATTTGGCTATAATTATTGAGTATTGAAGATTAAGTTGTTAAATTAATTTAAAAAACTAAAGGTTTTTGGCCCGTGATGTGGAATATACCATCTAACCCTATGGTGATTTGTTTCGCCAAATGTAGGGGTAGGTTTCTCTGAGGCCATTTTGCCTTTGCTGAGGTGATAAAGGTATGTAGTGCAGTGTGGATTCAGTAGTAGAGAAGGGTTGCTTTCTATTTTTGTAGTATACCCCCACTGCCATCTCCTTCCCCTTTTTACATGGAATTCCTATCCATAGAGATTCTACAGTGTATTTGTTTCCTGCAAAACTTTAATCCTATGAGATTCAATGCCCTCTCTAACATAGAGCGAAACCCTTCCACCAATTTGATCCCAGGTATCACAGTGTCCCATTAGTTGTCCTCCTTCCACCAGGTCTGTAAAGCATTGCATATGCCTTGTAGCATTATACACATGATCAGTAGTAGTAGATGCCAATTATATCTAACTTTTCATTCAATGCTACTGTATTCTAGCTCTTCCATCTTCCTTTTTAGACTTCTAGCATTTGCATACAGACATTTCAAAATGTGTTGTTTGTTCATATTAACAATCTTGTTATCAGTTGAGAGGGGTAATTTGGAATGTTTCAGCTCTCTCTGCTCTTTACTTAAAGGCAACTGGGTTACTTTTACCTTTATTGGAACCTCTCTATTGGGATGCCCTTCCCTCTTTTGCTAATGTCTTTCAAGGATACATCATTCTGAACCATGTGTTCTTGAGCGACTGTTGGCTTTCCTCTGTTATCTAGTTTAAAAGCTGTTCTACCTCCTTTTTAAAGGTTAATGCCAGCAGCCTGGTTCTGCCACATGTCAAGGTGGAGCTCATACTTTCAGAAAAAAACCCTCCTTCCCCAGAATTTTGTCCAGTTCCTAACAAATCCAAAAACCTCTTCCTTGCACCATCGTCTCATCCATGCATTGAGACTCTGAAACTCTGCCTGCCTTTTGGGTCCTGCATGTGGAACAGGAAGTATTTCTGAGAATGCTAACCTAGACATTCTGGATTTCAACTTTCTACCTAACAGCCTAAATTTGGCCTCCAGAATCTCCCTTCCACACTTTCCCATGTCATTGGTACCAACATGTACCAAGACAGCAGGGTCCTTCTGAGCACTATATAAAAACGTGTCTAGGTTGTGCATGAAGTACGCTATCTTTGCACAAGGCAAGAGTGTTACTAAGCAATCCTGATGTCAACCAGCCACCCAGCTACCTACATGCCTAATGATCAAATTGCCAACTATAACTGCCATGCTAACTCTTCTCTCAATGGCACATGGCCTTGGTAAAACCTCTTTGGTGTGAAAGGGTTTTACATTAACTGGAAGACAGGTCCTAGCCACAGGATCACTTCCTGCCACATCAAGATGATGCTGTCCTTTCACATGACTTCTCTCCTCCATGGCAACAAAGAGGCTGCCAGACTGGAGGTAGGACTTCACTGCTATGTCCCTGTATGTCTCATCTATATACCTGTCTGTTTATCTTAGCTCCTTCAAGTCTGCTACTTTAATATCCAGTGATCAGACTTGTTTCCTGAGAGAAGAGAGCTCCTTGCACCTAGTGAACACGTAACACGTTCCACCAACTGGGAGAAAATCATACATGTGACAGTGCAAAAGACCAAATAGCCCCCATTTCACTGTTGGACTACTGTCTGCATCTTAGTTTTAAAAATGTGTTAAGCTATTATGTTGTTTTCTTATTTAAAGTTTCTAAGGGCAAAGGAGTGCTTATACCACTACAACTATACCTAATAAGTTTAAGGTGCTTTGTTCACCTCAAGATGGATTTCCGGGTCTTAATTAATCTATTCCTACTGAGGATAATAAATTAAACCTTAAAGTGAATTAAAGCACCTCTTCTTCCTAATAGGTTTAAGACCCTATAAATCTAAGGTTTTGCCTGGGGAGAGTGGGAATCAGGATGGGTGGATGGGTAGGAAATAAACAGTTATTGAAAGCTAGCTTGCTACAAAGGGACCTAACTGACTTTTATAGTTTGTTTAAGTAAAAGCTTGCTTGCTACATAGTGCCCTAACTGACTTTAAAAAACACAACATTTTTTAAAAAGGCATAGATTTTATCAGGTTAAACCCAAAGAATTTCCTTTAACCCAAGAGCCTGAGAAATTCCCAGCAGATATGCAAGTGCAGATTCCTTCCCATCAAGAGCAGCTTCTCTCAGTAGTTCCCCTAATTTCAAAAGCAAGAACAGTGTCGGGAAATCCTTGGCTTGCCACTTCTTGTTCACATCTCTTCATTCAAATATGGCAGCTTGATAGCTGCATCTGCTATACCTAAAGCATGTTTTGGACATTCTTGATTCTCTAGCAGGATTTGCCAATTTATTCTCCTTGCTATTAGCATTATAATTGTCCCTCCAAAATTCCTGAAAGCATAGTTAGATGTAGAATATGATTTCTATAGCAAGTCAACATGGCACTGTCTTGAATGCGAATGAACTGGACATTTTTGTCTATTCCTCCACTATGTGTGAGCAGTAATGGTTTGCTTCATATGAGTTTTGTATGTGACTTTATTGCCTTTGCTTATGGGAGTTTCACGACTTCACTGAGGCCAGATTTGTCCTTCCAGCTTCTGTGAGCATAGAATATTGCCGTAATAATGATTTTAGGAATGAAATAAGCAACAGAGAAGAATCTGCTGCCATCCCGTTTTGGACAGCTCGCATATTCTTTCTCTGTTCTGGATGATTTATTAGATTTGCTACACTCAAACAGCTATGAAATACCAGCAATAATAAAAAATATTAGAACTTTGCAGAAAATAGAAGTTTCACATAGTGTATGTTTTTCATACACTGGTCCAATATAGTATATTGTCCGTCTTCTGAAAAGATAGGATTTAGTTCCAATATTCATTGACATAAACATACTGTATGATACTATTGAAACTGCAGTTTTCATTTAAAACACTTTATTATGATATAATATAGTTTGTCAACAGTCCATTCGGACGGCGGAATATGATACACGTGAAAACACTTCTGATGCAGTGAGTCGATATTGCACCATTGAAACATCTAGAACAGAATGCTTGACAGCAATTAGTTTCGACAACATATTAGCCCAGCATATGAAAAACATACAAGGCCGATATACGCACCAATAACTCTGACACTAAGCAACTTACAGTAACCGGGTAGCCGGACTCGGCGCCTCCCCAACCCCAACCCCCCCCCCCCCGGTCACCCAACCACACCCCCGTATGGTAAAAACCACAGACAACATTTTATGGTAACAAACTGGTCGCAGCTTTATTTCCAACAGGAACGTATTAACATTAATGCCAAGAATACATCACTATAGCAACCCAGCGGAGCGATGTGCTGCCAGCCATGCTACTAGCAAAGCGGCCCTGCCTCCGCTGCGGCCGTGGACCCACCAACGGCCGAGCTCACCCACCCCTATCCGACTTCGCCATATTACAAGCAAAAGTCTTCCAGGGGTTATCCGGGCAAGGGCACCCCGCCCCCACCCCAAGTGGCATAAGGCTCCGGACCCCGGCAACCGCCGGGATCCCGCAAAACACCCCCCCCCCCCAGCTGCGACACCCCACAATCACCCCCCCCCCAAACCGCAGTAACAAAGGGCGGGCGGGTGGGACGCCGTTCCGACAGCCTACAGCATGTGCTCCTGGCTCGCGCCCGCCTCAGGAGCACAGGCCCGACCGGCCCGTCTGATTGGCTCCGCACAACACGTGCACCCGTGGAGCCAATCAGATTAAATGATGCGCTCCACAATGGCGCGCGCCTCCGACTCGCCCCCACGCTTGCAGGGTCCCGCGCCTAACCAGCACCCGGTTACGCTCGGGCGCCAGGACCCTGCCCGCGCCCTGCTTAATTATCTAAACCTATTTTCTAAAGTCCGCAAATACTTTTATTTGCAAAATAGTAGCTATTACAGCATTATAAGCTACCTACTATTTTTTGTGATCTTTTTATGTTGAGCCACCAGTGCCATCAAAATCAGCAAACTTCGAATACCTATTAAACTAACTAGATCTCAGATAAAAAATCTGTATATAACGCTTTTTGACATAAAGATAATAGTTAAACATGGTTCTATTGAATTTATAACCATTAATTAGTAAACAGTTGAGTAGTAAGTATGGAAACCGTACGTATGTAAAACATGCGCTGGTCCAAAATGGGTTAAATAAAGTAATACTCCATTCCTCCAGAACCTTTTCCAAAAGAATTGTTTTTTTTTTCTTACAACTGTCACTGTGGTTCATTTTTCTTTCTTTCTCCTTTACCCATAACAATTTAGACAAATTTCAAGAAAGATTGCCCTATGTGATTTGAAACATTCACCTTGTACAAACACTGAGGCCACATGCCCTGTATAATAATATGTGTTCTGGAAAATATAGTAAAGTTTACTGTACTGATTGTAGGAGCTGTCCACTCATCTTGCTATTTGACACAGCAGCACTACACCATTATAATATAGTACAAGTTGCATTAAATCACTGCTGTTTGTCTCTATGGCACTGATACCATCTCTCTACAAGTTTCTGGTTACCTTTATATTCAATGCAAATGTCTTCTGCTACGACTAAGATCAACAGCATTACTCTGTTTATATGAAGTCCAAATGATTCCTAACAGAAAGAAAAAAAAATCCAAGCTACCACATGCAGAGAAACTGATGAGAACATCTGTATGAAGGAGATGCTATTACACCAATGTTTTTATTTTATCAAAGCACTCTTGCAGCTCTGCTCTATTCGGTGAACCCCTCTTTGATAGTGTAAAACAATTTAACAAGGGCCTCCTGAGAGCCACTTCCAGCTCATTACTGAAAATCGGTGGGCGTATTACTAGGATTACAGCAGTAGTGTTACAGTCATATATCTTTAAATTTAAGCACCAATTACTGAGTTTTCATTTTCTGTGCCTGAGTTCCAATAATTACAGTACATTTCCGGCTATCTGCACCCTTGTCAGCTGAAACCCCCCTATCTAATGAACTATAATTATGCCCCCAGGAGGATAAGATGCTTAATAAATGCTTTTTGTATTCATGCTTCTAGTTATCCAAGGATCTTGGGTGTCTTTCAAGTAGTATGGAAACATGATATTATGTTACTTTTTCAATCTAATTGTAAATATGTCTAGGAACATCATTTCTATATTCTCTAGTGTGTTGAACTTTAGGTAGCAAAGTACAGCAGTTGGGCATATTATGAGCTGTATTATCAAAGCAATCAAAACACATGGGGGAGTGCAGTGGGAGCCGGCTGCAGCAGGGGATAAAAGCGGCGCCCCTGCACTAAGGAGCGCCGCTGCTGGGACACTCTCCACCTCCCCTCCTCTGCTCCTGCCCAATCGGGGCAGTGGGAGCCCAATTAAGCTCCTGCCCAATCGGGGCAGTGGGAGCCGGCTGCAGCAGGGGATAAAAGCGGCGCCCCTGCACTAAGGAGCACCGCTGCTGGGACACTCTCCACCTCCCCTCCTCTGCTCTTGCCCAATCGGGGCAGTGGGAGCCCGATTAAGCTCCTGCCCAATCGGGGCAGTGGGAGCCGGCTGCAGCAGGGGATAAAAGCGGCGCCCCTGCACTAAGGAGCGCCGCTGCCGGGACACTCTCCACCTCCCCTCCTCTTCTCCTGCCCAGTCGGGGCAGTGGGAGCCCGATTAAGCTCCTGCCCAATCGGGGCAGTGGGAGCCAGCTGCAGCAGGGGATAAAAGCGGCACCCCTGCACTAAGGAGCGCCGCTGCCGGGACACTCTCCACCTCCCCTCCTCTGCTCCTGCCCAATCGGGGCAGTGGGAGCCTGATTAAGCTCCTGCCCAATTGGGGCAGTGGGAGCCGGCTGCAGCAGGGTATAAAAGCAGCACCCCTGCACTAAGGAGCGCCGCTGCCGGGACACTCTCCACCTCCCCTCCTCTGCTCCTGCCCAATCGGAGCGGTGGGAGCCCGATTAAGCTCCTGCCCAGTCGGGGCAGTGGGAGCCGGCTGCAGCAGGGGATAAAGCGGCACCCCTGCACTAAGGAGCGCCACTGCTGGGAGACTCTCCACCTCCCCTCCTCTGCTCCTGCCCAATCGGGGCAGTGGGAGCCCAATTAAGCTCCTGCCCAATCAGGGCAGTGGGAGCCGGCTGTAGCAGGGGATAAAAGCGGCGCCCCTGCACTAAGGAGCGCCGCTGCCGGGACACTCTCCACCTCCCCTCCTCTGCTCCTGCCCAATCGGGGCAGTGGGAGCCCGATTAAGCTCCTGCCCAATCGGGGCAGTGGAAGCCGGCTGCAGCAGGGGATAAAAGCGGCGCCCCTGCACTAAGGAGCGCCACTGCTGGGACAATCTCCACCTCCCCTCCTTTGCTCCTGCCCAATCCGGGCAGTGGGAGCCGGCTGCAGCAGGGGATAAATGCGGCGCCCCTGCAGGGCACGCCCGCACCTGGCGGGCCCATGCCTGAGGGCCTCGCCAGAGGGCCCTTTGGCGTGGCCCTTAGGCGTGGCACATAGGCGCATACAAAAAAACCAAACCGGCCAACCGCCCTTCATCAACCAGATCTCATCAGCAAAAACCGACGAAAAGAACATACCAACAACCTCCACAGCAACTAAAGACACTGCGACCTACCACAGCAGCAACGGGACAACAACACCAACAGAAGACCTCACCACCCCAAGGTATCAACACCACACTCCAGCCTGGTCCCAAAACACTAGGTACCCACACAAACTATGCCACCTTTCCTAGCCCCCATCTACCTCCTTACCCCCCTCCTAACCCTCTACCCCCCCCCCCACCAACCACACCCAATAACCTGCCTTGGCTGACCTCCCACACAGCACAACCTACACACACCCATAAAACAAAACAGGACCACCCCCACACTCAGCACACACAAGTTCACATCCCCAAACCTACGACACCATACCACATCACCATCTTACTTATCAACGCCCGATCTGTCAGAAATAAATACCACATGCTCCGAGACCTCATCACGCATAAGCAAATAGACATCCTATGTGTGACAGAAACCTGGCTAACAGATACTGACACAGTACTAATGAACCAACTAACCCCAGAAGGCTATACCCTACATCACTGCTCCCGGACACACACCAAAGGAGGGGGTGTAGCCATCATCACTAAAGCCGACCTCCACCTCAGAATCCTTTCATCCAAATCCACGAATGAAGCTGACCTCCTCACCCTCACCAATAAACACCTCTCAGTATGCCTAATCTACCAGGCACCTACCAAAACCACTAACCTACCAAGGATACTACAATTCATATCAGAAAGCACCTGTTCAGCAAAGGAACAAATCATTCTAGGAGACTTCAACCTCCCATCACTGCAAGATGAACAAGCAACAACCTTCCACACCGCCATGACTGCGATGAGTCTAGTTCAGATTGTACAAGAACCCACCCACAAAAAAGGCAACACTCTAGACCTCATATTCATAAGTGCCACGACTGCCACCCCAGGAAACAAACCACAGATTTCACCAATACCCTGGTCTGACCACCACCTCGTCACCATATCATATACACATCAATATAGGACTAACAAAGATGACAGTAGCCACATACGAAGATTTAAAACATTTAACAAAGAAGACTTCATAGCACAAACTCTACCCAATCTACAAGCAAATTCCAGTAACATCAACGAGCTAATACACAATTGGAATACCACGATATCCGCAGCATCCGAAGCATCAGCGAACAAAGCCCCCACCAGACCCCCTTCCACAAAAGCCAGATGGTTCACCCCCAGTCTTCAGAAACTAAAAACAAAACTCAGAAGAACTGATAGAAAATGGAGAAAAAACAAAGGCGAAAACGACAAAACAAAATATTTAAATGAACTCAATACGTATCACCATGAGACCGACAAAGCAAAGAAAATTTACCACATGAAAATCATAAACACCTCCATAAACAAACCACGTGAACTTTTTCGTATTGTCAAACAACTGACAAAAACACCCCAGAACTCGGACCAACTACCGAAGATCCCACCAGAGCTACTGGCCCAACAATACAAACAACTACAACCTCCACTGAACTCTCAACAGAACTCACAGCTGAACAGTGAGACAACCACAAAAGACCTCCATCCTAACCTACACAATGATTGGACCACATTCAAAGAAATCTCACCAGATGAAATATCAACCACCATTGCATGCCTCAACACCACCACCTCTCCGCTAGACCTGTGCCCCACCGACTGGATAAAGAAAACTCGAAATGAACTGAGCATACCACTAGCCCATATCGTCAAGGAATCCTTCTCCCAAGGACGCATGCCAGATGCCCTCAAAACCACAATCATCCGACCATCATTAAAAAAACAAAACCTGGACCCACTAGACCCAGCATCTTACAGACCCATAGCAAGCCTACCCTTCACTGCCAAGATAATCGAGAAGATCGTCCAGCAGCAACTACAGGAACACTTTGATCTCAACAACATACTTGATCCACAACAACACGGATTCCGCCCTCTACATGGAGTTGAGACCTCATGACTACACTGATGAACACTCTCCTCATAGGAACGCAAGAAAAACACTCTGGATATGCCATGATCTTCCTTGACATATCTGCAGCTTTTGACACCATCTCCCACAACATCCTCATACAGAGACTACGGACAATTGGGATCAAAGACACTGTACTACAATGGTTCCAATCATATCTAACTAACATAAAGCAACTAATCTGCACCAGCAACACGACATCCCCCCCGTTCCAACAACACCAAGGAGTCCCCCAAGGATCCACACTATCAGCCATGCTTTTCAACATTTACCTACAACCACTCTGCTCAGTCATACGCACTCACAACATTAGCTTTCACATTTACGCAGACGATATCATGCTCTATGCCCCCATTACAACCACGAACCCAACAAACATCCACCTATCAACATGCTTCACAGAGGTGTCCAACTGGTTACAAGCAAACAACCTCTCCATCAACATAAAGAAGACAGAAGCCCTCATAGTCACAAAAGACCCAGACTTTACACCACCTATACACCTCAACATAGGCACCACAAACATTCAAATACAACCACAAATAAGGTACCTGGGCATTATCATCGACCAAGCACTCACCTTAAAGCAACAAATCACCAAAACCTCCGGAACTATATTCCACAAAGCAAGGACAGTCCAACGTCTCAGACCCCTTCTTGAACATCAAGACTTCCGAACTGTAATGCAAGCCATGACGCTCCCACATCTGGACTACTGTAATATATTATACCATGGACTTCCAGCCACACAGTCGAACCCCCTCCGAACAGCATTGAACACCACGGCGAGAATCATTCAGGGAGCAAAGAAGACCGACCACATCACCCCGATTTTGAAAGACCAACACATACTCCCCCTCGAAGCAAGGACTAAATACAAAGCCATCCTACTCACCCACAAAGCCATACATCAAACATGAAACTCCCAACTTCACACCCTACTGTCTCGACCAGCTCACGGCAGAACCACCAGACAAGCCTCCAGCAACTCCCTCACCATCCCTCACAAAAGAACCAAATGCTTGCAACGGACCTGCAATCGAGCCTTTGAACTGTATGCTCCATTCTTATGGAACTCTCTACCGAGCTGTCTCCGAAATAACACCGATTTACTATGTTTTAGAAAGCAGCTGAAAGCCATCCTGTTTCAGGAATACCTCAACATGACTCCCACCAAAAAGCGAAATAACCTCTGATCTCTCCCACCATGACCACCCAACTCAAACTATACTAACACAACTGTCCAAGTCCAAAGTCTGTCCTATGTCTTATGTTGAAATCATCAATGTAGCCTCCCCGGTGACGGCCCCACCCCTACACGTAAATTCCCCCCCCCCCCTTTTTATGTAACGCCGCTTTGACCCGGTGAAAAGCGGGATATAAATACAGCTAAATAAATAAATAAAATAAATGTACATGGTGTTAATGGCCTCTTATAAATTCACAACCAATGTTAAAATAAGCACTTTGACATGAAAGTATATACTTTGCCAGTAGGCATAGCTGAGGTGTGGCAAGCATGTGATGCAGCAAGCGAATAAACTACTCTAAGGGGTTTTAATCATCTCATTCACCCCCAAGAGAAAGGAAATTTTGAGAGAACCCTTTGGTTTATAGCCAAGATAGCCCTGGAGGTAGAGAAATGGGTTGATCTCTCGGGTTAGGGAAACCTCTGATCCAGTCAAAAATAGGGAATGATGCAGCACTTTGCCTGGAAGAAGGAGGGAGACTATCATTTCCAATGCGAGTATATTGTATTTCCTATGACTTAGAGCCAGAAAGGGAGGGTGGCAGACTGACTGAAGTCTTCTCTCACTTCAACTGGTACATTCCTGAGGAACCATATAAGAGTATGAGATAGATCCTGTGGAGGAAAAGCTATTACTGTCCACTGATGAAAAAAAAAGTTCATAGAGGAAGATGATGGAATAGGCCGGCTTTCTCATAAAGAACTACAGGCTTAAGGAGTCACAGAAAGAAGTTTGAAACAAAGATCACTGTGCTGCTGAAGGACATGAGTGTCTCCCAAGCTTGCTTCTCTCCATTGATCCTAAGAGAGGCAGCTATACTAAAGAGAGAAGAAGGACTGAAAAACAGTTTGTAGGAGTGAATAACTAGCTGTCGATTTATGCTGTTTTTACAAGCTGCTTTGATAACGTTCTGGAGGCATTTTTGGAGACATTATTAGGCATGTTTCGCATCAGGCGGAATCGCCTATGCTTGAGGGACGATCAATTTGTCTGTCTATATATATGCATAACTTTGCACATGTGCAAAGAAGCTATGCCTATGTAGACAATGCCGCAGGCCACACACCCTTTACCTGCACCACACATAAACACACACAGATACTCCACCCCCACACCACACACCCCAGATCTGCACCACATACACACACCCTCTCCAGCCCCACACCACACACACGCATCACGTTGAACCACTAGCTATAACAAATCATTTTCTTCTAGTAGATAATACCCCTTACATGTTTAACATTGTTCCTTTATTTTTAAGAACTGGCTAAAAATCCCCAATCAAATACCACTTTTAAAGAATTATTGCTTCATTTCTGACTGGTTTGTATTTCTTTAGAGGACAATTTCCAAAAGCCTTTACTCAGATGATTACAAAGCTACCCAGATAAATCCCTTGGAGATTAATTTATTCTGCTTTCAATGAATAAATCTATCTCCTGAGTTTCACAAGAAAACTAGCTTTACGAGCAGGAAAAGGGGACATTCCTGGGGACAGAAGGAGGCCAGGGAGGTAAATCATTTGTAAGGATTTGATTTTGAAATCTTCTATACATATTTTCCTGCATGAATCCTGACAGCTGTTATAGAAAGCACAAATTCCATGGATACATCAACACCTACAGATTCTGTAGAATCAAATTTCCCAGGGTAAATTACCATGAAGACTAGCAGATCAATGAATACAAATGTACTGAAGACCTTCAAACTTTCTGTCCTGCTGAAAATTGTCTCCCTAAAGTTCATTTAGGAAACATTCCAGTGTCTACATTAGATTTATAACATAGCATCTCCTTTATTTTTATTTTCGACTTGCAGAACTTCACTGTTTTCTGTGTCTCTCAAATTTATTTGATCACACTTTTATGCATGTACTCCACCAACTTTCTGCATGCATCCATAGGTCAACAAATTCCCTCAACAGTATATCGATTAAAAGCAGTACATAATACACTAACGCAGCATGGTTACATCGGTAAACACGATTTGGCCATACTATAATTGAAGTACTGCTTAAAGCTATTTCTCAGTGATACAAGATAATCTTCAAAGCACTTTTACACAAAACACACAGATAAGATGACACACGTGGTAGTCAAGGCAGAGACGACCATATAAACGTGTGCACTGTCATGTTGTTCTGGATAAAATTCAACTGGGAAGGCGAGAGAGGTCTTTGAGCCCAATATTCAAAAGACATTTATACATTTTACAACCCTGTAAACCATACATGGAGTGGAGGAGTAGCCTAGTACCCAGAAGATCAAGGGTTTGATTCCCACTGGCACTCCTTGTGACCTTGGGCAAGTCGCTTTACCCTCCATTGCCTCAGAAGAAAAGGTCTGGCAATCTGCTTCCGGTGATACATTACCAAGAAAACCCAGAGGCAGCTGGGTTGCTAGGAATCAGCACTGACTTGACAGCACTAAAAAAATGTAAATGTTGCTCAGCAGGATGTTCAACTGCACTAACAGGGTTAGAACCACTGAATTTCCCTGATCTTCTCTTCTGCCTGGTTAGCTACTGCGGCTGGGAGGCTGTGTGGCGAACCCGGATATTCAATGCAGTAGCATCATATGACCCCAGCATTGCATATCTGTGGTTAAGGATCGTCACAGATGGCTATGTACCGTAGTGGTACATAGCCATCATAATTCAATTGCGGGCCCTTTATCTTTAGGTTTCTGAGGTAACTGTGAAATCAATATTATGATATTTTATTCTTCTTGAAATATATTCATAGGCCTGAATATTAGCTCCATTCCTTAATCTGTCTGTTAGCTCAAATAAATACTGTACCAACCCCCATTTATTTAATTTATTTATTTATTTAGCCAGTTTTGTATACCGCCTTATCCTTCTATCAAGGTGGTTAGGGACATAACATATATTCCCGGGGGTGAGTCCCAGGACTGGGTCTTTGGCTTCTGTGTCTGTGTGGCAAGTCTGTGTGTGAAGGGGTTATGGTACTTGTTCAAATGATTCAGTGAACAGGTGTGTCTTGAGGGACTTGTGGGAGTCCTTGAGGTTGTTTTGTGCTCTTAGTTCCTCAGGGAGAGAGTTCCATAGGTCCGGTGCCGAGAGTGATATTGCTCTTCTGGACGTTGCTTGTTTCGTTTTGTGGTATCCTGCTGGGGTGCGTAGTCTACTGCTGCCCTGAGTTCATCTGGGTCTACTGTTTGTATCTCTGGTTATTGATGTCTGGAGTATTTCTGCAGAGCAGTGGTGTAAGGTTTTGAAAATGATTAGTGTTGCCTTGAATTTTGCCCATGCCCTCATTGGGACCCAGTGGAGCTGACGAAGTCAATGTAGCAGCTGAGGCGCATTTCACATTGGGATGTCCAAGTGCAATCTGGGACGTCAAAGCCATTTCCAAATGTCTGAAAAAAAAGCAGGCATGTGCAAGTTCAGGCATGATGTCGGAAAGGTGGATGTGCACATTATGGACATCTATCAAATTCTATATAGATGTCCCTAGAAAAGCATTTCAGAACCAAGACGTCTAAAAGAATAATGGTTAGAGCAGTCGCTTAAGAGCAGGGTGGCCAGAGGTCAAATCCCACTGTGGGCCTCTGTGATCTAAAGCTAGTCACTTAATTCTCCATCTTTTCTACACTCTCTGGATGTTTTAAGGTGAAAAGAAGCACTTTCCTGATACCCATTCATGCCTGGAGCAGGTATTAACATGGACGTGCCTGCAGACGTTTCTGACATTTCTGAGATCGAACAGGAACGTGAAAGTCCATTACTCCTCCTTGGACATGCCTGTGTCACACCCCTTTGACTACTTGGATGTCCCTGCACTGGAGATGTCTGTGAACATTATTTGTGGAATGGCTATGGAGACGTCTCCGTGATTTCGATGTGCACGTGAACATCTTAAGACGTCCAAATCATGACGAAGCCTTTTAAAATGACCCTCTAAAGGGTAAGAGGGGATATTCAGTTGCAGTAGTTACCTGCTCTAATGTGGCTAGCTGCTGCCAGTGAAATTTAGATATTGGATATTCAATGCCATGGTCATATCCGGCCCTGGCATTGAATATCCAGGTTGCCAGATTGGCAGGAAGCTATCCGGGCATTGGCAATATTCGGTCATTGCCTGGTTAGCTTCTGCAGTGAAAGTTAGGCAAGCCTTTGGTACACCTTACTTTCACTGCTTTGCCGTAACCGAGTCGGTATCACCGCTGCCCAGTTATGGCCAGTTGCTGTGCTTGGAATGCAGCAGCGGCACCTGGGAATATTCAGTGGCATGAACTGTGTCAGTACCACTGAAAATCCCGGATAAAGGGATTAATACAGTTAGCAGATCTGCCAAACATGTTAATCCCTTTTAATACCAGGCCCTATTTATATAGGTAGATTGACCTGTAGAACAGGATTTTATAGGCTCAAATAAGCACTTATAAATGTACCCGAGGATATACATGGATAGAAATAGGTACTCAAAAAAACATAGTGTAGGAGGACTGCTCCAGCCCTAAAGACCATGAGGACTGCAGGGAGGGGGGAGGCTTGGGGGAGGGAGAGTTAGGCTTAAGGCTGTGTGTATGGGGGGAGGTCTGTTTGGGGAGATCCGAGGGGAATTTTGCCTTCAGATTAAACGTCCTTTCTAGAGAGTGGCACCTAAAAAAGGTGGGGTTCGGGGAGAGGCATTGATTAGTTGGGGGCTTCTGATGGTGGGTTGAGACTGGTGGAGGGACGATGATTGGGAGTGGTTGTGATCTGGAGGTTTGTGCCACAAGGGGGGATCAAAGAAGGAGGTTTCATGTTATGAGGGGGGTATGATCATGGAGGCCCATCGTCGCAGACACTTCCACTGGCCTTTGTGTTACTGAGGTCATGTTTCCTGCCTTGGTAGGTAGCATGAGTGCTGATGCAGGAATCAGGGGCCATGCAGTAAATGTCTGCTAGGGTAAGTGTCTGCCCTGCTACATGGTAAATGCAGGGCAGATAGACTTTGCTTTTACTGCACCTTAACTTTGCCAATTAAAGTATGGATACTGGTAGTGCAAACACATACAGACTTTATTAAATATGACCCATAGTTAATAAGTGTGCATTATTTTAAAAAAGTGGGACACAGAGCTCATCGAGACTTGTAACAGTTTTGAAAATGGAGTCACCTGTTTTAATATTCACTATTTTTTAAAAGCTCTTATGGGAAATGTCTCTAAATGAACTCCTACTGTGAAATTCTCCTGACCTATAAATGCATTCACTCTGCTTCCCCTCACTACCTCTCCTTTCTCCCTTTTCCTCTCCTCGTGAACTCTATTCTTCCTCTGACTTTCTTCTCTCTATGCCCTTTTCTTCCACTGCCAGCTCCAGACTTCAATCTTTTCACCTTGCTGCTCCTTATGCCTGGAACAAACTTCCTGAAACTTTACGTCAGGTCTCTTCTCTCCCCCTCTTCAAATCCATGCTTAAAGCTTACCTCTTTGAGACTGCTTTTGGATCCTAATCCCTTGTTCTCCTTGTGTCTCCCCATTTGAATCCCTTGTTTCTCTTGTATTGTAGCGGCTGTCTTGATTACACTGTAAACTCTACGTACAGGGACTGTCCTCCATATGTGTTTGTACAGCACTATGTACACCTTGGAGCGCTATATAAACTAATAATAATAGGAGTAGTGGTAATAGTAGTAAATTTGCCTAATTTCTGGCATAATAAACAAATGTAGATTCAAATTAATAATCTGACTTCCTAATCATTTTCCCCATAATCCTGCAATGCGAGAAGAAATTAGTAAATAAGACCCTTAATTAATAGTGAGGGCAATTTTCAAAATCGATTTACCCTGTAACAAGTATAGTGCAGTTGGAGTGGGGTTAGGCAGAGGGAGCAAATAGAAATGCAGTTTACATTTTCAAAAGTATATTCATTGTTTTGCCCATTAAAGATAGATACACAAAAGTAGATTCAAGTCTCTGATGATATTTTTTCCTTGGGAAATTTTTGAAAGGGTACTGCACACTTACATTCCCTCTGAGACCTGATGTATAATCCAGGAGGTAAAGGTACCCACAGAGTTGTTTTCTACCTGCACAATTTTAAAAATTGCCCCTACAGTGCCTTGTATTTCAAATGAGTTCTTACCGATGGGAAACTCCACTTTGAAATTTGTCCTTCCTCTCTAGAGATAGAAGGGAGGAGACAGGGTAGGCTTGCTACAGACCAGCTAAATTACACACAGGGATTTCATTTGTCATCCATACACATTACTTGATTTGCAATTTTTAGAATCATGAAATATGTTGGTTAAAAAAATCCATGGAAATTCCAAAGAGAAACTCCATTGGGAGTTTTGCTTTGAAAGTCAGCTTGCGGGCCCATAGGTACAATCGTGCAATGGATGCAGAATCTTTGAAAGTTACTCTCCCTATGCTATATTGTATTGAAGTACAAATTAACTTGTAGGTTGTGATCTGAATTTTGAGGCAGAGCAAAAATTTCATGTACTCTATCCTTTCCATGTATTATTTTCCATACGTTCATTTCTTTCATTAAATTTGTACAAACAGAAACATTCTTGCAATTCTGTGGATGTCTAAAAGACCTCGAAAAAAAAGTCCAATTAGAACACCAAAATTCCCCTTATGTTGCCTAAATATTTTTGTCGGAGCAATGTCATCCCAGTATCACAAGTATTATGTCAAGAGATACCACTGTGACTACTCCCTTTTATTAATAGCTTTTAAAATGGACCGTAGCCCAAGACTTAGCTGTATGGCACCCAACGCCAAAACTTCTGAATACGACGGGCGCACGTTTCGGGTTTTATTCTTATGACTCCGAAAAACCCTGCTTCAGATCAAGAAAGATCAGCTTGAGGTTGCACAGCCGTCACCAAAATATAGTTTATTGTAATAAGTACCAAGTCATGAAAAGTAAAGAATATTTTCACAAGCTTCAAGAGATTAATTTTATTTATTTATTTAGCCAGTTTTTATACCGCTTTATCCATCAATCAAAGCGGTTTACATTATAACTTAGCTGTGTACAAAGAACGCTTGAACAGAAGGAAGGGAGAAGGGTAAACCGAGAACAAGCTAAATTTTGTACAGTGAAAGATGTAGGGGAATAAAGTATGTACAATTCAGGTCTATGGCGTTAAATATCATGAATTTTGTTTGTCTTTATAGGATACATTGTCGTGTTCCTCATGGCCAGCATCACCAGGGATGAGGTGGGAGAAAAGATGGTGTGATCTACGGCTAATCCCACTCCTCCATTCCCGATTGTCACAATACCAACCAGGAACGGATTTGTGCAGGTACATATAAATAAAATTAAGTTACTTGATTGTTATTCAGATCGTTCTGTAATTTTCTATTGAGTTTTGGCAGTTCCAAACTAAATGGATTTGGTACTCTGAAAAATCTGAATCGTTTTCAGATTCATTTCAGCTCCCAATAAACACGAGTGACGGAGCAAATCGATGCTTTTTGGCCTCAGTATCTTGATGTGTTGTGATGCCACCAGATTTGCCAGGTGTTATTCTCTCATCCTGCCCATCTTCTAGTTATTCTGGGATGTTCCTCCTCTCCCTTCCAAGAAAACTTAAAAAAAAAAAGCCCAACTTCTCGTCCTCTCTGGATGGTTCATGATCTTAGAGCCTCTCTGTTCTTGTTGCACCTGCCACTATCTGCCCTGATTCCCCTGCCCTGCCTCTCTCTACTGGCTCACCATCTTGCTTTGCTGATGCTGTTTCTCTTGTTGTGTCACTTAGAGCCCAATTCTGTTCTGAATGTCCTGGCCCACTGTGTGCCTGGTCAGAACCAGACGCACAGAGTTAGCCGGGATTCTGATCCCACAGGACACGACTAGCCCCGCAGGATCAGAATCGCATCCAGGCCAGTACGTGCAGGCCGGGACCTCGATTTTGGTCGACCTGCACTTACAGGCCTTGTCAGGATAACTCAGTCAGGGCTCCTGAATGGAACCACGATGTCATGGCATCCGATTGCTATGGCACTGCAGCTCCATTCAGAAGCTGTGATCCCTAGCCACTGGACATAACTCTTCATTCCCCGCAGTCTGACCCCTGATCTGGCCTCCCAAGGCCAGGGTCAGGCTACGGGGAATCTCCTCTGCCCCCTCCTGCCTTGCTGCTCTCCGGGCCTGCCGAATCCACCCAACTAAGGGAACTTATTCCACCTTAGAGGTGGAATAAGCTCCCCGTTCAGGCCGCCAGCACTGGACATACAGGGCCAACATTGGAATCAGCCCTGTACGTCCGGGGCCACCGACCGCCCACTACCTGCCCTAATGCTGCCCCAACTCCGTCCCTTTCCCGCTCCCTGTCTAACTTCCCCATACAATGTGTTGGGAAGTTAGTCGGGGTCAGAAGAGGGGCCGCATAGCGAATGACCCTGTTAGCGCCTGGGGTATTTGTGTCATTTTAGATGCCGCTTTACCCTTTCTGATGCCTTGGCCTGTTGATGCCACTCTTGATGCTGTGCTTTCCCCATTTTTAGTGCTTTGCAGCATTTGTGTAGCCATTGCAGTGGTTGTTCCTCTTTTGGTGCCTTATTTATTTGTTTAGATGTATATTCTGCATGATCTAAAAATTATTCATTTCAGCAGAGTACAGCATAAAAATATGTAACTCATTCATAAAAACTAGTCAAAATCAAACCACTGTTGTTGATCCCTTATCTCCTCTTTTGGTTGCTGGGGCTACTCCTGTTGCTTTGGAGTTTTCAAGCCATTTGTTCCATTTTACCCCCCCCTCACAGTGGCTTAGGTTGTTCATGCCACTGTTGGTGTCTTGGAGTGCAGTGACAGGGAAACACAAGGAGCAAAAGACGTAAAGCGGTCGTAGATGACTTTATTGGTGAATAAACCAATAAAGTCATCTATGACCGCTTTACTTCTTTTGCTCCTTGTATTTCCCTGGACTATACTGCAAGAGCGTGTGCTCTTTTCTGTGTTTCCCTTGGAGTGCAGTGGCTTCATCTGCTAATGCCTGCTAGCAAATTTCATGAAATGGGATGGAAAATTCTACTATTAGTACCGTATGCGAAATACAACATTTTGACGTTGTGTGATCTGGAAATGAATGGAACAAATGAAAGAGGAATTTGAAATGAAAGTGAATGCAAATGAAAAAAATGTTGCCTGCACATTTCTAAAATAAAACACTAATTGTGAACTCTTTGAATAATGCAGTATAGAATTTTAGGTTTTTGGATAAAATAGTGTTCATGCAATGTTATTCCACTTTAAAGGTTGATTAATAAAATAAATAGGCATGTAGACAATAAATAAATACATCCAAATAAACATAAAGCTATAACAATAGAAAATCATCTATGTTTGTGTTCTGTAAGATAAAATTGGTGGGCCCGATTTTCAAATGCATTTGCACGGGTAACTGCCATAGTTGCCCATGTAAATGCCTTATCCTGGATTTTCGAAGGGCACCTACACGGGTAGTGCCTTTCGAAAATCCCGGATAAGTCCCTAATGCGCCCAGATGCTATGCAGTTAGCATCGGGGCATGTTAGGGGAATTCCGTGGCAGAGCAGGGGCGGAGGAAAGGCCTAACCAGGTAGCAGCGATTTTTGATGCTACCCGCTTAGCCCTCTGCATCTTAAAGATAGGCATGTTTTTTTCTCACCTACCTTTGAGGTGCAGGGGTTAAGCAAGTAGAATCAAAAATTGGTGTTACCTGGCTAGCTCCTGAGCATCTGGATTTTCAATGCCGGGGCCACATCTGACCCCAGCATTGAAAATCCAGGTTAGGTGGAAGGGGGTGGGCTATGCGCCAACGCGGTGCATAACACCGCCCAGTTCAAAATCGGGCCTGGTCTGTTTGGGTGGGGGGGGCAGGAACAGAAAATATTTGGATTGGTTTACTCTCTTCAGAAGTTATGCAGACAGCTGTTTGATTACTGATGCCTATGTGATTGTGAAGCTGATACAATAAGTTTCACATGTACCTTAATTCACTTTTAATATGCTAAAAATAGTGTGCTATTCAATAAGGTATTATATCATTAGCGATGTGAATTTATTTAAAATGACACAGGAAAATAATATTTCCCATGTCTTTCATGTCATGTTTAACCTGAAATGACAGAAAAAGACCCCACATTTTGAGTTTTTCCTGTGTTTTCAATAGAAATTAGTTGAGGTGGAGGCGACAAAGGGTCCTGGTAAATGGCGCTCACTCTGAGGAGAGGGAGGTTACCAGTGGTGTGCCGCAGGATCTGTCCTTGGTCTGATTCTTTTTAACATTTTTGTTAGTGATATTGCAGAAGGGCTGTTGGGTAAGGTTTTCCTCTTTGCGGATGATACCAAAATCTGCAATAGAATGGACACCCAGGAAGGTAAAGATAACATAAGCTTGAAGAATGGTTTTGAATTTGGCAGTTGAGATTTAATACTAAAAAATGCAGGGTTATGCACTGGGCGGCAAAAATCCAAAGGAGCGGTACAGTATAGGAGGGGAAGTATTTCTGTCAACAAAAGAAGAGCGTGATCTGGGCATGATTGTGTCTGATGATTTTAAAATATTTAAACAGGTAGAAAAGGTGACGGCAAAAGCTAGAAGGATGCTTGGGTACATAGGGAGAGGAATGGCCAGCAGATGAAAGGTGATAGTAACTCTTCATAGGTCTTTGGTACGACCTCATTTGGAGAATTGTGTGCAGTTCTGGAGACCGTGCCTTCAAAAGGATATAAACAAGCTGGAGTCAGTACAGAGGGTGGCTACTAAAATGGTTGTGGTCTTCATTATAAAGCATATGAGGACAGACTTAAGGATCTTAATATGTACACCTTAGAGGAAAGGCAGGATAGAGGTGATATGATTGAGATGTTTAAATACCTCCGTTGCATAAATGCACAGTGGGAGAGCCTCTTTTGATTGAAAGCAAGCTTTGCTATGAGGGAACATACGATGAGGGTGAAAGGGAAAGAGTGGTAAACGCATTGAATAGTCTCCCATTAGAGGTGGTAGAGATGAGGACAGTATCTGAATTTAAAAAAGCTTAGGACAAGCACAAAGGATCTCTAAAGGAAAAGAGGGGACTATTGTAGTAGTCAATATGAAAGGGCAGACTAGATAGGCCATATGGTCTTTTTCTGCCATCATGTTTCTATGTTCTATGTGTGCATTGTTGTGTCATAATATACTCTATTGTGCCATAATATACACTATTGTACTATAATACCCACTATTGACATTGTCCCTGAAGTGAAAAAAAAGGTTAAAATAAAGAATAAAATGAAAAAGCCCACAAATATTTTTGGCCTGCATACACCTGCTAACCATGCACATTTTAAATATATCACAAGTCTCACTCGAGACATGTGAAGGCCTATTTTAGAAAAGATAAGGAGGATGTAACTGAGAGATCACAGTGGCAACATTTATAATTTTGGTGGCATTTTAGAAATGTGGAGCCTTTTCTAAAATTCCAAATCCAGAGGCAAAGGACTGTATGCATATGTGCCAATATCTGGAGCAGAAGCCACTTTACAAATTTACACGTTGGAAAAATCATCAGTGGCAACTTGTCACCTCCCATGTGTAAGTGTTGACACTTACATGTGCAGGTTAGTATTTCAGAACTTCCATGTGTAAGTACTAGCACACTTGAAGGTTGCCCATTTTGGAAATCAACATTTGTAAAGGCTGCCAATTAACTACAGAGGTCACTAGTTTTATTTAGATTAAATTTGGAGTGAGAAATAAACTGGGGAAATAAAGGTGGATAACCCCCTTAATCCCCTCTGAAAGGGCTGGCTGAAATGCGCATTTTATAAAAACCTCAGGGAGAGGGTGTAAATCCCGATGTGCACAATTTTGGCCATGCATGTGTATTCCCTGCCTGAAATGGGGGATATATGTATAGATTTTTGGGCTGCCCTGGCCACTCCCTAACCACGGCCCTTATATAATTCCTTGAAACTTCAACATATTAAGGACATCCACATGTAAACTGGGCCATTTATGAAATGGCCATTTATACGTGGATACTATTTGCATGTGTATATGCCTGATTATACACATACAAATTGTGAATAAGGCTTCTAAAATAACCCCCTTAGTTAAAAGTGCATTTTTCAACTGAGGCTTCTTAGGTGCCTATGGTCTGTAACAGCTGCTGAGGATTTTCGATCTGTTCTGCATCATTTGGTATAGACACTAATTAATTATTGTAATGCTTTGATTCAGGGCCTCCCTCTAATTGTTCAAAATTTTGCAGCCAGATTGACTTCCATTTGATCCTCAAATTACACTGGTCAACAAAGTTTTACAAAAGTCATGTTACTGAAATAAAAATAGTCATTTCTTATCAATTTTTATATGCTGAACACGAATATGACAGTGAAATTGCAAAGTCGGCTCTAGTTTTTTTGTAATCTACAAGAATTAATGTTTACATCACGAAATGCATGTCAATAGTAAATATAATAGGCCTTTGGTTAATACCTGTAAAAAACCAAGTCATAGACTACTTCTTAGATTTTTTCTCCTGTCTCTTGTACAGCTGTTCGGGAGCTTCCCTGGGGAGTGTCCAGCAGTAGTCAGCCAGCATTGTAGTGGACCATTTTCCCTGCTATCTTTGCTCCATAGTTGCGATATACTGGTGACAACGTTTGCCCTGTTCATCACTAACCATACCACAGTTGTCAGGAAAGAAATTGAGATGGGAATCAAGGAAATGGATCTTTAGAGACATATTGCAGCCAAGTTTCTGATACTGGATCAGCATGTCTTCTACTAGTTCCTTGTAGTTTTCTGCCCTAACATTCCCGAGAAAGTTTGTTGACACTAGGCGAAAAGCATTCCATGCTTGTTTTGCATCACCCTGCAGCAAGTTGTTGAACCGGTCATATTTGAAGAGCTCTCAAATCTGAGGACCCACAAAAACTCCCTCTTTAATCTCTGCTTCGCTGAGTCGAGGAAATTTTTCATGCAGGTATCGGAAAGCTGGCGAAGTGCGGTCCATGGCTTTCACAAAGTTTTTCATCAAACCTAGTTTGATGTGAAGGGGTGGTAGCAGGATTTTGTGAGTCTCAGCCAGAGCTGGGTGCTGGATATTCTTCTCTCCAACTGTTACATTTTGTCTGCGATTCCATTCCTTCCGCAAGTAGTGCCAATCCCTTGCTCGGTTATCCCACTCACATAAGAAACACATGTATTTTATATATCCCTTCTGCAGTCCCATTAAAAGGGCAACTACCTTCAAGTCACCACAGAGGTGCCAGCTGTACTTGTTATAGTTAATGGAAGTCAGTAGATGCTTTAAGTTATCCTATGTCTCTTTCATGTGGACAAACGTGAAAAAGACCTTGGAGAAAGTCCCATTAAATACTTCCCATCTTTTTGTCGGACCACATCAAGGGGAGAAAAGGTTTTAACTTGAATCCCTGAGTGATGAAATCCTTTTTATTCGACACAGTTCCTTGTTGTATTAACAAATTACATATAAAAATTATAATGGCGTATCATAAACCAAAATGTATCAGTACTTATCTTGACAAATCAAACAGCATTCCAATGCAACACCACACGACGTATACGTTTCGGGGCAACAAAACCCCTGTATCAAGTGCTCCTGTGCAATGTTGATGGCAAACGTCCTTCCTCCATGCAAGGTAGATAACCATCCTTCTGCAATTCAGCTTTCATGTGGACGGCATACACTACTGGAATAGATGGAAGACGGTTTCCGTTGTTCAAAAGCACAGCCTTCAGACTCAGTTTCAAAGAGTCTATAAATAGTCTCCAGTCTTGTGGGTCATGAGTGATTTTTAAGGCATTCATGAGGCTTTCAATATCGGAACAGAATACCAGATGACTTTCCTTTCCGACTGCGTATAGTACACTGCTGACGTCAGATGGCTTCAGCAGCCATCTGGCAGTAGTATTGCATTGCATCAGAAAATGATGCAAGTAACTGGATGATGTGTGCATGCTGGTATTATGCAATGTGATGCAATATTACATCATTCAAGGCTTATTTGGGATGCTGTTGATGTCCTACTGGATAAATTTACATGGTGAAACGTCAAAAATGAACTACATGCAATATCTTCAAAACGAGAGCCAATACAATTTTTTTTAATGTTATATTCGTGTTCAGCTCACCAAGATACTACAGATTAGGGCCTTTTAAAGTCAGTAACGATTTCAATGTTGACCAGTGTTATTATTGGTTATTTTGTTCAAGGCTTTTAGACTCAACCATATGTTGGGTCAAATTGTAGGACTAAGACCTTATGCCCCAGTTAGAGGTACCTGCTGTTCAGCTTTTAAGAATAGCTACAAGAAATCAGACATTTACAATTAAAGGGCCATGTTAATAGAATGCTCTGAAGAGAGCAAAGAGAGACCTGAAAGCATTTAAGAAGGCCCTTAAAAGTTTGCTTTTAGAGAGCAATTTTATAAGTCACACCTATGTTAACGTATTTTGCAATGCACATATTTCATGCCTATTTTCTAAAGTAAAGCATGTCTACACTTTATAAAAAGTGTGTTACGTGAGATGTGTATGCAAAGTCTAGGCACAATTACTTACACCAATCCTGGACTTGGTGTAAATAGCTGTCAGTGTCGGTACAAGGACTGCAGGTTCGCTAGGCATATCCTCCATCCTGCCGCTCCTTGTTACCCCACCTCCATTTCCACTACTGCTTCCCCTCTCCAGGGCCTGCTGTGGCAGCAATAGCTTGGAAACTATGACATAATGGCTGCCTACACTTTCTGGCTCTCTGTTCCACCCCCTCCAGTTTAGACTTCTGGAAGAGGGGAGGGGCATAGGAGGAGGACAGAGGCATCAAATAGTAGAAGACAGAAACCATGGCACAGCACCAGAGAGTGTTGATAAGCACTGCATCACAATTTCCAGGCTATTGCCAACTCTGCAGGCCCCGGAGACGGCTGGCAGTGGCAGCAATAGGTGCCCCTGGAGGGCCATTGCTCTAGGTGACTGCCTAGTTTATCTAATGATAGTGCTGACCCTGATGCCATGCAAGATTTGTAGAGTGAGCAGAAAGGTTATAACTTAAGCATATAAATTTGTACTTTGTCCAAGCTCTGCCCCTGTGCACGCCCATACCAAAAATACGTGCCATTGTCCTGATGCACATACCTACAACATAGAAATATGTATGTTTCCGGTTACCCGCTTCGGTATTTGAGCAGCTTATACATTCTACTAAATAAATAAATAAATACATCTTTGGGATTTGGCATGACCAGTTTATGCACTCTGAGAGGGTGGACATTGCCACAGAAAGGGTGGCCCTGAATAGCAGAAGTTCAAAGAGCAAGCAGCTCATCCGAGGAAGGGTATTCCAAAGCAAAAGTAAGCATTCAAGGGTTATGGACATTTTAGCACCGGGAGTGTGGGTAGTTTACTTCACACATCCAACTAGCAGCATTCTTAAGGTAAAGTGTCTTACTAATATTTGAAGAAGCAGATTCAAGTGTTCTGCATCCTTGGATATATATGAAAATTTCACTGACAAAATGTTGTTGATCACACTGTATGCAGATATGAGCCCATGTCATCAATCTTTAGCCTGATTAAAACTCATGACACTTTTGAAGTCTTTCAGGTAGGATAGAAACATAGAAACATGATGACAGAAAAAGACCACATGGCCTATCTAGTCTGTCCTTCCATAACAACAACTACAACAGTCCACTTTTTACCTTTAGAGATCCTCTGTGTTGGTCCCATGCTTTTTTGAATTCAGTTACTGTCCTCATATCTACCACCTCCACTGGGAGACTATTCCATGGATCCACTACTCTTTCCATAAAGAAATATCTCTGCATATCACTCCTGAATCTATCTCCCTTCACCCTCATCCTATGTCCCCTCGTAGCAGAACTTGCTTTCAATTGAAAGAGGATCTCTCCCTGAACATTTATGCCACGGAGGTATTTAAACATCTCAATCATATCACCTCTATCCCGCCTTTCCTCTAAGGTGTACATATTAAGATCCTTAAGTCTGTCCTCATATGCTTTATAATGAAGCCCACTAATCATTTTAGTAGCCACCCTCTGCACCGACTCCATCCTGTTCACATCCTTTTGAAGGTGCGGTCTCCAGAATTGCACACCATACTCCAAATGAGGTCGCACCAAAGACTTATACAGAGGCATTATCACCTCCTTTTTTCTGCTAGCCATTCCTCTCCGTATGCACCCAAGCATCCTTCTAGCTTTTGCCGTCGCCTTTTCTACCTGTTTAGCTACTTTAAGATCATCAGACACAACCACACCTAGGCCCCGCTCTTCTTTAGTGGACAAAAGTACTTCACCTCCTATACTGTATTGCTCCCTTGGATTGCTGCAGCCCAAATGCATGACCTTACATTTTTTAACATTAAATCCCAGCTGCCTAATTCTAGACCATTCTTCAAGCTTAGCTAGATCCCTCCTCATGTTATCTACACCTTCCTCTATTGCAGATTTTGGTATCATCCGCAAAGAGGCAAACCTTACCCGACAGCCCTTCCGCTATATCACTAACAAAGATGTTAAAAAGAATCGGACCAAGGACAGATCCTTGGGGTACACCACTGGTAACATCCTTCTCCTCAGAGTGAGCTCCATTTACTTGTACTCTTTGTTGCCTCCCACCCAACCAATTTCTAACCCAAGCAGTAACTTTATGGTCCATCCCTAGGGTGCTCAGTTTGTTTATAAGTCACCTGTGAGGAACAGTGTCAAAGGCTTTACTGAAATCTAAATACACCACATCTAGAGCTCTCCCTCGGTCCAACTCCCTGGTCACCCAGTCAAAGAAATCAATCAGGATCTCCATGTTTCTGGTGCAATGGATCTGTGCATTTCCCAGGTATTAGGGTTCCAAGTGGTATGAAGTGGATTGGACCACGGTTCTGATTGACTCTACTCTTGGTACAAGTGCCCTGAATAAGGAGCACTTATAATAACAGAAAGAGCCTGTAATATTGTTATGAGTACCAGGGACATGCTTTGAACATGCAGCTAGATTTAGCCTCAGGCAGCGCATAATGAAAACTCTTAAGAGCTTGGCGACAAGGCAACATTTATTGAGCTGCCAGTTGATAATCTCCACTACAGCCAAGTTATCACACCAAAATATTACCCTGTGATTGTCAAGCTAGTCCGCCCATATGTACATTGTGGCCATAATTGGGAAAAGCTCCAGGAAGATGATATTATGGAAATTCTGGACTTGATCCATTTTCTAGATCAGATCACCACACATTATGCACTTTGCCAGAAAAGCCCAAATCCCAACCTGCTGTCTGTGCCTGAAGAAAATCTGAATGTTAGCACTAGGAACTGGAGGAGGTAACCAGATGGAATACCATTAAATGTGGTAAGTAATGCTAAGTCCTTGCATGGATGTGCAGTCAACCTAATATGGTGCTGGTCTTACTGAACATGAATGGTTGTCAGCATCATTATGTACAAAAAAGATGACTTGTAGGGATAAACCTGTAGAAAATGAGCAACCTTCCAATTAGTGACCTCATCTGTTTCAGTGTGACCTTTGCTGCATGACACTCTACCTACAATCAGGAGTTTAAAGGGTTGATTGTAGAGCATCCTGGACACCAGACCAACTTAATGCCCAAACATTTCAGACATTAAGCAGAACCCTCAAGCTTTTTTTTTAATTTTATATTTACATTTTACACATTTTTAGAAGCAATCACATTTGCTCAAGATACAGCATAATTTGAAAACAGAACAAAATAAAGACTAGAAAGCAAGAAAGTGATAATCCTACTTAGACTGAGTCAGTCCACACAAAGAGGGGGGACTACACAACGTGGATTAAAATAAAAGAAAATATTAAGGAAAAACATAATATATTGGCAGGCCCTGTCACCTACTTAAATTAGTGCATGAATCACTGTGGTAATTGTGGTTTTGCAGTACTAGGAAGCAATTTAGCCGCGACAAAATCAGAGAGCTGGGAAGGCTCATAAAAAATATATCTTATTTTTTGATAAACAACAATAGATTTATGAGGGATGTGGTATATAAATGTTCCACCTATTGAATAATCTTAGGCATTAAAATTAAAAACTATTTCCTTTTGGGCTGTGTTTCTTGCAATACATCAAGGAATGTATGAATTTTACAATTTATAAATTCAGCATCACGATATTTGAGAAAGCTTTCGTAATCAGAAGAAATGAGGCTTCAGAACTTTAAGTAAATATCTCTTGAATATATTGTATGCAGATACCATTCTATATTTAAGGAAGTTCAAAACACAAAGATTCTTCCTTCACATTGAGTCTTCCAACAATTCCAAGCTTCGTAAATTTAATGATATTATCTATCATAAACAGTATTTTCCAACGTATTGCCTCTCTCATCCAACTTTAACATATCTTTTTTGTATGTCCCCAGTACTTGTTGAAATTGAGAAAAATAGGTAAGAAATTAGTTATGTTTAAGAGGATAACCCCTGTACTTGCTCTGAAAGAGAGAGCTGCATCCTGGAAATAGTGTCCCGTAATGTTTCAAGGTTTACAACCAGTGTGTGCTGAAAGTCAGAAGATAAAGAAAATAATGTGGCTCTCACACCACATCAGCAGCTCTAGAGTTCTCCAATACCAGTGTTTGTTTTATTGCTGGATGGGCATCTCCTGCATGATTCAGCAAATCTAGACCAGAAAGCATCACTCCAAGTTCTTCTGGGAACTCTGCTGTTACAGGCCCCGAGAGACAGAGAAATTGCTTCTAATAGTGCAAATGAGCCTTCCACCAAATTCATTGTGCCTAGTGAAGCCATACCTGGTTTTGAGGTGGGAGCACACAGACCACATAGGTGTCCATATGGCCAGATTTCTTTTGATTATGAGTGCTTATAGTGAGACTCATGAGCCAGCACCCAGCTTTTTTCCTTCCACTAATAGAGTAGATGTATACAGTTTACATTGCCTAGCATCATTTTAAACACACCCCCAAGATCCTCAGGCTTTTGAATGGCCAGGAATACCTACTTTCTTTAGCAATTATTTATTTTAAGCATTTGGACATTTTAACATACCACCTTATCCTTCAATCAAAGTGGTCACAACACAATTAGGGCACACATTTTAACACAAGGGGATATGAGACACATACACTAACAGAGAACATGGGCAATGGAGGGTTAAGTGGCTTGTCCAAGACTACAAGGCGCACCTGTGGGAGTAGAAACCCCAGTCCTTCCAGCCCAAGGTTGCTGTTCTCTAGTGGGATTTGAACCCCTGACCTTCAAGCTTGCAGTAATTTGCCCCAACCACTCCTCCCTCCTAGCAGAAGTCCCAGGAATAGCTCACTACAGGTCAGTGGATGATGTTCACTAGTCCCATGTGCAGAACTACCTCCCCTATAGGTGCTGAACATCTCAAAGAATGCCCATGATATCAATCAGCCCATGGGTAAACATTTATATTAACAGTAAGCACTTCAAATCAGAAGCCTGTCAATGAGAAGCAGCCCTGGTGCACTGGGAGCAATCTGAAGTCAAACTCAATGTCTGCCTTGGCCATGAGAGCTCTCGTGCTGCACTACCATAGCATAGGAGTGGAGGAGTAGCCTAGTGGTTGGGGCAAGGTACTTCAGGCTGGAAGGTCAGGGGTTCAAATCCCACTAGAGGACAGCAACCTTGGGCCAGAAGGACTGGGGTTTCTAGTCCCACAGGTGCTCCTTGTGGTCTTGGGCAAGCCACTTAACCCTCCATAGCCCATGTTCCCTGTAAAATAGTTATCTCCAAGTTATAATGCCCTGTTCAATGTAATTTCAGTTTGTTCAATGTAAACCACACTGATGCAGAATAGCACAGTATATAAGAGAATGTAAATAAATATCAAATGCACTGTCAAAGCAGACTCAATGTGCCAGGCATAGCTTGTGTGGAGTGTGATCATACTTGGGGTATGATAGATTATGTGTGCTATCTGTCACGTTAGCAGCTCACACAGTTTAGTAAACCAGCCCCTGTGTCTTCTTTCTTTGTTCAAGGTCCTTAATCTAACTGTATTCCCCTTTTATTTGAATGTTGTTTTCATGTTTATTTATCCCTGATGAATCTGAGCCTGTAGCACCCTCTCGCAAGGACCTGTGTCCTTTAGGCAAGACATTCCGATTTCCCAATGGTATCTCCTGACTCCTACCCCACTTCAGTCCACCTACCCTTTCAGACATGTTTTGCCCATCTGAAAAACTGTGATGTTTAGTAGCAAGAGGGACAAACTTAATGCAAAATCAGAATGCTTTACCTACAATCCATTATTTACAAGCATATGCAGTATTTGTTTAAATAATGTGCATAATTTTGCAAGTTTGAACAAGATATAAGCCAGAGGAGGAACACTTTTTTTCAAACCTATTTATTTTTTAATTGTATATCTACAGACAAAACTCTTTCCAAGTTGTTGCAGTGGATGGAGTTTGCAGTGGAATAATTCAGTGTCTTACTGCTGAAGACTGTGTTGAATGGCTACAAGCTGTAGCAACCAACATTTCTAACCTCACAAAGCACAATGTAAGTATACATGATTCAGAAAATTCCAATTCCAAGTGGCCATGGCTGTGATAAAGGCTTGTCAGATCAGGTATAATATTCTGTTGGGCCTCCCGTGCGAAGGCAGCTCATGTTTATTACATAATCAATCTATTTTACTGCATAGTGGTTTGAATTGGAATGTATTCTAACACTGTGAAGACTGTTAACTAAGTTGTCAGAAAAGCCATTTTATTTGACTGTGCAGAATGTCATGTAGAATAACATGGTTTTATTAACAAACCAGAAATACATATACTAAAATTGATTTAATTGCTAATTAAGATAGTTCAGAGCTAATAATCATTATTAAATGTCACTCCATTTTAACATAAGGAAATTGTGACAAGATATTTTTATATTGTAGGCTACTGTAATTCACATACTCTTTCGATTTCAGAACAATATGCATGCATACATTTTGCATATCAGTACCTGTACTTCCGTAAGAATGTCATCTGAGTGGGAATGTTTGCATTATTTCTTGAAAAACAAGAACAATTTCAATAGCTTCTTTTGCCAGTGCTACAGTATTTTATATCGTTCTGTGACTGGAAACAATCTATAGATATTAAGGGTCCGATTCCGTCCTGCTCGTAGATCCCCTCTGTGCGTCTGGTCTGAACTGGATGCACAGAGGGGATTGCAATTCTGATCCCGTGAGACACGTCTAGCCCTATGGGATCAGAATCGTGAACAGGCTTGCACATGCAGGCCGGGACTGTGATTCAGTCTGGCCTGCATGTGCAGGACTGTCCCCGGCTAACTCAGTCAAGGTTCCTCAATGGAACCGCGGCGCCATGGCGTCCTGATACCATGGCACTGCAACTCCATTGAAGAGCCGTGATGCCGGCCGCCAAACAAAAGTGTTTATTCCTAAGGCCAGGGTCGGGCTGCGGGAATAAACCCTGGCCCTTCTGCCCCATCCGTGCCCCAGATATTTGAAAAATCACTTCCAGGGAAATTATTCCACCTCAGAAGTGGAATAACTTGCCCGGACAATTTGCCAGCCCTGGACATACAGGGCTGACATTAGAATTGGTTAGTATCAGTGCGTGCCAGGGGCAGCACCTGGTGATAACCGGGCAATGGCAATATAGAGCTACTGCCCAGTTATTGCTAAGCAGTGAATGTCAGGTGCAGTAAGGCTGGCCTAGCTTTCACTGCTGAGGCTAACTGGGCAGCAGTTGAATATTGCTGCAGCCCGGTTCTAAAGTTAAATATTGGGATCATGATGATAAAATAAGGCAGTTTAGTGTGCAGAAAAATAATAGATTATGTACTAACAGAGTGATTTCATACCAGATGACCTATGTGTGAAAAGCAAGTGGGTACCTATTTCAAGCTTACTTTAATACTGACATGTGGAGCATGATTCCATAAAGTGCATGTCCAGCCTGTGAACACGTCTAAATGAAAAATGGTACCCGTTTGACCCTAATTCCACATGCGTGAGTCTGAACATGCCCACGGGTCCAGAATCGAGGACAGAGACATGTTCGGCACGGCATACCCAAACTCCGGGACATGCGTATACATAGAAAGCATGTGGATGTAACTGCCCTCGGAAAATTCTGAAAAGATGTACGGCTCTGCTACTGCCCGTCTCCTTGCAACCACGCCTCCTCAATAAAAATGTACTTCCTTGAAGTTGCTCCTCATGCTGATGGTGTGGTGCCCATGACAACTACCTATAAAATAGATGTGCTGATTTATTTATTTAGACAGTTTTGTATACCACCTTATCCTTCAATCAAAGTGGTCACAACACAATTGGGGATACATTTTAACATGAGGGTATATGAGACACATACACTAATACTTACAGGGAACATGGGCAATGGAGGGTTAAGTGGCTTGCCCAAGACCACAAAGAGCACTTGTGGGACCAGAAACCCCAGTCCTTCTGGCCCAGGGTTGCTGTCCTCTAGTGGGATTTGAACCACTCACATTCTGGCCTGTGGTACCTTGCCCCAACCACTAGGCCACTCCTCCCTGATGCAAAACAGACCATATAAGCTAGTCCTTTGCATGACCTGAACACTGCAAAGTGATCTTTGTACACTCAGAGATGTTACAACAGCAAGTAGAAAGTGATTTGAGTGTCCTGACATACCTTGCAGCACAACACCTCCTCTAGCTCTCACAGCAATTGTCAGCATAGTTGGAATCATCACCATTGCACCTCTGAATATTTCTGTCGGGACGTTTACTAATGTGTCATAACCATGCAAACTTCCCTCACCTCTGCATTCTGTTCTTTACAACTGAATCTTGTGGTTTTCCAGGCCACAGACCCAGCATTCACAACATCTTTGTCACAGTCATTCATCTCTATGAGATGCATTGCAGAGCAGAGCAGAAAAGTTTCTAAGTCCTGGCTTTATTCCACATTTTGCTGGTATAATGTGGACATCTGCGGGAAACACGCAGAACATACACAGGCCTTCCCTGAATATGCAGTGCATGTCTCCGCTGCTGACCACCCCTCCCACTCACGTTCTGAGATCCCCATGCTAGCACCATGTATGTGCAGGGCCACAGGTGTGTCAGAGTATGGTCGTAGACATTTTCACTAGAAAATCTTCTATGCTGCACATCCAAAGGGCCTATTCCTGAACCAGAATGTCACCCATAGGCATACAAAATCCGCAAGAAATCTATAGTAAAATGAACCTATGTACATCTATACCTGTAAAGTATGTGAATAGAGATGTATTTTATAACCTTTTGATGCGACTTGCTCTCCACCCAAACTGCACTCCTGAATATACCTACTCCTGAGTCACTTATAAGTGCGCACTTACTTGTCACAGCATGTATTTGAACAAGGAGCAAAATATCATAGGAGGCCTTTTATGTGCATATAAAGGAATCTATGAGGCAACATGGCCTACAGGCCATGTATGTTTTGGTTAAGATTTTTCCATCCCCAAAATGGATAACTTTTGGCTATTTTAGTCACTATAGGCCTGATTCTGTCCCGGACGTATAAGCCCTCTGTACACCAGGTCTGAACCGGACATACAGAGGGTGTCGCAATTCTGATCCCACGGGGCACGCCTAGCCCTGCGGGATCAGATTCGCTATCAGGCCTCTATGTGCAGGCCAGGACTATGATCCAGCCCAACCTGCACATAAAGGCCTTTCCCGACTAACTCAATCTGTGCTCTACAATGGATCCATGGCGCCATTGCACCTCAGCTCCATTGTAAAGCCGCGATCTCAGCCACCGGCTCTTGCATTGCATTCCCCACAGCCCAACCCCCGATCTGGCCTCCCAAGGCCAGGGTTGGGCTGCGGGGAATGTTCACTGCCCCCTCCTGCCACCTTCTGGCCCTGGGCCCGCCAACCCCTGGTGACTAGGGAAGTTATTCCACCTCAGAGGTGGAATAACTTCCCCATTCAGGTCACCAGCCCTGGACGTACAGGGCCGGCATTAGAATCTGCCTGCCCTAACTCCGCCCCTGATCCGCCCCTTCCCCAACCCCATCTAACTTCTCCGTACAACCAGCGGGGAAGTTAGCCACCAGCGGAAAGAGGCACAAATAGCAGGGATGACTCCATATATGACCAAAATGTATCCGTATAAAGTGAGACAGGCATTCCAGGTTGAGAAAACAATTTATTCACGTTAATAAATTTGTTTGTATACCTTGACAGAAGAAATTGCTGAAGCAAAGATATATGAATACATTATTTATATATCTTTATCCTTATACTTTCAGATATCTCATTCAATATCTGCATAAAGGTATACAGATAAGAAATTTGTATATTTTTATGCAGATATTTAAGGTTTGAAAATTCATGCCTAATAGTTTAGCATGCACACTAAACTAGGGTCAGAAGATGGTTGTGATACTTTTCTGCATGTAAGTGAAAATGTTATAAGAAAGAGCTCAGAATATTTCCAAAAATGTTTAATCTAAAATCAAGACTGAAAAGGAAGAAAAATGTACTGGTAATTCCTTGATAGAGAGACAAAATGTACTGTTTCTTGAAATGTCTTCTGGGGGACCACTTGGAACAATCTATAGCAGTGATGGCTAACCTTTTTGAGCCCGAGTGCCCAAACTGCCGCACAAAACCAAAGAATTTCCTCAAAGTGCCAGCACGTCAATTAAACCTTAACAACAATATTTTAGAGCCTTATAATGATGTTCCAGATCACCCATTTTGGGCAAGGATACTGGGGCGTTACAAATTACACAACACTTGTCTTTCACCATGATGAAGAAGTAGTCCATTTCCCATTCATCATGAAAGTGGTAGGTTTTGCTCTTCTTTGGAACCCAGCTCCCGCGCGGGTCCTATAATCTCGCGAGAGGACGGCGCACGAGCCCTAGCGTGCAGCTTCTCGGCGAGAGGCGCGCAGAAGCTCCGACCGGAAGGGGAAGCGCGGGGCCGGGCTGGGGCCTTTCTCCTAGCACAGGGGTCTGCAACCTTTAAGACATAAAGAGCCACTTGGACCCGTTTCCGAAGGGAAAAAAAAAACTGGGAGCCGCAAAACCATTGCGACATTTAAAACAAATCTAACACTGCATATATTGTTTCTTACAGTGTACCATCATAATCACAATCACAATCATAGCCTGAGGTAAATATGAGGGCCCAAATGTAATCCACATTATAAATATATTATTATATTATTGTCACTTTTCTTTTAATATTTTTTTGATCCCCCTCAGAACTACTTTTCATAGAAAACGTTAAATTTACTTACCGTATTTTCCGGCGTATAAGACGACTGGGCGTATAAGACGACCCCCTACTTTTCCTGTTAAAATATAGGTGTTTGGCCTATACTCGCCGTATAAGACTACCCCTCTTCCAGCGCACACCAAAAAAAATACGCCGGAAAATACGGTTAATTAATCACAACAAGTAACAATATTTGATTTCAAAATTATGATGATTTTGTAGTCAAATCACTAATATGAAATAAAATTATTTTTTCTACCTTTGTTGTCTGACCAATTTATTCTCTGATCATGCTGGTCCCGATCTGAGGCTTCTGCTTTCCTGTCTTCTCTTAGCTCTGTTTCTGTGGTCTATGGTCCATCTACCATTTCTTATCTCTTCTTTCGTTTTCTTCACTTCTTTCCATCAGCCTATTTCCAGTCCCAGTAACCCTCCCCAGTATCAGCCCCTTTCCAGTCCTCACTCCCAGTACCTTCCAATGTCAACTTGCATTCCCATGATTGCCACTGGTGTCCATTCCCTTCCAGTCCCCCTCCTTCCCCACTGACCAGTCCCTTCTAGTACAAATACCATGGCAGCCCCTCTCAGATCCACTCCCTTCCAGTTCCATTCTCCCATCCCCTCGCATCAGCCCATTTGTAGCCTTAGCCCCCAGTTTTCTTCCAGGGCCAGCAGCTCTATCCTCCCCTCCCCACAATCAGCCCATTCTCAGTCAAAGCCCCCCAATCAGCTCACTTCCAGTGCTAATCCCCCTCAACCCCATTACCAGTGCTAGCCTCCCCTAATCAGCCCAATACCACCAGTCCTACCCCCCCCATCACCAGTCCTATCCCCCCATCAGCCCATTTCCAGTCCTAACCTCACCGATCAGCTCATTTCCAATGCTAGCCCCCCATCAGTCCATTATCAGTCATACCCCCCTATCAGCCCATTACCAGTCCCAACCCCCCCCCCTTGATCAGTCCATTCCCAGTCCTAGCCTTCAACCCATTACCAGTCCTAGTCCCCTCCCATCTGCCCATTACCAGTGCTAGCTCCCCCATCAGCCCATTATAATCCTAAGCCGCAATGTCTCTCGCCTCTCTCCAGCATTTATCCCGTCTGTCCAGTATGTCCCTGTCTCTCCCCTTTGTGCATGCCAGCCCCCCTCCCTCCATGTCAGCCCCCGTCCTTCCATCTGTCCATGTCAGCTCCCTCCCTCCCTCCCTGTCAGCCCCACTGTCCATGTCAGCCTCCCTCCATGTCAGTCCCCCCTCTGTCCATGTCAGCCCCCTCCCTCCATCTATCCCTCCTTCCATGTAAGCCCCCCTCCTTCCATCCATCCATATCAGCTCCCTCCCTCCATCCATCCATATCAACTCCCTCCCTCCATGTAACCCCCCCTCCTTCCATCCATCCATATCAGCTCCCTCCCTCCATGTAAGCCCCCCTCCTTCCATCCATCCATATCAGCTCCCTCCCTCCATGTAAGCCCCCCTCCTTCCATCCATCCATATCAGCTCCCTCCCTCCATGTAAGCCCCCCTCCTTCCATCCATCCATATCAGCTCCCTCCCTCCAAGTAAGCCCCCCTCCTTCCATCCATCCATATCAGCTCCCTCCCTCCATGTAAGCCCCCCTCCTTCCATCCATCCATATCAGCTCCCTCCCTCCATGTAAGCCCCCCTCCCCCCATGTCGATGGTAGCCCCCCCTCTCCCCATGTCGATGGTAGCCCCCCCCTCTCCCCATGTCGATGGTAGCCCCCCCCTCTCCCATGTCGTTGGTTGCCCCCCTCTCCCCATATCTTCCTCCCTTCGTCTGCAGCCGCGGCTCCCTGCCTGTTAGGGAACCGCGGCTGTGCTTGTAAAATCGTTGCGGAGCCCTTCCTGTCTTGACGGGCTCCGTGCAGCATGGTCCCGCCTCTAAAGGAAGTTGTAAGTACAACTTCCTTTAGAGGCGGGACAATGCTGCACGGAGCCCGTCAAGACAGGAAGGGCTCCGCAACGATTTTACAAGCACAGCCGCGGTTCCCTAACAGGCAGGGAGCCGCGGCTGCAGACGAAGGGAGGCAGACACCTGTCCTAGCGGACCTTCCCGCGTGCCAGCTGCAAGGCCTTCGCGTGCCACAGCTGGCACGCGTGCCATAGGTTCGCCATCGCTGATCTATAGTAATTAAAAACATAAGAGAGGCCAATATTCAGTGGAGTCTTACCCCATTCGAATTTTAGCTGGATAAAGAGAAGCCGTTAAGTTGTTGTTGTTGTTAAGTGCCATCGAGTCAGTGTTGACTCATGGCGAACATCTGAATAGTTGCCCTAAACTGTGTTTCCTTATCGTTCCTCCAGTTTAGTCCTCCACCGCTGGGTAGTGCACCTCCTCCTGCATCTTGGAGACTGGACCTATCAGAATCTTCACCTCACTGGATGTAGCATGCTGGAACTCACATCAGCCCCCAGTGTGTCCAGTCTTCATGCAGCAGGAGGACGTAGTGAGCCTAGGTGCTGGGCTCACTAGAGAAACTGATAAGGAGCAGGCTAGTTAGTTTCATTTGTTTTGATTTGGTTCTTTCTTTTCAAAATTACTTTATATTGCTGTAATTTAAATTTGCTTCAAGTTTACTTGGAAAAAAAAAAAGAAGGGTGAAGGAGGGGGGCTCTTGGCCGAGCCCTTCCCTGCCTGGTCAAGCGATGGCTGTTTATAATCCTTTGCTTCTGATCTCTGGTCCCCTTGACAGCATGGGGCAGAGCTCTTTGGCGCGACTCGCAGCCAGCTTGTTTGCCACAGGACAGTTTGCGGCTTCAGCGGCTCACACGGATGCCGGTTCCAGTTTAATGTAACAACTTCTTTGCCTGTCAATGAAACCGCGGCTCACCCTGGGAGCATTTGTGGTCTGTTTTCAGCCGGTGAAAAGCGGGCCTTTCCTGCTGTAATGAAGCCCTTGCTCGTTTTTGATGCCTCAGAGGAGTTTTAAACAGCGCGCCTAAACTCTGTGGGGGACCGCGGCCATTTTGTGCATGCAGTTGCCACAGCGGAGTTCAGCTTGGCGGTGCCAGCGCTGGTACCGGGGGGGGGGGCGAGGGGGGGCGAGGGTTCTCCCGGGCTGCGCTCAATGTCTTCTCTACCAGGTATTTATAGTACTTTTAATATTGATAATATTTTCTTTTGCTTTCTTTGATTTCATTGATTTCTGTTACTTTGGGAGTACATGTTTTATTTAATCCTATGTACTCTTGGCGGTCATCCAGGGCCTTGGGATAACTCGTGTTGCTCAAGTAACCTCACATCATTTTCTGACCAGCCCTAGTTGTTTCGCTACAGGGGAGCTTTAGATCACGTTCAGTTATTTACAAGCATTTACCCTGCTATACCAAGCATGGCTGCAAATTGCCTTTTTTCTTTAGCCTGGGAAACTGTTTTCATAGTATCAATCCTTTGCCACAGATTCCAGTCTGTACCTTGTTATAGTCAGCACATGCTGTCGGAGGCTGAATTCCACATGGCGCCACACGGTGGCAAAGTCTGCAGTGGCGTTTAGTACTTAGGCTTCATGCAGTTTTGTTTCATGCATATTTTTGGTAGATATCCCGAAAACGTGACTTGTCAGGTGTCGGAAGATCTGACCTAGCCACTGGAAAATATAGGAGTACGTTTGAAAATGTAATACTAACACACATTTATTCCCTCTGACCACTTCACTCCAAGTAAATTTTTGAATGTCTCAAAAAAAAAAAAAAAGAGCTACCTAATGGAATTGGAGCCCTGAATTGTAAAGCTTTGTTGAAGCATGCTGGCCGGCTTGCGGTCAGTCATAGTTCTGCTTCTTAGGGAATGACGTGCTAAAATGCAAAGCAGTTTCCAAGCAGAGGTATAAAACAGCTCAGCAAGCACACAAATGCTGACAATTTGGCTTTTGTTCATTTTTTACGCAGAGTTTCTCGCTTTGCAAAATCAATTTCCACTTTCCTTCTTCTCAAGTGCTAAAGTTTCAGGATAGGGTTGCTCTTCCTGTACTCCAGAATGAGCAGTGATATTGTGTTGCAGTGCTTTTGTGCTGTCTTGAGCACCTTTCAGCTGATTAATATGTTTAGATAAATAAGTATATATTATTTATGGGGAGACTACAGGAGGTAAATTCAGGGCCACAGTGTGGTGCAGTACACACAGACAGTGGGTCCAGGAGCAGAAGGTCACAGGTTACAGTCCCAGCTGTGGCTCCTGCCAACCCAGTCCCCATTTTCCACAGGACTTATTCCATGCAGGTTCTGAGGATACCTGGTAGCAAACGTTGTTTATGGATGTCTATATGTCAAATTCTCTTGTTTCATTTTTTCATGAATGAATGGAGAAGGAATTGAATTGATCGGTAACTTTCAAATTAGGAGAATCTGAGCTTCTCGTTACTTACCTATAACTTTGGTTGTTAGGTTGTTCAAGAATATAATAATTGGGGATATGTACATCTGCCAATTTGCAAGCTGAGGGGGTTATCTCCATTCCAACCCAAGTGCATAATATTTGGGGTCGTCTTCAAGGCAATAGTGGGCAAAATTTATATTGCCTTCTCCTATCTATCCAGTTTCTGTATTTATTATGACTTTTGTGTTTCCTTAGACTTCCACTAACATCCGATCAGTGGGCCTTGGAAAAGGTCTGCGGCGGATATGCGTTAGATTTGGCAAAGCCAATGTCGGACTCATTCGTGAGTTCACCTTGCAGGGGTGCGCAGAAGGCATTCCAGGTATGTCTGTCTTTGGCTCGTTTCCTGAAGCTAGGGACGGTCATGGCAGTACCAATAGCGGCGTACGGCATGGGCCATTCTTCTATTTATTTCATGGGGCTAACGAAGGGTGGTTTGCTTCGTCCAGCTATGGCCTCAAAGAGGTAACTCGTTGCCTCCAGGTGCCCTTTTTTTCATCTGGATACCCTGCGATCGTCGATGGTCGCAATTCGTCAAGGAGAATTTTTTGACGTCAATCAGTCTTACCCACGCCTAGTTTCGTGTACAGATCAGAGCATCTCATCCACGATTTCTACGTTTCACGCTCCCTTGGGAGCGATTTCAGCTCCAGGCTCTGCCCTTGGGGTTGGCAACGGCTCCACATGTGTTCACCATGATAATAGTAGTGGTGGCGGTGGCGCCACAGAGGGCAGGAATCTTGGTCCATCCGTATCTGGATGATTGATTTATCCAGGCTAAGTCCCCAGTCGAGAGCGGACAAGCCAAGGATATGGTTGTAGCTTGCCGGCAGAGTCTAGGATGGGTGGTCTTACCGCTCAAAAGTCTACTGACGCCGACTCAGGACCTCGAGTATTTGGGGGTCCGGTTCGATACTCGGAAAGGCAGCGTATTTCTTGCGAAGAAAAGAACTCAGGCTCTATGGATCTTTAAGCCTATATTCAGGCGATCTCTCGGCGCTGTATTGGGTAGTAGGTGCTGGGTCACCCATATATGTAGATGTGCATTTTGTGTTTGTTCACAAGGGCCTAGGCTTGATTTTGGGTGCACTCATTGCAGGCTGCGACTGCATTTCTTGCTCAAACGGTATTAGCAGATTAAGGTAATTCGGCCAGTATAAGGGGGATGTCTATTTTAACAGAGTGCGTGAGGTTTGCATGGGGTTACGTGTGGTTGGAGATGCAGTCATGGGGCCTGCTGTGGAGTGAGCCATCGAGAGGAGCTATGGTACCAGTCACCAGTTTTCCTTTCTCTCTGCGCTTTCCGCCCAGATCCTGGCCCTCTTTCTCTCTGCTGCCCAGGACGCAGGGTCTTCGATGCACTGGGTAATCTTTTTTCGGCCTTTCCTCAATGCTGGCAGAAGGACTGGGTGAGTGAGAAAGAAAGGTTAGGAACCAGCGCCAGCTCTGATGTCTCTCCACTGCCAGTGTTTGCTACGGTTCCATCTTCTCAGTCAGTTATTTATTTGAGTATGCTGATTGCTTACGGGTCGCGGGGGCATACCGTCTATTGCGGTATTTTTAGTTCCCTGGGTCCAGTAGGGCTCACCATTTGGTTTTGGTACCTGAGGCAGAGGGTTAGGTCGCTTTACGAGGGCCGGAAGGACCTTTGGGGGCTAGGCCCCCAGTTTTTATGGCCCTCGGGTGTTGGTCTCGATTGGAATTCAAACCCTCGGTTCTCTGGCAACTTGCCTCAACCACTAGGCCGCACTACTCCGTGGGAGCCAGTCACCGGGTCATAGGGTCAGGCGCAGCCTGTTACTTCTAAGACAGAGACTTTGTGGACGTTCCATTCAGAGGGGAATGAGAAATGCCATGCTGGGGCAGACCACGCGCTTTGTGGTCTGGTATCCGGTTTCCTAGGGTAGCCAATCCTGGCCTCAAGAACCTGGCTGGTGTCCAAAAGGACATATAGACTACTTGAGGCGTGTATCGGGGCAAGCGGTGGATGCCGGTATGCATGTCGTTTACGGGTTCCGTTGCAGGTTCTTCGGATGTAACGTTCTTTTGGGTTGTATTAGGCGATAGTGGATATAAGACTTAGAAATATGTATAGATTATATTTGTCAGCTTCTCTCTCATAATAGGTTATGGACCTTTCCTCTGGGAGCTTGTCCAAAACTTTGTTTCACTCTGCTTCTTTCGAGGGTCGTTTCGCACAAGGCTCTTGGAGGACACAAGAGACCCAGTGGTCAATCCCCGACTGGAAATGCGAGCAATTCACAGGGCTTAGCAGGCATTCGCAACTAGGGGGTTGGGTCGAGCGGTGTGGTGAGGCACTGCGTTTCTCTAAGCAGTTCTGGTCTGCGTCCAGTGTGGCGAATTTTCGTTCCCTCGTGTCTTTTCAACTTGGTGTTATGGAACGTCGATAGAGCACTGTTGCACCCTCTATTCAAGTTTTGGTCACGGGTTTGGGGTGTAACTTGGAATTCTTGGTGGCTTTTCGCCCGACGAGGGGCATTTCAGAGTGACAGGTTCTTCCCTTCAGAGACCCGTTTCTTTTTGGTCTCTGGACAGGGGGTGTTTCATCCGGTACCTTGGTGCTGGCCAGAGGTTTTCTTCCCCTTTCATATGCACCAAATAGGGTAGCTTTCAGTTTTGCATGTGACAGGTGGACTGGATTTGGGTGGACGCTGAAACCGTTGGGACATAAAAAGGGTGTTGTGTTGCCCTTCGGCTGTGTTCGATTCCTTTCGCAAAACTAATCATCTGTGGTGAATGTGTCCGTTTCCAGCTCGATTGAAGAGGCAGTTGTTTTGGCTGACAGGTAGCAGGAGCGTCCGCTTCCTGAGAGATATTGAGAGCTTACTTTCGAGGGTGCCAGCGGCATCCTGGGCGGTGCTCAGCCCTGTCTTCTCCACTGTTGTTTGGTAAGGCGGCGTCTTGAGCGTCGCTGTATACTTTCAGTAAACACTCTTGTCTAGCGTTGTTGGAAGCAAGGGATGTCTGTGTTGGGTCGCCAGTGTTGTGTGCCGGCTGGTAGGATCCCTCCCTTTAGTACTGCTCTGATACATCCCAGCGGTGGAGGACTAAACTGGAGGAACGATAAGGAAATCAAAATTACACTTACCTGGTAATTGTAGTTCCTTGAGTGACGACAGTTTAGTCCTCCTGCCCGCCCTACATTTCAAAGGTCAGCTCGGCAAGGGTTTGGAAATGCGTGGCGAATGCTGGGAAAGGTTAAAGGGTATTGCCTTTAACCTTTCCCAGCAATCGCGGCTTTACAGATACAGCCGCCAGCGTGAAGGAAAAGGCTCTTCACGCTGGCGGCTGTACAGAGGGAGCCGGGGCCTCGCGCGAGCTTACCCGGCTCCCTCTGAAGCCCTCCGGTGTGTGGGCCGGCCCCGGGTGGGGTTTTTTTCAGTGATGGAAATACGATTGTCCTGGGGACTCTTGTTTGTGGGCCCTTGCCAGCTGTGGGCCCTACGCCACGGCGTACCTGGCATATAGGTAAATCCGGCCCTGACCTTTGCTCCTCCCCAGTGTCAGCTCCTTATTTTACAGATAAAATCTGCTCATTTAGAGAGCTAAATGGCCAGATTTTATCTGTATAATAACTGAAAATAGATATAGAGGAGTTATGTGTTCTTATCTGCCAGTAAACCCACAAGTTGCTTTAAAAACCAGCCCACAAGATGATTACTAAATAATTCCTTGATGACTGGCAACTACTCTGTAGAGAAGTGCTATGGATGAATTTTTTGGCATTACCCATTATAAATGTAGTGTTCACCACAACCCTTCCCCTTCTTCTAAATTCTCAGTGCAACTGCTTTTGAGTGCATATTTATTTTGTTCTTCGGGTTTCAGTTTAATGAAGAATTCCACAAAGGCTGACCTTTTTTAAGCACATAAACACAGTGAAGCAGGCCAGCAGCCTTTTGAAGCATGAGTTGAATTTGCTTTGAATGATGCATCCTAACCTATATCGCTTGTTCCTATTACATGGTTCAGTTCTTTGAATCCCTGAAAACTGCTAGGTCATATCTATCATATCTTGATATGACTTGTGCTCATGAAAGCAAAACAAATACGTAAGAAAATATTAATAGAGAAAGATTTTGCAATTCTGGTCAACAGTAACGGATGAACGATGCTTAATCTTGCGTGCTAGTACCCTATTATTTATCATTTCTGTAGTTCTTGCAGGCATAGGTAGCGTTGTATAGATATAGATAAGAGACAGTGCCTACTACTGAAGAAACATTTCTCAGATATTAAGATTTGAAATGAAAAGAAGTTAATCGTTTGTATATACCACCTTCGATGGAGGTCCGTTCAGATTAAAAATAATTTAGGTTTACTAATCATGTCCTAAAGAATGACTGTAGTATAAAATATGTTATGAGCGAAATGGGTAGCTTCAATTTATTTGTGATTTGGATTTAGCTCAAGCCTTTTACAGGGGGAGCTCAAGGTGAGTTACATCGAAGTACAGTTGATGTTGTCCTGACTCAAGAGTACTTGCAATCTAAGGTTATACTTGAGGCAATGGACGGTTAAGTGACTTGCTCAAGGTCATTTGGTTATAATTGTGGTGGGGCTATCATAGGAAATGTTTTCCTATGTTCAAGAATAGATACTATTTCTGACACAAATCACACATTACCCATAATCTGGATCTTGTAATTTTGTTACTAAAACCCACATGAGGCTAGAGGTCCCTTTTACTAAACACTGCTAGCAATTAATGTGCATTTTAGCAAGCAGTAACTAGATGCAATGAACCCTAATATGTGGCCATGCCACCTACCATCCGCTAAAATGCATATTATCTGGCACTCACACAGTAGCATGGAGTGGAGGAGTGGCCTAGTGGTTGGGGCAAGATGTTTCAGGCTGGAAGGTCAGGGGTTCAAATCCCACTAGAGGACAGCAACCTTGGGCTGGAAGGACTGGGGTTTCTAGTCCCACAGGTGCTCCTTGTGGTCTTGGGTAAGCCACTTGACCCTTCATAGCCCATGTTCCCTGTAAAATAGTTAGTTCCAAGTTATAATGCCCTGTTCAATGTAATTTCAGTTTGTTCAATGTAATGATGCAGAATAGTGCAGTATATAAGAGAATTAAATAAATAAGTAAAATTAATATGTCACCTAGTACAGGTTCAACTAATGCCAACTCTATGGGTAGCATTGAAAGCAGCCACATTAGTTTGCTGCTTTATTACAGTCCCCTCTCATGCGTTAGCTACTGGGTATTCCCCCAACAGCTAACACAAAGGCTTTGCACTTAACCTGAGTTGGCAACCCTCGTTAAGTGTGGAACCTTAGCAACGCTTAGTAAAAAAAAACCCTAGGTTCTATGGAACAAATGAAAAGGAAACTGAAAATATAAAAGTTCTAGACATAAAATTGTTTTTAGCAAAATATGAGAAATGGAATACTAACTGTGACTCATTCTAAGAACATCAATCATCAGGTTTCATCATTAAGATTTATTGAATAGAAACTGAAAATACAAAGGCAGGGTGGAGGCAGAGGAAAGATGTTGTTGGTGAGAGTTTTTGAATCATAAGCTTGGATTTAATGTTTCTATTATGCTAATATAGGAGAAGTGAGCTAACATCTAGTGATATAAAGTAGCTTGCATTTCAGCAAATTAGTCTTGCTTTAGCTTTATTAAAAAAATGAAAATCGTGTGCAATAAACTTTAACATGCACATTAAGGATATCTTGTCTGCTAAAAATAAAGTATTATTCAATAAGGTCTTTGTGATGGGGTCTATAGAATGTTACCTGTCCTTCTCCAAAGGGAGTATCAACAATCCTCTTTAAGAGAGTCTGCATCCAAAATTTCAGGAAGAGTTTCAGAACCCAGCAGACTGCAGGAGGGAGAGAGGTCCAAGTAGCCAGAAGTCCTTCCAATGCAAGCCGTGTAAAGGAGTTCTGAGGAAGTTACTTTAACTGGGGCTGCAGGAAGGACTGAGAGAACTAGCTTGTGAGGATTTAACAAGCTGGAACAGAAGTAAAGCTGATTTTGTTTTCCCTGAATTGTTGTCTGTTCCGGTTTTTGCTTTGCAGAGGTATAACAAGCTGGGACACATTAAAAACAGTTTTTGTTTTTCCGAAATGCTGTCTGGCCTGTTTTTTTTAAAGAAAACCCCTTCCCACCATATGCCACACTACAACAGTCTTAATGTACATGTGGTCCGGAAAGCTGTTAGCACAAGCACACTAAAATTATCATATCTATGCATAGAAATGTAAATGAGATTGCAACACATCCAAAAAGGAATACCATCGTATGCTCACCTTCACTATTCACTGAGCACTTACAAATGATCCTCTGCTACCTGCTTCAGACCAGGTATCAATTTATATTTATTTAAAACAACTTAATTAGTATACATGAAAATCAAGTAATCAGAATAGCACAATAAAACTCATTAATATTATTAAGATGTAAGGGGCCTATTTACTAAGCAATGTTAACTGATAATGTAGCTTTTAATATATATTGTGGTAATGCATTTGTTAGCTCACATTCAGTTTGTTCATGCATCTAAACAAATTTAGTACATGTTGATTTGTGCATGCTAAACAATTCTAACATGCATTAAAAATGTTATTAAAATACACAGCATGTGTGAAAAATTAAAAAATACACAAAAATCAAGAAAAAAAGGTCAACTCGACCAAAAAGATTCAAAATCTGTGCCTTTCTAATGAACACTAGTGTGGGAACACATTAACTGTTAGTGCATGATAATTGCTGCATTTAATTACAGGAAGGTCATTTATAAACCTTTCCCATACATAAAACAGCATTTTATGGACATGAATAGGTCTTTATAAAATTAGGTCATACCTTAAAGTATGCATGGTGCAACCCAGTGCATACTTGCACAGTAGGCGTACATAGGGGTGGAGCTGGGGTATAGTGTGGGCAAAGTCACAATTTTTTACATGTATTTTATAAAATATGCGCATAAAGTATATGCTGGCATTTTCATTCTCTCTTCATCAAGCATAAAGTCCGTACTTTCTAATGTCACATAGGTACCTATGTGTATTTATAAATAGGTGTAAAATGACCTTCCTTTTTAGGTGGAATGGTATGAATAAGGCATGGACGAGTGCTATGCCTTTTATTTAATTCAGATGAAATGACCAGGCACTAACATGGCTAACAATGCAGTGCTGTTAGCTATACATTTATCTATTTATTTATTTTAAAGTATTTGATATACTTTCCACTGTGTTAAGGAGTCATTTTGCAAGAAGGCACCTATTTTTAGGTGCTAACAAGGCACGTCAATGCTGGTATTTTTAGTCATCTTCATGTGCACGTGCCAGGACCATACCTAGCTCGAACTATACCCTATGTGACTAAGGAATCTAGTGCCCTACCCTAGCCACGCTCAGTAACTCACTCTTCTGGAGCTTCCTGGAAGCCCAGTGATGATATCAGTGCCCCCTTCTGTACTTGCGCCCTGTGGGGCCGCATCACTCACACAGTCCTTAGTACGGCCCTAGTATGTGGCCACATATTCTCATAAGACTGACCGGTGTAAAGGAACGTGTGTTAATTGCATGGCATGTGTGCTTTCACTGCGGGCATGCACAGGGATGGAGTTTGGATGGAACATGGGCAGTGTGAGCAAGTAAGTGTGTTCATTATAAAATACAATAATTATATGCACTTACAAAAACTAGACACAGTCATTTACACCAACTCTAGGGCTAATATGGTCTTGGGCAAGCCACTTAACCCTCCATAGCCCATGTTACCTGTAAAATAGTTATCTCCAAGTTATAATGCCCTGTTCAATGTAATTTCAGTTTGTTCAATGTAAACCGCACTGATGCAGAATAGCGCGGTATATAAGAGAATATAAATAAATAAATAAATAAATAAAATAAGTGATCACGCCATAACTGAAGGTATGTCCATGCTACTTACACTAGTATTTTATAAAAACATGTTGGTGCCAAATTGCTTTATAAAATAGGCTTAACTTAGGCATTTTAAAATACACTTTGCCTGGTGCCCTATTATCAAATTACCCTGTACCTGTAAGGTGCATTCTTCAAAGTACTGAGAAGGCCCACAACAGTTAAAACACAAAAAATAATAAAAGGTGATACCATTTTATTGAACAGTTTAACACACTTTTTGTCTAGCTCTTGAAGGTTAAAGTCTTCTTCCTTAGGTCAGAACAGTAAGAACAAAAGATAACCATACCAGACTATATAAGTGAATCATAAAAGCATTCCAGTGATAGTCTCAAGGGGATTACTTATATATTCTAGTACGGCCATCTTTTGCTCATGCTGTTCTGATCTGAGGAAAAGGGTTTAGCCTTTGAAAGCTACTCAAAAAATATAGTAAGTCCAATATAAAGGTATCACATTTTATTATTTTTTTGTTCTATTGTTATTTATTAACCATTAAAGTGAACTAACACAGCAACCTTACTACTTTCTCCAACATTTTAAGGCAATTTAGGTGAAAATGTCTGCATTGACTTTGATTGTTAAAGCAATAGTACAGATTAGTGAATAGGATCTTAAATATACAACCTCCTCCTAAACCAATATGTTTCTACCTTTCTGAATCAATTAATATAAATCAAAACTAAACTAGAATAATATAAAAACTCATATCTGAACAGAGAACACAAATTTCACTACTTTCCAAAACTGAAGGTAATTATGTGACAAATGGAAGATAGAAAAGAATTGCATAGAGAGAGTGCAACTCCAAAAAGTGTTCTTGCAAGTGCTCTGACCATGGGTATAGTTTGGAGGGAAGAGGGGAAAGCTCCTTACTTGGTAGCTTGACCCTTAGCAGTAGTACCGAGAGACTACCACATTGGATCTGTTGGCACCATTTTGAACCCCAACAGCTACAGGGCAGGAGTGTCTGGGGATTGTTCCTACCCTGGCCACTGGCTACCAGGGAGACCCCTGGTAGGTTTCGGTGTGGGATCAGGGGGATGGAGTGGGTAAATGCACTTGGGGGGAATAAGATCAAGGGGTGAGAATATCTGATGCTTTCAGAGGGGAACTATGGTCGGGGATGTTTGAGGCTGTCTGGGGGATCAGGCCCTGGGGGGAAGATGCTCTTGGGGGCAACAATTGGAAAAAGAGCTTGACACTATTTTTTTACCCACTGTTTTTTAAATTGCTGCTTTCATTGGATGTGCTGGTAAATGGATGTGTACTCCCAGACTGTGCCCCATAAAATGCCTACACAATGTTGGGTCACATAAAAGTACATGTTCTTGTCACCATGTGCAACATCTGGGATGGAGGAGTAGCCTGGTGACCAAAAGACCGGGATTTGGTTCCTACTGGCACTCCTTGGGCAAGTCACTATATCCACCATTGTCTCAGAAGAAAGGACTCGCAATCTACTTCCAGTCACACCTTGTCAAAGAAACCCAGGGGCTGCTGGGTTGCATTGACTCAACAGCACACACAAATGGGGTAATTTTATAAAAGCCATTTTACATTTGTAAAAAGTCCCTTGTACACAAAAGAGTCTTAATAAAATTACCTCCAAAATACTGGTGTTGTCCTCCACAATGTAGATATTGGCTTAAAACCTCTAGGCCTGACATTCAGCCATGGCGGTCAGTGTGATATAAAGTGCCTTACTGCCATGGCTGAAAGTGAAAACTTGCTGGAGCCTTTCTCATGTCTGGTGCTAAATATCTGGGTTTGCAGCCAAATGGATTTGCTGTATGGTTAGCGGAGATATTGAACTGCTAACGGAATAGCAAATCCTCATAAAGTTCGAACAGCTATTTATCTGTCCTAACGTTATGTGGTTTAGCTATCTGATTAGTAGCTGAGTATCGTTGTTAACTGGATAGCTGCCTGGAATGTTCTAGCTCCACTCATAGACCACCCCAGATTGACTGGACACCTTTACTGAGGTCTGTGGGGTTCCTGAGCAGTACTATCTGGATAGTGCCATTAAATAGCCGGATCACTGGGATTTATGTGCAGCATCAACAAACCACATAAAGCCTTCTGAATATCAACCCTGTTTTTTTTACAGGGTAGACTGTGATTTCATTTTTTAGTGTGAGCAAGAATTTGGAGCAGTTGGATATTCCTTTTTAATGATTTTTATAAATAATGTATTAAAAATGGGTGACCTAGTTCAATTGATTTTTTATCAAAGTATCAGTTATTCATAAAACAAATGAAAATCCTGTCATTTGCATCTTCAGTAAACCTACGTATTTCTCTTAAATTGCCGTATAAAAATGTTGACCAAATTTTGACTGATAAATTGGAGTGATTAAGAACCCCCAGTCTTAATCAATATTAACAGTGTCTTCACAACAGTCTTTGAACAATATGGCACCCTGGGCAAGGATTGCTATTGGCAATCTTCTTCAAGTTTTGCATGCTTGCATACTCAAAGATGATGTTAGAAGGGTAATTAGGGACCCAGGTCAATCATCTTTCTTGTCCACTCCATATGATGGTCCTCTGTATCTTATCACAGAGATTATATTTAGGAACATGAGAAGGCTGTGCTTTCCCCTATCCATGGAATGTGGAGATCAGGCATAGAATGTATTCTGGATTTACAAGAATGAAAAGATTGGAAGGTATCAAGAACAGGACAACATTACCTGTCAGTGAAGTCCTATTACATATATATTTGCAACCCCCTTTCTCTGTGGTCCAGACAATTACTTCAACAACTGCTTGGTACATAAGGAAGCACACTAGTCTAAAGAACTTTTACGTAGAATTTCTCTGAGCTCCTGGATTTAAAAAAATTCAGGGCTCTGTCTTGATGGAGACTGGCAATAGGTACGAGGCAGTGGGCACTTGACAAACTCCCTTCTCAAATAAAAGAGTAAAGGCTAGCAATTATGTTCTGAACCAAGGGTTTATTTAAACTTAAGGGTCACTGATAAAAACAATAACAATTGCAATGAAGAATAGCACAGAACTATTTTTACAAAAACAAGTTAAACTCCTATTATGGTGATTGTGGTGTTGTTTACCCCATTTCTTTCAGGTCTCTTTACCTTAATCCTTATCCTTAGGGTTCTCAGGCCCCACTTAAATATTTGAGCAGTCAATTATTTCTCTACTAGAAACATAGAAACATGATGGTAGATAAAGACCATATGGCCTATCCAGTCTGCCCTTCTATATCGACTACTATGGTGCCTTTTTTTCCTTTAGAGATCTTTTGTGTTGGTCCCATGCTTTCTTAAATTCAGCTACTGTCCTGGGAGGCTGTTCCATTCATCCACCATGCTTTCTGTAAAGAAATATTTTTGCATATTACTCCTGAGTCTATCTCCTTCTGCCTTCATCCTATGCACCCTCATTGCATCCACTTTCTTTCAATTGATCACAAGGGGTGAAGTTTTTTAAGAAAGTCCTCTAATAAAAATATGTTATATTTTAAAAAAGAAATTTTTAAGCACGAGGGTCGTTGATGTTAAGCAGAGCACCTCATTAAAGGACAGTAGTCCGAAAAAGAGTGCAAGCTGATTCTGAGACCTGTTGAAGTGCTCGATAGATTTACTCTGACTTGCCTCAGATTGACTATTGAACGATTTTTCTTTCTCCTCTGGCTTTAGCTTCTCTGTGTTTCTGGGCAATTTTCAGAGTTTCTTCAGTCATCCATTTTGGTCGTTTTTGCTTTTTCACCTTTTGTAGAGACTTCTCGCTTTCTTCCAACACAACCTTCTTGATGTCATTCCATAACTCTTCCGGAGCTCTGTCATTTGTATCTAAAGCAGCAAATCGATTTTGCAGGCAGTCTTTAAATTCCAGTGGTATATTCTCAAGGTCATATTTTGCTGCATTCATGAGTGGTTTGCTCTTTTTCAACTTTATCTTGAGTTTGCATACTAGTAGTTGATGATCTGTACCACAGTCAGCTCCAGGTTTTGTCTTTGTTGATGTTACAGAGCTTTTCCATCGTTGACTTCCACATATGTAGTCAATTTGATTTTTATATAATCCATTCGGTGAAGTCCATGTGTACAGTCGCCGCTTGTGTTGCTGGAAGAAGGTGTTTGAGATGAATAGATCATTGGTCTTGCAGAATTCTATCAGTCTTTCTCCAGCTTCATTTCTGTTGCCAAGTCCATATTTTCCAACTACCGGTACTTTGCTTTCTTCTTTGTTGCCAACCTTTGCATTCCAGTCACCCATGACTATCAGGATATCCTGTTTGCATGTTCTGTCAATTTCAGCTTGTACTTGTTCATAGAACTCTTCAATTTCATTCTCTTCAGCAGCTGTTGTTGGGGCATATACTTGAATTATAGTTGTGTTGATAGGCAATCCTCGTAGACGAATAGAGATTAAGCGTTCGCTGACTGCATTGTATTTCATTACAGTTCTTGCAAGTTTCTTCTTTATTATAAATGCAACACCATTTCTTCTTTGTCTTTCATTTCCAGCATAGTAGACCATGTGATCATCTGATGCAAAGTGCCCCATGCTAGTCCATTTCAGTTCGCTGACACCCAACAGATCAAGTTGTATGCGTTCCATTTCATTCTTGACCACCTCCAACTTCCCTTGGTTCATGCTTCGTACGTTCCATGTTCCAATGTGTAAGACATCTTTACAGCTTCTGACTCTCATTTCATGCGCAGCTACATTAATTATTATGAAGAAAACTACATTAAACATTAATTACATTGCATTAATTACTACATTAATTACATTAATTACTACATTAAACATTAATTATTATGAAGAAAACAAACCACGTATGTAGAATCTCGCCTTCCTACTTGTAAATAGTTATTGTTATATTATTTACTGTTGCCCCTGTTCAAGCACCCTGTTTTATTGTAAGTGCACTGCAGTCCCACTTTGCACAACCATGTTTCCTGTAAACTGCGCTGATGACAAATAGCGCGGTATAGAAAAATAAATAAATAAATAAATAATAAATAACCAAATAATCTCTTGTAGTCCACATGTTGAGGAAAAGAGTGACTTAACAAAGTCCAAGTTAGGAGAACCTTGGGCACCTTAAAAAGCAAAAGAATACACCAATTCAATAATTACTAGAGAATACAGAATGACCGCTGAGGAACACAGGCTAAATAATAAGAGAGTTATTTACTATATTACTCTGACACATTATCCATCAATAACTTGGCATTAATAAAAGTAACAAGATCAGTGGGTTGGAAGAAAACATATCAAAGGAATTTATATAACACCAAGCATTTACAAGGAAATCTTAGGAAAAAGGACCCCCCTATCCGCAAAACCCCAGGCTTATATAAAATAAATTGTCTCCTCCTCCTCTGCATCTCTTTGGCAATATCAGGAAACATAGAAATGGAAAGACCACAAAAAGTCTCCGATCTTTTTTTAAAGAACATTTTCAACAACCATTCTTTGTCAGTAGCCAACGCACAAGAGACCAATAAGGTAGATGACACACATGTCCCACCACCAGAATCCTCAAGTAAATCCGACACATTTAAAACTTCTAAATTAGAGTCTTCTCCCAGAACAATTGGTTATTTCTTTCCTTGTGGAAGATAGTAAACCTTAGTCAAAGGTGGAATTAAATCTGGAGGCACTTTCAATACTTCATGCAGGTATCTTTTAAATATATCTAGGGCCGTAACACCTCTCATCTTAGGAAAGTTCAAGACCCTCAAATTCTCAGCCCTAGCAGCATTTTCCAAAACCTCCAATTTATACCGAATAGCCATATTATCCTTGAGCAAAGATGTAGTAGTTTCTGACAAAGTTACCAATTGGCTTCCATGATCTTCTAGTTTCAACTTAGCATTTCAGAATTAGTCACTACAGCATAAATTCTGGCCGAGTTTTCTTGAATCCTAGAGGAAAGAGCCATGGTCTGACTGTGCACTGTGTCTGAGAGAGTAACAATTGTCTCCCAGATTACTTCCAATGTGAAGACTTTAGGTCTGGAAAGAGAAAGAGATGCAGGTGTGGAGGTCAACAAAGTGGAAGACTGAGGGGGAGTACCTTCACCATCCAAGCGTATAGTCATCAGAGCTTCTGCCTGACGCGGTGCTCCGGAATCCTCCCTGGATATCCCAGGGGACAATTGAGCCAAAGCCCCAGCAATCTCCCCTCTACCGGTGTCTCCCTTCTCCTCTGTCGAGGGAGAGAGTGCTGAAACTGCAGGGGTCAGGCTCAAAGCAGCAGGGCACAGCGGCGGTGTTCTCTCAACAGAAGATAATGAGATCTCAGACTCCGAGGGCAGCGGAGAACTGTCCTCCGTTGTCGCCACCAAGCCGGCATGAATCTTCTGCTTCTGTGCCTGGGTAAGCATAACAAAATGATCCATAGGACCACTAAATGCAGGCTGGGGCTCCGAGAGGAAAACCCTCAGCTTCCCTTTACGCTTAGGCATTTGTCACGAAAAGCAGCTCAGCGGCCATCTTGGTTTCTCTCTCTTCCCTTCCAAAATAGTATTTTTAACAACACTCATGCTTGATGTAGATCATTAATCTTTGCAGCTGCTCATTTTAGTTTTAGCTTGTAGTTAGAGAGTCCCATATGTGAGAACTTCATTCCTGCTGGTCCATGGAGAAAAGGTAGTTACTCACCTATAGTAGCTGTTCTACATTGGCCATTCTCCAATCTTCAGGTACTACAGATTATTTTAATGATAGTTCATAGATTACTAATAGTAGGTCTGCAATCTCATATTTCAGTTCTTTCAGCTTACAAAAGGTTTGTTTGACCTGTGGATGCCCATACTTTGTTGAAAGTAGATGTGGTGTGCCAGAGTATGTCATGTGTATGGCATGGGTGGTACAAAAAAATCTACATGTGTATTCCCCATTTCATATAGGGAATGCATGTGTAAGTCCATAGTTGTCCGCCTCTGGATTTAAACTGCTCCTTAACAGGAATAGGTAATTTAAAAGTGCTGTTATTGGCCATTCCTGTATAGGAATGCCCCCCAATGTTTATACCCTTTCCAAATTGACATAAAGTAAATATAGAGTCCTCTGTAGTTAATTAGCTGCATTCACATTTCTAGGATTGTAAAATGTCCAGATACAAGTGTAAATGGTGACATAGGCACATGTATGTCGAGAAATGGCTGCGCTTACATTTGCAATTTTCCGGATTTCCCCCATTGATTTTTCCTATGTGTATACTGTGAAATGGCGCCTCCTGTCTATCAATCCTCTGGGTGCCTGCATTTCCTTCTGGCACTGGCCATTTTGAGGGGTGGAGATATGTCAATTTTATATCAACCTCACACTTGCACACCCTCTCTTATGAAAATGGCATAGATTTGCAGATGTTTTCACGTCCACATCCTTTCTACCAAATAAACAACCTTTCTAGAATAGGTCTAACTCCCTCTCAATTCTTGGGTAATACTAAGCATGATACAAAAGAAGCCCTCATCAGATTGGTTTGGGCAGATTGAAATCATAAGATGAATGTGCTCCTATGCATAAGTTTATGTATGAAATATTGTTGATCATTAGCCTCAATATATAGTGTAGAAACATTAATACAACAATCTTCGGGGTATGTTTACTAAAGATTTGATTTTAATGGGGCCGCGGCTTCAAAATCACATGGAGTCTGCTACCGCCATTTAGTAAATATACCCCTTAAAGTTTATATGACATAAACTTTAAGATTGTTGTATTAATGTCTCTGCACTATATATTGTTCCGAGGCAGAGCAGAGGAGGTAAATGGCACTAAGCGGGCTTTAAGGCACTGGGGCTAAGCAGGCAGCATTGAAAATCACTGCTACTTGCTTAGTCTCGGTGGCTTCCTGCCTGTGCAGCGTGACCCGGATTTTCATTTCTGTTGCCATGGAAATGAAAATCGAGGTTAAGGGGGTCAGCGGGCAGGCTATGCGCTGATGTGGCGTATATCCTACCTAAATGAAAATCGGGCTCTGAGACTTTATCTTGCTCAGAAACAAATGTTACAATCGAAGTTGCCCTGGTAAGAATATTTTCTTGGGAGTCCTCAAGAAACTGTATTAAATCTACATCGGCAGAGGTCTGCAGAACATTAAACCCTTCAATAGATTCCTCAGAAACACCCCTATCAGAAAGGTAAAACATTTTTTAAAAGGTAATAACATCAGCATTAGATAAAACTAACACCTCTTGAAATTATTTCCATAGTAGAATCTCTGGTGATAGTAACTGACACAAAGGAAAATTAAAAAAAACAAAAAAACTAATATCTTTAGATTTAAAACTATTTTCAAAAGTTTCTAGTTTACAATGGATTATAAGACTATCTTTCATTACAGATGCACTAATTGCCTGCAAAAAATTACACTAAGATTCACATTTAAGAATCTGAGAATCAAGGAAATCCACCCGCTATTCTGCTTGACCCAGTCTTGCAACTGTTTCCTGGGAAAAGGTTTAAAGCTGGGACACCATGAAAACCAAAAGTACATTCTGTCTGAGTCACCACCCTCCATATATTGGCCAGAGAGAATCAGGTACCTCTCTAGTTTCAACGGGTGTGTGTGTGTTGGGGGGGGGGGGGTGAGGGAGACCATAATACAGGTCTAAAAGTTCTTAAAGTTAATTCAGGAGTACTCTGTTCCATCGGTGGACTCCTAGCAGTACCTGGTGGAGTAACAATTACAGGAGGGAGGAGTGTCATACAGTCTGAAGAACTCAGTGATGCCCCCCCACCCAAGCTCATTGAGGGGGAATCAATATGTGCGATATTGCAGTATTTTTCTTACATTTCCCCATGGACAGCAAACAGTAGCCAGAAGGAATAAGATGCTCCCAAGGGGCTAAATGCAGTAGCTAGAATATTAGCAGGAAAAGCCCCCAATGACCTCTGGGCCATCCTGCCTGCTGCCTGCTTCTCCAACCACTGGCAGCTGCCCGATAGCACTCCTCCCGGGAAGGAACCTCTCAGTTGCTTTTCAAGGCCCCCAAGGCCTGCTTCTCCAATCACCTGCAGCTGTCCGATAGCACTCCTCCCCACAGGTGAGTATTTTAATAACCACACATGTGTACTTAATGACTTTGATTGTGCTCCACTCAAACTCCTTTTTCAAACAAGCCTATGCCAGTTTCCATACAAGTAAATACCTACATGGCATATCACGTTCTTACTATATGCAGGAAAATGGAATCATTTTATAAGAGGCGTTTACTGAGAAAACCTTTATAAAATTACCCCCAAAACTGATATCAAGAGACAAGCATTGGCTTCAAGCAGAGATTACTATAGTAGAAAATAAAAGCTTCTATTGTATTCTTTAGCCAAGAAAGAAGTTGAGTGAGAAATTGCACATTGCTGATTCAATTGTTTCCTCAGTGATTGAAGCGTGGTATAGTATTTCTAATACATTTTAATTAACAACCTTTCCTTCACTGCTTATTCCACTGTGGAAAAGTCAGGATGTCTCAGGATATATAGCAAAGCAAGTTTTCCCTTTTGGAATATGATTAATTGCAGTGGGTCAGCCTTTTGTTTACAAAGCCTATGCATCTGCCCATTGTTTCAAAGGAGCATCTTGAAGTATCTAATATTCCAGGGTTTTATTTGTTTTAGAATTACAAGAGTTGTTAGCAAAGGAGCTGCATAAATAAGTATGGGTGAGGAAATTCATCAATTTTTAAAACATGTTGATAAACATGCAAAGGAATTAAGGGATCAATATTCCACACTAGTAGTCAGCATTTATTTCATAAGCCAACCACCATGGTTAAATAAAATTCAAATATTCAGTGCCAGTATCTGAACCGTGATCGGTGTCAGTATTTGGATAGTGGCCAGTAGGGATATGGAAGACCACCCCCCACCCCCAAAATGTCATCACTTCCCGTATGTCATTAATAGCACACATTATTGCTCAATATTGTGCATTATTTGCCCATAGCTCATAGAGTACTATTGGAACATTTTGCTTTATAAATCAATTTGACAGCTGTATTCCGAATAAGTTTAAGACATTTGATGTTGTACTGAGGGAGACCAATTAGCGGAGTATTGAAGTAGGCGAGACAATTTAAAATAAGCAAATGAATCAAGATATGAAGCTTTCTTTGATCTAAAAAAAAAAACCCTGACAGAGAGAATTAACCTAAGACCAAAAAAAAAGACTTTTTCAATAGTGAAGAAACATTTCGACTGAATGATAATTGATTATCCAATAGAATACCCAAGGAAGAAATATTTCTCTTTTTTTTCTTTTGTCTTTAAACAATTTTACAATAAATCAAGTAAACATATTTATATAGAGAAGTCTGACATGGAGTAAAATTGAACAAAGCAATTCAGAAAGAGGTAAATTAAAGCTCTGGGAAGGACACAAGCCCACTAAAACTGGAAGTGATCCTATCCAAAATTACAACGAAAACTCCATAAATTAATAAGGAAAAAGCGAATGAGGACTGCAAACAGCAAAGAATAAAAACATTAATTACGGGTCATAAGAATAATATCATTAAACAAAGCTAGACAGAGCACGTTGGGCTGATACAAAAGAGACTAAATGAGTAGGATCCACAAATACATATCTAGCAGATTTATATTTTAAAGCGCATTTGTAGGGAAATTCCAGGAAAAAGAGGGCACCACGCTGGAGAACCCCAGGCCTCAAAAGAAGGAATTCCTCCCTCCATTTTTGGGTTTCCCTTGAAACATCAGGATACATCCTAATTCTATAAGCCCAAAACAAATCATCCCTATGTCTGAAAAAAAACTGCATGAGCCAATCCCGATCTGAAGGCAAAGCAAACGTCACGATCAGAGTTGCCATCTCAGAGTCAGAAGCAGGGCTTGAGCTACTTGGTAAGCTGGGTAAGCACGGCAGAGATAGGGGGCACTAAAATCACAGCAGACAGGCCATGTAATACACATTAGTTCTTTGCCTCTATTCTCTCGGCAATAGAAAATTTAAAAAGAGCCCAGTTGGCTAGTCAGTGTGTGCCGATGACGGCTCTGCCGATCAGGCCCCGTTCCTCCGAAACAGGAAGTTTGCATCAGGAGGGGGATGAGACCACTAGAGCCATTGGCATGCACCAACTTGCAGCCTGGTCCCATCCTCCCCGCCCTCCCCCCCGATGCAAACATCCTGTTTCTGAGAAACAGGACCCGATCGGCAGAGCCGTCATCGGTGCACATTGACTTGCATGCTCCACTCTTTTTTTCTTTTTTATTGCTGCTGCCGCAGGTCCGGGAAAGTGTCAGCAGTGCAAGTAGACACTGGCAGATGGAAGAGAGATACTAACAGGGGCATGGGGAAAAGGATCGGAGGGAGGGGATGGTGGACACAGGAGAAGGTGATAAAGTGAATTAGGGATATTCTGGCTTGACTTAGGGTGGCAAAGGAAGAATAAGGAAACAAAGCAGATGACGCTTGGCATGAGGGGAGGGTGCTGGACAGAGGGTGAATAGAATGGTAGGAGAGATGTTGGGCATAAAAAAATAGAGTGAAAGGGAGATTCTGCTGAGTATGGGGGAGGGGGGTGGAGGAATAGGGACACAGAAGGGTTATGCTGGGCATAGGGTAGGGGGTGGGATAAGGTGATGGAAAGTAGTAAAAATTTGGAGATTGAAGACTGGATAGTAAAAATGACTGAAATATAAGTGGACAGAGAAACAAAAAGCTGAAAGCAAAAGATCACTGTCAGCGATGGATGTAGGAGAAGAAGGGAAGAATACGGGAGGAAAGAGAAGCGTGCAAACCGTCTGGAGATTCTGGAGAGAGAGTTGAGGAAACAAAGGAAAGCAGAAACCAGAGGCAATTTGCACTATACTTGGTGAGGATCCATGTTTAGTATGTATGACTGAGGCTAGGTACTGTTGGCTTTGAATGTTTATGTAGGGATCTGTAATAATCTGGCTTGTTAAATGGTCCCATAAGGTTGTAACGATTTTATCAGGCTCAGTGCAGTATTTACAGTGCTGCCTTTTCCTAGGCAGGTCCTCACTCATGCTGTTATGGAATGGTAGCATCAGGGCCAGATTTACCTATACGCCATGTATGCCATGGCGTAGGGCCCACAGCTGGCAAGGGCCCACAAAAAGCTGCCGCGGCAGCATGGACGTTCCCGCGGCAGCATGGACGGTCCCGCGGGGCCCCCTCTGCCCTGCCGAATCCCCGGCTGAGCCCCTCCGTGCCGGCTTTGAGAGGCGCAAAGGGAGAGTGTCTCCCTCGCGTCTCTGTTAAGCCTGCAGGGGCTGATGGGAAATTTCCCATCAGCCCCAGCGGGCTTAACAGAGATGCGAGGGAGATACTCTCACTTCGCGCCTCTCAAAGCCATTGCGGAGGGAGGGATTCGGCAGGGCAGAGGGGGCCCCGCGGGACCGACCATGCTGCCGCGGCCTTGGTAGCAGCCAGCGGTTTTTCTTTTTTAAAATTTCATTTTACTTGAGCCGATGGGGGGGGGGGTAGGACTGGAAATGGGCTGGGGGGTTAGGACTGATAATGGGCTATGGGGGGGTTAAGACTGATAATGGACTGTGGGCTGATGGGAGCTGTCTGGTAATGGGCTATGGGGGGGGCTAGGACTGGAAATGGGCTGGGGGGGTTAAGACTGGAGGTGGGCTGATGGGTTTAGGACTGGTAATGGGCTGTGGGCTGTTGGGGGGGGTAGAACTGGTAATGGGCTTTGGGGGGGTTAAGACTGATAAAGGGCTGTGGGCTGTTGGGGGGGGTTAGAACTGGTAATGGGCTCTGAGGGGGGGTTAAGACTGATAATGGGCTGTGGGCTGATGGGGGCTGTCTGGTAATGGGCTATGGGGGGTTAGGACTAGAAATGGGCTGGGGGGGTTAAGACTGGAGGTGGGCTTATGGGGTTAGGACTGGTAATGGGCTGTGGGCTGTTGGGGGGTTAGAACTGGTAATGGGCTTTGGGGTGGTTAAGACTGATAATGGGCTGTGGGGTGTTGGGGGGGGTTAGGACTGGCAATGGGCTATGGGGGGTTAAGACTGATAATGGGCTGTTGGCTGTTGGGGGGGGTTAGAACTGGTAATGGGCTATGGGGGGGGGTTGAGACTGATAATGGGCTGTGGGCTGATGGGGGCTGTCTGGTAATGGGCTATGGGGGGGCTAGGACTGGAAATGGGCTGGAGGGGGTTAAGACTGGAGGTGGGCTGATGGGGTTAGGACTGGTAATGGGCTTTGGGCTGTTGGGGGGGTTAGAACTGGTAATGGACTATGAGGGGGGGTTAAGACTGATAATGGGCTGTGGGCTGATGGGGGCTGTCTGGTAATGGGCTATGGGGGGGCTAGGACTGGAAATGGGCTGGGGGGTGTTAAGACTGGCGGTGGGCTGATGGGGTTAGGACTGGTAATGGGCTTTGGGCTGTTGGGGGGGTTAGAACTGGTAATGGACTATGAGGGGGGGTTAAGACTGATAATGGGCTGTGGGCTGATGGGGGCTGTCTGGTAATGGGCTATGGGGGGGCTAGGACTGGAAATGGGCTGGGGGGGTTAAGACTGGAGGTGGGCTAATGGGGTTAGGACTGGAAGTGGGCTGATGGGGGGTTAGGACTGGTAATGGGTTATAGGGGGGGCTTAAACTGAAAATGGGGTGATGGGGGGTTAGGACTGGAAGTGGGTTGATGGGGGGGCTAGGACTGGTATTGGGTTGGGGGTTTGCTAGGACTGGAAATGGGCTGATGGGTGGCTAGGACTGGAAATGGGATGATGCAGGGACTAGAAGGGAATGGATGCTGGGTGAGGCTGGAACTAGAAGGGAGCTGATGTTGTGGGAGGATTAGAATGGGATGGGGCTGGAAGAGTAAAATGGAGAAGGGAAAAATATTTTGTGTGGGAGGGATAAAAAATCTACAATTGGCCGGGTATTGGGAGAGTAAGTGGGGATTGAGGATGGAGGGGTAAAATTTGAGTGGATGAAATAGGAATGAGGAAAGAGCAAAAGGAGAAAGATTAGTATGTTAAAGCAGATGTAGAGAGAGAATAGAAAAAAACTAGAAGAGAGAAGAAAGGACAAATGGACAGCAGACGATGGAGAGTTAGCAGAAGACACGAAGAAACCAGAAGAAAGTGGCTGGAGCAATTGCAGCTGAAAAAAAAATGCACAAAAGGTAGAAAAATATCTCTTTATTTTGAATTTATTAATTGGAATATGTCAGCTCTGGTAAATGTGCATCATTAACGTCTGCGCTTTGTTTAGTACAAGAGCAAATTAATGTATAGTTTTATTTCTACAGTGTTGTACATTCCAAGTTTGGCTTTTGGGATTCCCAGTTTAATTATTGTCTTCCTGTTTCTAAATTGTGATTACTTGTTTGGTGATGGTCTATGTTCTGCATGTGTAACTGAGCTGAGGTATTCTGTTTATATAAGTCCTATTTGACATTGCCACTTGTTCTCCTTCCCCAGTAGGTCATGTATTGTTGTTCTCTGAAATGTATTGGTTTAATATTTGCAGTGTTGCCTTTTGATTGGTAGAGTATGGTGCTTTGTGAGTCCTGGTAGTGCTGTTAGGATATGGCGGGTTTGCTATGGGTTGGCACTGGATTATAGTAATGTAGAAATCTTTTAGTCTTTCTTTATCCATACACTCATTAAGAGGCACGTTTACTAAAAGTTAGTATATGGTAACATTATGCAAATATTTATGCAAATGAGGTCCCTTATGCAAATGAGGCCCCGCACCCCCCTTGGGCCGCCCCTGCTGGGGGCCCACAATTTTTGTTGGCGTAGGGCCTCACTCAAGGTAAATCCGGCCCTGGGTAGCATTGTTCTGTTCTGAAGGACTTTTGTAGAATTTTGTATTATGTCACAATATGTCTGGTTCTGGAGAGGGTTTATGTTACTGAGATGAAACCAAAATCTTTTTTTTTTTTTTGTATGGTGAGTTCTACAGGGAAATATCCTAGTTTTGCTGAAACTTTGTACATCAAACCAAAGAGAGATAAATACCATTTTCTGGTGCTCCTTTCATTTCCAAGCAAATAACATGCAGATCTTTCCAAAAGCATACCACAAATGCACCATGAGCAAAATCTCACTCATTAGCTTTCAGTCTCACTCACTGGAATGGTAAATCTCACTCTTTGGAATGAGTTACCCTTGACATCACTGCGGTAGTGCATGTGCCTGTGGGAGCAGACTGTCCCGTGGCCAAAGAGCAAAGGTGAGCCACGATCCCTTGCACTGTTCTATGACCTCAGGACAGGCTGCTCCCTCAGTCCAATGAGGAGAGATACTCATGGCAAGAGTGCTGCAGGGATCAAAGACAGTACTTGGTTTTTATTCCAGATAGGCATTTGCCCCTTCACTGCAATTTTCTTGTTACAATATTTATTTTGAAGGAGAAATACTAGCATTTTGTGAACAGAGTTCACAAAGGAGTTTTGGGAAAAGGGGGCGGAGGTCAATAGTAATGGGGGAGGTTAATAGCAATGGGGGAGGGGGCACCGGTCTGTAGGCTGCAGGAGAACGCTGGAGACCCTAGCACCAGTCCTGGTTAGAAGTCTCCAATACAGCTGATATATCAAGCACATCCATCACCACAACCTGATCCTGAGACTGTTCCTCTTGAACTTTGCCCATAGGAAAATAATATATTTTAATTACAAATCTTCTTTATTGAGAGTTTGTATATCATACAATTAACTGGCACAAACTTATACAAACTTAAAACTTAAAATTTGAAACTTAAAACTCGATTGTTTACGTCATCAGAATATAAAAAGACTATGGAACATGCAATGAAGCTACAGGGTAACCTATTTAAGACTAATAAGAGAAAATATTTTTTCACTCAACGTGTAATCAAACTCTGGAATTTTTTACCAGAGGCTGTAGTAAGAGCAGTTAGAGTAGCTGGCTTTAAAAAAGGTTTGGACAAGTTCCTGGAGGAAAGGTCCATAAACCATTATTAAAAGGGACCCAGGATATCACTGCTTGACCCAATGCAAGCACTAAGGAACCTGTGTCTTTTGGGGAAACTGCTAGGTACTTATGACCTAGATTGGCCACTGTTGGAAACAGGATAGTGGGCTTGATGGACCTTAGTCTGACCCAGTCTGGCATATCTTATGTTCTTAAAACATGTCCAGCCAACCCCAGGCAAGCATCAGACATGCCTCTATATTACAGTTCTATGTCACATAACTTTCACTTTTATAAGGCGGGGCTTCTCCACAACAAAAACAGCATCTAACTGCAAGCACAGTGTCATCCCTACAGTGCTATTAACATATAGAAAAAGAAAATAACAGAGGGCAAATACAAAGTGCCATAAGAGGGAGGTCCCCAGAGAGGAGGCTGTCTAGGTTCCTGAATCTTCTCAGGTAATGCAAAATAGGCACTTACATCACAAATGATCTGCTTCTGAACACTCCAGTCTCGTTAGGCTAGACATGAACATTTTTTTAGAAAGTGAGTACCATGAGGCCTCAAAACAACCTAAACTACTCCAAGGTTCACCTTAAACCCCCACCCGCTACCCCAACACTCCCCCCCCCCCCCACACACACACACATCATTCTTACTGCTCAATTATCCCTATGCCAATAGTTAAGTTAGGGTCACAGCTCTAGTCACACTCAGCTTAATGTTCTGACTTATGTCCCTAGTATTACACATTTAACAAGGCCCCTTTAGACACTGGAGACAGCGTTTCAAGGTAAGGAAGCCAAGTTGCAAAAAATATATCCCATGCCTTGCTTACCAGTTGCTTAGCGGTAATTCTCTCCATGTGTATGAGATCAGGTAGAGAGTTTTCCCATTGGAAGTATCCGGGGGCAGTCTTCTCAACCCAATGATGCAGTAGCACTCTTTTGACCATTAAGAAACTCCTATCACTGAGATGCCTTTAAGATGCTAGAATCACTCTTCTCTGATTGGCACTCGACCTGTGCCGCAGGATTTCCCAAAAGAACTTATGATCATAATAATTTGAGGCATATATGTTTCTGATGAGAAGCTCCTCTGTATATAACTTGGCCTGTAAAAATACAAAGCATCCATTGGGGGTCGGCCTCACAATTTAGTATCTCCAAGGGCAGTCCCCGTTTAATCAGCACCACCACCCCAGCTTTACGAGTTCCTGAGGAGGCCCCATAGACTCTCTCTCACCACCCACTCCTGAGTGAGCTTATCATGTACTGCTTTACTGAGGTGGGTCTCATGTAGCAGTGCTAGTTGAGCACCCTTGCATTTTAAAGCTTGCAGGACACTTAATTGGGGAGCCAATTCCCTCAACATTCTAAGAAATTATCCAAACATTAAGTGGTGAGAACCAACATGACATGGTGCAGGTAAAAATCTAGAAGTAATGTTCTCCGGGGCTGCCCAACCTCAGCACCCGAAGACAGATACCCTCACCCTGTTTGAATAATAATGCACTGCGGGAACCTCCCCCCCCCTTCTTTTCCACTAAATACCTCAAAAGGACTGCTATTGGCCCAATTACCCCTATGCATCCACTCTTCTTCTATGAAACAGCCCTCAGGCCATAATATCCAGTTTCCCCAGGACAATCTCATACATACACCCAGACTCACACTCGCCCAACCCCCCCCCCCCCATCACCCATTCACCCGTTATAGCAACACTCAACCAACAGCCAAACATCTCTAAAAAACTAGCCAAAGCTAACTCTGTCTTAGCAGAGCCAACCACTACCAGCTGCGCCTCTGGGCTGGCCCTTGTATGTCTCAGGAGTGGTGCTGCACATACCCACACATTAATAGTAATAAGTCACACATGGAACATGAAAGTCATTCATCTCAGGAGAGTCCCAGGAGGCCCCTAAATCAACAAGAGTGCACTCATGGCTACCAATCCCAAGCAACCTATCAGGTCATGAGTCCCCCAAGTATCCTCTGTGCCAGGGGGCTCACAGTAGTATTGTCCACAACCTTTAGAAAGGATGGAAGTTCATTGTTGTCAAGTAGAGCCCTCCCACAAATTTTCTTGCTGCACCCCCTCTGTTCAAAAGTGTGGGTCATCCCCTCATGATAAATCTTGAGAGTAGTGGGGTAGGTCAAGGCAAATCATATACCACCCTTAAAGAGTTCCGTGCAAACTGGAGAAAAATTCTTCCTTTTGGTGATGAGAGTGGCCGAGTAATCCTGAAGCAACAGCATAGGTTTGTTATCTAAGGACAAGTTTTGGCACTGGCGTCTTATGCTGAAAGTTCAAGATGCAAGGAAGGACCTGGTGTGGGAGGTCGTGGCACTCCAGTTTGGGCTCCAGATGATGGGCTCGCTCAACTTTAATTTTGCTTATTAATTCAGGCAGGCCCAGTTCTTTAGGTATCCAGCTTTCAAACAACGAGGGGAGCCATTGATCTGTCCAGGTTTCCAACACTCCTACCATACGCAGGTTGTTCTGTCTTCAATGGTTCTCGAGGTTGCCCACCATTGTTGTTAGTGTGTCTATATGTTTCTGATGTTTCTGGAGTTTGCTGTCGTGCTGTGCCATATTGTCTTCCAGTGCCTCCACTCATAGTTGGACTTCCTCTACTTTGAGACCCATTTCAGAGAAGGCTTCACTCATTTCCTCTAGTTTTTGCATTACTCTATCAAATTTTGGTTCTAACAATTTAATAACCTCATGTGCTAGGTCTTTGAAGGAGGAGTCCATACTGCTTATCCCCAGTGATGGTGGCGCGGCTTTGCCGCTCAACGCCATCACCATTTTAGAATCATGTGCTGTCTTTTCACGTTCTTTTATTGCCACTGCTCGCATGCTCCTGCTCACCTGGTCCTGTATGCACAGTCCTCCTGTTTTGGTGGGGCAGGGCTCCACCCTGGAGTGCTGATTTTGCCGAAGGTACTATAAGTATTTGGCAGGGCAGCCCAGGAGCGAGATGAGGAATGTCCTCACCCGCTCATGCGCTCACATGCTATGGGGAAGATAATATATTTTAGAAATAAGTGGAATAGCATCAGGAGATACTTTAAAAATCTCCACCAAATACCTCTTAAACATATCTCGAGGTGGAGTCAGAGGTGCCTTGGGGAAGTTAATTATACTTCAATTAGACTGTCTAACAACATTCTCCAAAGATTCAACTTTACTATGTAAAACAATATTATCTTTCACCAAAAACTCCTCTGTCCCAGATAGTTTGCTAATCCATTCTTCACAAATAGGAACTTGCTGCTTTAACCCCTGAACTTCTTTATCCATCTTGATGAACCAACTTTCAAGAGAGGAAACTTTCCCAGAAAGGACTTCTAAATTAGGAGCTGTGGTATAGCCCAAATTGGCAGTTGCCTGCCAAATAGTCTCAAAAGCCTCTGGTCACTTAAAAAAAAATCCAGTCAGAGGCAATGGAGCTCCCAACTGACCTAGAGTATGCCCAGTATCCCATTGCTCAAATTAAGAAAGGAAAGAAGTCTCAACAGCCCTTTCCAACAAAGTCAATATCTGCTCTTGTAGCCCCTCAGATGCATTAACAGCCATGTGTTTGTCCAATGCTGTGGCTCCCAAACCACCATCGTCGGCCCCCCTCAAGTCAATGCGCCGATCATCATTTCAAAAGTTGATGCACCAAAAGGCATGTAAGGCATAAATACTCAGGTTGATGTGACTGTAGAATTCAAAATGGTGTGAATTCAAAATGGCATGGGACAGAAACAGTGGATCCCTTTACAGCAACAGGATAAAATCAAAATAAACTTGACTATCTAATTTCTCAACAAATAGGGGTGTCCTACATAGAGCGGTGGGTTCACCCCTAAACAAAGACATGGGGAGAGGTGGCCTGCACAGAGTGGCAGGTGCACCTACTCTTGCCATCTTACTGGGCAGACTAGATAGACCATACTGGTCTTTATCTGCCGTCATTTACTATGTTACTATGCTACTATGTAGTAGAGAGGAGGCACCATCAAGCGCTGTGGCACTATGCCGGGCAGCACATCAGGTCCTGCGGCCCTTGAGAGGAGGCGCCATCGGGCACTGCGGCACCACGCAGGGACATCGGGTCCTGCGGCCCTTGAGAGGAGGCGCCATCGGGTGCTGTGGCACCACGCCTGGCAGCACATCAGGTCCTGCGGCCCTTGAGAGGAGGCGCCATCGGGCGCGCCCACGCCTGCTGGTCTCATGCCTGAGGGCCTCGCCAGAGGGCCTTTTGGTGTGGTCCTTCAATGGGGACTAAGGCGCTCTAGCGCGATGCTCCTCTACACCTTGCCGCCCCTAACCAACTTCCATACGAAATAAGCACCCCTCTGCTACTGCTACCCACAGCCAATTGACTCCACTTCTATCTATTGCTCCCTCATTACCTCTACCCTTTACCTTCAACTAATCCTGCATTGCACTGATCTGGCTACCCTTTGCTTGCACTGATCTGGCCACCCATTGCTTGCACTGAACCGGCTACCTATTGACTGCACTGAACTGGCTACCCATTGCTTGCACCGAACTGGTCACCCATTGCTTGCATTGACCTGACTACCCACTACTTGCACTGTTCTGGTGCTTGCTTTCACTGATCTGGTTACCCATTGCTTGCAATGAACTGGCTTCCCATTGCTTGCACTGATCTGGTTACCCATTGCTTGCACTGAACTGGCTTCCCGTTGCTTGCACTGAACTGACTACCCATTACCTGCACTGAACTGGCTACCCATTGCTATCCATTGCTTGCACTGACTGCACTGAACTGTCTACCCATTGCTACCCACTGCTTGCATCGCCTACACTAAATCCATTGCTTGCACTGAACCTTGCTGCAATGGCTTCAGTCCATCCACTGCCCTTGCTTGTACCTTAACCCATATTGCATAGCGCATTGTCCCCACTTGTAACCCAACATATACTGCATAGTGTTTAGAATGACGATAACTCATGCTGCTCAACCCCCATTACTCCTCTGCTATGGCCCCACATCACATTGCCCTTCTCTTCCTCACACTCCCCAACTGCCTCCCCTCCTACCAGCACCCTCACTCCTCTCCCCCCTACTCTCCCTCTACCTTCCTCACTTCTCCCTCCATTCTGTCTCCTAACCTAGCATCTGCCCTTGAGCTAAATCTCAACCTCCCCCTCATTCAACCAGCCCATCTCTCTTTAAGGCAACCCCACCCTTGCTTCCGCCATACTGCCTCCACTTTACCCCACTCCCTACTACTCCTTCTTCTTCTCTCATCAGGTAATATCAACCCCTACCCTGACCCCCCTCGATTTCTTTCTCATTCTAAGAAGAGCTCCTCACGCACCTTATCTAATCTCATCCATATCCCTCTCCTTTTCCCTTTTGCCCTCCCTCACACATGCCCCAGTCTCTCAACCAGAGATATCGACCCCAACCCCAACCCTATCCCCTTTAGAGTTCTGTCTCACTCTAAAAAGAAATCCTAAGTATCATCAATACCCCCCCTCACTCCCCTTTCACTTCCCCTCCCTCATGTCTCTCTTGGAGGGCACACTCATCCAGAGGCACTTGGAGGGCACACTCATCCAGAGACACCCAACCATACCCTGGTCCCTCTAGACCTCTGTATTACTCTGGCAATAGATCCTCACATAACAGCCCCTCTAGACCGCTGTCTCACTCTGAAAAGAAGTCCTCACGTAACTTATCCAACCTTATCCATATCCCTCTCCTTTCCCCCTCTGCTCTCCCATTCTCATGTGCCCTATGGAATGCATGCTCACTTGCTAACAAACTTCCTTTTACTCATGATCTCTTTATCTCTAATGAACTACACCTTTTTGCCCTAACTGAGACCTGGTTCCTCCGAGATGATACCATATAAGCTGCTGCTCTCTGCCACGGGGGCTACCAGTTCTCCCATACACCTTGATCCACTGGCCGAGGCGGTGGTGTTGGGCTTCTACTTTCTCCCTCTTGCCAATTCCAACCCCTCCTGCTGCCTCAATCACACTCCTCCCTCTCTTTTGAAGTCCATTCCATTCGCCTCTTCACACCACTTCCCCTCTGAGTAGCTGTTATCTATCACCCACCCGACAAATCCAAATTGACTTTCCTTACCGACTTTGACTCCTGGCTTTCCGTCTTTCTAGATCCCTCTTCCCCCACTCTTATTCTTGGTGATTTTAACATTCACATTGACAACCCCTCTGACCCCCATGCTTTAAAGCTCCTCACCCTCACCTCCTCGTTTAACCTCCAACTTTGCTTCACTGCCCCCACCCATCTGCACGGCCATTGCCTTGACCTGATACTCTTCTCTAATTCCTCTCCCTTAAACTTCCACAACTCAATCCTTCCCTCATCTGACCATCACTTTTAGCCTTTAAATCTTTAGCTTCCACTGTCTCAACCCCATCCCGTCTCCTCCGACCTATTTAGAAACCTTCATGATATTGATCCCTTGACTCTCTCCTCCACCATTTCTCCATCTCTTGCCTCTAGTATGTCCTCCAAATCTGTCGACGAGGCAGTAGCCTCTTTTAATGCTGCACTATCCTCGGCTCTTGATACTCTTTCCCCGCCCACCCCACGTCCCGTTAGACGTTCTGCTCCTCAGCCCTGGCTTTCATCTACAACCCGTTATTTATGCATCTGTGCCTGTTCTGCTGAACACACCTGGACCAAATCCCGCTCCCCGGAAGACCTTCTACACTTCAAATTCATGCTTGGCTCATTCCAGTCAGCCATAGCACTTGCCAAACAAAAATACTACGTCCATCTGACTAACTCCCTAGCCTCTGATACTCGCCGCCTCTTTAATACCCTCAATTCTCTCCTCAAGTTGCACCCACCCCAGTCCCACTCTCCCTTTCTGCCCAAACCCTTGCCGACGACTTCCATGACAAAATCCACAAGATTACCCTCCAATTCCCCACGCTAAGGGGCATGATTAACGCTCCAGGCCAATGGGCTGGGGTCCCTGGAGGGTGCCTGGCTAGGAGGGGGCCTGTTGCCCCACAGTTTGGAGGCAGGCAATAGGGGAAGAGGGGTAGGGGGGTAGGCAGGCTGGAGGAGCCGATGGTTAGGGGTCTGGGGATCAGGGTGGTAGTTTAAATTTGAACTTCCTTCCCAGCTACGGGAAGGGATTCCATTGGATCAGTCCATGTGGTGTGGGGAGGGGAGAGAGGGACCAGAGCAAGGTTATTTACATGTGGGAGGTCGGCCCTCTCTCTCTTTTCCCTTGTAGCATGACGGTCTGGTGCGGCGATGTGGTGATTTTCCCACCAAACCCACCTTTGTTGGGGTTCTGTGGGGTGGGGGGGCTATTCATTGCAACTGGTTGGGGAGGGGGGGTTACCCCAGCCTTTCTGGTTAACATGAGTCTTTTGGTTGTAGGTCACTGGGCAGGGATGAGGTGAGCTCAGTTAAGAAGTTTGGGGGGGAGGGTTGTGGGAATCCCCAGTCTTGGGGTCCTCACCTTTAGGGTCTAGCCTTTGCTAGTAATATGGTGAGGCCGATGATGGGGCATTGGATTGCTCTTGGAGAGTACAGTGGCATGGGGTGTGGATATGGTTCCACCTTGCTAGTAATATGGCAGGTAAGAAACTTTATCTGGAAAAGGGAAAAGGGGGTTTTGTCACTATTGTTGTAATACATGGTGTTTGACTTGAAATGCTTTTGTTACTTGTTATGAGAGTAAATAGAATAAAGCTGTGACCAGTCTTTTCCAAAATTGTGTTGCGATATTGAGTGTGTAAAAATGGAGGAGGGATGGGGCGAGGGTGGGGCAAGGGGGCCCCTGGTCTGGGTTATCATGGTTACTAAGGAACATGCTAGTAGTGTGTGCATTCATTCTCCTGATGCTGGCAGATTGCTAACATGTGGCACACCCATTCTGGCATGTAGGTGCTTGTAACATGTTACGTGCAACCATGCTAGTGGCAAAAAGACAAAAATTCACTCTACTACAATTACAAACTTGGCTAGATGTCAAATGCCAATAACATCCCTTGCACAGGCATTAAAAAGAGGAGAAAAAAGCCTCAGAATACATGGATCAGGCTAGAGCATCAGAGCAAACCTATGCATCCATCCATAACATCAGTGGCCAGAAAAAACTCCTCTTTAAAAACATTTTCAATATTTTCAATTTTCATTCAATTTTTCAAATTTACATATTTTCAAATTTTAAGTTAATGATGCTCTCCTCTAAAGCATGTAAGCAGTCTAACAATCACATTTAGATATCCAGGACTTCAGACACCACCAGTTAAAGAAATTGAAGAGAGATCAAGCAGATTACACCACTGGCTATGTGCATTCATGGATGAACCCTAATCGATGGAGTGGTAGGCAGGATCGTTGGAGGGTAGAATTTGAACTTGTGTCTGACAATTCTTCAAATACTGAGGGAGGTGGTTCCCTGCAGGAGGATTTTCTGATGAATGGTAAAGGCAAGAAAAAGAAGAAGCAATTGGCCCCATCCAGCCATCAGAGAGATGATCAGCTGGGATCAGGGATCGGAGGGGCAACGGTCGTCCACCTTAGATAAGGATACATTGGTAATTAATTTATCAAATACTTCTCTCACGCTACTTCAGTTACAAGTTTTGAACAAATGGCTATGTTTTGTTCCCATGATTGATTTTGACTCTTTCCAATTTTGTATTGACTTTGAACGTCTGTTGCGTAAATTGAAGAACAAAATCATGTAAGATCGCTTCAGTCTGATGGTCTTTTTGGTCCTGAGAATTCTTCTGTGGTAGCTGAAGCAGGTCCAGGACATATTGCTTTACCATTTAACCATTTAAATCAACCTGGAGCCCTCCGGGCCCGACTCATCTAGCTCTGCTAGTATTTCGTGAGTTGGTTTTGCAGGAAGTGGGGAAACTAGAACGAGCAAGGTGTAAGAAGAAGTGATGGGTTTTGACATCTGAAGAATGCTATGCTTTACATGAACTTAGACAGATGTCAGAACTAGTGATTAAATGAGCAGATAAAGGTAGAGATATTGTGCTTCTTGACCGGACTGACTATGTAGCAGAGGCTCATCCTCAATTATATGATAGAGCATCATATGTTTCTTTGGAACATGATCCATCTGATGAATTGCATCATTCTATTCAGGACTTGACAAAGACAGCATTTTCATCATTTGATCACCAGAAAATAATTTTTGTTTTTGAATGTTCCTTCAGTGAAATTAGCTAGGTTCTATTTGCTACCAAAAATTCATAAGAGTCTAGTTAACCTGCCGGGGAGTCCGATCGTGTCCACAAGGAGTACTCTCTTGGAGCCACTTTTGTTTTTTGGTGATTTGTTTCTATGTCCCCTTCTATCTGGGATTCCCTCATATTTGAAAGATACCATGCATTTTTGAGTGTCTTGCAGGAAATAAGGCATTTGTCTACAAGCCCTAGTGTTCTATTGGCCACCTTAGATGTAGCGGCATTATATACCAGCATCCCTCTGGAGGAATCTTTGATGGTGGTACGAGAAGCTCTCATTCAACAGGGTGATCTCTCTGCTGCTATGTTAGAATTTATAATGCGTTTAGCTGAGATTGTGATGAAAGAGAATTTTTTTGAGTTTGAAGGTGTCATCTATCAGCAGATTTTGGAGGTTGCGATGGGGGCAACATTTACCCCCTCTGTTGCAAATTTGTTTATGGAGCATTTTGAGCAGCAATGGCTGACAGTTTTTCCATTTTCCTCCCATGTAAAAGTATGATGTCGTTATATTGACAATCTGTTTTTGGTGTGGGATGGGTCTCTTGATAAGTTGTTGGAGTTTCAACAATGGTTGAATAGTCTTCACCCCAGGATTCAGTTTCTCTTAATTATCATCCAAATGAAATTGCCTTTTTAGATGTACAAGTGGTTAGACAGGAATTTGGATGTGGTACTTCTATATATAGAAAGAAAACTGACAGGAATACCTATCTGCATTTTTCAAGTGCACACCCCCATAGACTGCGAGAAGGTCTTCTTTTTTCTCAATTCATTCGATATCGCCGCAATTGTTCTAGCATGGTGGATTTTGTGGATCAGTCCAGACAATTGAGAGAGGTTTTTCTGATGAGGGGATATTGTGGTGTAATTGTTGATAGGGCCTTTAGATGTGCTAAATAGGGAATGGTTGCTATCTACTCATGCTAAAGAAAATTCTGGTAGAGATAGTGAATGTGTGCATTTTGTAACTAACCTTTCTCCGCTCAGTTATCGGTTACAACGGATCATTCAGCAGTGCTTTCAGGTAACAAGAGTAATTCCAGGTTTGCAAAATGTCACTCCCCATTGTGTTTGATCCCATAATCAAAATCTGAGAGATTTGCTTAGTCCTAGTATGCTAAGAAGGTCAGATATGATGGTAGAGACCTGTACTGGACATAGACCATGTGGTCATTGTTCAGTTTGTGAGATCACAGAAACTGTTAGTGTGTTCACCTATAGAAGTCAGAAACACTGGCTGCATTGTAACACCACATGCAATTATTGTTTTGTGGTCTATGTGATTAGATGCCCTTGTGATATGTTATATATTGGACAGACCTCTCGATCTTTTAGGTTGCGTATGGGAGAGCATAAAAGTCGTCTGCTTTGTGGGAGACTAGAGATTCCGATTGTCCAGCACTTTAAGGAGAAGGGTCATGTATCTGCCGATCTTGCATGTTTCTGTATTAATCAGATATGGACAGGTATAGGTGAGCACACGTGAGAACAATCCTTGCTCTTTAGGAAACAAAAATGGATTTTTTGATTAGATACTGCATATCCTAAAAGTTTGAACTCTTAAATTGACTGGCATCTGTGTGTCTGATGGGTGGGAGGGAGGTTGTGTTGTGTTGTTTTGTATACATTTTTAATACTGAAGAATTTTCATAGTGTTAAAATGGCTTTCGGATGGGTAATGATGTACCTGCATTCTTTTTTGGTGATGCTTTACCTGTTTGGCTACGTGTGGTCTAATTAGATTCATGCAGATTCATTATTTAAGCACTGATCATTTGCGGCATTTTCAGCTGGTTAGAACTGCTGAGCATGTCGAATGAGGGTGGCAGTCAGTTGAGGTGAGGAATTTTTTTTTTGTTTCCTATTCTGGTTATTTATGGGGAAGAATTTTTTTTGTTTATGCTATTCTCTTTTTGGAGGGTATGATCTCTATAGACTGCTGCTTTTCGGATAAGTATTGTTCATCAGGGTTACTCAATAGGTGATTGGGATCTGTCAGTAATTATTTGAAAATTTCCTTTAACACAGATTTTTCTGCTCTCTTCTACAGCATTTTATATTATTTTGGTACCCCTTGAAAAAGCGCTATGCGAAATGCTTAGTCGACAGGATTGTTGGCGTTGGGGTGGTGTCTGAAGTCCGTGATATCTCAATGTGATTGTTAGACTGCTTCAGTTAAGTTTTTGAATGACATGCTTTAGAGGAGAGTGTCATTAACTTAAAATGTTGAAATGTAAATGTTGAAAATATAAAATTTGAAAAATTGAATGCAAATTGAAAATATTGAAAATGTTTTTAAAGAGGAGTTTTTTCTGGCCGTTGATGTTATGGATGGAGGCATAGGTTTGCTCTAATGCTCTAGCCTGATCCGTGTATTCTGAGACCTTTTTCTCCTCATTTTAATGCCTGTGCAAGGGATGTTATTGGCATTTGACATCTAGCCAAGTTTGTAATTGTAGTAGAGTGAATTTTTGTCTTTTTGAACTTAGTTCTCTTCACTCTGGAAGTAACTTTCTATATTGTGTCATTACCATGCTAGTGGCAACATTTACAGTTAACACCTGCTTATAATGCCCCTGATAAGTGAAGGCCGGGTGGCGGAGTCCAGGCCGGCCGCCTGTAACCGGGCGGCGTGGCAAGCGACGAGGGGAGGTGCAGAAGGGAAGAGGGGGGGGTTGCTAGGGGAGCAAGCCGCGTCCTTTAAACTCATTGGCTCCCGTACCACGGAAGCGGGAGCCAATGAGGGAAAGTGTCTAGACTGAGAGGCGGCAGTTGAGCTCGGGGCTTGGGAGGGATCGGTAGAGCCGGGAGCATTTTTGGCGTTTCGACGGAGCGTTGTTGCAGAGCGGGGCGAGCGTTGAGCGGCCGTGCTTACCGGTTCCCGGCTGTCCGGCATCTGACAGGCCTTGCGGGTGCAGCGGAGGATCGCGGAGGCTGGCAGAGCTGAAGAGCAGTGGCGTGTGTGGCACGTGGAGGCGGCGGAATTGGCGGGTCCGGTGGAGCGTGTGTGCGGCAAGTACTTAAGCTTATAAAAAAAACCCATAGTAAAACGGACGCGCAGTATTTGGCGCTCTTATGCCAGCTAGCAGGCAGCAACGGGGCAAGGCGCCCCAAAAAGACGCGGGCCCTGCAGGGAGGCAGGCCGGGCAGTTGAGGCAGGGATTGTTGGGGGTGAGGGAAGGGGAAGCCCAAACCCTGGAGGGGCAGGAGGTGGGCGGTGTGGGGGCTCGGGGGAGAGGTCGGAGAGCAGGTCGGTTTGCAAGGGGGGAGCGGGCTGCACAACGAGGGGCCTCAGCCTCAGGCCTGGAGGGGGGGAGTAGTGCTGCGGTACTGATAGAAGGGGGTTTAAGAGCCCCTGCACGTGGGTCCCGTTCCCGGACATGGAAGAGGGGGGTGCAGAGGGGGAGGCGGTTGGAGTGCAGAGGGGAGAGGGGTGGGGCGGAGACCCTGGGTCGGGAGATGGGTGGGGGGCACGGGGGGAATGGGCTTCCTTGAGCCCAGGGGACAGGGGGTATGGGGGTTCTGACAGTCCTTTTGCCAGTGGACTGCACATGTTTTATCCAGGCTGGGGGGTGCAAAGGGGGGCGGGGCCCATTCAGGGCTTCACGGCTTGGGATCATTGGGCGAGGGGGGGGCAAGGGTCCTCAGGAGCCGAGTGGCTGGGAGCTTGGTGGCCGGCCGGGCCGGCGGATGTTCCTTCCCCTGTTTGTCCTGCTGTGTTTCCACAGATGTCTTCGCGGGGAGCTGGCGCTACTGCGAGGGGCGGAGAGGGCTCCCAGGATGCTGTGCCCCAGTCGGCGACGCAAGAGTTCGGCGGATTTGGAGCCAGCTCGACGCTGATTGAACAACCGCTGAGTCCTGCTGGAGCAATCGGGGGCGTGGCGGGCCAAGGGGACCCAGGTGAGTTAACTGCGGTACGCGGTGATACGTCGGGGCACAGGAAGAGGTCGGCAAAACGCTCTGCGAAGCGGCGCAGGAAACATAGGTGGGGTGGTAAGAGACGGCGCGGATCGGATTCGTCATCTTCTTTGTCCAGTGGGTCGTCCACCTCCTCTGTGCTCGGCTTGGGGCGCGTGGTGGGGCGACGGAGCTGCCACTGGGGGGCGCTTCTTCGTTGGCGGCCTATGCGGAATTGTGGGTGGGGTCCCGAAAAAATTACGGCGGAAGATCAAAAAGCGTCGATATATTGATATTTTCCGCTTGATGGAGGGGAGGACGCGTTACGGGGATAGCAAGAAGAAGAGGAAGGAGGATGAAAAAGCGGGTAGAGTTAAAAAAGTCTCGCGGAATGTCGTGAATTGGACGAGATATTTTTTGCGCTTAGCGAGCGTCTGGGGCCATTACCATCCTGAGCAACACGGGATGTTGCTGGCTTATGCAGATGCAATTTTGGAGGCGGCGCAGATGCATGAAGGTTGGTCGTGGTTAAACTACGACGAGCGGTTTCGGGATAAAATGGAAGAGAACCCTTCTCTGTCTTGGGGCTCCCAAGACATTAACTTATGGCTCACTCAGATGTCCGCCAAGGGGGGGTCTGGGGGGTTCTGTAGCGGGAAGTTAGGGGGCGCGGCCCAGGGGAGCGGGGGTCGTTCCTTTCGGAATTCCGGAGGTGGGTTGCCACAGAAGGGATTGGCAGGGGGATCCGGGGATGTGTGCTGGAGGTTTAATAAAGCCTCGTGTCCCCTTCCCGACTGTAAATTTAGGCATGCCTGTTCAAGCTGCGGGGGGGCATCCAGCTGCCAAGTGTGGCAAGAAGCTCCCCGCCCCTCCAGGTGGGGCGCTGCCTAAGTAGGGCCTTACGCTCCTTAGCCCCTACCCCAATTAAAGTACCGGCATTACATGCAAGGTTGGCCGGTTATCCCAAAAAGGGTGATAGGGCAATTTTAGACGAAGGGTTTCGGGTGGGGTTTATCATTCCGGTTGTGGGTGAAGTGCGCGGCTGGTTGTCGCGCAATTCACCTTCCGTCCGGCGGTTGGCGGCCGTTGTACAAGAAAAGTTGTTAGCAGAGTTGCGCCTCGGGCGTGTGGCGGGCCCCTTTCTCGATCAGCCGTTTCCGGAGTTTGTGGTTTCTCCATTGGGGATTATCCCGAAAAAAGAGGTGGGGAAGTTTAGATTAATTCATAACCTGTCCTTCCCGGTAGGGGAGTCGGTTAATGATCACATACCGCCGGATATGTGCACGGTGCGGTACGCGTCATTTGATCGGGCGGTTGAATTGGTGAGGCGTGCTGGGCCAGGGGCGTGGATGGCGAAGGTTGACATTGAGTCGGCTTTTCGACTCCTGCCGGTGCATCCCGATAGTTTTCATTTGTTGGGGTTTCGGTTTGCGGATCACTTTTATTTTGATAAGTGCATGCCGATGGGGTGTTCAGTGTCCTGTGCCTACTTTAGCACCTTTTTGCATTGGGCATTAGTGAAGGAGGTCAGTTGTGAAAATGTTGTTCACTATCTAGACGATTTTTTGTTTGTGGGGAGTGAGCATTCCGGGGATTGCCAGGCGCTGGTCCGGGGTTTTATGTTACTGGCAGGTGAGTTGGGCGTTCCACTAGCAGACGGAAAGACGGGGGGCCCTGCGCGGTCCTTGACCTTCTTAGGTGTGGAATTGGATTCAGCTGCGATGATGGTGCGTCTCCCTGGTGATAAAGTGGTCCGCTTAAGGGTGTTGGTAGCCAATGCCCGGGCATCCCGTAAGTTGACATTGAAGGAAATGCAGTCCTTGCTCGGGGCGTTGAATTTTGCGTGCCGGGTAATTCCGATGGGTAGAGTGTTTCTGCGTCGTTTGGCGAGGGCCACCGCGGGGGTGCTCCAACCACACCATCAAATTCGGGTGTCCGGTGTGATGAGGGCGGATTTACGGATTTGGGATGTCTTCCTGAGGGATTTTAATGGGTCTTTGGTTATGCTGGGGGAGGAGATGTCCTCGGATGAGTTGCAGTTGTTTACGGATGCGGCGGGGGGGATCGGGTTAGGCATTTATTTTGCCGGGGCATGGTGTGCCGAGACGTGGCCGCAATGGTGGCGGGATGTGGGGGTAGTCAAGAACGTGGCTTTCTTGGAGCTCTTTCCCATATGGGTGGCCTTGGAATTGTGGCCTGACCGCTTTCGTAACCGGCGGATATTGTGGTGGTGTGATAATGCCGCGGTTGTGAGTGTCATTAATAACTTTACCCCCCGGTGTTGGCAGGTGGCGGAGCTCATGCGGGAGGTGGTGTTGTCGTGCTTACGGTTAAATGTAGTGCTTAGGGCTAGCCATATTCCGGGTTGCTGCAATGAGTTAGCTGACGCTCTTTCTCGTTTACAGTGGGAATGTTTTCGCAAGCTTGCGCCTAGAGCGGCGGTCGACGGGTGCCCGGTCCCCGAGCGATTGTGGCAAGTTGGCCTGGGGAGATGATGAGCTTGCTACGGAGTTCAGTAGCACGCTCCACCTGGGCAGCTTATTGGCGTGGCTGCGGCAAGATAGAAGACTTCTGCGAGGCGACCGGACGGAGGCTGGATGCGGTGTCCGATAGGCTGTTGGCCGACTATGTGGTAGTGGCAAAATCTGGCGGGCTGTCGAGAACGGCAGTCCGGAGTCATCTGGCAGGGTTCATGTTTTTTGCAAGGGCGGTGGGTTGGGCCCCGGCGGGGGCAGGTTTCTTAACCGGGAGATTGCTGCACGGTTGGGAGCGTGTTGAGCCTACGCCCAGGGACTGTCGACGGCCTATTACTCATGTCTTGTTGGAGAGGCTGTGTGCGGTGCTGCCAGAGGTGGCCTCGTCCAGCTACGAGGGGGTGCTGTTCAAAGCAATATTCTGTTTAGCGTTTTTTGGGGCTTTTCGGGTGGGGGAGTTGGTGGCCTCTTCTGGAAATTCGGCGGGGGTGGGTGGTTTGCTGTTGCGGCATGTATTGCTTGATGAAGCAGTGTTGCGGGTCTTGTTGGCCCGGTCCAAGACCGATCAGTTGGGGCGGGGGCGGTGGGTGGTGCTTCGAGCGTCGCTCGCGGCCGCTACTTGTCCGGTGTTGGCCTTGAGGGGTTATCTCCACCTTTGTCCTGTGGGCGGGGGTTTGTTGTTTATACATGCGGATGCTCGACCGGTGACGAGATTTCAGGTCACCGCGGTTTTACGCTTGGCCCTTAGGCAGATTGGGGAGGAGCCGCAGTTTTTTGCGCCGCATTCCTTCCGCATAGGGGCTGCGACTAGCGCGGCGGCGGCGGGTTTCTCGGCTCCTGATGTGCAGAGCATAGGGAGATGGCGGTCTTAAGGCTTTTTTGGATTATGTCCGTTTCTAATGGGGGGGGGGCTTGGGGATGGGGGAAAACTAATGCTGTCTTTCTTTTGCAGAACGGGAGCGGACTTCGGGTGGCTGCTGGTTGATTGGCCACTCGTACATGTTCTGGGCAGGTCGCCGTGCAGCTGTGCGGCCTGTGGGGCCGAATTTGGGCCTGGATTCCGCAGTGGTGACCATCTCATGGCTGGGTGAGCGGGGTTTGCGGTGGACGCAATTGCTCCCCTTGCTTAGGCACCATGCCAGACTTCGAGAGCCACCTTGCTTATTTCTCCTGCATTTGGGTGGCAATGACTTATCAGCATGGACTTGTAAACAATTAATACGTGCTGTACAGAAGGATTTGGATCTGGTGTTGCGCCTATTCCCGGGCATTATACTGCTATGGTCGGACATTATCCCTCGGCCGATTTGTCGGGACCAGCGGCGGTGGTCGCGAGGCCTGGCAAAGATCAATCGGCAAATCGGCCGATGGGTCTGTGAGCATCAGGGATACCAGATTCTCCATTCCTGGGTGGAGGTGGGTTGTGCGGGTTTGTATAGGGGGGACGGGGTTCATTTATCCCCGGTTGGGCTGGATCTTTTATTGAATGATTGGCAGGAGGCTATCGAGTGGGTTGTGATGCAGGATGCTCACTGGTCGCAGCTTTGTTCTGGGGGGGCGGCGCAGTGACGTGCATGACGACTGCGCCGGTGGCGGGATCCCAGAGGTTTCCGGGGTCCGGAAGCTTACGATAAGCTTGGGACGGGGGTGGGGTACCCCCGACCCGGACAACCCCCCTGGCTGGGTTTTTGCTAATGATATGGCGAAGCCGGGGGCTAAGGGGGGGGGGAAGTAGGAATAAGCGGAGGCGCTATCACCTTGCTAGTGATATGGCTGGTGATAGGAGAAGTCCGCTGGTTTTTGTTATGGGATGTTATATATTCATGCATTTAAATAATGAATAAAGCTGCGACCAGTTTGTTGACCAATATGCCTTAGTGTCTGTCTATTTTATGCCCTGTGGAAAAGGGGGTGGGGGGGTGAATTACACAAAAAGGGGGCCAGGGGAGAGGAGGCAAATCAAGGAAGTCGAGGAGCGGTAAGTCCGCGCTCCTTCGGTTACCACAATACAGCATCAATGCCCACATTCCAGTCCAACCCACCTAGTCTCCGCACAATCACTCTGTATTAAGTCAATTAGTGCACAGTAAATCATTTTAGCATGCACTCAATTTTTCAAGGAGCACTAGTAAACCAAACACACATTAACAAATGCACACTCTATAGTGAGAAACTGAGTATTTAGTGGCACAGCAGCTCCTAGTAGCCAAGCATGTTTCCCATGTTAACTGGACTGGAACCTTTACTGCAATGGCTTGATTACAATAACTGCCATGATGGAATTTTATGTGAGGTACAAAATAAAGCCATAGCCCAACAAGAGCCTGTTGTGATTGAATTTGAAGTCCAATAGGAGCAGGCCAAAATTAAAAAAAAAAAACAATAACAAAAAATAAATAAAAACCCTATACTTCATACATATTATTTTTAATGAAGGCATAAGTGAAAATATGGCAAATGCTATAGCAATATGAAATGAAGAATGCCTTTTCCATATCAAACGTGGAAGCATTCAAGCTGAAATTTGATTGTAAATGTTATTTTTGTCTCTCCATCAGCTGTGTTAATTTTAATTGAAGTAACAAATACCTCTCTAAGGACTGCTCTTGAGATTTTCAAGTAAGACACTGATCACTTTCTGCAAAGGTTAGCTCAGAACGTGCTCATTACCAATTACACCCTTAAGTATACAGTTGCTAAACAAAACATTTACTCATTTACTCATATTATAATATATATTCTTCCAATTAAACTCTTTACTGCTTTAAAATACCATAATCTCCTGTCTTGCAAATTAGTTACGTGCCTAATTTTCCAAAATAATCTATGTGCCTTTGATTCATTTTCTTTGCAATCTTTACCCAATGAAGATTGCTTTGAGTCTCATATACATCTAAATAAATAGTTTAAAGCACTTAAAATAAAATCATACAAATTCAAAGTATTGTCATTACTAAAACTGATTGAGAAACAGTCAATCAAGTCTGTAGTAGACAATAAAAAAATGACTTATCACAAAGGTGACTGGGTGATTAGTGAATACTTAAGGCCGGCATGCCTTAACAACTGAATAAGAAAAATGATTATAGTTGATATTTCAGAAAATAACTAAACAGATTGGTACTGTAAGAGGTAATCTTTGCATCAATAAACAGAAACTTTAAAAAACAAAGAGGAGGAAAACTTCAGACAAGCCCAATAGAAAATTTAAACTAGACCTTCTGCTTCTGTAATTACTGAGGAGGCTTTTAACCTATGATGGACAATGAAGGCCTTGTTTGCCTGAGGTTTTCTTCCTCTTCATTTTCAAAGTTTTTGTTTATTGACCCCAGAGTTTCTCTGCAGCACCAATGTGTTTAGTTATTTTCTGGAGGATTAAATATAATTATTTTTCTTGATGGTAATGCACTTCCAGTGCCTATTTATTTATTTATTTATTTTTGGGTGTGGGATTTCAACTGGATGATCATGAACTGGTAAATGTATGACATAGATTTGGGGTAAAGAAAGAGAATATGTGTTTTTGTTTGTTTTTAGAAGCACCCCCACATGTTAACAGCACGAGGCAAACACTGACCACAGGGGAACATTTGATGCCTTGGCAGATAATTTGATGCCTTGGCACATTTGATGCCTTGGCAGATAATTCAGGGACACACACGCTATCTGCCCAAGCATGGAACATGGGTCTCACGCTATCTGCCCAAACATGGAATATGGGTCTCCCAAGCAAAGTTAATATGGCAGGCACAACCCAATTCCTCATACCGCCACATGGATCTCCCACTCATCCCTTCCAAGACCACCTCATCCCCCCAATGTGATGCCCCTCAGTCTACTCCTGTCCTGATCTAGTCCCAATCTGATCCCCCCCACCCTCAAGATCTCATACTGATCCAACTTCCCCCAACTATACTTGCTGAATTAGTACCCCACATGGACAACATCTGTACCATCCCTGGATCAGCACCAACCCTATGGATGGCATCTGCACACCCCAAGCAAGACCCTTAAAAATAATTCCCACCATCTTGTCCATCCCCCCTCCAGCTAAGATCCCAAAGCATTAGTCCCTCCCATGACATACCCTGACCCTTCTGCCACCTCCTGATCTGTCTCCACAGATATTCACCCTGGATGTTTCCTAGTTTCTAATGGACTGGGGCAGGAATGATCCCCTTCCACTTCTGCCACAGAGACATCAGGAGTTAAAATGGTGGCTGCAACTCCTAGCAATTGTTTCACAGTAAGAGTACCTGCCCTTATATGGGCCTATGGACTCCTAGCAGTAGCACCATAAACTATTGCTAGGATATATAACTGCCATTTTCAACCCAGCAGCTCTGAGGCACGAGCGGAGGGGCATTGCTCCTGCTCTTATTCACTTGGAAAATTCCTAGGTGAGTTCTGGGAGACACTCAGGGTATGTTGTTGGAGGTAGCTGATGTTTGGATGATCTTGATTGGAGGTCCGACTGGGGATCTTGATTTAGGGGGCAGAGATGCTGTTTATTGAGAGGGATAGGAATGCTGTTCAACAGTGGTCTTGATCGGAGGGTAGGGATGTAGTTCAGGGGAGTCTTGATCAGGAAGGTTCAGGAGGTGAAGATGCCGTTTGTGGGAGACTGATCAGGGGGCTTTGGCTGCAAGATGGGTTTTCAGCTTGGAGCTGTGGTCAAACTACTTGACTGCTAGTAGCATGGCTGCACTTAATGCCACCTCTTCAGATGGTGCTAAGTGCAGCTGTAGTATCGCCAGTCATGACATGGTAACATACTGCCATCTAGCTGTCAGTGATGGCCTTGCAAGATCTCCACCTAGCACCTACCCCAATCCCACTCCATGGTGATGTTTCCAGCCTGCACTAGCAGTGAGCACACTTTCAAACCCATGCAGGTTATTGGCAATTTCAAAAATGATTGAAAACTTGGATATTTTGGAGGTATTTTTCAGAGTTTTTCTGATGAAATAATGATTCTGCATTGTAATATTTTAAGCTTTGTACTCTGCTTTGTAGGTTTTTGACTGTAAAAGCAGATTATAAGTGATGTAATTAAATTAAATTAATGTGAAATGCTTAGCACAATTAAGTAATCATGCCCCTAATGTTTCTTAAGGTGCATTAATGAGTAGAATACACATCCCTGAATTTTAACATGACCTATGTATATCTTCCATTGGAAAATAAAGATATTAAACAATAAAGGTCAAAGAAAAAAATCTTGAGGTTTCCCTGAAGATACTGTTAAGATCCAAGGATGAAAGCATGGCTCTGGAAAATAACATACTTTTGATGTCCTAATAAAAAAAAGAGGCCAAGCATTTCAAATCCTTCTACTGCACCCCAACTTTGTTTGGATATGTAATTAATGTGCAAAAATACATAAATTTCAGCATAAAGCCACTAGCACAAGATACATAGCAACATTTTAAGGTAATGATAGCCACAAGAATGTCTAAAGATTAAGGTACACTCTTTAGCTAAATGCCAGTGATGTGCACAGGCAAATATCTTTTATTTCTTTTCAGAAAAATACCTTTTTCCTGAATTTCATTGTTTTTTTGCTCATTTCACAAATGAGAGGCATATTTACTAAAGTACAGTAAAATTTTGCACTTACTGCATGTTAGCAGCAAAATGTAACGTGGTGAATGCAAAAGCTGTGCACTCTTCGGGGCATACCTTGTAGTTAGTGCATAGAGTACACTTATACTACATGCGCCCATGTTAAATGCATCGGCAGACAGCACGGATGCACCTATGCTATCTGCCAGTATCTTTAACCTGGGCCCTAGTGCTGGTCATATCTAAATAAAGAAAAATTTTTGCCAAAGCTATCAATCCCCTAATGCATCCTCAACTCTCCAATCATTGTCCCACCTTCGCACCCCCCAATTACCAGATCACAGCCCTCTTGAGCAGAATCCTGCAGTCATAGTGCGCCCTGATCAGAACCTCCCCATCACAACCTCCCATGAGCAGAACCCCCTTTAGCTGAACACCTCACTCTCCCCATCCCCAATCTTACCAACACTTACCCAAAGGTATCCCTGATAGTCTTGCGGTCAAGGCATGGGTCCAAATGATGGCTCTGACCCCTAGTAGTAGTCTTGTGATTCTAATGCTAGAGGTTAATCTGCCAAATAAGGGCAATCACTTTTTATGGCAAATTGACCGTCTAGTGGTAGTACCTTGAGACACTGCTAGAGTTCAGAACTGCTATTTTGTATCCGGGCAGCAGTGGGGGAAGAGATGGGGGGGGGGGGTGTTCTTGCCCCATCCACTCAACTACCAAAGATATCTTCGAGTAAGTGATTGGGGGTTCAAGGGGATAAGAGGAGGGTTAGATATTCTGCTGAGGGGGATTCTGTTCTGGGAGGGAGTTATGATAATGGCATTTGGGTGCCATAGCTAGTGCTATTTTTTTTTGGGGGGGGAGGGGGGTTACTGCAACCATGCTACTATGATGCCTGTATTAGGGGTGCACTTAAGACCACCTCTTGAGGTAGCATTAAGTACACTTATGCTATCAGCAGGTTTGACAATTGGCATATATAAATATACCACATGCTAATTGCCAGTGCTGTCTATAACCTGTCCCTTTCCCTCCCCAACCTGAGCTAAGCAGGTAGCATGGTAGCCTTTAGGACAGACCTGTACATGTCTCTTAGGAGCATGTTTACTAAGCTAAACTAGCTGTCAATGTGTCCATGAGCACATGCTAATGGGACATACTAACAGTTTGCATGTGGATTGAACAGTCAGTATGGAATTAATTCTACATTAGTTGCATATTTATTTTTAGGAATGCTTTCATAGTACTTTTCACCAGGTCAAAGCAGGGTACATTGTACATCTCCCTGGTCTCCGAAGGGCTCATAATCTACATTTTGTACATGAGAAAACAGAGGGAAATGTGGCTTGCCCAAAGCCACAAGGAGCACCTGTGGGACTAGAAACCCCAGTCTCTCCAGCCCAAGGTTGCTGTCCTCTGGTGCTATTCAAACCCCTTGCCCACCAGCCCAAGGTATCTTGCCCCAACCACTAGGCAACTCCTCCTGCCATAATAGTGAGGGAAATGGGTGGGGTATAGTTGGAGCATGGGCATATCTGCACAGCACAGTTAGTGCGGGCATCGACAGTGCAGGTTTGCCATCAGTGCTGCAGTTAGGGCAGGTGTACTTAACATAACCTGAATGGGTAGTTTTGAGCACTTACGTGTTATGAGGGTTATTCTGTGCCACAAAAAGTGGGAATGGACGGCTGCGACTAACTTCCCTGCCGGGTGGGTGGGAAAATTAGATGGGAGCGGGGAAGGGGCAGACAGTGGGCAGTCGCCGACCCTGGACATACAGGGCCAATTCTAATGTTGACCCTGTACATCCAGGACCAGCAACATGTGCAGGGAAGTTATTCCACCTCCAAGGCGGAATAACTTCATTGCACATCTGTTTTTTGGCAGCCCAGGGCACAGATGGGACGGGGGGGCCTGAAATCATTTCCCCGTAGCCCGGCCCTGGCCTTAGGAGGCCGAATTAGAGGTGGGACTGCAGGGAATGAAGCCCTGAAGTCCAGCGGCCAGCATCGCAGCTCTTTAATGAAGCCACGGTGCCATGGCAACATGATGCCATGGTGCCGCGGCTCCATTCAAGAGCCTTGACTGAGTTAGCCGGGGACAGTCCTGCATATGCAGGCTGGACTGAATTGCAGTCCCGACCTGCTCATGCAGGATTGTTCATGATTCTGATCTCCTGGGGCTAGACATGCCCCGCGGGATCAGAATCATGATCCCCTCTGTACGTCTGGTTCAGACCAGACGTACAGAGGTGATTGACATCCGGAACGGAATCGGGCCCTATGTGTCTATGCCACAGGCCAGCATTAGGGTTTGAATCAGTGTGGTATCTGCTGGTGCCATGCCGTATCTACCCCCCCCCCAACAGGTGGTGCTTGACTATTACACATACTGTGCATTGATTTCTACCCTCAACGCACGCTACCTGCAAATCCGCACCACACTTTATCAAAGATGGCCCTTAATAACAATTTAACCTGCCTTAGAAGTTTTTAAGACACATCAATCAGTTGTACTTATGTCAATTCATAGGTTAATGCACATTACATCGCTTTTGCGCACACTAATATTTTAAGGTACCTTAACTAACCAAATGTTTGTTAATGAGTGCACATCACTTCTAAACACGAATTTGCAGGCACATAGCATGGGCCTTTATGTATTATTTAGCATTTCATAACAATCTATATTAGTATATTGAGTGGAAGAGTAGCCTAGTGGTTAGAACAACTGCCTACTACCCAGAAGATCAAGGGTTTCTTTCTCACTGGCGCTCCCTGTGACCTTGGGCAAGTCACTTTACCATCCATTGCCTTGGAAGAAAAGGCCTGGCAATCTACTTTTGGTGACACATTGCCAAGAACACCCTGTTGCAGCAGGGTCACCAGGAGACAGCACTTAAAAAAATATGAGTACATCACTGTCTTTTTGCTTTTGCACTATGGAGACTATCCTGCTTCTGAGATGTAACTGCACCCTGCATGTACTGGTTGATTTATCCTGCTGCTGTTACCTCTTGTAATGTAGATGTAGCAGGGAGATTATCAGTATAAGCTGTCCATCCATTTTTATTGCTGTGGATTGTGGCAAATAAAAATGCATCTCCATAAATCAAATTATTTATATAAAGATGAGAAGATAATATGTCTTGGTATCCATAGCCACCGAGTACATGTAATAATAATCTGTTAAAGCCATGAATCAATGATAATTTCTTTGTTTGCTCTAAGTGCATACCTAATTCTATAAGATGCACTAGCTGGAGTTAACAACAAAATTGAAGCAGAAATAGTTGAATTGTCATTTGGAGAGTATATGATAGAGATTTAAGCCCACTGCTAGGTTCATTTCATAGTGAGATATAGTACTAATAAAAACGATGTTCCAACAACCATAAAACCAAGGTAGACTTCAGTGATATCTAATCATTTCATATACCCAGCCATTACAGAAACATGTATCCTAATCACATTGAACGATAAAGCAAATATACGAGGCATGTGTGAGGGGGGAAAAATTTTACTAATTGCACACCCTATAGTATAGCACATCCACAGTGAGCAGGGAACTTGTCTCCCGATTTTACTATAGGATATAGGAATATGTATTTAGAGCTGCTTTTGGATTAAATACAGCATGTATAATAGTGAGATGGTCTTTAGTTAACTTCATGTATAAACCATATTGAAAAAGAGCAATTTACTCGTGCTTATTATATAACAAAAATTTGTGGCATCTTAAGATATGCCAACATGGGGCACACTTCCTTTTAGGTGTAGCATTTCGTGATATATGAGTAGAGGAGATGTGAAGTGGGATTTTAGAAGGGATGTCTAGAAAGAATTGGATCACAATGTCCAAAAAGCCGGGGGGGGGGGGGGGTGTCAGCAGTGAAGGGAGGCACATTTCACAATAGGATGTCCAAGTGCAATCGGAGATGTCAAAACCAGAACGTCAGAAAAATAAAGCAGGCACGTGCAAGTTCAGGCATGATTTCGGAAAGGTGGATGTGCCCAATATGCATGTGTATCAAATGTCTATATAGACGTCCCCAGGATAGGCTTTCAGAACCAAGACATCTAATATCATAATGGTTAGAGTAGTGGCTTAAATAGTGTGGTCAAGGTTCAAATCCTAGTGTGGAGCTTTGTGATCTAAAGCTAGTCACATAATTCTCCATCTTCTCTACTCTCTGAATGTTTTAAGGGGAAAACAAAGCACTTTCTTGGTGCCTATTCATGCCTGGAGCAGGTATGAACATTGATGCTTCTGCAAAATCTGGGATGTTTCTGAGATGGAAAGGGGATGTGTAAGTATGTTTCCATTCCCAATCATGATTAAACCATTAAAAATGACCCTCTGAGTGTCTTCTGAAATCGCTGTCTCCTCCCTGAAAGATAAATGTCCCAGCAACCAGTTCTGGAGATGGACCTGAACAGATAACAAGATTGGGTATGTGTATGGGTGTAGGCCATTTCACAAATGTGGATGTCCCAAATTGCACGGCCTCAGAAATAGGTACTTGGATGTGCCATATGGGGCATTTCAGAAGAGGGGGTAACTATGTTATGAGACTTGCATGTCAAAAAAATAAAAAAAATACTTCAGGATCAGTAACACATACCAGATATATATTTTATGTGGACATTTTGAGAAACAAAGAGATACAGTACTTAACAGTTTAAAAAGGTGAATAATTTGAGCATCAAATGAAAAATAGGAAGGGGGCGGAGCAATGATGAATTGATGATGAAACCTGCTAATGAATTTTGTTCAGCATATCCTTGAGCTCCGCTCTCCCATATTAATTTTTTTTTTTACATGGTGATTGGCCAGTTTAAGAGTTGTTGGCCCAAGCAGTAGTGAATAGTGAATGTAATTATTGAGCTAAAGAGCCCAGGTGCTATTTTGCATCGTAATAAGATAGAGTGTTAATAAAGAAGACAACGCATTAAATAATTTTATTTTTATTTGTTCAAATCTCAGGGGTTTAGTTAGGGCTTGCATGTCCAAGCCAGCTATTTCAGATAATCAGATGTGTGGCGGCGGACCAATAATATATTTGGAGCATATATTGACATGCAGGTTTCTTTGGCCAGCAAATATTAACTATGACAGCCAAAGTGCATTTTGATCTCTGCCCTGAAGCATTGCAAGAATGAAACAAGCACTTTTTTGCATTTTATTCATGGTCAAGAGCAGGAATCTGCATGAATGCCTCAACAGCCAGGGTCAGATGTGCTTGTGCCAGTCTGAAATTGCACCTTGTGATTTGCAAGTCTGATTGTCCATTTTCAGACATCCAACTCACGAATAGAGCTTGTAAAATGAATAGTGTTGAGGAAAGTGATATTTATGTAGCATTATACATTCTAGATCTAGTAAGCTGCTGTTCTCATTTAGCTCTGTGGTTGACAATTTGAACTCAGCCACCGGTAGCCTCAGTAATAGTCTGTGCACTATGGTATTGTGTGAGACTTTGTAATTCAGTGGTTTTTGCTGCATTTCAGTGAATGGCTTCATTTATATTTAATAACGTGGCATTTAAGCTTTAGAGGAAGACTGAAAGCGAACATTTCACGTAAAGTTATATCCAAATCTCCAAGGTCCCAGTGTCCCTGCAGATGAGCGGGTTGGCATCCTTATAAATTGCAGTGACATCTTCAGAAAAGCTGATTCCAAATTAAATTGTAGCATGTGACTGTGGTGGATTCTATCATTCAGCTTAGGTAAGATATGCCAGGTTTTGTTGGTAATACAATATTGAATGTTAATTAAGAACTTGGTGGTGGTGGCATATAATGATCGTTTTTTAATATTGTAGCACACAGGATTAACGCAAGGTGATGAGCTGCCCTAGGCAAATCTCATGCCTTGCAGCCCCTCCCTCTATGGCACCCGCCCCTTTTGGGACCTGCAACGACATCAGCGACCACAAACAGCCCCACCAGCTGTTTGCTTCTGCCCCTTGTATGGCTTAATGCAAACAGGAAGTTGGCATTGGGCATCTGAGTAGTCAGAAGCAAACAGCCCCATGGTGCAGAAGTTTTAAGGCAAGTGCTGTGGGGCTGTTTGTGGTCATTTGTCCTTGTTGTACATGATGACTTATTTTTATATGTGTTTTGTAACCTGCCTTGACGATGGTCATGCTGGCTACTGCAGGTTGCGGAGAGGGGTGGCAGCAGCAGCAGCAGCAGTGAACTTCCCCAGACCATTGGCCCTCTAGGCAGCTGCCTAGCTCACCTGATGATCATGCTGGCCCTGGCAACACCTTGAGAGGGTCATTTTTATCAGCACATGCGATATGTCTCTGTGGATAGTAGTATTAGAAGAAAGGGTATATTTAGTGATGATGCAACTACAGTACAATAGCAATTTTAACACATCCAGGGTGTTAGTCTAGTGATAGTAAATCCTGTTAATCACTTATATGTTATGCTTATAATATATTTTTGGTCACCCTCTAGATGCAGCGAGTTTGGATACACTCTTGATGTAGCAGAGTTTCATAAACATTGTTCTCCATCAGGTGTGCTATACAGTAAGATATGGAGATGAATTTCCAGTTCACTGTGGGTGTGCTACTGTATAGAGAGTGTGCTTTTAATAAAATTAGTACAATCTGGCGATAAACTCTCTTTGTACTCTGCTTAGATAGATTGTGAACGGGGGTGGGGGGTGGGGGGGGGCGTTTCCTGACCTGCAAGGAACAGACCCAGCAATAAAGAGGAGGCCTCCTGAGGTCTTTTTCCCCCTTGCACATATTTTTTGCTTTAACATTAGATGTGATTAGGATACGTGTTTCAGTGATGGTAGGATTATGAGACATCCACCATTTTGGGGGATTGTTCCCAATTTCAGGGCTCTGTCTCCAACTGCTACCTTTGTGGCAGCCTCCTGTCCCCAGTTCCAGTAGTGGGTGCAGAGGCAGGGGCAGCACTACCGTTAGGCAGAATGAGGCAGCTGCCTCAGGCAGCAGAGTTTTGGAAGCAGCAAGAAATGCCCCCAAAAAGCCCCAGCAGTGGCCGCCTCATTCTCCTGTCTCTTCAAGAAAGAAAAGGTTCTTTTTAAATTCCGGCTGCTGCATCTGCTGCCACTGCTTCTGTTGGACTGTGGTGGAAGCGGTGGTACGACCTCCCCTCCTACTACTGCTTTTGCCACTGCCGCCACTAACTCAGATGCGGTGAGAAGCAGCAGCAGCAGCAGGCAACAAGTTTTCAAAAAAAAGCAAAAGCTCCGGGTCTTTGTGACTCAAGTGCATTTAGAAAGTACTGCTGTCCCGCCCCTACTGATGCATATGTCACAGGTGGACAGGTGGAACCCTCCAAGTGTGCTGGAGTCAAGAAGACCCCATTCTTTCCTTCATGAATTCACTGCCACCAGGGCTAGCGTAATCTACTGTGCAAACCGTGCACTTGCATGATGCGGCAGCCTTGGGTGGGAAGCACAGTCAGCACAGTGAGCTGACCGAGCTCGGCTGTGGGGCAGGCAAGTGGCAGAAAGTGCAGTCAGACAGGCCCAGCAGCAGGCGGAAAAATAATCACAGGGCTTTGCCACTTTGAAGCCCTGCACAAACTGCATGTCTGATGTGCAGCAGGTGCATGGGCTTCAAAGCCCTGTACTGATTTTTAGGAGCATTTGCAAAGGATCAGGCCTGTGGCACTTCCTGCACTGTGATTGTCTCAGTGAATGGTGGAGCCGCATGAAACAGTAAGTTGAACTTCCTGCCTCACATAGCTCTACCATTCACAGAGCAGATCGTGGCGCAGGAAGTGCCATAGACCTGACCCTTTGCAATGCATGCAGTCCCTGACACGCCCCATGACACACACACTCAAACACAGACACGTGGAGCGTGATTCCATAACGTGCATGTCCAGCCCACAGACATGTCTAAATCAAAAGCATGCCCCTGTTGAATCTAATCCTACATCTGCAGGTATGGACATGCCCTCAGATCCAGAATCAGGAAGATAGACGTGTTTAGCAGGCACGTGAAAGCACTATCCAGCCGGTCCCATGCCTCAAATATGGGTAAACATTTCGGAAGCCCCTGTGCCCACTGTAATCTGAAACAGTTCACATTTTGGATCCTGCCTGTCCCCATGAAGTACCCGCGGACGCCACGCTCCTTGTGAAAAAATGCATCTTCTTTGCTGCTCATCACAGACAGTAGTTTGCTGATGCACACTAGACATGATATCAATGAGAAATAACAGCCCTCAGGCTCTGAAAAATGTTTGGTAAGCCCAGTGCACCCCAATATGTTATACCAGAATGTAAATGTGAACATATATGTCAGGACATACCTTGCATCAAATGGTATGTGCAGGACTGGCCTGTCCACTAGTCAAGCTAGGTGGCTGCCTAGGGTAGCAGATCTCTATGGGCGGCAGGCCATGTGCTTTGGCACACATAGCCTACCACCCGACAAGCCATGCCGCCTGTCCCCCTCCCCCTGTGCTGACACATGTGGTGGTTTTGACCCCAATGCTGCTAATTACAGCTGCAGAGGGGGGCGGCTCGGCGGCAGGCCATGTGCTTTGGCTTACATAGCCTGCCGCTTCTGATCACCCTGAAGTTATGTCGGAGGTGAGTCAGAACCAGCAGGCCATGTGTGTCAAAGCACATGGCCTGCCGCCTGCCACCAAGTTGAGCTGCCCTAGAATCAGCAGCAGGGGGAGCAGTACCACGACTCAGCACGCGGGGGTGGCACAACATGGGGGGGACAGTACGACAGGGGCTTCTTCCTAGGGTAGCAGAAACCCTTGGGTCAGCTCTGGGTATGTGGCATTAGGAACCAGCCCCAGTGTTTCCTGCCCTAGTAAGCTGCTAGGGATGGACCCTTCCCAAGTGCACAAAACCCTGAATTAACATTGTAGGTCCCAAAAAGATGCATAATATTGCTAAGCAACAAATGTATGCCCATTTTGTGCCTCTGGCTTAAAAGTGCACTCATTCTGCTGCTCTGCACTACAATTCTCCTCTTATCTCTCCCTACACCCCTCCCCGTGATCTCCGCTCCTCTGTCAGATTGCTGCAATATGTGCCTTTTTCTTCTACTGCCAAGTCCAGATGTCACTCCTTTCACCTTTCTGCTCCTTATGCCTGGAACAAAGTACCTGTATCTGTATGTCAGGCTTTGTCTCTGGCCCTTCTGAAATCCAGGCTGAGCACTCACCTCATCATTGCCATGGCTGGATATGATCCGCCTAAGCTCCCTTTTGTCTTCTGACCATTTCCCCTGGATATATCCTGTCCACAGCTGCTATGTTGTCTGTCTTGACAAGATTGTAAGCTCCGCTGAGCAGGGACCATCTTTTACGTGTGTCTGTGCAGCGCTGCATATGCCTTGTAGGGCTATACGAATGATCAGTAGTAGTTGTAGTAGCGCCTTCTGGCTATGGCATCTGAGGCCCACCTCTCTTGGTACTGACATTTCTCACAGCAGCTACAGCCATCTCATTGTGGTGTGGTCAGTCGGTATAAATCCACTACATGTGGAGTAACCCTGTCTGCCTTCCCACAACCAACTTTATGGCAATGCTACCCTGGTCAGGGCTGTGTGGGCATTGGAGGAGGAATCCCTATGCTATCACACCAAGTAGCCAGACTCCAGATATATCACCGTTCCTGCAACTCTCTTTGATCCTGGCCTGATTAGGGATGTAGGCCGCATGGGACAATCCGGAGAATGTGGGAACTACATCAGTCGTGTCTCCCAGTGCCAGGCACAGTGGACGGATGGTTGCCCTATCACACTGCCAACAATATCTGATCTTATTAGAGTACGCTATGTAAAATGATACAAAAGGAATCAGAATATGTTCCCTATGGCTCAATGTCAAAACTTATCCCTGTCAACAATAGGGACCCTCAGAATACAGACATTCAGTAGTGCAAACAGCACTATTACATGATCAGCAGCAACACCATTGGTCCCACAAAATGTGCATTATGGTCATGCATTAATGCTGTTTCCACTGTTGAATGTCCTTATTCTGAGGGTCCCTTAGCATTGACATTTAGCTATGGTGAACTCTCTCTGAGTTTAACTGCCCTATCACACTGGCACCTGGTGATGCTGCGGTCATCCATACAGTCCAAGTACTGGCCAGGCTTTATGTCCCCCTTAAATTGCAGATGAACACACCAGATCCCCCTGTGCACCTCTCAAACCACACACACACACCCTCCATTTCAGTCATAAAAACATTATTGTGCCAAAAATATGCCCTGGACATATCGGTCCCGATATTCGAAGGCCCTTACGCGGGTAACTTCCTTAGTTATGTGTATAAGAGCCTTATCCGGGATATTTGAAGGGCACCTACCCGGTTAGTGCCCTTCGAATATCCCAGCTAAGTCCCTAACACACCCAGATACTATCCGCATAGCATGGGGGCATATTAGGGGCCTCCTGGGGCAGAGCGGGGATGGAGGAAGGGGCTACATGGGTAGCAGCGATATTCGATGCTACCCACGTAGCCCTCTGTGCCTTAAAGATAACTATGATATAACATCTTCGCATGAGGGTACTGTTTCTCACCCAAAAAGGAATCGTTTCCCTGCTCACGCCCATCAGCAGTCCCATTTTTCTGAACATGGGAATTGTTAGAGTCCCATAGATTGGCTCCTTTAGCAGAAATAGCACATTAGTGCATAGCCAGAACAACCATTATTGCTCTTCTTATTATTTCTGTAAGGGTGTTTATTAATGTGTCTATACCTTCAACATTCCCTCACATCTGTTCCTTGTACCTTAAGACTGCATCTTGTGTTTTTTTCCAGACTGCAGTCACACCATGCTTGTCATAACCATTCTTCAATATGGACTGCAGAAATTTTTCTAAGTCCTAGCCTTATTCCACAGTTCAGCAGGAATAACGTGGACGTTGCTGGGAAATACTTAATACGTATACAGGCCTTTCCTAAATACGCTTTCGATGTCTCTACAGCAGACCATGCCCCATTCTGCCCTCTCCAACCCCCCATTCTGAGATTCCCATACTAGCGCTGTGGACGTGCATGTCACCAGTGTTTCAGAATACAGTCGGGGACGTTTTCGGCACATAAACGTCCCCGTCGCACGTACAAACTCCTTACTCATTTTCTGTAATGACCTTCATAGCCTCTGATGTTCCCCTTCACACACCGGTCCAGAAAAAGAGCACATGCCCTCCCAGAAACAGCAGCACAAGTACAAGCAGAAACCTTTAGTTGTTTGTCGTACCCGACACGGCCCATGTTTCGGCTCTGGCCTCCATCAGGGGTATGATCTCAGGGGTAAATAACAAAAAAGAAAATAGTTAATGGAAATTGCAGCAAAGTGCCGTTCAATAGATACATGTAAACAGTTAAAAAAATCTGTATGGTTTATCACTTATTTTTATGTTTTAGTTGTACCCTGTTTCTGTCACTCCTTGTTTTTAATACACACTTTTAAATGTGTTTTTAAGAGTGGTTTTAACAAGTTTTGTTTTTTTGTTGGGACTTCCCCCCACCCCTTTTTTTTCCTGGGTCTCATTTTATTGTTATTTGTATGTTGTTTTAGATGTTCCTTGGTTTTATTGACTTTTTTATCCCATTTTTACTTCTATTCCACAGTCTGATGTCCCCTCCTTTTTATGTTTTATGTTTTATTTTACTTGATAAAAACTGCCTTTCAGTGGCAAGCAAAGCGGTGTACAATAAAACCAAATTTAAAAAAAGGCCAAAGCCAGTAAAGTAGAAAGGAAATACAATTTCTGGACAGAAGAGCAATAAAAGCAGGAGGGACAAGACCAAAACATAAATAAAGACAAATCACAAAAAAGCAGAGGATAGAACAAATGGGATTCACACAAAAGGGGAGGGAACATCAAACGCCAGGGAAAAAAGGTGAGTTTTCAGGTTTTGTTTAAATGTGGGGTGGTGAGGGTCCAGGCGGAGTGAGGAGGGCAGGGAGTTCCAGAGGGCAGGACCAGCAAAAAAGAAAGCAGAGGAACGGGTAGATTGCAAGTGGGCACGGGAAGGGGAGGGAAGAGTGAGGCGGTTAAGATGGAAGGAGCGAGGGGTGTACCTGGGGGAGTGAAAGGAGAGAAGGTCTGTTAAGTATTGAGGGGTGCCTGTATGAAGAGCTTTATGAACCAGAATAAGCAGCTTGAAATGAGCACGGTGGGGAAAGGGTAACCAGTGAAGACGAAACAGTAGGGATCACAGTGAATATCAGTTCCAGTGGTTGATACTGTACCTTTTGGCTTGGCAACACCTTTATTCTCAAATTTTTGTCTCCATTCCCCTTCCCTTTTTCTTACTCTGGTGTGATTTACAGATATGTTCCTCCTGGTGCACTGTGCCTGGGCTGTCTGCCCTTAAATATAGCTAGATATGAATTAGTTTCATTTTCCCCCTTTCAGTGTGGATTGCACTTGAATGTGTCTATAACTAATACAGCTTGGTTTCCCTGTCTCAGCGCATTTTTATTTTCAGCCCATATGTTTGGCTACTTGTTTCTATAGCAATGGCACTTGGTGGTAAAGTTCCTTTAAATATGGCTACTTCTTGTTGCCAGCTTTTCAACATTATCAACCACTGGAACTGATATTCACTGTGATCCCTACTGCGGTAAGCATTTTCCTTCATTTTTTCCTCTCACTAATTTAGTTGTATTGTGTTGATGACAGTCAATCCAATAATATAACAAGAGCATCCTGTTAATGTCTCTCTTCAAAGCTCGGGTTCCATTTATGATCTTTTGTGATTTATATTTAGGCACTGAACAACACACAAACAGGGTTCATTTTCTCCGCTAGCCCCAACCTACATTAGTTTCTGTAAGTGTTTTTTAAGTCTCCTTGTTTGACTTTTTTTTGTTTGTTTTTACATTAGGTGTTTACTCCTATTTATTGGTTCCTATGTATTCTATATATTTAACAGTTTACTGACTGCTGTATATGTGTATTGTCACGCCACCACCACTCACCTCTAGATTAGAGGGGCGTGGATTATTGAAGGAACCTTCTGCTGTATGCTTTTTCAGCTTTTTTTTTTTAACTATTTCCCTGCAATGCCCTCTGGGAAATGTAGTCCTTATTCAGCTGTATGAGTGCACCATGAAGAAAGTTGTAGTCAGGCTCAAGTAGGTAAGGCAAATGACAGAAATGTATTATTTTTATATACACAATGGTTCAATCATACCACACATAGGATTGTTGGTTCAGGATTCTTTGAAGCAAAAATTGTCCAAAACATATCCAACCACAAAATGCAGTTTTAAAGGTTCTCGCTCTTGCAGGATACACAGTCTTTACCAGCAAGCCTAATTGTATTCCCTTCTTAGCTTTGCTGGCTAAAGCACCAAACAAAAAGCACATTTAAAGTCTGTAGTAAACTTCCCCTTTATAAACACCACGGAAACACAGCCACTCTGCTTGTGGAATAAGGGTACCTTTTTCCTGGATAACCTTCTTTCAGGACTGGCTTGCCTTCTCTACGTTCCCCAGGTTTATAGCTTGGCACAAAGAACAGTCCATGGGAGTGTCCTCTTCAATCAGCTTCACCTCGGGCTCTCCAAGCTGCCTAGGCTCTGTCTCCCCATCCTGCTCAGCATGCTCAGCTAACAGCCTCCCGGGGGATTGTGGCATCTCTCTTGTTCCTGGCTCCAAACTCTCCTGCAGCCGTGCTACCTGCCAAATAGCACTCTCTCCAGCTGAAAGCTCCGTTCCTCTGCTCTGCTCAGCCTGGCTTCCTGCTTCTCCTCTCCTCCTTCTCCCCAAATCATACTCTGCTCTGGGTTTATACTTCCAGGGCTCTAGCTCCAGCCCCACCCTACTCAGGTGATGGCAATCAGCCTGACTCCGGGCACCTGAGTGCTTGAAGCATTCACTGCCTAAAGGGTTCTGAGCCTTGTATCCCCTCCCCCTCATTCCACTAGGGGGAGCCTGAAATGTTTTCCACGTGGAAGTTTTCTGATCCCTGGAGGTGTTTATGGCTTTCCTACCCTGTCTTGGCAAAAGGGGGCCCTTTACTAGGGTGAATTCCCTGTCTCTTTGTCCTCCCCTGGACTCTGGATAGGCCTCCTTGCCACAGTATATATATTTTTCCTTGAGTGTTTGCTCATGCTGTTAGTCCACAGTATTCATGTGATTGATATACCTTCCCTTTATCTCTCCCAATTGTTTCTTCATCTCCTTCCCTCTTTCCCCCCTCCCCTCTTCATTATCCCCCTTCCCTTTTTCTTTCCCTCTCTCTCATTTTTTATTAAGATCATCAGAAACAATCATGCTTAGGTCTCACTCTTTTTTTGTGGACAGAAGTACTTTGCCCCCTACACTGTACTATTCCCTTGGATTTCTGCAGCCCAAATGCATGACCCTGTATTTTTTGGCATTAAATCTCAGCTCACAAGATTATAAAGCCAATATCAAAGCCTCAGTAAATGATATTCCATATAAATTAGAAAGAGACTTCATTAAATTTAACAATATGCAACATTTAAACCTTAGCCAACGAGTGAAAGCCTCAGCAGAAACTCACTGATAAAGCATCATCAGGAGTACTCGTAACATCAATGGCTAGCACTCGTTTATCTTATCAATCACAATTCATCGGACCATATACAAACATTTGCAATAAGTATATACAGCCAGAATTATACTATCCATTAGAACTGCAATTAAATCACCAGGTCCGTGAATTGAGAAGAGATTGAATGCCCCGACGCCTTTCTCAAGACATCTTACATAAGCGTTTCGCTATTGCTGTCTCAAGGGGGTTCAATTCTGGAATGAAATAAAAAACACACACAATAGCTTAATAACATGTCGCAATATACTAAAAGAAAAAGAAAAGGCTCTAAACCTAGCCTAAACAGAAAGCAAGGGACTTACCCCGAGACAGAGACTACAAATGCTAGCCAAACAACAGCCAGCTCACACAACAGCCATCATTCAGAGCTCGTCTCTAGCACTATGAGAACTTCCGATCACATGATTTTAAGCAAAAGCCAATCAGGCAAGCAAGCAAAAACAGCTGGAACAATAAAGGTAAAATAAACCCCAATTAGCAGCTATCACAATAAAGATCTAAAATACCATAGTCAGTAAATACAAAACTAAACGCAAGCTCCCCATTCAATACATGAATTTAAACCAGACGGAGACACAGTATTCAAACGGAATATCCACCATTGTTCCCTATATAGAAGAAATTGGTCCCGGGACATCCCTTTCGAGCCACTTCGAACTTGTTGTATAACAAGACATTTTAAATCATTAAAACTATGATGCAATGACAGGCAATGCTCAACCATAGGAGCTTCTCGTCGCTGGCAATGGAGCTTACTTTTATGTTCAAGTAATCTAATTCGAAATTTACGTACCGTCTTGCCAATGTAGAGGAGCCCACACGGGCAAAGAATACCATAGATGACAAAGTCAGAATTACAAGAGGTGTTATCCTTCAAACCTATTAATACCCCATTGTAGCTAAAACTATCAATTTCCCACATCACATCACAGCAAGAACATACTCCACATTTTTTATGTCCAAAACCAACAGAAGTAGTAGGCAACAAGGGTCTTAATGAAGAAGGACTCAAAAGATCTTTCATATTCAGATTTCGCTGCCATACACAACGTAATTGTTTAGACTCTAAACCAGGGACCATACCTAAAACTGGCTTATATTTCTGTAAAATTAATTGTATTTGTTTACTATGAGGAGAATAGCGAGAGATCAGATTTACTTGATCACTGTCACTTTGTGCACGCTGTTTGGGGGATAACAACCAAGATCGATTATTATGCAATGCCCTTTTGTAGGCCCGCCGTACTATCTTAAGCGGATACCCTCGTTGTAAAAAATCTTGCTGCAAATCTAATGACTTTATCTTATAATCTTCAACTGAAGAGCAATTGCGTCTAAAGCGAATAAATTGTGAAAATGGCAATCCACGTAGTAAACCCCTAGGATGCATACTAGAAATATGTAAGTAGGTGTTCTTGTTAGAATTTCACATTTGGTTGAATACATTGGATTCTCATATTCAGTTTACCATTAGTTATAGTTATCAAGAAATTGTATTCCTGGATGTCAAAGTATTTCGATCATCAGATTCTTGGGGTACTACTGTTTATCGTAAAAAAACAGATAAGAACACCTACTTACATTTTTCTAGTATGCATCCTAGGGGTTTACTACGTGGATTGCCATTTTCACAATTTATTCGCTTTAGACGCAATTGTTCTTCAGTTGAAGATTATAAGATAAAGTCATTAGATTTGCAGCAAGATTTTTTACAACGAGGGTATCCGCTTAAGATAGTACGGCGGGCCTACAAAAGGGCATTGCATAATAATCGATCTTGGTTGTTATCCCCCAAACAGCGTGCACAAAGTGACAGTGATCAAGTAAATCTGATCTCTCGCTATTCTCCTCATAGTAAACAAATACAATTAATTTTACAGAAATATAAGCCAATTTTAGGTATGGTCCCTGGTTTAGAGTCTAAACAATTACGTTGTGTATGGCAGCGAAATCTGAATATGAAAGATCTTTTGAGTCCTTCTTCATTAAGACCCTTGTTGCCTACTACTTCTGTTGGTTTTGGACATAAAAAATGTGGAGTATGTTCTTGCTGTGATGTGATGTGGGAAATTGATAGTTTTAGCTACAATGGGGTATTAATAGGTTTGAAGGATAACACCTCTTGTAATTCTGACTTTGTCATCTATGGTATTCTTTGCCCGTGTGGGCTCCTCTACATTGGCAAGACGGTACGTAAATTTCGAATTAGATTACTTGAACATAAAAGTAAGCTCCATTGCCAGCGACGAGAAGCTCCTATGGTTGAGCATTGCCTGTCATTGCATCATAGTTTTAATGATTTAAAATGTCTTGTTATACAACAAGTTCGAAGTGGCTCGAAAGGGATGTCCCGGGACCAATTTCTTCTATATAGGGAACAATGGTGGATATTTCGTTTGAATACTGTGTCTCCGTCTGGTTTAAATTCATGTATTGAATGGGGAGCTTGCATTTAGTTTTGTATTTACTGACTATGGTATTTTAGATCTTTATTGTGATAGCTGCTAATTGGGGTTTATTTTACCTTTATTGTTCCAGCTGTTTTTGCTTGCTTGCCTGATTGGCTTTTGCTTAAAATCATGTGATCGGAAGTTCTCATAGTGCTAGAGACGAGCTCTGAATGATGGCTGTTGTGTGAGCTGGCTGTTGTTTGGCTAGCATTTGTAGTCTCTGTCTCGGGGTAAGTCCCTTGCTTTCTGTTTAGGCTAGGTTTAGAGCCTTTTCTTTTTCTTTTAGTATATTGCGACATGTTATTAAGCTATTGTGTGTGTTTTTTATTTCATTCCAGAATTGAACCCCCTTGAGACAGCAATAGCGAAACGCTTATGTAAGATGTCTTGAGAAAGGCGTCGGGGCATTCAATCTCTTCTCAATTCACGGACCTGGTGATTTAATTGCAGTTCTAATGGATAGTATAATTCTGGCTGTATATACTTATTGCAAATGTTTGTATATGGTCCGATGAATTGTGATTGATAAGATGGGGCATTCAATCTCTTCTCAATTCACGGACCTGGTGATTTAATTGCAGTTCTAATGGATAGTATAATTCTGGCTGTATATACTTATTGCAAATGTTTGTATATGGTCCGATGAATTGTGATTGATAAGATAAACGAGTGCTAGCCATTGATGTTACGAGTACTCCTGATGATGCTTTATCAGTGAGTTTCTGCTGAGGCTTTCACTCGTTGGCTAAGGTTTAAATGTTGCATATTGTTAAATTTAATGAAGTCTCTTTCTAATTTATATTAAATCTCAGCTGCCAATTTCTTGACCATTCTTCAAACTTAGTTAGATCCCTCCTCGTGTCACCTACTCTGTCCTGGGTATCTACTTTATTGCAGATTTTGGTAAACCTTACCTGACAGCCCTTCAGCATTATCACTAACAAACATGTTAACAAGAATCGGACAATATGGGTAAATTCTCTGGAGTGAAGATTTCCCTCCACTGTGTTGCTAAAAGTGCGTACATAGGCTGCACAGCACCTATACGTATATGTACAAGGAAAAAGGATGGTGCAGGAGGGCACAGACAGAGGAAAGTGACCTCTGGGCCACTTTTTTTTTCTCTTAGGCTTGTCTCTCATAAAAGCAGTGATCAGGATCTGAGCACAGGCACTGAGGCTCCAGTGTCTAAGAGAAGGGGCTCAAAGAGAACGGGAGTAAGAAAGCCTTCAAAGGAGTGTGACATACTCCTAATGAGTGAGACTTGGCATCTCTGACATTGCATCCTTCTGTTGCATATTATGAAGCATAGCTCTGTGCCAATTATAGTTACATATCTCAGACAAGAGTATTTTGTATTGTATTGTGTATTTTGTCTATTAATGTTTTGATAATCACAAAAATTGTTATTTATATTGTTTTGCCTTTTTTTGGAGGATAATTTTATGAGTATTAATTATTCCCTTCTGTTCCTTCTGTTTTTCCCTATCTCTGGCCTTTTTAACGTCAGTGTTGCCATTGTATTAGTTACCATGTGCAGTTCCTAATGGTCCTCCGTTAGTTTTAGTTGATTGCTGTTTTCTTCTATGTTCCACGGTTCCCTTGTAATTGTATTGTAATATTGAGCATTGCCTTGGTATCCGTCAGGTCATTTTAAAAGCTCTATTTATAATTTCCATCTCTTTTTTGTCCCCCCTAGGCATTGCCTCTGTGTGACTTGGACATGATCGTGTCAGACATGTGTGTAGTTGGGGCTTTCTAAGACAGCCCAGGGGATTTCCATATCTGAAATCACAGATGTTGAAATCGATCATGTCCAAGTCACAAAGGCAATGCCTAGGGGGGGACAAAAAAGATACATGTGTGCACATGATTTTAGACCAGCATGGCATGTTGCAATTTGCCATCAGAGGCATGCATGACGATACCTGCTCCAGAGCACAAAGAATAACTGTAAGGTGAAGAGGGCAATGTCCCTTCAGTCTCCTGACATTTTCCGGTCATTCCAAAAAACATGGCAATATGTAAAAAAGCATTTCTCCTGACTTTCCATACCTCTGTATGTCCCCTTTTGCAAAAATGGCAGGCCAGAATGAGTAAAGGGCGAAATATACATGGATGTGTTCTGAGATTGTGCCTCAGGCATGTCTGTGTCACCAGAAAGGCAAACATCCATATTGAAGCCGTGCAAATTTCTGGAATCAGGCGAAGACCTGAATGTGTTTGACCCATTACCCCACACAGCCCCTTTTTGCCTTTTATGTAGTGGACACATTTATATATTTATTTATGTATCTATCGATCAACTTTTTTGGCATGGCCCTTAGGTATGGGTGTGCCTCAGTGGATGTTCTAATTTAAAGGAGCTGGGGGATATTTAAGTGTGATGCAGGCAGTGTTACCTGTGGAGCTTTGCTTTCTCTGCTCCTGTTGAGTCCGATGGGTGGATTCTGCAGAGAGTGATGGATCAGGGAGGCGGTTGTGTGCTTGAGTACATGTGTAAAGCTGCTAGTCTTCCTCATCATGCCTTGGTGGATGTTTTAATTTAAAGGAGCTGGGGGATGCTGATGAGTGATGCAGGCAGTGTGGGAGGAGCTTACCTCCATGTTGCCTGTGAAGCTCTTTCTCTGCACCTGTTGAGTCCAATGGCTGGATTTTGCTGAGAGCGCTGGATTGGGGAGGTGGTTGTGTGCTTGAGCATGTGTGTTTGAATTTGCTGGTAGCCTAGTGGTTAGAGCAACTTCCTAGTATCCAGCAGATCTAAGGGTTTGATTCTCACTGGCACTCCTTGTGAATTTGGGCAAGTCACTTTACCCTCCATTGCCTCAGAAGAAAAGACCTGGCAATCTACTTCCAGTGATACATTGCCAAGAAAACCCAGAGGCAACTGGGTTGCTAGGAGTCAGCACTGACTTGACAGCAGTAAAAAAATACACACTTACCTCATCTGCTGCCCCTCCCACTAAATTTCAGTTATTCTGAGTTGGATGTCTCAAATTTCACATGCATATCCTTTTTAAAATGTGCCTTCACACATTAAGGGGCCTCGTTACTAACATGCACTTACATTAACACATGTTAATTCACCATTAACACGCATTATTAGTATGTAGGTCCTACTAAATAACATGAGACCTGTGCTAAAATAATGAGCGTTAATGTTAGCACACCTTAATAACTAGTCCCCTTAATGCTTAATGTTTAAGTTGTTTGATTAACTGACAAACATTCTGACATGCCCAGGTGGTGTACAAAATTGCAGTTTATCAAGAGCCATGTTCAATTCAAGAAAGCATGGGCCAAATTCAGGGGATTCGCAAGGGAGAAAAAGGGATTGTAGAGCTTACTAGCCAATACAGATGGGCAGAATGGATAGCCTGTATGGTCTTTATTTGCCATCATTATATGTTTCTGTGTTTCAATGTTTCGGTATGAAGGTTTGTGAATAAAGGGGGTCATGCAGAGACGCGAATAGCGGGGATGGACGTCTGGCTTGGACGTCCAACTGCTGCTATTCGCAGGGATCCGATTCTGTATGCAAAGCTCCCTGCATGTACAAGGCTTCTGTGCGGTGAGCTCTGGAGTGGGGGCAGAGTGCACAAGCCCAATGTACAGAGCCGATTCAGGTCATGGCCTGTATGTACGAGGGTGAAAGGTCTGACATGGGACTTATTCCACCTTGGAGGTGGAATACGTCCCATCACCAGAGGGAATCGGCCCATGAGGACTCACAACAATGGCAGAGCAGCTGCAGGAGAACCCCTGCTGCCCGATCCCAGCCATGGCTGCCCCTGCAGAGGGCCAGGCAGCGGGAAAAGAAGAGCGACATCATGGTAGGGTGTCTGTATTCCTGCTGTGCTTCCTAGTGCCAGGGTGACATGATGCCGCAGCACAGGTGCTCTAGCAGGAGCATAGGCAGGGCTGTATGGGGAAGTAAGTCGATGTCCCGTTCTGTGGAATCGGGGAGCCGCCGACCCATCTGGCTGCAGGAACATGTTAGTACAGCTGTGTTTAAAAAAGAAAAGTTCCTGGAAGAAAGGTCTATAAACAGTTATTAAAGGGGACCCGGGAAATCCACTGCTTGTCCCAATACAAGTATTGTGGAACCTGTGTGTTTTTTGGGAAAACTGCTAGGTACTTGTGACCTAGATTGGCTACTGTTGGAAACAGGATATTAGGCTTGATGGACCTTGGTCTGACCCAGTATGACTATCTTATGTTCTTATGCTCTTATGTCTAGCACTCATGGGTGCAGAATCATGTACATATTTGTCCCGTCCCGTCTTTGGATGGGCCAAGAGCCCGAATGTGCCCCATTTGGAATGGGGATCCATGTGTGGCATTTCTGCCTGGTTTCAGCTTTCAAGTTTGTGTGGTATACAGTATTGGGTCTTTTCTGAGCCACGAATAGCGGGATGTATGCCCTGCCTAGATATGCATCCTCACTATTCATCCCCCTTACCATCCCCATACAAGGCTGCCTGTACAAACAGCAGAGTCGTATGGGGAACCTTAGACAGGGGGGGGGGGGGCGGGTGGAAGGCAGACCAAGGAAAGTGCATGGGCTGTCCGTCACCCTGGACATACATGACCAATTCTGAGGTTGGCTCTGTACGTCTGGGGTATGCTGGTTAGACAGGGCACTTATTTCACCTCAGAGGGAATATGCATTGAAGCTACAGTGTAACCCTTTTAAGATTAATGAGAAAAATAATATTTCACTCAACGTGTAATCAAACGCTGGAATTTGTTACTGAAGGATGTAGTAAAAGCTGTTAGTGTAGTTGGGTTTAAAAAAAGGATTGGACAAATTTCTGAAGGAAAAGTCCATAAACCATTATTAAAGAGGAGTCTGGTAATCCACTACTTGCCCCAATATAAGCATTATGGTACCTGTGTGTCTTTTGGGGAAACTGCTAGACACTTGTGACCTGGACTGGCCACTGTTGGAAACAGAATACTGGGCTTGATGGACCTTGGTCTGACCTAATATGGCATTTCTTATGTTTTTATATTAACTATTTTAGTAGCCACCCTCTGCATCGACTCCAACCTACTTATATTCTCTTGAAGGTGCAGTCTCCAGAATTGCACACAATGCTCCAAATGAGGTCTTACCAGAGACTTATACTGCAACATTTTCACTTCCTTTTTCTGCTGGCCATTCCTCTTCTTATACACCCAAGAATCCTTCTGGCTGACACAGATGCCTTTTCTACCTGTTTAGCTATGTTAAGATTGTCAGACACACACAAAAAAGCCCAGGCCCTGCTCTTCTTTCATGGACAGAACTATCTCACCGCCTACACTGTACTGCTCCTTTGGATTTTTGCAGCCCAAAAGCATGACACTGCATTTTTTAGCATTAAATTTCAGCTGCCAAATTCTAGACTATTTTTCAAGCTTAGCAAGATCCCTCCTCATGTTATCTACTCCTTCCTGGGTGTCTACTCTATTGCAGTTTTTTTTTTCAACTTCTTTACATTTTCAGACAAATTACAACAGAAAAAAACAAAAAGTTATAAATAAAGTGATACTTCTCTTTAAACATAAGTGCAAAAAAAAAAAAAGCTTTAACAGCCTATCCCAACATTAACCCTCCCTTCACCATGTGATCATCATAAAAGAGGACTATAAAAAGAAAAGAAAAAGGCTTAGAAGGGCTATGGACATAACCAAAACAGCCTTCTACTATGTGGAGGCATGCTTGATTAGCTAATTACCCCTTAATTTACACCATATTGTGCTTTTGAAATGTAATTATGTAGGGGTTTCCACTTAAGCAAGGTAGAAGGCATGGAATTTGTACCATAACGTGGCATTTGTTTGTATTTACAACATAAGCATACACGATTCCACCATTCATGCCAGTTGCGATCTGCCGAATGTTTCCAGTTAGCAATAACGAGATGCAGCGCCACTCCCATCCTGAAGTCAAATAAGAAATGACAATCCCTCTGTAATGACGAGATGCCAATTGTTGACCTGAAATCTATAACAGACCAAGAGAGAGTGGCCCTGAATCCCAAGACCTCTTGGATTCGGTTCCAAATGGAAATCCAATAGGACTGAACATTAGGGCAGTCACATACCACATGTTTTAAAGTGTCAACATCACTCTGACAAGACCAACATTCATTTCCAACTGATTTATTCCACTTGGAAACCTTTATCGGGGTAAAATGAGCTCTGTGTGCAAAAAAAAATAGAGAGCTTGGGAGATAGAAGCACACTGAGAGACTCTAATTAGTTTACCCCAGAATTTCACCCACACTTCCAGAGAGTCTCCCCAGTGTCATGTTCCCATATCCGTTGAGCACCAATGGACTGTGGGGTGGGGTGATGGGCAACCAATTTATAGTAGTAAGAAGCCACCCCTGAAGCCTGTTGGGCTGAACCTATGATATTCAGTAGCCCCCATTTTTCAGGTAAAGATCTGATATCAACAAGGGATTTCTCTATGCAATGTCTCAGCGGAATCCACTGAAAGTATAAGGTTTTAGGCAGGTCAAACTCACGCTGTAAACATACAAAAGGGTACATTTACTAAATCGTCCTAATGTTACTGGCACTAGTTGCAGCGATAATGTGAAGAATGCCATATAAGGAGTGGGCATTCCAGTCCTAAGGTAGCAAGAATATGTATCGCGCGATAGTGGGTGCCGTGGCACGTTAACGCGCGTTAACCCTAAGTACATGCCAGCGCAGTGTTAGAAGCTATAACAATGTGGCAATGATTGTGGAGGCAGAGGTCATGGGTTTGATCCTGCAGTGGTGTAATCTAAAAAGGCTGTCTGAGGCATTTTTTTTAAATTTAAATCAGTGCTGCCAGCAAAAACACCCTCACAGTGCCGCAACCTAAGGTACCTCATAAGGTGCCCTATAAGGCGCCCCATAGGTCACATTATAAAGTGCCCTGTCTGCCAAGGCACCCTATAATGTGCCCTACAGGGTGCTTTACAGGGTACCTTATAGGGCGCCTATGAGGCACCTTAGGCTACAGCACTATGAGGGTGTTTCTGATGGCAGCACTGATTTAAATTAAAATAAAATGCCTCAGACAGCCTTGTTAGATTACACCACTGCAAAATTGAACCCATGACCTCTGCCTCCACAATCATTGAAGTAACCAGTAGGCTACAGCTCTATAGCTGCTACCACACTGCTGGCTGGCTACAGAAAGACTGCAGGTCACCACACAAACTGTCTGCTGTGGTTACCAGGATAGGGCAAACCCACCGTACCCATGATGCACTGCACATACAGATCAGCAGTCTACAGCTGATCACATAATGGGGTTTGCACCCCCACAGCACCTAGGCCTGGTAGGGGGAACCGACCGTGTGTGTTACTGGCACAGAGTAGCTACAGACTGTGAAATTGTGCAGGTCCTGTGCTCACCCTGAGGGTGAGGTGGGGCACCCAGCACCTGGTCCGCAGCAACTAGCTTGGCTGAGATAGGCTGTGCTGTAGGTCCCCATCAGTGCCAGTGTGTGATAGGTAGTCCTTGCAGACACACCTAGGATACACCTGTGTCCATATGTATTTCCCAGTCACTTCTAGCCCTTGTGGACTATGATGCACCCAGAATAGTGCATATCCTGTGTGGGTGCCATGGTCACATGTTATAGGTGAAGGGTGGTGTTTGGACCCAAAAAATGGATTATGTAGTATCACTCAACCCACCTTCTATGGCTCTGGGTGGGGGGGGGGAGACAGGATCTCCCACCAACAGATCCACATTGTACATCTCTGCAATTATGGCAGTAGAGAGGACCATCACTCCCAGTCCTGCTGGGAAACAGGCACCCTACAAGGCAGTTGATGCAGATCTGTATGCATTACATAAGGCAATGGCAGATAGGCAGAACGCTGGAGAAGCTCAGCTGCCCCCCACCACTATCTGACATTCACCAGCAGAGGGCACAGTCAGTCTTCAGCCACTGCACCCTGCAAGGTGTTCCAGCCATACACATGCTAACTGCCTGCTAACAGTCTGCTAGCTAGTACATAGTGCATGTTCCTGGAGGAACCATGTGCACCCAAAAATGGGATGCAAGCACACACACCAAGCAGGTATGTCAGTGACTGGGCCCCAGAAAAGAGAACCCATAAATATCACTTGAGAGAAGCGCTGCGTAGCATTATGGGGGAACCTAGCCATGCTGTGGTTACTGCTCTGTAAGGGTGAGAGTGACCTCCCAGCATGACATGCTGTGGCCACCCTATCTGTGCAGGTGGTGGTCAGGCACTACAATTTTATTTATTTTTTATTTATTTAACATCTCTTATATACCGCACTATTATCATCAGCGCGGTTTACATGGAACCAAACATATACATACAGAAAAACTGTAGTGCATTTTACAAGTAACAGGAATTTGAACTTGGTAATAAAGGGAAACTATGTACATTATGTAACTATATACAGTAGTCTATACACATTAGTCACAGTTGAAGTTGTCTTGACCTGAGTATGGATGTAGTATTTCTCTTGTGCAAAACTAAATTGGGAAATAGCTTAAGAAGAGGTGGTGTTTGAGACTTTTTCTGAATTGTGTTAGGCTGGTTATGGCTCTCAGTTCTGGTGGGAGTGCATTCCAAGCTATTGGGGCATGAATGCTGAAGGCTCTTTTAGATGTTTCCTTAGTGTATCTGACTGTTTGTCTTGGGATTGTTAATGAGTTTATAGCAGTTGATCTTCTGGATCTATTGGGAGTCTGTGTGTGTAAAAGGTTGGTGATCGTTGATGGTGCTTGATTGTTTAGGGCTTTGAAATTAATGATTAGTATCTTGTAGTGGATTCTTGCGTTGGTTGGTAACCAGTGGAGTCTTTTTAGAATTGGGGTTATGTGGTCTGTCTTTGATATTCCTTCGAGAACTCTAGCAGCGGTGTTCATCGCCAATTGTAGGGGATTTAAAGTTGATTGCGGGAGACCATGTAGAATTGCATTTGCGAAGTCAAGATGAGGCATTACCAAGGCTTGGTAGACAGTTCTGAAGTCTGTGGGTTCAAGTAAAGGTCTTAAGTGGCGTAGTGTGCGTATCTTGTGATATATTAGTTTTGTTATGTTTTTTATGTGGGTCTTCATATTAAGGCGCTGGTCAAGGGTAATACCTAGGTATCGTATCGTAGGTTTTACTGTCAATTCCTTGTCCTTTATCTTTAAGGTAGTGGGAGGTGTGAAGTTTTGATCCCTTGTGATAAACATAACATCGGTCTTGCTATGGTTGATTCTTAGGTTCTGTGAGAGGAGCCAGTCTTCTACTGATTCAAAGCATTTTATCAAAGGTGTAAAATCAGGGTGGTTGATGGAGAATGGCATGTATAGGAGAATGTCATCTGCATATGCTAGGCAGGTAACATTAAAAGAGCGGATGAGGTCACAGATTGGTTGCATGTATATGTTAAACATTAGTGCTGAAAGAGAGGATCCTTGTGGTACCCCTTGATCTTGCAGAAATGGTTCAGATGTTTTTTCCTCAATTTTTACTTGTTGCCAACGGTTATTTAGGTAGGATATACACCAGTCAAGTGCGGTTCCAAGTATTCCTTTTTCCTTAAGGCGATGGATAAGTATTTGATGGCTTACTGAATCAAACGCAGCTGAGATGTCCATGAATATAAGGATAAATCCTTGGTGGATATTATCTATTCCTGTGATTAATGTATTGAATAGAGTGATGAGGAGGGTCTCAAATCCGTGGGCTTCTCTAAAACCGTGTTGTGCAATGTCCAGTGGAGCTTCAGTGTCTATGTGTTGTTGTATTTGACGTTGTACCACTTTCTCAATTATTTTCGCTAGCAGCGGGATGCTGGATATTGGCCTATAGGATTCTACTTTTAGGGGGTCTAATTTGTTATTTTTCAGTAATGGTCTAATTGAGGTTTGTTTAAGGCACTGAGGAAAGGTTCCGGTTGAGAAAGATTGTTCAAGGATATTGTGTATGAAGAAGCTTACTTCATATCTAATGTTTTTTATCCAGGCCGCTGGACATGGATCATTTGCTGCAGTGGTAGCATTTATTGATGCGATGGTGTTTTCAATTTCTTTGGTTGATAATACGTTAAACTTGGTTAGTGTGTTTGACTGTGATAGCTTGTCTATATTTGTTGGTTCTGTGATGTAGATGTTGGTTGTTTTCTTCATTTTTGATTTTAAATAGTCAGCATAATCTTGTGGATGTATCGTTTGAGTGTGTTGGGGAGTAGGTTCCTTTGCCATTGTCTTTACAATGTTGAAGAGGTCATGGTGTTTATTTAATGATTGTTTTAGGAGATTAGTATGGAATTGTTTCCTTCGATCTGCTATTTCCTGGCAATGCTTTTTTAGGTACTTGCAGTAGGCTGTGTATGCGTCGGTAGAGTGGGATCGTCTCCAGCGTTTTTCAAGTCTACGAAGATGGAGGAGGGATGTTCTCAGTTCATTAGAATACCAAGCAACATGTGTCCGATGGTTGGGCTTTCTTGACATATTTGTTGTTTGGGAGTTAGTTCTAAGAGTGTGGTCCCAAGTGTTGATTAGGCTATCCAAATCAGGTTCAGAGGTGTGTAGTATTGGAAGAATATTCTTGAGTACTTCGTCTTTGTCAAATGGGCGGAACCTCCTAGTTGTTGGTTTGGCGAGGGTGGATTTGGAGTTAATGGCCTTGGAGGAGTTGGGAATTTGGAATAAGATTAGGCTGTGGTCCGACCATGGTACTGGTATTATGGAAATATCATAATTGTGGTCGGTTTCTGAGGTGGCTTGTGGAATGAATATCAGGTCGAGGGTATTTCCCATAGTATGAGTAGGTTCCTTGACTATCTGGTTGTATCCAAGGTTGTCGATCGCTTCTATAAATGCTGCGATTTGAGTATCATGTAGAGAGGGGAGGTTGAAATCTCCTAATATCCAATTAGATAATTGTGGATTTTCCGTATTGCAGGCCCGGTTCAACTATCGTTGGTAGATCATCAGCTGACGTTGTTGGAGATCTATAGACTAGGTTGATTGAATGCTCGTTGTTTGATATGTTGAGTATGTTTAGGTGGGTTGTGCTAATACTGTTGTCTATCTGAAATTGTAGCTGGCTTTTAGAGATGATGAGTACTCCACCTCCTCTTTGTTTGGTCCTGTGACACGTGTATATTGAGAAGCCTGGGGGGAGCATCTGATTGAGGATTATATTATCAGAGTCAGATAGCCAGGTTTCTGTGATCATCAAAATGTCAAGGTTGTGCGTTGTTATGAGATCAGGTATCAAAGGCCACTTTGTGCGGATGGATCTAATATTGATAAGGGCGCAATGCAGTGGTGGTTGGTATTGTCGTTTAGGTTGAGATTTTTTGGTGAGCTGAAGAGCAACGTGGATTAAATGAGAGTGGTGGGTATGGGTAGGGTTAGGGTCTGTTTGTGTCTTGTTTGACCATCTCTTCCAATTACTTCTTAATATTGGTATGGAGTTTTGGTCGCCATTAAAGGCGTTTGAGTATCCAGCTAGTGCAGTGAGGAGGTAGGTAATGATGAGGGTTACCAGTGTATGCATCATTAATGAGGGCATTGTGTATTAAGCGAGTATGATTACTGACAACAGTATATTTAGCTACTGGGAGACAGTACTTGCAATTAATGGTTACTGACAACAGTATATTTAGCTACTGGGAGACAGTACTTGCAATTAATGGTTACTGACAACAGTATATCTAGCTACTGGTAGACAGTACTTGCAATTAATGGTTACTGACAACAGTATATCTAGCTACTGGGAGACAGTACTTGCAATTAATGGTTACTGACAACAGTATATCTAGCTACTGGTAGACAGTACTTGCAATTAATGGTTACTGACAACAGTATATCTAGCTACTGGTAGACAGTACTTGCAATTAATGGTTACTGACAACAGTATATCTAGCTACTGGGAGATAGAACTTGCATTTTAGTGATTACTGACAATAATATATATCGCGTTATGAACGAGTGTGCAAAAGTTCCAGGTATAGATAGTTCATTTTAGTGTAGTATACTTGCTGTGTTCAAGGAAATCTTCATTGAGGGTGGGAGCGAGCTCAACTTTGTAGGAGCTCAAGCTGCTTGGATTCGTGGGAGATTTGCATACAGTGGTTTTCCAGCGGCGTTGTTCGAGGCTGTATGAGTGCGTCGTCTGGCGCTGTTTGTTGTGCAGCAGTCTTCTGGTGGCCCTTCTTTGGTCCCCGCCTAAGGGCCACGCCAAAGAGCCCTCTGGCGAGGCCCTCAGGCGCGGGCCCGCCAGGCGCGGCCGCGCCGGATGGCGCGAAGCTTTTGTAGGCCTTGTGCCCTGCCCCGATTGGGCCTCGCTGGGTTTCAGGCTCCTCCCGCTGTCTGCGCTCGATCCCCAGGTAAGGGGAGAGCAGAAGATGGTGTCGGGAGCTCAGAGGGTGAGCGCCGGATGGCGGAAGCTTTTGTAGGCCTTGTGCCCTGCCCCGATTGGGCCTCGCTGGGTTTCAGGCTCCTCCCGCTGTCTGCGCTCGATCCCCAGGTAAGGGGAGAGCAGAAGATGGTGTCGGGAGCTCAGAGGGTGAGCGCCGGATGGCGCGAAGCTTTTGTAGGCCTTGTGCCCTGCCCCGATTGGGCCTCGCTGGGTTTCAGGCTCCTCCCGCTGTCTGCGCTCGATCCCCAGGTAAGGGGAGAGCAGAAGATGGTGTCGGGAGCTCAGAGGGTGAGCGCCGGATGGCGCGAAGCTTTTGTAGGCCTTGTGCCCTGCCCCGATTGGGCCTCGCTGGGTTTCAGGCTCCTCCCGCTGTCTGCGCTCGATCCCCAGGTAAGGGGAGAGCAGAAGATGGTGTCGGGAGCTCAGAGGGTGAGCGCCGGATGGCGCGAAGCTTTTGTAGGCCTTGTGCCCTGCCCCGATTGGGCCTCGCTGGGTTTCAGGCTCCTCCCGCTGTCTGCGCTCGATCCCCAGGTAAGGGGAGAGCAGAAGATGGTGTCGGGAGCTCAGAGGGTGAGCGCCGGATGGCGCGAAGCTTTTGTAGGCCTTGTGCCCTGCCCCGATTGGGCCTCGCTGGGTTTCAGGCTCCTCCCGCTGTCTGCGCTCGATCCCCAGGTAAGGGGAGAGCAGAAGATGGTGTCGGGAGCTCAGAGGGTGAGCGCCGGATGGCGCGAAGCTTTTGTAGGCCTTGTGCCCTGCCCCGATTGGGCCTCGCTGGGTTTCAGGCTCCTCCCGCTGTCTGCGCTCGATCCCCAGGTAAGGGGAGAGCAGAAGATGGTGTCGGGAGCTCAAAGGGTGAGCGCCGGATGGCGCGAAGCTTTTGTAGGCCTTGTGCCCTGCCCCGATTGGGCCTCGCTGGGTTTCAGGCTCCTCCCGCTGTCTGCGCTCGATCCCCAGGTAAGGGGAGAGCAGAAGATGGTGTCGGGAGCTCAGAGGGTGAGCGCCGGATGGCGCGAAGCTTTTGTAGGCCTTGTGCCCTGCCCCGATTGGGCCTCGCTGGGTTTCAGGCTCTTCCCGCTGTCTGCGCTCGATCCCCAGGTAAGGGGAGAGCAGAAGATGGTGTCGGGAGCTCAGAGGGTGAGCGCCGGATGGCGCGAAGCTTTTGTAGGCCTTGTGCCCTGCCCCGATTGGGCCTCGCTGGGTTTCAGGCTCCTCCCGCTGTCTGCGCTCGATCCCCAGGTAAGGGGAGAGCAGAAGATGGTGTCGGGAGCTCAGAGGGTGAGCGCCGGATGGCGCGAAGCTTTTGTAGGCCTTGTGCCCTGCCCCGATTGGGCCTCGCTGGGTTTCAGGCTCCTCCCGCTGTCTGCGCTCAATCCCCAGGTAAGGGGAGAGCAGAAGATGGTGTCGGGAGCTCAGAGACAATGTCCCAGCCATTGCCCTATACCCTGTGCAGATGCATCCTGCCCAGGCCACCCTGTCTGGGTCATACCCACAGTACCTTGCTCCTCATTATGCACATTGGCAGGCTAACACTGGAGACAGTTCAAGCAGTGTGGGCTCAGTAAGGTGTGGGCAGCCACAACACACTGGATAGATATACACACACTCCCACCTATGCCAGCATTGTGCAAATATGGAGGTTTGTGGCAGCCCTGACCGCCTCACCAGTCCTGGGCACAGTGCGGGCATTGCTATGGTACGCAATACTGTTGGGGTCACTCCCCGGGGTGGTAAACACTGTCAAAAGCAATAACTGAAACACACTCCACAGATATCAGAAAGGTTGCTATGATGAATCTTTATCAACAAATCATGTTTAACTTAGGATTTGTTAGCTGACATTAATCATGGCATCCTTTTGATATATGTGGAACGTGTTCCCAAGTTTAGGACATCATTGCTAAGGTATGCAGGTGCCAGTATTGGGAGATGCTGCTCCGTGCAGGGACCAATAGCCTGACTCTCCATGAGGCCTTGGATAGTGGAGCCTGTGGGTGTGGGTGTGTGTGCCCCTGTTGGCCACTGCTCTAGGGCAGAGGCTCCTAACTCCATTCCTGGTGGGCCAAACACAGTTCAGATTTTCATGCTGTCCCTAATGAATATGCATGAGGTACATTTGCATAGAATGGGGGCAGTGCATACAAATGCAGCACAGGCATATTTATTAGGGACAGCATGAAACCTGAATGGTGTTTGGCCCTCCAGGACTGCAGTTGGGAAACTCTTCTCTAGGGATTGCACATGTTTATGGTGTCTTCTCTGTAGGGTAAAATATAGGAGTTTCAGGCATGTCTATTCTATCTGCAATAAAGGTTCCATCTTTATTACCATGGTTTAGTACTGGGTAAAATATGGGGGACAAGGTTGGCAGGAGCCACAGCTGGGACTTGAACCTGTGACGTTCTGCCCCTGAACACACTGGCTGTTTGTACTGCACCAAACTGTTGCCACAGGGGCAGGTCATTCCCTGGGGATACCATGACTGTTTGCCAAGCAGACCTTGTCTGTTGCAGTGCACGGAACCCACCTAAACGGGGCTTGGCCGTGGTGTGGTGTGGGCAGATGCCACTGCCCCCTACGCCACCAGCACCCCTCCGCCACCGTGCTGACATGCCCTTATGCCGGTGGTGCTGGTGATGTGCAGTCCCAGACCATCCAGTGTGCTGGTAGGCAACTGCCTATGGTGTGGGTTGTCGAGTAGGGGTGCCTACATGGATATGCGCGCTTCCCCCTGGCACCGCCTGCCAATGTTATGTGCCCTTGGGGGTACCTGCTGGGTAATATCCTCTGTGACACTGTGGGACACACACTCGTGCCCATGTTGGACCCTCATCAGTTGCTGTCTTGCTGCTTTACAGTTTTGGCTTTCCTATGTGCCACCTAGGCATCTGCCTAGTCCGCACTGTGCCCCAGCTGGACCAGAGCATGTGCCGCATGCTCCAAATTACAGCATCAGTACAGTTGCCGTTTCCTACGTGCCCACTCTGCTGTTGCTGCACATGTGCACGCCATAACAAACCTGCCCAGTATAAATGACAACAACCCTGATCACTGCTATTTCCATGTGGGATCATTCACTTTGTAGGGGGACAGAGCATAAACCCTTCCAAACATGATATCTTCCTTTTTACGCTTTGTCAGTAGTGTTGCTTAATGTTTATCATTAATATCACTATTGATCAGCTTGGTTATTGGGATTTCAGATGCGGTTCTGGTCATTTTCTTTGTTTATTTGCCTTTTTGGGTCCTGCACATGTATCAATACTATCACTTTTCTGGGTTTCCCTGGCTTTGCTGTACATTGCTGACTGAAATGGTTTCTCTCTCCTGCAAATGTGCCTCTAGCACAAATTTTTCACTGGCGCTAATTTTCAGACCTTCATTTCATGACGTTAGTGTGCATGGAGCCTCTCCCCGCCCACTCTCCACCCATTTACCCCTCATCTCTGCCCCTGGGGAGCCTTATTCCACCCTCTGGGGAGCCTTACTCCACCTTCTGCGCAACTTAACACCGCCGCAGACATTATCGTGCGATACATGATGTTCTCGCATGGTAAAGCATCATTATTGCGCGTTAACGTCACGTATCCTGCGATAACGTCGCAGCTGCGCCGTTAGCGCCTGTTAGTAAACATACCCCCAAGTGTTTGTCTGTTTGACTGTTTGTCCTCCTCGCTCTACTGTTTCCTCTCTTTTTCTCCTCCCTATCCTTTGCTTTTCTGTCCTGTCAGTAGAATGGTGTTCCTTTCTTTTCTTATCATTAGCAGTTATTATATTGTAAACCGCTTTTATGCTCTGGCCCTAGTGGTATATCTAGAACCTGCATATATAAAAAATCAATACAATTAAATTTTGTCTGCCATTGGATGCCCAGTATTCCAATTTATCAAGGTCATCTTGCAATTTTTCATAATCTTCTTGGGTTTTAACAACTTTGAATAATTTTGTGTCATCTGCAAATTTGATCACCTCACTCGTTATTCCCATTTTCAGGTCATTTATGAATATGTTAAAAAGCAGTGGGCCCAGCACAGATCCTTATGGTACTCCACTATTTACCTTTCTCTATTGAGAAATTTGGCCAGTTAGCCCTGCGCTCTGCCTTCTATCTTTTGATCAGTTTTTGATCCACAGTAGTACACTGCCTCTAATCCCATGACTTTTTAATTTTACCAAGAGTCTCTCATGAGGGGGGGGCGGAGCCTGATGTCCAGCGGGTAGGACGCTTTGCGTCGAAGCTCCCGAGAGGCCTACTCAGAATCCTGACTTAATACCTATATAAATTTACTATTTCGCTCCGAGCTGACCGGGGCACCTCGGGGGGATGGCGGCCCATAAACCAGCGCGCTTGGACTTCGGGTCTCCTTCTTCTTCTCACGGAAAACGCTCCAAAACAGAGGTGTCCTCCCCACAGAAGATGGTTCCATTTCGTGAAAACCCCGCAATGCACCTGGAGATTTTGGAGGAAATACGCGGCGTGAAGGAATTGGTGCAGTCCAATGGAGAAGCGCTTCGAGCCATGCGAGAAGACTTTGGAGTGCTCCAGGACCGACTTGAAGGTCTTTCATTACGGCAGGACAATATGGCGGGGGTCCTCGACTCGCACGAGGTGCGCTTGGGCAAGCTGGACAAGGCTGAGCGCCAGATACAGAATCTTCAAAAGGAGTTGGAAGATAGCAATAATCGAGCCCGTCGCAACAATGTGAGGCTCCTCGGAATGCCGGAGGGGGTGGAAGCAGGAGATATAAGAGAATTCTTGCTCAAAACTCTTCCCTCCTTGCTGAAGATCACTTTTCACAGAGAACTGGAAATCGATCGAGCACACCGTGTTCCTGCCCGCATGGCGCTCAATCGCACGACCCCCCGGCCTATTATCTTTAGCTTGCTACGATATCAACAAGTGGAACAAATTTTACATGCTGCCCGAGCGAATCATCATTTGGAATTTGAAGGTCGTAAGGTCTCCTTCTTTCCTGATTTGGCAAAGCCTACCGTTGACCGTCGGAAGAAACTCCTTGCTCTTCGCCCTCGACTTCAACAGCTACAGGCTCGCTTTGGCCTGTTGTATCCAGCGAAGCTCCGAGTGACTCTCCACAACCAGACCAGGACGTTCGAGGATCCTGATCTACTATCAACATTTTTGGACTCCAAAGAAGCAGAGCAGATGCGCTAATCCCAAATCTTGGACTCTTATCTGCCGGCTCTGTCCGCCATTTTGAAGGGCCCGATGCGGCGGTCATAGCCCAGCACAGAAATAGCCTGGACTTTCTTTCTTTCTCTGTATGACTTTTGTCTTTGGTCTCCTATCCCTTCATGATGTGTGCCTCGGTCGGATTCGGAGCACGCACAGTCCTACAGGTTATGTGTTTTTTCAATTTCGGCCTTCTCTGGGGTTTCTCCCCGCAGACACATGGTCGCCAGTAATTTTGGGGTTTTGCTTCTCCTCTACCGTACTGCGGTTTTCTTTGTTAATGTGGGGCGCTTCATTGTATTATATTAGCTTATTTTTCCTATGTCATGTGTACAGCCAAATACAGTCAGTTTGAGGGACACAGTGAAATTATGTGTGCTATCATGCTCAGAATTTTAACTTTTCTGAATGGCCTTATGTAAAATCTTATTATTCATCGTCAAAGGCATTACTGGTCCACTCAAAGGACAGAAAATCCTTAGCTATCTTAGCCACGAGCATGTTGATTTGGTGTTTCTTCAGGAAACGCATTACACTCTGCTGAAACACTGAAACTCAATGCTAGGCCTCACATGGTAGCTGCCTATTCTCCCACCGTTTCCAAATGGTACGGGATAGCCATTTTGGTTAAGAAGTCTTTGCACGCTACTGTACCTGATATTAGCGCTGACATGGAGGGTAGATGGGCCCGTGTACACCTTGAGGTTGGAGATAGTGAATTCACGTGTATTTGCACTATGCCCCGAATGTGGACAACCCTGCTTACTATGCAGGTTTTGCGCAGTTGGCCTCGGCCTCCGCCACTGCTCCATTAATACTTGGTGGCGATTTTACTCAAGTGTTCCCTCAACCTTTTCTTCTCAAACAAGGTGCTCGTTGGTTGGAAGATCCAGTACCGAGCAGACCTGTGTGGCTAGATATAGTAGCGGGCCTTTGCTAACCGATTCCTCTTACCTTTCTCCCTGGTATGACTCTCCCATTAGACTCCCACTATCCACCAATGCTTTTCGACACTTTAGGTGCCTTTAATACTCTTATGCACCCTTTCGACTCCCGACTCTGGTCAGTGCAACTTCAGCATTGCATTCGGAGCACTAGAGTACTCCCGCCATCGGCACTCTCTACATAAGGTTGATTGGAGACTTCCGATCTCTCGGTAGTTCACCGGGTGTAGCATCCAATTTTACTAAACCTTATGTAATGCTATCACTAGAGATACCTCTATAGCGCAGAAAGTATGGGAGAGAGAATTGCATGTGACTTTGACCTCGGAGCAATGGAGCCTTATCTGGAGCAGAGGGACACGGGTTCCCGACCCGCCTCACTCACTCAGACCCTCTTCTTTCTAGCCCACCGGTGTTTTTACACTCCTCACAGATTAGACAAATGGAACACTACTCAGGGTAATGGTTGCTGGACACGTCCTGCGGCCATTGGTTTATTGCTTCATGTTAAGCATGAATATCCCGCACTACCGTATTACTGGCGTCGGGTCTGGGGTCGTATTTAGTCTATATCGCACTCTCAGGAGTCCCTTTCTTGGAGGATAGTGGGACTTCGCCCAGTTGCGGGGATCCCCTCTCTCCCAAAAATGGCTTATCTCCTTTCGAACTTTATGCTTGGCATTGCTATTTCCCTAATTAAGTAATACTGGGAAATTAGTTCCCATCTGAGCCTCAATGAATGGTGGAATCATGCCTGTCTCTACAGTAAATATGAACAAATACCTCGTCTGTTCGCTTCCTCCGTTCAGACTCCTTCTCATTGGTCTCAATGGAAGATGCTCAATGAATATGTACATTTTGCTAAATGCTCTCATCTGACTGTCTAACTTTGTATATATCTCTGTCTCATGATCATGCTGTATTGTGGATACTTTTTTGATCGTTTGATGTATAATCACTGTTAATTGGAAGCGCTCACATGCTGATACAAACGGGTAGAGAAGAAGCACCGGGGTGGGGGGTAATGGGTTTACTTTTCCTTATTGTATACTTGTTTTGTCTCTTTTGGTGTGTTGTTTCTTTTGTTTGTTGCAAAATGAAAATAAAAGTTAAAAAAAAAAAAAAAAAGAGTCTCTCATGAGGGACCTTGTCAAAGGCTTTCTGAAAATCCAGATACACTATATGAACTGGCTCACCTTTGTTGGTTTTCTCCCATTAAACCATGACTATTTACATGATCAGTAATTGTATTTGTTATAATAGTTTCTACCATTTTGCCCCGCACTGATGTCAGACTCACAGGTCTGTAGTTTCCCGGATCACTCCTGGAACTGTTTTTAAATAATGGTGTTGCACTAGCCTTTCTCCACTCTTCAGGTACTACAGTTGATTTTAATGATAGTTCATAGATTACTAATAGTAGGTCTGCAATCTCATATTTCTGTTCTTTCAGTATCCTTAGATGTATACCATCTTGTCTAGGTGATTTGGTACTCTTCAGTTTATGAAATAGTTATAATACATCTTCCCGGTTTATCAATATTTCTTTCAGTATACCACCTTTACATACCATTTCAGGCTTGGTAAATTCCCTACCTCTTCTTCAGTAAAGACCAAAGCAAGGAATTCATTCAGTCTCTTCACTATGGCCTTGTCTTCACTTAGCTCCCCTTTTACTCCTCTATCATCCAACAGACTGTCTCCCAGGTTTTTTGTTATGAATGAACTTGAAAAAGGTTTTATTATGCATTTTTGCTTCCATGGCAAGACGTTTTTCAAAGTCTGTCTTCTCCTGCTTTATCAATGCCTTGCATCTAACTTGGCAGTGCTTATGTTGTTTCCCGTTTTCATCATTTTGCTCCTTTTTCTATTTTCTGAAAGTTGCTTTTTTGGCCGCAACAGCATCTCTGACCTCGCCTTTTTTTTTTTTTTTAATTGAAATGTTTACAAACTTACAAAGCAAACATAAAGAAACATACTGATGATCCATTAAGAAAAAAAAAATACAAAAAACCAAAAGAATGTACAAAATAACCACTCATCATACCTAGCCCACAATATGGGGAGAATATAATAACCATAATAACAATCAAAAAGGAAAAAACCAAGAGTCATAACTCCTGAGTTTCTAGACAGCTAAATTAACAAAACCACCTATCCCTGTCCCTTTGTGCCAAGCCCCTCTTTATCACAAAGAAATGATTCAAGTTGAATAGGATCAAGGAAAACAAACCTAGATCCCTGAAAAGTTAACAAGCACTTACAAGGATAACGAAGAAAAAAGGTGGCCGGCAGGGCAATCACTCTAGGTTTAAGGGACAAAAAACCCTGTCTCCTAGTTTGAGTCGCCCTGCAGACGTCCGGAAATATTTGCACTTTCGCACCACAAAAAGGTACAGACATATTCTTGAAATAACTACGGAATACAAGGGCTCTATCCTGATCAGAAAGAAATGAAACCACTAAGGTGGCTCTAGAAGGAATATTATCTTGTGAGTCCTCCAGGAATTTGGTGAGATCAAGGTCAGTCCCACCTTGAACCTCATCAAACCCCCCTGGGGAACCCCGAGACAGAACTCTACCAGTCAAATAATAAAATTTAGAGAGACAAATGGAATCAGCTGAAGCCAATCCCAAAATCTCTCTAAAATACTTTCGCAAAAGTATTTCAGCTGAAAGCAACCGACAATAAGGAAAATTCAACCTCGCCTTTAAACCATGCTGGCAGCTTTTTGGCCTTCCTTCCACTTTTCCTAAAACGTGGAATACATCTGTCCTGGGCTTCCAAGATAGTATTTTTAAACAATGCTCACTCTTTATGCAACTCTTTAGCCTTTACAACTGCTCCTTTCAGTCTTTTGTTAACTATTTTCCTCATTTTATCATATTCTCCTTTATAAAAGTTAAATGGGAGTACTGTGGATTTCCTTGCCATCCTTCGTTTATTAAATCAAATGCAATCATGCTATGATAACTATTGCCAAGTGGCCTTCAACACCCTTATCTCTTGCATCACATCCTGCATGCCACTAAGGACTAGGTCCAAAATAGTTTCCCCTCTTGTCAGTTCATGAATCAGCTGCTCCAAGAAGCAGTCATTTATTTCATCTAGAAACTTTATCTTCCTGGCATGCCCTGCTGCGACACTGACCCAATCGATATCCGAGTAATTGAAATCACCCATTATTACTGTGTTATAACTTTTTGTTAGCTTCCTGTTTTCAGCATTTCATTATCCATCTGTTCATTCTGGCCAGGCAGTCAGTAGTACACCCCCACTGCCATTGCCTTCCCCTTTTTACATGGAAGTTTTATTCATAGAGATTTTACAGTGTATTTTCTTTCCTGCAAAACTTTATTCCTATGTGACTCAATGCCCTCTCTAACATAGAGTGCAACCCCTCCACCAATTTGATCTACTCTGTCACTGCAATATAGTTTGCACCCAGGTATCATAGTGTCCCATCAGTTGTCCTCCTTCCACCAAGTCTCTGAGATACCAATCATATCTATCCTCTCACTTAGAGCTATATATTCTAACTTCCCCATCTTATTTTTTTAGACTTATAGCATTTGCATACAGGCATTTTAGAGGTTGTATTTCATTCATATTAATCTGGCTATCAGTTGATAGGGGTAATTTGGAATCTTTCAGCTCTGTACTTAAGGGTATCTGGGTCACTTTTATCTTTATTAGAATCTCTCTGTTTGAATGTCCTAACATCCCTGTTTTGTTAGTATTCTTCAAAGATACATTCGTCTGAACCATGTACTCTTGGGCAACTGTCAGCTTTCCATATTATCTCGTTTAAAAGCTGTTCTGTCTCCATTTTAAATGTTAATGACAGCAGCCTGGCTTCATCCCAGTTAAGGTGGAGTCCATCCCTTCGGAAGAGCCCCTCCCTTCCCCAGAAAGTTGCCCATTTCCTAAAAAATCCAAAACCCTCTTCCTTGCATCATTGTCTCATCCACACATTGAAACTCTGGAGCTCCGCCTGCCTTTTGGGCCCTGCTTGTTGCATGGCAAACATTTAAGAGAATGCTACTTTGGAATTTCTGGATTTCAACTTCCTACCTAAAAGCCTAAATTTGGCCTCCAGAACCTCCCTGCCACATTTTCCTATGTCATTGGTACCAACATGTACCAAGACAGCAGACTCCTCCTGAGCACTATTTAAATCTTGTTTATGTGGCGCGTGAGATCCGTTACCTTTGCACGAGGCAGGCATGTTACCAGACGATCTTCACATCCACCAGCCACCTAACTATCTACATGCCTAATGATTGAATCACCCACTATAACGGCCATCCTAACCTTTCCCTCATGGGCACATGGTCCTGGAGAAACCTCCTCAGTGCAAGAGGGTGTTACATTTCCTGGTGGACAGATCCTAGCTACTTCCTGCCTCGCCAAGGTGATGCTCTCCTTTCACAAGACTTTGCTCCTCCATGGCAGCTGAGAGGCTGTCAAAATGGAGGTGGACTTCAAGAATATGTTCCTGTAGGTCTCGTCTATGTACCTAACTTCCTTATATCTTCTAAATCTGCTACTCTAGCCTCCAAAGATTGTACTTCTTCCCTGAGGACAAAGAACTCCTTGCACCTAGTGCATACATAAGACCTCTCACCAACTGGAAGAAAATTGTACATGTGATAGTCAATACAAAAGACTGGATAACCTCCATCGTGCTGCTGGACTGCTGTCTGCAGCTTAGTTTTAAAGTTCTGTTTAGTTATTTAAGTTGTTTTTAGTTGCTAGGGATACTTGTACTAATACAACTATACCAAATAAGTTTAAGGTACTCTGTTCCCCTAAAGATTAATTACTTTCAGGGCTTTAACTCATCTATTCCTGGTGAAGATAATCAGCTGAACCTAGAAGGGAATGTGAATACCACTCACCCTTTAATAGGTATAAGACCCTATAAAGCTAGGATTATGCTTGGGGTGCGAGGGAGGGAACTAACACTTAATAAAGGCTGGCTTGCTACGTCCCAGACCTGTGCTTCTAAGGTAATCTGTTACCAATTTCCTGGGTAATTCACACAGCCGTTGCTTTGATAGAGGGAATCTTTCAAAATGCCCCTTTCATCTGTCACTTGGCTTTAACACCTATTTAAAACTATTTCACAGGTCTCTTGCCCCCTATCTAGAAGGCCTCTTTGTAAAGGTCTCTAGAAACATTTTATTGCTCAAAGAATACTGATCCTGTTTTTCCTTTTATTATGCTAAGTTATACTCTGATTTGATGTAAATTAAAACTCTTTGGTGATACTAGGCCCTGAATGAGTAGCAAATTTAAACTAGAAGTTCTCTGCTGAGTTTTAAATTTAACTGAAACTCTCTACTGGGTTTTACATTTAAACTGAAAGATCTCTGCTGTACTCTGAATTTTCTGTGAACCATTTTTCTGTAACCACCATTAAATCCAAGTCAACCTTTTCCATTAAAGCCTCAACATCTGGGATTTTATTTCCCATGCCTACTTTTTCATATTTACTTTACCATCTGCATGCCTCATTTGCATCTTATTAACATCAGTCATTAACATGTTTATATAAAGCTTAGTACATTGGTGCCTAAACATTAAAGTGTGTTAAAATGTTAAAGTTGTGGGAGGAGTAGCCTAGTGGTTGGGGCAAGGTACTTCAGGCCGGAAGGTCAGGGGTTCAAATCCCACTAGAGGACAGCAACCTTGGGCCGGAAGGACTGGGGTTTCTAGTCCCACAGATGCTCCTTGTGGTCTTGGGCAAGCCACGTAACCCTCCATTGCCCATGTTCCCTCTAAGTATTAGTGTATGTGTCTCATATCCCCGCATGTTAAATGTATCCCCCAATTGTGTTGTGACCACTTTGATTGAAGGATAAGGCGGTATACAAAACTGTCTAAATAAATAAAAAAATAAATAAAAATGTGCAAAAGCTCATGTGTGAGGCAAAGGGGAGTCTCATGTTAGCTGGTACAATTTTGGATAATGCTGAGTTAGAAGCAAGAGCAAATAGACATTATTTTTGCTCTTTTTGCCATCTTGGGGGTGTATGTGTCTTTTATTTGCATTTGCAGTAGGGGGGTTGGCATTTGGGGGTTGAATCTTGCAATGAGAATCATTTGGGAGAGTGATAAGTGAGCATTTCGAAATGGAGATTTTTGGTGTATGAGGGGTTAATGGAAGGGGGTCCTGTCTAAGGCTTCAGATACCTTTAGCTATTCCCAGACAAAGAAAAATGCATCTGTAGACATGTTAGCCTGACAGTGTCAACTCAGTTTCAGCATAATGCTAATTAAATTATTTTTGATCCCTGCAATGCAACTAGTGCAAAAAATAATTTATTTATTTAACATTTCTTATATACTGCCTTTCATGATATCAAGGTGGTTTACATTGAACAAACTGAAATTACATTAAGCATGGGAACATTGGCAAGTGGCTTGCCCAAGGCCACAAGGAGCATCTATGTGGCTAGAAACCCCAGTCCTTCTGGCCCAGGATTGCTGTCCTCTAGTGGGATTTGAACCCCTGACGTAACTTGCCCCAACCACTAATCCACTCCTCCCTCCATAATTGAATAGTAACTGCAGTAAAAATAGATATTCAGGAAAACTAGAGCAAGTGTTTCACTTTCTGGAAAAATAAACAATATTTGAAGCCTGCAGAAGCCATGAGATATTTCTTTAATGTCTGTCACTCAATTCAGAAACACTCTCAGATATAGTTAGCTAGAAGGGCTTAACATGACAGATTCACTGCAGTTTCAATTTCGTGCTTCTTCCACTGAGGATCAGCAATCTTTCCAAAAAAATCCTCTACACGGTGAGTTCTGCTCTAAAGAAACCAACACTTTACTGAGGACAAAAAGCTGATGTTTCAGTGGTATAAAAAATAAGTAGAGAAGGTTGGTAGAATTCAACAGTCCAGATGCACAATATTTAGTGGTGTGGTTTATGTATCAGATATAACAGACTACAGAGAGTAGTAGTCAATGGAGCTCATTGTGAAGAAAGAAGGGTGAGAAGTGGAGTGTCTCAGGGATTGGTCCTGGGACCACTATTGTTCAATGTCTTTGTAGGTGATATTGCTGAAGGGTTAAAAAGAAACGTTTACCTTTTGGCACGATACAAAGATTTGCAACAGAGCGGACACTTCAGAGGGAGTAAACAACATGAGAAAAGATCTACAAAAATTAGAATGGTCAGATGTTTGACAATTAAGATTTAATGCCAAGAAATGGAGAATGATGCATTTGGGATGCATTTGGGAGTGAATAATCAGGTGGACAAAGGTGAGTCGGTTGATATTGTGTATCTGGACTTTCAGAAAGCCTTTGACAAGGTCCCTCATCAGAGACTTTTGGCAAAACTAAAGAGTCATGGGATAGGAGGCAGTGTACTATTGTGGATCAGAAATTGGTTAAAAGATAGAAAGCAGAGGGTAGGGCTAAATGGCCAATTTTCCCAATGGAGAAAGGTGAATAGTGGTGTACCCCAGGGATCTGTGCTGGGTCCGCTGCTTTTTGACATATTCATAAATGACCTGGAAAGTGGAATAACGAGTGAGGTTATCAAATTTGCAGATGACACAAAACTATTTAAAGTTGTTAAAACCCAAGAGGATTGTGGAAAATTGCAAGAGGATCTTGATAAATTGGAAGACTGGGCATCAAAATGGCAGATGAAATTTAATGTGGACAAGTGCAAGGTTATGCACCTAGGGAAGAACAACCCAAACTATGGTTACACGATGCAAGGTTCCACATTAGGAACCACCACCCAGGAAAAAGATTTAGGCGTCATTGTGGATACCATGTTAAAACCCTCGGCCCAGTGTGCAGCAGCGGCCAAGAGAGAAAATAGAATGCTAGGTATGATAAGGAAAGGAATGGAAAATAAAACAAAATATATTATAATGCCTCTATATCGTTCCATGGTAAGACCGCACCTTGAATATTGTGTGCAATTCTGGTCGCCGTATCTTAAAAAGGATATAGCGATTTTAGAAAAGGTTCAGAGAAGAGCCACCAAAATGGTAAAGGGGATGGAAGGATACTTCTATGAAGAAAGGCTAAAAAGGTTGGGGTTCTTTAACCTGGAAAAGAGACGGCTGAGGGGAGATATGATAGAAGTCTATAAATTAATGAACGGAGTGGAACGGGTAAACGTAGATCGATTGTTTACCTTATCAGAATATAGAAAGACTAGGGGACATGCAATAAAGCTACAGGGTAAACTATTTAAGACTAATAAAAGAAAATATTTTCTCACTCAACGTGTAACCAAACTCTGGAATTTGTTACCGGAGGATGTAGTAAAGGCTGTTAGTGTAGCTGGGTTTAAAAAAGGTTTGGACAAGTTTCTTGAGGAAAGGTCCATAAACCATTATTAAAAAGGGACCCAGGATATCAATGCTTGAGCCAATACAAGCATTGTGGAACCTGTGTCCCTTGGGGAAACTGCTAGGTACATATGACCTAGATTGGCCACTGTTGGAAACAGAATACTGGGCTTGATGGACCTTGGTCTGACCCAGAATGGCATATCTTATGTTCTTATGTTCTTAGAAACCCAAAGGAGCTGTACACTATAGAAAATGACAGGCTGGTGTGTACAGACCAAGAGAGGGACCTCAGGGTTATAGTATCTAAGGATCTCACATGGCAAATTGGTGTTGCAAGGCGTTGGCCAAAGCCAGAAGGATGTTAGACTGTATATAGAGAGGAATAACCAGCAGGAAGAAGAAGGTATTGGTGCCCCTCTATAGGTCATTGGTGAGGTCTCACTTGGAGGATTGTGTTCAGTTTTGGAAACCGTACCTTACAAAGGATGTAAAAAGACTTGAAATGGTTCAGAGGAAGGTGACCAAGATGACTGTGAGCCTGCCCCAGAAAGAATAGGAAAAAAGACTTGAAGACCTCAGTATGTACTGTATACTCTAGAGGAGAGGAGAGACAAAGGGGATATGCTACAGACATTTAAATACTGTCACACTCCTAGGTCCGGCATGCGCTACCTGGAGGGGAAGGCATCCTGGGGTGCAGCACTTGCTTTGAAGCTCCAGTTGCTCTGTTTGGAAGGAGAGTCCACCCTGCTGTAAGTGACTAGACTATCCTTCCTGATTGGCACAGCCCAGCTTCCAGCAATCCTCAATCAAAAGCAAAACAGTCCATGAAACATAAAACAAAATAGATCTCCGCTGCTGTATGTGCAGTCTCTGTGAAAACAGGTAAAGCTGCAAAGTGAGCCAGTCTGGATTTTCCTCACAGTTCCTTGCCTGGAATCAACTGGCTACTCCCTCCTGGGTATCACATGGGGCTGTAAAGCCCTCACCAGCTTGGCCCCACCAAGAGGTCGTCTCACTGTTACACTTTCAACTATTAACAGTACATAACAACATTGAAGGCAGTCCATCAGCAGTTCAGCCCATTCCACTCTTTTAAACCTGGGCAAACCCTTACTCCTTCAATGGGCTGCAGTAGGGTTGGGGGAAGCTTTACGCCCACACCTCCCCTAGGCATTCCCAGGCCTAGTCCACATTCACCATAAGGCAAACCAGGAAACTCACATTCTTGAAAGTCCAGCTTCCTGATATTCTCTGGCCTTAAGGATACAATTCCAGGGTTCTGCTTCTCCCAACTCCATAGGCTCAGGAACTGTGGAAAGCTTGCTTGGGAGCTGACTAGGAGGAGTTTCTTGGTGCTTTGGGAGCTGCCTTACATACTGCTCATCATCCGAGGAAGGAATATCAGCCCCATCTTTGTCCTCTGGTAACAGTCGCTGGCTCCACCCCTTTGACCCAGATCTCTTTTCCTTAGTGCAGGGAGATCTCTAAAATCCAGGCTGGGTCTAGTCCAGCTCCTTCTCACCTGGCTTACGCTGGGCTCTTTCTCTTCCTGCTCCCTGTAAGGATTGACCTGACTGAGGGGCATTCTTAGGGCTGGGTGCTGTGGGTTTTTTTACCTCCCCAGATACTGAGGTAGGCCATCCCTGCCCCAGTACTTAAAGAGTATTAATGAACAAACAAATTGTTTTCAAAGATGGGGACACTGTAGAACTAGAGGACATGAAATGAAGTTACAGGGATGGAAACTTAAAAGCAACATCAGGAAATGCTATTTCATGAAAAAGGTGGTGGATGCCTGGAATGCCCTCCTGAAGGAGGTGGTGGGAGGAAAAACATTGGAGGAATTCAAAAAGGCATGGGACAGACACAGCGGATCACTAAATAGCAAGAGGAGGGAATCAAAGTAAACATAAATAACCTCTAAATAGAGGCGGGGAACCTATCTGGAGCGGCATATAAAACTCTGGCAACTTACTGGAAAGACTAGATGGACCATGCTGATCTTTCTCTGCTGTCATTTACATACTATCATACTTTGTTACATAGATATACATATAAAATTATAAGGCTAAATTTAGATAGGACATAGAGAGGGGAATTGAGACATGCAGGTCAGGACATCAAAAAGTCCCATTGTATTTAAAAAGGTTCTGCAAAATGTCCAGTGGAAGTAGCAATTTTAAAAAGCTGTATATGGGAAAAAATGTGCAGCTTTATCCCAAATCTGTGTGGGAACAGTCTTTTAAAATCATTGCCCCTGATCTTTACACACAACCAAATCCAGCAACACAAGCCCCCTTTGATTACCGCTCAATATTGTTTCCACATGTAACATGCCTTCTGGCCTCCGATCCCTCCAACATCACTCTTGCTGGCCTCTGGTCATTCTGACCTCAAAATGGCATGAGACCGACATAGTGGATCCCTGTATAGCAACAGGATAAAATCAAAATAAACTTAACTAGTGGAGTGGAGGAGATCCTTAAGTCTGTCCTCATATGCTTTATAATGAAGCCCATTAATCATTTTAGTAGCAACCCTCTGCACCGACTCCATCCTGTTCACATCCTTTTGAAGGTGCGGTCTCCAGAATTGCACACTATACTCCAAATGAGGTCGCACCAAAGACTTATACAGAGGCATTATCACCTCCTTTTTTCTGCTAGCCATTCCTCTCCGTATGCAACCAAGCATCCTTCTAACTTTTGCCGTCGCCTTTTCTACCTGTTTAGCTACTTTAAGATCATCAGACACAACCACGCCTAGGTCCCGCTCTTCTTTAGTGGACAAAAGTACTTCACCTCCTATACTGTATTGCTCCCTTGGACTGTTGTAGCCCAAATGCATGACCTTACATTTTTTAACATTAAATCCCAGCTGCCAAATTCTAGACCATTCTTCAAGCTTAGTTAGATCCCTCCTCATGTTATCTACACCTTCCTGGGTGTCTACTGTATTGCAGATTTTGGTATCATCTGCAAAGAGGCAAACCTTACCCGACAGCCCTTCCGCTATATCACTAACAAAGATGTTAAAAAGAATCGGACCAAGGACAGATTCCTGGGACACACCACTGGTAACATCCTTCTCCTCAGAGTGAGCTCCATTTACTTGTACTCTTTGTCGCCTCCCACCCAACCAATTTCTAACCCAAGCAGTAACTTTAGGGTCCATCCTGAGGGTGCTCAGTTTGTTTATAAGTCGCCTGTGAGGAACAGTGTCAAAGGCTTTAATGAAATCTAAATACACCCACATCTAGAGCTCTCCCTCGGTCCAACTCCCTGGTAAACCAGTCAAAGAAATCAATCAGATTTGTCTGACAAGACCTGGCTCTGGTGAATCCATGCTGCCTCGGATCCTGTAATCCGCTGGACTCCAGAAACCTCACTATTTTCTCTTTCAGCAGCGTTTCCAATAATTTACTCACCAACGAAGTTAAACTAACCGACCTGTAGTTTTCAACTACATCCTTACTTCCGCTTTTGTGTAAAGGCACCACATGAGCCTCTCTCCAGTCCTTTGGCACTACTCCCGACTCCAACGAGGCATTCAAAAGGTCAGTCAGTGGAGTTGCTAGAACGTCCCCAAGTTCCCTCAGTATTCTAGGGTGTATCCCATCCGGTCCCATCGCTTTGTCTACTTTAAGTTGAGCTAGTTTCTCACAAACACAGTCTTCTGAAAATTATTCAAGATGTCCCTCGCTTCTGTTCTTATTTGTGGGTGTTTTCTGAGGTCCTGCTCCTGGTTATTCATCTATGAACACAGAACAAAAATATTTGTTAAGCAATTCTGCTTTATCATTATCAGCTTCTACATATTCCCCCCCTGCACCCTTGAGTCTGACAATACCACTTTTGCCCTTCCTCTTCTCACTAATATATCTGAAAAATGTCTTATCCCCCCCATTTTATTGCATTGGCTATTTCCTCCTCCTTTTGAATCTTTGCCTTCTTGACTACTTTGCTAGCTTCTCTAAGTTTTTCCAAATACAGATGCCTGTCTTCCTCTCTCTGTGATCTCTTGTATTTCATGAAGGCCTCCCTCTTTTTCTTCACTTTTTCAGCTACTTCCTTCGAAAACCATAGCGGTCTCCTGTTCCTTTTGCCTTTATTTACCATTTTAACAAAAAGGTTGGTTGCCCTTAAAATACCCCCTTTCAGTTTTGCCCACTGTTTTTCTACATCCCCCAGCTGTTCCCATCCCACTAACGACTCCCTGAGGTATTGCCCCATCTTCGCAAAGTTAGTCTTCCTAAAGTCTAAGATCCTCACCTTGGAATGGATTCTAACAGCCCTAGTCCTAATACTGAACCACACCATCTGGTGATCACTGGATGCAAAATGATCTCCCACTACAACATCAGAAACACTTTCACCATTGGTAAGCACCAAGTCCAGTATGGCCCCTTCACGTGTGGGGTCTGTTACCAATTGCCTGAATAGTTCTCCCTGTAGAGAATCCAGGATCTCCTTACTTCTAGATGATACTGCAGCAGGAATGTGCCAATCAACATCTGGCATATTGAAATCTCCTATCAGTAGCACTTCCCCTTTCCTAGCAATGCTGCGTATATCTTCAATTAACTCTCTGTCCACCTCTTCCTCTTGTGAGGGAGGTCTGTATATCACACCAATGCAAATAGATTTCTCTTTCCCTCTTTCTAGTTTAACCCACAATGCCTCCTCTCTCCCTTTTAAGCTCTGTAATTCCAAAGCTTTAATAGTAGTTTTTACATATAGTGCCACTCCTCCTCCCCTTCTTCCTACCCTGTCCTTTCTGAATAAAGTATAGCCAGGTATAGTTACATCCCAGTCATGGTTTTCTGTGAACCATGTTTCTGTAACTGCCACTAAATCCAAGTCAGCCACTCCCACCAAAGCTTCAACTTCAGGGATCTTATTTCCCATGCTACGGGCATTAATACACACTGCTTTCCATATGTTACCCCTGTTGCCCATTTCCATAAAGGTATTTAATGTATCACCTACCTGGGGGCTTTCTTCACCCATCCCCAACGAATCTAGTTTAAAGCCCTCTTCAGTAGATTAGCCAGTCTACTACCAAAGATGCGTTGACCTTTCTTGGACAGATGGATGCCATCTCTGCTCTGCAACCCTTGGAACAGCATTCCATGGTCTAGGAAACCAAAACGCTCTCGATGACACCATCCACGCAGCCATGAATTCATCTCCAGGATGCGAGCCTCTCTGCCTTGGCCTTTACCCTCAACAGGGAGGATTGAAGAGAACACCACCTGTGCACCTAACTGCTTCACCCTCTGTCCCAGAGCCATGAAGTCACTTTTGATACGTTCTGAGGTATACCTGGCAGTATCATTTGTTCCAACATTGATTAGCAACATTGGGTAATAGTCAGTGGGCTTGATGAGTCTCGGCAAACTCTCCGTAACATCTTGGATTTTGGCACCAGGCAGACAGCATACCTCTTTGGACATCAAGTCTGGTCGGCAGATGGACGCCTCAGTACCCCTCAGAAGAGAGTCTCCAACCACCACTACCCTTTGTTTCCTTCTGGTCACTGATTCTGCAACTTTGGGGTACTTGAACTCTGGTTCTTCCCTTTCCAGGGATGCTTTCACCTCCTCCACTTCCAGGGCTGCATAATGGTTCTTCAATTCAAGGGCTGGAGAAGTTGGATTGGTGATTTTGCAGGCCCTGGTGACTTGTGTCCAACCATCGACATTCTGTTGGCCCCCATCTTCTCCTGTGCTGGAGAGCTTGGTTGCTGCAATAAGCATCTCATCAATGTACTTCTCACTGTCTTGAATGCTCCTCAGCCTCGCCACCTCTTCTCTGAGTTCCTCCACTTGTTTCCTCAGATCTTCAGCATGCAGGCACCCTGCACATGGAACCGGCCCTTAAACTGGCATTAGGACCTCTGTCTGGACCGAGGCAGAAGCTGTAACTGGGGCAACAGCTTAAGCAATACTATTTTTCCCAGCCATTGTTCTGTTCGTGGAGCTTAGATATCTGTTAAAACAAAAGAGAGAGATCTACCAAGTACCAGCCGGTTTCGCAGCTGTCCTTTCAGAGAAAAAGCAGTTAAATCTCTTTAATTATATTCAAAATGTGCTGGTCCAATTCTCTGTGATTTGTTAAAGGGGTAGGTGCCCTATAAAGCAAGACTGCTCACTAGGGGTGGGTGGGAGTCAGGGTGGGTAGGGAGGGAACTAACACCTGATTAGGTGTCAGAAGTTTCTAAACCTGAGGAGGTTACTGGAGTTCAGCAACCTACTTTGCTCAAGGAAAGTTCCCCTAAAGCAGCAAAAAGAAAGTAACCTTGCTTTAAGAAATATACAAAAAACCCTTTTAAGAGCTCCCAGTCAGAGAGCTAGCAATGTAATATAATAAAACAAACAAACAAACCCTCAAATCCTTACTGTTTGTTTGATCTGTGGAGCCCTGGTTAGGAAAGCCTCAAAAGGGCAGGGCACTGGAGCCTTTTATCTGCCGTCATATACTGTGTTACTATGTTACTTACCCCAACCTACACTCCACTACCATCCAGCACCCTCCATTATGCCCCCATGAAATGGAGACTCCCTCAAGATGACCCCCCCTCCCCCCAGCTGGCACCCTCCCTGATTCCATCCCCAGCTCTTCCTGGGGTTTCTGGTGTCTATGGGAGCAGGAGCGATTCCCAGTTGCTCCTGCACATGGCCCCTAATGGTAATCTTGTGGTATTACCACTAGGGTTCAGGCTACCAAATAATGCCAAAATGCATATGCTGCTATGGTCATTCCGATGTTAAACAGATAATAAGGCTTAGTCAATCTTAGTAAATAGGCCTCTGCCTTTTTTATGTTAAGAAAGATATGATGCAATCAATCTGTCTTCAGCGTTAATATATTGGGAAGGGATCTGAAGATACGAATGCTTCATATAACAAAAGCAATTTTTGCCACAAGTACAAGAGGACTGAGGAGGCCCCAGGGGGAGAAAGATGCTGGATAGAGAGGGAGGGGAAGAGAGAGAGAGGGATGCTGTCAGTATGATTGTCCATGATGTTTTGGCTGCTGGCTCGAGGAAGCGAGGCCTCTCCTAACACAGGGCCATGTGCAGAAAACACGGCCGAACATGCCTAGAGCTGGCCCTGCCTGACGAATGGAAACATGCTAAGAAGCATGAGAAAATCAAAGGTGGGTCAGATGAAAGTCCATTGAGAACAGCATCCTGATCTGACAGTGACCATTCTGGGTCACAAATACCTGGCAGATCCCGAAAGGACGATCTATTTCTCATACTTCATTTCCAGGGATTAGCAGTAGCTCTTTCATGTCAACCTCGCTAATAAATTTGTATGGACTTTTCTTCTAGAAACCTGTCCAAATCTCTTTTAAATCCTAGTATGTTGGGCCCCTTAACCGCATTCTCCAGCAACAGATTTCAAGGGTTAATTATACTGCTTGAAAAACAAAAACTTTCTACTATTTGGTTTCAATCTATTGCTCATTAGTTTCTAGGGATGTACATTTTGGACTTGTTTGTCTATTAGTTTAAAAACACTCCCAAACAAACCAATCTCAGAATGAAGAAGATGTAAATATCAGTAAACAATGCACTTCATTGTTTGCTGATGTGCCTATTAGTTTACACACCTAGATTTTAAGTGTGCACACAAATTGCTTGTACATGCATATGTTGATAGTGTGTGCATAAATTTGGAGATACATGTGAGCACAATTTATGCACACAGTAGGCATACAATGACAATGAAAACCCCAAAAATGTCATTCTTAGGTGACAAAAACAATGCAAATTTTGGTTCTGCACATGCCTATTAACTTCATGGCACGTCCTCTTGTTTTTGTGTTATTGGACAGGTTAAGTAACTGTACCCTATTTAACCCTTCAACCCTATTCATCATCATTTTGAAATTGCTCTTTTATCTTTCCCATCCACTAACAAGATAGCAGCTAGAAAGCCTGTATTCTCTTGGGGCCCAATCTTCAGAACCAGCAGCTAGTACAATTACAGCGGCTAGCCACCAGCGCTAAACATTAAACCCAGATATTCAATGCTGGGGTCATATCCGGGGTCACCGCACAACCTCCAGTGGCGCAAAAGCTAACCGCGCAGCAGCAATATTGAGCTGCTAAGGTCTGTAAACCATGTAAATGCCTTTAAATATTGGGCCCCTAGATACCAATAGACTTCTAGAACGGAGAGCTATTTTAAGTAGCTGGAAATATCCTGGCCTGATTGATACCCACATACAGTGGTATGTGGTTTGCACAAATTTTAAATAGCTATGACTGTTGAGAAGGCCAAGCAGCTCAAGAATTATTGAAAAGTGTGAAGCTGTAGACTTATTATTTACTTAGAAAAATCAGTGGTCTGAGATGAAGCGTGACTCATTTGAATTTTAGCTTTCTTGTGAGGTTGACACTGCAAATAGAGGGGATTTTTTTCTATTAGTTCTGATGTAAGAATCAAAGAATCAAAGATGAAATATTTTATAATAATTAGAAAACAGTTATTGGCAAACATTACTACTGATTTTCTTATTTTACTAATCGACTGGGCAGTCTTTCATATTATTTCCAAACTGAGAGAGTAACATTATCCTTTGTACTTAATGAGGCAGGCATGCTGGTGGAGCTTCTGCTAGCCATTTAATTAGAGTAGTGAGAATAAAAATGTTTAATGATATTTACATAGAATTCTGCTCAATCACTGGGGTTAAATTTACAGATGATAAAATGGCAGTTTCCAGAGACGGCATTAGCTGGTGAGAATGGAAAGGAAATCTACTATTTTGAGTTATAGGTACTATAGAAACATGAAACATAAAAAAAAAAATGAAGACAGATCAAGACCATATGGCCTATCCAGTCTGCCCTTCCAAACCAGCTATTAAGCTTTACAGTCCTTTTTCTTCCTTTAGAAATCTCTGTTTGTCCCATGCTTTCTTGAATTCAGGTGGAGGCCGATTCCATACTGTGCACGTCCGGCCTGTCCAGACACCCAAAAATGCATGGGGCACAGTTGTACTTGATTCTGCAAACATGGGAGCTATACGTTCCTGTGGCTACAGAATCAGGTCACCTGGACGGGCCAGAGTGCACAGCATGCTGAGTGGAGAGACGTACAGCATGCTGCCCATCTCCACCGCTCAGTGTTCCTGCTGGTGTGCTGGTGCCGTGGTGCCCCGTTGCCATGGCACTGGGACACTCAGTAGGTGCACGCAAGACCTGACAGCAATACAAAGATCTTTTCCCCTCCACCTGACCCTTGGCAGGGTCGGACAGGTCTGGGATCATGTGGCAGGAGCTCACCTGCCACAGTTCCATGGGTTTGTGGTGGCTGCCTGTCCTGATTGCTGCCTCAGCTGGGCCTTATCCATCTCTGAGGTGGAATAAATCCAATGTCTACCCTGCCCCCACTGGACATACAGAGGCCTGCCCTGAATGTCCTCTGTGGTCTGGGTACCTGGCCTCTACCCCCTCCGCCCTTGCTCTGCCCAGGTGCTGCCCCCTCTGCCCCTATCAACACTCCCCACACAAAGGCCCTGTGGATGAGGGGGCAGGAGGTCCAGAATACGCTCCCAGCCCTGTTGGGGGTGGACGTCCAACATGGACATCCAATCCCGCTATTCATGTCTTGGAATGCCAGCCATACTAGCCTTGTCTCTACTACCTGCACTGGAAGATTATTCCATGCATCTTCCACCCTTTCTATAGATATATATTTTCACAAATAATTCCTGAGTCTATCTCCTTTCACCTTCATCATATGCCCCCTCATTGCAGAACTTTCTTTCAAATGAAAGAGGTTCTCCTCCTGTGCATTTATGATCGGATTTGATGCTAATTTTATATTATAAGCATCTCTATCATAACTTGCCTCTTCCGCCTTTCCTTTAAAGCATACATATTGAGATCGGTAAGCCTGTCCCCATATGCCTAATGACAAAGCCCACTGACCATTTAGCTAGCCATTCTCTGCACCAACTCCATCCTGTTTATATCCTTTTGAAGGTGCGGTCTCCAGAATTTCACACAATACTCCAAATGAGGTTGCACCAGAGACTTATACAGAGACATTATCACTTCTTTCTTCCTGCTGGCCATTCCTCTCCCTGCACACCCAAGCATCATTTTGGCTTTTGCTGTCACCATGTCTACCTATTTAGCTAACTTAAAATCATCAGAAGCAGAAAGAATTATATGTACAGTATTCAGCTAAGCCGTGAATGAATGTTTTAGTGGGCGGTAATAGCCCATGGTGACAGTTAACACATGGGCATAACAACTAACTGCCACAAAAATGTGCGTTAATTGTCCATAGCACAAAGATCTGGAGAATGGGTGGTGTGTGGGTAGAGTGTGGGCAGATGCTGAGGGATACATATGATACTTTGTCAATGTGGCAATTAGCGCAGGTACACATAAAGATACCTTTCTGGGTGCCAATATGTGCACCCACTTTAATTGTACCGCACCTTAGGATATGCATCCATGAAGTAACTGCCAAGAACCTGCTGGTGATGCCCCTGACAGTTACCACGGAGGCTTTGCACTTAACAAACGTTGGTTTTCCCACTAAACGTGCTTTAAGTGCAATACCATAATGGGCTTTAATAAAAAGGCCCCTCGGTGTTTTTCTGCTAGTTTTATTTGCCGCTAAAGATTCTTATTTACTTGAAACAACAGCAGTTTTAGTTTTAATGTTAGGAAAATGAAATCTGTCATATTTACAAGTTAGTATACCTCTTCTTTTGATAAATATTTCATAAAAATGACTATTTGTGTTTGCATATGAACAAATCACACATGTTGTTATGAGCTGCTTGGCTTCTTTAGCACTTAATAATAATAAATAATTCCTTTGCTCTTTGAAAAGAGAGAAATTAATTTGCTGCCAATTTTTTTCCATTAAAAACATAACAAGCATTCTTCTAGTGATGACTGATTTTTCTACCATGGCTTCTCTAATCACGCATTCTGTAGTTGAAAGCTTAGATTTCATCATTGAAAAAGAAAGCATCATAAAAGAGCAATATGAACATTAAATACATTTACACAACTCTCATAAATATTGATAGCTGCTTAGTTAACAACTGATTTTGTAGCTCAGGGCAAAATTGCTAACAACTGGTATCAAGGAGATAAATAGGGTACTTAGGGGAGTTGTTGTTTTTTTCTTTTTCTGTTAAATTTGCTGTTCAAATTCATTTTCAGTATATTCTTTTCTTTATAGTTTGCATGGTAAGACTTTTTATGAAATTTAATGTTGTCTGCAACCAGAGTTAAGTCAGAATGGGAGGCATCTTAAGAAAACTGAAGCCATTTTATACCATACACTAAGGTCAGGCTTTTTAGTCATATTGACCTAAATTCTGGAAAATTCCCGAGTCACATACCTGGTCAAATACCTATTCTTGATGGTTATCATTTTTGTTTATATGTCAAATTATAGAATATTCAGGCTGAATCTGGATCTCTCTATTATTGGCAGAGTAAAGACCCAGCCTGAGTTACCTCATGTCTCGAGGGCCAGCAGTACTAGACTCTGCATGGGCATGATGCCCTCTGTCTGAGGTTCAGGGTCAATCCAGATGCTGATCTGGACAGGGCAGAGTTAAGGCATATGAAAATTAGGCACATGTTATGGCCAGTTGTTTTGTGGAGGGATGTGTCAGACGAGCCTTAATCTGGACCTGGACTGCAGGAAATTGATGATGTCATCAGCCCCCACTGTTGTGCTCTCACAGGACAAGGCATGCCATCATTCCCTCCGAAGCTAAGAGGTGGCACATTCACTCCAGCGTCTCAGTCTTCCCTATGATGATGGCTTGACCTTATGGCTAAAGCATTAATCTTTCCCCTGATTAGGCCCCAATTCAAGCACCACGTCGAGGCATCATTTGAATGCTGATGCTCTGTGTGAGAACACCCCCCTAAAGTGATGGTGACTCCAGCACAGCACTTCCTCTTTTGATAGTGACAATTGTTCCAGCACAGCATTCTGGTTTGTCTTTCTTTTTTCTACGCAGCTTCCGCTTTTCCCGAGGGTGTGCAGTCATTTGAAACAACATTTCTTATATGATTTCATGTCATTGTCAAATGGAAATGGAAGTAAAAAAACAAACATATCTGAAATGTTATCACTTTCCATCTGTTGTGATTAGTGTGTACTATTGGCAAACAGTGCTTCCTGTCACACAAGAGTACACTCTATGGGTGAATAGTGTGCATGATTGATAGCATACACCAGTCAGCAATAGTGTATGCATGCATGAATAGTGTGTGCATTTATTCAATAATGCATACGCTTGCTCAGTACCACACAGTATTGGTGCACTTGTGTGCACTATTAACATTTCCTCCAAAATGAAAATAAAAGAAAAATGAAACAAATGAAAAATGCTGCAAACGACAAAGGAAACTAAACAAAATGAAATATTTTGGCTTTCACACCCCAACTTTTCTTTCCTCTCCCAATACTCTTCCCAGCACCATTATTTCCCTCAACTACCTCTCTCTTACTCTGAATATGTAATCTGAATTGGCATACAGTATAACAGGTGCTGACAGGGGTTCATTGTCCAGGCTAACAATAGGAACCTGCAACATAAACATAGCGATAAATGCTGCTCCTTAGTTCAACCTCTAAAGGAACAGTTTCACACACACTTACACTGAGCACTTAACAAAATGTACAAACCCTGAATGGTAATACATGTGGAGGCACATTCTGACCTGGTCATCTAACCCCTTGTGCGGCTGACCAGAAGCGGGACACCCAAAGGTAAACCCAATTCTGATCCTGCAGGGGTTAGACGTGCCTGCGGGATCAGAATCGGGTCTATGGTCCAAACATGCAGGCTGGGCCCCGCTTCTGGTCAGCCTGCATGCACAGCAGATCCCTGGCTAACTCAGCCAGGCTCCTGAATGGAGCCACAATGTTGTTTATGTTTATGTTTATTTAAAACTTGTTATACCACCCATAACAAACGCTTCTGGGCAGTTTACAATCAAAAATTAAAAGCTGCAGATATATAGAAAAGAACGCCATTTAAAAATCAAAGCAGGACATAGAGACGAGAAGCATAAGAAGAAAGGAAGTAATCTGTGCATCAATGAGGAGGAGGAGAAAGGGGCGAGAAGGGAGGAGGAACATCAAATGCTAGACAGAAGAGGTGTTTTTTAAATTTAGCCTGGAAAGATTTGAATGATCGCTCTAGGCAGAGGGTGGAGGGGAGCGAGTTCCAGAGTCGTGGACCCAGGAAGAAAAAAGCAGATGAGCGGGTACATTCCAGGTGTGCTTGTGAGGGGGAGGGGAGGGACATATGGTTAACATGTATAGACCTAAGTGAGCGATGGGACGTGTGCAGATGAACCTGATCAGCAAGGTAAAGGGGAGTGCTTGTGTGAATTGATCTGTGAACAAAGATAAGGAACTTATACTGGATACGATAGGTGATAGGGAGCCAGTGTAAACGAAGAAGGAGGGGAGTGACATGATCAAACCAGGAAGCGTGTGTCAGGATACATGCAGCAGTATTTTGGACGCGTTGGAGATGAGTGAGCTGAAACTGGGGGAGGCCGGCCAAAGAGACATTACAGTAATCAAGACGAGACATGACAAGAGAGAGAAGCAAGGTAGTCAGAGCGGAGGGGTAAAGAAAAGGACGAACAGCATGCAGTTGTTTTAAAGAGAAGAAGGAACGCTGAACAACCAAAGAAATGTGTTCCTTAAAAGAGAGAGAAGAATCAAGAATGATACCCAAATACCGAAGAGAAAAGACAAGAGGAATGGGCTGGGAAGACAGTAGCGGGGCAGAAGTGGGGGAGGGGCTCCCAAAAGTAAACCAAATAGCAAAAGACTTAGAAGGGTTGACATGTAAGAAATTAGATGAGAACCAAGAGGCTACAGCAGAGAGACAGGTGTTCAGTGGAGTAATATCAGGGATGTGAGAATCCGTGTGATGAAGGAGAAATATATCATCTGCGTAATAATACGCAGAGATACCATGCTGTTGAACCAGAAAGGCAAGGGGGACCAGGAAAACATTAAATAGGAGGGGAGTGAGTACAGATCCCTGTGGGACACCGCAGGGAAGAGGTGTGGAGGAAGAGGAAGATGACCATGAGATAACTGAGAAGGACCGACAAGAAAGAAAGGAATGAAACCATTGAAGTACCATGCCAGAGAGACCAGCATCCCAAAGACGCGCTAAAAGAGTGCGATGGTCAACCAGATCGAAGGCAGAAGAAAGATCAAGAGAAACAGCGAGAGTGAAAAGGCCATGATCTTGAGCAAAGTGTAGTTCATTAAGAAGAGAGAGGAGAACAGATTCAGTGCTGTGACCAGGATGGAAACCAGATTGACATGGATGAAGAGTAAGGGAGGCTTCAAGGTGGGAGGAAAGTTGTGAGAAGACCAATTTTTCGAGAAGCTTAGACAGAAAAGGGAGACTAGAAATGGGACGCCAATTAGAAAGAGAGGAGGGGGTCAGAGGAACTATTTTTCAGGATCGGACAAAGGCGTGTTTCCAGGGTGTAGGAAAGACACCTGAGGAGAGGCTAGAATTAAAGAGAGAAAGAATAAAAGGAGAAAGAGTGAGAGAGGGTTCCAAGAGCCACCGGGAAGGGATGGGGTCTGCAGGAGAGGTTGTTTTCCAGGTGGAGGAGAAAGTGTTAGACAGAGCTGTGGGGGAGATAGGTTCAAAGGTAGACCATAGATGGAAAAGTGAGGAGAATGACAGGGAAGGGGGAGAGGGAAGAGAGAGGGGTGTAGATGGAGAAGTGTGGGGGGGGGGAGGGAGGAGGACAGGAAGGAAAGGAGAGGTGCAGAGAAAGAACCTTGGAAGCAAAATGGGAGGCTGGAGAGGAGGGAGCGTGGGAAGAAAGAGGAGGAGGGCGAGATGAAGAAGAGTGAGAAGCAGAGAGGGTGCGAAGGACAGAATAAAGTTGTCGAGAAGAATTTGAGGAGGAAGAGATAAGCTTAGAATAATAGTCACGTTTAGCTGAGAATAAAAGGGAACGATAGTGACGATGACAGAGGCGGAATTGTTGAGCCACAAATTCCGGTCACTATAGATTATCTTCTTTCCCTGCAGCCAGACCCTTGATTCATCCTCCCATGGTCAGAGTCCGGCTGCGGGGATCTTCCTTCACCCCCTACCTATTTTTGCAGTCCTGGCAGTATGATCCTCCAATGTCCAGGTGGACTTATTCCACCTCTGTGGTGGAATAAGTTCCCCGTCTAGGTTCACGGCCCTGGACGTACAGGGCTGACCTCAGAATCGGCCCTATAGTTCCGGAGTCGCAGCCCACCCATGCACTGCCCTTGCTCTGCCCCAGTACTGCCCCTTCCCATCCCCTTCTAAGCCTCCCCTTACAAATGAGCTCTTCATACGGGGAGGCATTAACTGGGGCGGCAGGGGAGCGAATAGCGGGGATGGACATCCAATCTGGACATCCATCTCTGCTATTTGTGCCACTGAATGACCCCCATAGGTAAGTCACACCCTCTACTGTAAGGACCAAGGATTCTTCTGATTGAACCCATGCCCTTACTTCCACAATATAGCTTTACACCTCTATAATGTACCCGAGGGGGGGGGGGGTACTCCTTTCTTGTATCAATGTAAATGGCAAATCCAGTGAACTCCCAATATATTAAAGGAATCACAGAAATGGCTAATTTCCTGCAACATAATTAGAATGAGGCTAGGAGGCTATCCGGATATGGACAACTAGCAGCAACCTGCAAAGTCAAACATACTCTATTAAGATGGCAGTAACAAAAATAACTTTTACCACTAAAAAATCCACACCAGAAGGATATACAATCAAAAAGACAAGAAAAAACTCCTGGATCATATTAATCAACTAGCATGTTGCCATATTCTTTACCATTGAAAACAATTTACAACATTCTCATAATCCACAATGGGGGAAAACCCCAGTGCCAACAGGGTAGCTGAGAAACCACTCATTTATGTAGTACGAACAAAATATAAAAGAATAGATTATAACAGAGGAGAAAAGATTTCAATGTAGTAGTTAACATCCCTCTACGGGGCAATAACTCGCCAAAGGGAAACTGTTTCTCAATACATCAATGGTCTAAAAACCTCCTCTTTTCATCTTCTTAGTTAACTGTGAGAAAAATGCAATGTGTGCCTTTGAGTCAGTCGTAACTCCTGGTGACCCAGAAGCTCCTGGGTTTTCTTGGCAGTGTCACCTGAAGTAGATTGCCAGGCCTTTCTTCCGAGGCAATAGAGGGTTAAGTGACTTGCCCAAGGCCACAAGGAGTGCTAGTGGGAATCAAGCCCTGGTTGCTTGGTTACCAAGCCAATGTTCTAACCACTAGGCTACTCCTCCACTCAAGAATCCAATCTTAAAAAACAGCTAAGCATAGCAAGATAATTTCATTGACAATGACTTTAAATTTTGCAAAACCTTGTGTTTAGATTATTTTAAATTAGAGTATCTACTTGATGGCACTAGGACAATGCACAAATGTGCTACAAGTCGCTGCATCCAAAGCACATCAAACAGTATGGACAACCTGAAATCAAAATGCATATACTTAATAAGCTGAACTTTCAAAGGTTATAGTAGCAAACTTAAAGGATTTAGCTTTATCCAAGGCAATCAGCATCCCATGAAGACAGACTGGCCCAACAATGATCTCTGTTTCACCATATAGGCTTTGTTAACGGTAAGAGTAGCAATAGCTTATGACATCATTATTAACAGGTTTAAAAAGATGGAAGAGCTAAACAAGAGAACCAGGAGGAGGAGCCTCACAAGGTCACTAATAATACCCCCCCCCCCATTCAATTTTATTATTTAAACCAAAATGTCTGAGGTAATTTAACATAAAAATCCATTTTTGCTCTCTTTGCAATAAGACCTTGCCATAATCTCCACCTCATAACACTAGTGGGGTAGAATTGATAACCACACAGCGTAAAGCTTCAAAACTGTGTTTAAAGTGTTGACAGTGTTCAACTAAAGGCACTTCCTTCCTTGACTTAGACAGGCTGTATTTGTGCTTGAACAAACGGGCTTTAAGTTGTCTCATAGCTTTCCCAATGTAGATCTTCAAGCAGGGACAGCGAATTATGTATACAACTAAAGTAGAGATACAAGATGTTAGTGTTCTTAATTTGAAGGTTTTACTATTAATAGAAAAGTCTTTCCCTTCCTCTATGACTACATAGAATTAACAGCGACCACATTGATTTAATAGGGACAGAACTGGATGTGCACTGAAAGTTGACCAGCAATTCTTAATCACAAAAGCAATATGTTAAGCTAGGGATGAATATTGTGGAACACAAATGACCTCTATTGGATCTTTATTTATAGAAGGGATAGCTTCAGATTGATCAATTAACCATTTGCAGTGATTAAAAGTTGCCCTTTTATAGGCTGTTTGCAAGAATTTCACCGGGTAACCACGATCCCAAAATTTAGACAGCATTTTACCAGCTTGATTAATGTACTCATAATTGGAAGAACATATTCATTTACACCAGAGAAACTGTGAATAGGGTAAGCTGTTTCTCAAGTGCATTGGATGAAAGCTTCTATACTGCAAAAGTGTATTTCAGTCAGTAAGTTTAGAGTATAAAGTTGTAGCAAAGCCATTCATTTCTTTACTGACGTGCATGTTAAGAATGTGGATATTAAACTCATCACAAGATATTTCAAAATGTATAGCTGAATTACACATATTCAAAAAATTAAAAAAATTCCATCAGGCAACTTTAAGAACCTCCTGACAAAAGGAAAATGTCATCAATATATCTTTGATCAAATAAGCAGCACTGCACTAAGGGACACTAAACCAGTCAATCCAAAAAAACCCCTTAGCTAATAATCACATACTGGTCCCTCATATGTGCTCAACATCAAGTGGAAAAGAATAAAAGGATAAATATTTATCACAGCTGATGGACCTAATATGCACTTAGTACTTGCAATTATTACTTTTCTCCCCTTATGAATTGCATGTACTAAGTGCATATTAAGTCCATCAACTGTGATAGATATTTATCCTTTTATGCTTTTCCACTTGATGTTGAGTGTATATGAGGGACCAGTATATGATTATTAGCTAAGAAGTTTTTGGATTTATTGGATCAATATATCTTCACCATCTGATAATATATTGAGTATAGGGGGAGAATTATACCCACTGGATCTCAAAGGCTTCCATATACAGATTATCCAGCTGAGGGCAAACGTTGCTCCCATCACTGTGCCTGAGATTTGCAAATAGAAATCACCCATATAGATTAAAAAAATAAAAATAAAATCTTCAAAGCGATTTCTTAAAGTTGTAGCAAAACAATCATTGGAACTCTATGAAGATGTTGACAATTATCCCAAATCTTCCATAATACAGCAAGTGCCACATTCTGAGGAATGGATGTATATAAGGCGTTGACATCCATGGTGACCATCCACTGCACTTTATCAATCTCTTCCATTTGTTGTAAATTATAGAGGAAATGTGTAGTATCCTTAATATAAGATCTAATCCAGGAAACTTCATGTCTAAAAAATTCATCAAGGAATCTTCCTAAAAAATCCAAAAGGGAGTCGTTACTCAACAAGATTAGTCTTCCTGGAGGAAATGAAAGATTAAAAAAAACAACTATTTCTTAGATAGAAAAGCAGACTCATAAGCTGCTGTTATCAAGATCTTAAACTCCTGTTGTATGTTCAAAGTGAGATTAGCTTCAAGTTTGCGATAGTTTATCTACATTTGATAGCTGACTTTTCACCTAGGCTTCGTAAACCTCTGTATCCATCACTAAAATGTCACCACCTTTATAGGCTCTCTTAATAGTGATTGAATGATTATGTTGCATAGGAGTGGCTCTATAATGAGGCAGAGTGAGGCGGCCATCTCAGGCAGAAAACATTTGGAGGTGGCAAAAAATGCCCCCAAATCAGCCGCCTCACTCCTCTTTCAAAATTAAAAAAAAAAGGTGGGCAAGCTGCTGCCACTGCTTCTTGGCAGTGGCAGAATCAACCCCCTTCCAGCTCCCACCTTCCCCCCACCCCATGTCTGCTCCTTTCCTGCCCCCTCCTTCCCCTGGCAGCTGCAGCTCCTGCAACTTACAGAGCTGCGACTGCAATAGTGCTAGTAATTTAAAATAAAAGCAAAACCATTGTAGAGCCTTCTGGCCTCTGCTCTATAACCCCTGCTGTTGCTGTCCTGCTCCCTTTAACTTAACTTCCTTTTGGAGGTGGGACACAGCAGCAGGGATTATATAACAGAGGCCTGAAGGCTCTGCACTGGTTTTTTGCTTTTATTTTAAATTACTAGCGCTATCACAGCCATGGTTCTATAAGACACAGGAGCCCTAGCTGCCAGGGGAAGGAGGGGGCAGGAAAAGAGCTGACATGGGGGAGGTGGGGGCAGAAAAGGAACTGACATGGGGGGGGGAGAGATGAAGCAGGAAGGGAGCTAGCACAGTGGGAGGTAGGGGCTGGAAGGGAGCTTTCACAGTGGGAAGGTGGGGCCTGGAATGGAGCTGACATGAGGGGAGAAGGTGGGGGCAGAAAGGGAGCTGACATAAGGGGGAAGGTGGGAGCTGGAAGGTAGTTGACAAGAGGGAAAGGGGGGCTGAAAGGGAGCTGATATGGGGAGAAGGTGGGGGCTGGAAGGGAGTTGACACTGGGGAAAAAGTGGGCTGGAAGGGAGCTTATACCTGAGGATGGTACTGGAGGGGTACAGGAAGGGTGATGGCACTAGGGAAGGGAGGAGGGGGATGGAAGGGAGCTGACACCCAGGGACGGTATTGGAGGGGAACTGGAAGGGAGATGACACCTGGGGGTGGGACTGGAAGGAGCTGACATTGGGGATTGACTGGCAGGTGGCTGGGTAATGAGGAAGAGGCTGAAAGGGAGAGGCACTGGGACTGGGAGGGAGCTGACATATGGGCATGGCACTAGAAGGGGAATAGACAGAGGGACTGGAAGGGAACTGACATGGGGGGGTGCCACTGGGGGATGTTATGATCTGATACCTGTGATAGTATTTGGACTAGAAGGGTCTGGACAGTGGGGAAGGAGGTGGACTGGAAGGGAATGGACACCAGTAGTAGTCCTGGGAATACAAGGGGGCTGACATTGGAAGGCACTGGGAGGGGAAGACTGGAAAGGGGGCTAATACTGGGGAGGGTTACTGGGACTGGAAATAGGCTGATGGAAGGAAGTGAAGAAAACAAAAGAAGAGACACGAAATGGCAGATGGATTATAAGAGATGCAGTTCCTCATACTGTATAAAATATAAAGATAGTGCAAAGTCCAATCACTAAATTGAAAATAAAATCATTTTTTCTACCTTTGTTGTCAGACCATTTTATTCTCCGATCATCCTAGTCACGATTTGAGGCTTCTGCTTTCCTTTCTTCTCTTAGCTCTCTTTCTATGATCTAGGATGATCGGAGAATAAAATGGTCTGACAACAAAGGTAGAAAAAATAATTTTATTTTCAATTCAGTGATTGGACTTTGCACTATCTTTATATTTTATACAGTATGAGGAACTGCATCTCTTATTTGCTTTATGGGACCCAGGATATCAATGCTTGTATTGGGTCAAGCATTGATATCCTGGGTCCCATTATTAAAAAGGGACCTAGGATATCAATGCTTGACTCACTACAAGCATTATGGAACCTGTGTCTTTTGGGAATACTGCTAGGTATGTATGACCTAGATTGGCCACTGTTGGAAACAGGATACTGGGCTTGATGGACCTAGGTCTGACCCAGTATGGCATATCTTATGTTCTTATGTTCTTATTTATCTGATGTTGCACCGCATGCAGAGTCTGGCTTCTTGGGGTTTCAGTTTAATTTTTGTCTACATATTTTTATTTTTTACTTTAGGTTGTAGCCACTTAATCTGTAATTGATGAGAGTCTGTGTTCTGAGTGTGTGACTGAAGCCAGGTGTTCTGCTAACATGGAGTTTGTACATAGGGATCTATACTGTACTTTAGCAACTTGACTTGTTCAGCTTTTCAAATAGGTGAATGGATGTTCTTGGGCCTGATGTAGTATTTAAAGTGTTGCTTTTTCGGGGTAGGTCCCTCATATGAGTTTTGGAAGTATATGCTGGTAATGGTATGGTGCATTTGGTCTTGTAGATCTTAGGTGACTTTTGTAGGGTTTTATATTAGTTCCCAATATGCCTGGTACTGGAGAATGTTTGTTAGTGAGATGACCAGAATCAGATTTTTTTTTATATATTGAATTCTATAGGTGTTCAATTAAAGGTGCTTCCTCCCATAGGCTAACTGCAGGGAGGCAGTTACATCCCCTTGCAGTTACTGCATTTCAATGTGGTAAAACAGCTGCCAGTGCAACTAAAGTTACCCACTGAGGTGGCATTAATTACACTCACGCTACTTGCACTGAGCCATTATGTTAGTTTCTGCTGACAATGCAGATGCCTGTGTGTGAGTCCTTCTCTCGCCTCACTCTGAAGTAAAGTATAATTTTGGGAAAGAAATCCTGTAAACCTAACAGTAATGGATAAAAATATTTTTTAACTACATATGGCTGTTTTTAGTTTGTACTGATATATTCTCTACTTGGTGAAGATCTATCTCTATTCTGCATATGTGTGACTGAGGCTACATTTATATTTTATTTATTTATTTCAATTTCTTATATACCGCACTATTCAGAATCAGCACGGTTTACAGAGAATATCAAAAACCAGAACAACAGGCTGTTCGGTATTACATATAACAGGAGTATCAACTTGGAAAACATGGGAGAACTATATACATAGAATATATAATCTGTTAAATCGATAACATGATAGAACTATTTACACAAGTTTGTGGTGTGACTATTATATTGCACTTCATACAAGGTAGTACTTGATAAATAGGTTGAATTTAAGGGCCTTTCTGAACTGGGCTAGGTTGGTTATGGCACAGATGTCAGGTGGTAGGGAGTTCCAGCATTTTGGGGCTAGCATGAATTTCTATGTAGAGAGCTGTAGTAATCCTGCTTGTTCAGTTTTCTGAATAGGAATATGGATGTTCTAGGGCCCACTGCAATATTTATGATGCTGGCTTTTTCTGGGTACACTTCATGTTGTGTGAACTTCAGAAGTTAGTGCTGTTATGGAATAGTAGATTTGCTCTATGGGTCCTGTACTCTGGGTTCTTGGTAACGTCAACTGTAGGGTGTTGGTTGGGGAAGGTAGTACTGGAATATGTATTGTTTTTGAGGTTTGAAGTTTTATGTTCTTTATGCTGTCAGACTGAAATTTAAAATATTTGTCAGTTCAGATTCAAGGAAATTTCAAATTTTAAGGGAGCATTTCAGTTTAATTTTCTTTAGTAGCCTGATAGCTTCACCCTTGCTGAGTTCTGGACTTTTTCAGCTGAAGCACAATCCAATCAAGCATTTGAATTAAAGGCTAACAGGTGTACGGAACCAGGGGTGGGGGAAAATCCATTGGCCAGGCGGATTGCCACCCTCCTTCTCCATGCAAGAGGGGAACAAACCTTGCAAACTAGCACATATTCAGGGAGGGCCTACCACCTCCTCCCAATACACACCTCATGCAGATTATACTAATTCCTGGCACTATATTCTCACAGATTTTTCTTACAAAAAAAAATCCTTTATTTCATTCTTATATCACAGAAGCAAGTGTAACCCACCCTTAAGGGGTTAAGTTTTTTTACTAGAGCGTGCAGCGCCTGAGGAGTGTTTGGATTTGAATTTGGAGGTGATGGAATGTTTGAGTTAGATAAGTTTTAAAGGATTGTAGATTTTGGGTTGTTTAGAGGGGTTTTTGATGTGTGAAACATCCAAATTGAGATTGTGCCATTCATTTTAATGAAACATGCAGTTGAGAATAAAACTGATTTTTTTCCTGCAGAATTTGGAATGGGTTCTACTGCTTCATCTGCATATTCCATAAACACACCTCTGATTGGCTAAGGGATCTAGAAAACAAATTGATGATGTCAGCAGAGTCATCGTCTCCTAGACAACAGAAAGAACGTTTTTGTTTTTTTTTTATGAGAGAGAGGTTTGTTTTTTGAACAGAGAGAAAAACAACAGTTTGGGCTGTGTTGAGAGATGTGCTGTTTATGCTATTGTAAAAGTATCAATTGGTGATACATTGTTCTGAAGAGTGGAACTGGAGCTGGGTTTTAGGGACATCAGGCTAAGTAAGTGAATATCCTGATTTGGAGAGGTTTTGAACAGTGTTGGTTGAGACTCTGCTGGTAGTGAAGCCAGGGGCTTTGACTGAAGATTTCTTGGGAGTCCTCTGTAAGAAAGAGACAGAGTGGAATTGTCAGAGTTTTCTTTAAAAGAACTGTGCTATTCAGTAGCCTGTTTTAAGAAGTGTCTGAAGCCTTAAAGAAAACCAGCACAGTACGTGATTGCCTGCTGTGATAAAGAGGAATGAGTCTGAAGCTTGGAATGAATAAATAACTGCTTTGTTTGTGGAAGTGTCTGTTTGAAATGAAGCTCTGTTAAAAGATAGAGTAACACTGAAGAACAGACTTCCTTAGTTAAGGATATTTAAGTATATGTTGTTTTACCTAGTGTGCAATAGCATTGTTAGAGTAATGGAATGAAGCTAAACATTGTGGAATGGACATGTAGAGCTGTAACTCTGAGTTCAAGACTGAGTAAATTAGGTGCAAGGTGTGTTCTATGAAAGAGGGGGTTTATTAAGCACTTCAGCAAAGGGACTAAAGTTCAGACAGGTGACTGCTAGCTAGGGACTTTGTTTAATTTTATTTTTTTTTAGTTAGAGAAATTAATAAAGTTTGAGGAATAATAGTAAATTAGAATGTTATATGTCAACAGTAGGGAATAGTTAGGGTTTTGCCTCCTTTTATTTTCTTTATGTTAGGGAGTCAGGTACACCGGATTCCAAGGATCCTGAGGTGCGGCGGTTCCTGCGCGAAATCTGGGCCCCAACACTTCAACCTCACAGTCATCTGGATAAAGACACCTTATCTGAATGTCAAACTAAAGCTAAGTGAAGCACTGGACTTGAGTTTTGTAGTTTTAACAAGGAAAAAGGAAAGCAAAGAAAAGAGAGCAAACTATTCTTATTTGTTAATCAAATAATACGTTTTCACTCTAAGGAAAAGTAAAACTACAAAAAGCCTCTGAATTTATGAGATAACTACTGAAGTTAAGAGAGAAATACACTCTAAATGCTGCAGTAGTCAATAAAGTTGCTGAACTGTTTAGAATAGTTAGGGTTACCTTTATAAGAGTTGTAACGTGTTGTGATTGATACTAATTAATACTTATCTGTTAATACAATAAATGATGAAATGTAAGATAGGTTATTCTTTTATTTCCACTTAAGAAACTAGAAAAATAATTTCAGCGAGAACTTCAACAAAGTGTTAGAACCTGCATAAAATAAATATTAAGACACTTTGCTGTAACTTCATTGGTAAACTTTATACATAACATCTGAGTTTACTTATTGTAAACTTCCCCAGTACCTTTTGAAGGAACTGGTGTGTACTGTACCTTTCCCCTTTGCAAGTCTGGTGATACCGCTTCCCCCTATGGCCACTGACTACACAATTTAGTAAGGAAGATACATCAGGGCGTGTGTCACGAGTTTGCAAGGAGGGGTGGGTTACACAAGCATTCAGGAAGTGTAACCAAACTAACTAAATACAAAGTAATTTGGAGAATTTCCCTCACCTTCTTCTTACAAGTTTACAGATATAAAATAATTAAGAGATTTCTTGTCCATCAACAGATCCTAGCACAGTGAAAGAGAAGGATATATAGTTCCTAGCTACACTCAAAGATAAACTAAGGAAAACCTTTCACACAGCACAAAGAATCAGTATCATACCCATTCACTCATTAGCAGACGTGCAGTGGAAATTTACAAACCACCTTCTTCAGAAAATGGGGTGTAAATTCCCAATCTTTAAAAGTTCTGTCCCATTATATATAGTTTTTCTTTTCCAATTAGTCCCTTTAATTAGTCCCTTTGCTTTCAATTCCAGGCATCTGGATTTTCTCTTTCATTCCTTCCTTTGTCCTGTCATATCTGCGCTCACCATTCCTACTGACCTATTGATCCTTTATGGCCTTGTACCATTTGCTCAGGCCTTTGTCAGATTTATTCCCTGTTATCTGATCCTTTTCCCACTTATTCAACTTTCCACCTGGTTTGTCTTTCCATCCCTTATTTTCAAGAAATATAGAAAATACATAGCTTATTAGTTCTCTGATCTTCTGACAGTTTCCACACTAGGCCTCAGTAGGCCCCATGCCAATATGGCATAACCATGCTAATGATACCTTCTCTCTCCTGTGCTCTATAGATAAGTGTGTTTTTTCTCACATTTATTCCATCTGATGTCACCTAATACCCTTAGCATCTCACAGCGCACATGCAGTACAAATGCCAGCAATTTGGACTGTTAACCCTTTCCATTCTGGCTCTCACACAGGATTAGTTTCTCATTTTATATCTTCCATCCTCATCAATAATCTGGCTCTAGCAAAATACATCTGATGTGCAGATACTTATAATGGTTTGATGGGGGGGGGGGCGACTGTGTAAGTGGCTTTTCATTAATCACATTTAATGATTTACAATTATTTTTGTTTTATTGTAACATCTGTTTTACTAAATTGCATGTGTATGTTTGGAAGCCACCTAGGATTTAGATGGGTGGCATATACATTTTAAAATAAAGTATACTAAATTTATCCAAATGATGCCGCAGTGAGTCTCCGCACATGGCCCTCCATCACCCTCATGCCGTCCTTGGGGGAAAGTATACAGCGGGGTGTACTGAGAGATAGAGGAAAGCAGAAACCTCAGATTGGATGATCAGAGAATAAAGTGGTCAGACAACAAAGTTAGAAGAGAATTTTATTTTCAATTTAATGATCAGATTTGGTGCTATTTTTATATTTTAAACAGTACTTGGAAATGCATCCCTTTCTATTTCTCTGGTATTGCACTGTATGCAGAATCTGGCTTCTTGGGGTTGCAGTTTAATTTTGTTTGTTTTTAGGTTATGGTCACTTATTCTGTACTTGGTGAGGGTCTGTGTTTTGAGCGTGTGACAAAGACCAAGTGTTCTGTTAACATGGAGTTTGTATGTAGGGATCTGTACTGTAGTAATCTGAATTGTTCAGCTGTCCAAATAGGTGTTTGGATGTTCCAGGTTCCATTGTAGTATTTACAGTGACACCTTTTTTGGATGAGCTCCTTATGTGAGTTTTGGAAGTTGGTGCTGATATGGTATGGTGTAGTAGATTTGCTCTGTAAATACTCAGTGACTTTGTTGTAGAGTTTTGTATTAGTTCACAATAAGCCTGGTACTGTAGAATGTGTGTTGTTATTGTTAGTGCGATGATCAGAATCAGAGAATCAGGTTTTTTTTTTAAGATATTGAGTTCTGTTCTGCACCCACTGTTGAGGAATGGGGTTCTGTGGATGCAAAATATATGTTCAAAAAGAAAAAGCAAGAACCATAATGCAGTTTATAACAACAAAATCAACATGAGTTATAGTTTAGTTCTTGCTTTTTCTTTTAGTTCCTTGGTGTGCAAACATCTTGCATTTCCTTCATATAATCGAATCGGCTTTTGGTTTGGTTCAGTCCCTGATTGGAGTTTTGAGAACACCCCCCACACACTATGGGGGGGGGGGCGGAACACCATCCCTTCCCTCAGGCAACAGATTGCATTCAGCCAACCCTGATGTTGCAACTTTCTCATAGCCAATCTCTCGGCCCTGGATAAACTAGGTTGCCATTTCGGAATATGCTTTTGCAATTCTGAGATATCATGTAGCAGCAATTCTTTGAAAGTTAACAAACCAGGGTCAATTGGACCTGCAGAAATGTATTCCACCAAAGGATCTGTTTCAGGTATTCCTTGTCCACAAAAATATTTTAAGTTGTAATGTTCTAATGCATTTTTTTCAATAGCTATTCTACTCTGAAAAACATTGTAAAAGGGACCAGGAACATATGAAAGACCCCTGGAGAGTAGAGAACATTCAGCCTCTTACAAAATAACCAAAGAAAGATTCATCATTGTCATCAGTAGTATTGAATCTTTGAACTGTGGGTAGTCGTGTCACCCCTGCTCCTTTTTCTGTTTGTGGGGGTGTTTCCTTTCCTTTTCACTCAAGTGGAACCTACAAAAAACCCCGACAAACATACAAAAGAAAAGTCCTTCTTTAGGACAATTGGAACTTGATGGACTACTGGAGAAACAGTTCAACAACACTTGGGCACAGTCTCACTAGGTGCAAGGAGCTCTTTTCTCTCAGGGAACAAGTCCGTTCTCTAGAGGCTAAAGTAGCAGACTTGGAAAACATAAGACAGACAGAGAGGTACATAGACGAGACCTACAGGGTTATAGTCCTGAAGTCCCACCTCCAGTCTGGCAGCACCCCTGTTGCCATGGAGGAGAGAGGTCACGTGACAGGAGAGCATCACCCTGGTTTGGCAGGAAGTGATCCTGTAACTTGGACCTGTCCTCCAGGTGATGTAAAACCATCTCGCACCGAGGAAGTTTCTCCAGGGCCATGTGCCCATGAGGGAAGGGTTAGGACAGCCGTTATAGTTGGTGATTCTATCATTAGGCATGTAGATAGCTGGGTGGCTGGTGGACGTGAGGATCGCCTGGTAACATGCCTGCCTGGTGCGAAGGTAGCGGACCTCATGCGCCACCTAGATAAGGTCTTAGTGGTGGGGAGGAGTCTGCTGTCTTGGTACTGTGACGGCGCAGGCCAGAAAGAGCATAAGAGAGAGGAGAGAAATCCAGGGATTTTCCCAGTGAAAGACAGAGAAACCAGAAGTTCAGGGGTTAAAACTTCTGAATCTGGAAAAAACTCCACACAGAAAGCTGGTAGGCAAGGGACACGCCCTAGTTCCCTAGTAACCAAGCCCGTGCACGAGGGAGTGCAAGGGGTGGAGTCAGCAGGCAGTGAGAAAAACTGCAGGTATAAACACCGGAACTTTGAACAGAGAAAGGAGGAAGCCGGGGAGAAGCAAGAGGAAGCCGGGGGGAAGCCGGAGGAAGCAGGACGTGCAGGAGTTCAGAGAGGAATCCCAAGCAGAAGGGAAGGAGCTTGTGGAAATATCTGGAGAGCCCAGCAGAGAGGTCCTCAAACTGCCCAGCCTAGAAGCGCCCGAGAGGGAGGTGCTCAGAGAGCAGAACGGAGGTACATTGCAGGGAAAGGCAAACTTAAGGGAAGGTGCTTTAGGAGACCAGTTTCCACTGACGCTGAATCCTCTACTGAAAGAGAAAGGAGAGACAGAAGTTCCAGTCCTGAAACCAGCCCTAAGGTAATTGGGTCAGAGAATTCCAGGAAGGGAAGAAACTCTGAGAACCCAAGGATATTACCAAAGAGAGGCACTCCAAGGGTGAAAGAAACCTTACCTGAGTTTCCAAGCAGAAAGGCAAAACCAGCCAAGGGTTTTAAAGCTGGCCAGGGAGAGTTCACAGACCATGTGAGTAATCCACAACGTTTCCTAGAAGATTTTACAGAGATTGAGCCAACAGCTGCAAGGACAGCCAGGTGCTTATCTCCACAAAATAAGGTGAGCGTGGCTAAGACTTTTAACCATTCTAAGAGTAAGGAATTGTATGAGAGAAAAGGCATTACCCAGAGGAAGAGAGATACTGCCTTAAAGAAGGTTCTTAGATTGTTAGACTGTTTGCACCCAGAGATAGCTGGTTTTAAACATGAGGCTGTTCTAACAGAGTCTGAACCTGAGAGCATGGATTTTGAATGTGCTATAATCCAAGAGCTTAGTTCTGAGATAGAAATGGAATGACTTCCTGTTTCATTATAGTAACTAAAGAGGGTTTTTGAAAGCATTAAACTAGCAGCCGTGTTCAAAGGCTGAGCCGAGAGGCCTATGCAAATTAGGTTGGCTAGAAAGCCTGAGAAGCTTAACCCTTAATGTGAAAGGCTGCACACAAAGTATATTGAGTCTGCTAGAAGGGCAGATAAAGAAATCTGGGTTGAGAAAGAAAAGGAAAACCTTGTGCAAAGAATGTTTGGCACTGCTGTTTTGCTGAAGAGACTGCAAATGTTTTAAACCCATTTTTGGAAAGGAGGTTTTTATTTCCAACCTTGTTTCAATGGTATGAAGAAATACTTTGTTTGAGTTCAGTAACAAGCTGCATTTGGAAGCTGTTTATTTTGTTACCTGTTTTTCTGGAAATTACACGCCTTTGTGTTGAATATTTGGGACTGTGTGTAAAGGTTCCTTTTGGCCTTGTGGAGAATAAAATCCTGCGTGCCTATATTACTGCTCGGCTGAAGTTATTTTTGCCCATATCACAACTACACCCATAGGCACTCTTATAAATAAAAGACTCTCACCACTTCATATACCTAGGCAACCGTCTAGGGCCCACGAAGTCGTGACAGTACATGTTGGTACCAATGACATAGGAAAATGTGGTAGGGAGGTTCTGGAGGCAAAATTTAGGCTTTTAGGTAGGAAGTTGAAATCCAGAACTTCCAGGGAAGCATTCTCCGAAATGCTTCCTGTTCCACGCGCAGGACCCAAAAGGCAGGCAGAGCTCCAGAGTCTCAATGCGTGGATGAGACAATGGTGCAGAGATGAGGGTTTTGGATTTGTTAGGAACTGGGGAACATTCTGGGGAAAGGAGGGGCTCTTCCGAAGGGATGGGCTTCACCTTAACCGGGATGGAACCAGGCTGCTGGCATTAACCTTTAAAAAGGAGATAGAGCAGCTTTTAAACTAGATATTAGGGGAAATCTGACAGTCGCCCAAGAGCGGATGGTTCGGAAGAATGTATCCTTGAAGGATACTACCAAAAGCAGAGAGGTTCCACAAAAGAGTAAAGTAGCCCAAATGCCCTCAAGTATGGATTAGACAGAGCTTAAAGATCCCAATTTACCCATGTCTAACAATAGCCAAATTAACATTAATAAAATACATTCTCTAAAATGCTTGTATGTAAATGCTAGAAGTCTAAAGAATAAGATGGGAGAGTTAGAATATATAGCACTAAATGAAATGTTAGATATGATTGGAATATCAGAGACATGGTGGAAGGAGGACAACCAGTGGGACACTGTGATACCTGGGTACAAACTATATCGTAATGATAGAGATGATCAAATTGGTGGAGGGGTTGCGCTCTATGTTAGAGAGGGCATTGACTCAGAAAGGATTAAAGTTTTGCAGGAAACAAAATCTGCTGTATAATCTATATGGATTGAAATTCCATATAAAAGGGGGAAGGCGATGGCAGTGGGGGTGTACTATCGAGCACCTGGCCAGAATGACCAAATGGATGATGAAATGCTCAAAGAAATCAAGGAAGCTAACAAAAGTTACAGCGCAGTAATAATAATGGGTGATTTCAATTACCCCGGTATCGACTGGGTCAGTGTCACGTTAGGACATGCTAGGGAGATAAAGTTCCTAGATGAAATAAATGACTGCTTCTTGGATCAGCTGGTTCATGAACCGACCAGAGGGGAAGCCATATTAGACCTAGTCCTTAGTGGAACACCAGATCTAGTGCAAGAGATAAGGGTGTTGGGGCCACTTGGCAATAGTGATCATAGCATGATCACCTTTGATTTAATTAGTGGAGGAGGGATAGTAAGGAAATCCACAGTACTACCTTTTAACTTTCGAAAGGGAGACTATGATAAAATGAGGAAAACAGTTAAGAAAAAACTAAAAGGAGCAGTTGCGAAGGTTAAAGACGTACATCAAGCTTGGGTGTTGTTGAAAAATACTATATTGGAAGCCCAGACCAGCTGTATTCCACGCTTTAAGAAAAGTGGAAGGAAGTCCAAAAAACTGCCAGCATGGTTTAAAGGTGAGGTCAGAGAGGCTGTTGTTGCCAAAAAAGCATCTTTCAGGAAATGGAAAAAAGAGCCAAACGACGAAACCTGGAAACAGCACAAGCACTGGCAAGTCAAATGCAAGGCATTGATAAGGCAGGCAAAGAGAGAATTTGAGAAGAAGCTTGCTGCGGAAGCAAAAACGCGAAATAAAGACTTTTTCAAGTACATTTGTTGCAAAAAACCTGTGAGAGAGTCAGTTGGTCCATTAGATGATAAAGGGGTTAAAGGAGCACTAAGAGGCGACAAGGCAATAGCGGAGAGACTGAATGAATTCTTTCCTTCGGTCTGTACTGAGGAAGATGTAGGGATGTTACCCATGACTGAAGTGGTATTTAAAGGTGCGGAAGAATTGAAGGAAATATCAATACATCGGGAAGATGTCTTACAACTATTAGATAAACTGAAGAGTAGCAAATCACCTGGGCCGGATGGTATACATCCAAGGGTGTTGAAAGAACTGAAATATGAGATTGCAGAACTGCTATCAGTAATCTGTGAACTATCATTAAAATCATCTCTAATACCTGAAGATTGGAGGATCGCCAATGTAACACCAATTTTTAAAAGGGTTCCAGGGGTGATCCGGGAAACTACAGACTGGTGAGCCTGACGTCAGTACCGGAAAAAATGGTAGAAACCATCATAAAGAATAAAATTACTCAGCATGTAGATAGTCACAACCTAATGGGAGACAGCCAACATGGCTTTAGACAAGGAAGATCTTGTCTTACTAATCTGTTATGTTTTTTTGAAGGAGTGAATAAACAGGTGGACAAAGGTGAGTCAGTTGATATTGTGTATCTGGACTTTCAGAAAGCCTTTGACAAGGTCCCTCATCAGAGACGTTTGGCAAAACTAAAGAGTCATGGGATAGGAGGCAATGTACTATTATGGATCAGGAACTGGTTAAAAGATAGAAAGCAGAGGGTAGGGCTAAATGGCCAATTTTCCCAATGGAGAAAGGTGAATAGTGGTGTACCCCAGGGATCTGTGCTGGGTCCGCTGCTTTTTGACATATTCATAAATGACCTGGAAAGTGGAATAACGCATGAGGTTATCAAATTTGCAGATGACACAAAACTATTTAAAGTTGTTAAAACCCAAGAGGATTGTGAACAATTGCAAGAGGATCTTGATAAATTGGAAGACTGGGCATCAAAATGGCAGATGTAATTTAATGTGGACAAGTGCAAGGTTATGCACCTAGGGAAGAACAACCCAAACTATGGTTACACGATGCAAGGTTCCACATTAGGAACCACCACCCAGGAAAAAGATTTAGGCGTCATTGTGGATACCATGTTAAAACCCTCGGCCCAGTGTGCAGCGGCGGCCAAGAGAGCAAATAGAATGCTAGGTATGATAAGGAAAGGAATGGAAAATAAAACAAAAGATATTATAATGCCTCTATATCGTTCCATGGTGAGACCGCACCTTGAATATTGTGTGCAATTCTGGTCGCGGTATCTTAAAAAGGATATAGCGATTTTACAAAAAGTACAGAGAAGAGTCACCAAAATGGTAAAGGGGATGGAAGGATACTCCTATGAAGAAAGGCTAAAAAGGTTAGGGCTCTTTAACCTGGAACAGAGACGGCTGAGTGGAGATATGATAGAAGTCTATAAATTAATGAACGGAGTGGAACGGGTAAACGTAGATTGATTGTTTACCTTATCAGAATATAGAAAGACTAGGGGACATGCAATGAAGCTACAGGGTAAACTATTTAAGACTAATAAAAGAAAAAAAATTTTCACTCAACGTGTAATCAAACTCTGGAATTTGTTACCGGAGGATGTAGTAAAGGCTGTTAGTGTAGCTGGGTTTAAAAAAGGTTTGGACAAGTTCCTGGAGGAAAGGTCCATAAACCATTATTAAGAAGTGACCGAAGATATCAATGCTTGACCCAGTACAAGCATTGTGGAACTTGTGTCTCTTGGGGAAACTGCTAGGTACATATGACCTAGATTGACCACTGTTGGAAACTGAATACTGGGCTTGATGGACCTTGGTCTGACCCAGTATGGCATATCTTATGTTCTTATATTCTTATGTTCTCTTTAGGCTGATGTTCATACCTTAATAAGGAACGTAGTGTGCGGGATGAATTTCCCTCACTAGATTGCCTCGGGCATGAATTTCCTTGCGATCAGTGAGTACATTTTAGCCATGTTTTCTGGCAGTTTTGTGAGGCCATGTTGTCGGTATAAAATAGCTCTAAAAGAGGCACCTACTTTCCCTTCCTTCCTAGGTGACCTGTACAAAATTAGCCTCCAGATGTGCAAAACTAATCAGTTTGGAAACATTGCTATGGCATACCACTAAGAGTCAATCGGTAGGTCAGGGGCTACAGGAGACTGCTTCTGTACCCCCCTCCCACCTTCAAGTTATAATGTCCTGTTCGATGTAATTTCAGTTTGTTCAATGTAAACCGCACTGATGCAGAATAGAGCAGTATATAAGAGAATGCAAATAAATAAAAATAAATAAAAATGATTCATACCTATGGGGTAAACATTAGGGGGTTAGGTATCACCAGGAGAAATGCTATTAATTTTTGGTAATTTGGGCAAGTCTTAAAAGGGGCCAAGGCTTGCTGCCTGGGAACATTTTTTCATATCTTGTGCCAGAGTAAGAGTGGGAGTAAGAAGGAGCCCACTGAGCTATAAGAAACTTCTGGTTCCCTGAGGGATCATGACAGCTGCCCTGCACCTTCTTAAGAGGTAGTACAGAACATGTGAGACCAGCTCTAGGGCCAGAATAAAATAACTATACCACGTTGTTAGTGTTTTAAAACCTCAAAATTATCACCTAGTATGGCTTAGTAAATAGGCCTCTGCCTTTTTTATGTTTAGAAAGATATGATGTAATCAGTCTTTAGTATTAACAAATCGGAAAGGGCTCTCAAGATATGAACACTTCATAAAACAAAAGCTAACAGGATTTAGGGGCACTTTCTGAAAACTCTGCATAGTTGCAAACTATGTGGGCAATATTAATGGACATCCTTTTTGCGGATTTCTAGAGAAATTGCTAGCATTGTTTCTTTTAAAAATTAGTGGAATGTGCATGAGCTAGAAGAATCCATGTGCTTTACATTTGTTATTGGGAGCAAGGGGAACACAATAGCATGCATCTTTTAGAGATCAAGGGGGTTATTTTGAGGCACGAATGGAATGTCCATCTCCGCTATTCATGCCAGCTTTCCCCTCCTGTCTAACCCTCCCTGCCGGTTGTGTGGGGAAGATAAATGGGGGTAGGGAAGGGGCGGTACGGGGGCGGAGAGTGGGCGGGCATTGGGAAGTCGAGGGCCGATTCTTATGTCAGCCATATACGTCCAGGGCCAGTGAAATGGCCAGGGAATTTATGGTTAGTGCCATTGAATATCCCCGAGTAATGCTGCTATTTGCTCCGATGTTAACCACTTAGCACCAGGTCATGTCATGTGCGTTCTGGGGCAGAGCAGAGGCAGAGCCATTGGCAAATCGGTTAGCGGCAGTATTGAGCCACTGCCCAGTTTGCAACCTGCAGTGAAAGCCAGGTGCAGGAAACCCTGGTCTAACTTTCACCACATATCATTAACCAGGCAGTGGCTCAATATTGCCGTTGCCCAGTTAGCGATCGGGCTCTCTGGTGACCCTAAATATTCAGTGCTGGGGCTAGTTATGACCCCGGCACTGAATATGTGGGTTTAATGGTCAGTACCAGCAGTTAGCTGGTATAATCACGCTAGTCACCATGCTGAATATCAAGCCCCTAGTCGCTAATAACGAGGCAGGTTTGCTAAGGTATGCTAAACATTAGTGCAGGGTTTAGTGCATGATAAGCGATCCACACTATCAACTAGCATGATGTCCTCTGCTATAAATCCCACACTAACTGGTTAGCATGTGATTGGGTTGGTAAGGGGCAGAATGTTGGAGAGGTACACTCTGGGTGTCGAGATTTGGGGGTACTGTTGGACTCTGGATTGAGGATGTTGGCACATATTTCCTCCGTCATTAGAAAGTTGTTCTTGTTAGTGAAGCAGATTTGAAATTCCATCCATATCTGTTGGAGGTGCATTGGGGGGCTGTGATTTGGGCTTTCATTTTACCACAATTAGATTATTGAAATGCCCTGTTTCTCAGTGTGGCTCAGAAGATTTAATGCACCTTCAATTGATGCAGAATGCGGCCGCGAAGCTGATAAAGGGGCTGCACAAATTCAACCATGTTTCCCCCATGTTGAAAGAGCTTCATTGGCTCCCTGTGAAATCATTCTATGGAGTAACACCTTACTTTTTGGTGTTCATAGTTTTGCGTGGGATGGCTCCTGCATTCTTGTCGGGCAAAGTCGTTCTATACAGTATGTTCCTCGTCAGTCCTTGAGGTCTCTGATGGAGCGGCTGTTGGTGTTTCCTTTGTATAAACAGTAGAAGTACGTTGCTTACTGGAGTAGAGCTTTTTCAATTCAAATGCTAAGTCTATGGAATGCATTAATGCAGGATTTATGTATATTGAATGATTTACATTCATTTAGAAGAGTGCTGAAGGCTTTTTTGTTTCAGCAGGCTATTGGGGAAGGGGAGGGAGTGTGTTAGTGGAAGTCTGTTGGGTAGTTTGTTTTAATTAATTTGGGTGGGGTTGGTGGGGATGGGGTTGTTTGGGGTGGTTGCTGATATCTTCTATTTTTATGTTTATGTTTATGTTTTGTACACCGCACGGAGTGGTTTGCTCAATAGTGTGGTTTATAAATGCAACTAAATAAATAAATTGATAGTGCTTCACAGTTAGCATGGGCATTTTGGTCACACACTAAATGTGAAAGTAGCTGTCAGCATGGTTGCACTTAATGCTGACTCAAGGGGTAGCAGTTTGTGCACTCACATGCCAGATAGCGAGGTGTGACACATTACTACTGTGTCAATGGCAGGAAGATGGATGCACACACCCTCCAAAGCTAGCGCAGGGCTCTCTGTTTACTTTCTTTCCCCAATGCACACTACCGGCACATTCTTTAATAAACATGGCCCAATATGCATTAATGGTATGAATACACGCTAAACTGGTAGCACACATAAATGCTTTTGGAAATTGTTTTTTCTCATATAGTTGGATGTAAACTAGTATAATGACATAGCAGTCACTTCATCCCTACATTGAATGTAGAGAGAACAATAGAACGATTCAAATTTTAAAAACCTAAGCATGTTTCCCAGAAGGATTTATGCTATGGTCCATTTGTCAAGGATCTTAAATTTTTTCTGGTACATTTTATTAACAATAAAGAATTTCTGCCAAATAAGTGATATGATTAAGGATCCGTCCATCAGTTTCGTTCCTACTTTTTGCTCTTCTTACAGCATATATTCCATATCAGAAATATGGAAACAAAGATTAAGAAATAAACCAAAGCCAAACAATATCATCGAATAAGGTGATCATTTTATAAAGTTTTTTTAGCACATATATGACTATCGACACATAAAATGTCTCCTATAACATTGCAAAATAGCAAAAATAACCCAGATATATAAGATAGTGTGAGTCGTCAATCAAATATGAGCTTATACAGGCCTAAAGGCCCTCTAGTATAACAGCCCTTCAGGGCCACTATTAGTTATGCTCAAGGATCAACATAGGTTCATTTATATCTTATCATAAGTTACATCCTTATTTATCATGTCAAAATACCTCCAAATTAATAAAATCCAAAACTTGAAAAACACTGTGATGAAAAAGATTCACATTCACATCATATCCTATTAACAATTACCCGACACAATATTGTGTTTCAATAAGAAAAAACAAACTTATCTGCATCAGGAAAAACATCTCTAAATGATAGGTCCTGAAAGCATTACTCTAGCCGGCTGTGTGTTCACCGTGAGCTTTTTAACTTTTTAGCTCACAATGAGCGCACAGCCGGCTGGAGTAGCACTTTCGAGACTTATCATTTAGAACTCTTTTCCCTGATGTTGATAAGTTCTGTTTTTCTTATTGAAACACAATATTGTGTCGGGTGATTCTTAATAGGATATGATGTGAATATGAATGCAAATGTTTTTCATCACCGTGTTTTTCAAGTTTTGGATTTTTTTATTTTGGAAGTATTTGTACACGATAAATGGGGATGTAACTTATAAAATATAAATGGACCTATGATGATCCTTGAGCATAACTAGTAGTGGCCCTGAAGGGCTGTTTACTAGAGGGCCTTTAGGCCTGTATAAGCTCATATTTTATTTAGCATCTACATACAGCCCATATGCAGAATTACCAAAAAACACAAAATCCAGTACAGATTATACGCCGATGACATCATGGTATATGCTCCTGTTGAAATACACAAGCCTGACTTCTCAACCATAATGGTGTGAATAGAAGACATGATCATCAGACTCAATAGCAACAACCATTTCAGAAACTATAAAAAGACAGAGGCACTCTTTATCTCAAGGGACACCTCAATTGTCCCACTTCAAACAATCAACATACAGCAAAAGCAAATAATAGTAAAGAGAGAAATAAAAAACATAGGAATCATCATGGACCAACACCTCACCAGGCAACCCCACATAAAATGAACTACCGTGAATGCCTACTATAAAATGAAGATAATCAGGAGGCTTAAACCGATTCTAGACCACAAACACTTCCGCACTATCCGCCAGGCAATCATCACCCCAACACTTGACTTCTGCAACTTGCTCTATCAGGGGCTCCCAAAGCAAACCATCTTGCCATTTCAAATAGCACAAAATACAGCAGCTTGACTCAACACAGGAGCACCCAAACATGATCACATCACCCCCATACTTGATCCCCTCCCACTCCCAATCCACTCCCGCATCAGTTACAAATCAACCTTAATATATTCAAAATCATCCACCTATCCTCAGCTGGCATCCTACAAGACAGCATAATAAGAGACACAAGCACCCGACCCAGGAGAAATAATAATAAACATTTGATTATCACACCCCATGGATATCATAAGACCATTCAAGCCACATCTGGAAGGGCGCTCTCACTTTATGCTCCGTCACTATGGAACTCGCTCCCAGATGACATGCTTGCAACTACGGACATTAAAGATTTCAGAAAGAAATTGAAAACTCTTCTCTACACAAACCACTTGAACAGTGACAAACCACCTGAACAATGACAAGATCCAATCCACCATTTGTGGACACCAGCCATGGACCAACAACTCATTTGACTATATGCACTAAACTGTATATAGTTATGCCATACACACATGACACTCTACATAGTTAATCCTGTTATCACCCACTTCTCCCCCTCCCCTGTTTTAAGCACTCCTTTATACTGGTTAAATGTTCTATGTATAATGTTGAGTTGCAATGTAAACCACTTTGATTAAAGAATAAAGCGGTATAGAAAAATGGTTAAATAAATAAATAAATATTTGATTGAGGTCCCACACTATTTTATATCAAGTTATATATCTGGATTATTTTCGCTATTTTGGTATTTCTCCCAGATTTTTTGAAAGGTTTGGTTTACATAATCCTATAAAATTGTAACAGGGGAATGATCTGGGCTGAGCACAGACAGAGTCATGAAGTACCCTAACTGATTGCAAAATACAATAATCTACACATATCCTTAGGTATTCTATGAGTGAATATTTACACCTGCTCTCAGTCTAGGTGAGTCAGCTGCAGTCTTCACATTAGTATTTCATAAAGACACGTAGGTACTCATGTGCCTTTATAAAATAGGATGAAAATAGGCACCTTCTTGCACTCTTAACCATGCACACTGTTATAAAATTACCCTCTTCACTAGCTTTCAGAGGCTAACTATCCCTTCCTTAGCTCAGGTAAGAATGAGCAAAAGATGGCAATAGGAGGAAATATAAATGAATCATAAAAGCATTATAATGATAGACTGAAGAGAAAAAGGCAGTGAAAGTGATGGTGGTGGGAAAAGATTGATGATCAGAAGTAAGTGTTGTGGACGTCGCTTAGCGGGGTCCCGGTCCACTGAGTCTGAGTCCTCCTGAAAAGTAAGTGAAGGAAAAAAGACAATCCCAAGACAAGATAGAAAGATTCCAGGCAGTTTACCTGTCTTTATTTTCTGCTAGCAGAAGACCAGTCACTTGGTTACAGGAAGGAACTGGTAAAAATACAAGCCTTGCATGTTTTTTTTCTAGCATTGCTCTAATACAAAAGCACCCCTACAACCCCCCCTTACCTAGCCCACCCACGTATCCCCCCCCCCCTTTCTTTGTTCCCTTACATAAGCATTAAAAAAAAAAACCTAAGACTATTTGTTACATAACTGCCAGGTGTATAGATTGTAGTGGTTAAGCATGCATATGAGGGTAAAGATAGTTCAGCAAGATAGCGGTCAGACCTAAATGTCAAAAAAGGTGACAAAAGATTATAAAAGGTGGCAAAAGATTATAGATTATATGTGCCATTTCGATGTCTCATTTCTGACGTCTACTTATGTCCGAGAGACCCATCTCTGACGTCTGCTGAAGGGTCAAAAGGTTCCTATGCTCCTAGCTATGACACCTACAGTGGAAAAACACCTGCTGCAAAGGCCTACATGCCTAAGCATGCCTAAGGTAAATAGGAGCTCTTGAATGGATGCACGAGGGGTGGCTTTTGTTTTGCAGCCCCTCTGTGGTTAGGCTCCTTTTTCCTCTCGAAAAAGGTCAGCCAGGTGCAAATTATAATGTATTTTTGTTTCTCTGCTGCTGTTTCCCTGCATCTAAAACTACAGGCCTCTCAGCCTCAAGAAAGTTTGGTTCAAGTACTGCTCTTGGCCTAAGTGTTGTCCTCTCTCTATTCCCTGTAATGCCTCCTTTTCCCATCTCACTCCCCCCTTTGATTGCCTCCTACGAACCGGAGGCAATCACCGAGAGAACTACTCGTGCCTCCCTCGACCCAGGTTCTTCATGGCCGTCAGTCTGGCCGGGGGGGGGTCCTTGGGTCCGAGGGGTGAGTATCTCTGGTGTGGATTAGATACTGTGAGTACAACTCGTGAGGCTCCTTAGGCCTGAGTGGGGAGTATGTCTTACTTTTGTTCAGGTATGTTGAGTACATCACAGCTCTGTCATGGGGAAGCTCAGGGGCGAGGAGGTTGGCATTAACAAGTGCAGGTGTGAGGCAAGTCTTGAACGTCTGAGTGAGATTGGGGATACACTGGATACAGCAGCAGACAGAGACAAAAATAATAATGATAATGATGAAATAAAAAGCTAATCTCTGCAACCAGCCCCAGCCTCCAAACCAATCTATCAGGATGCCTAAACCAGTTTTGTCCCTGATAACTTCCTGTAGGGGTCGTTGGAGATCATGTAAAGCTGCTATATGATGGGTGAGGTTAAGGGTCTGGTCAGAGACATAAGTGCAACACTCAGTGGATATGAGGGAGCAGATGCCTCCCTGGGCTGCTAAAAGGTAATCAAGGGCCCAGCGATTCTGGAGGGCAAGGTTGCGTAACTGGCTCAGTTCTTCCTTAATATTTTCAAAGGCGCCTGCAGTTTCATTTAAAAAAGCAGATAAAATAGAAGCAAGCATGCGGATGTCCCCATGATTCATACATACCCCAATACTAGGGATAATACTACGACCCACAGAATCACCATCATACTGAGAGGTGATCTTAGTTAAAAACTTATTGTGATTCTCAGTGTCAGGAGCAGATCTACGATTTCTCCTGTGTCCCACGGGGAGGGTAGGGGTAATGCGTATGCCCGGGACAATCAGGCCAAGGAAACAGAGGCCCTGTCCCCCCTTAGGAAAAATAGAAAAAGCACGGAAGCCACAAACCCAATAAGTGCCAGGTAGTGGTTTCCAGGAGGCTAGGTCAGTTATAAGTGAAGCGGAGAGAGAGCAAGCGGAGACGCGGCACAGCAGGGAGGTTAGATTTGAGGTAGTCAAAATAGGGGAAGAAGAATTTGGGAGGAAATAAGAAAAGTTAGTGTTTTCATGAGCAATAAAGGACTGACATACACTGCTACCTAACCGCTGACCTAGACCAGTTCTTTGAAAACATAATGCAGCATGACCCAAATTTGTTAGTGACATAAAGGTGTAGCAGCAGATAAGCATGCAATAAATAAAACCAGGAGTCGTTTCAAGGATCCAAGCCAGTTTAATGTGCACATGGCTCAAGCAATAATCAAATTCAAAATGGCTGAGCAATGGTTTCTAGCAAAACAACAACTTTTATAGCGTTCTTCTCCATTCTAGACATAGGCAAACTTTTCATTGGTCCCAGTAACCCCTCTCACCCATCTATTGGTCCCGGTACTGATATGGCTACCCAATCGGGACTCTGGTCTGGGCTCAGCACCTGGTTGCCCCCTTCTAGTCCCAATTACAATGGTCAGTGTCTCTAACTTGTTACATCTCTCCTCCAAGGTCGCTTAGCTTGTTAAAACATATGGGAAGCAGGGCACTGTAACCTTGCTTTTTGCAGAGTTAATTAATTCCATAGAAGCTGTGCTCTCTTATCAGTACCAATTAGAGCTGTTTTCTGTCTTTTCTAAGTGTTTCGTTTCTGCTTAGCTATGTTCAGTTAAGCTGAGTTAAGTTTCAATTCTATGGTGTCATCATTCAGGGGGGTTTTCATTCCTCTGGGCCTAACTACAGGCTTCAGTTACAGGTCAAGCTGCTTAGGCCTGTCTGCTTAGTTCAATTAGCATGGATCATAGGCCATCGCCTACCACAAAGGTAGAGGTGGTATTAAAGGCTTTGGGTGGGGAAAAGGTAGTCACATTATAGGCAGCAAGAGAAACTTCTATACTGACTAAGGGAGTACCAGCAGACTGATGTGAAGGAACATGAGAGCATATATAACAATCCTGAGTTGTTTGTGAAGCGATTTCCTTGAGTAAAGATACATGAAGGTTCTGATCCCAGTGGCCGAAGTGGGGTTCCGGGGCAGGGGCTGAAGTAGTGACAACAGATGGTCTAACAGACAGGGATACCTTTTGGTTTGTTTTCACCAACTTATTATTCTTTAAGACTGAAAGAATGTGTTTCCCACAGCCAGAGTTGGATTCAGTACAGACAGATGTGGGGTGGGAGTTAAGTCGAAAAATGCCTATGAGCTCTTCCCGGTGGCATAGGCCACGGAGCTGGGTATGGGCAGGATAGTAGTTAATATTGAACAAACTGCGGGGACAGGGAGCTGGGAATTCATTATACCTTGGACACAGACACCTGCCTGACATGAGTCGTAATCCCTCCGGTTTAGGGTTAATCATAGGAAGGGAAATAAGACATATGAGATGGATGTACATTATTGAGAGGCACAGGTCTTGTAGTAGGATGCCAACTCTACCAGAAGCCATATGTATAGTACAACAAATACCACAAAGAGGAAAAGAGATGCAAAACAGTCTTTGTCAAAAAGTTCAGACGAATCCTCTGGCACAGGAGAGGTGTCCTCTGGTCGGATCCTCCGTCCGAAAGGATGACAAATAGGCATGGGAAAATACAGGGTCTCTGAGGTAGTGAACAGATGTAAGTCTCTTAGTTGAGTCTTTTAAATTTTACCTTCAGGCCAAGGCCGGGGACTGCCTCCGAGAGCCACGTTTCTTCAGGGGCCTTCTCCTTCCCCTCGCCAGTTGCTAGGGCATTGGCTTCCCCGATGTCAGCTTCTTCTCGTCCTGGTCTGGAGGGTTGAGGAGGTGGGGCGTGTTTACAGCGAGTGTAGTGAATCCAGGATCCTTTACCAGCAACTTTGACTGCAGTCGGGGTGGTTAGCAGCACTTGGAAGGGCCCTTCCCATGGAGTTTGTAGTGGTTGTAGGCGGTAGTTTTTAACTAGAATCCAGTCACCGGGGTGGAAAGAGGGGGCAGCCACAGCTAGTGGGAGAGGCTGGAACTGTTGTGCATACCTGTGGAGGGAAGAGAGTTGCTTCTGCTGCTGCAAAATATAAGAGGTGAGGTGAGAATCGTGTAAGACCTAGGTGGGAAGGTCCGGAGGTTCGGGGCCATATCCCACAGGTGGTCTTCCGTAAAGTAACTCATACGGAGAGACTTTAAGCCTGCCCCTCGGGGAGGTGCGGATGTTAAAAAGAGCTAAGGGTAAAACATCAACCCATGTTAGTTTTGTTTCCTTGCAAAGTTTCAATAGTTGTTGTTTCAGAGTCTGATTCATTCTTTCGACCTGTCCTGAGCTCTGAGGATGCCATGGGGTGTGTAGTTTCCAGGTAAAGCCCAGAAATTCAGACAAATTCTGGATGATGCTAGAGGCAAATTCAGGCCCCTGGTCTGAGTCAATGACCCTAGGTGGACCATATCTTGGGACGATTTCCTTGACCAATATCTTGGCTACCTGTAAAGCCTTTTTATTGGTGGTAGGAAATGCCTCAACCCAGCCAGTCAATTGGTCCACAATCACTAACACATATTTAAACCTTTTTGCAGGATTTAAATCAGTGAAATCAATTTGTAATCGTTCAAAAGGAACAAAAGCCCATGGTTTTGCACCCGGAGGTCCCTGGGGCTCCCCCCTTGGATTGCTAGCCGCGCACAGCAAGCAATCCTTCATTACACGTTTAGCCAAAGAATGGACCCCGGGGGCAAACCAGAGGCGGCTAATGGCCTCAGCCATTTTTCCAGCTGACCAGTGGGTTCGTTTATGCAACAGTCTTAATAAATTCAACAAATAAGGAGTGTGAATAGCTGTCCTGCCATCTAATGTGGTCCATGACCCGTCCGGGTGATGGATGAGACCCCAGGTCTTCCACTGATCTATGATCTCAGGGGGTAGAGCAGAATATAAAGATTCAGGGGGTTGGTCAGCATTTGGGTAGACAGAAACTAACATGTGTGAAGGGCCTGGGGGAGGTAGAAGGGCTGCAGCCTGTGCAGCATGATCAGCCATTTGGTTACCAGTGGAAATAGGATCAGTTTCTCGGGAATGGCCTTTACAATGCATGATGAAAATAGCTTCAGGGAGTTGGATAGCATCTAGCAGGGCACTAACAAGTTGGGCATTGGCAATCTTAGTTCCTGCAGAAGTAAGGAATCCCCGCTGCTTCCACAGCTGACCTGTGGATTGGGTAATGCCAAAAGCATATTGTGAATCAGTATAGATATTGACAGCAAGATCTAGGGATAACTCACAGGCCCGAGTGAGAGCCACTAATTCTGCATCTTGTGCACTGTAATTGGGGGGAAGGGCAGCCGACTCTAACACCGGGTTAGGGGAACCCGGGTCCACAATGGCATAGCCAGTGTGGTGAGCTCCCTGAATAATCTTAGAACTTCCATCACAAAAAAAGAGTCCAATCAGGGTTTTCTAGGGGAACATCGGATAAGTTGGGGCGGGGTTTTTCATTAAGTTGCACTACCTGACAACAATCATGGTGGGGTTCCCCGTCATCGGGATTGGGCAAGAGAGTGGCTGGATTCAAAGTGTTGGTCCTAACAAAAACAATATTACTGGGGGTCAGGAGTTCAGTTTCGTATCTATTTAGTCTGGCATTGGAAAAGTGCTGAGTGTTTTTCTGGGTTAACAGTAAGTGGACAGAATGGGGTACAGCTACGGTCAGGGCATGTCCCTGCACAAACTCACTTGCCTTACCTACAATGGCAGCGGTAGCGGCCACCGCTCGCAGGCAGCTGACTGAGCCACGAGCCACTGGATCTAACTGGCAGGAGAAGTAGGCTATGGGTCGTTTACGTGGTCCGAGGTCCTGAGTGAGGACTCCCGAAGCTACACCCCGCTGTTCATGGAAAAACAGGGTGAAAGGCTTGCGATAATCAGGGAGGTCAAGGGCAGGCGCGGTTGACAGGGCATGCTTTAGTTGGTCAAAACAGTCGCTGGCCTCTTTACTCCATTGGAGTCTATCGGGCTCTTCTTTCATAGTCATAGCGGTAAGGGGTTTAGATAATTCCCCAAAGCCGGGGATCCATGCACGACAAAAGCCGGTCATTCCGAGGAATCCCCGCATTTGTCGTTTAGTACATGGCTTAGGACAGTCTATGATACCCTGGATCCTAGTTTCGGATAATTTCCTTTTCCTGCAGACAATATATGGCCTAGGTATTGTACTTCTTCCTGTGCAAATTGGATCTTGGTGGGGGAGACCTTGTGGCCCTTGTAAGCTAGACTAACTAAAAGTTCTTTTGTGTCATGCACATTGGCCTCCCTGGAGGAAGAGCATACCAGTATGTCATCTACATACAGTAGGAGGGTGGACTGATGAGCTAGGTTTACATCTCGTAGGTCTCGGTGGAGACAGGCAGAGAATATAGCAGGGGATTCTACATACCCCTGGGGAAGTCGTGTCCAGGTCAACTGGGAGGATCCCCATGTCCAGGAGAAGATCCATTGGGAATCCCTATGGATTGGGATGGAAAAGAATGCGGAACAAAGGTCCACAACAGAGTAATATTTGGTATCCGGGGGAATGGCAGTTAGAATTGTATGCGGGTTAGGCACCACTGGGTGTCTGGGTATGACAAAATTATTAACTGCCCTCAAATCCTGCACAAACCGATACACGGGGTTGCCATCAGAATCTGGTTTGGGCTTCTTCACAGGGAGGATAGGGGTATTGCAGGGTGATGAACAGGGGACCAGGATCCCCTGATCTACGAACGCCTCCACAAGGGGCGTGAGACCCAAGATTGCCTCTCGGGGCAGTGGATACTGCTTAATAGATGGGTAAGGCATATCTTGCTTAAATTTAATTCTTACTGGCTCTGCAGATTTGAGCAACCCCACATCAGAGGATTTGAATCCCCAGAGCCATGGGGGAACTGCGTTCATTACTTCCCTAAGGGCAGGGGAAATCTCATCTTTAATTTGGTTACTGGTCATTAGAAGGGGAAGTTGGGAGATAGTGTCTTCTGGAAACTCTAAGTAAATTGCATCAGGACTACAGGTGATAGTAGCCCGCAATTTACATAAGAGATCCCTTCCTAACAAATTTACAGGACTATGTGGGGCAATGAGGAAAGCGTGTTGGGCGGACAAGGGACCCAAACAGGCATCCAGAGGTTTTGAGAGTGGGAGACGTTCGGGTCGCCCCGAGATCCCCACTACATTGACAGCCTTAGATGAGAGGGGGAGGCCAGGACTACATAGGGTAGAGAGCGTAGCTCCAGTGTCCAGCAGTAGATCGTATGAATGATCTCCTATCTGGACAGGAACTATGGGATTGTCGGGTGAGATAGTCAGGCTTACCATATTTTGATGATCCTCTAGTCAGTAATCATCTTGGGTGAATTCCCTGTTGTCCCACTGATGGGGAGGGACAGCAGGGACCGGGCGAGGCTGGGGAAATAAGCGCCGATCCGGCTGCGGGAAAGAGTATCTACCACCTCTCTTTGGGCAGGAGATTGTCCCCTACGGGGGCATTCACGCTTAAAATGACCCACCTGGCCACACTGGAAACAAGCGCTAGTCCCAGGGATGACCGATGGCCGGGGTCTACTGGGAATGGCATGTTGATTTTGAGTTATGACAGCAGCTAACAGCTTGGTCACACTTTTCTCTCCCTGCCTCTCTTTTGTCTCCCTATTATTAAAGACGGTAGTGGCAACGGATAAAACTGAATCCAGATTCATCCCACTAAAGTCATCCCTTGATGCTAATCTACGTCGTATATCCGGGGCACACTGTCCTTTAAACAAACCCCGCATTAAGGCAACATGGGCTGGGTCCTCAGGGTCCCCTATACCCCCCCAGACTCTCACTGCCTCCCGGAGTCGTTGGAAGAAATCTGAAGGATGTTCTTCCGAGCCTTGTTTTACCTTGTGGACCTTTTGCCAGTTTACAGTTTTATGGGCAGCCTTGCGAAGGCCCTCCAGGATACAGAGACGGAAAACTGTGATATGATGTTGACCTTCTTCACTGTTAAGATCCCAATTGGGGTTTGTATCAAAATTGCCATCAGTGAGACGGTCAAATTGGGGGTTTGTGCCCTGGTCAATATAAACTCGGGCTTCTTTGGCGGCTCTAATAATCTCTGAACTTTCCCCAGTCTTAAGGAGGGTTCTAAGAAGCACCTGGCAATCCTTTCAGTCTGCCTCATGGGTGAGAAAAATGGTTTCAAATACCTTAATAACTCCCTCTGGATCATCCCTCCACTGTGGAGTAGTATTTTTCCAGTTAAGGAGATCTGCAGTGGAAAAGGGAACATAAACCTTATGTTCGGTAAGGCGTCCCGAGGGTCCTGCACTAGGGATGGACCTTACGGGCATCATAGGGTGGGCAGCAATGGAGTCCCTTCCCAGAAGCATGGCATTCATCTCCTTTTCTCTAGCACTAGTGTTCGCAGGGTCAGGATCGGGTTTGGGAGTCTGAGACCGGGTATTCTGAAAAACTCCCTGTTTGGCGGACTTCAAAATTTGCGGGAGAGAGGGACTATTCCCGAGCAGGTCACCTAAGGGAGGGATTTGGGAAAGGTTGGGGTCGTACAGGGGAGGGTCAGGTTTGGGTATTTTCTCAGGTTTAAGTATGTCTACGGGGGAGGATGAGGGGGCGGTTGGTGGATTGTAATAAAGTGGGGCATAAAGGGAAGACTCAAGAGGGTCTTCTATGTCCCGATAGGGAGGAGGGGGTGGTGGCCGAGGGTCCCTATGGTCTTTCTTAGAAGTTACCTTTCTACCTTGTCCCTTAACCACAGGGCAAATGACTTTTTGATTATTTTTGGCCAGGCATAGAGACATAGAATTCTCAAACAAATAAAAGTAATCAAGTTGTTGCATTATTTGGTCCGTTAGAATGTGTCTGAGATTTGACAAAATTGCGGGTTCAAAGGACCCTTCTGGTGGCCATGGGAAGTTAGTCCCAGCCGTATATGATGGCCAGGCGACCTGGCAGAATTTAATTAGTGCCGTTTTAGACAGCCCGGCCGTGGCGGCTAATCGGCTCCAATTCTCTAGAAACCATTCCAACGGAGTTTTTGTCCCGGGACTCTTAGAACCAGCGCTTCCCATTCTTTCCCACCAAGCCTCAAAGGGAGGTATCTAAACACAGTATACCAAACCTTCAATGAGGGAGATGGTCAAAATATTTTTAACAAAATTCAAACAATTATTTTCCCCCTACCTGGATTCTTGTCAAGGGCTTCACTGTCCTCCCAGGAGTAGGTCAACTCATATGGACCTCCCACTTATTGCCCTTCTCCCCCCTCGGGATCAGGAAGGTTTCCCCAGTAACACTGACCTTAGAGGGTGTGCACTAAATGTTCCATCGGTCCAGGAGAGGGAGATACGGATTGGCTAAGCTGAGGTCCTGCCGCGGTCGCCAATTGTCGAGGACGTCGCGTATCGGGGTCCCGGTCCACTGAGTCTGAGTCCTCCTGAAAAGTAAGTGAAGGAAAAAAGACAATCCCAAGACAAGATAGAAAGATTCCAGGCAGTTTACCAGTCTTTATTTTCTGCTAGCAGAAGACCAGTCACTTGGTTACAGGAAGGAACTGGTAAAAATACAAGCCTTGTATGTCGGTTATATATGTTTTTTTTCTAGCATTGCTCTAATACAAAAGCACCCCTACAACCCCCCCTTACGTAGCCCACCCACGTATCCCCCCCCCCTTTCTTTGTTCCCTTACATAAGCATTAAAAAAAACAAAACTAAGACTATTTGTTACATAACTGCCAGGTGTATAGATTGTAGTGGTTAAGCATGCATATGAGGGTAAAGATAGTTCAGCAAGATAGCGGTCAGACCTAAATGTCAAAAAAGGTGACAAAAGATTATAAAAGGTGGCAAAAGATTATAGATTATATGTGCCATTTCGATGTCTCATTTCTGACGTCTACTTATGTCCGAGAGACCCATCTCTGACGTCTGCTGAAGGGTCAAAAGGTTCCTATGCTCCTAGCTATGACACCTACAGTGGAAAAACACCTGCTGCAAAGGCCTACATGCCTAAGCATGCCTAAGGTAAATAGGAGCTCTTGATTGGATGCTCGAGGGGTGGCTGTGGTTTTGCAGCCCCTCTGTGGTTAGGCTCCTTTTTCCTCTCGAAAAAGGTCAGCCAGGTGCAAATTATAATGTATTTTTGTTTCTCTGCTGCTGTTTCCCTGCATCTAAAACTACAGGCCTCTCAGCCTCAAGAAAGTTTGGTTCAAGTACTGCTCTTGGCCTAAGTGTTGTCCTCTCTCTATTCCCTGTAATGCCTCCTTTTCCCACCTCAGTAAGCAGAGAAGGTAATGTTGCTTACCTGTAACAGGCATTTTCCCTAGACAGCAGGATGGATAAGGCACACCAGGAGCTGACATCATCCAACAGTGCTGGGATGGAACTGTTCTCCAATAGCTCAGAACTTTAGTTCCCTTCCCACACACAGCTGTCTTCTCAGCTCCTAAGTTTGTGTCAAACTCAAGAATTCAGGGAAGTCTCAGGGAAGTGAGAAGTACTGTTTATGGAAAACAGCTGTTACAGGAGAGCAACATTGATTTTTCCATCAACAAATAGGACTGAATCAGGCACTCACCTGGGTGACTCCTAAGCTCAAGGCTCATTTTTGCTTTTGAATTGTCCTGCAGTTAGAAACAGCTCACAATCACTGGATGTGAGAGTTGGAAGATCATACAGACAGGCTGACCAGCACAGCTTGACAGAAGGCACTTCAGCTTTGCTGAAGCTTGGGCAATCAATAGTGCACTGAAAAAGTATGAAGCGAGGACTATGTAACTGCTTTGCAGATTGCTGATAGTGATGTAGGTTTTAGGAGCACCACAGTCACTTCAGTGGTTTTCATCAGATGGGACTTCACTTTGGAACTAAGAGATGTACCCACTTGTTCATAGCAAAATTGGTTGCAGGATACCGTCTAGTTTGCTAAAGTTCTTTTTGTGACTTGCATGTCAGATCTATTGGGATCAAAGGACAGAAAAGCTGTGCAGATTTTCTAAATGATTTCCTTTTTTATGTAACCCTGAAGAGCCCTTTTACAATCTAGAGAGTGGATGACCTTTTTGTGTGAATTTAGAGTAAATACAGTAGGATGAGCCATCTCCTCATTGATGTGGAAAGCTGCTACTACTTTAGGTAAACATTTAGGGTGAGCTTGGAAAACTACTTTGTGAAGGTGAAACTGAGCATAGAGTTCGTGACCCACTAATGCCTGAATCTCTTCTGGCTTCATAAGCAAAGTTAGCACAATGTTAAGGTTCCATGGTACAGGAGGGAATGGCATGAAGAAGACCTCTCATAAAGTATAAAATGAGACACTGAGATGCTGAATGGTTATCCATCATAATGCGATAAGCTGAAATTGAACTGAGATGGACATTTTAAGCCAAGACAATAAAAATGGCAAAGAAACTTCAAGATGGTAGTATGCAGACCTGTAGTAGCACTGCGTCCATTAGTGAAATATCAGATTGAGAATCTCCACCACATTGGAGTGGAGGAGTGGCCTAGTGGTTGGGGCAAGGTACTTCAGGCCAGAAGGTCGGGGGTTCAAATCCCACTAGAGGACAGCAACCTTGGGCCGGAAGGACTGGGGTTTCTAGTCCCACAGGTGCTCCTTGTGGTCTTGGGCAAGCCACTTAACCCTCCATAGCCCATGTTCCCTGTAAAATAGTTATCTCCAAGTTATAATGCCCTGTTCAATGTAATTTCAGTTTGTTCAATGTAAACCGCACTGATGCAGAATAGCGCGGTATATAAGAGAATGTAAATAAATAAATAAATAAATAAATAAATTTAGTAGACAATTTCATGGCAGCAATAAAAATGTTTTGAATAGGCTCTGGTAAACCAAGACCAGAGACTAGATGCTACTCAATTTCCATGCCGTGAGGGCTGGAGACTTCAAGTTTGGATACAGAAGACAGCCTTGCTGTTGTGTTATTAATTTTGGAGATTGAGTTTCCATGGAGACCAGATTGCTAGCCTCTTTAGAAAAGTAAACCAATTCTGTTGAGTCCAGTAAGGTGCTATATGGTGACTTGTGTAAAGTTCTCACTATAAGAGGAAATGGTGAGTATGCGTAGAAGAAGGACCAATTCCATGGAATCCTGAAGAAATCCAGTCAGATGCTCGGGTGACAGGAGGATGAAATAGTATTGTGTTATTGCTGCTGGTGGAAAGTTTTATCTCTGGAAAGCTCCATTCTTGGAAGCTGGCTCTTAGGAGTAATGCAGCTAGGATCTCTTCATGTCGGCAAAAAACTCTGCTGAACCCACCAGCTAATTCAACGTGAATTCCTTGAGTATAGGTAGTTTGTATCTGTATATGATTTGCTATGGCAAAGTCCCAAATCCTTGCTGACTCTCAACAGAAACCAAGAAATTATATCTCTCCTTGTTTGTGGATATACGAGAACATTGTTATCTGACTCAAAAGCAGCAGAATCATTAAATAATAAATTGTTCTGATTTGACTGGAAAGGGGCAGTTTTCTTGGGCTGAGTTGTTTCCCTTTTGATTAGGTTTTTGTACAGCAGGACTTAGAGGCTGATATTGTTTTTGCTAGTAAAACCTTCTGCAGTAGCAGAAATTTCTGTGAGCTTGTTTGTAAGAGATATGTGGCCAAGGAGCTAGATGAATATAAGAACATAAGAGATGCCATACTGGGTCAGACCAAGAGTTTCCAATAGTGGCCAATCCAGGTCACAGGTACTGTCAGGTTCCCAAAAGGTAGACAGATTCCATGTTGCTTATCCTAGGAGTAAGCAGTAGATTTTCCCAGTCCATTTTAATAATGGCTTATGGACTTTCCCTCCAGAAATCTGCCCAAACCTCTTTTAAAGCCAGTAATACTAACAACAACACATTTTACTACATCCTCCAATGTAGCATTATCATCAACTCTTTGGAATATGGATTTAGCCTGAATTCTAAAGAAGGTAACAACCCAGAAGCAACATCCCATTTACTATTTGTAGACAATCTGAAGTTCTACAGTTTCAGTGGCTAACAAGTAGCAGAGCAACTCCATATAGTGAAAAGCTTTTCTGATGACAGCAGGATAATCTTTGGCCTTGACAAATATGCTAAGGCAACTTTTTATTTTTTTTTCCATTTAATATTTATTGAAAATATTAACTTATACATTTATCAAATTAAGCATATTAATGCAAATAAAAACACAATTAACCAAAGAAAGAGAAAAGAAATTACAGGAGTATACAAATCCAATTCAATTATCCATAACATAAAATAACTCAACCAAGTCCTGTTCTGTAGTCCATGATATGAGGAGTGCCCCAATAAAGCCACAGAGTCTACAAACAAACAAATATATCAGACCATAGTAGTTTCAACCACATCCAATAAAAAGATAAGGAAAAGAAATTAACAATCCAATTATGTTCGAGCAAACCAGGCCCTACCTAGCATTAAGGAAGCTCTCTAACTGTAAAGGTTCAGTATATACATACCTAATCCCATTACAAGGAAAAAAAAAAGAAAGTCCCCCTGGCAGCCAGAAGCTTAGGCTTCAGCTACAGGAAGGGCTTTCACCGCTTTAGCATATCTCTTGACACATCTGGAAAAACAGCAACTTTTTGACCGCAGAAGGGAAAATCCCTTCTGCAAAAATAAGTCTTCAAAACACAATTTTGTCTGCCTCTGAAGTCAGAGTGACCACCAAGGTGGCATGGGTAGTAATAATATCATCCAAGGTTTCCAAGAAATTAGTTAAATCTAGTTCTGGTGTTACTTCTTCCACCTGTGCCACCTCACCACTCTGAACGACAGAGCAAATTGGGAAGTAATATAACTGATAGATTGCAATATTCTCAGGTTCTGATATCAACAACACCTTCTTGCAGTATTTATGGAACAGAATTAAAGGGGACAGTAAATGATTTAAAGGAAAATTTAACAGCCAAAGATGCTTAGAATGAAGAACATTTTCTAATGCTTCAACATGATTATATAAAGCATAGGAATCTTTCAAACCCAGTGAGTCCACAGACTGGAGGGACCCAACTTGCTCCTCCAGCCTGTGGACTCACTGAGTAACAGAGGAAAATTTTCCATCCACAATTTGACTTTTGCACACTACCTGTTCAGAAAAAGCTATGGTTTGATCCATAAATCCCTGCAAAAGAGAATTAGTTTTAGTCACTTCTCTCCAGATGTCCAACAGTATAATTTCTCCAGCAGAAGCTTCAGTAGCAAGTGGAAATTGACTCGATGACTTCAAGGAAGTTAAAGCTGGAAGAGAGCCTCCAGGGAGAGCAAGCAGTTGGCCCACCAGTGAAGGACCTTCTTTGCCTACACCAGGGCCCATTAGGGGAGCCAAATGGCTCGCGTCCATTATTGCCTGCACCAATCCATGGTTAGGAGGTGGAGTCCTAACTATAGGGTTAATGGATGCCCCCCAAGGAGTTGAGGAAGAAACATTCCATGCAGACCCATTTAATTCCACTTTGGTGTCTATCTTAATACTCTCAAAATGATACATAGGCCCAGCTAATATCTTAGGTGTTGATGTTGCGACCACACACAACTTCTGCACTGGCTTGCTCTTAATCTTCCTTCCCTCACCCCCATCCCCCCATGGAGCATATCCAGTAGCTAACTGGGGTTCAAATCCCACAGTGACCCAGAAGGGGCACCAAAGGCGTGTGCCCCTTTGGTTAAGCACCCCTTCATGCACATGACTGCAGAAGAGCTGTGTGGCCTGAAATAGCATTCTGAATTCCCCTCAATGATGTCACCAGAGGGCAGGCTCTTCCGGCAAGCTGCATCAGCAAGAAAACATGGTCTACAAACAGAATGCTAGCACAGCAGGGCTCTGCATCGCGATGGAGCACACTTCAGATCCCAGGAAGAGCTGTGCATCCTGAAATACCATCCTGAATGTCCCTCAATGTCATCACCAGAGGGCAGGCTGCCCCAGCAAGTTGTACCAGCAAGCAAACATGGTCTCCCACAGAACACTAGCACAGCAGAGATCTGCAACCCAATGGAACACACTCCTCAGACAACTTTTTTAGAGGAAAATTGAACAAAACATCTCCTTAGCTGAGGGCTGTGATATCAAGAACCTTGAACAGGAAGATGTATGTAAGTATCTTAGAGTAGAGGAAGGAACCACACTCAAGCAGAAATTACTGAGAGAAAAGATCAGTAAACAATACTACAGGAGATTAAAATTGTTATTGAAAAGTGCTTTAATATCATGGAATAAGATACAAGCCATCAATCATCTGGCAATTCCTGTACTCTCATACAGCTTGGGATTATGGACTGGCCTTTTGAAGATCTTGAAAAACTGGATACGCGAATGAGAAAATTCCTCCATGCCCATGAAGTAATTTACATGAATCAGTGTATGCCAAGACTGTACATCTGTAGACCTGAAGGAGGGCTAGGCTTCATAGAGATTGATTACACATACAAGTTACTATCATAGGCCTCCAGGCCTGCCTAACTGCATCACTGGATTTGAATTTGCAGAAAGTGCTGAAATATGAAAGCAAAGACCCAGAATCTGTCTCTGTCATCAAACTTGGACAAGCATTCTGATGACTAGAAAGAATGAGTGAGAATCTACAATCATACACAGGGAAGGAAGTAACAAAATTTGCAAAATATGAGAAAAAAACTCTTCAAAGAATTAGATCAACAAATGAAGAAAAACAAGTGTCAAATGCACAAATACACTGGAACCCTTTGGCGATCAAGAATGGACACAAGAATGGTTAAGGAGAGGTGAACTGAAACCAAAGGATGAGAGGTTGAAAGTTGAAGCCTAGGACAGTGGCTTATGGACAGGATGGTTTACAGCAAGCATTGAAAAAACTGGTAGAATAGACATATGCTGATTCTGTGGGAAAAAAAACTGAAAACAGTGACTTACCTCTAGCTGGCTGTGAAGTTCTGATGGCAGACAATTTCTATATGGAAAGGCACGATAAAGTAGCATGCCTTATTCATTGGAAACTCTGTAAACACTACAATATCACTGTGCCTGAAGAGCACTGGAATCATGACCCTAAAGGAATTACAGATAATGAAGAGGTTATGATCACCTGGGATACTCCCATTCTAACCGATAAAAAGCTGGATGCGAGGAAGCCAGTAAAGGAGAAAAACACCAGAACTGCATTGATAATAGAGGTGTAGGTTCCAAGTGACTATTCTGTGAGTTGTGTGGAGAGGCAGAAAATCCTGAAGTACCAAGAAATGCAGTCAGAGACCATGAAAATGTGGCAAAAAGATACAGACAAATGTCCCATTGTATTGGGAGACACAGGCTTGATAAAGAAGAATTTCTAAGCAGATCTTGACATGCTACCCATACATGTAACATATTACAAACTCCAGAGGGAGGCTCTCTTTGGCATGATGCAAGATCTATGCCAAGCATTAGCTGTAAATTTGAGAGACTGAGATCATACGCCACATACCCTTTCTTAAAAGTGAGGTTCATGACTGTCATGATATGCGCAAAACTCACCCATTTGGAAAAATTGCCCTAACAGCAAAATCTCATTGGTGTCTGCACTGCAAATGCCCACTAGATGGAACTGCTAACAGGGTCTACTGCGAGGATCGAAGTGACCACAGTGGTACATAAGGCATGAAAAGATCTGACTGATACTGGGATTTTCTTTCATTACAGCCCTGAACACCAAAATTAGAATTTTAAATTTAATTCTACTTTCAATAGGTAGCCCGTGTAAGGTTCTCAACACAGGAGTAATGTGCTCATGAAGCTTTGTTCCTGTCATTATCATAGTGGCTGTTTTCTGCACCAACTGCAATCATTGCAGTTGATTTTTAGGGAGACTTGCCTACAAAGAATTGCCTCTAAATATTCTATGCGTCCAAGGGTTGGCTCTATCATTGCGCAGGGTAAAGTGGCTGCTTCAGGTGGCAAACTCTTTACCCTCATATATAATAATCCATTCTTCCCTAAAAAATTTAAAAAAGAACTGAAAACCTATTTCTCTGAACTAGCCTTCAATGAAATCTGAGCTGTGCTCAGTAGGGCCAGATGAAGCAAACAATAGCTTTACTCTGTCTCTTACCTCTTCTACTTTCCTTCCTCCTCTTGTTATTCTTCCCCTCCTTTCCCTCATTCTTTAATGCACGTTTTATGTTCTGTTTTTATTTACAGAAACCTACGTTGATGCCTGTGCAAAAGGAGGTATAGCCATGGCCAATGCAAGACTAGGAGGTGCCCTAGGCAAACCTCATTCCAGCACTGCCCCTGCTCCAACCCCTACACCCATTGCTACCACTGCCGCCCTTCTCTGGATTGTGCAATGGCAGCAATACATAAAAAGAGGCACTGGGGTGCTGGGATTACCTTTTCTTCTGGGTTGCGGTGCCATTCGCACTTCCACCCTCTGCTTCCTGTTTTCCATGTGTGGGAACTGCTACAGTTGTCTTTGATGCTTTTATATACTGACCAGGCCAAAGATATCTGCTTAGGGTTCAGCAGCTTGTGCAAGGGGACAAGTGCTTATTTAGCCATTTTTTTAACAAATCTTACATAAGAAACATCATTATAGAGATTTTTTTCTTGGTGGAGGAGGGGAATGATTAGAATATCTGGTGAAGGTGAAAGAGTATTGAATTTATCCAAAAGGCCCTCTACTGGAGACATGTTAGACTCTGGAGAGGAAGGAGGTAGCAAATATGCTGGCTATCATTCAGAATTTGCTGTGGTAGCAGAGATTCTATAGGACTTCAGGAAAAGTTAGTATATCTTTGTCATGGAATGTATGCGGTTTAGAATGAATGCTATTTGTTTTAATCATGTGCATTTTTGATTAGTTTGATTCTATGAATGTTCTTATTGTAATCTGAAATAAAGAGGAGTATAAATCCTACAGTTACTGGAATCCAAGGGATTACAGGATCCAAGACAGCACGGCTTTACTAGAGGTAGGTCTTGTCAGACAAATCTGATTGATTTCATTAACTGGTGACCAGAAAATTGGATCAGGGAAGAGTGCTAGATGTAGTATACTTTGATTTCAATAAGGCCTTTAATGCTATTTCACATCTGAAAATTATAAATAAACTGAATGCCCTTCAGATGGACACTAAAGTGACTGGATAAGAAACTGGTTAAGTGGGAGGAGACAGTGTGTAGTAATGGATTTCACTTGGACCTTTTTCCTATTCTTTTAAACATTATTGCAGAAGATCTATCAAGAAAGGTATGCATCTTAGAGGATAATACCAGAATGTGCAACAGGGCAGATACCCTGGAAGATGTGGATAACATGAAAAGGGATCTAGTGAAGCTTGAAGAATGATCAAACGTTAAGCAGCTAAGATTTAATGCTAAAAAAAAAAAAGTAAAGTCATGCATCTGGGCTGCAGAAATCCAAGGGAACAGAACAGCATAGGGAACGAGGTACTTCAATGCATGAAAGAAGACAGGATCTGGATATGATTGCATCAGATGATCTTAACGTGGCCAAACAGGCAGGAAAGGTAACAGCAAAAGCCAGAAGAATGTTTGAGTACATAGGGAGAGGAATGGCCTGCAGAAAAAAAAAGAGACAATAGTGCATTTGTACAACTTTCTAGTGAGAACTCATTTGGAATACTGTACACAGTTTTGGAGACTGCACCTTCAAAAGGATATAAACAGGATGGAGTCGGTGCAGAGGGCAACTACAAAAATAGTCAGTACTCTTCATCATAAGGCATATGGGGATAGGCTTAAAGATCTCAATATGTATATTTTAGAGAAAAGGCAGGAGAGCATTTAAATAACTCTTTGGAATAAATTCCAGGTTGGTGTCCCTCTTCCTGTTGAAAGGAAGCTCTGGGATGAGGGGTCATAAGATGAAGGTGAAAGACTGAGGAGTAATCTTAGGAAATATTTTCTTACAGAAAGGGTGGTGGATTCATGAAACAGTCTCCCAGTGGATGGTGGTGGAGATGAGAACTGTATCTGAATTCAAAAAAAGCATGGGGCAAATACAGAGGATCTCTGAGGGAGATGAAGGGATTTTAGAACTTATTAGGATGGGCAAATTGGATAGGCTATCATTTCTATGCATCTAAGTAAATAAATAACTCTCTGGGCTGAAGTGTGGCCCATGGAATGAGGTGATTGCTCTGAAGGTTCCTGATTACACTGGGGAGGTCTTTACAGTAGCCTTTGACAAACTCATTGAACGTCTTTTGTAAAAAGGAGTGTGGCTGCTGTAGAAGCAGTAGTGATATAGATGATGAAGATTAATCAACTATCATGATGTAGCACCAACTGTTGTGCAGAGGACTGCGCAGAAGCAGTGGATGATGTGCTGATCAGGCCTTGAGCTGTTAAGGTGATGTTTGCACTGCTCTGAAACTTCTGTTCAAAGAAGGAGTTAAAACACTTTTTCCTGGCCTGAAGCAACACTTTAGAAGAGGTAGAAGAAACCACCATACTATCGGGCTTTTGCAAGCATTCCAGAAACAGCTGTGCAATAGGGGGTTATTTTAGAAGCCCTATTCATTCTTTGGATATCTGAAGATGGGCACAGAGACATCCAAAGCACAGAGACATTTTAGAAGCTGGGTCTGTGGATGTGCCCCATGTGGGGATGTCCAAGTCTGAATGGGAAAACAAGCAAACAAGAACCAATGTTCATGGAATCAAAAAATATACAAAAAGGCAAGATTCCACGTAAGACCTGAATGACAAATATCTAATTTTTGTCGGGTACACTGTCAAAGAAGAAGGAGATGGATTTCTATTCCCTGCTGCAATAAACCCATTTTGATTTAAATGTAAAAAGTGAGAAGCCACTTAGATGAATGGTGCTGGAATCCTCCAAACAAATGTACTCAGAGTCCTGTATACACGACGTGACACATTTTGGACAATCCTCAAAAGACTGAAGATCTCAGCTTTGTTTTATAAATGTGAAAATCTTGAAGTGAATGGCGTCTGACATCACTAGAACAGAGGTGACCAATGAACGGAGAAAGGTTTAGGACCTCCCACTGAGCAGGGAATCCCAAACGTGGTTGGGAACGTCAAAGCAAGCTATGCCAATCAAGTTCAAGATTCAATCCTTTTAGGAAAAACAGTGTCAAGTTTAAAACTTCATTTTTCTCACATCTTTGAAGTTTTTGAACACGATCACCACCCCTAGGATCCATTGGAATATGGTCAATAATACGCCAGGATTACTAATGGAAAATATGTCACTTCTCTAGACAGTGTTCCACCATCAGTGCCAATGTATTAGCCAGATGTAAGCGAGAAGCATGTTCATTAAGACAAATCTTGCATTGTCAAGTTGTCCTGCTGACAAAGTAAAGATTGCACGGGCAAATGACAAGATACACAACAAAATTGAATGTACAAGAAGTCCTCCAGTGAGAATGAAATGTTAAACCACTATGAGAATCATGCCAGTAGTCCCCCTGCATTGTAGTATGGCAGTGTTTGCATGCACTGCAGGGGAAGTGACCAGGACTGGAATGCGATCGCAATATCCTATCGTTTATTGTGGCTGCATGCACCCATTTGTCACGGAGATTAACTCCTTGAGAAAATGCCAACAACAAAGGACATTGAAAACAGATATGTAAGCTTAAAATTGACCAATATTTCTGTAACACATGGCATATGCCAACAGAATGTTGTATGTAGGGTAAAACTCCCAATATGTGATCACCTCCAGCAGATGAGGAAGCAGAACCATATAACAACCATTCTCTGTGTGTGTAAAATGCTCGGGTGTAGGCTTTATGTATGATGTTGTATGGATAACCTCTAGAGAGGTGTCGTCTCTAGAGGTTATCCATCCATGAGCATGCTTTTTAAATTCAAATGTGGTGGAGCAAAGGCAGCGTAAACGAAGAAATCGGCTATAGGAGAAACCTTTCTTTAAGGGGCTAGAATGGTAACTGTTATAACAAAGAAGGGAATTGAGCTGCACAGGTTTTCGATACAAAGTAGTATGAAAACCCCCAGGTGTAAGAATAACAGTAATGGCATGCAGCCACAATAAATGATATTGTGATCACATTCCAATCCTGGTCACTTCCCATGCAGTTTACTGTGGCAGGAGAGAGAAATCCATTTCATAGAAACATAGAAACATGATCACAGAAAAAGACCACAAGGCCTATCTAGTCTGTCCTTCCATAACAACAACTACAACAGTCCACTTTTTACCTTTAGAGATCCTCTGTGTTGGTCCCATGCTTTTTTGAATTCAGTTACTGTCCTCATCTCTACCACCTCCACTGGGAGACTATTCTACGGATCCACTACTCTATCCGTAAAGAAATATTTCCGCATATCACTCCTGAATCTATCTCCTTTCACCCTCATCCCATGTCCCCTCGTAGCAGAACTTGCTTTCAATTGAAAGAGGCTCTCTCCCTGAACATTTATGCCACGGAGGTATTTAAACATCTCAATCATATCACCTCTATCCCGCCTTTCCTCTAAGGTGTACATATTAAGATCCTTAAGTCTGTCCTCATATGCTTTATAATGAAGCCCATTAATCATTTTAGTAGCAACCCTCTGCACCGACTCCATCCTGTTCACATCCTTTTGAAGGTGCGGTCTCCAGAATTGCACACCATACTCCAAATGAGGTCGCACCAAAGACTTATACAGAGGCATTATCACCTCCTTTTTTCTGCTAGTCATTCCTCTCCGTATGCACCCAAGCATCCTTCTAGCTTTTGCCGTCGCCTTTTCTACCTGTTTAGCTACTTTAAAGATCATCAGACACAACCACGCCTAGGTCCCGCTCTTCTTTAGTGGACAAAAGTACTTCACCTCCTATACTGTATTGCTCCCTTGGATTGCTGCAGCCCAAAAGCATGACCTTACATTTTTTAACATTAAATTCCAGCTGCCAAATTCTAGACCATTCTTCAAGCTTAGCTAGATCCCTCCTCATGTTATCTACACCTTCCTGGGTGTCTACTCTATTGCAGATTTTGGTATCATCCGCAAAGAGGCAAACCTTACCCGACAGCCCTTCCGCTATATCACTAACAAAGATGTTAAAAAGAATCGGACCAAGGACAGATCCCTGGGGCACACCACTGGTAACATCCTTCTCCTCAGAGTGAGCTCCATTTACTTGTACTCTTTGTCGCCTCCCACCCAACCAATTTTTAACCCAAGCAGTAACTTTAGGGTCCATCCCTAGGGTGCTCAGTTTGTTTATAAGTCGCCTGTGAGGAACAGTGTCAAAGGCTTTACTGAAATCTAAATGCACCACATCTAGAGCTCTCCCTCGGTCCAACTCCCTGGTCACCCAGTCAAAGAAATCAATCAGATTTGTCTGACAGGACCTGCCTCTGCCTCCTTCTCCTGTGACAGTGCACCCGACAAAAATTTGGTATTTGTGATTTATGTCTTACTTGGAATCAAGTCTGAATGGGGGCATGTTTGAGGTGTGGCTGGGACATTCGTAGGAACATGGAAGTCACTGCCTGATATCAGAAACATCCAGATATCTGGAATCGCTCTAAGTTTAAACCTGCCCTTGGCATAAATAAGCCCTTGGCATAAACCTGCCCTTGGCATAAATAAGCATTGTGAAAATGCTTGCTTTGGCTGAAAAACATCCAGAGGGTGAAGATAGCATCCCATCATCCCTAGCACTCAGCACAATCATAATGATAGCAACAATGGGATTTGAACCCTGATTTCCTTTGTCCTAGCCCACTATTCTAATTCTAAGGACATGTGGATTCTGAAAGTTGATCTGGAAATGTCTATTCAGACCCTGCAGACCTCCATGTCAAGCACATCCACATATCTGAAATCGCGATTGCACTTGGACATGTCTGCTTCTTAGTCAGATGTTCTAGCTTATGCATCCAAGATTGCACTTGAATGTTCTTTCTAAAATGTCTCTCCAAGCCTGGAAACTTCCATGCTTATTGAGAGATATTTTGCAGTTCCCTTGTGCAACCAGTTTATTGAAGTCACTGTGTCAGATGGTTGAAGATTGCTCCAAGGAAGATTTGTGACTCAATTGTATTGAGTTCATAGGTTTCTGTGCACAGAAGCTACCTTTTTAATGTTTACTTTGAAGTAGTTGTTTTCATTGAGGTGATTTAGACAATCTCTTCATGCTCTCAGAAACATCTAAGCACAATATCCTAGTCTCCACTTGTTGTGTTGTCTGTCTTAACTAGGCTGTAAGCTCTTAAGAGCAGGGACTGTCTCTTACAGATGATCAGTAGAGTAATATTAGCAGTTGCTCTGATTATGAACCAGACCCAAACACTGCACTTCAGATATGGTTTGAAAATTAACTTTGGTGACATTTTTACAGTCAAATAATAAATGTAAAGAAATGGACAAAAAAAGGGAAAACAATGATAAAAAATAACATCTGAATGACATTTTTTCTGGAAGGTTTTGTGTCTCTTCGGCAGAGTGGAAAACACAAAACTGAGCGGCTCAGGAGAGCACTGTGTGTGGGAAAGGCAATGTAAGCTCTGAAATTTACACTAAAGTTCAGAGAGTGGTTCTGTCCTGCTGCTATTGGATAACGTCACCCACCTGTACACTCGACTAAGTCTTGCTTGTCTGCAGAAGAAAAGACATTTCTCAAAGAGGAAACTGCATTAGGGGGTATTAGGAAGATTTTTTAGCGAATAGTAACTTCAAGTTAAATTAGCAGGGCTGAAGGCAAAAGATCCAATTACATCTTCAGAAATACTTTTGCCACAATAATCACTGGAAAACTAATTACAGCAACTTTCTTTCTTTTTCTTTTTTTTTTTTACATTTTGATACAAATTAGCTGAGCTCAATTTTCCACTAAAAATATTCCTTGAGGCTCCTCATCTTTTTCTTTTAAAAATATATTCTTTATGACCTCAGCCACACTTCAAAGATTTCTAAAAATTATAACTCAGCAGTTAAACAGTTCCATACACGTTAATCATTATGGCATGCTTGCACTGTCAGCGTACTGAAGAATCAGTTGTGTGAGAATGGAGTAAATTATATTATAGATAGAGCTTCTAAGTTTAGGTTTCTACATTGTCGGCCCTGGTGATACCCCTGTGGCCTGAAGCAGGACTCCCGAAGTTGTCTCCTGCTGCCGCAACTCCTCTGTATAATTGCTCAGTATCACCGCTGCCTAGTTATCGCCAGGTGCTGCCCCCGCTCCACCCACAGAAAGCCCCGGGGCTAACTGGTTAGCATCAGGGCATTCTGCAGTGGTCTCCATGCATATTCAGTGGCACTAATTGTGTTAAGTCACTAAATATTCAAGACAAAAGAATATTGAATATTGGGTCCGTAGAATAGGAATTTGTTGGATAAATACTGGAAAACCCACATTCCCCCATCCCACAATTTCTCATCCTTTCACTTGCCTACCTTGGATTTTCTACTATATTTCTCTTTTTTCCATGCCAATGTTGTCCCAACTGCAAAAGTATATTTATTTCGTTATTTATTTTATTTATTTATTTACAGTTTCTTTTATACCGCGCTATTCGACATCAGTGCGGTTTACAATGAACATAAAAACCACACGTCTCAAATAATTGATCTGTGCTTACAATGAACAGGTAAAATAAAACTTGGGTATACATTAAACAGGTTTCCTGAACAGTGAAACAGTGAACATGGGAACTATGTACAAAGCAACTAAATGCAGCTATATGTAGAGTTACATGAAACTAGGTAAATTGTCTTGGTAAGAGGAGGTGCAAGGTGAGATTGCAGTTCTGCAGATTAAGATTGTGAGGTGCATGGGTTTAATGTGTTGGCCTGGAGTGTGGTGGTGGGTTGGTATGGGGGGGGGGGGGTCCGAAGCATCGTAGTGCTGCAGGAACAGGTGATGCTTCAGTGCCTTCCTGAACTGGGAGAGGTCACTGATGGTTCTGATGCCTGATGGTAGGGCGTTCCAACATGATGGAGCAAAGTAGGAGAAGGCTCTGGATCTAGTGACTTGAGAGCATTTCGTGATTGCTTTCGGTAATACGAGAGAGTTGGAGGCGGTCAATCTCCTTGCTCGATTAGGGGGTGTAATTGATATCAGGTCAGTGATAGCAGACGCGGAGTAGTTATTGATCGCTTTATGAGTCATAGTTAGGGTCTTGAAAGAGATCCTAGATTGTATAGGCAGCCAATGTAACTGTTTCAGTATTGGAGTGATGTGGGTTCTCTTGGAGCCTAAAGATTTGTATTCTGCTCTATTTGATGTACTAGGCAGATTACAGACACACATAATCAATAAAATAAAATAACATATGTAATAAAAACACACATTCAGCGCAATTCCATAACATGCACATCCGCCCCGTCTACATGTCTAAATCAAAAATGGCCCCATTTGACCCTAATCCCACATGCTTGGGTCCAGCCATGTCTGCGGTCCAGAATCAGGAACATAGATATGTTCGGCATGGCACACACAAACCCCAGGACACAAGTATGTGCAGTAAGCGGCCTGGATGTCCCTGCCCTCAGTGAATTCCAAAAAGATGTATGGATCCACTGCTGCCCATCTCTATGCAGACATAGCTCCTCAGTTGAAACGGGAACACAAAGAGAGTGGAGCCCTTGCAGGGAGCAATGGAAACACAAAAAGTGAAGGCCAATGGAGGTCACAGGTGCTAGACTTTATTTAACAAACAACCCCTATGCGTTTCGGCATGCAGCCTTCATCAGGGGGTACGCATCTAAAAATAAATAACAACAAACCACTTAATAACTGTGAACATGAAGATATGCAACATAAACAAATAAAAATGCATAAAAACTATTAATGTAAATAAAAACAGTTATATATCATACAATGTGTGTTTAGCTATGTAAACTAAAATTAAATAAAATGAATACACAAACTGAAATGTATAATACAATTATATCATGGTAAAAGTGATCACCTTTGCCCACCTGTTTATTCACACCTTCAAAAAAACATAACAGATTAGTAAAACAAGATCTTCCTTGTCTAAAGCCATGTTGGCTGTCTCCCGTTAGGCCATGACTATCTACATGCTGAGTAATTTATTCTTTAAGATGGTTTCTACCATTTTTCCCGGTACTGACGTGAGGCTCACCGGTCTGTAGTTTCCCGGATCACCCCTGGAACCCTTTTTAAAAATTGGCGTTACATTGGCAATCCTCCAATCTTCAGGTATTACAGATGATTTTAATGAAAATTTACAGGTTACGAATAGCAGGTCTGCAATCTCATGTTTCATTTCTTTCAACACCCTTGGATGTATACCATCTGGCCCAGGTGATTTTCTACTCTTCAGTTTATCTAATAGCTGTAATACATTGATCCGATGTATCAATATTTCCTTCAATTCTTCCGCACCTTTAAATACCACTTCAGTCATGGGTAACATCCTTACATCTTCCTCAGTAAAGAATGAAGCAAAGAATTCATTCAATCTCTCCGCTATCGCCTTGTCACCTCTTAGTGCCCCTTTAACTCCTCTATCATCTAATGGACCAACTGACTCTCTCACAGGTTTTTTGCTATGAATGTACTTGAAAAAATCTTTCTTTCACGTTTTTGCTTCCGCAGCAAGCTTCTTCTCAAATTCTCCCTTTGCCTGCTTTATCAATGCCTTGCATTTGACTTGCCAGTGCTTGTGCTGTTTCCAGGTTTCGTTGTTTGGTTCTTTTTTCCATTTCCTGAAAGATGCTTTTTTGGCAACAACAGCCTCTCTGACCTCCCCTTTAAACCATGCTGGCAGTTTTTTGGACTTCCTTCTACTTTTCTTAAAGCATGGAATACAGCTGGTCTGGGCTTCAAAGATAGTATTTTTCAACAACACCCAAGCTTGATATAAGTCTTTAACCTTTGCAACTGCTCCTTTTAGTTTTTTCTTAACTATTTTCCTCATTTTATCATAGTCTTCCTTTTGAAAGTTAAAAGGTAGTACTGTGGATTTCCTTACTATCCCTCCACCACTAATTAAATCAACAGAATACTGGGCTTGATGGACCTTGGTCTGACCCAGTATGGCATATCTTATGTTCTTATGTTCTAAGGTGATCATGCTATGATCACTATTGCCAAGTGGCCCCAACACCCTTATCTCTTGCACTAGATCTGGTGTTCCACTAAGGACTAGGTCTAATATGGCTTCCCCTCTGGTCGGTTCATGAACCAGCTGCTCCAAGAAGCAGTCATTTATGTCATCTAGGAACTTTATCTCCCTAGCATGTCCAGCCATGACACTGACCCAGTCAATACCGGGGTAATTGAAATCACCCATTATTATTACTGCACTATAACTTTTGTTAGCTTCCTTGATTTCTTTGAGCATTTCATCATCCATTTGTTCATTCTGGCCAGGCGGTCGATAGTACACCCCCACTGCCATCGCCTTCCCCTTTTACATGCAATTTCAGTCCATAGAGATTCTACAGCAAATTTTGTTTCCTGCAAAACTTTAATCCTTTCTGACTCAATGCCCTCTCTAACATAGAGCGCAACCCCTCCACCAGTTTGATCAGCTCTATCATTACGATATAGTTTGTACCCAGGTATCACAGTGTCCCACTGGTTGTCCTCCTTTCACCATGTCTCTGATATTCCAATCATATCTAACCTCTCATTTAGTGCTATATATTCTAACTCTCCCATCTTATTTTTTAGACTTCTAGCATTTGCATGCAAGCATTTTAGAGACTGTATTTTATTCATATTAGTTTGGCTGTTGGTAGACATGGGTAATTTGGGATCTTTAAGCTCTGTCTGCTCCATACTCGAGGGCATTTGGACTACGTTACTCTTTTTTGGAACCTCTCTGCTTTTGGTAGTATCCTTCAAGGATACATTCTTCCGAACCATCTGCTCTTGGGCAACTGTCTGCTTTCCCCTATTATCTAGTTTAAAAGCTACTCTATCTCCTTTTTAAAGGTTAATGCCAGCAGCCTAGTTCCATCCCGGTTAAGGTGAAGCCCATCCTTTTGGAAGAGCCCCTCCTTTCCCCAGAATGTTCCCCAGGTCCTAACAAATCCAAACCCCTCATCTCTGCACCATTGTCTCATCCACGCATTGAGACTCCGGAGCTCTGCCTGCCTTTTGGGTCCTGCACGTGGAATGGGAAGCATTTCGGAGAACACTACCCTGTAAGTTGTGGATTTCAACTTCCTACCTAAAAGCCTAAATTTAGCCTCCAGAACCTCCCTACCACATTTTCCTATGTCATTGGTACCGACATGTACCAAGACAGTGGACTCCTCCCCAGCACTATCTAAGACCTTATCTAGGTGGAGCATGAGGTCCGCTACCTTTGCACCAGGCAGGCATGTTACCAGGCGATCCTCACGTCCACCAGCCACCCAGCTATCTACATGCCTAATGATCAAATCACCAATTATAACGGCTGTCCTAACCCTTCCCTCATGGGCACATGGCCCTGGAGAAACTTCCTCGGTGTGAGAGGGTTTTACATCACCTGGAGGACAGGTCCTAGTTACAGGATCACTTCCTCCCACACCAGGGTGATGCTCTCCTTTCACGTGACCTCTCTCCTCCATGGCAACAGGGATGCTACCAGACTGGAGGTGGGACTTCAGGACTATATCCCTGTACCCCTGTATCCCTGTACCTCTCTGTCTTTCTTATGTTTTCCAAGTCTGCTACTCTAGCCTCTAGTGAATGGACTTGTTCCCTGAGAGCAAAGAGCTCCTTGCACCTAGTGCACACGTAAGACCTCTCACCAACTGGGAGAAAATCATACATGTGACACTCAATGCAAAAGACTGGAAAGCCCCCATCTCGCTGCTGGACTGCTGTATGCATCTTAGTTTTAAGTTTTTGTTTAGATCTTTAAGTTCTTTGCTTCCTAAGGGTTGCTATGGATATTTATACTAATAAAACTGTACCTAATATGTTTAATATACCTTGTTCACCTGAAGCTTAATTAATCTCAGGTCCTTAGTGTATGACTGATTTGGGTAACGAGCTTCACCTGAGAGCACCCCTTGTCTTTTAAGATGTGTAAGTACCTATAAAGCTACGATTATCCCAGGGGTGGGTGGGTGTGGGGAGGGAGGGAAATAACACTTATTAAAAGAGAGCTGCTACGCAGTACCCTGTCCTGTGCTGCTGACGTAAGCTATATTCTTATTTGATTTTAAATTTTAAATTATAGCTCTTTGCTGCTGCTAGGCTCTAAATTATTATGAAAGTTAAACTACAAGCTCTCTGCTAGGTCTAAATTTAACCAGAAAGCTCTCTTCTGTGTTTTAAATTTAAACTAAAAGTACTTTGCTGATGCTAGGCCCTGAGTGACTATTAAATTTAAACTACAAGCTCTCTGCTGGGTATGATATATAACCAGAAAGTTCTCTTCTCTGTTTTAAATTTAAACTTAAACTGCTGCTACTAGGCTCTAACTGATTTAATAAAAAATAGTGGGTTCACGGATTAATTAGCTTTAATACAAAGAATTCCTTACAGAAAATTCCCAGAAGTATATACTCACAATTGCAGATCTCTCTTCAGAAGTAAAAATCCCCTTTTGTAGTCCTGCAAGACTGAGGATCACAGAGCTCTGGTTGAGCTATTTATGCCTGTGCTGCTGAGGTAAGCTGTGACCAACTTCCTGGATGATTAATAGTCCTTGCTTGGATAGAAGGAGTCTTTCAAAATGGCCTTTTGTCCTGCCACCTGGTGTTAACACCTATTGAAAAAACTTCACAGGTCTCTTGCCCCCTAGGTAGAAGGCCTCTTTGTAAAGGTCTCTAGAAGACTTTATTTGCTCTTCAAAGAGTACTTACCCTGTTTTGCCTTTTGTGCTAATCTATATTCTTATTTAAATTATAGCTCTTTGCTTTTGCTAGGCTCTAACTTATTATTAAAGTTAATCTACAAGCTCTCTGCTGGGTTCTAAATTTAACCAGAAAGCTCTCTTCTGTGTTTTAAATTTAAACTAAAAGTACTTTGCTGATGCTAGGCCCTGAGTGACTATTAAATTTAAACTACAAGCTCTCTGCTGGGTTCCAATTAAACCAGAAAGCTCTCTTCTGTGTTTTAAATTTAAACTAAAAGTACTTTGCTGATACTAGGCCCTGAGTGACTATTAAATTTAAACTACAAGCTCTTTGCTGGGTATGATATGTAGCCAGAAAGTTGTCTTCTGTGTTTTAAATTTAAACTTAAACTACTGCTACTAGGCCCTGACTGATTTAACAAAAAATAGTGGGTTCACAAATTAATTAGCTTTAATACAAAGAATTCCTTACAGAAAATTCCCAGAAGTATATACTCACAATTGCAGATCTCTCTCCAGAAGTAACAGTCCCCGTTTGTAGTCCTGCAATTTATTTATTTATTTATGTAATTAACACCAAATTCATGCTTTTATTATATATTTTTTATGTTTAGCTATATGCTTAGGGTTATTTAACATTCTTTGGACTAGGCTCTATTATTTCTGAAGTCCATTATCTGTGCAGTTTACCTCTGCTTACTTTCTACCTTCAAACTGTCATGCGTATTGGCTTGTCAATCAACTACCATTTGGCATGAAAGGAGGCTTACTTATTTTGAGACGCTCACACACACACTCCCTTCTAATATGGTCAACAACATTTGTTGTGAGTTAGATCGCTATGATTCACTGGGTACTTTTCAAGAACCTTTTCTCTCTAGAAAGTTTTCATCGTTACTTGTTTTTGGATCTAAACTTCATAATGTTGTTTTTGGATGTATGCTGTTGTATAAGATTCCTCTCCATTTTTTTAGATCTTTTAATTCTTGACAGCTGTTCCATGCTGCCACGCTATCCACAGAAAGTCTTCTCTGCTTTTTTATCAGATTGTAATAACTTATCTGATGTATGATTATTATGCTGCTTAGACCTTTGTTGATCAATGATTTCTCATTTATCGGGTTTTGCAAACTCTTGATAGTTGCTCTGCCTTTTAAGTATGCTGTTTGATCTGTCGGTAATATATAGCACTTTGATAGTTGAGCTTCAGTCGCTGCACTGTTTTGAGTTTAAGGTTTAAATGTATTGGCTGACTATTGATGTCATCCTGTAATTCTGTTTCGTCTCTATGTAGAACAGCATTTTGAGCCTTCCTCTGCTTCACAGATGACGGGATGATGCCCCGTGTAATTGTGTAACAGTAATCTATCTTGCAACCCTGTCTCATCTCTATGCATAATAGCATTCTGAGCCCTCTACTGTTTCACAGATGATGGGATAGTGCCCTATGCATTTGTTTAAAGTATTTATGACATCTGAGTATTATTTTGGTTAACATACACAGTTTTTAGATGTATCCCCTCTATTTATTTATTTATTTAATTGTTGTTGTTAAGTGCCGTCGAGTTGGAGTCGACTCATGGCGACCCTCTGGATAGCTATCCTAAATTGTGTTCGGTCTTCATTCAGGCGGCTCATTGTTGACAGGCTGGTAGCCGTAGCTGCTGTTATTGTATCGATCCATTTTATTGCTGGCCTTCCTCTTTTGCATTGACTGTCTATCTTGTCAAGCATGATGTCTTTCTCTAATGATCTCTCTCTTCGCATGATGTGTCCAAAGTATGAAAGTCAAAGTCTTGTCATCTGAACTTCTAAAGAAAGCTTAGGTTTGATCTCCTCTAGTACTGACTGGTTTGTTCTTTGGGCAGTCCATGGTATACACAGTATTCTCCGACAGCACCATAATTCAAAGGCATCAATTTTTTTTTCCGGCTGTCTTTTTCACTGTCCAGCTTTCACATCCATATGATGTTATTGAAAATACCATGGCTTGACCAAGTCAAATCTTTGTATGGAGAGAGACATCTCTGCTTTTGAGAATCTTATCTAGGTCTTTCATAGCCATTCTGCCAAAAGCAATGTGTCATCTGATTTCTTGACTGCTTGTTGCTTCTTTATTGATAGTTGATCCAAGTAGGTTAAAGTTGTTCACAATTTCAATTTCTTCTCCATCAACAATGAGCCTGTTGATTATGCCAGTTGTCATGATCTTTGTCTTCTTTACATTAAGGTGCAGGACCATTTTGAGACTATGTTCTTTGATTGTGAGTAGCAAATGTTTCAGATCATCTTCACTTTCAGCCAATAATGTGGTATCATCAGCATAGCGAAGGTTGTTTATTTTATTTTATTTATTTATTTAAATAACACCAAATTTATTTTTATGTACTGTCCTTTGGCTAGTCGCCAATTTCAACAAATTTGACTGTTCTAAGTGCAAATTAGTACCCATTTGGGGACTTCATGTATCATTCATTTTAAAGCACTTTTTCCCTCCTTTTGGTTAGTACCAAGTACATGGATCTGATTTTCTCCTCTCTGTTCTGGCTCTGTGTGTTCCCTCCTTTTTTGTTCTTTGATTTTTTATGTACATAATTATTTTCTTATCTTTTCTAGCCTTGGAATATTTATGAGAAAGGTCTTTCTTAAGACCACAAATTAATTTTATACAGTGCAACATGTAAGTGCCCTCTCTGTCTGATTCAAGGTGTCATTTGCTTTTATTTTATTTTAGTGTTTTATTTATTTATTTATTTTTTATTTCTATTTATGCATTTTAACATTGAATCAAGCATCACACTTGTACAGTAATTAACCTGTCAACATAATTACAAAATTACATCTGAAGAAAATAACAAATATCGACAGTATTATCATTAATCCCCAAATTGAGGGAGAGAGACAACAGAATATACAGAGGTCAGGAAATTCCCCTGTAAACATAAAGGAAAAAACTTGTTTCAAAATACTAAGAGGAGGACAGAGAACCAAGCATGTTTCTATTGATGGGGATTACTACTGAGCTAATCCCTCCAATAACCAAAGTTTATTTTTTGCCTTCTGGAAAGAAAACAGGGGAGACGATAGCTGGTCTCTCGAATATGAACTTTTTGGATGTTTCAGCTTTGCTTCAAACTCCTAAGGACGATGAGCTACCTGTTTCTACATTGATTGTTTCCTTGGCGTTACCATCGGATAGGGACTGGCCCCTCAGGCTCTATTTCAAAATGCGTGCCAATTTGTTCATGGGTAAAAAAATTGTGGTTTTCCCTGATGTGTCCAGGGAGACGCAAAGAAGATGCAAATCCTTTTTAATTTTGCGACCAGGGGTGACTCGAATGGGCGCTTCTTTTGTGCTTAGATATCCTTGTAAATGCATTATTGTATTTCAATCTCATAAGTATGTCTTTTTTTCAGCCAGAGGATCTGTCCTCTTTCATTAGTGCTCAAATTGTAACCTCTTCTCCCAATCAGTAGTAATCCCCATCGATTTTAGTGTTTTATGATCACTTTTACTATGATATAATTGTATTATACATTTTAGTTTGTGTATTCATTTTATTTAATTTTAGTTTACATAACTAAACACTTACACATTGTTTGTATGATATATAACTGTTTTTATGCATATTAACTCTTTTTATGCACATTAATGGTTTTTATGCGTTTTTATGCATATTTATTTGTTTATGTTGCATATCTTCATGTTCACAGTTATTAAGTGGTTTGTTGTTATCTATTTTTATTTATTTTTAGATGCGTACCCCCTGATGAAGGCTGCACGCCGAAACGCATAGGGGTTGTTTGTTAAATAAAGTCTAGCACCCGTGACCTCCATTGGCCTTTGCTTTTTGTGTTTTCTCAGTCGAAACATGCATTCCTAAAGCTGCTTCTCACACTGATAGTCTGGTACACATGCCAACTACCCATGAAAATGAATGATACAGATGTGTCTATACAAAACAGACCATAGAAGCTAGCCCTGTGGATGACCAGAACACTGCAAAGTGATCTCTGCACACTCAGAAATGTTACAACATCAAGTAGAGAGTGATATGATTGTCCTGACGGACCTTGCAGCAAAAATACATGGCAGTAGGATAACATTTAGCTGTGCTTGCATTGGTCATCTCTGACAACAGCCTGTACAATGCTTTATATGGACCAGAAGAAATCAGAAATGGTTCTGTACAGCTACATGTCAGAGGATATCCCTGACAACAATTAAGGACCCTCAGATTGGGTGCATGCACCAATGCAAAAAGCACTACTAGATGCCCAAGAACACCAGCAACTATCTATACAAATGTGCACATTTGTGAGAATGCTGCTGGTGCAATATGCGCTGTTGCATATGCTCATTCTGATGGTCCTTTATTATTGGCAGGTATATGCTTTGACATTTAGCCATAGAGACCCCTTTCTGATATATCCTGGCTGATCACACTGGCATCTGGTCATGCTGCGGTCATCCCTATAGAACAAGTACTGGCCAGGCACTGATGCCACCCATAATTAATTATGGTTGCACACACCAGGTCCCCCCATGCATCCCTCTAATCACACACACACACACACACACACACACACACACACACACACACACACACACACACACACACTCACTTGCAGTCACACAAAACATTAATTTGCTGTACAGATGCCCTGCCCCTCTAGAAAACAGCTGGTATAACATACTGGCATTGAGTCCCAGGACTACTAATCTGATCTGCATTTCTCACCCACACATGCATCCATCCTATACTCATCCTTATACAATCCCTACATCAACAGTCCCACTTCTTGGAAGGCAGGAATTGTTAGGGTGCCCTAGATCAGGGGTGGGCAATTCCGGTCCTGGAGACCCACAGACCAGTCAGGTTTTCATGATGTCTGTAATGAATATTCATGAGATCTATTTGCATCCACTGCCTTCCATTGGATTGGAAATAGGTCCATGAATATTCATTAGGGACATCATGAAAACCTGACTGGTCTGCGGCTCTCCAGGATCGGAATTGCCCACCCCTGCCCTAGATTATCTCCTCTAGCTCACACAGAAATTGTCAGCATAGCTGGAACAATCTCTTTTTCACCTCTGCATATGTCTGTAGGGGTGTTTATTAATGTGTCTTTACCATACAACTTTCTCTCACCTTTGCATTCTACTCTTTACAACTGCATCTTGTGGTCTTCCAGACTGCAGACACACCAGTTCAAAGCATCACTGTCACAGCCATTCATCTCTGGGACATATTGCAGAGCAGAGCAGAGCAGAGCAGAAAGGTTTCTAAGTCCTGGCCTTATTCCATGTTTCTGTAGGTATAATATGGACAACCGCCAGAAATATGCAGCATGTTCACGGGTCTTTCCTGAATATGCATTGTACATCTCCACTGCTGATCATACCCCCATTCCACCCCCTCCCACCCACTTTCTGAGATCCTTATATGTGTAGAGCTACAGGGGTTTCAGAATATGCTCACTGACATTTTTGCTAGAAAAACATCTATGCCATACTTTTAAAGGGCTTATTCATAATCAATAAAATAATATACTGTTCTACAGCCAAAATGCTTCTGAAATAAATTCTGTCACACTTTACTAAGTCTGGGTCACTGAGAACAAAAATGATGCTTAAAATTATTATTGGCTCTAGTTTTCAGTTTATGCTACTGGGTCAGTACATACAACCTCAACTTCAGAAGTACTAAGGATATGCGAGTAATAATGGGAACAAATCTCAATTGAAGCCATCTTTGACTGGATTTGTGATAAATCTATGTTTTTGTTTGGACAGTACTTGCTTTTCAGGCAAAACAATTAATGAATGATGCAATTTGAAGGTGCTATTGCATCATACATGATCTGAATTGCATTTTGTTATTCCAAGAAGTCATAGATGACACAATCCTAACTCAGCTTAATTACATCACTCTGCAGAACAAATTGTGCAGCATTTTTTAATGAACAAGATGAATCAGTAGTATTTTGGCTGTAGACCAGTCTTCTCAGTGCTTGATTTTTTTTTTTTGTTTAGCCAAAGTGAGAGATGCCTCATAATTGCTTGAACAATGAAGATCACTTCTGCTACATTTGTGGTGAAGCGACTTTTACATCACAATAATGCAGTATAACTGCTTTGATTAAGAAAGCCTACCACCTTTACTTTGGCTGCAAAATTCAATGTAACTCAGTTGTTTTATGTAAACCACTATAATTCTTGATATGGTGGTATAAAAATCACATAAATAAATAGTTAAAGAGCAGGGCCTTACACATATTCTGAAACACTTGTGCAACAAATCTTTGCCAGTGGTTGAACAGAAAAAGGAAATATATGCCTTTTGAAGTGCCAATGATTTAGAGAGAGCCAACAGATTATATCAACAATTGTTACTGATGGGAATGGTTTGTCAAAGAGGAAAAAGTGTACTGTGCAGTATGCAAACATTCCATCTGCTATATGCCCAGTACCCCACAGAGACGGACTGCCATTTTCTAATGCTCCAGAATCATTCTCACTTGAGTCAGATGAGGAAGAGAAAGGGGATGAAACTTCTGTTCCTGAACCATCAATATCACTTGACCCAGATTTTCTTCCATCCTCCTCTTCTGAACTATACCTCATTACACAAGGTAAATTGAACGACCTTGTCAGGGATTTTAGAACTACATAAGAGTAAGGCAGAGCTGTTGGGCTCCAGACTGCAGCACTGGAATTTCCTGTCAGGTGATGTTAGGGTTCCCATGTTCCCTGAATGTCAAAAGGATCTTGTTACATTCTTCTTCATGGAAGGTAATCTTCTAGCCTACAATAATATCAATGGTCTTACGGTAGCCCTCAACATCATGCATCATCAAGATGAATGGAGACTGTTCATTGATTCATCGAAGATGAGTCTTAAAGCTGTTTTGCTGCATAATGGCAATGTTTTGCCATTGATTCCAGTTAGTCATGCAGTCAATATGAAGGAAACCTATGATAATATAAAACAGGTGTTGAGATGCATAAACTATAACCAATATCAGAGGCAGCTTTGTGGTGCTTTGAAAATCGTTGCTCTGTTGCTCGGTCTGAAGATTGGAAACATAAAGTATTGCTGTTTTCTCTGTGAATGGGATAGTCATGCAAAAGAGTCACAATACATCAAGAGAGATTGGCCACTCTGACAGCCTAGAAAGAAAAGTGTGCAGAATCCACTACTTGTTGAATCAAGGAACATTTTGTTACCACCCTCACGCATTTTGTCAAGGTCATGGACAAAACCAGCTTTTAAGTATCTCAGCAGGATACAAGACTAAGAGGAACATTTCACAATGGGACATCCAAGTCAGAATGTCTGAAAAAAAGCAGGCACATGCAAGTTCAGGCACGATTTCAGGAATATGGATGAGCCCATATGCACGTGTATCAAATGTCTATATAGACAACCCCAGGATAGCATTTCAGAACTAAGATGTCTAATAGCATAGAGGCCAATTCAGTGATGTGCGCCCCTGGGCCGTTCGGATGTCCAGATATCTGGACAGCCCGGGGATGCATCCCACTTGCTCCTGTGGGGATAGATGGCCCTGCGGAAGCAGAGTCACAGCATCAGGTCAGGACATCCAAGTCGTGCCACAATTTAGGCACCCTGGACGTCCTGACATTTACCCGGCTAGCTCAGCCTAGCTCCTGCATGGAGCCATGGTGGCATTGTGTCATGTTGCCATGGCATGCGGCTTCATGCAGGAGCCGTGATCCACAGCAGACCCTGACATTCTTCATTCCTCACCTCCTGAGCCCTGATTGGGCCTACCGTGACCAGAGTTGGGCTGCAGAGAGCCCCCTGTACCTCCTTCCCCAGCTTACTGGCCCCGGCTGCTGACAGTCCAGCTGTCCAGGGGGACATATTCTACCTCCAAGATGGACTAAGTCCCCTGTGCAAATGGCCAACTCCGGACTATAGTGCCAACCTCAGAATTGGCCCTGTACATTTATAGTCAGGTTTCTGCTCACTGCCCACCCTCGCTCCACCTCTGGCCTGCTCCCTCCTGCCCAGAGAGCTCCCCGCACCTTGCCTGTACATGTGGGGGAGCTCTGTTGGCTGCAGTGGCAACCTGTCTTTTAGCGTGGATGGATAGCCAAACCTGTCCAAAAAAAACGTGGACAGCAATGGAAGAAAACACTTTCATTGGTTACTATAAGCCACTGGCCCTACCTATCCGAACCTGACATCCATCCCCACTAAATACAAACCGGAATCTGCCCCATTAATGGTTAGAGTAGTAGTTTAAGAGCTGAGTGGTCAGTGTTCAAATCCCAGTGTGGACCTTTGTATCTATGGTTAGTCACTTAATTCTCTACACTCTCTGGATGTTTGAAGGTGAAAACAAGAACTTTCCTGATGCCTATTCGTGCTTGGAGCAGGTATAAACATTGACGTGCCTGCAAACATCTCCAACGTTTCTGAGATTGAATGTGGACATGTAAGTACATTGCCACACCCTAGACATGCCTCTCCACACTCCTGTGCCTACTTGCCACTCCCTGGACATGCCTCTGACACACCCCAGTGCCTACTTGGATGTCCCTGTATGGGAGACAACTGTGGAATGGTTATGGAGATGTGTCCATGATTTCAACCTCCAAATCATGACTAAACCTTTTAAAATCACCCTCTAAGAGAAGCTAAGATAAAGGAAGGTGTCTTTGTTAGTCCTCAAATTCGTGAACCTCTTCAAGATGATGCATTTAACCGTGCACTATGTGGCAAAGAAAGGATGGCATGGAAAGCCTTTCCATTAGTGACAACGAGTTTTCTCAGAAAAAACAGGACAGACAACTACAGGGAGTTAGTGAAAAAACTCAATTCATACAAAAGTCTTGGCTGCAACTCTCATCTTGAATTTTTTTCCACCAAACTGTGAAACAGTGAGTGATGAGCGATTTCATCAGGACATTGCAGCAATGGAGAAGTGATATCAAGGCAAATGGAACCCGTCAATGCTTGCAAACTATTGCAGGACAGTGACAAGAGATACTCAATCTTCAGAATACAAGAGACAAGCCAAGAATCGAGTAGACACTGAATAAGGTCTAAAATGATGCTAATGCATACACAGATGTTTCTTGCTTTCTATTTCATACTAACTTTTTAAATAAATTGTATTTAAATAACCCTTTGGCTGATTTTTAAACTCTTAAACAAAGATGACAAGTGAAATATTATCAAGGTCATATATAAAGCTACCATAAACACACAAAAAGACCTAGGTTTGTAATAATTTGTGATTAAAACTGTACTACCAACACATTATACTGTATATACGAGTAAAATGGAAAAACTTAGATATCTTGGAAACAGTACCCAATCAGGGTTTTAATTGTCATTTCTGAATTCAGCGCACTAAAAATCCATGGCAAATTTTGTCTCTGAAGCAGACAACTTTTGAAAAACTGTAGACCAGTGATATGAAAAAAGCAAGTAAAACAAGTAGATGATCAAGAGGAAACAATACAAGGATCAGACTCCTGCAAGTGGCCAGTCGACCATTTCAATGATTAACTGTTAAGCATATTTGAAGTAGAAAATGCCTGTTGAAAAAGATGTGCCTTTTATTTATTCCTGAATGCCACAAACTGTGATGTAGTGCAATGTTTGTCTGGCAATGAATTCCAGATCCCCACGGATTGCACCTGGGCCACAAATGTATTGATAAACACTGATTTTCTGTTTTCTCAAAGAACCCATAATTAACTTGAAAATAAACACATATATTTACAATATATAAACAGGAATAGAAGCCCTAATTATAGACCACATATGTACAACACAAAGTGCTGAGAAGGTGTAACTGATGGCAACAGATTTGTGCCCTGGCTTGCAATCAGTCCTGAGAAAACCTCTGCAGCCTAATTCTGTGGAAGGAAAACCTTTTAGAGGCATTTCTGCAGGTGCAACAGGGCTTTCCTCACATAAATAGACTTCTCTAAAACTGTGCACCCTATGAGCAAGTAAACCTGTGTGTGTGATCTCATTGTGCATGTGCTTTAGTGTATTATAGGAGGGGGCATACGCATGTATGTTTAGTCAGTAAAGTATCCACACAAATTAGAGATGGCTAATATCTGCTTGAGATAATTTTCAAAATGAAAGGATGCATGTACGGTATTGCCACTCTGAAAATCCTACAATCTCCACAGAGTGAAATGCATGAGAGTACTTTTCCCTACTATGAGGTGTAGCCTAGAGGTTAGAAGAGTGGGTTAAAAATCAGGCAAGACATAATTCACTTCTACTACTACTGCATTTGCATAGTGCTACAAGGTATTTGCCAGTCATTGCAATCTTGGCTTAGCCCTTCATTGCCTCACCTAGAAATGTAGGGCTCGATTTTCATTTGGGCGGGGCTATGTGCCACGTTGGCACATAGCCCGCTCGCCATCCGTCTAACCTGGATTTTCCTATGTGGCCCCGGCATTGAAAATCCGGTTCTTCCCACACAACCCGGAAGCTGCAGAAGCTAGCTGGGTAGCAGCGATTTTTGATGCTACCCGCTTGGGCCCTGCACCTGAAAAGTACCTGTTTAGCCCTTTCCTCCGCACCCACTCTGCCCCGGAACCCTCCCAACACGCCTCGATGCTAACTGCATAGCGTCTGGGTGCATTAGGAACTTATCCAGGATTTTCGAAAGGTACTACCTGTGTAGATGCCTTTCGAAGATCCTGGATAAGGCATTTACAGGGGTAACTAGGGAAGTTATGTGTGTAAATGCCTTTGAAAATTCCGCCCATAAGACTTTAAGCCCTCTAGGGATAGTCAAATTCCTGCTGTATCCAAATATAACTCAACTTGAGCTCCTACTGAAAAGGTATCAGCTAAATCCAAATAAGCAATTACACTGTACAGTAATGTGAAAATCATTATCTTTTTCAAGAAACTGCCTAAAAACCTTTTGATCCTGGTTGATGAAATAGTCCTGCTGATCATTCTGTCATAAACGTTTCATTAGTTAGAGTTTGTCTAATTCCTGCCTCAAAGCAATTGATATTAGTACGTTTCTTAACAGTGATCCATATTTCTCTCCCCCTCCATCTAATCTGATACCTTAGTGATGGTATTATAATGCAGCAATACTGAATATTCAAATTGCATTAAAATAGAGTAAGTCTAATAAAGTGAAGAGAGAAAAGCATATATTTTATTACAACTGGGACCCTCCAGAGATCAGATGAGCCAAAAGCAAACATATTTGCTAATAGAAGTTCTTGTCTGTTTAGAAGCTTAAAGATTTTGTCTTGTCAAAAGTTGGACAGTTATAGGGTGTCCACCAGATCCAGGTCAATCCTAACAGACTTATCCTGCTTCTGGTGTGATGGGATAAGATCACAGCTATTGAGAGCTATTCAATTAGGGCATGGCAAGGGTCACAACGATTACATTCCGCCAAATGACACCTATGGGCAGGGCCCATCCATCCATTGTGCGAGAATATTATTCACACAGGCAGGGGCGGCTCAAGGCAATCTTCTGCCTGAGGCGAAGAATGAGATGGCGCCCCCCACCACCACCTTAGAGGGGGCGGGGCTTTTTAAGAAATCCAATCAGAAACTGAACCAAATTCATAAAGCCGATTAGATTATATGGAGGAAATGCAAGATATTTGCACACAGGGCCGTATCGAACTACAATCGTGCCTTGTGCGACTTGCAACTCGGATGCACGCCCCCCTCTCCCCCATACCCCCATCCAGCACTGCCTGCTCTTTCCCTGCTGCTGCCACCCTCCGTTTTTTTTCACGGCGGCGCCAGCAGCAGGGAAAGAGCGGGCAGCGCTGGACGGAGTTATGGGGAGGAGGGGGGGGGGCATGCACCCTTCTGAAAGGTGCCAGCACTCTAAGCAGATCTGTCCCTCCCTGCTCTGAAATCGTGTCGGAGGAGGGAGTGACCAGACCTGCTTAAAGTGCTGTGAAAAGGCTTTGGGGCGCATTTTAACTGCCTGCTATTGTCCTGCCAGTGGCAGCAGGGCAACAGCAGAGAGACAAAATGTGCACCCCAAGCCTTTGCGCCCTGTGTGGCTGCACAGCTTGCACAGGGCTAGGTACAGTACTGTTTGCACACCAAGGAACTAAAAGAGAGCAAGAATCAATAGCACAGTTTATAAAACTAAATTAGAACTCATTTTTATTTTGTTATAAACTGCGTTATGGTTCTCCCTTTTTCTTTTTCAACATATATTTTGCATCCACAGTAGGTGCAGAGCAGAACCAGGACATTCACCCACAGAACTCAATATTTTAAAAAAAAATCTGATTCTGATCATCTCACTAACAATAACAACAACCACTATTCTCCAGTACCAGGCATATTGTGAACTGATAAAAAACCCTACAACAAAAAGCAAACCTACCATACCATACCATATCAGCACAAACTTCCAAAAGTCCACATAAGGAGCCCATCCAAAAAAAGTGTCACTGTAAATACTACAGTGGGCCCTGGAACATCCATACACCTATTTGAAAAGCTGAACAAGTCAAATTACTACAGTATAGTATAGATCTTTATATACAAACTGCATGTTAACAGAACACCTGACCTCAGTCACACACGCACATCGACCCTCACCAAGTACAGAATAAGTAACCACAATCTAAAGTAAAAATATGTAGACAAAATTTAAACTGAAACCCCAAGAATCCAGAGTCTACATGCAGTGCAACTTCAGATAAATAAGAAATGCAGTTCCCCAATACTGTGTAAAATATAAAAATAGCATAAAGTCCAATCACCAAAATTAAATAAAATTATTTTTTCTACTTTTGTTGTCTGACCATTTTATTCTCTGATCATGCTGGTCCCGATCTGAGGCTTCTGCTTTCCTGTCTTCTATTAGCTCTCTTTCTGTGGTCTATGGTTCATGGTACATCTGCCATTTCTTATCTCTTCTTTTGTTTTCTTCACTTCCTTCCATCAGCCCATTTCCAGTTCCAGTAACCCTCCCCAATATCAATCCCCTTTCCAGTCCTCCCCTCCCAGTACCTTCCAATGTCAACCACCTTGCATTCCCATGACTGCCACTTGTGTCCATTCCCTTCCACTCCCCCTCTTTTTCCACTGTCCAGCCCCTTCTAGTCCAAATACCATCCCAGGTATCAGCTCAGGTTCACTCTCAGTGCCACCCCCCAGTCAACTCCTTTCCAGCCACCCTACACTCTGTCCATCTCCCTTCCAGTGTCATTCACATGTCAGCTCCCTTCCAGCCTCCTCCCTATTACCCAGCCACCTACCACTCCCATCCCCAAGTGTCAGCTCCCTTCCAGTCCACCTTCGGTACATTACAAGTGCCAGCTCCTTTCCAGCCCCCTCCTTCCCTTCCTGTCCCATCCTTCCCCTGGCAGACCCTCTCAGTATCTGCTCCCTTCCAGTCCTATTCTACCATCCCCCCGCATCAGCCCATTTGTAGCCCTAGCCCCTAGTTTTCTTCCAGGGCCAGCAGAACTCTCCTCCCCTCCCCTATTAGCCCATTTCCTGTCCCAGCCCATTTCTAGTCCTATCCCCTTTATCAGCCCACCCCAGTCCTAGCCCCCCAATCAGCCCATTACCAGTCATAATCCTCCAATAAGTCCATTTTCAGTCCTCACATCCCAATCAGCCCATTTCCTGTCCTAGTCTCTCCCCATAGCCCATTACAAGTCCTAGCCCCCTCTGATCAGCCCATTTCCAGTCCTAAGCCCACATCAGCCCATTTCCAGTTCAAACCCCCCCTATAGCCCATTACCAGTCCTAACCCCCCTCCTGATCAGTCCATTTCTAGTTCTAAACCCCCATCAGTTGATTTCCAGTCCTAACCCTCCATCAGCACATTTCTAGTTCTAACCCCCCCATAGCCCATTACGTTCTAGCCCCCCTCACCGATCAGCCCATTTCCAGTACTAACCCCCCATCAGCCCATTTCCAGTTCTAACCCCCCACCCCGATAGCCCATTACCAGTCCTAGCCCCCTCCTGATCAGTCCATTTCTAGTTCTAAACCCCCCATCAGTCAATTTCCAGTCCTAACCCCCCATCAGCCCATTTCCAATTCTAACCCCCCCATAGACCATTACCAGTCCTAGCCCCCTCCCGAACAGCCCATTTCCAGTACAAACCCCCATCAGCCCATTTCCAGTTCTAACCCCCCCCCCATAGCCCATTACCAGTCCTAACCCCCCATCAGCCCATTTCCAGTTCTACCCCCCCCAATCAGCCCAGTTCCTGTCCTACCCCCCTCAGCCCAGTTCCAGTCCTAGACCCCTCCCCTCATCAGCCCAGTTCCAGTCCGACCCCTCCCCCCAACCCAGGGAAACAGAAAAAATAATAAACCTCTGGCATAAGAAGCAACTGCCACTGCCGCTCCAGCGGAGACAGAGGCAGAATGAGGAGCCCCGCAGCCGCCCGCCACCCCCCTTCCCAGAGAGCCTGCTGGTTTCCCCTCTTCGCCGTCTCCGCTTTGCAGAGCCACGGCAAAGGGACAGTGTTTCCCTTTCGCGTGGCTCTGTTAAAGCTGAACCCGAGGTGCCAATGGGAAACAGAGGGGAAACAGAGGGGAAACCAGCAGGCTCTCTGGGGGAGCGGGCGGCCGCGGGGCTCCTCATTCTGCCGCTGCCGCCACTAGAACAACAGCAGCAGCTGCTTCTTACGCCAGAGTATTGAGGGTTTTTTTATATTTTGAAGGCCGAGTGAGGCGGTCTTTTGGGGGGGCAACTTTGCCACCCCCAAAAAGCTGCCACCTGAGGCCACTGCCTCACTTAGCCTTTTCAGCCCCACACAGATCCCAGGAGGGACTGTGCCTCGTGCTTCCAGGGCTTGCATCGCCGGACGTCCCATCACCTCCGCTACCCAATCGGGGTAGCGCTGCGGGAATAAGAGCAGCCGCCAGCTCCGGGACCGTCCTTTTCAGCCCCACACAGATCCCAGGAGGGACTGTGCCTCGTGCTTCCAGGGCTTGCATCGCCGGACGTCCCATCACCTCCGCTACCCAATCGGGGTAGCGCTGCGGGAATAAGAGCAGCCGCCAGCTCCGGGACCGTCCTTTTCAGCCCCACACAGATCCCAGGAGGGACTGTGCCTCGTGCTTCCAGGGCTTGCATCGCCGGACGTCCCATCACCTCCGCTACCCAATCGGGGTAGCGCTGCGGGAATAAGAGCAGCCGCCAGCTCCGGGACCGTCCTTTTCAGCCCCACACAGATCCCAGGAGGGACTGTGCCTCGTGCTTCCAGGGCCTGCATCGCCGGACGTCCCATCACCTCCGCTACCCAATCGGGGTAGCGCTGCGGGAATAAAAGTAACCGCCACCGGGCGCGCCCGCGCCATGCGGGCCCGCGCCTGAGGGCCTCGCTAGAGGGCCCTTTGGCGTGGCCCTTAGGCAGTGGCCTCTACAATCCTACAGCAGACAAAATCCTGAACTCTCTCATCTTGCCAGCAGCCTGAGCTCCCCGTTGATCGAGCTTGCTCACCAAGCCACAAAGACCTGAAGCAACAGAGTTCTCCAAACGACTTTTCCCTCCTGCTGCCTTGCAAGTATAACCCACAACTTCATTGCTACATTGTTACTACACTACTGCCAGTAATCTTAGTAGTATGTTACTCTGACGAAGTTTACTATTGCCACTATCTTGCTAGTCTGTGAATTTATAAATTGCTTGTCTATGCTTTGTTATCAGGGACAATAGATCTACATCCCATACCCTGTCTATACCTAGATTGATAGGAATTGCAAGTCTCAAAGCCAGTGGGAACCAGCCCTGATCGAATTCTCACAAATCTCCCTCAATCACTGTTAACATCTTACAATCTCTGTGATTGCTTTCAGAGAGGGTAAAATGGGTCCCCCCACCACCTTAACTGGTTGCTACCTACTCATCTCTGTCTGCCTCTCATTCTCCCAAGCTCTATCCCTTGAAGCTAACAGGATACCTATTTTATACGGCCAAGGGAAGAGATGGTCAGATATACCCAAATTCAGTTACAATTGAAACCCACATCCACATCACAAGCATCTAATTCACATTCCACTCCAACATACGATGAGAGCCAAACTGGATGAAAGCCTCCATGCACATGCACATAGTTTAAAATGCGCCCTTATCAACGCCCGCTCAATTCGTAAGAAATGGCCGGTGATCGCTGACATAATATCCCTCCACAACCTTGACATCCTTATGATTACTGAAACATGGTTGTCCACAGAAGACAATGTACTACTCAACCAGCTCCTTCCACCGAATTTTTCAGTGTTTACTAGTCACAGACAGAACAAGCGCGGAGGAGGTGTGCTCATACTCTCCAGATCAGACCTTCAGTTCCAACTGATAAATGCCCCAAGCACGGACCACCTAGAGTTAGTCTCTATCTCCAACAAGATATGCGCTATAAACCTCCTATACCGAACACCATCAGCCGCCCCAGATGCCCTTCCAGACATTATAGACCTAGCCTCCAACACACAGAATCCTAATACTCCAATTTGGATTGTTGGTGATTTCAACTTGCCAGCCCTCCAAGACAGCCATTCAACTGCATTCCTCGAAGCCCTCGAATCCCTAGGATATCAACAATTAGTACGGGAACCTACACATGTGAAGGGGAACACCCTTGACCTTATATTCGCACCACAGATTTTACATGACCAATCACACAATTCGGTGATATCGATATCTGAGGTACCGTGGTCAGATCATAAACTCATTACATTCCAGATCCCTACTCATCTCAGACACTCAAAGACCAACATTGCTCCTAATAACAACTTTAAATCGCTGACCAGGAGCTTTCTTCCATTCAACAGAGAGCGCATCCTTGCTGCAACCTGCTCACTTCGTAACGAGGCCCCTCTAGAGATAGAAGACCTAATCGCATGCTGGAACAACAGTCTTAATACAATTGCACTGCAACCACCTCTCAATAGACCGACTAGGAAAAGAGCTTCTGCACCATGGTACACTGATGATCTGAGACTATCACTATCCCAATTACGGAGCCTCGAGAAGCACTGGCGTCGGTCACACTCCTCCGTAGACCGGGCAGCCTACCTCAACCAGCTATCCATCCACCGCAAAGCCATCTCTGATAAAATGAAGCAGTACCACACGGACACCCTGAAGCGGGCCTTAAATAAGCCCCACGATTTGTTTAACATAGTCAAGACTCTATCAAAGGAACCAACCCCTGAAAAGCAATGTGAGATCCATCCCCAAGATTTTGCGGTCTACCTACAGTCCAAGCTTACACAAACAAGTAAACCCCCCTCAGAATTTACCCCCACTGTCCATAACTGCCCAACAGCTCTAAGCATTTTCACTACGCCGGATAAGAAGCGAATTGAAGATCTGATCATGTCTCTCAACTCCACCACTGCTCAGACGGACCCCTGTCCAGCTTTTTGGATAAAGGAACTTCGTTGCGAATTCAGCCCAATAATAACTAAAATCATAAACCTGTCCTTCAAGTCTGGTACGTTCCCCTCTGCCCTCAAACAAACGTCCATCAGACCACTGTTAAAAAACTGTAAGTTAGATCCTCAAAAGGCAGAATCCTACAGACCCATTTCTAGTATTCCTTTTCTTGCGAAATTAATAGAAAAGGAGGTCCAATGCCAATTGCAGGACCATATTGATACCACGGCTCCTCTGGACCCTTGCCAACATGGCTTCAGAGAGTCACACGGAGTAGAAACACTCCTTACATCTCTCTTCAACAACATAATCTCCGGTATCAACAACGTCCGACAAGGTTTCGCACTTGTGTTCCTGGACATAGCCGCGGCCTTTGACTCGGTGAGCCATGACCTCCTTCTAATACGTCTAAAAGAGAAAGGTGTTGGCGGAACTGCCCTTGAATGGTGCAGATCGTACTTGTCTGAAAGATGGCAACACGTTCGGTCTGGTGGAATGATGTCTGATCCATTTCACCAAGGACAGGGAGTCCCGCAAGGTTCCTCCCTTTCTGCCTTACTGTTCAATATTTATATGCAACCTATTTGCAAGATCATCAGGTCCTTCAATGTGAGTTGCATGATATATGCGGACGATGTCCTGCTTTATATGCCTTTCAACATAGACAAAATGGACCTATCCCCACTAAGTAACTGCTTTGATGCCATATCGCAATGGCTCTTGTCACAAAACCTAAAGATTCAACACAAGAAGACAGAAGTGCTCTTCATGTCAAGGAACCCGAGCTTCAGCCCCCCACAGTTCCTGAAGGTGAAGGATGCTGAGCTACAATTAAAACCCAACATAAGATATCTGGGCGTTACACTCGACCAGAACCTCGACATGAAAGCACATATAGCCAACACTGTAAGAATCATATACTACAAAATCCGGTCACTAAGACATCTTCGCCCCCTGCTCGAACCTGAGGATTTTCGGACCATCTACCAGGCTCTGATCATGCCCCACTTTGACTATGCTAATGTCATTTTACTAGGCCTCCCTCAATCCACCCTGAACCCCCTACAGCTCGCAATGAATAGCGCTGCGAGGATTCTCTATGGGGCATCTAGATGTGAGCATGTATCACCCCTGCTAATGCAGTTACACTGGCTTCCTATACATGCCAGGATCATATTCAAAACATTACTACTTACATTCAAAGCAGTAAATAGTCTCTCCCCCACATCATTAACTGAACTCATCAAACCCATAGCCCCGAATAGATCGAGGAGATCTACTGCAGTAAATTCGCTAATGGTTCCCCGCGAACTTACTAGAAGCACCTCAGCAACAGCAAACCGGGCTTTCAGCCTTCGTGCCCCTAAACTCTGGAATGCACTACCGCCAGATATCAGAGCAATCAACAGCCTACTGCAATTTAGAAAAGCCCTCAAACACTACTTATTCCTTAAATACTTCTCAGTGAGTGCAGAGGCACGACCCCTCTCTGTGAATCATGGACACACCGATTCACTTATTGAACCAGAATTCCCCACATAGAAAGGTTCCACAGACCTTTGGTAGAAGGTTCTACGTGGCCTGTCTTCTATCTCATCTGCGCTATCTTTTAAGATGTTAATAGTTCACTGTTATATTTCCGTTATTCTTAATCACATTGCTAACCAGGTTGTATGACCCCATTTACTGATTTTACCCTGTTATCCACGTTTTATTCCCCTGTTTACTGTAACTCAGATGCTTGCTTATGGTGCTGAATTTTTGTTCGATGTAAACCGCGCTGATGCCAAAGAGTGCGGTATATAAGAGATGTAAATAAATAAATAAATAAAAAATAAATAAAATTATAGAGCCACCCTGCACACAGGGCCCTGCACTTCAGGGGATCCCACACCAATTCCATACTGCACATGATGTTTGGTTTGCAGGTCTGACTTGCTTCAGAGGGAGCCGGGGATGCACAAAGTCCCTGCTCACCTCTGCACAGCACCAGAATGAAGAGCAGTGTCCAGCAGCTGTGTTCTCATAAAGCGCATTGAATGCCAGGAAACAGGAAATGCCCTTTCACCTCTGGTGCACCAACACACTTCAGGAGAACACAGCTGCTGGAGTGAAGAAATATGCTGCTCTTCACTCTGGCACTGTGCAGAGTTGAGCTGGTACTTCAGGCATCCCCGGCTCCATCTCAAGCCAGTTAGATGGGCATGGGACTCTTTGGGGGGGAGCGGGGGCTTGGACTGGAAATAGGCTGATGGGTGACCAGGACTGCAAAGGGCTGATAGGAGGCTTGGTCTGGAAATGGACTGATGGAGGGACTAGGATAGGACTGGAAATGGACTGATGGGGGGGGGGGCTAGGACTGGAAATGGGCTGATTGGGGGCTTGGACTGGAAATGGGCAGATGGGGGTTAGGACTTGAAATGGGCTGATGGGGAGCTAGGATAAGACTGGAAATCAGCTGATGGGGGCTATGACCGTAAAGGGCTGATTGGGGGTCTTGCATTGGAAATCGGCTGATAAGGGGGCTAGGAATGAAAATGGTCTGATGGGGGTGCTAGGATAGTACTGGAAATGGGCTATTGGGGGGTAGGATTTGAAATAGGCTGATGGGGGCTAAGATAGGACTGGAATTGGCTGATGGGGGGGCTACAACTGGAAATGGGCTGATGGGAGGAGCTCGGACTGGAAATGGGCTGATGGAGGGGCTTGGACTGGAACTATTTATTTATTTATTTAACAGGTTTTGTATACCGCCTTATCATTAATTCAAGGCCATTCACATGGAACAAACATAGCAATAGGCTTTTACATAGAACAGAGAGTTGAAACTTGGAGGAGTATATGGGGTAGTAGATACTTTTAACAATGGCTAACTATGTACAATAACATTGTTGCATTGTTGCAATGAGGTGATATGGGAGGAGTGGCTCAGTGGTTGAGACAGGTTACCTCAGGCTGGAGAGCCTGGGGTTCAATTCCCATGTAGGGGCAAGTAACTTCAGGCCGGAGGGACTGGTGTCTCTAGTCCCATGGCCACTCCTTGTGTCCTTGGGCAAGCCACTTAACCCTCCATTGCCTCAGGTATGCTTAGATTGTGAGCACTTTAGGGATGAGGGAATAAAAAGTGTTTGTTAGCATATATCTGTAAACCGCTTTGACCTGGTGAAAAAAAAAAAACAGTATATAAGCACAGCGAAATAAATATGGTTACATTTATCAGTTTTCCATTTCATACATCTGTAATGTCTCACCGTGGCATTTGTTATACTAGGTGTGACCATAGTATTCAAGGAATAGATGGGTCTTGATGGCTTTTTTGAAGTCAAGTAGGTATTTGATTGCTCATATTGGAACAGGTAATAATTCCAAAGTTGGGGAGCATACAGAGAGAACGCTCTGGTGCAGGTGAATTGTTTTGATGATCTGTAGTTTGTTGTGGTTTCAATGATATTAGTATCTGTACTTCTTCTTGTTCTTGTTGCACTTGATTTCTGGATCAACAGTTGAAGAGTCGGCGGGGATAGATTATTTAATATCTTGAAGATTATTAATATGCTTTTGTACTTAGCACGTACAGCAACAGGAAGCCAGTGTAGTTGGTAAAGTGTTGGTGTTATATGATTGTATTTTGCAGTTCCTGTTATGATTCTCGCTGCAGTGTTTTGCACGAGTTGCAGAGGGAGAGTTGTTTTCCTTGGAAGTCCGTGATATATTACATTACAGTAATCAATTATAGGAGTTAGTATGGCCTGACAAAAAAACTATATGTCTCAGATTCCCATGGATCACCCACAAGGGGGCTCTGGGCTGGAATTCCTCCAGAGTTGAGTGAGTTGCAAAGGACATTTAGAAGAAAAGAGTGAGCATTAATGTAAGAAAAGTTGGATTGGTACTTTGTTTAGGGACTTTGGGTTGATTGTAAGTAGAGAGCAAAAGAGGTAGGTGTGTGTGCGCAAAAGAGCAGGCCCAGCACGACCATTAAGCAAACTAGACAGTCACCTAGAGTGCCAGTGGTCCAGGGATGTTCCCTTGCTACCACTGCCACCCCTCAATGGGATCTGTGGCAGTGGCAATGGTTGTAAACATCTCTGTGGCGCTTACCTAAAAACTTCAGCACCATGTTGCTTGCTTCTGCCCCTCAGTCTGCCCGATGATGACTTTCTGTTTATTCTGTGTTCTCAGTAGATGAGATTAATTAGGATAGGTACAAAGGTATTTGGTTCCCCCCTCCTCCCACAATTTTGATAATTAAACTCAACAATCATGATCATGCAAACATTACCCCACCCATAATCCCTTAAAAAATGCATAATTGAACATCATGGGGGCATTTTCAAAGCCATTTATGTGGTTTGCAGGGCAGTTTGCAGATTTGAAAACCACCTAAATGGTGTCTGTGGGGTATTCAGCAGCGCTAACATAGTACCATTACCGAATACCCCGATGTTAGCTGGCTAGTGCCAGGGCATTCTGGGGGCAGATCAGAGGCAACGCCTGGGAATAAGTGGCTAATAGCAATATTCAGTTGCTAGCCGGTTATCCCTCAGTGGTGAAATTAGGCACCTGAAAGGCTCATCTAACTTTTGCCCCTGAAGCTAACGAGGCAGTGGCTGAATATCACCACTGCCCATTTATTTATTTATAGTCTCTTCTATACCGCACTATTCAGCATCAGCGCGGTTTACAATGAACAAAGAATTTACACATTTCCGATGGTACTTTGTGTTTACAGTTGAACAGGCAAAACAACTTGGATAACAGGGGTAACTATTTACAATTTATAACATAATCATGAACTCTTCTTGGTTTCAGTCTTGGGGGTTTTGGGTGGTCTGTGGGGAGGTTGAAGTGTCTACATTGGTTACTGGGTAATACAAGAGGAAGAGGTGGTGTTTCAAGGCTTTTCTGAACTGCAATAGATCTGGGATTGCTCGGATGCCTTGAGGGAGGCTGTTCCAACACCTCGGAGCACAGAACTTGAAAGCCCTGTTTGCTGTTGTTTTAGTGCATTGTGTTATTGATTTTGGGACTACTAGTGTGTTGAGTGATGCTGACTGTCTGTCCCTGTTGTGGGGTGTCATCTGGATCAGATCCGTTAGTGACGCAGATGAGAGCCCTTTGATGGCCTTGAATGTAAGTAGTAGTGACTTGTAAGTGAGTCTACTTCGTATCGGAAGCCAAAGGAGTTGTTTTAGGATGGGTGTGACATGGTCTTTTCTGGATGCTCCGTGTAGGATTCTTGCTGCGGTGTTCATTGCCAGTTGCAGTGGGTGCAAGGTGGCTTGGGGGAGCCCTTGTAAGATTGAGTTCGCATAATCAAAATGTGGTATGATTAGGGCCTGATAGATGGTTCTGAAATCATCCGGCTCTAGCAGGGATCGTAGGTGTCTAAGGGAACGTATTTTATGGTATACCGCTCTTACAATGTTTCCTATGTGCGCCTTCATATCCAAGTGCTGGTCTAAAGTGATGCTGAGGTATCTGATAGTGGGCTTGGTCTGGAGGTCTGCTTCCTTCACCCTCAAGAGGGATGGAGCAGTGAAGTTTCGTTCCTTTGTGATGAACAACACCTCCATTTTTTTGTGGTGGATCCTGTGGTTTTGGGACTGCATCCAGTTGGATACTTCATTTATGCAGTTTGTTAAGGGAGTGAGGTCGGGGTTCTCTGTTGTAAAAGGCATGTATAACAGCACATCATCCGCATATATCATGCAGTTGATACTGAAGGACCGTATCAGGTTGCAGATAGGCTGCATGTATATATTGAACATAAGGGCGAAGAGGGAGGAGCCTTGTGGGACCCCCTGCTTTTGATGGAACAGATCTGATGAGGTATCGTTGGATCGTACCTGCTGCCACCTGTCAGAAAGGTAGGACCTGCACCACTCAAGTGCTTTATCGGTAATTCCCTTCCCCTCGAGTCGTTCCAGGAGGCTTCGTGGCTCATGGAGTCGAATGCCGCTGCTATGTCTAGGAAGACAAGGACGAACCCTTGGTGGATGTTGTCGATGCCTGTTAATATGTTGCTGAAGAGAGTAGTGAGCAGTGTTTCCACACCGTGGGCTTCTCTAAAGCCATGTTGGCATGGGTCCAGTGGTGCGTTAGTTTCTATATGCTCTTCGATTTGTCTTTGTAGTTCCTTTTCCATTATTTTTGCCAGCAACGGTATGCTTGATATTGGTCTATAAGATTCTGGCTTCAGAGGGTCGAGCTTGTTGTTTTTTAGTAATGGCCTTATGGATGTGCGTTTGAGGGTACGTGGGAAGGTTCCTGTTGCGAATGACTGTTCCATGAGTCTGGATATGAAAGGGCTCAGGTGGTTTCGTAGTTCTTTGATCCAGAACGCAGGGCATGGATCGGTTTGGGCGGTGGTCAAGTTGATGCCAGCAATGGTGTCCTCGATGCGCAGTTTGGGCGGTATTGCGAAGATGGTGAGTAGAGTCTGATCATATGGTTCAAGGATCTTGCAAGGTGTTGGGATGTTGTCAATCTGGCAGAGTTTGGATTGTAAATAGTCGGCGAATGTTTGAGGGTGGATTTCGCTAATATGTTCAGAGGTGGGTTCCTTTGTCAAACGCTTGACGATGGCAAACAAGTCATGAGGTTTGTTCAGAGATCTTTTCAGCGTGTCTGCGTGGTAGCGTCTCATTGATTCCGTCACCGCGGTGCGATGAGCTACTAGTTGTGATATATATGCAGTTCTGTCTTCCTCTGAGTGTGAGCGTCGCCATCGTCTCTCAAGTTTCCTTAGGATTGTGCATGAGGCCTTCAGCTCTGATGAGTACCAGGTTGCAGAGTGTCACTTCCCATGGGGTTTGTTATTTGATGGACAAATGGCGATCGAACTGAGTGTATTATTCCAGTCGGAGACTAAATCATCTGGGTTGTGTGCCGGCGAGGTAGCTAGTGGGAGCATTGTTTTCAGTATCAGGTCTTTGTCGAAAGGCTGGAACCATCTCGGGGGGGGCACTGGTATGGCCACTCACTCCTCTTTCTTCCTTTTGGCTACATCTGGGAAGGGGAACTTTGAATAGGATTAACTTGTGATCTGACCATGGAACTGAGTTGATTGATAGCTCCAGGGTGGTTGGTGTGTTGAGGGTTGGCTCAGTTGTGAATATTAGGTCTAGGATGCCTCCTTTGATATGGGTCGGATCCTTGATTAATTAATTATACTCTAAATCCTGTAGAGCTCCAAGAAAAGCTGTTGCATGCGAGTCTTGCAGTAATGGTAGGTTGAAATCTCCTAGCATCCAACTTGTTGTATGGGGGTTCTGAGTATTGGAGGCCAAGTCAATTATCGTTGATAGGGCGTCTGGGTCGGCTGATGGAGCACGGTATAGTAGAGTGAAGGAGCAGCACTTGTTTGCTATCGAGATTGAGTCCAGGAGTGTTGAGCTGATTGCTTCCTTGAGGTTGAACTGGAGGTCAGATTTGGAGATGGCTAGAACACCTCCTCCTCTTTTGCCATTTCTATGACATGTATGTATGGAGAAATTGGAAGGTAGGAGTTGGTTGATTAACACGTTGTCATCGCAAGAAAGCCATGTCTCGGTGATCAGGAGTAGGTCGAGGTTGTGTAGTGATATCATGTCAGAGATGACTGGCCATTTCTTGCGTATCGATCGGGCATTTATCAGTGCACATTTCAGATGTTGGGGGATTGGATTTTCATCCTGTTCCTTTTTTGTGTCATGTTGTAATGAGATGAGTAGAAGGTGGTGGTGGGGAGTTCGGGTAGACTCTCTTGAGTTGTAGAAGGGAGCATCTGGCCACCTCTTTCTGTAATTGTGGATTGTTGGTATGTGGTTGTGATTAGTGTGCAGGCTGGTAACGTTGCCTATTCCTATGGTGATAAGGTAAAGGGTAATTGCGATAATGCAGGATAGGGTCATTTTGTGTGTGTGGCGTGGAGGTGGGTCAGAGATGAGGTCTTGGCTGTTGGGGTCAGGTGTGTTACCCAGTCACTCTGCTCTTGCAGTGGATACTGCACGGTTGTATGAGAAACCGATGGTAATGGTGCCTTTCAGTATTTCAGAAGGATTGGGATGGGCTATTACACAATTACCAATTATTAGTGGTAGCCGGATAATAGAGGCTGTCAGGTTGCACAATTAATTACTATGGCAGAGGTATCTGGAGATAACAGGTAAATATACCCTAAGTTAGAGGCAGGTAAGGGAAGGTAGCTTATACTAATTACATCTTATATCAGAGATCACAGGTTGCGCAGATCCCCAGTATATCTGAGGTAATTGCACAGAATAACGGAGGCAATTATACCATATTACATAGTATATCAGAGGCAATTATACCATATATCAGAGAATCTCAGGTTGCACGTATAACTGGTATATCAGAGGTATATTTAGCTTGATGCAATCTGACTGACCTGGATGCCCAATGCTGGTAGCCGGCTATGGTCCATCATCGAATACGTATCCAGGCTTTGAGTTCAGTGGCGGCAGCTAGGTGCTTTATAGGTACTGAATACACCCTCCCATACTTTTATATATGAAGCATTGCTTCGTATGTACGTATGCATGTGTCCTCTCTCCCTGCAGGTGCAAGAATGTGCTGATGGCTCTTTGAGCATGTGGGACTGGCAGGATCTATTGTTTAGCTTTAACCGCTGCTGCTCTTTGCCGCCCCTCAGAAGCTGCTGCCCTAGGTGAATGAGGCCAGTCAGTCATTCCAGAGATTATCTTCTACCAATACAATATTCATTTCTTTTAATTTATAGAAAGATAGAAACATGACAGCAGCTAAAGGCCACCCTACCGAATCTCCCCTCCCATAACCACCTACTACAGTGCTTTATTTTTTCCTTTAGAGATCCTCTCTGTTTGTCCCATGCTTTCTTGTATTCAAATACAATTCTCACCTCTACTACCTCTACTGGGGACTATTCCATACATCTACCACTCTGTCCATAAAGAAATATCCACAAATTACTCCTGAATATATCCCTTTTCATTTTCATCCTATGCCCCATATTTCAGAATTTTCTTTCAATTGAAAGAGGCTCTCCTCCTGTGCATTTATGTCACAGAGCTATTTAAACATCTCTCTCCTATCTCCCCTCTCCCACCTTTCTTCCAGTGTACATCTTGAGATCTTTAACTCTCTCCCTGCTTATGACGAAGCCCACTGACCATTTTGGTAGGCTCCTTTGCACCAAATCCATCCTATTTTCTGTATTTTTACACAAATAACATGCATACACATATAATGCGTGGAAATGACATTCTGTTCTATAACTTTCAGATAAAGCACCCATGCTTATACCATGCACATCTTTTTGGATGTGGAGCATTCCAGGAATGAAATGCAAGTCCTACACCCCTGACTTCGAACTGAAAGTCATTGTGAGAGTGGTAGAAACAAGCAACAGAGCAGCAGTGAGAGAGTTTGAGTTTGGAGAGATGTTCATCCACGAATGGAGAAAGGCGAAAAAGGAGCTTGAAAGTATGAACCCCCACATACACACGCATCATGGGCCCAAAGCAAAATGGCCTAAACTGGAAAATGATTTAAAAGATTGGGTTCTTTCTCAGAGGGAACAAAATCAAGCTATCTCTACTGTTACAATTCAGATCAAATCAAAGCCTCTGGCAAATGAAAGAGGAATCATTGCTTTCAAAGTGGGTTTCACCTGGATTTCTGTTGTTCTTGTTGTTAAGAAGTGCTGTCAAGTCGGTGTGGACTCATGGCGACTCTCTGGATAGTTGTCCTAAACTGTGTTCGGTCTTCAGTCAGGCGGCTCATTGTTGACAGACTGGTACCCATAGCTGCTGTTATTGTATTGATCCATCTCATTGCTGGCCTTCCTCTTTTGTATTGACTGTCTATCTTGCCAAGCATGATGTCTTTCTCTAATGATCTCTCTCTTCGCATGATGTGTCCGAAGTATGAAAGTTGAAGTCTTGTCATCTGAGCTTCTAAAAAAGCTTAGGTTTGATCTCCTCTAGTACTGACTGTGTTGTTCTTCGGGCAGTCCATGGTATACGCAGTATTCGTCGCCAACACCATAATTCAAAGGTATCAATTTTTTTGCTGTCTATCTTTTTCACTGTCCTGCTTTCACATCCATATGATGTTATTGAAAATACCATGGCTTGAACAAGTCGAATCTTTGTATGGAGAGAGACATCTCTGCTCTTGAAAATCTTGTCTAGGTCTTTCATAGCCATTTTGCCAAGAGCAATGCGCTGTCAGATTTCTTGACTACTTGTTGCTTCTTTATTGATTGTTGATCCAAGTAGGTTAAAGTTGTTCACGATTTCAATTTCTTCTCCTTCAGTGATGAACCTGTTGATTTTGCCAGTTGTCATGATGTTTGTCCTCTTCACATTAAGATGCAGGCCCATTTTGAGACTATGTTCTTTGATCGTGAGAAGCAAGTGTTTCATATCATCTTCACTTTCAGCCAGTAATGTGGTATCATCAGCATAGCGAAGGTTGTTGATGAGTCTTCCACCAATCTTCACACCTCTGTCGTCTTCCTACAATCCTGCTTCTCTGATGATTTGTTTTGCATATAAATTAAACAGGTAGGGAGAAAGTATGCAGCCTTTTCTTACACCTTTGCTTATTTTAAAACATTCTGTTTATCCTTGTTCTGTACAAAATGTTGCTTCTTGATCAATATTTAGATTGTGCAAGAGAACGATCAGTTGTTCTGGTATACCCATGCTTCTTAATGTGGCCCAGGGTTCCTCATGGTTTACACAGTCAAAAGCCTTGCTATAGTCAATAAAGCACAAATAGATATCCTTTTGGTATTCTTTTTTTTAACTTCTTTATTTATATTTTCCAACAAAATGCAAACAAAAAATAAAACCAAATTACAGTAAATTAAAATGCACAATTCTTCTCTGTAACATGAAATCATAGCCCACCCCATTCTATCCCTCCCACCAACATGCGATCATCAGGGGGTATAGAAGCAACACAGCTGAAGGCCTGCTATGCCTATAAGGGCTTTAGAAGATCACCACTCCATAACCTAAGTGTCACAAGGATTGTTTAATAACCCTTTATTATATCTCATATTTCACTTTAGAAATGTATTTCTGTAGGGGTTTCCACTTAAGAAGAATGGAGGGTGTGAGGGTTTTGCCACACCATGGCATTTATTCATATTTGCAGTATAAGCACAAGCGGTTCCACCATTCATGCCAACTAAGCTCTGCAGTATGCTTCCAATTAGAGATAACAAGATGTAGGGCCACTCCCAGCATGAAGTCCAGACAATTCCTCTATACTGATGAGATGTCAGTTGCTGATCGAAAGACGATTACAGACCAAGAGAGAGTGGCCCAAAATCCCAGCACCTCCTGAATACGATTCCATATTGAAATCCAGTAAAACTGAATGTTAGGGCAATCATACATCACATGTCTCAAAGTGCCGACATTTCCCCGACAAGACCAACACTCATTCCCAGCTGTCTTATTCCATTTAGCAACCTTTACCGGGGTAAAGTGTGCTCTGTGCACAAAGAAGTACAAAGCTTGTGAGACAGAGGCAGACTGTGGAACTCTATTTACTTTACCCCAGAATTGTGTCCAAGTTTCGGGAGAGAGGACTTCTCCAGTGTCATGTTCCCATATTCGTTGAACTCCAATGACCTGAGAACTATTGTTCTGAGCTACTAGTTTATAATATTGGGAAGCCACCCCAGAGGTCATACTTATAGAACTTATCTTATTCATTAATCCCCAATCGTCAGCCAATGAAGTAATATCTAACTGGGATTTTTCTATACAATGCCTCAGCTGGATCCACTGGAAATATAGAGACTGAGGTAGATCAAATTCACTTTGCAAAATGGAAAAGGACTTCCACTTGCCATCTAATATTAGTTGGCCAATACTCCAAATGCCCTTGCTAAAACCATTTTTGCCATGCAAATGAGCTTTGATTAATTTAAAAAAAGGGACTATGCCAAATGGGCAATGATTTTGATAAGCATTCTTCCTTTGGAATTGCATTTGCTAACTGTTGAAAAGCCTTCTGAGTGTCCGATATGGTTCTATGAGACTTCAACCTCCTGACAGACACCATGCCAGGGAGAACATTCAAGGGGAGAGGAGCACTCAGTCTCTCTTCTATTTCAAGCCATATTGGGCATATACCTATGGCCTCTTCCACCCATTGTGATCCTTGTTTTAGCAGAAAAGCACAGTGATAGGCCTGAAAGTCAGGGAAATTCATCCCCCCCCCCTTCCTCTTTTTTAGATTTGAGCTTCCTAAGAGCAATTCTAGGCAATTTATTTTCCCATAGGAATTGGACCAGAATCTTTTCAATTTGACAGTACACTTTCCTTGTGAGAAAGACAGGTAACACCTCTAATATATAATTCACTTTAGGAGTGATAGTCATTTTTATAGCTTCAAGATGACCACACTAGGAAAGGTAGACCGGTGACCACTTTGCTGTTATATTACGAACTGTAGTTAGGAGCTCTTCTTCATTGTGCTGTAGGGTTACACTAAGTGGGTAACAATAGTGAACTCCCTAATATTTCACCATCTTAGGTTTCCATACAAAGGGATTTCAGGCCACTCTGTCTTGGTCTGTGCCACATTGTCAAGAAGCATTCTATAATATTGTTGAAGGTATGGCCCTAAAACTTTGGAAAAGGCTTTAGAAATTTCAGCCGGCAGAGTGTCTGGTCCGGCAAGCTTGCCAGTTTGTGTAGAATCAATGGCCTGGATAATTTCCATGACGGTTATCTGCAACAGTTTCTTGATCTAACACCGGCCTTTGGACATTCTTTAGTAAACTATCAAACTCCTTTGCAGAAAAATCAATTTCTGTGGAGTATAACTGGGTGTAGAATTGGCAAAAGGGCTCCGCAATGTCATGATCCTTGACAATCAATTGTTGCACCTTGGGATCCTTTAGAGCTGCAACCTGCGAAGATTCCTTATGACTCTTTAGTGAGTTGGCTAGCAGCCGTCCAGCTCTATTACCCTCTAAGTATTATTGTCCTTTCTGCCCCTGAATATTCTGTGAGGCCTCTGTGGTCAAAATCAAATTATATTTAAATCTAAGATGTTGCAGTCTTATCAAAATGTTAGGATCAGAATTCTGGCATAAACTACGTTCACCCACTTTAATTTGCTTGTCTAGTGTACTAAGTTCTCCTTTATGCAGTTTAGCGTGCTTTATAGCAAAACTAGTAATATTGGCTTGTATGCTAGCCTTAAAACCTTCCCACCAGGCCAACCCTGAGGAATCTTGCGGTAGATTGGATTGGAAGTACTCCTCTATGGCCACCTGGATGGTCTCCCAAAATTCCTAACTGTCTGAAATATGAGCTGCGTGAATAGTAGTCTCACTAGCTTTAGAACAAAGTCCTTTGGAGACTAAAAAGAAATCTATGCATGATAACGAGTTATGAGGGGGAGAGAAAAAAGTGAATTCTTTATCTGTAGGGTACTACAGTCTCCAAATGTCTATCAGACCCAGGTCCTGCATTAGAGATACAAACATAGAAACATAGAAACATGATGACAGAAAAAGACCACATGGCCTATCTAGTCTGTCCTTCCATAACAACAACTACAACAGTCCACTTTTTACCTTTAGAGATCCTCTGTGTTGGTCCTATGCTTTTTTGAATTCAGTTACTGTCCTCATCTCTACCACCTCCACTGGGAGACTATTCCATGGATCCACTACAAGAACTGGATGAGCCCTGGAAATTCTAACCGTTCTCACTGGACTCCTATCTATCAATGGGTCTAGCACGAGGTTGAAGACCCCTCCCACTATAGTCGGATATCTGGACACTTCCTGCGTCAAGGCCGCAATAGAGCAAAAAAAGGTAGGACAATCAATGTTAGGAGCATAAACGTTGATTAAGGCCAAATCAGTGGATCCAATTTTAATGACAGCCATAGTCCACCACCCATCACTATCAGACCTAGGGGCTTGTTTACAAAGCCGCGGTAGTGGTTTGCGATCGTAATCGGAGCCGCGGCCCCATGGATTTCATGGGGGCCGCGGCTGCGATCGCGATCGCGAACCACTACCGTGGCTTTGTAAACAAGCCCCCTAGTTTGAATAATCATGGGGGATAGAGCTTTCCTTACTAAAATAGCTACCCCGTTTTTCTTATTCTGTGCAGCTGCGAAAGCCACTAGAGAAAAGGGATTTGCCCCTAGTTTTAGCAACTCCTTTGCATTCAAATGTGTCTCCTGCAACAGTAAGATGTCAGCACTTTCCTTCTTACCATATAGAAGAATCTTTTTCCTCTTAATGGATTGTTAATGCCCTTAACATTCAGTGAAGCTATCTTAAAGGTAGACATACTGATAAAATGGATCAAGTTGATTGTCAAATGTTGCAAAAGCATACCCAGTTGTGGTGCATAGTTTTACATTGTAGAACAGCATCTTAAACACCCTCAGAGTGCTAACTGCTCCCATAGCTCAACACAGAAAGCCCAACAAAAGGAGATACAATTCAGCCGTAGCCCCTGTACATGATCACTCCCAATAAAAGCACATAATTCTGAGAAACACAACACCAAACCCACCAAACTAAACCCAAGGAGGCTATACAACCTACAAAATTAGCAGATGAGCCCACCAGAACAAGACAGACACAGAGGGTAAAATGACCTACTACATTCCTACTTCTGTTATCACTTAAAGTATCATGCTTTCCCCACCTCCCCCAGTAAAAGAAAGACAATGTACCCAAAACCCTAACTATCAACACTGCATGGCAAGGCAACTCTCGCCGAAACAGGTTATAAGCTGAGAGACCCCGCCGAAAGACTAAGGACACTTTCGCTCCTCCATGTTCCAAACCTCTCTCAACCACCGCAGACAGCACAAACAACATAGAACACAAAAGAAAAAATAGAGAGAAAACAACAAAGAAAAAGCCAAGGAAAAAAAAAAACATCTTGACTAGGAAGTACCTTGGCTTTCCTTCACAGAAATCAAATGGATGTCCTAATACATAATAGTACTGCATGATGAAATGTTACTTTTGCGTAAATAGAACTCCTTTATACGACCTTCGACCAGTCAAACGCTATGATATTGAGCGCCAGCAGACTGTAGCAAATAAAGTTGCAAAATAAAATTCACCGTTGCCTCATTATCTTCCAGAAATGCATATAACTCTCCTGAACCATCAAAAGTCTTGGTCTGGTTATGCAGCGTGACTCTCATGCGGGCCGGATAGAGCAGCCCAAAACAGGCCTGCAGCTGCAACAAGCGTGAACGCAACACCAGAAAACTTTTCCTTCGATCCACCGTCACCTTCGCAAAATCCGGGAAGAACATGAGTTTGTGTCTCTGCTATTCCGAATTTGAAAGTGCTCTGGCAGCTCCCATTATTTGTGTTACTTGTTGAAAATGTAGAACTTTCAAAATGATTGGGCATGGGCGCTTACCCGCGGCCACGAACTGAGTAGGCACTCTATGGGTGCGTTCAATCTCAAATAGCATAACAAACTGCAACTTTAACACACCAGGAATCATGGCCTGCAGGAAGGACACCATATCAGGACCCTCTGCACCCTCAGGTACTCCTAATATTCTTATGTTATTTCTTCTTGAACGGTTATTACCATCTTCCACCTCTCTCTGTAGTGACCATATCAGCTTGGCCTGCTTCTCAACAGCCTTGAGTCTTTCCCCATGTGATGCCACATCACACTCCACCTTCTCCAAATGAGTCATAATTGCCTCCATGGAAGTTCTCAAAGCATTGATATATTCTTGCATTGCACATGGTGTCTCACCGTTAGCCTTGACCAGGACTTTGAATGCCCGAATCTCAGCCAGGAGCTCCTGCAAAGTCTCAGGACAATCTCAGATGACCGCCATCTTGTGAGGAGAGAGAGGTTTCATTTTGGTTCTCTTTGCGCTGGTGTTTTGAGGAACTTGGTAATCCAGCCACATCAGTTTGGGACCTGACATGTCTGGGATCGAATAATAACCAAGTAGATAGGAACAAATTGATTAAAGACAGCAGAAGTCAGGATTTTTTCCAATTGCCCTCCAGAGCTCAGCTCTTACATGTCCATCTTGACCAACAACCAGGCTCGCCCCCATCCTTTTGGTATTTTTTAGTCTTTTCAAGGATCCATCTCACATCCATGATGATGTCTTTCATTCCTTGCCCTTTCCTGAACCCTGCTTGCACTTCAGGTAGTTTTTGTTCCAGGTATGGTTGTAGTCTCTTTTGAATAATCTTCAGTAGAATCTTGCTGGCATGTGGGATCAGAGCAATTGTGCGATAATTTCCACAGTCAGTTGGATCACATTTTTTTAGTATTGGTATAAGCTCAGATCTTTTCCAGTCAGTTGGCCATGATGTTGTCTTCCAAATTTCTTGGCAGAGCCTTGTAAGTATGGTAACAGCTGCATCAGATTGCTGTAATACTTCTATGGGAATGTCATCAATGCCTGGTGCTTTGTTCTTTACTAAACTTTCAATGCTGCTTCAGCTTCTGCTTTCATCACCAATGGTTCCAGATCATAAGGTACAGGTTGAAATGACTGTTGGTCCACTTGATCTTTATCATATAAAAACTCTGTATATTCTTTCTACCTTTTCTCGATCTTCTCAGCATCATTCAACATAGAACCTTAAGCATTTTGTAACATTCCAGTTAAAGGCTTGAATTTTTTCTTTAACTCTCATAGCTTTAGGAAAGCTGATCTTGTTCTTCCTCTAATAGTTTCTGCTTCTATTTCCTTGCATGTGTCATTGTAGTACTTTTCCTTGTCCTGACTTGCTGCATGTTGGAAATCTCTGTTGAGTTCTGTGATTGTCTTTCTTTCTCCTCTGGCTTTAGCTTCCCTGCATTTCTGGGCAATTTTCAGAGTTTCTTCCATCATCCATTTTGGGCATTTTTGCTTTTTCACCTTTTGTAGAGACTTCTTGCTTTCTTCCAACACAACCTTCTTGATGTCATTCCATAACTCTTCTGGAGCTCAGTCATTTGTATCTAAAGCAGCAAATCAATTTTGCTGGCAGTCTTTAAATTCCAGTGGTATATTCTCAAGGTCATATTTTGCTACATTCATGAGTGGTTTGCTATTTTTCAACTTTAGCTTGAATTTGCATACTAGTAATTGATGATCTGTACCACAGTAAGCTCCAGGTTTTGTCGTTGTTGATGTTATAGAGATTTTCCATCGTTGACTTCCACAGATGTAGTCAATTTGATTTTTGTACAATCCATTGGGTGAAGTCCATGTGTACAGTCATCGCTTGTGTTGCTGGAAGTAGGTGTTTGAAATGAATAGATCATTGGTCTTGCAGAATTCTATCAGTCTTTCTCCCGCTTCATTTCTGTTGCCAAGTCTATATTTTCCAACCACGTTGCCTTCTTCTTTGTTGCCAACATTTGTATTCCAGTCACCCATGACTATGAGGATATCCTTTTTGCATGTCCTGTCAATTTCAGCTTGAACTTGTTCATAGAACTCTTCAATTTCATCCTCTTCTACAGCTGTTGTTGAATTATAGTTGTGTTGATGGGCATTCCTTGTAGACCAATAGAGATTAAGCGTTCACTGATTGCATTGCATTTCATTACAGTTCTTGCAAGTTTCTTCTTTATTATAAATGCAACACCATTTCTTCTTTGTCTTTCATTTCCAGCATAGTAGAGCATGTGATCATCTGATGCAAAGTGCCCGATCCCAGTCCATTTCAGTTCGCTGACACCCAACAGATCAAGTTGTACACGTTCCATTTCTTTCTTGACTACCTCCAACTTCCCTTGGTTCATGCTTCGTATGTTCTATGTTCCAATATGTAAGACATCTTTACAGCTTCTGACCATTTCATGCCCAGCTACATCAGCAGTCAGACCTCCCGAGGGCTTTGTTCCAACCACATCATAAATGCTGGCTTTACTCTGAAAAGTCTTCAGCTCTTCCCCAGTAGCATGTTGAGTGCCTTCCGACCTGGGGCTCTCATCTTCCAGCACTATAGTGCAATTTGTTTTGTTGTGAATATCCATTGGGTTTTCATGGCAAGATACAGAAGTAGATTGCCATGCCTTTCCTCTGCGCAGTTTAAGTTTAATGTTGTTGTCATTGTCACAGAAATGTGATCCTCCGCCACCAACACCATCCCATTCTGCTGCTGCCCAGGTGGGTTTTCATGGCAAGATACAGAAGTAGATTGATATTCATGTTAACTTTTCTGAATTATTTAATCGAGTGTCTTAATTTCATGAATGTATGGCACTATGATGCAGGATGTGTTTGATGGGAAGTTGGATAATCTTGGCTATCCATGTTGTTAGATGATATACACATTTAATAAAATTTAATTGAATAAAAACTATTAATAGGAATACACACTGTGGAAGCAGTTCCAGAAGAAAATCCTTCCATCCTGCATGCTTTATATGCAGATTTATGAATTCAAGATCAGGAGGTTTAGATATACCACTTCTTTCAAATTTTATCTATGCATCTATATTGAACAATAGTTCCTCCATGCCCACTTAACCGATAAACTATCTGAGCATACAGTATAAGAACCTTGGGCACACTAAGGCTGTTATTTTTCATGCTAAATGCACGTGAAGAACAAAATCCTAATTTAAGCATAAAGCCTCTACTGTAACTGTCAGGGGCATGGCCAGCATGTTCACAGACTTATACCCTAACGTACAGCACAGTTAATGTGGGTGCACCTACCACCACCCATAGAGTTATGATTGTGTAGCTACACTAATTGCCACATTGACAGTGTGTGACATTTGCTCCCATGCTAAGTTCAATGTGTTCCCCCACACCCATACTCCAGCCTTACTGTAACCCACCCATTCCCCATCCAATCTCATGATGCGCGGTTACCATGGGAATTTGCATATGGTAATTCTCATACCTTTGTGGTAACAGTTACACCAGGCTGCTACTTAATGCTAAAATGTATACTAACAACTTAGCAGGCTTTAGTAAAAGGACCCCTAAAGGTTTGGGGCCCAATATTCAATTGAACAGGTTATGGACCGTATAGTGCATAGCCCTACCTGTCAACCCCTAACCTCAGATACTCAGTGCTGTGGGATGGCATTGAATATCTGGGTTTGATGAATAGAGGAAACCGCTGCAAAGCCAAACTGGGTAGCGGTGATATTGCACCGCTACCCGGTTAGCTCCCATGGGTAAAACTAGGCGTTGAAAAAGCTGGCCTATTTTACTCACAGGTCGCTAACCAAGTAGCGGTGCAATATCGCCGCTATCCAGTTAGCAACAGTCTCCACCTCTGTTCTGCCCTGGAATACCCACGACGCCCCAATGCTAACTGAAGTGGATATTCAAGGGCACTAACCGTATGTGCTATTGAATATCCCGATTACACAGTTTACATGTCCAAGGCCTTCTAAAAATCCAGATACATTATATCAACTGGCTCATTTTTGTCTACCCATTTATTCAAATCTTAAAAAATGTAACAGATTAGTACTTCTATTTTAAAGAAAAACAGGTTTGTTACCAGATGTTACTGCAATTTAATAAACTTATTATGATAAACTTGGCTGTATCTTTCAATTAACTAGGTTATGATTTTGTTCTTCAAGCAGATGTCTCTTGAAAATTAGAGGTGTAGAAGTCAAATATTTTCATTGTGTTTAGTTTACTGTGTTGTTTGCAGGATTTCACTTTTTTTAAATTCCTTTTGCAGAAAATGTATACTACCAATTGATTGTGTGCACTATTAATAACAGATGGGAAGTAACAAATTGTTTTTTTCCTTATGTTTTATTTGAAAACAACATGAAGTTATATTGAAAATGTCATTACGTGTTTAGCACTAAAATTAACATGTGATAACTGTTTGGGATGTGGAACGCGTTTTCTCGGCAGTTACATCAGGGACATGTATCCTAACAATGTCATTTACATTTCTTATGCCATTTCAAATTTATTTATTTATTTTTAAATATTTAACCATTTTTCTATATCGCCTTATCCTTCAATTAAAGCGGTTTACAGTGAAACTTAAACTATGTACATTAAAACAAGAAAAATACAGTGGGGGGAGGGATTGGCATGCATGACAAATTAACAGGTTAGAACTTATGTGCAGCTTCAGTCTTAGGTGTTGGATTGTGGCTGAAAGTAGTTAGTAGGTGAGGTTCAGAACCTTTCATTTGCTGGGACTAGATGACGTTTCCAAAGTGTTCTGTGTAGAAGAGTGTTTTCAGTTTTTCTGAAAGTCTTTAATGTCATAAGAACATAAGAACATAAGATATGCCATACTGGGTCAGACCAAGGTCCATCAAGCCCAATATTCTGTTTCCAACAGTGGCCAATCTAGGTCATATGTACCTAGCAGTTTCCCCAAGAGACAAGTTCCACAATGCTTGTACTGGGTCAAGCATTGATATCTTCGGTCACTTCTTAATTTATGGACCTTTCCTCCAGGAACTTGTCCAAACCTTTTTTAAACCCAGCTACACTAACAGCCTTTACTACATCCTCCGGTAACAAATTCCAGAGTTTGATTACACGTTGAGTGAAAAAATATTTTCTTTTATTAGTCTTAAATAGTTTACCCTGTAGCTTCATTGCATGTCCCCTAGTCTTTCTATATTCTGATAACGTAAACAATCGATCTACGTTTACCCGTTCCACTCCGTTCATTAATTTATAGACTTCTATCATATCTCCCCTCAGCCATCTCTTTTCCAGGTTAAAGAGCCCTAACCTTTTTAGCCTTTCTTCATAGGAGTATCCTTCCATCCCCTTTACCATTTTGGTGGCTCTTCTCTGAACCATGTCTACTGAAGCTTGCATGTCTTCTAGGAGGGAGTTCCAAAAGGCCAGGGTGGAGAGTGAGAGCGCTCTTCTGGACGTGAATTGTTTAGATTTTTGCTATTTGGTGGGCGTGATAATCATATATTTGTTGTTGTTTCTCCTGGATCGTGTGTCTGAATCTCTTGTCATTAGGTCTTCTAGGATATCCAACAAGGAGTGATGTAGGATTTTAAAGATCTCTAGCTTCATCTTGAACCTAGTGCAAGAACGTATTGGGAGCCAATGTAGTTGTTTGAGTATGGGGGTGATATGGTCATGCTTGGATGTTCAGTGATGATCTGAGCTGCTGTATTTTGTGCCAATTGGAGTGGATGGATGGTTGGTTTTTAAGAGTCCCTGATATAGTGTGTTGCAGTAGTCTAGTACTGGCATGAGGGCAGTCTGTCATACTATGCAAAAATGGTATTGGCTTAGGAATGGTTTTAGTTTCCTAATGAGTTTCCTTTTGAGGTAGGCGTTTTCAGTGGTCTTTTGTTATACCTTATGTATTTCAAATAACTGTGTATCACTATTGAATATAATGTGACAGTTTTTAACCAGAAATAAACCACTAATAATTTGTCTTTTTGTCTTAACAGATTAAAAAAATCAACCGAAACTTTCCTGTAAACCAACAGGTACGTACGAACATAATTCAGTACACTATATCGGCTTTTGTTATTTCTCCTGGGTAATGTTTCCAAATGGGCTAATTTTGTAGATACCATGATAGAAATGAATCTCACTTGCATTGATCCAAAGAGAGACTCCTTTTTCAATTCATAAGGTATGATATGAACAGAAAACATATTGAGATGCACTTAAAATTCTCTATAATTAGGCTGGTGGCATCCAATACAATTGGGAGTGTTTCTGTTTCTTTCCATCACATTTTTTTGGTGCCTGATTGTATTTGTTGGTGTATGAGAATTTTTGATTTTTCTTAGTGGCACAGAATAGTCACTTGGCACGTCTATTAATAATGCTTTTCTTGTACATTTGCCCTTGACCAAAATATCTGACTTTTTTGAACACACACATAACCTACAGGACTATTTCAGTCTCCACAAAGCCCCTCTGGCCTGGAGCAGGTATCCCAGGCCTCAGCCTCACATTTAATGTCTCCAGGAGAGGCTAGGGAGGTCCCTTTTCAAAGTTTCCAAGGCCTGAGAGTCTATGGATAATAGTTTCTGTACACTCAAGGCAAAAAAAAAAATAATAGTTATTATTACATCCTCTGGTACAGCTCTGCAAAAGAGTTCCATCACCTTATTCCCCAGAATCAGCTTTTATGACTTCCCAGCTTCCTCTCAGGTCCAAGGAAACCCTCCCTTTCAGTGGCCTTGTTGCTCTATGCAAATTAGATTATACCTCTGCACACTCTTTCTTGAACCTCTTATATACAGTCTTTAGCCTCCATTGTCCTTGACAGTCTCAAATCCACCTAGGTAATTGACTCAGGCCTCCAGCTACCTGGTTAGCCTGCCACTTCCCACGTAGTGGTTATAGCCACTTCCACCCTTTGTAGACATCAGGCCTTACTTTGTAGACGTCAAGAAAACATCAATTGGGGTTTAAAATCAAGTCCTCCCCTGGGCTTGAGTTTCCCTGTTCCCACTCCATGTCATTCAAGTCCTCTGAAGGGAGCTTCATCTCAAGGTTCAGTTGGAGGCAGGGGTTCCCTCCCATGCAGTTGGTTCTTTAGGGCCTATTTGTGGGGATTCAACTACCCTTTCAGTCACGTCTCAAGGGACTTTTCCTCTTCCTACCCCACTATCTCAAGGATTGGAAACCTTACCCATCAATATCGGGACTGTGGACTTGAGGACGAGCTTGGGAACCGGTGTGTGGTCTCCTTCTCCTGACCCATGGCTCTAAGGGTTTCCCCTGTGATGGGACATATACCCCATCATATACATTCCCACTTTGGAAAGACCCTCTGGGTCCCTTACCCTGTTCTGATGATACTTTAGCTGGACCCTCCCCTCTCATGACAGGTAATCAGTGTTGATGTGTTGCTTGCCGGCCATATGCTCCATTGAAAAATTATACACCTGCAAGCTCAAATACCAGTACTCTTCATAGAATTGCCATTTTAAGGCAGCATGATCAGTTATAAGGATGAAATGGCAACCTAGTAAGTAATACTTCAATGTGTAGTTTCCTGTTTTCCTACTTAAGTACACCCCATCACAGAACAGAAATGTCCTAGGTGATCGCAACTTCGGCATCAAAAGTCTATTACAATTCCGCAAAGCCGTAAAGCATCACTTATTCACAAAATACTACCCAGAAGTGTCCATGGACACTCACACAGCCAACAGGCCTCCCACTCACACCAAACACCCTAGCACTTTAATCCAACCAGAAAACGGTTAGTCCCCACGAAAATCTACCTTACTACTATAGACTCATCCTACCCATGAATACATGTTCAATATTCACTCGAGTTTAAATATGGTACATAATTAAAGCATATAAATAGTATATTGTTTATTGTACATAGTTATCCCTGTTATTCCATGTTTTATATTCCCTTGTTCTCTGTAAACTCGATGTTACCTGTACACATTGCAGTATATTTTGTTCGATGTACACCGCGCTGATTTTAATAGCACGGTATATAAGAGATGTTAAATAAATAAAAATAAAATAAATTTATACTTCACAGTACTATCAAGTGTATTTTTGGCACAGCAATGTTGGCCCCTTCTACTAAAGCCCATTCGGGTTTTCCGCGTAACACATGTTTAGCACTAAAATTAACATGTGATAACTGTTGGGGGCTTGGCATGCATTATCCCGGCAGTTACTTCAGGGACACGTACTCTAACATGTGGCAGCAGCATTCACAATTATCGTGGGTGCACCTAATGGTGTCCATAGAGTTATCGTTATGTGCATCCATGCTAATTGTCACATTGACAGGACATGATACAATATGTACCCCTGCCCTAACTGAAGTGCGCTCTCCACACCCCACTCTGCCCATTCCCTGCACCTTTTGGCAATGGGCAATTAACACATGTATTAGGGCTAGTAGCTGTCATGCCCATGCATTAACTGTCACTGCCGCTAAAATGCATGTTAAATGCTTAATGTGCTTTAGTAAAAGGGCCCCATAGTGTTTCATTATTTCCATTGCTCTCCTATTCTGCCTTTCTGTATACAGGCATTCTGCGGGTAAGTAAACAAAACTTTGAAGGAAAATTTTGGTAACTTAAAGCTTGACAAAAGAAATTGTGGACTTATTCGGAAAATTGTATATTTTAAATTCTTTAAACATAAATTAGTTATTGTCTTGGCTTCAAGGTTAAGAATTAATTTACTCTAGTCTATAGTTAGGCCTTTAGGAGGTTTAGAACAAATCAAAGTATTTGCTTGAAATACATTTTTAGAATTAATTTGTGGTTTGTAGTTAGGCCTTTCAGAGATTTAAAACAAAACATAAAGTATTATTATTTATTTATTTATTTAAAGTTTCTTATATACCGCACTATTCGGCATCAGCGTGGTTTACATTGAACAATAATATCTCAGTACATTTGAACTCGTATGAGTTTACAGATAACAGGGCAAAAAACTTGGATAACAAAGGGTAACTATTTACAATACAAACTCAATTGAATATTTACATAAAATCAATTAACAGATAGAACATTATATACGGATGTATATACCTCGAGATTTCTTAATTAATGTTATGTTTACAATTCATTTTCCCTAGTTTGTAGTTAGGCCTTTTAAAAGTCTAAATCTTTTTCTTACCTGCCCTCCCCAACTCCCACACATGCCAAAAAGGAAATAGAGCAGCTTTTAGGCTCCAACCTGAGAAAAAGCTGAAAATCACCCAAGAATGCATGATTTGGAGTAAGGTACTGTATCTTTGAAGGGCACCATCAAACCAGAGATGTAAGAGTATCCTGATAGAAAGGTTGCAATAAAGGCTAAAATTGCCAAAGTACCTTTAAAGAAGAGCAGAGAGAGTTGAAAAATTGCAAAGTATTGGTGTCAATTGCTACGAAAGTTATAAATTCAAGCAAACATACCTTGAAAAGTCTCTATATAAATACTAGAAACTTAAAAAATAAAATGGGAAAGTTAGACTAGATAGCACTAAATGAAAAGATAGATATAATAGGCATCTTGGAGACCTGGTAGTGTAGGCCTGTCTGTTTAGTTCAATCAGCATGGATCATAGGCCTGAGCCTACCACAGTAGAAGAAGTATAACGGCTGGGACTCTGTGATATTAGGGTATATATTATATAGAAACAATAGGATGGATCAAATTGATGTAGGAGCAATACTATATTTTAGAGTACTGAGTTAAACAGAATTAAAGCTCTGTAGGAAACAAAATGTGACATTGAATCTTTATGGATAGAAATTCTGGGTCCGATCTTCATTTAGGCAGGCTATGCGCTGCATCGGCACATAACCTGCCCTCTGACCCCCTTACCCCAGATTTTCATTTCTGCGGTGACAGAAGTGAAAATACGGGTTATGCTGGATGCGCCGGCAGATGCAGAGGCTAAGCCGGTAGCAGCGATTTTTTATGCTACCCTCTTAGCCCCTGCGCCTTAAAGATAGGCGAGGAAAAACCTTGCCTATTTTTAAGGCGCAGAGGGCTAAGTGGATAGCATTGAAAATAGATGCTACCCGCTTAGCCCTTTCCTCTGCCCCCACTCCGCCCTCAACATGCCCCGATGCTAACTGCATAGAATCTGGGCGCGTAAGGGACTTATTAGGGATTTTCGAAAGGCGCTACCTGTGTAGGAGCCTTTCGAAAATTCTGGATAAGGCATTTACATGGGTAACTAGTGCAGTTACCCATGTAAATGCCTTCGAAAATGCCACCCTCCACATGTAAAAAGGAAAAAAGTAGTGGTAGGAATTTACTGCTGTCCACCTGGACAGAACGAGCAGACAGATGAGGAAATCTTATCACAAATTAGGGGAGCTAACAAAATTGACAACATAGTAATACTGGGTGATTTCAAATACTTCAATATTGATTAGATTAATGTCACGTCAGAACATGCTAGGGAGGTAAAGTTCCTAGAAGAAATAAATGACTGCTTTATATGCTGATTTTGCTGAAAATTCCTTTTTTGATGTTGCAGCTTCTGATTCACATATCCAGAAGTTTCTTTAAGCTTGTGTGGGGGAGTTAACTAGATTTATTTGGCAGGGGAGAAAACCCAGGGTAGGCTGGGTCATGCTTACCACTCCAAAGAAGCAAAGAGGATTGGAGATTCCCAATATCAAGGTGTGCCATTGGTGTGCCTGTTTGAGAGTTGTCTGGTGCTGGTATGGAGGGGGGGTGCAGATTGGGTGTGACAGGAGGCAGGGTGGATGTCCCCTGCCTCCCTATAAGTTGTGGGTTTTCTTGGGATGACCGCAGATACACAGAGGTCCCACTCTGGAGAGTGCGGCAGCTGCTCTGCAAAGGCTTTTCAATGTTTCCTATCTTTTTTCCCTATTCATAATTTTCTGCATTTAGTTTTATTGGGAAAGTGGCTGGCCTTACTGTATGTAGATGGAGAGTTCACCATCAAGAGCCATGTCGAAGGGTGGGAGGTATCCCTCTTAATTTTTCCACTTCTTTCAACTATGCTATTTTTTTTGGGGGGGGGGGCAGCTACCACAGAAAGAGGAGTTGTTTCGTGTACCCAGGACTTGGGAGAGGCTCTTCTTTGCATCAACATGTGCATCTGATTGCATTCCTCTACAGGGCTTTTTCTGTGGATTTGGCAGAGAGCTTTCCACAGCTTCCGTCGCAACAGGCCTGGAATAGGGTGGTTCCAGATCAGCTGGAATCAGCCTAGCCAGATATTTGGAGCTATACTCACTCTTGTTCACTCTCCCTGTCCTTGGTAAACACCCAGATGTGGATTTTATTTCATATGCATGTCACACCTACTCTGCTATTTAAATGGTGACGTTGTGATTAATTAATTTATTTATTTATTTAGCTGTATTTATATCCCGGTTTTCACTGGGTCAAAGCGGTCATTTGGGGGATACATTTAATACGAGGGGATATGTGATGATGATTTGTGTTGTGAGGGTGTGGTGGCTGAGGAGATCTTGAGCATTTGTGGTGGTACTGCCCAAAACTGCAGAATTTCTGAGCTGCTGTTTATTCCCATATTTGGGCTATTTCTGGGGTTGCCCACCGTTTTGAGTTTGCAGCCTTTGTATTGGGTTTCCTGCCTTCAGGGGATTGGGATAAAGCTTTGGCCTGTTTGGTGAATGATTTATTACTAGCTCCTTCCCCCTTACCATTGCGGAATTGCAAAATCGTAATCCAGGCAACCTGGATATTCAGTGATGGTTCCTGAATAGGGGCCAGGCATTGAATATCTAAGGCGAATTTAAAGCAGACAGTCAGCCACTTTAGGTGTGCTGGTTGCTATCACTGAAAATCCCCCCTAGGTATCTACTTGATCTTCACACATAGGTGGCCTGTTAAAAAATCACCTTCCATATTTGTGCTTTAGCTAATTGCTTGCACTTGTTTGCTGATCATACTCTTTATAGAGCATTTTCTTTAGTTTTGCATATTCTGCTGCCTCTCAATTATTCTTTCTGTTTGTTGAAGCACTAGTCTAGTTTTAAGGATGGAAAATAAATCTTGTTTTTGTATTTCATCACTTTAGAATATTTTGGTTTGTTGATGCTGCTAGATATGCCTGAAGGCCTATGATAGTAACTCTATATATGAAATCTATTTCTCTAAGGCCCCTACCACTTTCAGCTCCTGGGATATAAAATCCCAGCATTCACGGGTTCTTACAGATTATCTGATGAACTTGGGGAAATTTTCTTTTTCTTACATCCAGTTTTATGTATAATCACTTTGTACAATAGAACAAAATAGGCTGGGGAACATATTCTATATGTTTTACAAGTAGTTTGTGCTAACAATGAAAATGATATGGTGACATAATAACATAGTAACATAGTATATGATGGCAGATAAAGACCAGCATGGTCCATCTAGTCTGCCCAGCAAGGTGGCAAGAGTAGGTGAACCTGCCGCTCTATGCAGGTCTCCCCTCCCCATGCCTTTGTTTAGGGGTATACCCACCGCTCCGTGTAGGTCACCCCTAGTTATGTTTATTTTGATTTTATCCTGTTACTATAAAGGGATCCATTTTGAATTCCATCACTGTATTTGCCCCCACCACTTCCAGCGGGAGGGCATTCCAAGCATCCACCACCCTTTCAGTGAAAAAGTATTTCCTGACATTGCTTTCAGTTTACCCCCTTGCAGCTTCCTGTTATGCCCTCTAGTTTTACAGCTTCCCCGTCTTTGGAAGAAGTTTGTTTGTTCATTAATACCTTTAAGTATGTAAAGGTCTGAACCATATCTCTCTGTCCCTCCTCTCCTCCAGAGTGTACATATTTAGGTCTTCAAGTCTCTTCTCATAAGTCTTCTGATGCAGGCTCCAAATCATTTTGATCACCTTCATCTGAACCATTTCCAGTCTTTTTATATCCTTTGCGAGATATGGTCTCCAAAACTGAACACAATATTCCAAGCGAGGCCTCGCCAGCAACTTGTACAGTGGCATTAGTACCTCTTCCTTTCTGTTGGTAGTTCCTCTTTGTATGCAACCCAGCATCCTTCTGGCATTTGCCACTGTCTTGTCTCACTGTTTCACCACCTAGAGATCCTCAGAAACAATCACTCCAAGGTCATTCTCCTGGTCCATGCATGCCAACCTCTCGTCCACTATCGCATATAATTCCCTTGGATTTCTGCTTCCCAAGTGCATGACACTGCAGTTCTTCACATTAAATCTTAACTGCCAAGCATTAGACCATTCTTCCAGTTTTTGTAGATCTGTCCTCATGTTCTCTACTCCCTCAGGGGAGTCCACTCTGTTGCAAATTTTTGAGGCATCTGCAAAAAGACAGACTTTTCCATTCAGTCCTTCAGCAATATCACTCACAAATATTTTGAACAGTACCTGTCCCAGGACTGAACCTTTGGGCACACTGCTAATCACTTTCCTTTCATCTGAGTGAGTTCCGTTTATCATCACCTTCTGTTGTCTGTCAGTCAACCAACTTCTGATCCAGTTCCCCACCTTGGGACCTATCCCCAAGCTGTTGAGTTTATTAATAAGCCTCCTATGAGGAACAGTATCAAAGGCTTTGCTGAAATCCAGGTAGATAACATCCATCGCATACCCTTGAACTAGTTCTATGGTCACCCAGTCAAATAACTCAATCAGATTTGTTTGGCAAGATTGTCCTTTGGTAAAATTATGTTGCCTCGGATCTTGCAACCTGTTGGTTTCAGGAAAGTCCACTAATCGCTCTTTCAGGAGCACCTCCATTACTTTTCCTGCAACTGAGGTAAGGCTTACTGGCCTGTAGTTTGTCACTTCTTCCCTGTTACCACTTTTGTGGAGAGGTACCACATCAGCCCTTCTCCAGTCCTTTGGAACTTCTCCTGTCTCCAAGGATCAATTAAAAACATCCTTCAACGGCCCTGCAAGAACCTCTCTGAGCTCTTTCAGTATCCTGCGATGTATCCCATCCGGTCCCATGTTTTGCAAGCTGTTCTAACACATCATCTTCTGTGAATGGTGTGGTATCTACTCCATTCCCATTTGTATCTTTGGGAATCACAGGTGGCCTTTCACCACAATTTTCTTTAGTAAAAACAGAACAGAAGTATTTAGTTAGCATTTTCGCTTTTTCAATGTCACTTTCCACAAATCTTTTCCCAGCACTTTTGAGTTCTGCAGTTCCACCTCTGATTTTCCTCCTCTCCCAAATATACCTGAAGAAAATGTTGTCACCACACTTCACATCTTTAGCTGTCTTTTCTTCTGCCTTTGATTCTGCTATCCTTATTTCTATTTTTTTCTCTTTTAGTTTGATCCTGTATTCCTTTCTGTGTCCCTCTGTTTGTGAATTTCTGAATTTTGTGAAAGCTGTGTTTTTTGCCTTTATTAATGCAGCCATTTCTTTGGAGAACCAAATAAGTTTCCTTCTCCTCTTGTTTTTATTTACTTTACTTACATATTTATCTGTTGCCCCTTTTATTGTCTCCTTTATTTTAGCCCATTGCAATTCCACTTCCCTTATCTCCTCCCACCCTGCCAACTCTTCCTTCAGGTACTTGACTGAAGTCAGTGTTTTTGAAGTCTAGGACTTGATGATCTTTGCTTTGTTTTTTGATACATGTAAAAATATCAAATATAGAACAAGGTAGCTGCCATGTTATTAAATTTTTGTGGCTGATATTGAAAGCTGAGGAGTATTTGTTATAATTCTGTGTGATACCATTATTCAGTGAAGATTCTCTGTAATATGATGTCTTCACTGGTTGTTCCTTGGGTGCTCAATAAGCTCTAGTTCCTTCCTGATGTTGGCCTTGTCAGAATCACTGTTTGATGTTATATTTTATTTATTTAGACAGTTTTGTATACCGCCTTATCCTTCAATCAAAGCGGTCACAACACAATTGGGGGATACATTTAACACGCGGGGATATGAGACACATTCACTAATACTTACAGGGAACATGGGCAATGGAGGGTTAAGTGGCTTGCCCAAGACCACAAGGAGCATCTGTGGGACTAGAAACCCCAGTCCTTCCGGCCCAAGGTTGCTGTCCTCTAGTGGGATTTGAACCCCCGACCTTCCGGCCTGAAGTACCGTGCCCCAACCACTAGGCTACTGTTTCCTCTCCACCTAGGTCAGAACTCTGTTGGCTTCTCATAAGACATGAACAGTAAGAAAAGATCCGAAGGCACATTTTACAAACGATTTCCAAGTGCAATCTGGGATATCAAAGCCAGAACGTCTGAAAGAAAACCAAACATGTGCAAGTTCAGGCATGATTTCATAAACATGAATATGCTCTATATGGACGGCTATGGAGATGTCTACATAGACATCCCCAGAAGAGTATTTCAGAACTGGAGCATCTAATAGCATGGAGGCACATTCCAAGTCAGCCTCCCAGGCCCCTGTGTGCCGGATCGGAAGCGGGACGCACAGAGACAGACACGATTCTGATTGCGCGGAGGCTAGACGTGCCCTGAGGGATCGGAATTAGGTCTGGGCATATACACATACAGGGCCCTGCTCAGCTAACTCAGTCAGGCTCCTGAATGGAGTTGAAGTGCCATGGCGTCCCATTGCCATGGCACCGTGTCTCAATTCAGGAGCATGATCCCTGGCCATCAGCTAATTGTTCCTTTCCCCGCAGCCCGACCTCTGATTTGGCCTCCCATGGCCAGGGTTTGGCTATGGGGAACCCCCTGCACCCCCTTGCCCCACTTCCACCACTTGAGCCTGCCATCCCCCTATGTTCAGGGAGACTTATTCCACCTCTGAGGTGGAATGAGTCCCCCATCCAGTCTGCTGGCCCCAGACATACAAGGCTGACTTCAGAATCAGTTCTGTACATCTTGGGCCGCAGAATGCCTACTGCCTGCCCTCACCCCGCCTCCGCAATGCCTCTCCCACCCCCGTCTCCTTGTTCGTACTGGGAAGCTTTCACCGGGGATGGCAAGGGGGAAAATAGTGGGGATGGATGTCCCAATGGGATGTCCATCCCCGCTATTCGCGTGTCAGAATAGACCCCATAATGGTTAGAGTAGTGGGTTAGGAGCAGTGTAGCCAAAATTCAAATCTCTGTGTAAACCTTTGTGATCTTAGTCTGATTACTTAACTTTCTACATTCTGTGGATGTTTTAAGGCCAAAACAAGCACGTTCTTGATACCTATTCTTGCCTGGAGCAGGTCTAAATGTGGACATGTCTGCAGACATCCCTGACATTTCTGAAATTGAATGGCGAGGTTTAAGTTCATTGAACCTCCCCAAACATGCTGCCACCCCCCCCCGCCTACTTGGGCATCTCCACACTGGTGACGTCTTTAAAATTCATTTGTGTAATGGCTCTGGAGACGTCTCCGTGATTTGGACATGCATGTGCATGTCTGAAGTCCAAATTGTGAATAAGGGATATGTTTACTAAAGGATGTTAAGGGTGCAAGTGTGCCATTAACACCTGTTATTGGCTCCCTTGTGCCCTTAACGCTGTGAAATGCTGCATTAATGAGTGTTAAAGGCTTCTGCAGCATTAAGGAAACATTAGGTGGAGAGTGGATATTAATGGGGCGGAGAGTGGGAGTTAAAAGCAGGTGTTCCCTTAATGCCTTTACCCCTAGCACCCTTTACCGTCGAGAACCCTAACACCAAGTAAAACCTCACAGAAAGGGGATACTTTGAGGAGAGAGAGCCTATTTTAATGTCTGCAATGTAATCCACAGACAGGTGAGCCCAAGATAGTGATAGTAGTGCTCCATTAGCAGCAACAGCATAGTAGCTAAGTATGAAAGGGCACTATATTCATGGTGCAAATGGGGAAAAAGGGGGTGTTGCTGGTGCACAAGGCAGACCGGGCAGCTGCCCAGGTTGCACATCTGTGATGTCCACCATGGTGGCACACAAATATACTGCTTCAAAAAGGTGATGTGCAACAATGGGCGGTCTAAGAGACCCTGGCACCCTAGGTGAGACCCCGGCTGACCATCCTGCTGATGCTGATGCTGGCTCCAGAGGAAAACACTGGTAGTGCCAGCATCTGTAGCTCTACAGGGAGCTGCAAAAAAACAGCTGCCCAGGAAATAGCACTGCTGCGGCTGTCCGCCTCCACCCCCCCTGAGATGTATCTGCAGCTGGCAGGGATGGTGTAATACTGGCAGCAGTTGTTGGGGGAGCAGTGTGGCCACCCATGTGTGCCTATGCCCCCCATACAGAACTGGTGCCCTAGGTGCACGACTAAATCATATGGTGGATGGGTTGGGACTGCACCCCACCCCCACTGACAGCATGCTGCCATATCAGCATGGTGTCAGGATGTTGGCAGCATACAGAGCCATGGCAACATACAGACCGGACAAAACATCTGCTTCCAACACTCATCAAACACACCTTTTCAGATAGGTATGGCACAGGGCATGCAGAGATCACAGCAGACATATGAAGATGTCTAATCATGCCCACATTCACCCTGCCAATGACCACAGCTCTACACAGGGATTGCCTAATTCTTATGACAGCTCTGTGGCACAATATGCAAAGCCAGTGTATATGTGAGCAAGAGGGTCACAGGTTCAAGACTTCACTGTGGGTAAGTTTTAGCCTACAGTGCAGGTACAGTACCAGCAAGTATAACTCCCCATGAATCAGTCAGCAAAGGGTCCAGACACCCATCAGCCACACAGACAAGTTCCACTGTCCACAGACTGATAGCACTGGCACACTGAGCAGGGGTTAACAATGAGCATGAATGTCAGAGTGGGCTACTAGCCCCTGCACAATGATTACATGTTAACAATGACTGAGCTGATATGGAGAACAAAGTGACAGGCAGGCATGCCAACCATCCCCACTTTTGCACAGCATAGGGATATGTTTTTATATGTCTCTCCAGAGTTCTGTGGCCTTCTGCACTGCACTGTGCCCCACATTGCCTAGGCTATTCCCAGCATTAGTCTGCAAATGTGCATGATGAGGAGCAGAGGACTGTGGGTATGGCCTGAAACAGAGCGTTTTTGCCAGGATGTGTCTGCATTGGAGGTTGGTCAACAGCTGAGACTTCATAGTGCCCATCTGCCATTGCATGGCCTGGATGACCATAGCAGTTCACGCTGCAAGTGCAATCTTACTCTGACCAAGCTGTGACTATGGCATGGCTATGTATCTACATAGTTTCTAGTTCTAGTGATCTCTGTCCTTGGGAGCCCAAATGATGGGTGGTCATGCTGTTTGTTCTAAGCCAGGATGCCTGTGGTTGCTGTATGCTGACCAGATACAGGTGATATGCACATGACTGAAACAGCTTTGTGGTGGGCAGCAGTTGCAGTCTGACTACGTTTGCTGTGGTGAATTGGTATTTCCAGATGGTTAGTATAGCAGTTGTTCCTGGCCTGCTCACTGTGGTCATGGCAGAACCAGAAGCCCCCATTGAATTTGGCATCCACTGCTACAACACTGGGCACTGACATGTACTGTTCTAGGAGGGTCCCTGTCCAACAGGGGCAGGACACAGGGCCCAGATGTGGCAAGTGCCTATAGCATGCTGCAATTGTGCAGGAAACAAGATGATTAGTATAACACACTGCAGACAATACCTGCCACACACTGACAGTGATGTGGAATTGCAGCATGACAGGCAGAGACCATCTCTACTAGTGCAAACTCTGGGGGACCAGTGCTGGGTGCCCATCCTCACCCTCAGGGTGACCGCTGAAACTGCTCAGTATCACGGTTTGTAACTGTTCTCTGCTTGTAGCACATACTGTCATTGTGTCTTACTGAGCTGATTTGATGGATCAGTGCATTCTTCATTTGGTGTTCAGCTGCAGACTGCTGTCCTGTATGTGCAGTGCCTCATGTGTACTGGAGGGGATAACCTATACCAGTGATGGCTAACCTTTTTGAGCCCGAGTGCCCAAACTGCCGCACAAAACCAAAGAATTTCCTCAAAGTGCCAGCACGTCATTTGCATAAGTGGTCTTATTTGCATAAATATTTGCATAATGTTACCATACACTAACTTTTAGTAAACATGTCTCTTAATGAGTGTATGGATAAAGAAAGACTAAAAGATTTCTACATTACTATAATCCAGTGCCAACCGCCAGGCACATTAGGAACTACTACAAACGCTGCCCATTTAGAACCCATAGCAAACCCGCCGTATCCTGACAGCATTACCAGGACTCACAAAGCACCATACCCTACCTATCAAAAGGCAACACTGCAAATATTAAACCAATACATTTCAGTGAATACTGGGGAAAGAGAACAACTGGCAACGCCAAATAGGAATTTCCTCTTGTACCAAACAAAGTGCAGATGTTAATGATGCACATTTCCCAGAGCTGACATATTCCAGTTAATAAATTCAAAATAAAGAGATATCTTTCTACCTTTTGTGCATTTTTTTTCAGTTGCAATTGGTCCAGCCATTTCTTCTGGTTTCTTCATGTTTTCTGCTAACTCTCCATCGTCTGCTGTCCATTTGTCCTTTCTTCTCTCTTCTAGTTTTTTTTTCCATTCTCTCTCTCTCTACATCTGCTTTAACATACTAATCTTTCTCCTTTTGCTCTTTCCTCATTCCTATTTCATCCACACAAATTTTACCCCTCCATCCTCAATCCCCAATTACTCTCCCAATACCTGGCCAATTGTAGATTTTTCATCCCTCCTACACAAAATATTTTTCCCCTCTCCATTTTACTCTCCCAGCCCCATCCCATTCTAATCCTCCCCCAACATCAGCTCCCTTCTAGTTCCAGTCTCACCCAGCATCCATTCCCTTCTTCAAGCCCCCCACTTCCCCTCAGCCCATTTCCATTCCAAGCCCCGTCCCCATCAGCTATTTGCAGTTCAAGCCCCCCACTTCCCCTCAGCCCATTTCCATTCCAAGCCCCATCCCCAACAGCTATTTGCAGTTCAAGCCCCCTTCCACTCAGCCCATTTCCAGTCCTAGCAACCCCCCCAACCCATTACCAGTCCTAACCCCCCCATAGCCCACTCCCAGTCCTAATCCCACCAGCCCATTTCCAGTCCTAACCTCCCCATCAGCCCACTCCCAGTCCTAATCCCCCATCACTCAATTGTTGGTTTAAGCCCCCAGCGCCTATCACCACTCCTAACCCCCCCAGCGCCCATCACCACTCCTAACCCCCCAGCCCAGCGCCCATCACCACTCCTAACCCCCCCAGCCAGCCCAGTGCCCATCACCACTCCTAACCCCCCCCAGCCAGCCCAGTGTCCATCACCACTCCTAACCCCCCCAGCCCAGTGCCCATCACCACTCCTAAACCCCCCCACCCCAGCCCATCACTACTCCTAACACCCCCCAGCCCAGCCCAGCCCAGCCCATCACTACTCCTAACCCCCCCCAGCCCAGCCCAGCCCATCACCACTCCTAACCCCCCCAGCCCAGCCCAGCCCAGCCCATCACCACTCCTAACCCCCCCTCCAGCCCATCACCACTCCTAACCACCCCAGCCCAGCCCAGCCCAGCCCATCACCACTCCTAACCCCCCCCCAGCCCAGCCCAGCCCAGCCCATCACCACTCCTAACCCCCACCCCCCCCCAGCCCAGCCCAGCCCAGGGAAAATTTAAAAAAAAAAAGAAAACCTGTCTGCTGCCGCTGTCGGGGCCGCCGCGGCAGAATCGAGCGTGCCGCGGGGCCCCCCTGTACCCACCCGGCAGAGCCTGCCCTCCCCGTAGCAGCTCTCTCTTTGGAGCTGCAGTCAGACGCGCCGGCTTGCACAGCGCGAGGGAAGAGTTCCCTCGCTGCTCTGTTAAGCCCGCGGGGGCTGATGGGAAGTTCCCATCAGCCCCCGCGGGCTTAACGGAGTCGCGAAAGGGAAACTCTTCCCTTCGCGCTCTGCAAGCCGGCGCGTCTGACTTTAGCTCCAAAGAGAGAGCTGCTATGGGGAGGGCAGGATCTTCCGGGTACAGGGGGGCCCCGCGGCACGCTCGATTCTGCCACGGCGGCCCCGACAGCGGCAGCAGACAGGGTTGTTTTTTTTTTTTTTCGATTGCGGACCTTCCCGCGTGCCAGCTGCAAGGCCTTCGCGTGCCACAGCTGGCACGCGTGCCATAGGTTCGCCATCGCTGACCTATACCGACACACACAGTAGATAGTTTAGACAGTGACCTGAAGTCTCTTTGAAGCCAGACATTGCTATGCACTGTGGTGTGGAGGTATAGCCTACTGGTTAGTGCAATGTCTCCATAAGCAGAAGATAAGGGTTTAATTCCCACTTGTTAGTTTTGTGTCTGTATGCTACTCAGGTCATTTCCTTGGCTGTAACAGACCAGGCTCGGCTGTGACTTGCAGACACTCATCCTTCTACTTTGTTATGCATTCTGACCACACTTTGGGGCAGCAAACATGCTATTCCCCATCATGTCCTTCTGAGAGCATGGTTTTATTGGCTCTGCTGCAGCCCATTGTAGGAGGGCAGACATGTATACCATGTCAGGCACCTGCTTGGAGGGGAGACATGATGGTCATGGCAAGGTCTTGGGGACCAAGATCCCAGGGTTTGAGGCCCACTAACACTCCTTATGTGACATATCAGAATCTGTTACTGTTGCATTTTATGTCTACCACAACCTTCATGGACTGACAACACCTCCTTGTGACCTTGAGCAGGTCACTTAACCCATCAGTGGCTCAGTTGACTGCAGGTCTGTACATCATTTGATATTACTAATTCATCAGTAAGATGAACCCCAATGTGACTGCACTGATACAGAGGTATACTAACAGACAATTACATGCATACAACTGTAACCTACATGTGAGACATGAGTCATATTTGATATCATGACTGTGACTGTACAGCTCTGGCTCCATCACATCTCTGCAGTACATGCAGACACATCTTATCCCTTGGATAGCCACCTGCAGTAATCACCTCATGTCCGAATGTGCCCCATTTGCCCAGTTTGGATGACACCTGTCCAGATGTTATTGTCGCATTTGTCTGGGGTGTTGTATGGTATTTCTGTGGCTGGGACAGGTGTGAGACCCACATGTCTGGTATCAAGCCTTCCATGTGGTACTAACACACATTTTCCAACATAGTACAAATACATTGGGGATGGCACCAATAGCAATTGGTGCTGTCAGCCCATACCACCCTCTCCTCTGCCCTGATCCTTCCTTCAGCCCATCCATCTACTTCTGTCAGCTATTTGCAGTTGTCTTCTCATGCAAGCGGCTACACCATGGCCTACACAGGTTCTCTTTCCCACAGTTTGGCTCTTCATGTACCAAGGGAACACCAAGGAAAGTCAGCGTAAAGGTGAAGGAGGGAAGGACAGATGGAAGCTGATGGACCTGCCAGATCCATAGGCACCCTATGTAGCAGCCAGTAATTTGGAAGAACATGTGGGAAGCAGCTGTACTTATGCACTGGAGGGTGAAAAAGTCAGGAAACTGAAAATGTCAAGAAATACTTGGATGCTTGGAATGCTTGGAATGTCCCGCCAATGGAAGTGGTGGGGACAAATACAGTGACAGAATTTAAAATGGCATGGGACAGACACAGTGGATAAAATAAAAATAAACATAACTATCTCTTCTGTCTCAACAAATAGGGGTGACCTACACAGAGCGGTGAATACATCCCTAAACAAAGGCATGGGGAGGGGTGATCTGCACGGAGCAGCAGGTGCACCTACTCTTGCCACCTTGCTGGGCAGACTAGATGGACCATGCTGGTCTTTATCTGCCATCATATACTATGTTGCTATGTTACTATGCACACCTCTCCTGAGCCTGAGCTGCATGTCACCACTCCTGCTCCATCCTCCTTTCGCTGCACACATCCTGCTACTGCTGGGGGACACATCTTCCCCATCCTGTGCCACACCCTGATATTCACCATTTTACATTGGCACCCCCCAGTGCATCAGTACAGCTGCCTCCCACATGCTTGTCCAAATTACTGGCTGCCACGTAGGATGCCCACGGATCTGGCCAGTCCATCGGCTCCCACCTGTTCTTCCATCCATCATGGAATGGTATTCAAAGGAGGGGAAGGTGTTGGACTGAGGTAGGAGGAAGGATTGAAATTGGAAAGAGAGAGAAAGTAGAAGGCCAAGGGATTTTTCTGAAGGGATGGGCTGCACCTTAACGGGGATGGAATCCGTTGCTGGCATTAACCTTTAAAAAGGAGAGAATAGCTTTTAAAGTTGACAGTCACCCAAGAGTGCATAGTTCAGAAGGATGCATTCTTAAAGGATATTAGCAAAAGAAGGAAGTTTGGGTATCCCAACAGAGAAGTTCCAATAAAGATAAAAGTAACTCAGATGTCCTTAAGTACAGAGCAGACAAAGCTGAATGATTCCAAATCACCCGTCTACAGACAAGTAGATTAATATGAATAAAATACAGCCTCTAAAATGCCTTTATGCAAATTCTAGACCTTTAAAAAATAAAATGGGAGAGTTAGAATATATAGCACTAAATGAGAGGATAGATATGATTGGTATCTCAGAGACCTGGTGGAAGAAGGACAACCAATGGGACACTGTGATACAAATTATATCACAATGATAAGAGTAGATCGAATGGGTGGAGGAGATGCACTCTATGTTAGAGAAGGCATTGAGTTAAACAGGATTAAAGTTTTGCAGAATCTCTATGGATAGAAATTCCATGTAAAAAGTAGAAAGCAATGGCAGTGGGGGTGTACTACTGACCCCCTGGTCAGAATGAGCATTGGATGATGAAATGCATATCACAAGTGAATATGACAGTTGAAAAAATGAGAATGCACACAAGTAAATATGACAGTTGAAAAAATGAGAAAAGCCCATGTAATATGCTTATACCTATGCATAGACAAAGAAACCCTTGAGACATATATACTAAGCTTTATTCCCATGAACACAACAGAGGAAAAAAAACATTTAGCATATCTGGCCCTGAAAGGTACAAATTCCAGTTCTAAATTTCCGCCTTGTCTTCCATAATGCAAGCATATGGATTTCCAGTATACCAACAGCGTGAACCATATGGCTGTGTGATAATGTGATTACTGTGGGCGTATAATGTAAGGCATGATTCTACGTAATGTATTCATCAGAACGGGTGATGATACAGCTGGTGACTGCAGTAGAAGTTTTGTAACAGTAGTTTCAGAAATGCTTAAGCAACTGATCCTCCATACAATATACTGAGTCTGCTTAGAACAGGAACCGAAATGCACAATTTTGAAAACTAAAAATACACCTTATTAGGGAAAAATGTGTTCACTGTCATTTTTCTAAATGTGCTTTTGGAGTCTGTAGACAAATGATTGGGCTACATTTGTATATCTATGTCTGTCTGTCTATGAATGTGTATGTATGTCTGCTACGTGCAGGAAAATAAGTAACCTTTCATACTGTATAACCTGTAAAATAGCATGAACAAGTTTGAATTCTTGTGTCCTTAGCTATTGTTTTATTTTAAATCATTTTAAAGTATACCAAATATGGTAAGGGGCCTATTGCATTCTACTGTAAAATGCATACTTGTACAAACAACCTTTAGGGCATGCTAAAAATAGCTTGTTATGCAATTAGGGGATTATTTTGAAGTCTTATTTATATTTTCAACATGGATGTGGTGACAGATAAACATGTAAGCCACATCTATGAGGGAAACCCTATACTGTATAGGAAAGCTGGTATTCATACGTATTTGCACCGGGTACGATGTTCTTTAAATGTTTTCACTGGAGGCATTTTCCAGGGGCATCTCAGGGCATGGCCTGGGCAGGACAAAAATCTGCATATGTATTTCCTATTTCATACAGGGAATGCACGTGTAAGCCCAAAACTGATCATATCCAAATTTACATCTGCCCCCTGACGCAAATGGGTTTTACAAAGGTGCTCCCTTTAGCCATTCCTTAACAGGAGACATTAAGGGGAATATCTCCCATAATCTCCCAAAGTTTCCCCTTCCAAATGGAAACAAGTTGAAGATATGGTTCTCTGTAGTTAATTAGTGGCATCTACATATTTAGGCTTCCAAAATGGCCAAGTTCTTCCATACATTTTTCCCGCATGAAAATTTGTGAAATGACTCCTTATCCTGTATGTGAATACTGTATATCATTTTAAAAAACAGCTCCACATTTAACAAGCCATTCCTAAAATACTGTCGGAATTGAGTATGTGCTGACCTTGACATCTCAATACCTTCCTCATGACTTTTCTAAAATATGCCTATACAGCTTTAGCTAATTTGTTTATAATATTTAGAGTTCTCCCATGCACTATTCTAGAGGAATGGCCATCTCAGTGTATTCATGGGATAAGCAAGACAATTCTTGCATTCATATATGTACTGTGAATGAGGGAGTATTATATGAAAGCTAAGCTTTACAGCGCCCGCAGGGAACAGCATAGTATGTAAGCACTTGCTATTATGTCTGGGCTCAGTAAAAGCAGGTGCTAAATTTGACTGTACCTGAGTTCTGAAATCCAGTTGTGAACACATTCAAACTGAAAATGTCAGCACAGGCAATGTTGTCTACCTAAACCCCTAGATAAAACCCTTTCCACACATACCAGCGCCAGCCTTAAACCCAGTGATTCATTGACCTGCTCTTATGGCAATGCAGTGTACCTCCTTAAACATGGACTTCTCTACTCCGCAAGTGAGACACATCTCCATGAACAAGGAATTAATTCTTCCTCAGACTGAAACATCCCATTCAAAGAGTGAGGCGTTTACCCTATGAAAGGTATTTCTCCAGAAACCTCCACCACTAACTAGTCCCCTCCACCCACTCCCCACATACCCCTCTGAAAATAGATACGTAACCATTTTGGAGGCCTGGAGTCTTAATGAGAAGAAGGAAAATCAGAGGTTCTCCTTTGGTGCTTTATCATACATTGCACAGAAGGGTAGTAAAAATGTAAAGTGCATGTTAAAAATGATTGCACACCAGGTACAGTAAAATAATATTTGACCATAGATATTAACAAGTTAATATATAAACACCAAGGTCGACGTTTTATTTTAAAAAGCGGACATGGCCATTAAATATTTCACATTCAGTGTCACTCCTGGATTTGCAGCAGTGCAGAATACCTGCGTTGCCCTAATCAAGGCAATTATCCGGATAGCAGGCTGAATACCATCACTCTCCTGATGACTCACTGCTCTTCCCTTGCTTCATTCATGCAATAGCCCAGAACTACCCAGATGGCACCGAGGTTGTCTGTGAGGATATCTGGCTAACGCGCTGGAAAGTGGTGGATAAGGCATGTATACGAATAGCGGCAGCTCTTCTCTGGATAAATGCCTTTTTATTAACTTATATGTTAAACTTTTCTTCTGTAAGTTTTATTACCTAGGCCCTAAATGCTTTGAATGCTAGTTTAAGCAGCTTTGGGTAAATTACAGTGGAAAGAACAAGTACTATAAACCTAGCTGCCAAGTCATTCCATCCTCACTAATTTGTGGACCAGCTGCCGCATGATGCTGATTGGATTTACAAAACTTAAACTATAGGAAAGAATCTCTAGCATGTCTATGAATTTTATATGCCTCATTTAGGCCCAATCATTTTATAATTTATACAGAAGATTATGTAATCTGCCTCTTCCTTGTATTTTCTAAAAGCTACACTATTCAACTAAACTAGGCACTCAAAGTCTTCTAATATGGGCTTTTAATTAGTTTTAATTAATAATAATAATAATTCAAAATATTTGCTACTTTCATAGTTCATCTTTTACATTATTTCATTTCAGCTCATAATTTGGATAAGAGTCATTAAAATACATTATAGCAATGTCTGTTGATAGGCTTTCTGAATACCTACTTATTTATTGACAGAATTAATCAAAGGTCTGCCATTGTTGAAACATTTTGTTTTTTATATTACAAGTCTAAACACCACATTAGTAGAGACTGTAATTAACCACTGCAAGAAAAAGTTCATTGAGGGGCACAGCCACATAATTAACGTGGTTAGTGGTAATCTCGGCGAGCGGGATATTCAAAGAACATCGCCATTTTGTGCCACTTCATGCCCGGATCCTAACTGTGTGGGTCTGGTGGATCCCGAGTGCAGCACTGGAGCTATCTGATCAGCAGTGAGATTCAGCCACCGGCCAGTTAGCTTAAACCAGCTAATGTTAAGCACATAAAAAACTGGCCTAACTTTAGACGATTTAGCTGTCTGACCATTGGCTCAATATTGCTGCTAAACCGCTAACTGGGCAAAGCAGATATTCAGTCTTGGTGGCCGGATATGACCTGACATAGAATATCTGGGTCTAATTTGAAATGGCAACGTTCAGCCGCTTTACAAGGTCTGTCCGCCACTGATGAATATCAGTCCTAATATTTATTGGGGAGATATTCAACACAATCTGCTAACCGGCTAAACTACGGTGATCCCGATATTACTCAACATTATCTGGACAGTACTGCTTAATATCCCCACAGACCACAGGAAAGACACCTGTTTAAAATCGAGGTGATCTGTGAGTGAAGCAGGGACCGTCACCACATAGCAATATTCAGCCGCTAAACAGCTGACACACAACACTAGAACAGGTCGATGGATCTCCAAACTGTATGAGGTTTTTGCTAACCAGTTAGCAGCAGAATTTCACCCTTAAACGGATAGCAATCCTTCTGTCCAGCAAAAATGGATATTCAGCACAAGATGCAGGATATTCTCTGCTGCTGAATATCTGGTTTTAATTAAAGCAGCAGAAGCCACGCAATTTAAAAGCACTGACTGCTGCCAAAGTTACAGTGGGCCCGATATTAAAAGGCATTTACGTGGTTTATAGGCCTGTAAACTGTGCAAATGCCTTTAAGCAGGGTATTCATCAGCACTAACCAGGTGAATATCCCTGGCACTGTTGCTATATGCCCCGATGCTAGTCGCTTAGCATCGAGGCATTCCAGGGACAGTTCCTATCGCTAAACAGTCAGCGATGATATTGAGCCACTGCCTGGTCAGCAATCCTTGGGTAAAGATAGGCACGGTAAAAGCTGGCCTATCTTTATCCATGTGACCTAACTGGGCAGCGGCTCAATATTGCCGTTGCCCAATTAACTTCTGGGCTGTGCGGCTCATCTGGATATTCAATGCCCGTGGCCAGATACGGCCCCGGAATAGAAAATCCGGGTTTAGAATTCAATAGAATCAGCTAGCCCCTGTAATTGTGCTAGCCGCTGCTGAATATCAGGCCCAGTGTTTTTAGACAAAAACCTCTTCTCACAATTTACAATGTTTGTTTTCACTTTAAAATACATGAACGTCTCTCAACTGGTGCACGCTGGTATTCTAGTGACTTTGAAGCATGGTAATATGACATCAGCATAAAGAGAACTGAGGATTTCCGGCCACAGAGAAGCGCTAATGCAATTTTCTGTAGACATGTCTTGCCGTTTTCCCTGAACAGAGTGAACTTGTCTTTTTCAGGGCTATAGTTTTCTTTTCTTTTTATGGTCTGCACATTGGTTCTTTAAGGGGCATGTTTATTAAAGCACGCTACTCGGGTAGCATAAGGTTCAGCATGTGCTGAAAATGTGGCCACACTAAAAATCCCACACTGCCTGAGAAGCATGGATTGGGACAGAGAATGGGAGGTGCCTGGGGATGGCGTCCACATCGCAGGTAGTGTGGGGTGCTATTGGGGCGAGCTCCCCATTGATGTGACACTTAGTGTGGATGCACTTACCGCCTCCTCAATGGGTGGTGTTAACTACTCTCATGCTGTTTGTGCCAAAGACGAGCATGGGGGCAGCACGATACATGGAGATGTGCCAGGCATGCCTCCATTTACTATCATAGTTTAAGCTTCACTCAGGCACTAGCGGTGTGCCTTTTACTAAACATGCCCCTAATTGTCTGTAGGAAGGTCATTAGATGTCTTGCTCCATAATTTGCTGACAGAAAGCTAGCCAGAATTGTGAACACATGCGATCAACCCGCAGCTTGCTCTTCTTCTGCTGGCTTTGATCTTAAGTAGAAAACCATTAAGGAAGATGAGTTCTGCAGAGGTACCTGCCACTCAAGCATGCGCCACTTCTGAAGCCTTTGAGCTGTGTCTTTGCCACACTTCTAAAGGTGAATAGAATTACACAGGTTGATAGGGAGACATCTGTCAGAAAGACAGACATCTGGGCTTCAGCAGTGATATACATGCTAATGACTTAATTATGGATAGATAGTTTCTTTAAGCAATACAAACCTTATGTACATTTTCTCTGAAACAGTACTGCTATAAAAAAAAACGGGACTTTTCTGGCATCAAATTTCACAATTAAGCTCCACATTATTTAGAATGGCTTATGTTCATTATCTCTTGGGATTTTAACCGTGCATCATAATTATCTGAATAATCAATTTTTGCATGAACGTAACCTTTACGGTCATACATCTCTAGCTCCTGACTGACAGCTGCTGAACTTTCAAGTTCCAACTCTAAGTCATAATGGCCAAGAATATTATGATAAGAAATCATTCAGAAGGGGTCAGTTGGAAATATAATTAAATTGTCATTGATAATTTTTTGAGTAAGATAAGGAAGGACAGATTTGTCATGATTAAATGTTTTTGCTTTCTAGATCTGTTCACAGCTAATAAATGTTGTGAATACTCTTTGCTCCATACAATAAAAAAAACTACAGGCCCAATTAAGACATTTACACAGTTAACAGGCCATGCTAAACATGTAAATGCCTTAACTGAGGATTTTCAAAGGCATCTACATGGCTAGTGCCTTTGAAAGTCCCCGATTAAGTCCCCTGCATGTCCTGATACTATCCGTTTAGCAGCTGGGCATGTTCGGGGCGTTTAAGGGTGGAACGGAGATGGGAAATGGCACTATCCGGGCAGCATCCAAAATCACTGCTGCCCGGTTAGGCTCAACGGCTTTCCAGTGGTGCAGCGAACCCCAGATTTTCACTTCTGTCTCTGCAGAAGTAAAAATCTCGTGTTAAGGGGGTCACAAATAGGGCTATGAGACTGCAATGTTTAGACCTGCCAAACTGAAAATCAGGTCCTATATCACTAATGCCACATAAATTAGCCTGTTGCAGCAGCATAAATAAGACTGCTCAACAATAAGGAACTATTTTATCTAGTAGACAGGCAAACACACACACACACAAACAAAACAAACAGATGTGTATTCCGTGTGCTTTAGAATAATACAATAGAACATAAGAAGATAATAAAAGACATTCTAAGTCCAGAGCTGGTACAAGAAGATGAGGTTCCCTAGGCGAACCTCATACCCTGTGCTCTCTCGAACCAGCCCCTATTGCCACCTCTGCCGCCCCTCTCCAGGAGCTGCAGTGGTAGCAACAGCCGCAAACAGCTCTGTGCCAAAGTTGTAAGGTGAGTGCTGCAGGGCTCTTTATAGTCACTGATGGTGCTGCAGGCCCTGGAGAGGGGCGGCAGAAGGAGCAATGGGGGCCCCTGGAGGATCAGCACTCTAGGTGACCACCTGGTTTGTCTAATGGTAGCACTGGCCCTGTCTGAGTCAGACCAAGGTCCATCGAGCCCAGCATTCTATTTCCTACAGTGGTCAGTCTGGGTTGCTGCGTGAAAACCCCCCAAAAAACCATTATGATTTGTTTTCAATTTGTTATTTGTTTCATGGAATATCCTTTTGTTTTTGTGGTGTTTGAAAGGTTAAACTACCATTTCCTAGTTAATCATTCGACCCCACTTCTATCATAACCCCTTTCGGTCATGCTTTCTCAAAGATGAAGAGCTCTAACATCTCTAGTTTTTCTTTGTAAGGAGAGTGTTGTTTCCCCTTTATCATGTTTGCTATCTGTCTCTGAACTTTTTCCAATTCCACTATATCCTTTTTTGAGATGGGATGACCAAAACTGCACATAACATTCAAGGTCCAGTCATTCCAGAGACTTATATAAATGCATAATGATATTCTCAGGTTTGTTCTCCATCCCTTTCGGAATAATCCCAAATAATCCCTGCTTTTTTAGCAGCCAAGGCATACAAAGGTGAAAATTCCAACATATTTATCTACAAGGTTTTTTTTTGGGTTTTTTTGGGGAGGGGGGGGGGGGAGGTCATGAATCCTAACTTAGAACCCAGCATTTTGTACTTACAGTAGAGTTTTGTTTTCCTATGAGTTTTCCTAGAGTTTTGTTTTCCTTTGCATTTCTCCCCATAAAATTTCAGCTGCCACTTAGATGCCCAGTCTCCTTGTCTCATAAGATCGTTTGGTAAATCCTCACATTCCTCTGCCATTTTAACTATTTGAGGAATGGAGGAGTAACCTAGTGGTTAGAGCACTAGCATGGTAACCAAGACATCAGGGCTCAATTTCCACTAGCACTCTTTGTGGCCTTGGACAAGTCATTTAATCCTCCATTGCCTTGAAAGAAAGGCTTCACAATATGCTTCTGGTCAAACTGCCAAGAAAATCCAAAAGCAGCATTGACTCCAAGGCATGTATTGCATGTATGTCCAGAAAAAAATAAATAATTTAATAATCAAATATCTGTTCAGACTTTAATTAGTCGTGACTCAATAAGTACTACTACAAGCCATTACTATTCACAAGGTTCTTCATACAGGTATCCCCCAGTATCTATCTGACCTCATCTACCACCAGCCTGTCCCCAGTCTCCTTCGCTCTTCCCACAGCAATCGCCTCTTTCTTCCCTCCCCGTCTCAGGCCCATCTGGAACTCACCCGTCACTCCGCTTTCTTTTTTCTGGGCCCTGCCCTATGGAATTCCCTTCCTCACCCACTCCACACTGAGTCTTCATTTCCACAGTTCAAAGCTCTTCTCAAAACCCATCTCTTCTCCCAGGCTTTTGATCTCCCGGCACCCCCATGACAGTTGCAATGGTCCTGACATCATATAACCCTCCCCCCTTCCTCCGCCCTCCCCTTTAGTGCTCTGTCTATGTGTCTATGCCTTCTATCTCTCTCTATCTTTCTATCTGTGTCCCTCTGTTGCTTTCCTGTCAATTGAATGGCGTTCTTTTCTTCCTTAATTTTCAAGCAGCCTGCTTTTGTTTCTCTGTACACCGCTCTGATACCCTGGTTTGGGTGGTATATCAAGCCTTGCTAATAAATAAATAAATAAAAATAAGTCTGCTTGTGGACGGAAGCATGTAGTAGTAATACAACTGCCCTGCCCACTAGAAACATAGAAAAATGACAACAAAGACTATACAGCCTATCCAGTCGGCCTTCCATACTAAGCTTTACAGTCCCTTTTTAAATTTAGAGATCCTCTGTGTTTGTCCAGTGTTTTCTTGAATTCAGATACAGTCCTCTTCTCTATTCCATGCATCTATCATTCTTTCCATAGCAAAATATTTCCTCAGATTACTCTTGAGAAGGCTGGTACCCTAGGTGAACCTCATCCCTGGTGCCCACATCATACCTCCTGGGATATCAAGTCTGGTTGGCAGATTGATATCTCAGTACCCTCAGAAAAGAGTCACCAACCACCACTACCCTTCACCTCCTTGTGATCACAGATTCAGCAACTTTGGGATTTTTAAACTCCAGTTCCTCCTGTTCCTGGGATGTTCTCACACGTCCAATTCTATGGCTGCATACTAGTTCCTAAGTTTGATAGATGGTAGAGTGGGAATATCAATTCTACAGGCTCTGGTGACTCATGTCCAGCTCTCTACTTTCTGTACCCTACCATCTTCAAATCTGTTGAAGATCTTAGACACGTCAAGAAGCATTTATCAATGTTGTTGTTGTTGTTGTTAAGTGCCGTCAAGTCAGAGTCGACTCATGGCAACCCTCTGGATAGCTATCCAGGTGGAGGAGTAGCCTAGTGGTTGGGGCAAGGTACTTCAGGCCAGAAGGTCAGGGGTTCAAATCCCACTAGAGGACAACAACCTTGGGCCAGAAGGACTGGGGTTTCTAGTCCCACAGATGCTCCTTGTGGTCTTGGGCAAGCCACTTAACCCTCCATTGCCCATGTTCTCTGTAAGTATTAGTGTATGTGTCTCATATCCCCACATGTTTATGTTTATTTGAATTTGATATACCGCTCAGACCAAAAAGATATTAGAGCGGTTTACAATACTACATCATTTAGTGAAAAAGAAAAGAACGCCAATTATAAGATAGGACAGAGTAGAGTAAAGAAACAGTCAAACAGATAAGAGGAGAGAGACACGGAACAGCGCATTACCCAGATAAATAAGCAGGACATCAATATAGCCTCCAGAAACCGACGCCACGGACCAACGCCTAAATGTATCCCCCAATTGTGTTGTGACCGCTTTGATTGAAGGATAAGGCAGTATACAAAAACTGTCTAAATAAATAAAAATAAATAAAATCCTACATTGCATTTGGTCTTCAGTCAGGCAGCTCATTGTTGACAGACTGGTACCCGTAGCTGCTGTTATTTTATCGATCCATCTCATTGCTGGCCTTCCGCTTTTGTGTTGACCTTCTATCTTGCCAAGCATAACGTCTTTCTCTAATGATCTCTCTCTTCGCATGATGTATCCAAAGTATGAAAGTCAAAGTCTTGTCATCTGAGCTTCTAAAGAAAGCTTAGGTTTGATCTCCTCTAGTACCGACAGGTTTGTTCTTTGGGCAGTCCATGGTATACACAGTATTCACTGCCAGCAACATAATTCAAAGGCATCAATTTTCTTCCTGTCTAACTTTTTCACTGTCCAGCTTTCACATCCATATGATGTTATTGAAGATACCATGGCTTGAACAAGTCGAATTTTTGTATGGAGAGAGACATCTCTGCTCTTGAGAATCTTATCTAGGTCTTTCATAGCCATTCTGCCAAGAGCATTGTGTCGTCTGATTTCTTGACTGCTTGTTGCTTCTTTATTGATAGTTGATCCAAGTAGGTTAAAGTTGTTCACAATTGCAATTTCTTCTCCTTCAACGATGAACCTATTGATTATGCCAGTTGTCATGATCTTTGTCTTCTTTACATTAAGGTGCAGGGCCATTTTGAGACTATGTTCTTTATTTGTGAGAAGCAAATGTTTCAGATCATCTTCACTTTCAGCCAGTAATGTGGTATCATCAGCATAGCGAAGGTTGTTGATGAGTCTTCCACCAATCTTCACACCTCTGTCTTCATAAAATCCTGCTTCTCTGATGATTTGTTCTGCATATTGTGGCGCTCGCGCCCCTACCAGGCGGCCGCCTAGTAGGGACGGGTGACCACCTCTTATATTTCCTAGGGTTGTAGTTGTGTGAGGAATAATGAACCGAGTGGTTTAGAAAAGCGCACAGGAATTTATTCAGCTTCCTTGCAGGTAAGTGGATACAATTTCTTCAAGCGCATTCATTCTCCAGACAAAAGAAAATAATGGATAACTCTCCAGTAACAAATGTCCAAACAAAACAACAGCAAATTCAACTATCAAGTGTTTCTGGCTCACACTAATTTACCTTAGTGCAGGCATCACATTCCATCTCTGAAATATTGAAATTTACATCAGCCTCTTTGGCTTCAATCTCCATACTCTCCACTGAGCTGTAGTAGGGTTCTGCTTGGTAGCGTTCAGGAACTTTCTGCTTTAGACTTTTTAACAGATTAAACAACCTCTCCCACTTTCTTGCCTTCCCTGCTCTAGGCAGGTCTCCTATGGGTTGCTCTTGCTTAACCTTCCTGGTACAACATTTCTTTTTGTGCTGTTTTATCTGAGGCATAACAGTTTCATCAGAGCCAGAAGAATAAACATACTTAGAAGGCCCTGCTGCCTCCCTTCTCCTACCTTGGGCTTCTTGTGCAATATTCTCCTGGTTAGAGCTTTGGCCAATCAGGACTCCCTCTGCCTCAGCGTAGGGAAGAGACCTGTGGTAACACTTTCCCACTCTCTTGCTAGGGTAGGTGGTTCTCCTCCTGGAACCTTCCCTATATCCTCGGTGGCTACTGCGCTGAGTATGGTGGCTTCCTTTGTACCTTCTCTGGCTGTCTTTATAGCGGTTCCTTTTTCTGCTGCTCCTTTTGGCTACAGGGCTGTTCCCTCTGTTCCTTCTGTACCTTCTGGAACCAGGACTGGAACCTGAGCTGCAACTCCCACTTAGGCCTGGACTGCAACTTCGACAACTACTGCCACTGCAACTGGAACTGTATCTCCAATCATGCTTCTCACCATGCTTCCAACCAGCACTTGAACCAACTCCTGAATCAGCTCTCCAACCATGCTTCCAACCACACTCTGAACCACCTCTTGAACCAGCCCTCCAACCAACTCTACAACCGACTCTATCTCTAGTGTTTGTTTGCTCCCTTTCAAACACTGAGCAGGGCAACTCCCTTCCTGGCTCCGCCCTTCTGTACCTCCCACTCCTGTCTGTGGCTGACCTGGAGTGTGGGCGTGACTTCCAGCTAGGTCTGCCCTCTAGGTTTCTCTCCAGGTTCCTGCTGTGGACTATGTGATCCTGTGTGCCCATCCCCCGCAAAGAGGAAACATTCTTCCTTTTTTCACTTTTCCCTGGCTGGGCTGCACTCTCCTTATCACATATTCCCCCCCCCCTTAGACTATTACGGGCTGGCGCCAAAACTTGCGAACAGCACGTAATACAAGATAAGGCCTGAGAACTATCACCTGCTTTTTGAGCTAGCTGGCCATCCCCTACACGCTCGTGCCATTGCCGCAATAAATTAACGTGGTATACTTGCTGTTTTCCTCGTCCCGTATCCACAGCATAAGATACCGGTCCGAGCTGCTTTACTACTCTGTAGGGACCTTTCCATGAATTTTCAAACTTGGAATTCACTGCGGCTATCAGTATCATTACCTTATCCCCGACCTTTAAAACCCGAGGCCTTGCCCTCCGGTCGTGATAGGTTTTCTGTTTATGTTGACTCCAAGAGAGTCTTTCCCCAATCCTATAAGCAGGATCTGCTCTGCCTTTTCCCAGTTGGGGTCCTAAATCATCCTCTTCCTCTTTAACACCACAGGCCGTTAGCCCCTCTATTGCGGCTATGCCTGTGGACCCAAATCCCTTGGAATCTCTGGTGGTGGCGGAGAGCTCATCCACCTTCTCTACGGGTGGAAAGCCTACCCTTTCACAAATTAATTGTGCCACCCTGTCTCCAATATTCACCTTGAAGTTCTCTTGAGAGAAGTTAAACAAGAGGACTTTCAATTCCCCCCTGTAATCCGGATCTACGACCCCTGCACCTACATCTATAAAATTTTTGAGGGCGAGGCCAGATCTGGGCGCGATTCTTCCATAACACCCAGGTGGTATTCCTACCCTGAGTCCGGTGTTGACTAGGGCCTTCCCTTGCTTAGGTATAACTACCTCTACGGCGCTATATAGATCCAGACCAGCAGCCTGTTCAGTAGCCCGCTTGGGAATCCTAGCTTCAGGGGTGATCCTACAGAACCTGATAACAAACTTCTGTTTAGGTGTCTGTATTTCCCTCTGGGTGACTGCTGACCTTCCCGCGTCTACTCTTTTCCCAAACAGGGGAGCAGGCACTATTCCTCCCGTACCAATTCTGGGAGGGACAACATTCCTGCCCTTACCTTCCTTTGAAGGATTTTTGGGGGTGCGTGTGGTTACCAGGCTTGTTCTTGCTTTCAACTCTTTCTCCACCCCTTTCCTAAACTGGGACCAATCACGGCCCAGTATGATATCATGAGGGAGTCTAGGTATTACTGCCATGGCTACCGCCCCTCCACTACCTAAACCCTTTATCTTAACCCTTTGGAGTTGGTAGGTGGAGGTAGCCCCATGAACACACCTAATTTTAACGTGCCCCCTTGTGGACTCTTGGGAGTACTGCCTCTGGGCTTCTATCTCTCTCCATAATTTATTAGAAATCATGGATTGACTAGCCCCTGAGTCCAGAAGTGCCTCTGCTGGTATCCCTTCCACCTCTACTGATAGGAGGAATCCCTCACCTATCTCTTTGGGACTTGTTATAACAAAAGCCTTCTTTGTTTTACAGCTTTTCTTGAAGTGACCTGGCTCACCACAGGAAAAACATTTTCTCTGGAGGTTAAATCTTTCCTCCATGGGCTTATTTCTTCTATCTGCCTGATGTCTAATAAAGGCTGAATTCTCTTCCTGTATTCCTGTCTTCCTAAAAATGCCCTCTTTCTTTAGGCTCAATTTATGGGCCTCCAGAAAGCACTCTGCCAACGCAATGGCTTCTTGGGTGTTTTTACTGTTTTGCATTACCAGGAAGCTTTGCATTTCTGTAGGGACAGCTTCAGTAAACTGTTCCAGTATGATCAAATCAATAATGGAATCTACATTACTCTTTTCAGGTATCAGCCACTTACAGACTAGGCTCCTTATCCTATGATACAAAGCCTGGGGTGTTTCACCCTCTTTCAGTGTACATGCTCTTAGAGACCTTCTATAGACCGAGGGACTTAACCCCACTCGATCCTTTATGGCCTTCTTCACCTGCTCATAATCATTAATCAATGCTACCGGCATTTCCCTGTAAGCTGCTAATGCCTCACCGCCAAGGGTAGTAGCAAATCTTACAGCTAATTGCTCTTTTGGCCACTGAGCCAACACAGCTATCCTTTCAAATGCCTCTATGTGGTCATCAAGGTTATCCTCCTTAGTTAAGCGTCCACATGAAAAAGGTGCAAAACCCAGTCCTTCCCAACCTGTACCAACAGGCTGTGTCCTTGGAACAGTCTGTGCTGCCTTGGTTGCCTCCTCCTGGGTCCTGATCCACCTGGCCATCATCTCCAGCAGGGGTTGCTGCTGAGCCCGAAGCATGGCAGCTGCTTGTTCCTGGCTCACTGCTGCCATCTCCCTCTGCTTGGCGAACTGGTCTGCCACCCACGACAACACATCCGCCGTCTCCATCTTGGACTGCGGTCTCTGCAACACAAACAAAAAAAAAACCACACACACAAAGTGCAGCACTTTTTTTTTTTCTTCCCACTTCTAGTGGGTACCTGGTGGCCCTCCCTTACACCAGAATCCAGGCCTACCCCTTCTAGCCTACGGGTTACCTGATTCTGATGCAGGTCTCAGCTTTGCCACCAGTCACAGTGCTCCTGATCCGACTCCACTCCAGACTTTTCTTCCGTCTTCCTTGGTCGGTCAGCATTCTTCCTGGATCTTCCTGTCCAAAGGTATGGCTTGGAGATGCTCCGCTTGACCGCTGGAATGCTGGATCCAAAAACTACGCCACCTGTGGCGCTTGCGCCCCTACCAGGCGGCCGCCTAGTAGGGACGGGTGACCACCTCTTATATTTCCTAGGGTTGTAGTTGTGTGAGGAATAATGAACTGAGTGGTTTAGAAAAGCGCACAGGAATTTATTCAGCTTCCTTGCAGGTAAGTGGATACAATTTCTTCAAGCGCATTCATTCTCCAGACAAAAGAAAATATGGATAACTCTCCAGTAACAAATGTCCAAACAAAACAACAGCAAATTCAACTATCAAGTGTTTCTGGCTCACACTAATTTACCTTAGTGCAGGCATCACATTCCATCTCTGAAATATTGGAATTTACATCAGCCTCTTTGGCTTCAATCTCCATACTCTCCGCTGAGCTGTAGTAGGGTTCTGCTTGGTAGCATTCAGGAACTTTCTGCTTTAGACTTTTTAACAGGTTAAACAACCTCTCCCACTTTCTTGCCTTCCCTGCTCTAGGCAGGTCTCCTATGGGTTGCTCTTGCTTAACCTTCCTGGTACAACATTTCTTTTTGTGCTGTTTTATCTGAGGCATAACAGTTTCATCAGAGCCAGAAGAATAAACATACTTAGAAGGCCCTGCTGCCTCCCTTCTCCTACCTTGGGCTTCTTGTGCAATATTCTCCTGGTTAGAGCTTTGGCCAGTCAGGACTCCCTCTGCCTCAGCGTAGGGCAGAGACCTGTGGTAACACTTTCCCACTCTCTTGCTAGGGTAGGTGGTTCTCCCCCTGGAACCTTCCCTATATCCTCGGTGGCTACTGCGCTGAGTATGGTGGCTTCCTTTGTACCTTCTCTGGCTGTCTTTATAGCGGTTCCTTTTTCTGCTGCTCCTTTTGGCTACAGGGCTGTTCCCTCTGTTCCCTCTGTACCTTCTGGAACCAGGACTGGAACCTGAGCTGCAACTCCCACTTAGGCCTGGACTGCAACTCCGACAACAACTGCCACTGCAACTGGAACTGTATCTCCAATCATGCTTCTCACCATGCTTCCAACCAGCACTTGAACCAACTCCTGAATCAGCTCTCCAACCATGCTTCCAACCGCACTCTGAACCACCTCTTGAACCAGCCCTCCAACCAACTCTACAACCGACTCTATCTCTAGTGTTTGTTTGCTCCCTTTCAAACACTGAGTAGGGCAACTCCCTTCCTGGCTCTGCCCTTCTGTACCTCCCACTCCTGTCTGTGGCTGACCTGGAGTGTGGGCGTGACTTCCAGCTAGGTCTGCCCTCTAGGTTTCTCTCCAGGTTCCTGCTGTGGACTATGTGATCCTGTGTGCCCATCCCCCGCAAAGAGGAAACATTCTTCCTTTTTTCACTTTTCCCTGGCTGGGCTGCACTCTCCTTATCACAATATAAATTAAACAGGTAGGGGGAAAGTATGCAGCCTTGTCTTACACCTTTGCTTATTTTAAACCATTCTGTTTCTCCTTGTTCTGTTCAAACTGTTTTTCTTGATCAATGTACAGATTGTGCAAGAGTATGATCAGATGTTCTGGTATACCCATGCTTCTTAATGTGGCCCAGAGTTTCTCATGGTTTACACAGTCAAAAGCTTTGCTATAGTCGATAAAGCACAAATAGATATCCTTTTGGTATTCTTTAGTCTTTTCAAGGATCCATCTCACATCCACAATGATGTATCTCGTTCCTGGCCCTTTCCTGAACTCTGCTTGCAATTCAGGTAGTTTTTGTTCCAGGTATGGCTGTAATCTCTTTTGAATAATCTTCAGTAGAATCTTGCTGGCATGTGGGATCAGAGCGATTGTGCGATAATTTCAACAGTCAGTTGGATCACCTTTCTTTAGTATTGGTATAAACACAGATCTTTTCCAGTCAGTTGGCCATGATGTTGTCGTCCATATTTCTTGGCAGATCCTTGTAAGTACGGTAACAGCTGCATCAGATTGCTGTAATACTTCGATGGGAATGCTATCAATGCCTGGTGCTTTGTTCTTTGATAAGGTTTTCAATGCTGCTTCAACTTCTTCTTTCATCACCAATGGTTCCCGATCATAAGGTACGTTGAAACGGCTGTTGGTCCAATTGATCTTTATCATATAAAAACTCTGTATATTCCTTCCATCTTTTCTTAATCTTCTCAGCATCATTCAACATAGAACCTTGAGCATCTTGTAGCATTCCAATTTGAGGCTGGAACTTTTTCTTTAACTCTCGTAGCTTTAGGAAAGCCGATCTTGTTCTTCCTCTAATTTATTTATTATTTAACACTTATTTATATACCGCATCTTCCAGCGATCAGTTGCGGTGTACAATTAACAACAGTTAACAATGCAGAGCTTGTTTTACATGGAACAGAATAACTTTTTACATAGAACATCTTAACATGCACACATAGGTTTAAAAACTAAGCAGAATAATTCAACTAACACAGATTGTGTAACAATTTAAACAAAGTACTGACTCTACCGCATAGGCAGATCTAATAGTTTCTGCTTCTATTTCCTTGCATGCATCATTGTAGTACTTTTCCTTGTCCTGTCTTGCTGCACATTGGAAATCTCTGTTGAGTTCTGTGATTGTCATTCTTTCTCCTCTGGCTTTAGCTTCTCTGAGTTTCTGGGCAATTTTTAGAGCTTCTTCCGTCATCCATTTTGGCCATTTTTTCTTACATAAGAACATAAGATATGCCATACTGGGTCAGACCAAGGTCCATCAAGCCCAGTATCTTGTTTCCAACAGTGGCCAATCTAGGTCATACGTACCCAGCAGTTTCCCCAAAAGACACAGGTTCCACAATGCTTGTACTCGGTCAAGAATTGATATCCTGGGTCCCTTCTTAATAATGGTTTATGGACCTTTCCTCCAGGAACTTGTCCAAACCTTTTTTAAACCCAGCTACACTAACAGCCTTTACTACATCCTCCGGTAACAAATTCCAGAGTTTGATTACACGTTGAGTGAAAAAATATTTTATTTTATTAGTCTTAAATAGTTTACCCTGTAGCTTCATTGCATGTCCCCCTAGTCTTTCTATATTCTGATAACGTAAACAATCGATCTACGTTTACCCGTTCCACTCCATTCATTCATTTATAGACTTCTATCATATCTCCCCTCAGCCGTCTCTTTTCCAGGTTAAAGAGCCCTAACCTTTTTAGCCTTTCTTCATAGGAGTATCCTTCCATCCCCTTTACCATTTTGGTGGCTCTTCTCTGAACCTTTTCTAATAACGATATATCCTTTTTAAGATACGGCGACCAGAATTGCACACAATATTCAAGGTGCGGTCTCACCATGGAATGATATAGAGGCATTATAATATCTTTTGTTTTATTTTCCATTCATTTCCTTATGATACCTAGCATTCTATTTGCTCTCTTGGCCGCCGCCGCACACTGGGCCGAGGGTTTTAACATGTTACCCACAATGACGCCTAAATCTTTTTCCTGGGTGGTGGTTCCTAATGTGGAACCTTGCATTGTGTAACCATAGTTTGGGTTGTTCTTCCCTAGGTGCATAACTTTGCATTTGTCCACATTAAATTTCATCTGCCATTTTGATGCCCAGTTTTCCAATTTATCAAGATCCTCTTGCAATTTTCCACAATCCTCTTGGATTTTAACAACTTTAAATAGTTTTGTGTCATCTGCAAATTTGATAACCTCACTCGTTATTCCACTTTCCAGGTCATTTATGAATATGTCAAAAAGCAGCGGACCCAGCACAGATCCCTGGGGTACACTACTATTCACCTTTCTACATTGGGAAAATTGGCCATTTAGCCCAACCCTCTGCTTTCTATCTTTTAACCAGTTCCTGATCCACAGTAGTACACTGCCTCCTATCCCATGACTCTTTAGTTTTGCCAAAAGTCTCTGATGATGGACCTTGTCAAAGGCTTTCTGAAAGTCCAGATACACTATATCAACTGACTCACCTTTGCCCACCTGTTTATTCACACCTTCAAAAAAACATAACAGATTAGTAAGACAAGATCTTCCTTGTCTAAAGCCATGTTGGCTTTCTCCCATTAGGCCTGACTATCTACATGCTGAGTAATTTTATTCTTTATGATGGTTTCTACCATTTTTCCTGGTACTGATGTGAGGCTCACCGGTCTGTAGTTTCCCGGATCACCCCTGGAACCCTTTTTAAAAATTGGTGTTACATTTGCAATCCTCCAATCTTCAGGTATTAGAGATGATTTTAATGATAGTTCACAGATTACTAATAGCAGGTCTGCAATCTCATATTTCAGTTCTTTCAACACCCTTGGAAGTATATCATCCGGCAAAGGTGATTTGCTACTCTTCAGTTTCTCTAATAGTTGTAATACATCTTCCCAATGTATCGATATTTCCTTCAATTCTTCCACACCTTTAAATACCACTTCAGTCATGGGTAACATCCCTACATCTTCCTCAGTAAAGACCGAAGCAAAGAATTCATTCAGTCTCTCCGCTATTGCCTTGTCGCCTCTTAGTGCCCCTTTAACTCCTCTATCATCTAATGGACTAACTGACACTCTCACAGGTTTTTTGCTACGAAAGTACTTGAAAAAATCTTTCTTTTGCGTTTTTGCTTCTGCAGCAAGCTTCTTCTCAAATTTTCCCTTTGCTTGCTTTATCAATGCCTTGCCAGTGCTTGTGCTGTTTCCAGGTTTCGTCATTTGGCTCTTTTTTCCATTTCCTGAAAGATGCTTTTCACCTTTTGTAGAGACTTCTCGCTTTCTTCCAACACAACCTTCTAGATGTCATTCCATAACTCTTCTGGAGCTCTGTCATTTGTATCTAAAGCAGCAAATTGATTTTGCAGGCAGTCTTTAAATTCCAGTGGTATATTCTCAAGGTCATATTTTGCTGCATTCATGAGTGGTTTGCTCTTTTTTCAACATTAGCTTGAGTTTGCATACTAGTAGTTGATGATCTGTACCACAGTCAGCTCCAGGTTTTGTCTTTGTTGATGTTATAGAGCTTTTCCATCGTTGACTTCCACAGATGTAGTCAATTTGATTTTTATACAATCCATTGGGTGAAGTCCATGTGTACAGTCGTCGCTTGTGTTGCTGGAAGAAGGTGTTTGAGATGAATGCCAACTTTTGCATTCCAGTCACCCATGACTATCAGGATATCCTGTTTGCATGTTCTGTCAATTTCAGCTTGTACTTGTTCATAGAACTCTTCAATTTCATTCTCTTCTGCAGCTGTTGTTGGGGCATATACTTGAATTATAGTTGTGTTGATAGGCATTCCATAGAGATTAAGCATTCACTGACTGCATTGTATTTCATTTGTAGTTCTTGCAGGTTTCTTCTTTATTATAAATGCAACACCATTTCTTCTTTGTCTTTCATTTCCAGCATAGTAGACCTAGTGATCATATGATGCAAAGTGCCCGATGCCAGTCCATTTCAGTTCACTGACACCCAACAGATCAAGTTGTACACGTTCCATTTCATTCTTGACCATCTCCAACTTCCCTTGGTTCATGCTTCGTACGTTCCATGTTCCAATGTGTAAGACATCTTTACAGCTTCTGACTCTTATTTCATGCGCAGCTACATCAGCAGTCAGACATCCCGAGGGCTTTGATCCAACCACATCATAAATGCTGGCTTTACTCTGAAAAGTCTTCAGCTCTTCCCCAGTAACTAGTTCAGTGCCTTCCGACCTGGGGGTCTGATCTTCCAGCACTACAGCACAATTTGTTTTGTTGTAACTATCCATTGGTTTTCATGGCAAGATACAGAAGTAGATTGCCGGGCCTTTCTCCAGCGCAGTTTAAGTTTGGTGTTGTTGCTGTTGTCACAGAAATGTGATCCTCCGCCGTCAACACTATCCCATTCTGCTGCTGTCCAGATGGTTGGTTTGTCTTGGTCTGGCACCTCAGCTGAGACCTGTCCATCTTGGGGAGACCCTGCCAGTAGTTAAACTACCGATAGTTTAGCTCCCAGCATCACTGATGCACACAATCTCTCACAGCAAGCTGCAAAGCAAGTGAGGCTGTTATTTAGGCATGAAATGGTTTCTTATCTCTTTAAGCTACTAAAATCTGAGATATGTATCTGTGGTGTATAGTGCTCCTTTTGTAGAATTACCTAATCAAAGCTCCTTCTAGATTTATCAATGTAGTTCTTGCTTTTCTAGATGCTTCTCAGTCTCGCTATCTCTCTCTGAGCTTCTTCACTTGTTTCCTGAGAGATTCGACTTCCAGATATCTTGCACATAGGACCAGTTTCTCACCTGGGATCAGGCTATCCATCTGGACAGAGGCAGAAGCTGTAACAGGGCAACATGATTTTCCCCAGTCATATTTCAGTTGTAGGAGCTTTGGCACCTGTTGAAGGAAATGAGAAAAAGATCTGCCAAAGTCCTTAACTTTACCTCAGCTGTCTTTTAAGACAAAACGTAGCTAGCCTCTTTTATGTAAGATATAACACCTCTACTTTGAATCCCTGCTTGTAGTAATATGCAGAAATATTTCTTTATGGAACGAGTAGTAGATGTGTGGAATAGTCTCCCAGTGGAGGTAGTAGAGACGAAGATGGTATCTGAATTCAAGAAAGCATGGGACAAGCACAGAAGATCTCTAAAGGATAAAAGGGGACTATTGTAGTGGATATGGAAGGGCAAACTAGATAGGCCATGTGGTCTTTTTCTGCCATCATTTTCTATGTGTACCTGTTATTTGGGCATGAAATAGTTTCTTATCTCTTTAAGCTACTAAAATCTGATATATGTATCTGCGGTATCTGCGTCCATCAGGTACATTTAACATGTGTTGATATACTGACTATAATGATTATTGTAATAACTGAGAATGACTTTAATGATTAATGTATTAACCGAGAAGACCCAGTCTTAACCATTCAGTTTGGGCCTAACATCTAACTTGTAAATAGTTACTCAGCCACAGCTTTGATGGTTGAATGTGTAAATAGTTCACCCAGTTACAGATCCAAGTTACTGATCCTGTTCAATCTAAGCCCTAGGCAGTTCTCACTGCTCTCGTGCAAGAATTGTTAATTGTAAGCCGCACTGATATTAAAGAGCGCGGTATAAAAAAGCTTTTAAATAAATAAATAAAATAAATAAATAGTGTTCCTTTTGTAGAATTACCTAATCAAAGCTCCTTCTAGATTTTCCCTTCCAACCAATACCAAACTTTTTGATCTTAATCAAGAAACTATGTAGCAAGATTTCTTACATAGGATGGGTGGGAGATGGGGTGGGGAGGTGGGGTGGGGAGGGTGGGTTTAAAACCCCATCAGTTCAGAGACTTACAAAGAGTGTTTTCCTCCTCTTTGAAATGGAAAACTAGAGTTAAAAAACTGCAGCATCCTAAAACAGAAAAATCCCCTTCTGTAAACAGCTACAAAAAATAAACGAGTAGCCTAAGCAGCAAAAAATGTTATTTAATAAAAATAATAGCCCATTGCTAATTCAGTGAAGCTGAAAGTTTGCAAATGCAGACTGCACCATTGCCGAGAACTACATATCTAATGATAACTTTGAATCTAACAGAATCCCTAAATTGCATACCACAACAGAGTGGAGCAGTAGCCTAATGGTTAGAGAAATTGGTTTGGGAACTAAAAGACCAGAATTCAGTTCCCACTAGTACTCCTTGTGACCTTGGACAAGTTACTTAATCCTCCATTGCCTCTGAGAAAAATCCATGTTATCAATGTCCCTATTTAATGTACATTAACAAGGTTAAGTTACAATGTAAACCGCTTTGACTGAAATGATAAAACAATATAAAAAACATAATAAATAAATAATTATTGGTAACTGGTGTCTCACCCATATCCTCTAAGTTTGTCATCTTAGAATGTGACTTAAGGGTCAACATATGCCAAAAAAATGGGAACCATAGTTCTTAGACTCTAAGAGGACATTCCCTCAGTTTCTAAGTCGTAATATTCCAAGACTTCTGAAGTCACTCAAACCTGATGGGATGAAGCCACCTCTTTTAGTGTTTGATTATTGCTCTTATGAGGCTAGTAGCAAGCAATGGGCCAGAAAGGTCAAGCTAGAAGAGATAGTCTACTGAGATCTTCCCTCAGTAACAGCCCAGGAAGAGCAAAGAGATGTTCACTTTCACAGTCTAAGTGATGGCCAAATGCACTCCCTTCCAAAAGGGTAATATCTTAGGACAGCCCACCATAAGTGGATAAATCTACCTAAAGAATTACAATTTTACCAGAAGTGTTCTGAGCTAATAGTGGCCTATTTATGATGCTGACCTTGAATTAATTGAGCAGTCTATGGGTGGATCCTTCGGTGCTGATCTGAGTTAGAAACTGGTTCAGTGAAAAATGATAGAGGATAGTTCAAATGGAATCCGGTATGAAGAAAGAAAGATGATTAGTAGCATGCCTCAAAGATCAGCCCTGAAGCTCTTTCTACTGTATTCAATATTTTTGTGACTGATATTATGGAAGGGCTGGAAGGAAATTTTGCCTTTCTGTTGAAGATGCAAAGATTTACAGCAAACTGGATATCTAAGAGAGTATCAGGAATTAGAAGTGTTCTAACAAGGCTTGAGTAATAGTCAAATACTTGGAAGTTAAGATTTTGTACAAAAAAATGCAGTCATGCTTTTAGGCTCGGGCAATCTGAGGGTGTGGCATACGTTGAAAGGTAAAGAGCTCATATGCCTGACCAAGGGAAGGATTTTGGGGTGATAGTTTCTGAAGTTCTCAAAGTAGCAAAGCCCTGCAAATAAGGCAGTGAACAAAACCATGAGAATGCTGGAGTACACAGAGAAAGGTATAACCAAGGGCATGCTGCAAGGGGCTATATGGGCTCAGGCATTGCCCTCTCCCCTCCCCCCCCCCTTTTCCTTGACCACCAGGAACCACACCTCATCGTTTTGATACAACACGCTTTAATAGTGTGTTTGATAGGCTACAGCTTGCTGATCCTGCTCCTCTAGAAAATAACATTATTCATTACACTGGTACACTAAAAAAATTTTTTTTTAAACTGCCTCTAATGTTTCAATTGATTTTTACGTTTTTTGGTGCGCTGAATCCAAATCTGGTAACCAATTTGCTCCATCACGTACAGATTTTTTGCTACATTGGGTTAGCAGTTTGAGGTGAACGTTTCAGATTGAGTGCGATCGAGATAAAAGTTTCTTGGATGAATTCTTTATACTAATTGTTTAGTAGTTATTCAAATAAGAATAAAGAAAATTGTAACAAGGCAGCACATAAGAATAGAGTAATGTCAACAAAACACACTGTGATGGTAGCAAAATTGTCTGCACTTAAAACAGCCACATACATGTGCACAAACATTGAGCATATAAGAGCGAGGTTAGACACAAAGCAAAGCAAAGAAATGTGCAAAAAATGTTGTACAGGTATGTATGTAAGAATAGAAAACGCAAACCGCACCATTGCAATACATGAAGACAAACACCCGATGGTGTGAAAATAAAATTCTAATAAATGAGATCCGACACTGTGGTAATAACTAGCAAATTTTTATTTCAAAGTTTAGTAAAAACACAATATTTTTCAACACAGTTTAGATTTTAAAGTCATTCTTGGGTCAATCAATCTCCTGGTGGGCCCGTTTCTTCTTCCCCCGAATGCTTCTCTTGGTGTGCTGCTTGGCGTATTTTTCATCTGGGGTTTCCCGCAGCAGCAACCAGCAGAAATCAGCCATCATAGTGGTGTTCCATCTTCCTTGGTACCTTCTCTCTGCGTCCTTGATGTCCTGGTGAAACCTTTCACCTTGTTCTTCACTGTACGCCCCCAAGTTTTCGGGAAAGTAGTTCACATGGGAGTGCAAGAAATGGACTTTCAGGCTCATGTTACAGCCTTGTTCTTTGAAGGCATTGAGCATCCTGGCAACAATATCCTTATAGCTCTCATCCCGCCTGTTCCCCAAGAATTTGAGAACAACATCCTTGAAGGAATCCCAGGCTTCTTTTTCCTTCTCAGACATCGTTTCAGCGAATGCTCCATCTGAAATGAGTTTCCTTATATCAGGGCCAACAAACACACCTTCCTTTAGCTTTGCTTCAGAGAGTCGGGGGAACTTTGAGCCAAGGTACCGAAAGCACTCACCATCTTTTGGAAGGGACTTGATGAATTGCTTAATGAGACCCAACTTAATGTGGAGAGGTGGTAATAGAATTTTATCACGAGGTACCAAGCTCTCATGAAGAACATTTTTCTCACCGGGTCTCAAATACTCCCGAATTGGCCAGTCTTTTTTCCCCCAGTGTAGGTCGCGGGCCCGGCTATCCCACAAGCAAAGGAAGCAGGGATATTTGGTGAAACCGGATTGCTGCCCTAATAGCATGGATAGAATTTTAAAGTCTCCACAAATCATCCACTTATGCTCATCATAACGAATCTTCTGAAGAATCAGGGCCAAATTCTCGTATTTTTCTTGGAGAATAACAGAGTGAGCAATAGGAACTGAAGCAAATGTGTTGCCATTATGAAGAAGAACACCTTTTATGCTGTCTTTTGACGAATCAATGAACAGCCGCCATTCAGCAGGATCATACTTGAGTTTAAACTTTTCCATTACTCCGTATATATAGTTGCAAAATACCAAATCTTCCTCTTTGCTGAAATACTTCAAAAATTGTGTCTCGCGGTTGCGGTACCAATAAAAAGTTGTTCCTGGTGACAATAGATTTTTCTGTTTAAGCCGAGAACCTAGCAGTTGGGCAGCATCTTTTGGGAGTCCTAAATCCCGGACTAAATCATTCAATTCAGCTTGAGAGAAAAGTTCAGGTTTCGGATCTGGTTCAGTTTCAAACTCGGAAGTACTGGACTCATCGGGAAACGCCATCTGATGAGTCTCATCATGATCAGAACCGTCCACACAAATATGATCCAAAGATTTTGGTGGTTCAGGCACAGGTACTTCGTTGCTATGAGGCATAGGCCTAATTGCTGAGGGAAGGTTGGGGTAACTTATTACGTTCTTATTTTTTAAGTTGTATCCCTTCACAATGCAAGAGCAAAAATAGCAGTCACTGCTGTGGTCTCTTTGTTCATGCCACATCATAGGTATTCCAAAACGAAATGCTTGTTTTTTACCTTTCATCCATAAGCGTAGATCTTCCTCACATGTCTTGCACACTTTGTGAGGAGCCCACGGTTTGTCTTGATCGCCTAACTTCAAACCGAAATAGGCGAAATATACTTTTTTAATAAATGCAGAAATGTTCCTCTGCCGCTTTTTCACGGTATATTCCCCACAAATAAAACAAAAAACTGTCCGGAGAGTTGATGCAACCTCTGGCTCTGTGAGCCATCACAAATACACAGCACTGCAAACTACAACTGTAGTGAACCACTTCGGAATAAAGCTGGATTACGACTGAGCAAACAAAAGGTAATAATGAACTTGCAAGAAACTGAAATTTGACAGGAACGTTCATGTCGCAACCACCGTGTTTGAGCGAGCGAAAGAGGCGAGGCGAACAGGAAAGAACATGCGCCAGCGCGAGTACTCGATTTAGCCCCCCGCCTCCCAATTGTCCTGTTAATGTATAAAATGAATACAAAACACTCTAAAATATCATGAGGGAGTGTTTCTAGTTAGTTAACCATTACAACCTCTATTTTGGGCCAAGAAAATAAACTGCAGTCGGCTAAAAAGAAATTATGTGAACATTCCTTATATGGGTAAGAAATCTAATTTTGCAAGAAAACGTGACGTGATGGAACATTTTGGCTATTTTTCCTGGATTCAGCACCCCAAAATCTATAGGAATCAGTTGCAAAACTGGAGGCAGTTTTTTGGTAGTGTACCTGTGATTAATATCAACAGCATAATTAACAAGAACAATATTTTTAAACACAACAAATAACAAGGATACAGTATTGATGATACAATATTAATATACTCATAATACAATAATGACCCCTGACATTTCCCTACGGATAGGCCCCACCCACACTGTCAGGTGCCCACACGGTGACCAGGGTGACCCCTTCCCGGCCACAAACCATTCCATGTTAGTGCCCAGGTGGGCCTCTTCTGGCCTCAGATGTCCCTTGCACCTGAGGTCAGGCGCCCCACACCGGTACCTGGCCTCCCAGTCCCTGGGCCCAGGCACCCCCCCAAACGGTACCTATACCTCCTCTCCCCCATATTATGTGCTGCCCCCCCCCCCAATTAATCAGTGAGGTTGCACCACCGAGGAGGGGCCATGATCCAACTCCCCCAACATGAGAACCAAACTAACTGCCTTCCGCTGGTCCACATTGAAAACCTCCAGGCCAATTTCATTTAGGTGTACCCCACCCTAAAATAAACTACTGCCCCACCGGCCAACATACCCTCATCTTTTAGCACCATCTCCCCTAAGGAATGCACAAAGGTCCCTATCTCCACATTCAACTTTTTTCTGTTTTGTTCTATTCCCCTCTAGCCACCTGGCACCTGCCCACTTCTGCCAGGGGAGGATTTGGGACTAGATGATGCCCGCCCCCAGCTCGGCTCATATCCAAGCTAAGTCCCTCTTTATCTTGATAATTAAGTCTATGCCCTTAGTGGACACCAAATCGTTGCCACCCAAGTGCAGCACCATAAAATCCGGAGGGTGGCTTACCTGCCACCAGGTGTCAAAGGTGGGTCACAGCTGGTCCCATCTCATCCCCTTCTTGCTCAGCCAGGCTTGATGTTGGATTACATTTGAAAGTGTTATAATGACATTTACTAAGATTGAATCTAAACTGACCAGGCTGGATGGCTCATTTTAGTCATTATTTTGAATCACAACTAGTAGAAAGTTTTTCCTCTATTTTATATGTCCACCCAGCTGACTTAGGCAAGTCATTGCAGTGATTATGATCAGCAGGGGACAATGCACCAAGGCTTTTTCTAAAACTTTGAGCCCTAAATCAAGACATGGGGGGGGGGGGGGGGGAGAAAAATTTTATACTCTTTTTTTTGTGCATGTATGGCCACATACATATGTTAAAAGTATTTTATAAAATACCGCTTGGCTTAAATGTATGCACCTTATGATGAAAGTTTGTATTATGCCAGTAGGCATAGCTTAGGAAACAGCCTCAGTGTAGCCCAGGCGACATTTGCAAATTTGTGCACAGATTATAAAATACCTTAATTTATGTTCGCAATTGCAAAGTTTATACATGAATGTTTACACCTGATCTTAAGCAGGTGTACATGTCTGTACATGCATTCAAGGTGTAATTTCTGACGCTTATGCTAGTATTTATAAAGACATATAGGTGCCTATGTGCTTTTCGAATATTGGGTCTAAGTAGACACCTACTTAGCCTCTTTACCTAGGTGACCAGTTATAAAATGACCCTATAGATGTCATGATGACCAAATTTACCTTCCCTCCTCATTCCAGGGACTGTCAACACAGTTGCCACAGCATTCCTAGGCCTAGCTGAATTGGGGAACAGACAGCCTGAACACAGAGTAGTAATGAACATTTGTTAGTGGTTTGTTGTTGTTGTTAAGTGCCGTCAAGTCGGTGTCAACTCATGGCAACCCTCTGGATAGTTGTCCTAAACTGTGTTTGGTCTTCAGTCAAGCGGTTCATTGTTGATAGAGTGGCATCCACAGATCTGTTATTGTATCAATCCATCTCATTACTGATCTTCCTCTTTTACATTGACCTTCAACCTGCCAAGCATGATGTCTTTCTTTAACGATCTCTCTCTTCACATGATGTGTCCAAAGTATGAAAGTCAAAGTCTTGTCATTTAAGCTTCTACCGAAAGCTTAGGTTTGATCTCCACTATTACTGTCTGGTTTGTTCTTCGGACAGTCCATGGTATACTCAGTATTCTTTGCGAGCATCATAATCAAAAGGCATCCATTTTCTTTCTGTTTATATTTTCACTGTCCTACTTTAGCATCCATGTAAAGTTAGTGAAAATACCATGACTTGGACAAGTCAAATCTTTTTATGGAAAGAGAAATCTCTGCTCTTGAGAATCTTGTCTAGGTCCTTCATAGACATTCTGTCAAGAGGGATGCATTATTGGATTTCTTGACTGCTAGTTGTTTCTTTATTAATCACAGATTCAAGCAGGTTAGAGTTGTCTGCTATTTCAATTTCTTCTCCAGCAATGATGAACTTATTGATTTTGCCACTTGTCAGGATCTTTGTCTTCTTTATGTTAAGATGCAGGCCTATTTTAAGACTATGTTCCTTGATCTTGAGAAGCAAATGTTTCAGATCGTCTTCACTTTCAGCCAATATTGTGATGTCATCAGCAGAGTGAAGGTTGTTGATCATCCTTCCACCAATCTTCACATCTCGATTATTTTCATACAGTCCTGCTTCTCTGATGATTTGTTCTGCATATAAATTAAACAGGTAGGGGGAAAGTATGCAGCCTTGTCATACACCTTTGCTGATTTTAAGCCATTCTGTTTCTCCTTGTTCTGTTCAAACTGTTTCTTTTTGATCAATATAAAGGTTGTGCAAGAGAACTATCAGATATTCTGGTATACCCATGCTTTTTAATGTGGCCCTAGATTTTCTCATGGTTTACACAGTCAAAAGCCTTACTGTAGTCTTTTCAAGAATCTACATCATATCCACGATGATGAGTGGAGGAGTGGCCTAGTGGTTGGGGCAAGGTACTTCAGGCCAGAAGGTCAGGGGTTCAAATCCCACTAGAGGACAGCAACCTTGGGCCGGAAGGACTGAGGTTTCTAGTCCTACAGGTGCTCCTTGTGGTCTTGGGCAAGCCACTTAACCCTCCATAGCCCATGTTCCCTGTAAAATAGTTATCTCCAAGTTATAATGCCCTGTTCAATGTAATTTCAGTTTGTTCAATGTAAACTGCACTGATGCAGAATAGCATGGTATATAAGAGAATATAAATAAATAAATAAAATTACTTGCCCTTTTCTGAACCCTGCTTGAACTTCAGGCAGTTCTCGTTCCAGGTATGACTGTAGTCTCTGCTGAATGATCTTGAATAGAATCTTGCTTGCATGTGGGATTAGAGTGATTGTGTGATAATTTCCACAGTCAGTTGGATCACCTTTCTTGGTAACAACTGCATCCAATTAACTATAATACTTCAGTGGGAATGCCATCAATGCCTGGTACTTTGTTTTTTTTTTATATTGCTTTCAGTGCTGCTTCGACTTCTTCTTTCATCACCAATAGTTCCTGATAATAAGGTACAGGTTGAAATGGCTGTTGGTCTGCATGATCTTTATGTTATAACGATTCTGTATATGCTTTCCAACTTTTCTTGATTTTCTCAGCATTATTTAACATGTATCCTTGAGTATCTTGTAGCATTCCAATTTGAGGTTAGAATTTTCTCTTTAACTCTTGTAGCCTTAGGAAAGCCAATACTGTTGCATCATTGTCGTACGTTTCCTTGTTTCCTTTGGCTGCATGTTGGAAATCTTTGTTGAGTTCTATGATTGCCTCTCTTTCTTCTCTGGCTTTAGCTTCTCTGCATATCTGGGCAATTTTCAGAGTTTTTTTGGTAATCCATTTTGGCCATTTTTGCTTTTTCACCTTTTCCACAACTTTCTTGATGTCATCCCATAACTCTTCTGGTGCTCTGTCATTTATATCCAAATCAGCAAATCAGTTTTGAGGCAGTCTCTGAATTCCAGTGGTATATTCTCAAGGTTATATTTTGCTACATGAGTAGCTTGTTCTTTTTCAGCTTTACCTTGAGTTTTCATACTAGTAGTTGGCCATCTGTAAAACAGTCAGCTCCAGATTTTGTCTTTGTTGATGTTAGTGAGCTTTTCCATCGTTGATTTCCACAGATGTAGTCAATTTGATAGCATTGATAGCATTTCCATAGCAATCTGATGCAGCTGTTACCATACTCACAAGGCTCTGCCAAGAAATATGGAAGACAACATCATGGCCAACTGACTGGAAAAGATCTGTGTTTATACCAATACTAAAGAAAGGTGATCCAACTGACTGTGAAAATTATCGCACAATCGCTCTAATCCCACATGCCAGCAAGATTCTACTGAAGATTATTCAAAAGAGACTACAACCATACCTGGAACAAGAACTACCTGAAGTGCAAGCAGGGTTCAGGAAAGGGCGAGGAACGAGAGACATCATTGCGGATGTGAGATGGATCCTTGAAAAGACTAAAGAATACCAAAAGGATATCTATTTGTGCTTTATCGACTATAGCAAAGCTTTTGACTGTGTAAACCATGAGAAACTCTGGGCTACATTAAGAAGCATGGGTATACCAGAACACCTGATCGTTCTCTTGCGCAATCTGTACATGGATCAAGAAGCAACAGTTCGAACGGAACAAGGAGAAACAGAATGGTTTAAAATAAGCAAAGGTGTAAGACAAGGCTGCATACTTTCCCCCTACCTGTTTAATTTATATGCAGAACAAATCATCAGAGAAGCAAGATTGCATGAAGACAAAAGAGGTGTGAAGATTGGTGGAAGACTCATCAACAACCTTCGCTATGCTGATGATACCACATTACTGGCTGAAAGTGAAGATGATCTGAAACATTTGCTTCTCACAATCAAAGAACATAGTCTGAAAATGGGCCTGCACCTTAATGTAAAGAAGACAAAGATCATGACAACTGGCATAATCAACAGGTTCATCGTTGAAGGAGAAGAAATTGAAATTGTGAACTTTAACCTACTTGGATCAACTATCAATAAAGAAGCAACAAGCAGTCAAGAAATCAGACGACGCATTGCTCTTGGCAGAATGGCTATGAAAGACCTAGATAAGATTCTCAAGAGCAGAGATGTCTCTCTCCATACAAAGATTCGACTTGTTCAAGCCATGGTATTTTCAATAACATCATATGGATGTGAAAGCTGGACAGTGAAAAAGATAGACAGGAAGAAAATTGATGCCTTTGAATTATGGTGCTGGCGAATATTGTGTATACCATGGACTGCCCGAAGAACAAACCAGTCAGTACTAGAGGAGATCAAACCTAAGCTTTCTTTAGAAGCTCAGACGACAAGACTTCGACTTTCATACTTTGGACACATCATGCGAAGAGAGAGATCATTAGAGAAAGACATTATGCTTGGCAAGATAGAAGGTCAACGCAAAAGAGGAAGGCCAGCAATGAGATGGATCGATACAATAACAGCAGCTACGGGTACCAGTCTGTCAACAATGAGCCGCCTGACTGAAGACCGAACACAATTTAGGATAGCTATCCAGAAGGTCGCCATGAGTCGACTCCGACTCGACGGCACTTAACAACAACAACAACAACAACAACAACAACAGTCAATTTGATTTTTGTACAGTCCATTAGGTGAAGTCCATGTGTACAGTCGCTGCTTGTGTTGCTGGAAGAAGGTTTTTGAGAAGATGTGTTTGTTAATATATCCTAATACAGTGGTTCTTAATGCAGCCCTCAGGGCACTCTTAACCAGTCAGGTTTCAGGATATCTACAATGAATATGTTGAGATATATTTGTATACAAAGGAGCTCTGTCCCATATTCATTGTGAATATCAGGATATCCATGCACTGCCTCCTTTGTATGTGAATATAGCTCATGCATATTCATTGTGAATATCCTGAAATCAGACTGGTAAGGTGTATCTTAAGTATTGGGTTGAGAATCACTGCCCTAAGAAATTTAGTAAAGTAACCAAACACTCAGAAAAAGAAACCGATAGAAATTATTTTTTTGTCGGAGTGGCCAGCACAGTAAAACAGGAAAAAATACCTGCTACCACCGTGGCCCGTCCTTTTTAATCAATATTGAAAGTCCATTTAAAACAGCTATAATCAAGACTAGCTGGTACTTAGCTTTGTAGAACAACAACAGGCTGTGTGGACGGTATGGAAATCTGTAGAGCAATTTCGTGTCAGTAGGTCATTTCAACGACGTGTCACATTTCGGGGGTATACACCTCTTCCCCCTGCTTCAGGTAAGACCTCTGTAAAAATAAAACCGTCAGCCCTAAATCCAAGCTGAAAAGTGGTTTTTTATAACCCAGGCTCGCCTCCTAATCTCCTAAATAGGCCTCGACCATCCAAGAAAACGCTAAGAAGAACCAATCAATACCAGGAAATGAAACCACCAACCAGATTTCACCCCCCGATCTGGATGGTTGATGGACAAAAAAGAGAACCCATCCACCTCTTTTTTGTCCATCAACCATTCAGATCGGGGGGTGAAATCTGGTTGGTGGTTTCATTTCCTGGTATTGATTGGTTCTTCTTAGCGTTTTCTTGGATGGGCGAGGCCTATTTAGGAGATTAGGAGGCGAGCCTGGGTTATAAAAAACCACTTTTCAGCTTGGATTTAGGGCTGACGGTTTATTTTTACAGAGGTCTTACCTGAAGCAGGGGGCAGAGGTGTATACCCCCGAAACGTGACACGTCGTTGAAATGACCTACTGACATGAAATTGCTCTACAGATTTCCATACCGTCCACACAGCCTGTTGTTGTTCTACAAAGCTAAGTACCAGCTAGTCTTGATTATAGCTGTTTTAAATGGACTTTCAATATTGATTAAAAAGGACGGGCCACGGTGGTAGCAGGTATTTTTTCCTGTTTTACTGTGCTGGCCACTCCGACAAAAAAATAATTTCTATCGGTTTCTTTTTCTGAGTGTTTGGTTACTTTATTATCAGTTTAAGCTCAGTTTAGAAGGTCTGTATTTTTCAACTAAGAAATTTAGGGCATACTCAATCAGTATATCATGCATCAATCCATGAATTAGTGCAGATTATTTAACACTTGTCAAAACGTTCTAGCTAGTGTTAAAATATTGTATTAAAACTTATGTGAAATGCGTTGAAAAAATGTCTGAAAATTGGGAAAACAAGCCAAATGAACCAAAACAAAATTTCTCAGCGTACCCTTCCATCAGGGAATCAACACAGATTCTCTGTGTGGCAGTGCACAAAACAACCACAGAGCCTTCATGTTGGCTCACCCCTGGAAATGATAACCACTGGGTTTATATATTCTTTGTCTTAATCAAAACTGCTGAATTTTCAGATTTTTTACCTGTGGTAGCTGGCGTTTAAAAAAAAATGCTGACCTCTGCTGGCTGAATATTACTGACACCTATATTTTTAGCTTGCCTAGACTATCTGAAGTTAAAATTAAATGAGTCATTTCATAGGATATATGCAGTTTTCTAACTAAAATTGTGGAGAATATTTTCATATAACATATGCCCTAATTACTGGAATCAAACTTTTAATAGATTTTGAAGTGAAATGCCCAGTTTATATAACTTCCACTTCCGTTAGTATGGTAAAGGAGAACCAAAATGAACAGTGTTATAAGTGAGAATCAGACAGGAAAAAAAATCGATTTACAGATTTGCAGTGTTTTTGTATCATTTTATTACTCATCCTGACTCTTGCAGCTGGAAATCTACTAATTTACAATTCAAAAAATATTTCAATAGAATCTAGTTCTATTTGAAGGACATGCTGAATCCTTCTCCGCTGACACAGCAGTTTCTTTCATACGCTGTGAGTTTGAAGTCATGTTTTTTTATCACTTGGTGACAGATTGTCCCATGATCAAGTGTCTCAAAGGAGAAAGAAAAATTGAATATGTGGAAGTTATTCAAGTGAGATGCCAAACTACATGCAAATATCTGGACAAGAGACCTACATAAAATGTATAAAAATGAATTGTATATTACATATTTTCTATATCTATAGTAACATTCTAATGCAGTTTGAGAGGTTAGCTACTAATCCACTTTAATTAATTAATCTGTTTAATTATTTATTAGTTCATTCCTATTTATTTTACCACCCTTTGAACACCAACGAGAATAATGAGTATATGTGTTATTTGCCCTTAATGCACAACTTAGCAACACAAAGCAAGTAAAATAACAATAAGATGCATAGAATACAAATGCATGCAAAGTACCACATTATTGTGCAAACTGAATAATGCAGCTTGCATTTAACCTCACAAACTATTTTGTTTATAGAGAGATAATGCAATCTTTGAGCAGGCATCATCTTTCCTCCCTGGGAGCACTGGATCACTGGACCATTAATTCACGGCCTAATGTTTCGGGGGATAGCTGCTTAATTGCCCTACCCGCAACATGTCCAACCCATTTTCTGACCCCCACCACTCCCAGGACAGTCCAAGCCTATTTCCCATCCCTGACACATTTCCCACAGTTGAAGTTCATCCCTTTACCCCGACACCCCTATCACCTCTATGGGGGTTTCCTGGTCAGGAGATTAGGAGTGATCCTCAGTCAGTCTTTCCTGTCAGATGTCAGTCTCAAAATGGTGCCTCTCAACCCCTAGTACCACCATTAGGGATCAAGCTGCCAAATAAGGTGCTGAGGTGCTACACATTAGCAATTCCCATGGTAAATATTGCTGCAGTGAAATGCATTATTTTCCCACAGCTTAGTAGCTACACCCTTCCTTCATAAACGTAAACAGACCTTTTACTAAGCCACGTTAACCGTTAACATGGAAGTTAGCATGCACTCATGGTTAACATGGACATCATACCAGTTAGCACATGCCAATTTCTTTAACTTCCTGAAGCAGATGGGGGTGAGGAAGGGACAGAGGGTGTGCCTTACAATTAACATGGCTGTAGTTGCTGCACCTGTTGATGCAGTAGATAACTTGGTATTGTTAATGCCATCTAAATAAGAGCAGTGAACTGTGTCACTGAAAGGCAAACTGTTGGAAACAATTAGTGCAGAGATTTTGCAGTTACCATCTGTTTAATTTAGCTGTTAACCCATGGTTACTACAATTTAGTAAATAGACCCAGAGTCTCTTCTCTGTGTTCTAGGATGAAATATTGTGCATAAAACCACATATATGTAAGAGGGTGCATGGAAATATTAAAATTCATAACCTCCTTTGACATACTCTGTGACCCTTGGTGTATTAGTCTCCCGCTAGCTAGTCCCCAGCTTCCTGTCCCACTGTTCTCTGCAGCCTCTCTGTTTCTGTGTGGTTCCTGCTACCTATCTATCTATGTTCCACTCTTCCTTAAAGCCTCTGTGTCTTTGTGTGGTTCTCTGCTGCCTGTCTATATGGGAGTATAGGTGTGGGTGTGTGGGTGTGCAGGTGCATGTGTAGTTCTGTGTGTGTTGGTTGTGGGAGCTATTTGGTGCTGGTGGTGTGGACCACCGGGTGTCGGTGGTAGGAGGCAGGCGTCATGGATGAAATGAATACATTAGTTGCAGTGCCCCTGATGCAGAAGGCCCATATAAAGCACAGGAGAGCCACTAGGACCTTCTGTGCTTTCTATAGATCTATAGACCTAGGACCCTATTCCTGGACCCCATGGATGAGCAGTGTCTCTTTGGGTTCTGTTTTGACAAGGCAGCCATCCTTTACCTGTGCTAGAAGCTAGAGCTGCTTCTCTTCTTCACCACACAGTGGAGTCAGACCATGTCTATCCACCTCAAAATCACCATGACCCTCTCCTTCCTTGCCTCTGGCAGTTTCCAGTCTGTGTTGGCAAGCACTGTGGGTCTCAGGCAATCAGCCATTTCACAGTTCCTGTGGGCTTTTCAAACCCAAACTGCACAATATGCAGCTTTCCCACAGACTGTGCAGAAGAGGTAGCAAACCATGATTTAGTGAGGCTCATTAGTTGCACACATGTGACTCTCAGGCCCCCAAGAATGAAGAAGGCCTCCTACTACAACAGGAAGGCATTGCACTTACTCAACATGCAAGTGGTATAATAATGCACAGGGAGAGATAACATATTGTCTTGCTAATTGAACAGGGTGCAAAAATAAAGGCCAACACACTTTGGAATAAAAATAAGCAGTTTATTTATAAAATATCAAAAAAGAATTACTTGAAAGCAAGTAATTCACTTATACACATATAATTAGAAAAAATAACTTGAAAGCAGGTGATTGACTTATCTACAAACAGCAAGATACAAGAAAATGATACATCACCGACAGAGCTATGAACTTCATCTCATGCCACACTTTGACTGAATAAGTCCCAGATTCAGCCAGGCAAGAGATACTTCTCAGTCGGGAGACTTCTAGGCAGTGCACGTGTTCACTCCATAGGTGAGACCTCCTTTTTCTCTCTCTTGGCTGAAAAAGACACCCATTTTATCCTGTTGCAAGAGCAACCAGTAATTTTCCATCAGTTGACATACACACAGAATAGGATCAGCTGTCCATTAAGCATAATCAAGAAGCTGGCCAGGCACCTGAGAATGCTCAAAGGAAGGGCATCTCCCATCTCATGGTTCAGAAGCTCAGAACTCTGCTAGATGACCTTCACTTTATAAGAAAAAGCACAGTTGCTATGGGAAGAAGCTTTTCCTTATCTACATCCTTGTATCAGGACTCCCTCTCATAAGTTTCACATGATGCAGTTATGCAAGATGTTTCTCACAAAATTGAACAGGCCTGAATTTCCCTACAAAACTGATGTTTAATTAACTCCTGACTTACCGCTGATGCATAATCAGTAGTCAACTTTAACTCACTTTCACTACACATATGTTTCCCAGGTTTCAAAGTTCCTGCCACCATGTATACATTCTCACTCAGTGTAGTTTATACAATAAATTTGAGAGTGGTGAGATCACTAGTGGATGACTGTTAGATAATCCCCGCACTAGCCTTCTCCTTCACTGACACATGCACCTACTTGAAGGTTTGTATGGTACCCTGGCATCTGCAGCACTCAGGCCAAAGAGGCCAGGGCTACATCAGCTTTGCCCAGCACATGAATCACCCCAGTACTATACCCTGATATGTGTCCTCCTTCCCCACATCAGTGCAGGAGATAGAGGCTGCCCACTGAGACGTTGGCTGCTGGCCTCCTTTGTGGTACTGCACACAGAGGCAGAGGAACATTACAACTGAGCCCACAGGAACACATGTTCCATCATAGAGATGACATTTGCCAGCTCAAGAGCCTCTTCCAGTGCCTTGACTGATCTGGTGGGTGAACTGTTGTACGGCTCTGCTAGGGTATGTCAGTTTTCTTGCCCTGCTGCATGCTCCACCATTCAGCATTGAGACATCATCATCTCCTCCCTGAACAAATCTTGATCATGACAATGATGCTGAAGGTGGATATAGGGCAGTCATATCAACTCGGTGTTGCAAGAACAGAGAACCTCGTATAAAGGCATTTCATGTAAAAGCAGTTATTTATTTGTATACTCACAAAACTTGTATAACAATTTGCTGACCCTCTCTATGCTTCCTTCTATCATCATACCTATCCCAACCCATGCCACAACCCTAGAACCAGTATTGTGCCAACCCCACCCCCCAATAAAGGCCACTGGCAGGCCAAACTACCACCTCCTCAAGTGCTCGGTATCCCAATCCACCCTTAGGCCCAGCCCCTTTCCCACTCATAACTCCCACTTCAACGCCTCTAGTTTCCCCAAAGGGTTCCCATGAGAAGACAGTTACTTCTTCCTGCATCCTCATCCCCAAACCCCATGCCCCTCCATACTTTATTCCCTGTCCCAAACTCCATAACCTGTTTGTGTAGTTGTCTGGCTGTGCTGACTGATGTCTCACTGGACTCTAAGGAGCTGTTGGAGACATCATCCAGCACCTTGATATTCTCACTCTGGTGTTTTGTAAACTTCAGCTTTCTCTCCTGGAGTAGGATTTTGCATTCCTGGAGGGCTAGTATATCTCATCAGCTCCATCTTTTCCTGTCTTTGGAAGAGGTTTATTTGTTAATACTATTTAATGAACAAACAAACCTCTTCCAAAGACGTGAAAGCTGTAAAACTAGAGGGCATAACATGAAGCTGCAAGGGTATAAACTGAAAGGTAATGTCAGGAAATACTTTTCACTGAAGGGGTGGTGGATGCTTGGAATGCCCTCCTGATGGAAGTGGTTGGGGCAAATACAATGACAGAATTCAAAATGGCATGAGACAGATACAGTGGATCCCTTTATAGCAACAGGATAAAATTAAAATAAACATAACTATCTCTTATACCTCAACAAATAGGGGTGACCTACACAGAGCGGTGGGTACACCCCTAAACAAAGACATGAGGAGGGGTGACCTGCATGGAGCGGCAGGAACACCTACTCTTGCTGCCTTGCTGGACAAATTAGAAGACCATGCTGGTCTTTATCTGCTGACATATTCTATGATACAGGAGCAGGGACAGGAGGAGTGGCAGCATGTCCCAGAAGCAGGGGGGGGGAGGGGCGGGGGGGATAACAGGATGCACAGTAGTGGAAGGCCAACAGATGTTGCTAATCTGGACCTGCCCATCCCCTGGTCTAACTATCTTTGCCTTATTTTCTTTATCTCAACCTCCTCTTCTTCCAGACTTCTCTCCTCTCCCCCTCTCAGTCCCTCAATCTCGTACCACCCCACTTAGTCCATCCCATCATGGCTAACACTCTCATCCAGTTTCCCTCATCAGACACCCTCTTTCCCGCAGATTTCCATTTTCGTCCAGTAGACACTCAAGTCCAATCCTGGAATTCCACCCTTACAGCTGCGCTCAATGTTCTCACCCCTCCTTGACCCCTCCCTCTCCCCATACTCCCCATCTCCACCCCTGGTTTCACCCAGGTCTTTTTCTTCACCTCTCCTACTTACGCAGTGCCGAGCGGCATTGGCGCAAACATCCCTCACCTATCAGCCTGGACCACTTTCGGTATTGTCACTCTCATTATCACTCCCTGTTACATTCCGCCAAACTAGCATATTTCTCCAATCTCCTCTCGCCAGCTATATTCAGTCCTTCACTCTCTCTCTGCTCCCCACTCCCTTATTTCTCCTGTCCCTCCCCCCCCCCCCGTTCCAAACAACACTGTTCTGGCTTCACACTTCGCCTCAAAAACTCTCTCTCTTCGCCTGCTCTCGTGTCCTCTCCCCCCCTCTGGCCCCTTCCTCCTCCCTCTCCGCTCCCCCAACAGCTCCCATTCTCTCACCCCATTGCCCCTCCCCCTCTCCGATAGTTCCTCCGCTCTCTCACCTCTGGTCTTCTTTTCAACCCATAACCCTTTCAGACCTTACCAAGACCTACACTACTATGCTCAAAACTTCCTGCATCGCTGACCCTATTCCCTCCCGCTGGCTCCTAGACCCCTCCCTAGCACTCTCTCCTCTTATTCTTTCCATCTTCAACTCAAGTCTCTCCTCGTGTACATTTCCCTCCTCCTGGAAGCATGCCACAATACGTCCCATCCCAAAGAAAGGTTCCCTAGACCCCTCCTCTCCTGCCAGCTGGCGCCCCATCTCTAACCTCCCCTTCCTCTCTAAACTTCTGGAAAAACTGGTCTTTACCCAACCCTCTTCTCACCTTGAATCTTCCCTTACACTCCATGCCCGTCAATCCAGTTTCCGTCCTGGCCACAGTACAGAGTCCATCCTTCTCTCCCTTCTTAACGAATTACATACTGCTCACGATCAGGGTTCCTATTCTATCGCTTTCTCCTTAGATTTATCTGCAGCTTTTGACCTCGTAGATCACCGCACCCTTTTTGCATGCCTTCGCTCCTCTGGTCTCTCCGGTTCAGTCCTTCTCTGGTTCTGCTCCTTTCTTTCCAACAGGTCATTCTCCGTTTTCTCAGGTTCCTCCTCCTCTCCTCCTCTCCTTCCACTCCCCCCCCCCCCCTCTGTGGTGTCCCCCAGGGCTCTCTTCTAGACCCCCTTCTGTTCAACATTTTTCTCGCCCCCTCACCCTTTTGGTACAGCAACACTGTATATCCGCTTACTACTATGCAGACGACATCATCCTTCCCTATCATACAGACGCTTCTTCACCTGACATCAGCCCTCTCAATTCCTGCCTGTCCACCATGGCCTCCTGGCTATCCTCAAACTTTCTAGCAACTTTCAAGCATTGTGGAACCTGTGTCATCTGGGGGAACTGCTAAGTACTTGTGACCTAGATCGGTCACTGTTGGAAATAGGATACTGGGCTTGATGGACCTTGGTCTGACCCAGTATGGCATATCTTATGTTCATATGTTCTTATATACTGAACAAGAGCTATTTATAATATATGAAGCAACTGCAATATACAAACACAGTGATTGTAGTGACAGTTAAAACGTTTTTCAAGCTCATTTTCAAATATAGCAAGCACAGTTTTTAATATATATTGAAAATTTCAAAAAAGGTTGGTGTGAAGAATAAATTAAAGTAATAAATTCCATATCTTCTGTAACTGAGTTGGTGTGAAAAGTAAATTAATGTAATACTTTTCATATTTTCAGTAATTGAGTTGGTCCCTATATATGAAGCATTTCACTTCATTTATTAAAATTTGATATACCGTTCTTAGAAAAATAACATCAGAGAGGCTCAAAATAAAATTAAAATAGTATAAATACTCAAATAAAGGAAAAGGAATGTCATTAATATAGGAAAGTAAAATAGCACACAAAGTCATGGGTAGGAATAGAAGACACAAAAGGCAGGGAGGAGGAAAGTGGTTAGGGAGGAGGTCAAAGGCCTTGCATAATAGTTGGGATTTGAGCTGTGCTTTGAATTTAGTAAAGGAGAGTTCTGAGCGAAGGTCCGGGAGGTGACTATTCCATAAGGAGGGACCAAGAAAGAAAATGCAGAATGACAGGTGGATTCAAGGTTTGCCTGTGTGGGAGATGGAAGATGAAGATGGTTCATGTGAATGGAATGAAGAGTGCAGTGTAGTCTGTGGAGAATAATGAGCTGGGAAAGATATTGTGGGGTGCTAGCGTGCAGAACCTTATGTACCGTGATGAGTATCTTGACTTGAATCCAGTAGACAATAGGAAGCCAGTGTAGATGGATGAGCAAGGTAGCAACATGATCGGAGTGGGATGCATAAAATGGTATTTTTACAGTGATATTCTGAATAATTTGAAGGCATTTGAGTTCATATTGGGGAAGGCCATCAGGAACAGAGTTGCAGTCATTTAGGTGAGATAGAACAAGAGCAACAAGGAGGGTGATCAGGGAGAATGTGAGCAGGATAGAGCAGATGGCTCGGATGCAACGTAATGAGAAGGAGAGCTGTATGAGTGAACTGATGTGTTGATGAAACAATAGGGATGAATCCAGGATAATGCTGAGATATCAAAAGGAGGGTTTGAGGGTGATCTAGCATCCATTAAGGATGGAGGAGACAGTGGGAGGAGTCAGAGCTGAAAACCAGGTAGCTGTTATTTTAGAATGTTGAGCTTAAGATGATGAGACCTTAACCAGAGGGAAATGTGTTCAAGGCAAGTATTGAGGGGAGAGATATCCAGGGAGGAGTGGTCCGTGTAAAGAAGTAGCAGGATATCAATTGCATAGTAATAAGTAGAGATACAGAGTTGTTGTACCAGGAGTGCCAAGAAGATATTGAAGAGAAGAGGGACTAGGATCGAGCCTTGGGGAACACCATGATGGGATAGAGAGCAGAGAAAGAATGGTGAGAAAGAAAGGAATCAAACCAATGTAGCACAGTGCCATGGAGACCAAAGTCACACAAGTGTGAGAGAAGCATGTCTTCTCCTAGCTAGTCACTCACCTTGAAAGCACCAAGACACTCCATCCCCGCCAATCAGGCTTCCACCCCAGCCATGGTATGGATGCTATTCTTTTATGACTGCTTTGGTGAACTTCACAAAGCAGTGATAAAAGAATAGCATCCATACCATGGCCGGGGTGGAAGCCCGATTGGCGGGGATTGAATATCTTGGTGGTTTCAAGGTGAGTGACTAGCTAGGAGAAGACATGTTTTTCCAAGAGTTTAGAGAGGAACAGTAAATTACTGTAGATACGGGTCTGTAATGGGACGCGACTGACTTACAGTTGTGGTCAATATTATTGGCACCCTTGCATTTTAGGTATGCTGTGTACAATATCTTGAGAAATAATGGGAAATATTCCAACCGTATATCATCATAATATATTAATAGCATGTTCAGAGGTATACAACAACAACAAAAAATGTCTGTGCAAGTTAGATGTAGTAATTTCTGAGAAAAAAAACCCAAAATATGACCTGGATAAGATTAATGGCACCATCACTAATATTTGGTTGCACAACCCTTGGCAGTGATAACAACCTCCAAACATTTCTTCTAGTCATCTATAAGTTTCGTACATCTGTTGGTAGTTTTTCCTACACTTCAACTGAGATTCGTTCCAACCCATGAATGTTTCTAGGATTTCTTTTACTAATAGCAGATTTTAGCTTTTTCCAAAGGTTCTCAATTGGATTGAGATTAGGACTCACTGCTGGCAAGTTTAAAACAGTCAATTTATCCTTTTTTAACCATTCTTTTTTACTTTGGGATGTATGCTTTGGGTCATTGTTCTGTTGGAGGATCCTGATCTTCAACCGAGACCTAACTTTCAGACAATAGGTAGCACATTTTGCTCCAAAATATCTTGGTGGTCCTCTGACTTCATTTGAGGCCTCCAGTTTCTGAGACAGTAAAGCATCCCCACAACATTATGGAACCTCCACCATATTTAACTGTAGGAAGAGTATTTTTTCCTTATAAGCTTAATTTCTTTGTCTATAAATGTATTGCTGGTCTGCATTGACAACTAGCTCAAATATGGTTTCATCTGTCCACAGAACATTTTCCCAGAATTGTGGTTTCTCAAGGGCAAAGATCAAGCATGCCTTTTTATGTCTATCTTTGAGCAATGGGGTCCTCTTTGGCCTTCAGCCATGAAGTCTTTTGTTTCGTGCACGGATATGGTACAGGTTGATACTACTACTAAGATTGTTCCAGTTCAGCCTTAAGCTCTTTGGATGTTGTATGTGGTGTTTTTCCAACATTTAGCACTAACCTTCGAAGACTTCTTGGGATTAATTTTTCTCTTTACACCACATCCTGGGAGGTTCTTGTTAGTTCATGAACAGAAAATCTCTTAATAACATAGTGAACTGTAGAAACAAATCCCAAGGGAAATGGTTTTGTACCCCTTTGAAGTTTGATGTTTGGTGATAATGTTTTTTTCTGATGATCCCAGGTAGTTCTTTTATCTTCACCATTGTGAAAATGGAACAGAGACTGAATGTGCCCATTTTAAACATTAGAGTTACCATTGGTTGATTCAAGTCATATGAGCAATGAGAATTGATCACAGGAGCATCTAATTTTACTACACTGGGAATGTGGTTCTTCTGTTAAAACTGATTTGAACTGTTTATAAGGGTGCCAATAATCATGTCCTGGCAATGTCCCAGTTTTTATACTATTTCCTACTATTTCCTTTTTTAATTGGTCTTATTTTCTTTGATTCTTTTATTTGTCCAATATGTGTGAATTTATAGTCCAAAGCCATTTCACTGGCTACTGTTTTTAAGGAGATATTGGACATTAGGGAGTTGAACTGCAAGGGTGCCAATAATGTTGACTACAATTGTATCTAGTGAGGGATTTTTCAGAAGGGAAAACTATGGCCAGTTTCCAGGCAGATGGGAACATTCCAGAAGTAAGACTACTGTTGATGATATTTAATATGAGCAGAAGTAGGGCCAGAGAAGTTTCAGAGAGCCACGTAGAGGGAATGGGATCTGAAGCATATATGATCTTGAGGGCAGAGGTGAGTTGAGTTTGGACAGGGCTACCGGGGAGATGTCATTAAAGGTGTCCAAGGTGTGGGCTAGTATTGCAGTAGATGAGGCAGAAATGGGGGATGACATGAGGGGAGTAAAAGGATATGCGGTGAGGATTCTTCTTGCAGCTGAGTAACCTTATCATTAAAGAAAATGTCCAGATGACTGGGGGAAGGTTATTTGGAGTGGATTGCAGGGCGTAAGGATGGCTGAGACAACTTAGCAATGATGGAATGCAACTATTTTGGTTGAGAGGAGGCATTGGTGATAAGAGTAGTATAGTACTCCCTTTTAACAGCTGCAATCATATTGCGATAGGTACGATGACACTCATGAAATCATTGAAGATTATCAGAAGAGCGATGGCAGCACCAGTGGCCTCAGCTCTATGTAGGTGGGTCAGGCAAGGTGCAGTCCAGAGTGATAACAGGGATGTCCACGTCATGATCTAATGTGTATTACTCAGACAGGGGCAATATTATCAAGAACTGAGATAAGAAGGGAGCACTACTGATGGACCTGTTCATTAACAGGGAGCGTAGAGAAGTTGGAGGGAAACATTGTGCCTGCAGGTGGAAAGATGGCAAGAGTGTTAGGGGTAATCCTTTGGGAATGAATAGTAGGATGGCTTGTAGTGAGGCTATCCTGAGTCAGCAGGCTAAGAAGGGTGGAACACTAAAAAAGGATAAGACAGTGGTTTGTCTAAGGAAGGCATAAGGAAATGGGCTGAATAGGAGGAGAAGGGACAATAGGTGAAGTGATGATAAGATCAAGGATATGACCAGCAGAATGTGTAGGGAAGGTGATATGTGGAGTGAGAAACAAATCAAAGAGGTGCGTCAAAAAGAGCCTGCCACGACGTCTGAGGGGAAGATACACAGCAAGGTTAAAATCACCCAGGATATACAAATTTGAGTAGTGAAGGGAGGCTTCAGATATCTTAAGAAGGAGGGCATCCCAGAGGATTGGGGACAGAATGGGAGGGGAATAGATAAAAAGAAAGTAGCATGTGGGGCACATAGGAAGACGTGGGAGGAGGGAGGAGGGACAGTGAAGTGTGTGGGAAGGTATCTCAGAGATATTGAGTGCAGTTCAGTATAGGACGGCAACCCCACCACCAGTCCGGGAGACTCGTGGGGTAGATAGTGTGGAAAAAACAACTGGCAGGCAGCGGTTGAGAATCAGTTCTTTGCCCTTTAAGCCACATTTCAGTTAAGAATAGAAAGTCCAGAGAGTATTGCAAAAGTGAATCATGAAGCAGGGCTGTTTTGGTGCACAGGGATCTGCAGTTCAAAAGACCACAATGAAGGGATGGTGAAGGAGTATGAGTCGTAGGGGGAGAAGGACAAAAGAAGCTGACCAGGACAGGGGGACAATAGATAAGATTGTGTGGATTGCGGGTTGAGAACTGAGCTACAGGTCTCGGGAGCCGTGAGGACCAATAAGTGGGAATAGTGGTCATGACCAGAATGCCAATGAACAGCAGGGGCCAGGTGTGTGTAGTCGGGCAAGCTGGTAGTGACTTACCAGTGGACCGAGAGAAGGAACAGTGCGGTATCATAGATATTCTGCCAGAGTCGCCCCAAGGAGCATGACCTGCTCCTTGGGTGTGCTCCTTCTGCACATGCCTGTGGCGTGAAACATCGCTATGGTGCTATATTTGAAGGGGGATTCACCTAGCAACATCAGTCATGTGATTGTGCCAATGTATGTGGAGCTACAGTCAAGGGTTGTGCTGGGAGCTGAGACACACTAAAATAAATAAAAAAGCAGGTGAAAATAAAGAACAATGCAAGGTAGTAACAGAAACACACTATTTCCAGTTTGCTTTCCTATCGTGCCAGACCCATGCATATTCTGTCACCAATGCATCTCTCTGATGGGTCCCTGATTTCCACATCATTGCACTCTGGGATTTTGCATGTGCATAGTATGATGATTTCCTTTTGTGTACACATACAAACCCCTATGGCAGAGACATGTGAATATTTGCAGAGATTTGAGAACTCACCATTGCGCCTCACACATTTGGTTTTGCATGTCCCCACCACCGCTTGGACAACCTTTCTAAAATGTGCCTTCATGTGATTTGTCTTTTTCTTCTTGATTGTATCAATGTATTTGATTTCTATTTCATGTTTATTAAAATATATATTGAAGAGCTTATAAATATAAAATTTGTGACACAGTAGGCAGTATAGAGCACATGGAGGTAAGAGAAAATGAATAACTTATCTCAGATTTAGCTGAGCAGCACCTAAACTCAGTACACGTAGGAACAGCTGAGCAGCAAATACATTCAGCACAGGAGAAGGCAAAAGGCATTAGAATGAATTTTCCTGGTGATAGTCCTGACGTAGTTAGAAACAGAAAGCCTCATCAGGAACACCTGTTCACAAAGACCCACGTAGCGTACAGAGAAGGGAAGCATATAAGTTGCTGGCTAGAACCAGGAAAGGCCAGCAGGGGCAGCGACTCAGGAGGACTGAGCAAGCAACCAGTGAGCACATGTCATGCTGAAGGAAGTTTGCCGGGAGAAGGAAACAGTAGGTCTGACCCCAGAGCAGGAAGCAGCCAGGGACGTGGCCAGGAGCCTGCTAGGTTTGATGGTGGTTGGAGAGTCCGGGAGAGAGCTGTCAGAAGCCCAGAAACAAGAATCAGAAACACAGTTAAGAGGTGGGAACCTTGCTTTTCAGAGGAAAAGGCTAAAGTCTCTGTGTGTTTTAAAGGGCAAGGGCGTGGCACTGGAAGGGACTTTGATGTTGAAAGATATCCAGTGATTCCTCCAGGTTGGAAGAGAAAGGAAAGCCAGAAAGAAGCTATCACCATACCAGGCATTCAGAGCCCTAGGTTTGAAGAGCACTTTTTGGGAAAAGTAATCCATGCACCACAGGAGGGTTTTCAGGAAGCCAGCACATGTAAAGAGTGTGACCCTTATGCTATCGGGAGTGAATCCGAATTAATGCAGTGGGAGAATAACAGCTGTACTCCTGACCCGGTCCCTATGGATTGCACAATATGTTTTTCAGATGATGTCATATCTTTATGTTAAGCCTGTGGAAAGCAGCCATGTGCTAGTGTCAAAGGAAAAGAAGATATTTTTCTTTGTAGCAGTTTCTTTTTGTTTTTCTGCTGTTTTGTTTGTGCTGTATCCAAGGAATATCCATTTGGGAAGGGGAATAAAGCCCTGACATTATTTTGCCTTACCATTTGACTGCAAGACTCTTTTTGGTAGAAAGGCAGCATGAACTTTAAAGCCCTAGGCAGCCGCCTAATAGGGGTCAGAGAAGGTCTATCTTACAGACCCCATCACAAATTATAAAAAACAATTGATCTGAGAAGAGTCAAACTATCCAGAGTGGCTTAAATTGGAGATATTGCTGTTCCCCTTAGTTCTCGCGTTTCTTTTTCCAGATATGTAGTGCTGTTTCTTTACTTCAGCACAGGAGCAAAGGATCATCTGAGCAAAGAGTGACGCTTCACCTCAGATGACCCTATTCAACTTGGACACCGCACACCTTGCCACCAAAAAACATCTCTAGTGGTCCAAGTCAGAGAAAAATACTACATCTGGTGCTATCTGATCTACTGAAGTCCTCTGATGCTGTACAGCCTATGTCCTGTGGATCAATGATACTTACCTGGTGCTGGAAAGGTGTCCAGTGGCATTATCCTCATTTTGCCACCATGTTTTCAAAATGGCAGCACCTGCTCTCCAGCAGTACAGGAGTCTGAAGCCCATTGTGCCGCCAGGGCATGTATGCATGGTGGAGATCAAGGGATCTTTTTGTTGAGGGACCACTGGACCACCAGTGATTTTTTACTGTTTTTTTCTTCCTTCCTGTCAATGCATTAGCCAGTCCCCCACTCATATACTGAAAGGAATGGAAACACCTTTGCCCTATTTGGGAAACCACAGATTACCATGATGGTGTTCACTGTCCTTTGTTGTCATCCACATTTATTAATGCTACATTAATTTGTATGCCATTAGTTTATTGCATCAGGAGTAATTTTTTCCATGCATACATTAGAACACTGTGTGCTGAAGCCTGATGTACAGTTCTAAAGCATGACTTATTACATTAGCCTCTCAGCGTGGTAATAATGTGATATCACTCACTGAAAACCTTTCTTTTGCAAGTTGAAGCCTCAATGACCAAGCTCTAGTGCATCCAGTTCTAACTTGCCTCATTATCTCTAACAGATTCTTGTGTCAATAAAGGAGGTTCTCCTTCCTACATAAACAGGATATGTAAATTAGACAGTGTTAAGGGAGTGAACACTTGGATTAGACTTAACAATGATGTAAAAAATTTAACTAACAATAAAGGTGTTATGCAAATACAGCATGACCATTTTATGGGGAGTAGGGCATTGCTCAATTATAGACAGAAATGGCATCTCCCAAAGATGCCAAGTCTCACTCATTAGGAGTGTGTCACACTCATTTGAAGGCCCTCTCACTCTCACACTCTTTAAGCCACGTCTCTCACTCATTAGAGCCTCGTTGCAAGTACGCTGATCCTGATCAATACATCTCGACAAGCAAGCTTCAAAAGAGAAAAGAAAAGTGGCCCCACCAGTGGGAAGAAATCTAAGCACACCTTCCTTCATGCTTCCCCTTTTCCTGTCTCATGCTTTTAGCCAATGAGTGGAGAGTGATTTTCATCCCAAAGGATTTTTCCCATACAATATTGCTTCCACTTTGTTTGTATCCTTACAGAGGCTCCAAAGAAAATAAAATGTCATTTTATGCTGTTTTTATCAATTTGCAAAGCAATACTGCACTTAAATAGTGTATTTCTAAATGAATGCACCATCAAAAAAACCTCTCCCTTTTGCTTTCAATCTCACTCTTTCAGATGGTAAATCTCACTCTTTGGAAAGGTTCACACTTGGGAATCTCTAGTTTCCACTGAGAAAGAAAGCTACCATGACAGCAAAAGTACTAGGCAAAAATCAAGCTGAGGAAGGAGCCCATTGGGTAAAGGAAGGAGGTAGGCTGTAGCCATGCTACTGATAAAAGGAGAGTGGAGAGACAGAGATGCATGCCACTGTGGGAAGAGCTATATTGCTGCCATCAATGGATTGATCATCAGTAACCCACCCTGGATTCCTGCTGCAACCCAGATAACAAGTAGCATATCACTGAGATGTTCACCTCACTACCTCCTGCACTGAAAATTTGCTACCACCGATGCTGGCCTACGGAAACGCTGTTCAGCTCATAATGGAAACTGTCAAGCTCCAATGTCTGGTGCCATTTTCTCTAGCATTTCTCTTGGGTGTTTTGGCTTAGGCAAGCTGCTTCATTTTTCCCTTCTCATGGCTGCCTGGCTCAACTACTGGATTTTTTCCTAGTGCTAAACGTAATATGCTAGTCACTAACACTTATGTTGTCATAAAGTTATTCAAGCATGAATAACTAATTTAAAAAGGCAAGTATAATAAGTGCAATTATAACCTAAGCAACTCAAATGTGGCATTATTCAATTTGACTATTCATAAATACATATTAACTGTGCTTTACTAATTAAAATATGCAATTAACTGCATAAATGAGTGTGATACCAATGATCCATAAATTAATATGTAGCTACAATTACATAAGAACTAGAATATTTTTCATTGTGTCTTCATTCTAATGTATATAAGACATAGAAGACTGTTTTATAGAGCTTTAGCTACATAGTAAACTTAAAGATCTGTACAAAAAGCAGTTATAGATATTTATTATTCTCTATAAATAAGCTGAAAAACAAGTTTCCCAATTATGACAAAAAAGCAGTAAAAAATACAGCATTTTATGTTAAAGATTAGACAATATGGGGGGGGGGGTATTTTAGAAGCCTTACTTGCTTATTTCTTATTACTTACTTATTTCCATGTGGAATTCTGTCATTTACACATGAAAACAGCATCCATGTGTAAATGGTGATACCAGAAAGTGTTCAGTTTACATGTGGAAGTCCATAATACATAGAAAGTGCAAAGGGAGTGCTGAAGATCTGGTTTGAGTGTGGCTTGGACAGGTCAGAAATCTACATGTAAATTCTCCATTGCATAAAGAGAATGCATAGCTAGGAAAGAAAATGGCCACATTGAGATTTTTATCTGTTCCATGGCACGTATGTGTTTTTTCAAAAATGTTTGCTTGACCAGCCCTTTAAGGAAGGGATTAAGGGCATTATTCTTTTCAATTCATCTTTGACTCCTCCCTCTCCTTCTCCTTTCACATACAATTGATTGCTAAAACCTGTCGTTTCTTTCTCTATAACATCAACAAAATCCATCCCTTCCTTTCTGAGCACACTACTAAAACAGCAATCCACTTCCTAGTCACCTCCGGTCTAGACTATTGCAACCTACTACTTGCAGGTTTCCCTCTGAGTCCTCTCTCTCTCTCCTTCAATCTGTTCAAAACTCTATTGCGCAGCTAATCTTCCACCAGCCCTGATATACCCATATTATCCCTCAAGTTACTTCACTGGCGTCCCTTCTGTTTCTGTATCCAGTTCAACCTTCTCCTTCTGACCTACAAATGCATTCATTCTATTGCTCCTCATTACCTCTCCTCTCTCCTCTTTCCCTACACCCCTCCTCGTGAACTCCGCTCTTCTACTGGTTGTCCTTTCCTCTGCCAACTCCAGACTTCATTCGTTTCACCTTACTGTTCCATAGGCCTGGGATAGACTACCTGAATCTCTCCCCCTTTTCAAATCCATGCTAAAGGCTCACCTCTTTAAAGCTACTTTTGGATCTTGATCCCTTGCTTTCTTTCCTTTCCCTATTTGTACTCTTGTTCTCAGCCATTGTATTGTTTGTCTTGATTAGATTGTAAGCTCTGACGAGCAGGGACCATCTTTTATATGTATCTGTACAGCGCTGCGTGCACCATGTAGTGCTATATAAATGATTAATAGTAGTAGTAGTAGTAATTCCCATTATTTTCCCCTTCAAAATGAAAATAAATAAAGACTGTGAGCTCTCAGTTTAATTAGCAGCATTTATACATATAGGTTTGCAAAATGGCCCACATACTGTACCTATGTATGTAAATACCGGCACTTACACATAGAAGCTGCCAAATATCATCTTCCATATATACTGTAAGTATTGGCATTTACATGTAGAAGCTGCTGAGTTTCCTCTGCTGACTTTTGCCAAGTGTTGTTTTGTGAAAAGGCTTCTCCAGCGATACATGTTGGTAAATACAAGTGCAGTCCTCCATGTCCTTATGCGTATTTTGCAAAAGGTTCCATGTTTGAAGGCGCTTTTCAAAATACTGGTGTAATTAAATGTGCCCCACCTTCCACATCTCAGTTCACAGCCATCTAAAGTTTAGCTAGTGGCCTAGTGGTTGAGGCAAGTGGCTGAGAACCATGAGTTCAAATCCTGCTGGAGGACAGCAATCTCGGGCTAGAAGGACTGGTATTTCTAGTCCCACAGGTGCTCCTTGTGGCCTTGGGCAAGCCACTTAATCCTCTGTTGCCTCAGGTACAAAACTTAGATTATGAGGCATTCAGAGACAAGGTAAATATACGAGGTGTGAGAAAAAAAGAGACTGTGGCAGCCACTCCCATGACTCAATGGCAATTGGCTAACCTCTTATGTCACCGTGTTGTGCAACATCTCACCACTATTCTGCTATAATATCTTTCATCTCTCTCACTCTGTTTTTCTTTTTCAGGTTTTTTTGTAGCACACTGCTCCATCGCTTTGTCATGCAACTGGAGGTGGCAGAAATATGGAGCAAAGAATCAACTTGAAATTACTGGTTAAGTTGGAGAAGGGCCAAACTAAGGGGCTTGTTTACAAAGCCGCGTTAGTGGTTTCCGATCGTTATCGGAGCCGCGACCCCATTGATTTCAATGGGGCTGCGGCTCCGATAACGATCGGAAACTGCTACCGCGGCTTTATAAACAAGCCCCTAAGTGTCTCCAACTTCTCCAAAAGGCTTATGGAGAAGATGCAATGTTAAGGCTGCGAGTCTTCGAGTGGCACAAAAGCTTCAAGACTGGCTATGAGGAGGTAGAGGATGACCCCAAGTAAGGACGGCCTTCCACGACAAATACGGCTGAGAACATTGGCAGAATGAACCAGCTGGTGCGGAGTGATCGCAGATTGACAGTGCAGATGATAGCTGAGGAGCTCAGCCTGAACAGGGAGTCAGTGTGGACCATCTTGGTGCAGGAGTTGGGGATGCAAAAGGTGTGTGCCAAGATGGTGCCCAAGCTTTTATCGGACAACCAGAAGGAGCACTGGGTCAATGTTTGTCGGGACTTGCTAGAGAAGATCGGAGAAGAACCAGAGTTTGTTGGCCGAGTCATCACAGGAAACAAGACTTGGGTCTTCCAGTACGACCCTGAAAGCAAGAGACAGAGCCTGCAGTGGAAGACTAGACTGTCACCCAGACCCAAGAAGGCGGCATGTCCAAATCAAGGATCAAGGCCCATGCTGATTGCATTCTTCAACCAGAAGGGAGTTGTCCATCATGAATTTGTGCCTGAGGGTCAGACAGTCAACCAGCACTTCTACCAGCAGGTCTCAATTGCCTCCATGACCGGGTTTGGCACAGCAGGTGGACTCTGTGGAGAGACAAGTCATGGTTGCTCCACCACGACAACATGCCCACACACACACCGTGCTCAGTGTGAGGCAGTTCTTGGCCAACAAACAGATCACAGCTCTTGACCACCCTCCTTATTCCCCAGATCTCGCACCGTGCAACTTCTGGCTCTTCCCCAGGCTGAAGACTGTGCTCAAAGGAACTAATTTTGCCTCTGTAGAAGAGATCAAGGTGACTGTAATGAGGGAGCTGAGGGACCTCAAGGAGGAAGACTTTACTGAGTGCTTCCGTACATGGCAGAAGTGAATTCAGAAGTGCATTAATTCGGGGGGGGGGGGGGATTTTTTTGAAGGGGCAATGCGTAATTTCTCTGTAGATTTTGTAATAAAACATTTATGGGACAGTCTTGTTTCTTTTTTGTCACACCTTCTATACTGTACCTGAATGTACACTGCTTTCACCTGGTGAAAAGTGTTATATAAGCATTTCTAAATAAATAAAATTAAATTAGAAGCATGTCATGGTGATTAGAAGAGTTGTGCCATCTTAGGATTTTGTGCAGGATATGACATATTATTTGATAAATATAGGTTGCTATCTAAGAAGCTTAGTGATTTTGAATGTACAGTATCTCATTTCATCTGCATATGTATATAGTTTACCCTGTTCAATTCATCTGCATATGTATATAGTTTACCCTGTTCTCCAAGTTACATTTCCTGTTCAATGTAATGACCAGACATTTGTTATTGTTGGATTTTGTTGTTCTATGTAAACCGCGCTGATCGCAAATAGTGCGGTATATAAGAAATGTAAATAAATAAATCTGTATTTATAAACATTTGTTATATGGCTATTCAAAAAATAAAAGTTCTCATCATGGTGGTTTTCATTATCATAATTCCACAAAATAAAATTACAAATTACAAAAACAATAATAAATATATACAAATAAAGGAAGGGGGATGCATGCTACAACCATCAATTTCTTTGAACTTAATGAACATATCAAAAACAAAAGACATGGCAATTATGACAGGGAAATAGTGGTAAATGCAAGACATGATAGAATAGCATTAAAAAAGAGCATAACTAATCAGCATAAGAACACTGAAACACCAAAGTGGTCTTTCCAAACAGCAAATAGTGGGCTTAGACATCTGGGTTGGTTGATCAACCCACAATTAGCCTCAGGACACAATTCTGATCATAGTGCTCCCCACACATGCAGAGCAGTTGTATGGGGAGCACTGGATGTGGGCAGGTGGGTCAGTGCTGGGGAGGGGACACCAGCCAGGATGTACAGTGGCAATTCCAGTCATTTATTTAGCAATGCCTATTTACTGGGTCAAAGCAGTGTACATTCAGGTACAGTATATATTCCCCTTGTCCCCAAAGGGCTCACAGTCTACATTTTGTACCTGAGGCAGCAGAGGGTTAAGTGACTTGCTGAAGGCCACAAGGAGCACCTGTGGCACTAGAAATCCCAGTCCCTCCAGCCCAAGGTTGCTATCCTCCAGTGGGATTTGAACCACCAGCCCTCTGGCCTGAGGTCACTCCTCATGTCACTGTACATTCCCTAAAGACAAAACCGGGGAAAAAATATACCGTTAAGAAAGCACTAAACCTTTTTTTGTTGGGATAGCCAGCCCAGTAGAGAGGAACAAATCCTCACACCGCCGTGGCCTTTTCCCTTTTTAATAAAGTATATGATAGTACATACCTCGGGAGACCAGGATCGCCCAGCAAGTTTTCATGATAATGCAGGACACTTCCCTTGTGGCAGCTGCATCTATTGCTCTAATACCATTTCAGGTTTATCCTGGTTGGATGTTCATACTCGTACCACTTACCAGACCCGATGGCATACCTGTTGCACTACTTCTTTTGTAGTGTATCTCATCATTTGCCCTTGTACTTTATACTACATAGGACGCACCTCTCGGCCATTTAAAGTTCGTTTGGGAGAGCATGCCTCCAGAATACGTACGGGGACACTTACGGCGCCTTTGGTGGAACACTGTCTTCTGAATTCTCACACTTTCGACATGCTTACCTGGAGAATTTTGGATCATATTCCCTTAAATCCGTGAGGAGGGAATCGTTTGCAAGTTCTACAACATCGCGAACAGAGATGGATTTACCGTTTAAACTCTGTTTCACCATGTGGCCTTAATCAACAACAGGACTGGTATACGATCATTTAGCTCCTGACCTATTGCCATCTTGAGCTTCAGGGGCTTGGTCTGTGTATGGTGACCTCCCCCCTCTCTGGCTCTGATTGGCTCTTTCTGTGATCACTGTTACCAGCTGACAGTAAACAGCTGGGTTTACGTTGTTAACGCCGTGATAAAAACCGGCTTTTGAAGCAAAGCCACACAGCATTTCGGCTACCGAGCAATGTCCTACACCTGAAGCAGGGGCATCACTGTTATGGCCCGGAAACGTGCCACGTCGTGCCTGTAACATTGCATACTGGACGGGATGGACTGCTTAAAACTTCAGTTAAGTGCATACTGATTTTTAATACTTTATTAAAAAGGGAAAAGGCCACGGCGGTGTGAGGATTTGTTCCTCTCTACTGGGCTGGCTATCCCAACAAAAAAGGTTTAGTGCTTTCTTACCGGTATATTTTTTCCCCGGTTTTGTCTTTTGGGTATTTCATTTTCACCGGGTTAGGGTATTTCATATTTGGACTGTACATTCCATGGCAAAGGGTTGGACACACTGCTTATTCCACCACAAAGGTGGAATAAGTCATGTGTGCCCCCCACATTGCGTGCCGCACAACCCTGAACATCGATCCTCTCACCACAGCTGCCCCTGCAGCCACGTTCCACCTACATTAGCCTCTAGTAATGGCTGGACAGTGGGCTGCAGGGGCAGATGCATGCTATGACATTCCAAGCCGACCTGTGGATGACTCATTGCCTTGGTGCCAGGATGCCACGGCTCCCATGGCATTCTGGCATTTGGATGGGCAGCTCCCTGTACGCCAATCACATATGGGGAGCTCCTGGATGTTGAAGTTCCTGATTTTGCCATTATGAGTAAGTCTGGGCCCCTGGTGGGTCCATTCACCACATGTCTGGTTTTTGCACGGCCAATGCGGCCGGACATACAGGAACCAAAAGGTGCCTCCATGTCTTAACATTTTTCTTGAATTTCTTGTATGAGCTCTCTAGAAAAACATTAATCGGTTGTGAGTTCCAGAAGATAGGGGCTTAATAGGGAGAGGCAGTGAATCTGATCTATTCTAACTTGACAGTAGTTTGAGAGCTGTTGTGTGGACCTGTGGAAGGGTGTTTTAGAAAGGACATTCATGTGTAATCTGGGACTTCTAAGATAGAATGTCTGAAAAAAACGCAGACACATCCAGGTGCAGACACAATTTCACAAATGTGAATATGCCCGATATGGATGTCTGTGGGGGCATTTATATAGACATCCCCAGAATAGTATTTCAGAACTAGACATCTAGGATTAGCTTAATGCGTAGAGTGGTGGGCTAGGACCAGGGAAGCTAGGTTTCAAAGCCCACTGCTCTTATCATTGTGATTTTACCGAATACTTGGGATGATAGAGCGCTATCTTCTCTACACTGTATGGATGTTTTTCAGCCATAACAAGCACTTAACCGATGGTTATTCATGCCTGGAGCAGGTCTAAACTTAGATATGGCTTTGGATGTCCAGGACATTTCTGAGATGGCAGTGTTGACCAGGTTCCTGAGGATGCCCCAGTCATGTCTCCACCACACCCCAATTCAGACTTGGACATCCTCATTCTGGGAACGCCCACAGACTTTACTTCTAAAATGGCTGTGGAGATATTTTTGTGCTTTATACATTTTTATGACCATTTTCAGACATCCAAAACATGAACAGAGCTTCCAAAATAACCCTTTAAATATCTTTGAGGACTGTATGAGACAATAAGAGGATAGAGATGACATGTGTAGCCAACATAGAATAATTGATGAGTGAGCAACACAATTTTGAATGTAATTCTACTTAAGCTAGTAACCAGTGTTTTATTAACAAAGGCATCAAATGGTCATGGCACTTAGCATTGTAGATTAATTTATTTGCAGTGTTTTGAATAAATTGATGAGGCTGAATATTGTATTGGTGGACACCTATCAATAAAGAATTCCAGTAGTCCAACTGAGTCAAAATGAGGCATGAATCAGGATAATCAGTGCCTTGGTATCAAGCTATGGTCTGATAGACCTTATCTTCTGAAGGGTATAAAATGACTTCTTTACCAGTGAAGAGATTTCATAGTTATGGAGAGTTTATTATCCAAAATAACTCCAAGGGTCATGATCTTATTATTGACTGTAATGGAATTCCCTGCAATAAAAGGAATAAATTTACAAGGGGACTGATGTTGCAAAATCCAAAGGGTAAGGATGTTTTTGGATTTAAAATAAGTTTATGATAGTTGATCCATTGTACAATCTTGTCCAAATAAGTAGTCAAAGAGGAAAGTAGGATGCCCAGTTTCATGGGAAAATATCTTTATGTCATCTGCATACATTTGGATCCCAAGTCCATAGCTTTGTATCTGGTTTTTAAGGGTATCACAACGAGATTAAAGTTCCTGACCTAGAAGCCCTAATGGTAGAAATGGACTTGGACAATGTAGTCATTACAAAAACATGGTTTAAAGAGTCACCTGAATGGGATATAGCCATAGTGGGCTATAGTTTATTTAGAAGAGAGAGAGAAGGCAGAAAAGGAGGAGGAGTAGCCCTATATATCAAAAGCAATATTAAAGCTGCTGAAATGCAGGGGATGTGGGGAAAAGAAGAAGCACTGTGGATTGTGTTGGAAAGAGGAGATGGCACCATCATCCATGCTGGTGTAGTCTACAGGCCTCCAACTCAAACTGAAGAAATGGATAGAGACTTGATTATTGATATTGCAAAGATAGCCATGAAGGGAGAAGTGATCATAATGGGTGAATTTAATCTACACGATGTGGATTGGAGTATTCCTTCTGCAAATCAGGAAAGAAGTAAAAAAATTGAGGATGCCTTCCAAGATGCGTTACTTAAACAAATGGTGATGGAACCAACAAGGGAGAGCTCCTTACTGGATTTAGTGCTCACCAACGGAGATAGCATGTCGAATATTCATGTGGGTGCCCATGTGAGCAGCAGTGATCATCACATGTGTGGTTTGAGATAAAAGCCAATGAAGAGTCCCCTCACAGCAAGTTCAAAGTCCTAGACTTCAAAAACGCTGACTTCAGGAAGATGGCCAAGTGCAGGAGGAATTGCAGTGGGCTAAACTACAGGAGGCAATAAAAGGGGCAACAGATGAATATCTAAGGAAAGTAAATAAATATGTAAGGAAAGCTAAATTTAGGCTTTTATGTAGGAAGCTGAAATCCAGAAATTCCAGGGTAACTTTCTCTGAAATTCTTCCCGTTCCACGCGAAGGACCCAAAAGGCAGGCAGAGCTCCGGAATCTCAATGCGTGGATGAGACAATGGTGCAATAATGAGGAGTTTGGATTTGTTAGGAACTGGGGAACATTCTGGGGAAAGGAGGGGCTCTTCCAAAGGGATGGGATTCATCTTAACCGGTATGGAACCAGGCTGCTGGCATTAATCTTTAAAAAGCAGATAGAACAGCTTTTAAACCAGATAATAGGGGAAAGCTGACAGTCGCCCAAGAGAGCATGGTTCGGAACAATGTATCCTTTAAGGATGCTACCAAAAACAGAGAGGTTCTAAAAAAGAGTAGAGTAGCCCAAATGCCCTTGAGTATGGAGCAGACAGAGCTTAAAGATTCCAAATTATCCATGCCTACCAACAGCCAGATTAATATGAATAAATTACAGACTCTAAAATGCTTGCTTGCAAATGCTAGAAGTCTAAAAACTAAAATGGGAGAGTTAGAATATATAGCACTAAATGAGAGGCTAGATATGACTGGAATCTCAGAGACATTGTGGAAGGAGGACAACCAGTGGGATACTGTCATACCTGGGTATAAACTATATCGTAATGATAGAGCTGATCAAATTTGTGGAGGGGTTGCGCTCTATGTTAGAGAGGGCATTGAGTCAGAAAGGATTAAAATTTTGCAGGAAACAAAATTTGCCGTAGAATCTCTATGGATTGAAATTCCATGTAAAAAGGGGAAGGCGATGGCGGTGGGGGTGTACTATCGATCGTCTGGCCAGAATGAACAAATGGATGATGAAATGCTCAAAGAAATCAAGGAAGCTAACAAAAGTTACAGCACAGTAATAATAATGGGTGATTTCAATTAGCCTGGTATTGACTGGGTCAGTGTCACGGCAGGACATGCTACGGTGATAAAGTTCCTAGATGAAATAAATGACTGCTTCTTGCAGAAGCTGGTTCATAAACTGACCAGAGGGGAAGCCATATTGGACCTAGTCCTTAGTGGAACACCAGATCTGGTGCAAGAGATAAGGGTGTTGGGGCCACTTGGCAATAGTAATCATAGCATGATCGCGTTTGATTTAATTAATGGAGGAGGGATGTTAAGGAAATCCACAGTACTACCTTTTAACTTTCGAAAGGGAGACTATGATAAAATGAGGAAAATATAATATATTTTGTTTTATTTTCCATTCCTTTCCTTATGATACCTAGCATTCTATTTGCTCTCTTGGCCGCCGCTGCACACTGGGCCAAGGGTTTTAACATGTTATCCACAATGACGCCTTAGGGGTATGTTTACTAAACCGTCTTAATGTGCGCCTGGCGATAGTGTGCAGGCTGCCATAAAAGAAGTGGGCATTTCAGTCTTAAAGAAGCAAAACGGGAGTATCGCGCGATAACGCGCGCTGCTGCGCACATGATTGTGCGAAGCGCCGCTAAGCACATAACCGCACGGTAATCTTAAGTAGGCGCACAGACATCCAAACATAGAAACAGAAGTGTAGCACAATGGTTAATACACTGACTGATAATACAGGGGTCATGAGTTCAATCCCCCAGTGTGCCTAATGCATAAGGCTGGCTGAGGCATCAGCTGTGACATGTAAGTATTGTTTCCTGAGGTAGTTTATTTATTACTGCCAGCAAACACACCCTCATGTGCCGTAACCTAAGGTGCCGCATAAGGCACCCTATAAGGCACCCCATAGGGCTCATTATAAAGTGCACTGTCCGCCACGGCACCCTATAATGTCCCCTATAGGGAACCCTATAAGGCGCTCCATAGGACACCTTATAAGGCACCTTATACGGACTGTAACCATAAGGTGCCTCAGAAGGCGCTTTATAGGGTGCCCTATAAGGCGCCTTATAGGGCGCCTTCTGAGGCACCTTATGGTTACAGTACCCTGAGGGTGTTTTGCTGGCAGCAGTAATGTACATTAAAAAAAGACAATGCTTTGGACAGCCCTATCAAAGAACCCCTACTGTGGGTTTGAACCCATGACCTCTGGCTCCACAAGTAGTGAAATAACCAGTGGGCTACAGCTCCATAGCTGCTAGCAAACCCCTGGCTGGCTGCAGAAGGACTGCACATCACCACACAAACAGTCTGCTGTGGTCACCAGGATAGGGTTAACCAACCCATACCCAAGATGCACTGCACATGCAAATCAGCAGTCTACAGATGATCACAAGATGGGGTATGCACCCCCACAGCACCTCGGCCTGGTAGGGGGAACTGACCGTGTGTGGTACTGGCACAGAGTAGCAACACACCGTCACATTGTGCAGGTACTGCACTCACCCTGAGGGTGAGGTGGGGCGCCCAGCACCAGGTCCCCAGCAGTGCTAATGTGTTAGATAGGTAGTTTCTGCAGACACACCTTGTATATATCTGTATGTCTCAATCAGGTTTAGCCCTTATGGACCCCTAGGAGGCTTATGTACCACCACCCTCCTTCTCCTGGGCTGAGGGGGGTAAACAGGTCTCCCACCATCAGATCCACATTCTACCTCTCTGCAATGGTGGCAGTAGAGGGGACCATCAACCCCAGTCCTGCTGGGGAACAGACACCCTACAGGGCAGTCAATGAACCTCAGTACACATCCATAAAGCAATAGCAGACAGATGCTAAGCTGCCCCGCAACCACTATCTGATATTCTCCTGCAGCAAGCCTCCAGCTGCTGCACTCTGCGAGGTGTTCCAGCAAGACACACACTAGCTGCAGACAGTCTGCTAGCTAGTCCATAGTGCATGTTCCTGGTGGAAATGCGTGCACCCAGAACTGAGATGTCAGCATACACAACAAACAGATAAGTAAGTGACTGGGCCCCAAAAGGCAACCCAAAAATATCACATGGGAAAAATGTTATATAGCACTATGGGGGAGCCTAGCCATGCCGTGGTCACTGCTCAGTCAGGGTGAGAGTGATCTCCCAGCAGAACATGCTGTGGCCACCCTGTCTGTGCAGGTGGTGGCCAGGCACTACAATGTCCCAGCCAGTGCCCTATGCCCTGTGCAGATGCATCCTGGCCAGGTCACCCTGTCCGGGCTATACCCATGGTACCTTGCTCCTCATTATGCACATTGGCAGGCCAATACTGGCAACAGTGCTGGCAGTGTGGGCTGTGGAGGGTGTTTGCAGCCACCACACACTGGATAGACAGACACACACACTCCCACACCTATGCCAGCATTGTGCTACTATAGAGGTGTTTAGCAGCCCTGGCCACCACACCAGTCCTGGGCACAGTGCAGACAAGGATAATGATACGCAATAATGTTGGGAGTCACTCCCCAGGGTGGTAAACACTGTCAGAGACCAGACCTGAAGCACACTCTACAGACATCAGAAAGGTTGCTATGATGGAGCTCAATCAGCAAACTGTGCTTCACGTAGGAATTGCTATCTGTCAGTAATCATAGCAAATGTTTGATAGCTGTGTACTGTATTCCCAGGTGTAGGGTGGCATTGCTAAGGTATGCAAGTGCTAGTATTGGGAGATGCACGCAGGGCCCAATGTCCTGCCTCTCCAGGAGGCATTGGCTAATGGAGCCTGTGGGTGTGGGTGTGTCTGCCCCTGTTGGCTGCTGCTTTACGGCAGAGGTTCCCAACTCCAGTCCTGGTGTGCCAAACACTGTTCGGGTTTTCATGCTGTCCCTCATGAATATGCATGAGATACATCTGCATACCATGGGGGTGGTGCATAGATATGCAGCACAGGCATCTTTATTAGAGGCAGCATGGAACCTGAATGGTGTTTGGCCCTCCAGGACTGCATTTGGGAGACTCTGCTCTAGGTAATGCGCCTGTTTATGGTATCGTTGCTCTGTAGGGTGTTTTGGGCATGTTTACGTCATCTGCAATAAAGGTTCTGTCTGTATTAGCACGTTGTAGTAGTGGGTAAAATATGGGGACTGGGTTGGCAGGCACCATAGCTGGGACTTGAACCTGTGACCTTCTGCCTCCTAACACACTGGTTGTGTGCACTGCACCACCGTGTTGCCACAGAGACAGTGCTTTCCCTGGTGATACCATGACTGTTTGTCCGGCAGGACCTGTCTGTTGCAGTGCATGGCACCCACCTACACAGGGCTAGGCCATGGTCTGCTCTGGGCAGCTGCCACTGCCCCCCTCCACCACCAGTACCCCTCTGCCACCATGCTGACATGCCCTTCTGCTGGTGGTGCTGGTGGTGTGCAGTCTCAAGCCATCCAGTGTGCAGGTAGGTGGCTGCCTATGGTGCATGTTCTGGGGTAGGGGTGCCTGCATAGATGTCCACGCTTCCCCCCAACTTCGCCTGCCAATGTTCTGTGCCCTTGGAGGTACCTTCTGGGTACTATCCCTTGTGACACTGTGATAAACACTCTCGTGCCCATGTTGTGCCCTCATCAGTTGCTGTCTGGCTGCTGTACAGTTTCAGCATTCCTAAGTGCCACCTAGGCATCTTCCTAGTCCGCACTGTGCCCCAGCTGCACCACAGCAAGTGCTGCCTGCAGCCCTCTGTATCCCCTTTCCCTGCATCTGTCCAGTTTCCCATTCCGAAATGCCCGCCCTGCTGTTGTGGAACATGTGCATGCCATAGGAAACCTGTGCAATGGAGAGGGAAACCCTGATCAGTGCTATTTCACTGTGGGATCATTCACCTTGTATGGGGACGGAGCGTAGACCCTTCCAAAATTCATATCTTTTTTGGGGGGCTTTCTTGGGAGTGTTTTTTGATGTTCCCCATTACTCTCACTATTGCCCAGCTTGGTTATGTTTTTTGTATATTTTGTTGGGGTCCTTTTCAATGTTTATGTGTACTTTTGTTCTGTGCACATGTATCACACTTATCACTTTTTGTAGGTTTCCATGGTTTTGCTGTACATTGCTGACGGAAATTGGTTTCTTTTCCCTTTAAATCAGCTCTAACGCCAGGGTTTCACTGGCGTTAGTTTTGAGCCTCGGATTTCACAGCGTTGGTGTGCAGGGAGCCTCTCCCCTCCCACTCTCCACCCATTTACCCCTTCTCTCCGCCCCTGAGGAGCCTTCCTCCGCCCTCCGGGAGCCTTTCCCCGCCTTCAGTGCTCGTTTGCGCCACAGCGCACGTTATCGCGTGATATGGTACCTGTGCGCTTTAAAAAGCGCCATCATCGCGCGATAACGCGCGCTGCGGCGCAAACGAGCACTGAAGGCGGGTAAAGGCTCCCGGAGGGCGGAGGAAGGCTCCTCAGGGGCGGAGAGAAGGGGTAAATGGGTGGAGAGTGGGAGGGGAGAGGCTCCCTGCACGATATGGTATCGCGCGATATGGTACCTGTGCGCTTTAAAAAGCGCCATCATCGCGCGATAAGGTACCTTATCGCGCGATAACATCGCAGAGCGCACGTTAAGACAGTTTAGTAAACATACCTCTAAATCTTTTTCCTGGGTGGTGGTTCCTAATGTGAAACCTTGCATCGTGTAACCATAGTTTGGGTTGTTCTTCCCTTGGTTCATAACTTTGCACTTGTCCACATTAAATTTCATCTGCCATTTTGATGCCCAGTCTTCCAATTTATCAAGATCCTCTTGCAATTTTCCACAATCCTCTTGGGTTTTAACAAATTTAAATAGTTTTGTGTCATCTGCAAATTTGATAACCTCACTCGTTTTTCCCTTTTCCAGGTCATTTATGAATATGTCATTGGGTGGGTAACTGTGTTTGAGGATTTGAACTATGAGAGGGAAACTTGCTTCTAAAAGCAATAAGTAGCGTTTGAAAAAATTTTAAGAGTATAACTGGATGGTGGGGTGCAATGTAAGCCTGTAAGCTTCTTCCTTCTCCCCTGTTTTTCTTGCACAGCAATAAGCCGCTAGTGATTAAGTCCTTTGACAAAGCCGTTGATATGGCAAAACTAATGTTTGCGGTCAGGTTTAGTGATTGGTCATGTTGAAAATGAGGAGAAGCAAGTTTGCTTGTTGGGAGAAGCAAGTTTAACAATGTGACAAAGTGAAAGTATTGCAGGGCAGAAGATTCTTGCAGTACTAAAGATTGCTTGTATACAGGATTTGGGAGAAGTTATCTTGAGCAATTGTAGTTTTAATAATGCAACTTTTAGACATTTTTTGATGTGATTATATATATATTTTTGGAAGTATTTTGGACATATTATTATTATTATTATTAAAATTGTGGATTAGTCTGAGGGGTCCCAATAGATTTTGTGATTTGATAGTTATCCACTGACCACTGAAAACCACTAGTATTCAGATAAGTGCTGACCCTGCCTCAGCTCTACTGCTAGAACACCCCAGCGCTATCTGAATAGTGCTGAGGAGCACTATCCAGATAGTGCCGCTGAATATAACTCTCAACATGACTTTTCCCTATAGCAGGACCAGATAACCTGATACGTCCTTTTGGATATAGGTGTGCCAAGGTTTGTGTGTGTGTGTGTGTATGTGTGTATCCTTGATTGGACTGCACCAATTGGACTTTGTCTCCAGTGATTTGTACTTCCAAGCTTGTATGCTCTTCATCGGGAAAGATCTGCTTTCAGTGGTCTTACATTTTTGGACATTCTTTCCAGTAATTTTCATTTATTTATTTAAAAATATCTGTAGGCCACCTAGCAAAAATTTCTAAGTGGGGGGACAGATTAAAGCATCCAGACAATAACTATTTTAACAAAATATTTATGAACTAGGAACACATCAAGCTAGGAAAAAGTCTATTAAACCCTATCACGGAAACAAAGTCACAAGTAGGACCATCTGCCATCCACATAAACTGATTCCTTTCTTCTATAGAGTGGGAGGTATTAAGCCTGTTAACCCCCTGGGATGGTAGATTGGTCTGTCACAGTCAACACCTACAGTTCAGCTCAGGAAAAGAATTCCTCACTGGCCTCATTTTGGGAGATGTGCTGGTTTTCATTTTGAACTTGCTTCTCATGTTCCTCCATTTCTTTTGCAAATCTTCTCTGTTACTAGGGCAAACCACATTCACTTTGTGACATACCGTTCCTCATTTTCTGCTTGGTGTGGGCACTCAGTGTTGGTCCTGTACAGCCTAAAAGTGTCTTCTTATATTTAGTGTCCGCTCTTACCAGTTATTCTACTTCTTCCAGAGCTAAATTTGTCTTCCTCAGGACATCATTCTTGTGAAAGCTATTTCCATATGCAAATGTCCATGAGAATGCATACATGTATGAAATGGGCACTTAGATATGGAGATGCCAAAAAAAGTGAGAACATCTCATAAATTAAAAGCTTAAATAGTTTACTTATTTACCTTTTTAAGCTATATAACGTCTTTATTTCGACAATTTCCGGTCGCCATCTTTTTTTTTTTTAATTGTCAATCGTTTACATCTGTCTTTTTGAATTTTTAAATAACTTATATGCTACGAGATGTTCTCACATTTTTTGGGCCACCCTGTATTTGCATTGGTGCTGATTCATTGAATACAGCTTTTTTGACATGCAGATCGGCAAAATTACCCTAATTTCCATGCATTTCAGCTGTACTGTATAGACCTGAATGTGGTTATGCCAAATGTTCAGATGTCTATAAAACTAGTAGTTGCTTCAGGGGTCCTCTTCCCTCCACCCACTTCCAATTAGCTGCCCATCACTTTGGCCCCTAGAAAATCGGAGATTTAAGTGCTTTCCGCTTTTAAAAGATGACTTCAATTAATGGATGTCAATGGATATTGATATTAATCATATTTATTTTTTAACAGAATTCTTGGTTGTCACTGGGCTATTTGGGGGGAGGAGGCATTTGGCTTTCTTTGCACTTTTATCCCTATATATAGGGTGATGTTTTACAATGTTGATTTTATCTCTTGGGAGGAATTTCTCCAAATGGATTAATTTTGTGTAGACCATGACAGTAATGAACCTCAACTCCTAAACCAGGGTATGTGGATTACGATCTCAGTCTCTCAAATGTACTGCTAGCACTCACCGTAGCACTTGCATCCTGCCAAAGACAGCTTCCTTCTGGAGTTCATAAAATGTTATATGTATAGGCAGTTTATCAAGGTATGATTAGAAATTCCTCTTAACCAAGTATGTGGCACCAAATATGATGGGAAACATTTCTGTATCCTTCTGCCACATTTTCATGGTCTCAGACTGCATTTCTTGGTACTTGAGGATCCTCTCCCTCTGAATGCAATTCACAGAATAATTGCATGGAACCAACACCTCTATAATTGATGCAGTTCTGGTGTTTTTCTCCTTTACTGCTATGTCTGGTTTCCTTGCATCCAGCTTTTTGTTTGTTGGAATGGGAGTATCCCAGGTGATCTTAACTTCATTCTCTGTAATTTTCTTAGGATTATGATCGTAGAGTTTCTCTGGCAGAGCAATTCTGGTAGTGTTCAGAATTTCCAGTGAATGAGACATGCCACTTTATTGTACCTTTCTATATAGACATTTTCTGTCATCAGAACTTCACAGGCAGCTAGGAGATGAGTAACTGTTTCCAGTTTTCTTACAGAACTACATATGTCTGTTTTCCCAGTTTTTTCTTTGCTCACTGTAAACCATCTCATCTGTAATCTACTGTCCTGAGCTGCAACTATCAATCCCTCATTCTTTGGTTTCAGTTATTTATTTATATTCTCTTATATACCATGCTATTCTGCATCAGTGCAGTTTACATTGAACAAGCTGAAATTACATTGAACAGGGCATTATAACTTGGAGATAACTATTTTACAGGGAACATGGGCTATGGAGGGTGAAGTGGCTTGCCCAAGACCACAAGGAGTACCTGTGGGACTAGAAACCCCAGTCCTTCTGGCTCAAGGTTGCTGTCCTCTAGTGGGATTTGAACCCCCAACCTTCCGGCCTGAAGTACCTTGCCCCAACCACTAGGCCACTCCTCCTATTTGTGCATTTGCCACTGTTTTTCCTTGAGGGCTGCTCTAATTCTTTGAAGAGCTTTTTCTCTCGTTTTGCAAATTCTGTTGCCTCTCTGTCTGAGTGTGCTGGTGGATTCAAGAGTGATCTTTAACCACTCTTGTTGTATCCTTGTATGTAAAGCCCCAAAAAAGAGTTGTTGGATGTGAATACCTGGGTTTGGACATGCCTTCACATTGCAATTATTCATCACTCCTCATTGTCTGGAGAGCAAATGTTTTCCAGACTGCCCAATTCTGCTGTCGTACCAAATGGCAGTGATTTTCCTTTTACATGTCTGCACAGGAGTCTTGAATGTTTTAGGTAGTCAGGGGTCAATGAGTTTCTCTCTTCTCATGTGATGTGATATTCGGTGTGATGGGATACACATGATCTCTTCTATGTTTCTCCTGTAGATGGTTTGGCAGTTTCTATGTTAACACTGTGATCTGTATTTTGTGGTATTTATTGCTCTTAGTAGTTGCTTTTAGTCACTAAGCATGATTGAATCAATTCAGTTATCCAGGCATGAACACATAGAGGTATTTGATGAGGAACACACTTCTTTTGTTCATTGTCATCGACTGCTCTTGTTCCCTATTCTTTTATTTCTCTTTTCTAAACTTTCTTTTTTTCTACACAGATGTAGCATTAAAAATATGATTCTTCTGCTTTGTAGCATACCTTGTTCATTTCTCTATAGTATGGAATTTTTAATAGCATCTCTGTTCTTAACTGTTGAAATTTCTATTGTTCTAGGTTCACAGGAATATGACTTTTCACGTCTGCCTACTGAGCTACTTCTTTAATAATTAATATTTTTCTAGCAATTTATATGTATTAGGATTTATACCCACAGTATTTTCCTGTCCAGGTCAAAATCCCTTGGAAATAAAATGAACAGGCAATACAACTAAAAGGGCAAACTCATTCACTCAACAAAAATGACACAAAATGCGGATCCTACGGAGACTGGAAGGATGCCTCTGGTGGTCTGGTAGCAGAAGAATGATTGCCATCATTGAATGGTGGTATTCTCTGAGCTATGGAGCGCAGCACGCTTTAACATTCTGTTACAAACCACAGAAAAAAAATGTATTGACAGAAAAATTAGTTTAAATCAATAAGGGCTAATCTTGTAAAATCTGAACATGTGCAGTGCCCTTTCTTGCTACAAGATTAGCGCTGTTACAAACCTTTCTATAATTTATCATTTATCGGATACCTTCTGAATGATCTGTGATTCAAGGCACATGAGCTACTCTTGAGGATATTAATTTCTTGTCCCCTTTGTAAGACTTAGGAAATTAAACTTTTGTTTAAGGTAATGTGCAGATGTCTACTCATAGCAGCTCATATTAGAGATAAATATAAGAGAGTCAACCAAATGCCAGCCTTAGGAAACATGTCTGGGTGTAACATATTTTATCATTTTATGGGGAAAAATTAATGGCTTAAGGGTATGTCTACTAATCGGCGATAGCGGCTTCCTTGCAATATCAGAGCCATGGCCACATTGAAGCCCCCTTAGTGTGGTACACAAAATGCAGCCTAAGGAACCCAAATGTTTTGGAGAATTCATGTAAAAGCCCCTCCCCCTCCCTGAGCCAAATTGTATTAGCATATTAATAGATTCATTACAAAAGGTATTGTAACATCTACTTCCCTATAATCATAGTCATTCTCTTGATGACATCAGCATCTGAAACTGGACCAAAGAAGTCACTAAAACTAGCTACCAACGAACTTCATAGAAATCAATGGGGAAAATCAAATCAAATCAGCAGACCATTAAAAAAATGGTCTCATTCCCTTGGCAGACACTGGGGCTGATTCACTAAAGTTTGCAAATCACTTAGCATACATACCAAATAGCAGAGTTGTTTCTGTTTCATCTGGGCATTCCTGTGCACACCAAAAATTAGTGAGAAGGCACATGCAAAATGTGAAAATAGCATGTTAAATAGCACAAATTCTTGTCACTGTTCATAAACAGTCTTTAAATTACCTAGACCATTGAACCCTGGTACAATTTAAAGTCTACTTTAGGTAATTTGTTGAAATGGGAATTAAGAAATCAAGGTCAGAATATGTTCACTTTCTCTAATATTTTATAACAGGTTCTGCTGAATGTAGATCATTTTTTTAAATATATAGAAGATTGGCAAATACAAGGATATTCACCATCACGTCCCCTGACAGCACAGAAACTGCACTCCCTTGATCACCTCTGACAGCACAGAACCCCCATTCTCGCCATCATCTTCCAACAGCAGTGAAATCTCCACACCCTCCCTAAAGCACAGATACCCCCCAACAGTATTGATTTTCCTCACCTTTGTGAGAGTATTCATGATGGGTAGTAGTGGGGACAGGCATGATCTCTTGATAATTTTTCCTGGTGGATGTCAGGGTTCAAAACAGCACCAGTCAAACCCTGGTGGTAGTGTTGAGGTACTACTGCTGAAGATCAAGCTTCCAAATAAGGGCATGTGATCCTTATTTCATATCATTTTAACCTGAAATGACAGGGATACCCCCTCCCCTACCCAGAATTTAGGGCTTTTTTTCTGTTTCATTAATCATATGAACTGAAGACTAGTGCTAATATTGCTTAGTGGGTACCTACTGAAGAATAGTGTGTCTTGGTAAATAGAGACCCTTCAAATAAAGAGTAGTAAACCGTTATTGTGTGAATTAGAGTGTAATAACAGTTGTCACACGGCCACAATAACAGTTACTGCTGAGCCTCAGCGCTTAGTACTTGCTAACGCCCATGATAACTGCGTGTCACTTCAGGAGATTGGGAAAAGAGTGGAGAGTGAGTGGATTATGGGTGTAGATAGCACTTGCAATTAGTACATGGGGAATTACCGTGCGCTATCACCGCTACAGATAGCATGAGTGCACTTACTGCCTCCTCAAAAGAATCTCAGTGAACATCTCCAATTCTCCAACTAGGTTGCTTTTTTTAAGGTATAAATGATGGATGTCTCAGCTATCATAAAATCTCCCTACATTCAAAGTGTGTTCTCTGCCATATGGTATTGTTCTATACTAGATGCCTAGTCATCTATAAAATAGTGCCTACACAGGTGCCTCTGTAGGCACCTACCCCTGGCACCCTCTTATAAAATTACCCCCTCTATATAAAATTAGGCTTCACAGATCAGCTTTTAGCAGGTGGAACATATTAGGAGTGTGTGGAACATTTGCCATTACCACACCTCGTGACCTTGGGCATAACATCATCTCCCATTGCCTCAGGTACCACTTAGATTGTAAACTCTTAAGGCAGGAAAATATTATGCTTGAATACTTAACACCACTGTACAGCACTACATTCATCCCATTGTGCTATAATAAGGGGTTCTGATTTTCCATTATACCTAAAAAAAAACATTAGAAACCCTTAATGGGGAAACTAGGATTTCCATTTATAACCAAAAAAATACCCTAAAAACTGTCCTTCAATGCAGGGGCCCAGTGCCCATTCACATGCATAAGTCTTTTAGAATAGGTGCTTATATGTATTTCTAGCATATAACTTTCCACACATCCATTTATAGAAATACCACCTGAATGCCACATATATGAGTTGGTGAGAAGTCATGTGTGTACACTTGGGGCAAAAGGTTCCTGGCACTTAGAGAACAAGTCCAACCTCCGGAGTGTAGAGTAGGAGACTTGGAGGAGCTGAGACAGGCAGAGAGGTATATAGAGGAGACCTACAAGGACATAGTAGAAAAATCCTAACTCCAGTCTGGCAGCCTCAGCGCTGCCTTGGAGAAAATACAGTAGGTCATCTACAAGGAAAGCATCACTTTGGTGTAGCAGGAAATGATCCTTCAGCCAAGACATGCCCTCCAGCGGATACAATATTCTCTTGCACCAAGGATGTGTCTCCAGGGACGTTTTTCCAGGAGGAAAAGTTAGAACAGCCATTTTAGTTCACATAGTATAGCTTGTGGGCATGAGGATTGCTTGGTTTGCTTGCCTGCCTAATGCAAAGGTGGCAGACCTTATACATCACTTCAATAGGATTCTAGACAGTGCTGCAGAGAAGCCAGCTGTCTCGATATGTGTGGGCACCAACAAGATAAGGGGGGGGGGCATGGTTCAGCTCGGCAGCAGGCCCTGTGCTTCAGCACACATGACATGCCGCTTCTGACCCCCCCCCCCCGACATAACTTTGGGGGGGTCAGAAGCAGCAGGCCTTGTGTGCCAAACCACATGGTCTGACACTCTGTGTCCCTCTGCCGCTGAAATCAGTGGCAGCGGGGAGTGGAAGCACCATGCAGATTATCATGGGGAGGTGAGGAAAGGGGGAGAATGGCATAGCTCTGCGGGGAGTGGGACAGCAGGGGGATAAAAATGTGTCTGTGTGAAATCATTTCATGCATATGGTGTCAACACTAAAGGGCCTAGGATGGTGCCATACTGTATGTGCTAAGCCCTGCTGGTCACCAACATTCTTGGTACCACTCAGGTCTCTCACTTCTGCATCATCAACTCCGTAGAGCAGAACACCTCTAGCACCAGAATCCCTCTGAGTCAACCCTCTCTGTATTCCAACAATCCCACACTACATACAAAGCCACTAACACTTCTGCTAAGCACAACTACTTTACCAAAAGTTATCTCCAGTGATAGAAATCATCCTAAGCAGCTGTTCTCTGCTGTTTCTCATTTAACACAGGCTCCTCAAATTTTCCTGCTTCCTCAACCCTCTGCTGAGTTTCTTGCTGATTTCTTCTCGGATAAGGTCACTACACTACAGTCTCCATTCCCATCTATAATATCCTTTTCTTTCCCAGGTGCTGTTTCACCTGAGCCATCTCCTCAGTGTCAGACCCATCAATGGTCTACTTTTAACCCTATTACACTAGCCACTATCACTACCATCATTACTGGCTCGTCAAAAACTACTTGTTATCTGCACCCCAGACAATCGGGTTTCAGAGATGAACATAGTACAGAAACCATTATTCTTTCTGTTCTAAATGTCTATCACTCTATGGATAGGGGTAATGTTTCCTTAGCAGTATCACTTGATCTTTCCTGCACATTCAATCTGGTGAACTACTCTTTACTTCTTTCACATATATCTTCTACCAGTATTCAGGGTTTCACTCTTTCCTTTCTCATCAGTCCTATTTTGTATCATCCCAGGGTTCTAGTTCCTCCTCACTTCCTCTCACCTGTGGTGCTCTGCAGGGATCAGTTCTCACACCTCTTCTTTTTAATAGTTTTCTGGCTCCTCTTGTTACATTATCCAGCAGCAGGGTGTCTCCGCATATTATTATACAGATGACATCCTGCTGCTGTTCCACACAGATCCCAATGCCCCTGATTTAACTGCCCTTAAGAGATGTCTGTCTCTTATTGCTATCTGGCTTGCTCCTCACTGCCTTTCCTCTCTTATACTTTCACCCCTCCCCAGAAACTCCTATCTTCTGTCAAATTGCTTCTTTCTGTGCCCTTCTCTTTTATTGCTAACTCCAGACTTCGCTCCTTTTACCTTTCTGCTCCTTATGCCTGGAACAAACTACCTAAGTCTGTTCATCAGGCACCTTCTCTGACCTCTTCGTTGCCTCTTTCGGATCTTGACTCAACTGATCTCCTTTGTGTTTCCTTACCTTTCCCCCTAGATGTATCCCTTTCTACACCTACTGTGTTATCTGTCTTGACTAGATTGTAAGCTCTGATGAGCAGGGACTGTCTCTTACATATCTGTGCAGTGCTACGTACGTCTTGTAGCACTATGCAAATGCTCAGTAGTAGTAGTAGTAGCTTTATGACAATTTCCTTGATCTGAATCCTAGTAAAATATCCACCATTTGGCTAACTGAATCTACCTCTTCTCCTTCTACCGCTCCTGTACTTGGTACCTGTCCCATTCCCCTCACATCTATGTGCTACCTTGAAGTCATTTGGAAACGTCCCTCTTCTTTCAGGCCCAGATTAACTCAATGGCGAAATGGTGTTTCCATATGATGCGCCAGATTCACTCAATTTATTCCTTTCTTTCAGAATCTTCACTCCATACACTTCTTCTCATGCTGGTCATTTCAATCATGGAATATTACAATTCCATCCATGCTGGTTTACCACATTTACATCTTGCAATCCATACAAAACACTGCAATCCATCTTCTACATCATGCTTCCAGATTCAATCCCGTTTCCCCTCTTCTTATACAGTCACATTCACTTCTTGTTACCCATCGTATTCAAATCAAGATCTTAATGCTCACTTATAAGATCTTACATTCCGGTATACCAGCTTATCTTTCCTCTTTGCTCATCTTAGGTGCCCCTCCCTGGCTCCTCCGATCCATTCATGGCTTTCATTTATATCTTACAACAACAACCAACTGTCCAAGAGCAAAATGAAATCTACAAATTACACAAACGGCCCTTGAATATTAGATACACTCCCATACAATCCAATAATTTCAATAACAAATTAGTACATCACATTGGCACCAATTGACCTCAGGATGGCTAGAGCCCTACATTTAGTGATAAATCACTATAGGGAAGCTGACGCTCACATCACAGGTCAAGTAGCCATACTTTAATTCCTTACATTAAACACAATCACCAATTTAATAACCACAATGTATACTTCTGGGAAATATATACTCTAAACCACACCTACAAACAATCTCAATCATCCAACTAACATACTATCCATTCATACAAAAAGCGTCATATATATCACAGCAAATGGGATGAACGTTGCAAGGGCAATCATTGATGTCCTAAAAAAGAAAGGAGTGTAAATGTAAAAAATAGTAAACGGAAATCACAAATAGCATCAATAAACACTTATCTTCAAAAATGCTATATAGCACTCCATTCTTGCGGTGAAATCCAACGTCCAACTGATATGCTGCAAAGAAACACCATCAGACGACATCAAACAGCATTACGCAGAGAACTTCCAAAGCAATTTCAATCAAATTTAAATAGCCTTCACCAAATTGCTTTGGAAGTTCTCTGCGTAATGCTGTTTGATGTCGTCTGATGGTGTTTCTTTGCAGCATATCAGTTGGACGTTGGATTTCACCGCAAGAATGGAGTGCTATATAGCATTTTTGAAGATAAGTGTTTATTGATGCTATTTGTGATTTCCGTTTACTATTTTTTACATTTACACTCCTTTCTTTTTTAGGACATCAATGATTGCCCTTGCAACGTTCATCCCATTTGCTGTGATATATATGACGCTTTTTGTATGAATGGATAGTATGTTAGTTGGATGATTGAGATTGTTTGTAGGTGTGGTTTAGAGTATATATTTCCCAGAAGTATACGTTGTGGTTATTAAATTGGTGATTGTGTTTAAAGTAAGGAATTAAAGTATGGCTACTTGACCTGTGATGTGAGCGTCAGCTGTTCCCTATAGTGATTTATCACTAAATGTAGGGCTCTAGCCATCCTGAGGTCAATTGGTGCCAATGTGATGTACTAATTTGTTATTGAAATTATTGGATTGTATGGGAGTGTATCTAATATTCAAGGGTCATTTGTGTAATTTGTAGATTTCATTTATATCTGCCATCCACTTCACAAACCCATTACGAATGTACTCGACACTCAGCTTTTTATTTCTTAGGTCCTCATCTATGTCATTCTCTCCTGGCTGCAATCAGACTGGAAACTTCCTATCCTCAATTCAAGACTGCCCTTTTCAATTAGCTTATGATCTCCCTCCTGCCTCTCTCTTCTGAACACAAGACCCGCATGGAGCTGCACTTCCCCTACCCTTTTTTCCCTGGATGAACTCTCTCCCTCTATAACCTCTCTGTTCTGATTTTTAATTGGTGTTTATTTTTTCCTTCTTGATTTTATGTAAACCGCTTTAATGTTTGAAAGATAGTATATCAAGTCTCAATAAACAGAAACATAAGTGTCACAAAGAGTCACCCACGAGAGCCTTCAGGAGTACTACTGGGGCAGGCAGATTGCATATTCCCCTTGTGATTCCTGAAGACATGCTCTCGCACATAGGGGTATGTTTACTAAACCGTCTTAACATGCGCTTTTCCACATTATCGCGCGATAAGGTACCTTATCGCCCGATGAAGGCGCGTTATCGGGCAATAAGGCACCTTTTCGCGTGATAACGCGTGCAGCGGCGCAAATGAGCACTGAGGGCGGAGAAAGGCTCCCAGAGGGCGGAGGAAGGCTCCCCAGGGGCGGAGAGAGAGGGTCAATGGGCGGAGAGTGGGAGGGGAGAGACTCTCTGCACACTAACACTGTGAAATTCGAGGCTGAAAACTAACGCCAGTGAAACCCTGACATTAGAGCTGATTTAAAGGGAAAAGAAACCATTTCCGTCAGCAATGTACAGCAAAACCAGGGAAACCTAAAAAAAGTGAGAAGTGTGATACATGTGCACGGAACAAAAGGGCAAATAAACATTGAAAATGAACGGAAGAAAATGTAATAAAAACATAACCAAGCTGGCCAATACTGCTAGTAATGGGAAACATCAAACCCCCCCCCCCAAGAAAGCTCTGAAAAAAAGATATGAATTTTGGAATGGTCTATGCTCCGTCCCCATACAAGGTGAATGAGCCCACAGTGAAATTGCGCTGAGCAGGGTTTTCCCTCTCCATTGGGCAGGTTTCCTATGGCATGCACATGTTCCACAACAGCAGGGTGGGCATGTCGGAACAGGCAACTGAACAGATGCTTGAAAAGGGGACACAGAGGGCTGCAGGCGGCACATGCTGTGGTGCAGCTGGGCCACAGTGCGGACTAGGGTGATGCCTAGGTGACCCATAGGAATGCTGAAACAGTAGTGCAGCCAGACAGCAACTGATGAGGGCCCAACATGGGCACGAGTGCGCTCCCCACAGTGTCACAGGGGATAGTACCCAGCAGGTACCCCCAAGAGCACAGAACATTGCCAGGTGGTGCTTGGGGGAAGCGTGGACAGCTATGCAATCACCCCTACCCCAGAACCCGCAACATAGGCAGCCACCTACACACACACTGGATGGCCTGATACTGCGTTCCACCAGCACCACCAGCAGAAGGGCATGTCAGCAGAGTGGCAGAGGGGTACTGGTGGTGGAGGGGGCAGTGGTAGCTGCCCAGAGCAGACCATGGCCTAGCCCTGTGTAGATGGGTGCCATGAACTGCAAAAGACAGGCCCTGTCTGATGAATAGTCATGATATCACCAGGGAATGCACCATCTCTGTGGTAACATGGTGGTGCAGTGCACACAGCTAATGTGCTCATAAGCCAAAGGTCACAGGTTCAAGACCCAGCTGTGGTTCCTGCCAACCCAGTCCCCATATTTTACCCACTACTAAAATGTGCTAATACAGACATAACCTTTATTGCAGATGATGCAAACATGCCCAAAACACCTACATTTTACCCTACAGAGCATAGACACCATAAGCATGCGCATTACCTAGAGCAGAGTCTCCCAAATGCAGTCCTGGAGGGCCAAACACCATTCAGGTTCCATGCTCTTGTCAGATAACACACCTTTGTATATAGTTTCCCCTATTTCCCAAGTTTATATCTCCTGTTAAATGTAATTGACCAGACATATGTAAATTGTCGGATGTTTTTTGTTCAATGTAAACCGCGCTGATGTCTAATAGTGCGGTATATAAGAATTGTTAATAAATAAATAAATAAATAAATAAATGCTGCCTCTAATAAATATGGCTGTGCTGCATTTCTATGCACCGCCCCCATGGTATGCAGATGTATCTCATGCATATTCATTAGGGACAGCATGAAAACCCAAACAGTGTTTGGCCCTCCAGGACTGGAGTTGGGAACCTCTGCCCTAGAGCAGCGGCCAACAGGGGCAGACACACACGCACCCACAGGCTCCATTAACTGAAGCCTCCCCGAGAAGCATGATGTTGGGCCCTGCGTGCATCTTTCAATACTAGCACTTGCATACCTTAGCAATGCAACCCTAAACCTGGGAATACGATACACAGCTATCAAAAGGTTGCTATGATTACTGGCAGATAGCAATTCCAAAGTTAAGTACAATTTTCTGAGTGAGCTGCATCATAGCAACCTTTCTGATGTCTGTGGAGTGTGCTACAGGTCTTGTGTCTGACAGTGTTTACCACCCTGGGGAGTGACCCCAACAGTATTGCGTACCATAGCCATGCTTGCACTGTGCCCAGGACTGGTGCGGTGGCCAGGGCTGCCAAACACCTCTATAGTTGCACAATGCTGGCATAGGTGTGGGGAGTATGTGTCTGTCTATCCAGTGTGTGATGGCTGCAAACACCCTCCACAGCCCACACTGCTAGCACTGTTGCCAGTATTGGCCTGCCAATGTACATAATGAGGAGCAAGGTATTGTGGGAATAGCCTGGATAGGGTGGCCTGGCCTGGATTCATCTGTACAGAGCATAGGGCAATGGCTCAGACATTGTAGTGCCCGGCCACCACCTGCACGGACAGGGTGGCCACAGCATGTCCTGCTGGGAGGTCACTCTCACTCTGACTGAGCAGTGACCACGGCATGGCTAGGTTCCCCCATAGTGCTATATAGCATTTCCCTCATGTGTTATATATTGGTTTCTTTTTGGGGCCCAATCACTGACTTATCTGCTTGATGTGTATGCTGACATCCCAGTTCTGGGTACATGCATCTCCTCCAGGACAATGCACTATGGACTAGCTAGCAGACTGTCTATAGTTAGCATGTGTCTGGCTGGAACACCTTGCAGGGTGCAGTGGTTGGATGCTTGCTGCTGGAGAATGACAGATAGTGGTGGGGGTAGCTGAGCATTTCCAGGCCTACTGTCTGTCTGCCTTGCCTTATGGCTGTGTACAGATCTGCCCTGTAGGGTGTCTGTTCCCCAATAGGACTGGGGCTGATGGTCCCCTCTACTGCCACCATTGCAGGTAGGTAGAATGTGGACCTGTTGGTGGGAGATCCTGTTTCCCACTCTGAGCCACAGAGAGTGGGGTGGGTTGGGTGGTGGTACATTATCCCCCTATGGGTCCAAACACCACCCCCCTCTCCATCATATGACCATGGCACCAACACAGGATATGCACTATCCTGGGTGCACCATAGTCCATAAGGGCTAGACATGATTGAGAAATACAGGAGGACACAGATGCAACCTAGGTGTGTCTGCAGGAACTACCTATCACACACAGTAGTACTAATGGGGATCTGCAGCATGGCATATTTCAGCTGTGAAAGGTGCTGTGGACCTGGTGCTGGGCACCCCACCTCACTCTCAGGGTGAGCACAGTACCCGCACAATGTGACGGTCTGTGGCTACTCTGTGCCAGTACCACACATGGTCAGTTCCCCCTACCAGGCCGAGGTGCTGTAGGGGTGCATACCCCATCTTGTGCCCATCTGTCGACTGCTGCTTTGCATGTGCAGTGCATCATGGGTACGGGTGGGTTAACCCTATCCTGGTAACCACAGCAGACAGTTTGTGTGGTGACGTGCAGTCCTTCTGCAGCCAGCCAGTGGCTCTTTAGCAGCTATAGAGCTGTAGCCCACTGGTTATTTCACTGCCTATGAAGTCAGAGGTCATGGGTTCAAACCCCTGGTGGGGTTATTTGATAGGGCTCTTTGAGGCATTGTTTATTTTTAATGTACATTAGTGCTGCCAGCAAAAACACCCTCAGAGTACTGTAACCTTAAGGTGCCCCATAAGGCACCTTATAGGGTGCCCTATAAGGCACCTTATAGGGTGCCCTATAAGGCACCTTATAAGGCACCCTATCAAGCGCCTTATAAGGTACCTTATAAGGTATCCTATAGGGGACATTATAGGGTGCCTTGGTGGACAGTGCACTTTATAATGTGCCCTATGGAATGCGATATGGGGTGCCTTATGCGGCACCTTAGGTTACGCCACCGTGAGGGTGTGGTTGCTGGCAGCACTAATTAAAATAAAAGTAAACTGCCTCAAAAAGCACTACTTAAACATAAAGGGTGATGCCTCAGCCAGCCTTATGCATTAGGCACACTGGGGATCAAACTTATGACCCCTGTACCATCAGTCAGTGTATTAGCCATTGTGCTACACCTCTGCTTCTATGTTTGCATGTCTGCGCGCCTACTTAAGATTATCACACGTTAACGTGCTTAGCGGCGTTTTGCCTGATAATGTGCGCAGTGCGTGTTATCGCACAATAATCCCGTTTTGCTATGTTAAGACCGAAACGCCCACTCCTTTTATGGCATCCTGCACACTAACGCCGGGCGCACGTTAAGACTGCTTAGTAAACATACCCCATAGTCTCCATACCCTATTGGAAAGGGCCCATGGGATACATGCCATAGCCCTACTAAAGGTGGGAACATGCGTGGGTATGTGAGGGGCCCTGTCATCTGGTAGCAGTGCACACAGAGATGGGTAGCAGTACATATATACAGCACATACTGTATATTCCGTTCCCATTATATATGCCTTTTATGGTTTTATATGGTCTCCTTTTTAAGTGTTCACAATTTGGTTTTTTTTTCATCTTGATGGTCCAATGAGCATTTTTACATTTTTATCATTTACTTTTAGTTGTTTACTATTTTTAGCATGTTATCATTGTATTTAACAACTTTGTAATGCTTTTGGTTTTATTTTGCTTCTTGATTTTATTTCCAACTTATATGTTGTATTTATACTTGTTATTTATTATTGTTATGGGGTTTTGTTTATATTTTGAGGTTCCCCATGAAGAAGACAGTGTACCGAAATGCGGCCATGCCGCCGTGCTTTTATCAAATAAAGGACTTTCTTTTCTACACCTCGCTCCTTATTCTGTTCTCTCCTCTATCAGTTCAAACATATATAAACAGGCACCATTACCACTGCCACCTTCAAGGGATATCTGAAAAATAAAACGAGAGAGACAAAAACAGCTGTAACACATAAAAGCAACGTGAACCACTGCAAAATTACCCTTCGTCAAATGGGCATTTTTTCTACCTGTGGACAAATGTCCTTGAATAATCCCTCACACTGTTATATCTTACACCTCTTTCATCCCAATTACTTCTATTGTACATATGTTGCTATTTATGTTATTTACAATTCTGTTAATTCAAGCTTCCATTTAAGTTAACTGCTCACTATTGTTTCTAATCAAGTTCTCTGTAAAACGTTATATAATAGAGTTAATTGTACTATTATAACTGATCATTTGTATAGCACTACAAGGCATACACAGCACTGTCAAGGCACATGTAAAAGATGATCCCTGCTCATCAGAGCTTACAATCTAGTCAAGACAGACAACACAGCAACTGTGGACAAGGATACATCTAGGGGGAATGGTAAGGAAACACAAAGGAGATTAAGCAGATACACGGCTATGACGTGTAGATTTGGCGGTATAAAACTTTGTAAATAAATAAAATAAATTAGTGACACAGCTCCAGAACCTTATTTTAAAGCGCAACAAATCACCTCCATTAGTCCCATATACACAGCAGAATAATGTGGAGACATACCACCATTAAAGACATTCATGTGTACACAGAAGCTGCAGGATGTGGGGTACACACCACTAAGAATGATACCAGGGTGGAGAAGCAATAGGAACAGCTGTGGTATGCACACAGTGTCCCTTCCTATCCTTTAATGGCCTATACAGATTTAACATACCAAGTAGATGTGAAGACATGCATGTGAATAGTTCTAGAATCTGGTGTGCAGGCATCTGTCCCCCTTATATAAAGAAGAATAAAGAATCTAAAGAATCTAATATGTTTTGTACATAGTTACAGTTTTACCCTGTTGTTCCAAGTTTAAGTTTCCTGTTATAATGTAAGCACACAATTGTCCTCCGAATGTGCAACCTTTGTTATATGTAAACCGCACTGACAACAAATAGCGCGGTATATAAAAGATGTTAAATAAATAAAATAAATAAATAAAATATAGCTACATGAATGGGCCATTTTGGACACAAGGACATTTAAATATGATATGTGCCAGACCCTCCCACATACTCTCCTGTAAAAGCCAATCCACACATCTACAAACCCCATTTTAGAATGGCTGCACAAAGTGAAAGTGCTGTTGAAGCATCATGGCCTTCAAAGCAAAAGAGACCTCAAGGAAAAATACCTTCTGCCTGGGAGAGGTGACGATACTGCTAAGGAAGTTTCTGGCCAAACATCAATTGCTGTTCGTCCCCACAGGTGCAAAGGTCAATGCCTACCACAAACAGCATATCTGCCGTGGCATCTGTGTTAAAATTAATGCAATCTATCACTGGAACCAGGACATAGATGATATGAAAAGGAAATGTTAGAATATGAGGTGCTGGACTAATGGATCCAGATGGCCAGCCCCTAGCTCTGCAACAGCAGGTCCTGTCTATTGTGGACTAAGAATCCTTAGGAGGAGTTGGAGGTCTTGACAGTTCCAGGCTGTGACATTCACAAAGTGAGGGCTGCATACCTGTAAGATAGAGGCAACTCTCTGAGTAACACTGCCAGTATGTGGACATGCATATACTAGCTGCCACTCCTGCCCCCATACACTGCTATTGTACCAACTGACCTAGATTGGTAATAATGCATAACATAGCTCCTTCAACTCTGTCCATATCTTATGACTCAGGTTACCAAAGAGCTCCATGATGTCAAGGGACAGGTTGAGCCAGTCTTGCCTTTACTTCCATTTCATTCTAACACACCACTCTTGGGCATTCAATGGAAGTAAAACCAAAACTGACATGGTCTGTCACTGCTGACCTGGAGCCATGTGATCACTCTGTTTATGATGGCATGAACCCTGCTGGTGGTGGCATGATCGGGCCTGTGCATGCCAGTTACTCCTCCCTACTCTCCTCTACAGTCTATGTTACCCATGCATCACAGGCACTCTCTAATGTACCCACTGTTCCTCCCTAATATGAACCTCATGTGCCTATTGTCACCAGTAGAGGGCATTCTGCATTTCCTACTGAAGATCTCACACTAGGGGGTATGTTTACTAAACTGTGGTAATATCACTTGCGTTAGGTTCCGCGGTAAAGGTACAGATGTCAATATAAAGGTGTGGGCGGTGCATCATTACAGCAAGCCATATCAGCTAACGCATTTTACAAACTAACGTGCGCTACAAGATGCCTCATAAGGCACCTTACAAGGCACATTACAAGGCGCTTTGTAAGGTGCCTTGTAGGGCACCTTGTAAGGTGCCTTGTTAGGTGCCTTATAAGGTGCCTTGTTAGGTGCCCTATAAGGTGCCTTGTTAGGTGCCCTATAAGGTGCCTTATAAGGTGCCTTGTTAGGTGCCCTATAAGGTGCCTTATAAGATGCCTTGTAAGGTGCCTCATAAGGCACTTTGTAAGGTGCCCTATATAGTAGGGCTCGTTAGGCTATGCGCCGTTCTAGGCACCCCTGGACAAGGCATCTTAGAAGGCACCCTAGGTTACAGAACCATAGGTTAAGGTGGCCTAACAAGGTTATGGTACCCTAGGTTAGTGAGGCCTAAGGGCTGCAAGGTGCTGCAGGATGACATGCATGACCTGTGAGGAACAGAGACAGATGTAGCCCTAACACTAGATAGAGCACTCAGGAAAGGCAATGAACAGGTGAGTGAAGGAGGGAGAGCTGGGAGCCACTGGACCTGCCATATTTGCAGGCATCCCAGAGGATGCCAGTACTGATGACAAACATGGTGGGGGCAACTGTACCACAGCACAGGGTGTTGACAATGTAAAGTACTGGAAAGACAGTTGGTGGCAGACAATGGGAATACGTGTCCCCCAGTGGAGGAAGAGGTGGCAGGATAGTTACAATGATGGATGGACAGAGGAGTGGTGGTGCCATGCAGATCAGGCACAGGTGAGGCAAGCATGAAGAGGCGCAATGCAGGAAAGGGTAGCAGTGCAGGACATGGGGTGACAGCCCGCACAGGCAGACAGGACTCTACACAGCTGACAGACGCAGATAGACGGACCAAGGGAATGTTGGCAATTGTGGCGAGGGTATTATGGGCTGGCAGCACAAATCTGCAAAAATATGACTGTTACAGGCATGCACACTATTTGAGTAGGACAAACATGAGAGGACAGAACAATGAGGAATTGAACCCATGAAAGACATTGTATTAACCAGTAGGTTATACCTCCATGGTGTATGTAACAGCAATGGCTGGGTACAGTAGGACTGCAGGTCACCACACAAACTGTCTGCTCTGAGTGCCAGGATAGGGTAACCATACCAGTACCCATGATGTAATGCACATGCTGAATAGCTGCCTACAGCTGATCAGCAAATGGGGTTTGCACCCCTCCAGTACCTCAGCTTGGAAAGACGAACTGTGATACTGGCACAGTGTAGCTACAGACCATGCCATTGTGCAGGTTCTGTGTTCTCCCTGAGGGAAAGGATGGGTGCCCAGCACTAGGTCCGCAGTACATGTAGTGCTAGAGATAGGTCCTGCTGTACATCCCTCATCACTACCAGTGTGTGATAGGTGTTCCTTGCAGTGCAGCTGAAGGTAATTTGGTGTCCATCTTTATCCTGCAGTCACATGTGACCCTCTGGGACCAGACACCACCCAGATTAGTGTGTATCCCGTGTTAGGGTCTGGCTGGCATGGGCACCTGTTATCAGGGTAGAGGGTTTTCCAGACTTGCATGAGGTTTGTGTAGCAGTGCCTTTACAGGTCAAAGTGGTATACACTAATACACCAAAGGGCTCACATCACCCTTTTTGTAGGTAAAGGACAGGTGCCCAAGCCCCTGTGAATCAACCTCCATCCTACTGGTATACAACAGCCCTCCAGGGTTGGTGGGCCAGAGCAATATCTGTGGCTGGGGCAGTGGCAGACCAGCAGCAATGATGGGGTTAGCTCTGGAAAACCCCAACTACCTCACACTACTGTCTGCCAGTCACCAGCAGACAGCACAGTCAGATCGCACCATATAGGTATTCCAACCATGCACAGTCTAACTACAGCCAGTCCACTAGCCAGTCCATAGCGCATACTCACAGAGGAACTATGTTCACCAAGCAGGCATCTCAGTGACTGGGGCCCCAGCACTGAGAACACAAAAGTATCACTGGAGGCAGATAATGTAAAGCGCTATGTGGGAACCTAGACATGCCATGGTCACTGCTCAGTCAGGGTGAAAGTGCCCTCCCAGCATGCCATGCTGTGGCCACCCTGTCCATGCAGGCAGTGGTCGGGCACTACAGTGTCCCAGCCATTGCCCCACACCCTGTGAAGATGCATCCTGGCCAATCCGCCCTGTCCGGGCCATACGCACAACACCTTGCTCCTCATTATGCACATATTCTTGCTAATGCTGGTAACAGTGGGACAACCCTGCCCGCCACACTGGTCCTAATCAGAGTGCTGACACTGCTAAACTATGCAGGAGGTAGTAGCAGTGCTCTGGTGATAACTGCAGCTCAATTCTGGGGCCAACAGCCTGACTCTCCATGCATCTTTGAATGGTGGAGCCTGTGTGAGTGGGTGTTTGTACCCCAGTTCGCCGCTGCTTTGGGCTTTGTACATGTTGCATCTGCATTGTAGGGTAAAACATAGGGACATGCTCTGCAGAGACCACAGCTAGGGCTTGAACCTGTGACCCTCTGCTTCCGAGCACACTGGCTGGGTGTACTGCACCACACTGTTGCCACAGATGCATGGTGGTCCCTGGGACTACCTGTACATTTCCTCCGCCAGATCTTTTATGTTGCACCATATACTGGTACAGGGCATGGACTAGGTCCACTGCAGGCAGGTGCCACTTCCCCCTCCAGCATGGGCACACCCCCTCCTGCCATGCTGACATGACCATATGCTGTCGGTGCTGGTAGTGCGCAGTCCCAGGCCATCCACTGTGTGGGTAGGTGGTCGCCTAGGGAGCGGAGTCTGGGGCATGGGGTATACATGAGCATCCTCACATCCCTCCCATCACCGCCTACCAATAGTCCGTCCCTTCCACTTGGGGGAGGGTTAGCTGGGGGGATTTCAGGTCAGTGCCCTGGCAACTGTTAGCTTGGGTGGACCAGGTAGATGTAGGTGGATTGTGTTTAGCTTTGTCAGCTGCTGTTATGCTGATTTCCAGTTTCTATGTTCCTATGTGCCACCTAGGTGCCCACCTAGTCCACCCTGTGCCCCAGCTGCCCTCGCTACATGTCCTGCCTGCAGTCCCCTATGCCCCACTTGCACCATCACCATAGTGACCTTTCATACTAGGGCACTATGCTGTTGCTGGAAATGGAGCACTACTATCACGTTTCTTGGGCTCCCTGTCTATGCTGTACATTGCTGACACTTAAATGGTTTCTCTCTCCTGCAAATGTGCATCTAACGGCAGGTTTTCATTCGCAGTAGTATTCAGCCCTTCAGTTCAGTACATTAGTGTGCAGGGAGCCTCTCCCCGCCCACTGACTCCTGCTCTCCACCCTCTCTCCTCCCTCTGCGATGTGTACTGCGCCGTGGAACGCTTCAGTGCGATTTGTAACGTTACTGCATGGTAACATTACGTTACCGCGTGTTAGCATTACTTAACGGGTGTTAACATTACCTAACGCGCGGTCTGTAATGTTACCGCGGTTTAGTAAGCATACTCCTAAGTCTCATGTCTTTGGATCAGGAACACTGCATGTAGGAGAATGGATAAAGACACTTGAGATTCTTTATAGCCACACAAGTACTTTATTAAAACAACCCAAATGCTTTCTTCCTTAAACAGACATGGGTAGAACTGAAGCAATTTCCAGTTTCAGTCTCCCATTCACCAATGGGATACCAGGTTCTATTTTATACCACAAAGCAAAATAAATCCTTAAGCTTCCCCTTTGAGATAGCTCAGAAATTGATGTCCTTATTGGATGTACAGAATACAATTTTAGAAATGTCTTGTTTTGCAAATGCCCACAGTGACCATGTCCATCTCAGAATATCCCGATGGGGGTGTTTCTGGAAGCATTTCTGGGCACGGATAAGGCAGTGCATTAGACCATACATCCAGGACATATTTCAAATAGCTATGGAGACACGCAGGGCACAGCATCCAGATATCCATCACTACATTTTCTATAAATCATGAATATGTATGGGAGTTTGCAGTCCATGCAGAGTGTGGTCTGCGATTCTGACTGGAAGAGCTTGTGCTGGAAAGAGAATGGGCTGCTTGTCCTCTGTGCCCACTTTGCACTTATCAAATATATTTCTTGGCAGCAATTTCTACAAGTTGGTTACTTCTGCACATACCATGACAGTCATGAACCTCACTCCAAAGTCATGGTTTAAATTGTTCACAGCCTTCCAGTCCACAGTGAGAAACCAGTTCCAGGGTTCACTTCCCTCAAATAAGGCGCAAGAAAAAGCACTGAGCACTATCAACCCACTGTCTTTAGAGAGCGAAACTAAAAATACTTGACAATATTCTAAGATATTAGTGCTGCTGACTGCAGGCAAGTTCACCCCAGCTCTTGATTGGTGCCTGTCAAGAGAGTCAGCCCCAGAGCTGGTTCAAGGCAAAACCTTAAGCCTTACGCCCTCCCCCTGATTCTCAGAATATATTGTTTACCTTGAATGGCATGCTCTTGTTGCTGTCCCTGGAAGCTGCTTCCATAGGCTACTATCTTGTTTATCTAATGCAGCGTTTTTCAACCACTGTGCCGCGGCACACTAGTGTGCCGTGAGATATTGTCTGGTGTGCCGTGGGAAAAATTCCAATTTCATCCGTAACATGTGGCCTCGGCTCACAAATTAGGGTTGCCAACCGGCCGGTTTTCAGCCGGCCTGGCCGGTTTTTCCAGGGCCCGGCCGGCTGCCGGCACAGTTGTAAAACCGGCCATTGAAAAGCCGTTTTTTTGCTCTGGCCGCAAGATCGGGAGCGGCCAGAGCAAAAAACCGGCTTTTGTGCCGTAGTCCGCGGCGCGAACGCGATCGCGATTCCCTATAGCAGTGCAGCCGCTGGTTTTGCTTTGTACAGAGCAGCGGCTGCACTACACTTACATTGAAAAGTAAAGAGAAACTGTGTCAGGAGCCCTCCGATCATGCAGAGCCCGAGGAAGTGATGTCATGGGGGCGGGCTCCTCACAGGCTGTCTTTCCTTTTCAAATTAACTTTAGCTGCAATAAAGTTAATTTGAAAAGGAAAGACAGCCTGTGAGGAGCCCGCCCCCATGACATCACTTCCTCGGGCTCTGCGATGACCGGAGGGCTCCTGACACAGTTTCTCTTTACTTTTCAATGTAAGTGTAGTGCAGCCGCTGCTCTGTACAAAGCAGAAGCAGCGGCTTGGGCAGAGGGGTGTGTGTGTGTGTGTGTGTGTGTGTGTGTGTGTGTGTGAGTGAACCAGCAAGGGGGGGGGGAGTGTGAGTGAACCAGCAGTGGAGGGGGGGGGGTGGTGTGAGTGAACCAGCAAGGGGGGGGTGTGAGTGAACCAGCAGGGAGGGGGGTAAGTGAGTGAGTGACCCAGCAGGAGCGGTGAGTAAGTGACAGGGGGGTGGGTGAGAGAACCAGCAGTGGAGGGGGGGGGGGGTGGCGGTGTGAGTGAACCAGCAGGGGAGGGGGGGTTGGTGTGAACCAGCAGGGGAGGGGGGTTGGTGTGAGTGTTTGATTCCTATTCAAGAGAATTACTTTATATATAGTCAATATAGGCACAGAGGTAAATTTTTTTAACATTTTCTAATGGTGGTGTGCCTCGTGATTTTTTTCATGAAAAAAGTGTGCCTTTGCACAAAAAAGGTTGAAAAACACTGATCTAATGGTTTGGTCAGCCCTGTTCTCAGCTTCCCTAATTAGGCTCCTATGGAGCCTGATACACAGTTCCAGGCTCCAACTGCTTTCAATTACTCTCCTCAAACAGAAACTATATTCATCTAAAAGTAAGTAGAACAATCAGTCATTTTATAGTTCCACAGTTCCTTACTTTTAGAGTCTTTTTGCTGTTTGAAACAGCTAAAGAGACAGCTTCCTTCCTCTTGCAAGTTTTCACTATGCTTAGCCTACAGGGCCCCATGGCTGTCTTCAAACAAACAAATCCATTTCAAACATTTCCTTTCTTTTCCACGCTTAAACTTGGCATACCTCCTACTCAGGGAGAAGTATCTAGGCTCTGACCCTAGGAGAGCTGAGTCCACTGACATTTGCTCAGTTTCCATCTCGTCTGGCTCTAAATTTTTTAACTCTGCCATGGGAACTCCTGACTCTGCCATTGATTGGGAAATTAGCTCAGTGAAAACTTTCCCAGAGAAATCCCCCCCCCCTCCCTATTATTTCCCTTATATCCAGGTCAAACTGATTGTACCAAGGAGAAGTATCATATTGGGAACTCTGAGCCCTTCTTCTCTAAACTGTTTCTGGCTTTTCCTATTCCCTTCCACTGAGGTTTCTTTCTCTATATACAGTATTGTTTTGTATGTGGTTATTTCTCTAAGTAGGGTGTTACATCCCACTAAGGCCATGGTTCCCCTGACCCTTGAGGATCACACTATGCGATCATGGTCTCTGGTGATGCCAGTGCTTCTACACGTTGCTGTGACTTGGAAATATTGCAAGCCTATAGGTCAGGATTGATGCATTCTAAGCAGCCACTAATGAGAGTATGTGCATCTCTTGCTCCATTCCTGCGGGTGCTGAGGATACTAGGATACTGTGTTTGGCACTAGGGCTGACAGCAACAAGCAGGGAAGCAGAGTCATCCCAAAGATACAGGCAAGCACTGCTGCTGCCTTAAAGATCCACAGTAAGGCATCCTTGGAACAGCCACTCAGAGCTGAGATAGAGGCATCCAACATCAGAGGCAGTGAGATTGAGAAATTGGAACAGGAACAGGAGGGAGACCTGAGTGGAAATGCCATGCTGCTTCCACCACCGTCTCCCTACCAGAAAGTTGACCACCTACAGTTCATGGTATCACAGCAGGGGTATAGACAGGGGCACACAAAGATGCTTGGGCTGTAATGGAGCACAGGAGCCACACAGGTGCCAAGTGAGAGGGGGCATGGTGATTAGGCTCAGGGAGGGGGGTTTGCAAATGTGCAGCAGTTGGGTACGGAAACCACGATAGAGGGGGTGGGGGAAAACAGTAGAGATACAGTGAACACAGAAGACAAGCAGCCCATTCTCTTTCCAGTACAAACTGCTCCAGTCACAATTGCAAACCACAGTCAGCATGGACAGCAAAGTCCCATATCTATTCATGAATAATAGAAAATATAATGATGGACATCTGGATACCATTCCCTGCCTGTCTTTATGGTTATGTGAAATATGTCCTGGATGTACAGTCTCATGCACCTCCTATTCGTGCCCAGAAATGCTTCCAAAAACAGCCACATTGGGACATGCTGAGATGGACGTGACCACTGTGGGGATATGCAAAACAGGACATTTCTATAATGACATTCTGTACATCCCTGCCTTTTTTACAACCTTGTCAGGAGTCCTGGGCTCCATCTACCAACTAAGGCTTCTAAAATTACCCTCTTAGAATTTTAGCTAGAAAATTGCAATCCAGGACTTCCAGGGTAGCATGCTCAGAAATGCTCCCAGTTCACATGCGGGATTCAAGACACAGGCAGAGCTCCAGAGTCTCAGTCCATGAAAGAGAAGATGGTGCAGGGAAGAGGGATGTAAATTTGTTAGGAACTGGGCAATATTTTGGGAAAGAGGAGCCTTCCTGGAAGGAAGGTCTCCACCTTAACAAGGGTGGAACCAGACTGCCAACACTAAGCTTCAAAAAGGAAATAGAACGGTTTTTAAATTAGATCGTGGGGGAAAGCTGACAGTTGATCAGGTGTGCATGATTTGGAATAATATATATTTGAAAGATACTACTAAAACAGAGAAGTTAGTGCATTCCAATAGAGAGCTTGCAACAAAGGTAAAGGAAGTACAGGTGCCTTTAAGAAAATATCAGAAAGAGTTAAACGATTCCAATTTACCCCTGTCAACTGATACACAGGTTATCAACATAAACAAAAATCATACTTTGAAATGCCTGCACACAAATGCTAGAAGTCTAAAACATAAGATAGGAGAGTTAATTATATTTTCTTTGAGACGTTGCAGCTTCTTTTCTCTATTAATTCATGAAGACCTATTGTACCTCAAGGTCTTGAATCCGATGATCTGTGAATTTAGTTTGTTTGGCTATATTATGCTTGACTTTACTTTTAAATATTGTTAGATTTAATTTCAAATTAGTTCTCCTTTTATTGAAATGAGTAGGTTATTTTTGTTTCCTTAAAATATTGGATTTTGTTTTATCTCATTCTATTCTTTCTATTTCTATGCAATTTGTATATGCTTGAATAATTTTAAATGCAATAAAAATATAATTTTAAAAAGATAAAAAATAGAACAATTGTCCTAGTACGAGGACTATTAAGAATCACTTAGCATGCACAAAAATTTCTCTATTAAATGTGTGAAACAAACCAAAAAAATACCCAAACATCTGGAAAATTTGAGAAAAATGTGTATGAATTTTGCACATCTCTGGTAGTGATGGTATACACAGAATGACTGAATTTCACCACTCCACACATAACTGTTTATGTTTATGTTTATGTTTATTTCACTTTTGCTTTACTTCAAGTTGTAAAAACATCGGAGACGTTTACAATTAAAATTAATAAAAAAGAAAAAGTATAGAAAGGAAATTAGAAAAACTAATACATCAATACAAGACATAACCAAGTAAAATAGGACAGAACAAAAGAGAAGCGGTTCCAGAATGGTAAACCACCCCTGCTAAAGGCCCTATAATTCACTAGAAAACAGATTACCCCCCTACCCAATGGTAGGTTTGAGCAAAAAAAAATAAGCCTTCAATGAGGCCCTACATTTCTTCAAGGGAAAATTACTCCAGTCCTCTTCATGCCCCAAACCTGCCACCAACTACAGTATATGCATATGTTTTATGTGTATAGCCTATGATATAATGGTCTACTCATGAAATTATGAGAAAAACCTGGCTAAATTTTAAAAAAATGTGGCTGGCATCAGTTTGTTAAATATTAGATCCATGGTAGATAAGATAGCTTTGGCACTCTGGTTTTACTGTGGACATTTGGCTACTGAAAAGGGCTCATCATTTGGGGGGTGGGGGGGAGGGGGAACTTCACTGTGTAATCTTCCTCAGCAATACAGAACAGAGTTACTGTATAATAGCATTGTAAAAATCTTTCATCTGAATACATATAAACCTATCAATCTTAAGAAACCTGTTGAATACTATTCTAAAGAAAATCTCAATGATCATATCAAATTCTCTGTGTTAAGTTTCTTTTTTAAAGGCATCGATGATAGATCTCTCTCAATTGTAATAAAATCTTCCTCCCATTCAATTTGTTCAAGGCCATGATTGTGAATAATGTATGATTTTTGTTGAACAAGATATAAAATGCTCTGAATATCGAAAGGGTATTGTATCAGCTTTTGTTAGTAGAAATGTTGTTTTCGGGTATTTTCATTTGAATGTAGCATTAGTTTATAGTGACCAGTGTTGCTGGGATGAACATAATTCTGGTAGCTTTTTAATGAACCTTATAAATGGTGATTAACAAAAAATTAGTAATGTTAATACATAATAAGGCCAGATTTTCAATCAGCAAACTGTCTGTATTACTTTAAGCTCTGTCACTTAAATTAATATGCATGCTCAGCACCGCTATTCTTATTGAAAGCAGCACTGAATATACAGATAGGGGGCATTTTTACTGTGATTTGCATCAGTAGTTGTGCTTGAGCATTACTGTAAAATGGGGGTGTGCCCAGCATATCCCCATTTTGCTAGTGTGGGTTTCCTGGCACTCCTGCATTCTAGTTTGGCGCAATAAGTGCGGGTGCACTTAACACTATCTATTGAGGTTGCAATAAGGGCATCCATGCTACCGCAAGTGCAATAACCTACAGTTTCTGATCGTGTCCCCAGTCTAGTCCCGAAACCTCTGGGTTCCCTATCTCATCCAGCAGCAGCTTGGAGACTGAGAAACTCCTCCTTTTGTGACATCACCAGTATATCCTTCCGGTGTCCGCCCCATGCCACCAGTTACCTCAGTCTCCAAGCAGCTGGATAGAAGGGAGCCCGGAGGGTCCGGGCTCACTGGAGAAACGATTGAGGAGTGTTAGAGATAGTTAGTTGATACTTTGGGGTTTTTGGTTTTCCTTTAAGCAGTGCTGTTGCTTTAAGAACTGTGGCCTTACTGCTTGCAGCAGACTGTCTCTTTCATTTCAGCTTTTTTCCTTCTCTCTCCTCCCCCTCGGCCTGTTCCCGTTTCTTGGGGTCTTTGGGGGGTCAGCTCGGGCCTGCCGGGGTACTGTCTGTTTCTATCGGGAAGGCAGTCCCGGTGCTCAGCTCAGTGGGGAGAAAGTGTGCGAGAGCGGCATACAGAGTCAGCCGGCGCCGCGCAGAAGTTGTGCCTGCAAGCGCGCCTGGCGACTCAGTCCCGCTGCACGGATCTGCAGCCTGATCGTGGCAGCATGCATGATCGGACACAGAGCAGCTGACCGTCCTAGGGCCGGAGGTAGACGCGGTGACCAGAAAGAACCGCGTCTTCACCTCTTCTCCCATAAGGTAAGCGTTTTCTGCTAGCGTGACAAATTTTTTTTCTTCAGCGCTTTTTGGCGCGAAGTGGGGGAGAGGCCTAACCGCATGGCAGCCGCGTGATCGACCTGCGAGCCCTGCGGAACAGTTTCACTCCAATTTAATGGGATTAAGGAAGCCTTGTTAGGAGCGCTCTTCCAGCCCATAGGTAAGCGCTGGGTCAGGCGTTTTGTTTTCCTTTTTTCTGATCTGCACTCCGGCCAGCTTTGCTCTATCCCTGCCGGGGTTTTTGGAGTAGCCACAAGGAAGGTGAGCAACTTTAGCTCCCGCGGTTCGCAGGGGGCAATGGCCCACAAACCACAGTGTGTGGTCTGTGGGGCAAAGAAGGTCTCTAGCACAGGGGTGTGTAAGGCAAGTGTTGGGGGGGCCACGGATTCAGGCCTGCCCTCAGGCGCCCCGGAGGGGGTGGCAGAGGCCTCGTCCTCCCTTGCCTCCGAGCCAGTACAGGAGGAGGCTGTGGCAGGGCCCTCTTCGAGCGCGGGTGCCTCTCTCTTGCAGGCGGCTCTCCCTACGGATTTGATGGCCATTTTTTCTCCCCAGTTTGTGGCGCTTCTTCAGCAGTCGGTCCTTGGAGGCTCCCAGCAGCAGAAGCGGGCAGCGGATGCTAGTGGCGCAAGGAAGCGTCCGGCATCGCAGCGAGCTGACATGCCTCCGAGCCGGGGCAAGAAGCCCCGTGCGGAGGAAGAGGTTGGTGAGCAGCCGGAGGCCTCTGAGGGCCTCTTCTCAGATGAGGAGGATCACAGTTTGGCCTTAGAAGAAGAACTGGAAGAAGGCGAAATTTCTGAGCGTGAAGATCAAGCTAGAGTGGTGCAAGTCTTCCGACAAGAGGAGCTGCCTGCTCTTATTGGGGAGACCCTAAAGGTGCTCAATATGCCGGTCCCATTGGCGGCGGAAGATGATACGCTGGAGGATCCTTTGTTGCAGGTGTTCAGAAAGACCCAAACAGCTTTCCCTGTGCATAGTGTGTTTCAGGAGATGATTCAGGAAGAGTGGAATGTGCCTGAGGCGCCGTTGAAGGGAGCCAGAGTTATGGGTCGCCTTTATCCGTTGCTTGATCAGGATAGGGAAGTTTTTAAAACACCCAGGGTGGACCCGGCCATGTCGGCTGTGACCAAGAAAACCACAATACCTGTGGAAGGCAGTGCGGCCCTCAAGGATGCCCAGGACAGGAAGCTGGATGTTTTGCTAAGGCAAGTTTTTGACGTCAATGCCATTTCCCTTCAGGCAGTGGTGTGCGGTGCGTGGGTAGCTAGGGCCTGCCTTCGCTGGGCTCAGCAGGTACAGGAGGGACAGTCGAGTCCCTTGGCTGGTGAGGCTGCACGCTTGGAATCAGGGGCAGCCTACCTGGCGGATATTCATTATGATCTCATGCGTGGACTGTCTAAAAGTATGGCGTCGGCGGTAGCAGCACGGCGGTACCTGTGGCTGCGTAATTGGGCTGCAGATAGCTCCTCCAAGGCTAGATTGAGTAAGCTGCCTTTCAAGGGTCGGCTGCTGTTCGGAGAGGATTTAGAAAAGCTGGTGAAGGACCTTGGAGAGTCAAAAGGCGGACGGTTACCTGAGGATAAGCCCAAGCCGGCTCGAGGTTCTCTCGGAGGCAGGGGTCAATTGCGAGATTTCCGCCGGTTTCATACCCAAAGGTTCTCTTCTGGACAAAGGGGGCACTTTCCCTATAGAAACCAAGGGTTTTGAGGCTTTCACGGAGCGGGAAGGGGTTTCGGCCCCTCTTCTTCTGCCTCCCCTGCTACCTTCAAGAAGTCACAATGAGATGAGGGGGGCCCAGTTGCCCCTAGTTCTGGTAGGGCGGCATCTGTGGGAGTTCTATCCTGCCTGGGTCCAAATCACTTCAGATCAATGGGTTCTGGAAATCATCCGGGAAGGCTACGCTCTAGAGTTCTTGAGTCCGGTGCGGGAGGCCTTTGTGCAGTCTCCCGGCAAGTCTTTAGCAAACTGTGCGGTGCTAAGAGAGACAGTGCAAAGGCTGTTGGATCTCAGGGCAATAGTTCCCGTGCCCTCGGACCAGTACGGATGCGGTCGGTACTCCATCTACTTCGTCGTCCCGAAAAAGGACGGGGTGGTTCGACCGATCCTGGATCTCAAGAGCGTCAACCACTGTTTGCGGGTGTCACATTTTCACATGGAAACGTTGCGATCAGTTATAGTGGCGGTACAAAAAGGGGAGTTTCTCACCTCCCTGGACCTGTCAGAAGCTTATCTGCATATCCCCATACGGCAGGACCATCACAGATTCCTGAGGTTCACAGTGCCGTTCGGCCATTATCAGTTCCAGGCATTGCCCTTCGGTCTGGCAACTGCTCCGAGAGTCTTCACCAAAGTTATGGTGGTGGTAGCGGCCGCCCTGGTCAAGGAGGGCATTCTGGTGCATCCGTACCTAGACGATTGATTGATTCGCGCAAAGTCGCAGGCCGAAAGCGAAAGAGTGACGGCCCACATAGTGTCGTTCTTGGAAAGTCTCGGCTGGGTAGTCAATCGGGCGAAGAGTCACTTGCTGCCGACACAGAATCTCGAATATCTGGGGGCTCGCTTCGACACGCGGAGCGGGAGAGTGTTTTTAACAAGGCAACGGGCACAAAATCCGCGGGCTCTAGTGGGGAGCTTCTTGAGGTTCAAGGCGCCATCGGCATGGCGTTACCTACAGTTACTAGGAACCATGGCGGCAATGATAGAGACAGTACCGTTGGCGAGAGCTCGTATGCGGCCTTTGCAGAGGGCATTGCTTCGCCGGTGGTCGCATCAGCTGGGTTCTCTGTCCCGGAGACTGGTATTTATTTATTTATTTATTTATTTAACAGTATTTCTAGACCGTCTTATCGTAAAATCAAGGCGGTATCACAACAATACAATCAAGGGTGTGAGGGGAAGTTCATGCAGTGCAGGAGGATATAATGTGCGTGTGGGGGGAAGTTCATGCAGTGGCTGTATTGTTTAAAATGTGCGTATGTGGGAGGTGTATAGATTATGGTGGGCTATGTACATAGTGCGCTATGATACAGCATGTTCTATATTACAAGGTGCAGTCCAGATAGGGCTTGAGTTAAATCCTGTGCCGTTGTGCAATCTCTCGTCAGGGTTGAGGGGGCCTTTGTTGGTTATTCCTTGTGGTATGTCCAGAGGAGACTCGTCAGGCTCTCGGTTGGTGGTTGCTTCCTGAGTCGTTGGAGCGGGGAAAGTCCTTGGAGGCTCCAGACTGGGTGGTGGTAATGACGGACGCCAGTCTCCTGGGCTGGGGGGCCCATTGTCAGGGCAGTTTTGCGCAGGGGCTTTGGACTTCCCAGGAGAGCACGTGAGTGATCAACCGGCTGGAGCTAAAAGCGGTGTACCTGGCACTGCAAGAGTTTCGGACTCTACTCAGAGGGAAAGCGGTCCGAGTGCTGTCTGACAATGCAACGGCGGTTGCCTATGTCAACAAGCAAGGGGGCACCAGGAGTGTGACACTAGAGGCCGAAGCCGAAGTCATGTGCGGCTGGGCGGAACAAATTCTCGCGGATATGTCGGCAGCGCATGTAGCAGGCGTGGACAATGTAGAAGCCGATTTTCTCAGCCGGGTGACGGTGGATCCAGGAGAATGGGTCCTGCATCCGGAGGTCTTCAAGATGTTGGTTCGCAGGTGGGGTCGGCCGGTCATGGATCTTATGGTGACCTTCACCTCGGCAAAGACCAGTTGCTTCTTCAGCAGACGAAGAGAAAGGATGTCAGAAGGCTTGGACACCCTAATGCAGGCCTGGCCGGAGGGGCAACTGCTGTATGTCTTCCCCTCTTGGGTGCTGATAGGACGGGTCCTGCAGAGTATAGAAAAGTTCAGGGGTCACGTGATTCTGATAGCTCCAGATTGGCCTCGATGTCCCTGGTATGCAGACCTAGTGAGGTTGTTGGTGGCAAAGCCCTGGCGGCTTCCCTGCAGGGCGGATCTGTTAAGTCAAGGGCCCCTAGTCATGCCTCACGTGGGTCGCTTCTCGCTTACGGCTTGGCTCTTGAGCGGTCTTGGTTGAAGTCCAAGGGATACTCGGCGGCGGTTATTGCGACTTTGTTGAAATCCCGGAAACAGTCTACCTCTCTAGCATATATTCGGATCTGGTGGATTTTCGAGGCGTGGTGCAAGGCAAGAAAGTGCAAGGCCCTGAAGGCTTCTGTTCCCCAGATCTTAGAATTCTTACAGGATGGATTCGACAAGGGTCTAGCGGCGGCATCCTTGCGTGTTCAGGTAGCGGCGCTGTCTTGTTACAGAGGCAGGTTGGCGGGACAGCCGCTCGGGGTTCAACGTGATGTGAAGTGCTTCTTAAGGGTGGTATCGCTTGTGAGGCCACCAGCGAGGCCGGTTTTTCCTAACTGACATCTGCCTTTCGTCCTGGATACTCTGGAGCGGGCGCCGTTTGAACCGTTAGCACGCGCGTTGCTCAAGGATCTCACGATAAAGGTCGTCTTCTTAGTGGCTGTTTGTTCGGCTCGACGAGTGTCGGAGTTGCAAGCTCTGTCCTGCAGGGAACCTTATCTTTCCTTCTTTGTGGCTAAGGTGGTCTTGAGGACTATGCCAGCATTCCTACCGAAGGTGGTCTCCGCTTTTCATGTGAACCAGGAGATTTCCTTGCCGGTACTTGCAGAATGCAAGGGGGCCGCTTCGTCTAAGAAGCGGCATCCTTTGGATGTTCAGCGAGCTTTGAAGTAGTATCTTAGTCGCACGGCCAGTTTTTGGAAGACAGATAGGCTTCTTGTTCTCTTCGCGGGTCCGTGGAGGGGAGAAGCAGCTTCCAAGGCGTCTATCGCGCGTTGGATTAAGGAAGCTATTAGGTCAGCTTATATCCTGAAAGGTAGGGCAGTGCCGGACGGTTTGAAGGCTCATTCCACTAGAGCTCAGGCGGCTTCCTGGGCGGAGTTTCGGTTGGTGTCGCCGCTGGAGATTTGTAAGGCGGCGACGTGGTCGTCTTTGAATTCTTTTGTTCGGCACTATCGCCTTGATGTGCAGATGGAGGAGGAGACTTCGTTTGGATCAGCGGTTCTTCAGGCTGGTTCACCGGGTCCCTCCCGCGGTTGAATTTATTTACTGCTCTGGTACTGACCCAGAGGTTTTGGGACTAGACTGGGGACACGATCAGGAAGGTGAAATTAGACTTACCTGCTAATTGTTGTTCCTGGAGTGGAACCAGTCTAGTCCCGCGTCCCTCCCAGCGGTCTTGGGCGAACGGCAGCCTGAACAGTTGGTGTGGTTCACAGGTAAGACATGTTCTGTTTTAAGCGAAAAAGGTAAAGAAAAAAGCACACAAAATGTAGGTATGATAGCTACTACATGGGGTAGGGGCTGTCGGGGGATAGTTCCTAGCCTTGTTTTCTGGGGGGTCTTACTATCCTTTCTTTGGGTGAAGGAGTGGCCTGTTCAAGTGTCCAGTTACAGTTCTTACTGAGGGCGCTAGTGTCTTCCTTTTTTTCAAATTGGGTGAGTTCATGTAGCCCTGGTTGGCTTTATGTTGTTGTATTTAATTGCTGTTTCTCCAGTGAGTCTGCTTTGTCAATAGGTTACTGGTGGCATGGGGCGGACACCGGAGGGATATACTGGTGATGTCACAAAAGGAGGAGTTTCTCAGTCTCCAAGCTGCTGCTGGATGAGATAGGGAACCCAGAGGTTTCGGGACTAGACTGGTTCCACTCCAGGAACAACAATTAGCAGGTAAGTCTAATTTCACCTAAGTGGGTATTGCAGGTTAATAACTCTGATCAACCTCTCAAGCTGTGTTATTCTTCTCCCCATGAACACTGGGCCACTAAAGCATGGCAGAATGCCCTCAGGTACACCTTAAAGGGACTGGTGCTTATGGAATTGGCATGCAGACATCCCTGAAGACATCTCCACCCCCCCCCCCCCCAAACTCATCCAAAGGCACCTTCCACCCCTAGCTAAGATCCTCAGACTCTCAGAACAGAGTTCACAGCCCCCATAAGAGTACCCCAGGTTCCCCCAAAGTCATATCAATGGGTTTTTGTGATGCACAGTCATTGGGCAGCTTAACCCTAATGGCAGTACCATGAGACTACAGCTGGGGTAAACTATTTGGAACCCAGAGCCTGACAGAGCCGGAGTAACAGAGATTGCACCTATCACTGCCACAAGACACCAGGGTGGGTGGAAGGTACAGAAGTTGTCTTCAGGAAGGTTGGCGATGAATTTGGAGGAAGGTTGTTGCTTAGAGGAGGGAGGTTTACAAATGCAAATTCTATACGCACCATCTCTTTTAGATATACCCAGGGACACTGAGATGCATGTTAGTAGCCCAGTGCTCCCAGGGGAGGAAAAATAATGCCAGCTCATTGATAGAACTCTTTTTCCATGAGTAACTCAGATTGCAAAGTTCAACAAAGCTGCATTATGCAGTTTATATAATGATGAAGTGCTTTGCATCTCATTGTTATTGAGCATGTGTTATGGTACACTAATATTTGTTATGGTAAAACTAATGAATGCTTAACACAAGTTAACACAAATATTGTGTGTTATTTATTTCACATACGCTGGTAAATGCCTAGGCTGATTGCAGGCCATATTTATGCCTAGAGATGAATCATTTAAGATAAGCCTCCTATAGTGATTTTAGAATCACTATGGACTGCCATTCCTTCAATGAAATAAGTCCTATCCACTCGAATGTGTGTCCTAGGGGTGAGATGCTGTTTCATTTGGAAGAACATGACTTAAATTGTAAAATAATGGGTTTTAATTGACAAACCTGCATCAGTGAGGTTCAGACTTATGGCCTTGATAAAATATAATTCTTTTTGTTGAACCATTTTTAATTTCAACTAGCTCATCTTGCTAGTGACTATTATAAGGTCCTTTTTCCTCTATATATTTTAAAAATGTAATTTTTTTTGCAGAAAAACGTGTTTAATGCCATTAAAATGTTTGCAGACCTGCAATATGAGTCCCATTGGACCCAATTCCCTTTAGGGCATACCCAGCCTATCCGGACATTCAAAATTTGGATGGGCTGGACTTACACCCGATTCTGATCCCGTGGGGACTGACATTCCTGCGGGAGCAGAATCAGGTGCAACTGGCCTGGACGGGCAGGATGTGCCCCGATTCTGGGCCTTTGTGTGTCCAGGCCGCTCTCCGTACAACCCGCCCAGGGCTCCTGCATGGACTCCAGTGCCGTGACGTCCCATCGCCATGGCACCAGGATGCCATGCAGGAGTCCCGATTGCTGGCAAGCACTCCCCTGCTTATTTCCCCACTGCCCGATCCCCGATCGGACCTGCCATGGCTGGGATCAGGCGACAGGAACCCCTGCTGCACCTTATCTGCCATTGGCAGCCCGTGGGTAGTATCCCCTAGCTCCAGAGGGACTTATTCCACCTCTGGGGTGGAATAATTCCCCTGTCTAAGTCGGCAGACTTGAACATACAGGGCTGCGACTGGGATCAGCCCTGTATGTCCGGGACAGGGTCCCACCTTCAGCTTGTCCTTGCTCCTCCTCCAGCCCGCCCCCGTCCAGAACTCCCCGCACATCTCTTCTATACATGCAGGGAGCTCTGTGTTTGGAATCAGCCCCCTGGCATTTAGTGGGTATGGATGTCCAAACCATCCCCACTAAACATGACTCAGAATGACCCCACTGTGAATATCTGGCATGTTTGCGGCCCTCAAGGACTGAACTTGAAAACTCTGGCTTGGACCATCTATTTTCCTTGACTTTTTTCTTCTTTTATTATTCTTATCTTCATATGCTCCAGTATTTTTCGGTAGTCCAGAATCTCGTCCTTGAGGCTATTCTACACATAGTTTACTGGGCTTCCTTTATTTATTTTGTTTTTTCTCACCCTGTATTGAAGACTACTCTCAGTGTTGATTGTTGATTGATTTACATACAACCAATGCACAGTGTATAAGACTGGTCAACATTATTCCATTCTTTGTCAGATAGTCTACATGGGCTGGGTAGAAGAGCGGGAGCAAGACAATCTACAGGACCACATGTACACACCAAAATTTCTGGCATTGCGAGGGTCATCTCTTTACAAGTTCCTAGCTCCTCCAGTAAGTATTTCTTAAAGTCATTTTTAATAGGATTTTAAATACTTTGTTTTTTTTTCAATTCATTGCCCATGGGGACTATTTTAAGTGCATACTTTAATATTAGTTCATAATGGAATTATGTACACATTCCAGTTATCCTGAAAACTTGATTTACTTATGGTGCTTAATGTTCGGTCATTGCTTTTCTAGATCAATGTGACAATAATCAGGCTTCATAATTCACAACAAATCATATGGATATAACTAAGTCACATATACTTATATAACAGAAATGTGGCATCATCAGCTAAATGTCAGTGTTGCAAAAGAAATCCAAAGTAAAACAGAGTGGCTATTACTCATTTTCTACAGCATAAATTGATAACTATATATAATTAGGGCCAGCGCAAGGAGATGAGGTACCCTAGGCAAACAAGAAGTCAGCATTTGACATAGAAGGGGTGGAAGCAAACAGCCCCGTGGCACCGAAATTATAAGGGAAGTGTTGCGGGGCTGTTTGCAGGTCATTGCCATGGTGGGGATGAGTGCCCCTGAAGGGCTGGTGCTCTAGATGACTGCCTAATTTGCCTATTGGTAGCACTAGCCCTGCTTTTAAAATTATATAATCTGTAGGAAAAGATGTAAGGGAATGATACAAATATAAGGGGAGATGAAATTCAAAGGCATTTATAGTGAACATTATCCACTGGATTTTCAATTTATTTTGACATTCTTTATTCAGTTTTAAAGCTACTTCTGATGCTGTCCATTTGCTCATCTGTGTGCTTTATGCTGTAGACTTTGTACCTGCAAAGTCCATGGACAGTGATGCACAGTGCTGCAGTCACACCACAGGGTGTCTCCTTTTGAAAATGTGATTGCAAGTCTATTTAATACAAAGTACCCACTAGATGACAAGAGAGAAAAAAAAGAAGTCCAAAGAAGAACAATGAAGGGGCCTTGTTGCTAAGTTGTAGTAAACTTTCTCATTTTACTGCAGCTTAATTTACCATGCGAATCACTAGCCTGTAGTAACTCAGTATTGTAGGTTAGTAGATCCTTTGGCAAATGAATAGCACAACTTGTAATCAACGTCACAAGCTGTGCTAATCTGGGAGTATCAGGCTACTAACACATGCTCCTGGGGAGCCTTTCTTAAAAGGACTGGTGTGGTAGAAAAAGAAGATTGGTCTAAGGGTCCCTCCCACCCAGAAAAGACCCCCCCCCCCTTTGAAGACATGCCCACATGGAATTCCCTAAGACAAATATCATATACTTAATTCCAAATAGTGACTCCCACCCCCTCTGAAGACTCCCACTCCATTGTAGTCCTCTCCCCCCCCACATACCTCAATCATTCCTTGGTGGTCGAGAGATACCATACAGAAGCAATCCTCACATGTTCCTTCCTCTACTAGTGCTGGGATCAAAATGGCATCCATGACCTCTAGTGGAGTCTCACAGTCAGGGGCGGCTCAAGACAATCTGCTGCCTGAGGCAAGGGATGAGATGGCACCCCCTCCCCCTGGAGTCCCCTGGGCCCTGGAATATCCAAACACCTATTTGAAAAGCTGAACAATTCAGATTACTACAGTACAGATCCCTGCTTAGAAAATCCAATGCAACACCAGAGAAATAGATAGACATGCATATCCCTGTACTTCATAAAATATAAAGATAGCATCAAGTCCAATCATTAAACTGAAACTAAAATGTTCTTCTACCTTTGTTACCTGACCATTTTATTCTCTGATCATGCTGGTCCCAATCTGAGGTTTCTGCTTTCCTCCACCAAATTGTGCCCCCTCTGTCTGCTTCCCCCCAGGGGCGGCATGAGGGTGATGCAGAGTCATGTGTGGAGATTCATTGTGGCATAAATTTAGCATACTTTATTTTAAAATGTATATGCCATCCATCTAAAATCCTAGGTGGCTTCCAAACATGTACATGCAATTTATTAATCAGATGTTATTATAAAACAAACATAATAATAAACATGAAATTTGATTAATGAAAAGCTACTTACACAGTCCCCCAGTCAAACCATTATAAGTATCTTCACATCTGATTAATTCTGCTATGACCAGAATATTGATGAGGAGATAAGATACAAAATGCAAAAAACTGATCTTGATAGCCATGATTCAAAGGTTGGATTGGATTGTGCTAAACAAGTCAAATTACTACAGTACAGATCCCTGCGTACAAACATCTTGTTAACAGAACGCTTGGCTTCAATCACACACTCAGAACACAGACCCTCACCAAGTACGGAATAAGTGACCATAACCTAAAGGAAAAATAAAAATAGGTAGACAAAAATTAAACAAAAACCTCAAGAAGCCAGACTCCACAAGAGGAGCAACACTAGAGAAATAAGAGATGCAGTTCTCAGTACTGTGTCAAATATTAATATTGTGCAAAGTTCAATCACTAAATTGAAAATATTTTTTTTCTACCTTTGTTGTCTGACCATTTTATTCTCTGATCAAGTTGGTCCCAATCTGAGGGTTCTGCTTTCTTTTGTGTTCTCTTAGCGCTCTTTCTACAATCTCTAGTCTATCTGCTATTTCTTGTCTCTCCTTTTGTTTTCTTCACTTCCTTCCATCTTGTATATTGATTTTTTTTCCTTTCAGCTTTCTTATATCTATTTCTCTCTTTCTCTCCACACAAATTTCATTCCTTACTCAATCTCCCTCTTTTTTTATGCCATCTACCTACCACTTTTCAAACTTCATCCTAGTCCTTCCATTCCCCAGCTCTTCTTTCATGGCCCATTATTCCCTTGTCTTTTGCTCACTCTCTTCCCTCCATGTCTAACATCTCTCACCTCCCATCCAGTGTGTGTCTTTCTCTCTGTGTCTCACTCTTTCACTCCATCCATTACCTCCGCTCTCTCTTTCCTTCCATGTCTGTCCTCTCCCTTCCTATCCTCCTGCAACCAGCATCTACCCCATCTCCATACTATACTATTCCCTCCCTATCACTCCCATGTCCAGCATCTCTTCATCTCTTTCTCAACCTATTTACCCCATGTTCATCTTCTCCCATCTCTCTCCCTATTACCCCCATTTCCTGCATTTCCTTCTGCCCTTATTACCCTGTGTCCAGCATCTCCCCTCTGCCCCCCTCCCCAAGGCCAGCATTTTCTCATAGTCTCCCTATAACCCCCTGGTCAACATCCCCACTCCATCTCCCCTCCTTGCTTCTCCCCATGTCCCTTTCCATGTCCAGTATCTCTATCTTTCTAGCCCCCCACCTCAATCTTATCCCTACTGCCTCCGTACCCCCCCATCCTGCACCCAGCATCTCCCTTCTGACTCCCTGTGCCCATCCACATCCACTTACCAGTGCCCTCTCATGTCCAATCCCCCCCTTCAATGCCCCTCATGTATGTACAAGGGGCAGAGCCTCCCCACAGAGCAGTGTGTCCCATGGGCAGGGGCTGTGCAAGCAGTGATCCCAACCCAGAGAGGCCGGGCATCATTTGGCCTTGCACAGCCCCTGCCCACAGGACATGCTGCTCCTGTGAACAGGATCTGCTTCTCTGGGCCATGATCACTGCCTCCCACACCCTTCTTCCTGCGGGAGCAGCATGTCCTGTGGGCAGGGGCTGTACAAGCCTTGACTGCGGCCCAGGGAAACAGAGCCTGTCCACAGGAGCAGACATCATAGAAACATAGAAACATGATGACAGAAAAAGACCACATGGCCTATCTAGTCTGTCCTTCCATAACAACAACTACAACAGTCCACTTTTTACCTTTAGAGATCCTCTGTGTTGGTCCCATGCTTTTTTTGAATTCAGTTACTGTCCTCATCTCTACCACCTCCACTGGGAGACTATTCCACGGATCCACTACTCTTTCCGTAAAGAAATATTTCCGCATATCACTCCTGAATCTATCTCCCTTCACCCTCATCCCATGTCCCCTCGTAGCAGAACTTGCTTTCAATTGAAAGAGACTCTCTCCCTGAACATTTATGCCACGAAGGTATTTAAACTTCTCAATCATATCACCTCTATCCCGCCTTTCCTCTAAGGTGTACATATTAAGATCCTTAAGTCTGTCCTCATATGCTTTATAATGAAGCCCATTAATCAGTTTAGTAGCAACCCTCTGCACTGACTCCATCCTGTTCACATCCTTTTGAAGGTGCGGTCTCCAGAATTGCACACTATACTCCAAATGAGGTCGCACCAAAGACTTATACAGAGGCATTATCACCTCCTTTTTTCTGCTAGCCATTCCTCTCCGTATGTACCCAAGCATCCTTCTAGCTTTTGCCGTCACCTTTTCTACCTGTTTAGCTACTTTAAGATCATCAGACACAACCACGCCTAGGTCCCGCTCTTCTTTAGTGGACAAAAGTACTTCACCTCCTATACTGTATTGCTCCCTTGGATTGCTGCAGCCCAAATGCATGACCTTACATTTTTTAAGATTAAATCCCAGCTGCCAAATTCTAGACCATTCTTCAAGCTTAGCTAGATCCCTCCTCATGTTATCTACACCTTCCTGGGTGTCTACTCTATTGCAGATTTTGGTATCATCTGCAAAGAGGCAAACCTCCACTCCTCATTCAGGATGACCTGTGGAGTTCCAACAGCCCTGTAGAGAGACTGCCCATGGGACACAAGACTGTGAGAAGTGACTGCGGCCTCTCATACCCTTCTGCCCATGGGAGCAACGTGTCCTGCAGGCAGGCTCTCCACTAGACCGATGGTGCACCACAGATCATCCTGAATGGGGAGTAGGGGGTAGGTGGCTAGTGACAGAACCCTCTTGACATCCAGGTTCTCTCTGCTGTGCTTACCCAGCTTACCAGGTAGTGCCAGCACTGGATCAGCATTTGTCTTCATGCTTTCCCACCCTATGTTGTCCAGCATTTCTCCTCCTATCCTCCCCCCCCTGTTGTCCAGCATTTATCCTCCTGTCCCCTCCCATTTCCAGCATTTATCCTCCTGTCCCCCCATTTGTCCAGTCGCTCTCCTGTCCCTTATCCCCATTATCCAGCATTTGCCCTCCTGTACATCCCTCCTGTTGATCAGTATTTATCCTCTTGCTTCCCTGCCATTTTCAAGCATTTGTCCTCCTGTCCCTTCCCCCTGTTGTCCAGCATTTATCCTCCTGCTCCTCGTGTCCATCATTTGTCTCCCTTCTCCTCCCCTGTTGTCCAACATTTGTCTTTCTGCCCCCCTCCCCGTTGTTCAGTATTTGTCTCCCTTCTCCCCCCCCCCCAATTGTCCAACATTTTCCTTCCTTCTCCCACCGACTGTTGTCCAGCATTTGTCCTCCTGCATCCGCTTTCCTCTCCTCCCCTGTTGTCCTGGACAAGCTGCTGCCACATCTGCCTCTCAGCAGTAGCAGAATCAACACCTCCACCCCCCCTCCCCCACTGCTACTGCTGCCCCAGATCCAAGGACACTGGGGCAGCGGTGGGGAGTTTTCAAGTTGGCCAAAAGTGAAAGAAATTTGAAAAGTGTGGGGGTTTTCAAATCTCCATCGGCTTGTAAGCCCCTATCAGTTCCATCCCCTCTGACACAAATAACATCATCAGAAGGGGTGAGATCCATCAGGCTTATAAGGCCCTGATGAGTCCTGCTCCTTCTGATGATGTTATTTCCATCAGAGAGAAGGTGGAACTGTCAGGGGCTTTCAAGCCATTGGAGGCTTGAAACCCCTGCACTTTTCGAATTTCTTTTACTTTCGGCCAACTTAGCTCCCCGCTGATGCCCAAGTGCCTCAGATTTGAGGTAGAAACGGGGGGGGGCAGCGGAAGGGTTGAGTCTACTACTGCCGAGAGGTGGATGAGGCAGTGACTGTACCTTGTCCACTTTTGTTTTTAAACCTTTTAGAAGGCAGAGTGAGGCGGTTTAGGGGGCATTTTGTGCTGCAACTGCTTCATTCCGTCTCATTATAGAGCTGCCCCTGCTCACAGTACTTTCACTAGGAGACATTGGCACCTTTTTAAACCCAGCACAGACAGGATCACTTTTGCTCAGTATCCCTAGATCACAAAAGAAATGATTGAAGTAGGCCCAGAGAGGTATATGAGGGGTGGAAGGGTCTTTGAGGCTGTAGGGGTTATCCCTGAGTGTCCAGGGGGTCCTTCAGGATGTGGGAGAGTTTGGAATTGAGGCTTTACATATATCTTTGATGGAGCTTTGTGGATGTTAGGGATACGTTTGGTGGTGGTGTGGGGGGGGGGGTCTTTGCTGGGTAGGAGCTGAAAAAGGGGGAAGGGGGATCCCAAGCCATGCTTCTTTTTCTCCCATTTTGGCTCCTTTAAGATATTGCCTAAAAACACTGGTTCACATGTTAGCAGCTCGATGCCCCAGCAGCTGGTATTATTTTTCCTGGAATAACACAGCTTGTAGAGTTCAACACTAGCTGCCTTATTTGATTTCCATAATAATTAGATGTTGTGCATGTACTTGTCTGCTTTGCATCACATTATTATGGGATGTGTGTTGTGGTAAACTAAGGTGCATTACAAAAAATAACACATGATTTTGTTGTTAAACAAAAGGGGAAACAAATCATGCATTATTCCCTTAACGCACATCAGTAACTAGCACCGTTAATGTACACTTTACTTTGGTGTTCACTAAATTTTACTGAGAATATATTTAATATCTACATAGATCTTGGAGAAAACTGGATTATTTGTTGGATGTGATATTTTTGATTAAAAATTCGAGAAAATGTTGGGTAGTCTATTAATGTTACTGTTCAAAACTTCCAAAATTATATAACCCTACTAAAATTACATAAGACCAGCAGGAGAAGTAGCCTAATGGTTGAGACACAGGGAAACCAGCATTCAAATTCCACTGACATTCCTTATGATCTTGAGTAAGTTACTTACCTCTCCATTGCCTTATGTGGAAACTTAAGGACCTGCCTACTAAAGTGTGATAAAGATTAAAAGTTGCCACGTATTAGTTACAAAAATTAATGAATAGTAAAGGCAAAACTTGTAAGGTAATTATTGGGACCCTACCAGCATCTGCCCATCTAGTTACCCCATAAGGCGTGCATTTACCACACATTAAGGGAAAAACCAGGCTTATGGTTACTCCGGGCTATCTGCAACTAGGTCCTATGTTATTCAATGGGATTTACAGTTATGGTCAACATTACTGACACTCTCACAGTTCAACCCCTTAATATACAATATCTCCTAAAAACTGCGGCCAGTGAAATGGTTTTGGACTGTATATGCACATATATTTGACACATAAAAGAATCAAATAAACAAGGTGAATCAAAAAAGAAAATAGTAGGGAAGAATATGAAAACTGGGACATTGCCAGGGCATGATTATTGCCACTACTAAATGCCAATTAAAGGAATGAAGATTGATATATCAAAATCACTCAGCAGAACATCATTCCATAAAAAATACAAGCGCTCCAAGGTTGCCTAGAGAAGAAATAAAATATAAGGAGAAAAGGCTCTCAGAACACCACCAACCAGCCTTTGTGAATTAAACACCACTTTGGCTTTATGTTGGAGCTTAAACATTAATGATCCTAAAAAACTCCTCTTTAATTTTTATTAATCTTTTTTGTTCAGTCTTTTTATTTAATTTAATTTAATTTAATCTAATCACAAAGCAGTCTTTGCTGTTCATGTCTATTCACCAATTATCTGATATCTTCAAACTTTGTGTTTAAATTATATCAGTAATGTTTGGTGCCTTCTCCCTCACGGCAACATAAAAGAAGTTTGTGAAGTAATAATTGCCAACCTCTCCTGCCCCCCCCCCCCCCCCAAGGAAGCAGTGGCAAAATGTCTTGGACAGTGTCACATGCGGCATTGGGAGTGTGGTTGATTCAGATTAAGTGCTGTTCACTACTATGGTTTTGCTGATGAAATATGAAGTACAAAGTTTGAAGATGTCCGATAATTGGTGAATAGACATGAATGGCTAAGACCATTTGCTCTGCGGGAATAAAGGCACTTTGTGTGATTAATTGAAATTTAATTAAATCAAAAGACTAAACAAAAAGATTAATTAATAATAAAAATTAAAGAGGAATTTTTTAGAATAATTGGGGCCCGATTTTGTCCCAGACATAGAAGCCCTCTGTACATCCGGTCTGAACCGGACGTACAGAGGGCATCGCGATTCTGATCCCGCGAGACGTGTCTAGCCCCGTGGGATCAGAATCAGTAATAGTCCTGTATGTGCAGGCCAGTACTGTGATTCAGCCCGGCCTGCACGTACAGGACATGCCCGACTAACTCAGTCAGGGCTTTGCAATGGAACAGCAGCGCAATGTCATCCGGTTGCCATGGCACTGTGGCTCCATTATAAAGCCACGAGCCCGGCTGCCGGCTCCTTCAAAGCATTCCCCACAGCCTGGCCCACGATCCGACCACCTACAGCCAGGGTCAGGCTGTGGGGAATGTCCTCGGTCCCCCCACCCCATCCACATCCCGGGCCCGCCGATCCATGATGTCTGGGGAAGTTATTCCACCTCAAAGGTAGAATAACTTCACTTTATAAGTCGCTGGTCCCGGACATACAGGGCCAACATTAGAATCAGCCCTATATACCCAGGGCTGGCGACCGCCCACCACCGCTCTAACTCCACTCCCTATCCACCCTCTCTCTGCCCCCATCTAACTTCCCTATATAACCAGCAGGGAAGTTAGATGCTGGTAGGGAGGGCTTTGACTAGCGGGACAGAAAAAACCCCATTAAGTTCAAGCTCCAATGTAAAGCTGAAGTGCTGTTTAATTCAGAAAAGCTGGTTTGTGGTGTTCTGAGATCCTTTTCCAAGTGAGTCACTGGTGAGGCCTCACTTGGAATATTGTGTTCAGATTTGGAGACCATATCTCGCAAAGAATATAAAACGACTGGAAACGATTCAGAGGAAGGTGACCAAAATGATTTGGAGCTTGCATCAGAAGACATATGAGAAGAGACCTGAAGACCTAAATAAGTACACTCTGGAAGAGAGGAGGGAGAGGGGAGATATAATTCAGACCTTTAAATACTTAAAAGAGTATTAACAAACAAACAAACCTTTTCCAAAGATGAGGAAGCTGTAAAACTAGAGGGCATAACATGAAGGTGCAAGGGGGTAAACTGAAAGGCAACGTCAGGAAATACTTTTTAACTAAAAGGATGACGGATGCTTGGAATGCTCTCCCGATGGAAGTAGTGGGGGCAAATACAGTGACGGAATTCAAAGTGGCTTGGGACAGACACAGTGGATCCCTTTATAGCAACAGGATAAAATCAAAATAATCATAACTCTCTTATATCTCAACAAATAGGCGTGATCTACATGGGAGCGGTGGGTACACCTATAAAAACAAAGGCATGGTGAAGGGTGACATGTATGGAGCAGCAGGGGCATCTACTCTTACAGCCTGGCTGGGCAGACTAGATGGACCTTACTGGTCTTTATCTGCCATCATAAACTGTTACTGTTTCTCCTCGTATTTTATTTCAACACTATGAAACCTTGGAGTTCTTTTTTTATGGAATTATGTTCTGCTGAGTGATTAGGAACAGAAGAACAGATACCAAGACTGGCAGAATATTCAGGTTTAACAAACCCCTTTTATTAACCCCTCCCCCACCCCCCAAATGGAGGTCAATAAAAGGGGTTTGTTAAATCTGAATATTCTGCCAGTCTTGGTATCTGTTCTTTTGTTTCTACGTATCCTACAGATACGTTGTTGCTTCATTTTGTTCCCTACTGAGTGATTAGGACATGATTATTGGCACCATTATAAACAATTCAAATCAGTTTGAACAGAAGAACCATATTTCCATTACAGTAAAATTAGACACACCTCTGATCAGTTGTCACTATTCACATGACTTGAATCAACCAATGAATGATGGCTCTAATGTTTAAAATTGCCACATCCACTCCCTGTTCCATTTCCACAATGGTGAAAACAAGAAAGTTGCCTGAGACCATTAGAAAAACCATTATAAAATCAAATTTCAAAGGGGAACAAGATCATCTCCAAAGACCTTGGGAGTTCGCAATGTTATTAAGAAGTTTTCTGCTTATGTTACTGTCAAGAAAAGAAATGTTGACAGAAAAAGACAACATGACCTAGCTAGTCTGTCCTTCCATATCAACAACTACAACAGTCTCCTTTTTTCCTTTAGAGATCCTCTGTGTTTGTTGCATGCTTTTTGAGTTCAGATACTGTTATCATCTCTACCACCTCCACTGGCAGACTATTCCACTGATCCACCACTCTTTCCGTAAAGAAATATTTCCGCATATCACTTCTGAATCTATCCCATGTCCCCTCATAGCAGAACTTGCTTTCAATCGAAAGGGGCTCTCCCCCTGTGAATTTATGGCATGGAGGTATTTAAATGCCTCAAATCATGTCACCTCTATTCCGCCTTTCCTCCAAAGTGTACATATTAAGATCCTTAAAAGAGACTACAACCATACCTGGAACAAGAACTACCTGAAGTGCAAGCAGGGTTCAGGAAAGGGTGAGGAACGAGAGACATCATTGCAGATGTGAGATGGATCCTTGAAAAGACTAAAGAATAAAAAAAATGATATCTATTTGTGCTTTATCGCCTATAGCAAGGCTTTTGACTGTGTAAACCATGAGAAACTCTGGGCCACATTAAGAAGCATGGGAATACCAGAACACCTGATCGTTCTCTTGCACAATCTGTACATTGATCAAGAAGCAACAGTTCGAACAGAACAAGGAGAAACAAAATGGTTTAAAATAAGCAAAGGTGTAAGACAAGGCTGCATACTTTCCCCCTACCTGTTTAATTTATATGCAGAACAAATCATGTAAAGAAGACAAAGATCCTGACAACTAGCAAAATCAACAGGTTCATCATTGAACGAGAAGAAATTGAAATTGTGAACAACTTTAACCTACTTGGATCAACTATTAACAAAGAAGCAACATGCAGTCAAGAAATCCGATGACGCAATGCTCTTGGCAGAATGGCTATGAAAGACCTAGACAAGATTCTCAAGAGCAGAGATGTCTCTCTCCATAAAAAGATTTGGCTTGTTCAAGCCATGGTATTTTCAATAACATCATATGGATGTGAAAGCTGGACAGTGAAAAAGATAGACAGGAAGAAAATAGATTCCTTTGAATTATGGTGCTAGCGGCGCATACTGCATATACCATGGACTGCCCGAAGAACAAACCAGTCAGTACTAGATGAGATGAAACCTAAGCTTTCTTTAGAAGCTCAGATGACAAATCTTCAACTTTCATACTTTGAACACATCATGCAAAGAGAGAGATCATTAGAGAAAGACATCATGCTTGGCAAGATAAAAGGTCAACACAAAAGAGAAAGGCCAGCAATGAGATGGATTGATACAATAATAGCAGCTATGGGTACTGTCGCACCGCCGCCCTAGTGGTCAAAGGTGGTTAAGGCAGGTCGGGTGGACATGAGTTATTTTTCTGGTTTGAGTTTGGTCCTTGTATGCGGGGTCTGGGTATCTGTTCCCAGTGGCCTTCCGTGTACCAAAGCCTCAAATGAACACAAAGTCTGAGGGTAGGGAAAGAAAGGCTTTTTATTTCCCTTAATGCACAATGATTCAAGTAGTGGAATCTACGTCAACATAAAGAAACCTTACTTCAGGTAGAAAAGAAACATAACCTGTTACTACTTTATCCACTGTTATCTTCACAGGAATTTATACAATAAAACACACAGTCTCTGCTTGCTGAGCCCTGCTTTATACACTAGGCAGGGATTCTAGGCTTCCTGTCTGACAGTAGCTACAATCCATGGCCACTTCAGAAGGGTCCTCAATAAATTCCACCTGCATGGGCTGTGGGTCTGAGAGCTGTGACTCTGTATCAGTGTAGTCTGGTGGAGTACGCTGAGGCTTTTCATATACAGCTTGTATTAGCCTCCAATGTTCTGGGCCTAGGTTTGGGCCTCGGTCATACGAATGCTTGCTATGAGAATACCTTCCTTTGTCTTGGTGCCTTGTATTAAACAGTCTTTTATCTGATAAAAGCTTGTGTCTTGTCTTACAAACAGCTTGATAAGGCGAGCACACCCTTGTTCCTTGTGCTCCCTGTGTCACCAGGTTATAACGGTTAGAAGTATAAAAATGTGGATTACCTTGTTCTCCAGGCCTATCCCAGTGAGCTGAGGCTTGAGGCCTAGTCCTGCTGCTGCAATTCAGCCTTACTCGAGTAGCAGGGCCTCCCACTGTCCAGCTGGCCTTCGGGTGGAGTTATCTCTCTCTCACACCCATACCTCTTTCTCCTTGAATAAGGAGTGTTACCTCCTATGGCAATGACTTCACCACCCTTCTGGTAACGTCCACAGGGTCCTGAGTCTGCTGGTACCAGTTCATCAGATAAACCTCTGAGCTCTGCTTCTCTCCTGGTACCTTTCCTCCCAGTGTCTCTTTGCCAAGAACTCCTGGTATCTTGCTGCACCGGACTCCCTGTGTCTCCTTGCCAGGAACTCCTTCCTCTCGGGTCTCTTTGCCAAGACTCCTTCTCCTCCTCCTTCTCTCTATTTCCCACTTCCCAGCCTTTCTTAAAAGGAACTCCCCCTTTCCTGGATTGGCTGTTGGCCGGCATCACATCACAAGCTCTGGGGTGCGGTTCTCTAGGCCCTGGAAGGTCTCTCTTGCTCCCCCTATCTGGCTCCTCGTAATGTCGCATCTGGTGTTGGAATCTTTTTTCTGAATTTAAAACCTTTTTTTCTGTTTGCATAGGCTCTGCAGTACCACAGTACCAATCTGTCAACAATGAGCCACCTGACTGAAGACCGAACACAATTTAGGATAACTATCCAGAGGGTCACCATGAGTCGACACCGACTCGACAACAACCAAGTCTGTCCTCATATGCTTTATAATGAAGACCACTAACCATTTTAGTATACACCCTCTGTACTGACTCCATCCTGTTTATAGCCTTCTGAAAGTGTGGTCTCCAGAACTGCACCCAATACTCCAAATGAGTTTGCACCAAAGATTTATACAGAGGCACTATCACCTCCTTTTTTCTGCTAGCCATTCTTCTCCGTATGCACCCAAGCATTCTTCTAGCTCTTGCTGTCACCTTTTCTACCTGTTTAGCTACTTTAAGATCATCAGACACAACCACACCGAGGTCCCACTCTTCTTTAGTGGGCAAAAGTACTTCACCCCCTATAGTATATTGCTCCCTTGGTTTGCTGCAGCCCAAATGCATGACCTTGCATTTTTTAACATTAATCCCAGCTGCCAAATTCTAGACCATTGTTCAAGCTTAGCTAGATCCCTCCTCATGTTATCTACACCTTCCTGGGTGTCTATTCTATTGTAGGACATGGTGGGAAAAGAAGAATTAATCCAAAAAGTCTTCAAAGGTTAGTGTGAATTGTTGGAAAAACCCCATGTACAGTATCCAAAATGCTTAAGGCTGACCTGGAGAAATCCAGAGCATTAGTTTCAACCCGTACCATATGCCCCACACTAAATAAAGAAAGACTTCATGGGCAAAGGCCAAGGAGGACCTCACTGTTTAAAGACAGACATAAAAAGGCATGCCTGATCTTTGCCCAAACCCACCTTGAAAAACCACAATCCTTCAAGGAAAATGTTCTGTTGACAAGTGAAACTAGACTTAGGGGTATGTTTACTAAGCAGTCTTAACGTGTGCCCGGCGATGTTATCAGACAATAAGGTACCTTATCGCCCGATGAAGGCGCGTTACTGGGCGCTAAGTTACCTTAGCGCGTGATAATGCGCGCAGTGGCGCAAATGAGTGCTGAGGGCGGAGAAAGACTCCCGGAGGGCGGAGGAAGGCTCCCCAGGGGGGGAGAGAGTGGGTCAATGGGCCGAGAGTGGGAGGGGAGAGGCTCCCCGCACACTAATGCCGTGGAATCTGGGGCTGAAAACTAACGCCAGTGAAACCCTCGCGTTAGAGCAGATTTAAAGGGAAAAGAAACCATTTCCGTCAGCAATGTACAGCAAAACCAGAAAAACCTACAAAAAGTGATAAGTGTGATACATGTGCACTGAACAAAAGGGCAAATAAACATTGAAAATGACCTGAACAAAAGGGAAAAAAAACATAACCAAGCTGGCCAATAATGATAATAATGGGAAAAAACAAAAAACACTCCCGAGAAAGCTCCAAAAAAACCATATGAATTTTGGAAGGGTCTATGCTCCGTCCCCATACAAGGTGAATGAGCCCACAGTGAAGGTGCGCTGATCAGGGTTTTCCCTCTCCATTGGACAGGTTTCCTATGGCGTGCACATTCCAAAACAGCAGGGTGGGCATGTCGGAACGGGCAACTGGACAGATGCTGGAAAAGGGGACACAGAGGGCTGCAGGTGGCACATGCTGTGGTGCAGCTGGGCCACAATGCGGACTAGAGTGATGCCTAGGTGGCCCATGGGAATGCTGAAACAGTAGAGCAGCCAGACAGCAACTGATGAGGGCCCAACTTGGCACGAGTGTGTCTCCCACAGTGTCACAGGGGATAGTACCCAGCAGGTACCCCCAAGGGCACAGAACATTGGCAAGTTGCGCTGGGGGGAAGCGTGGACAGCTATGCAGGCACCCCTACCCCAGAACCTGCACCATAGGCAGCCGCCTACCCGCACACTGGATGGCCTGAGATCGCTCACCACCAGCACCACCAGCAGAAGGGCATGTCAGCATGGTGGCAGAGGGGTACTGGTGGTGGAGGGGCCAGTGGCTGCTGCCCACAGCAGACCATGGCCTAGCCCTGTGTGGGTTGGTGCCATGCACTGTAACAGACAGGCCCTGTCTGACAAACAGTCATGGTATCCCCAGGGAATGTGCTGTCTCTGTGGCAACACAATGGTGCAGTGCACACAGTCAGTGTGTTCTGGAGCAGAAGGTCACAGGTTCAAGTCCCAGCTGTGGCTCCCACCAACCCAATCCCCATATTTTACTCAGTAATAAAGAGGGAACCTTTATTGCAGATAACATAAGCATGCCTGAAATGCCTATATTTTATCCTACAGGGCACAGACACCATAGGCATGTGCAATACCTAGAGCAGAGTTTCCCAAATGCAGTCCTGGAGGGCCAAAAATCATTCAGGTTTCATGCTGTCTCTAATATAAGGACATGTTAGCATGGTGGCGGAGGTGTACTGGTGGTGGAGGGGGCAGTGGAAGCTGCCCAGAGCAGACCATGGCCTAGTCCTGTGTAGGTGGGTGCCATGCACTGCAACAGACAGGCCCTGTCTAACAAACAGTCATGGTATCCCAAGGGAATGAACTGTCAGTGTGGTGCAGTACACACAGCCAGTGGGTTCTAGAGCAGAAAGTCACAGGTTCAAGTCCCAGCCGTGGCTCCCACCAACCCAGTCTCCATATTTTACTCAGTACTAAAACGTGGTAATACAGACAGAACCTTTATTGCAGATAACGTAAACATGCCCAAAAGGCCTACATTTTACCCTACAGAGCACAGACACCATAAATATGAGCATTACCTAGAGCAGAGTCTCCCAAATGCAGTCCTGGAGGGCCAAACACCATTCAGGTTCCATGCTGCCTCTAATAAATATGGCTGTGCTGCATTTCTATGCACCGCCCCCATGGTATGCAGATGTATCTCATGCATATTCAGTAGGGACAGCAGTGTTTGGCCTTCCAGGACTGGAGTTGGGAACCTCTGCCCTAGAGCAGTGGCCAACAGGGGCAGACAAACCCGCACCCACAGGCTCCAGTATACAAAGCCTTCTGGAGAAGCAGGATGTTGGGCCATGCGTGCATCTCCCAATACTAGCACTTGCATAACTTAGCAATGCCACCCCAAGCCTGGGAATATGGGACACATCTATCAAAAGGTTGCTATGAATACTGGCAGATAGCAATTCCTAAGTTAAGCAGAATTTGCTGATTGAGCTGCATCATAGCAACCTTTCTGATGTCTGTGGAGTGTGCTTCAGGTCTGGTGTCTGACAGTGTTTACCACTTTGGGGAGTGACCCCAGCAGTATTGTGTACCATAGCCATGCCTGCACTGTGCCCAGGACTGGTGCGGTGACCAGGGCTGCCAAACACCTCTATAGTTGCACAATGCTGGCATAGGTGTGGGAGTGTGTGTCTATCTACCCAGTGTGTGGTGGCTGAGAACACCTTCCTCAGCCCACACTGCATGCACTGTTGCCAGTGTCAGCCTGCCAATGTGCATAATGAGGAACAAGGTACCATGGGTATAGCCCGGACAGGGTGGCCTGCCCAGGATGCATCTGCACAGGGCATATGGCAATGGCTCGGACATTGTAGTGGCCGGCCACCACCTGCATGGACAGGGTGGCCACAGCATGTCCTGCTGGGAGATCACTCTCACCCTGACTGTGCAGTGACCACGGCATGGCTGGGCTCCCCCATAGTGCTGTATTATACTTTTTTAAGTGAAATGTATGGGTTTCCTTTTCTGAAGCCCAATCACTGATGTATCTGCTTGGTGGGTGTGCTCATGTCCCAGTTTTGGGTGCATACATCTTCTCCAAGAACATGCACTGTGGATTAGCTAGTAGGCTGTCTGCAATTATATGTGTATGGTTGGAACACCTTGCAGTGGCTGGTGACTTACTATGCTTGCTGCTGGATAATGTTGGTGGGGTGGGGTGGGGGTGGGTAGCTGAGCATTCCTAGGCCTACTGTCTGTTTGCCATTGCCTTATGATGGCTGAAGGGAGAGATGATGGAAAAGAGACGGCTGAGGGGAGATATGATAGAAGTCTATAAATTAATGAACGGAGTGGAACGGGTAAACGTAGATCGATTTTTTTACGTTATCAAAATATAGAAAGATTAGAGGACATGCAATGAAGCTACAGGGTAAACTATTTAGGACTAATAAAAGAAAATATTTTTTCACTCAACGTGTAATCAAACTCTGGAATTTGTTACCGGAGGATGTAGTAAAGGCTGTTTGTGTAGCTGGGTTTAAAAAAGGTTTGGACAAGTTCCTGGAGGAAATGTCCATAAACCATTATTAAGAAGGGACCCAGGATATCAATGCTTGACCCAGTACAAGCATTGTGAAACCTGTGTCTTTTGGGGAAACTGCTAGGTACGTATGACCTAGATTGGCCACTGTTGGAAACAGGATACTGGGCTTGATGGACCTTGGTTTGACCTGGTATGGCATATCTTATGTTCTTATGGATGTGTACAGCTCTGCATTGGCTGCCCTGTATGGTGTCTGTTCCCCAGCAGGACTGGGGTTGATGGCCCCCCTCCACTGCCACCATTGTAGGGAGGTAGAATGTGGATCTTTTGGTGGGGGATCCTGTCTCCCACCCTGAGCCACAGAGGGTTGGTTGGGTGGTGGTACATAATCTAACATGGCACGCCTCCCTCTATCGTGTCATAATGTGCGCCATGCAACCTATTGCGTGATTGCTACATTTAGACCGGAACGCCCCCTCTCCTTATGGCATCCTGCACCTTATTGCTGGGTGCACATTAAGACGGTTTAGTGAACATACCCCCTGGTGTAACTGTTTAGCCATTCATTGCTATGTGAAAAGGCATAGCACACCAGTTAATGCAATGCTCTAAGAGCCAGTGGTGATGGGTTTGAGACCCAAGTGTGGTAACAACCAGAGAAATGCATATTCGCCCCTCAGATATCTCTTAACCCATCGCAGGATCCCATAACGTCCATAACTTCTGTTCCTTGGTCAGATCACAAACTGATCATCCTCCAGATTCCTTCGCACAAACTCGATTCAAAGTTCAACAAGATACCAAGCAACACCGCAAGACCGCACTCCAGATGTTTCAAGCCTTTCAACAGAGACCTTATCCTCATGGAAACGCAACAACTCATCAGTGAAACCACCTTGAACCTTGACGACCTAATTTCTCACTGGAACAACTGCCTCAGCGCAATCGCCCTACGCACACCAACCAACAAGCCCCCAGGGAAAAGAACGAGCGCTCCATGGTACACAGCCAATCTTAAAGTTCCTCTTACCCAATTACGGAAACTCGAGAAACGCTGGCGCCGATCTCATTCTTTAAACGACCTGACAGCGTACAACTGTCATCTGGCTGCACACCGCAAGGCAACCACTGAAGCAATGAAACAATACTACTCAGAGACCTTAAAGAGATCACTTAATAAACCTCACGATCTTTTTGACCTAGTCAAGACTCTTATCAAAGGAACCAACCCCTGGGCCTCAATTTGAGATTCACCCACAGGATTTTGCTACCTACGCTCAATCCAAGATATGCCGGACTATCAAAACCTTGACTACAACCACCACCCCAGAACAAGATTGCCCTACAGCTCTAACCGTATTCTCTACCCCTACCAAGAAAGGAATTGAAGACACTATTATGGCCCTTAACACCACCACATCCCAGTCCGATCCATGCCCAGCCTTCTGGATTAAGGAGCTCCGCAGCCACTTCAGCCCAGTACTATCTAAAATAATGAACCTCTCCTTCACAACAGGCTCTTTCCCCTGAGCTCTTAAGTATACCTCTATCAGACCTCTTCTAAAAAACTGCAAGCTCGATCCCCAAAAGGTAGATTCATACAGACCTATATCCAGTATACCACTACTCGCGAAGATCATTGAAAAAGAGGTCCAACGACAACTACAGGATCACATTGATGCCGCTGCACCATTAGACCCCTGCCAACATGGTTTTAGGGAATTCCACGGAGTGGAAACTCTTCTTACCACCCTCTTCTGCAAGATAATCAGTGGCATTGACGACATCCGTCAAGGATTTGCTCTCATCTTTCTGGACATCGCTGCAGCTTTTGATTCAGTAAGTCATGAGCTTCTCTTAGGACGACTAATTGAGAAAGGCGTTAATGGAAGAGCGCTTGAATGGTGCATATCTTACCTGTCCGGAAGATGGCAGCATGTTCGTTCTGGAGGGATAACTTCGGAACCTTTCCACCAAAGCAGGGAGTCCCACAAGGTTCCTCCCTTTCTGCCCTCCTGTTCAACATTTACATGCAGCCAATTTGCAAGATCATCCGATCCTTCAATGTTGACTGCATGTTATACGCTGACGATGTCCTGTTGTACATACCCTTCTCTACGGAACATCTGGACCTCTCTCCACTGACGAGCTGTTTCAATGCAATATCTGACTGGCTTCTCTCCCAAAACCTCCGAATACAACATAAGAAAACGGAAGTACTCTTCATTACGAGGAACCCTAACTTCACCCCACCACAATTCCTTAAAGTAAAAGAAGCTGAGTTACAATCTAAACCATCAATACGCTACCTGGGAGTCACCTTGGATCAACGCCTGGACATGAAAGCCCACATAGGGAACACAGTCAGAGCAGTATACTACAAGATCCGCTCACTTAGGCATTTACGATCCATGCTGGAACCAAATGACTTCAGGACAATTTACCAGGCGTTGATCATACCTCATTTTGACTACGCCAATGCTATCCTACAAGGCCTGCCCCAATCCACCTTAAACCCGCTGCAGCTCGCCATGAACGCGGCAGCAAAGGTCATCCATGGAGCCTCCAGAAGTGACCACGTGACACCTCTGCTGATACAGTTACATTGGCTACCCATCCAGGCTAGAATCGTTTTCAAGACCTTGTTACTCACTTTTAAAGCTATTAACAAGCTCTCCTCTGAATCCATAACTGCCCTCATCCATACCACATCTCCAAATAGAGCAAGAAGATCCACGGCTATAAACTCCCTAAAAGTCCCGAAAGCATTAACAGATTGCACTACATCCACAGCCAATAGGGCATTTAGTCTCAGTGCGCCAAGATGCTGGAACGCATTACCTCCAGATATCCGAGCCTATTAAGAGTTTAGGAAAGCCCTCAAATTCCACCTTTTCAATAAGTACCTCATAGAGCCCAACGGCACCCCATAGAGACCAGAGATGCAATCCGCTAAGCAAATATATGGTATCCCAACAACATGCCAAGAAAGATACTCTAACCCTTAGTGGTGCATACGTTTCTATGAAATTCATGTTCATATGACTCTATGTAGCAAGATTTGTAAATAGCTTACCCCTGTTATCCAAGTTATTTGCCATGTTATCTGTAAACTCATACGTGTTAATTGTACTGAGCATTTTTGTTCCATGTAAACCGCGCTGATGCTGAATAGTGCGATATATAAGAGACTGTAAATAAATAAATAAAATAAATAAGAAACAAATTGTGTTTTAAAATGTCAGACACATCACTGCAATGTGTGTCTGCAGCATAGATCCTGATATATATTGTTGGTGACACTATTTCCTGTGTACCAGCTGTGGCATAAGCAAGGGCATGTTGCTGGCACGCAGGCCCTGCTGTGTGCCACGGTGCACTGTGGCGTGCCTGCGTCTGTGAGCAGGGCATTGGTGAAAATGGCCACCAGATCAAGGAAGCCAGCATTCACCAGCCAGGAGCTTCGCCACCTCGCAGGCCTCATTTGTAACAGGCAGCACAAGCTGTTCCCAGGTTCCTCCAGGCGGCAGAACCTGGGGAGGGTCCGGAGGGCCTGGGACCGCGTGACACGGTGCTACAATCGTGTGGCGGACTACCCACATGAGTTAAGTATATGGGGACAGGTCAGTATATCCATATACATATCCAGTGTTGATTGTAGCTGTGCATGCTGCTGTGTGTAGGTAGTCCATCTCATTTATGTTTATTAGTTAAACCCACGTGAGATATTGTCTATGTATCACATCTGAAGGCTAAGGACATGATCACAGAGTTCCAGATGCCATCCTGGTGTCATGGCAGCTGCTGCTGTTGATGTGCTAAAACACACTGTAACACAAGGAGCCCATACATCTGCCTAAGGAGGTATTGTAAACATCATACTGATATGGTACGTTCTGCATTTGCAGGGTCACACATCTGCCCTACCCCCAGGGGTCCTGAGACGTGCTCCAAATGGTCTGTCAGTCCCCCTGGTGATATGGTTGTGTGTGCCCTTGCAGTTTAAAACATCTGCCCTTCCCCCAGTTGCCCTAAGAGCCCATTAAAGTGGGCTCCCAGTCACCCTGGTGGTATGATTAATGCCGCTGTTGCTGTTTTCTAATTCCCCCTACCCCCAGGAGTCCTGAGAGCCCATTAAAGTGGGCTTCCAGTCACCCTGGTAGTATGGATTATGCTGCTGTTGCTGTTTTCTAATTCCCCCTACCCCCAGGAGTCATGAGAGCCCATTAAAGTGGGCTACCAGTCACCCTGGTGGTATTGTTAATGCTGCTGTTGCTGTTTTCTAATTCCCCCTACCCCCAGGAGTCCTGAGAGCCCATTGTCGCCATGGAGGGTAAGATGTACTGATGAACCCAGGAGCTGCTCAGGGGGATAGCTGTTGAGGGTGGCCTGGGACAATGCATGTCACAGGGATGGGCGGTGGGTGACTATAAGCGCTTGCAAAGAATGAGCAGCCAACCTACGCAAGCCATCCTTGTCTGCCTGTGTCGCATGCGAGCCTATGTAGGAGGGCAGCGACGTAGGCTGTGGTGCGGGCAGGGAGAATGGTCACACATGTGTGTCCAATGTTGGGGGGTATATGGGGTGGGAGACGGTGACAGATCCCAACACCAGACACGTACCATCATGACAGTCGCCCTGTGCAACAGGGAAGGGTGGGTATACCCCCACGCTGAGGTCCTGGGGCTGGGACCTGCCACAGTCCATGACAAAAAGGGCATGTTATGACCTATGTGCACCGATAACTGGCAGTACAGACACCCCACCACTGAGGGGCATGGGTGTGTGTCATGTGGGTAGGGAGACAACATGCGGTGCAGGCTACGTAGGGAACCACAGTGCCACACATTGGAAACAGACACATAGGATGTATAGGTTCATGATGTTTTATTTTTCCCCCTCACCTCCTGCGTGGACTCCCACGCCGACCACGGCCCAACCCACCCCTCTGTTGTGGCTCTGGTGCTGCAGCCTTTGGTGCTGGTGCTGGCTGCTGCATCCGGGCCGCTATGGCCTCCAGGGCGCCCGCAATTCTGAGGAGCGCCCCTGCACTGGTCTCATTTGTGGCCCGCAGCAGTTGTACTTCGTTGGGTGTTGGCCACCAGATCCAGGTGTATCTGCACCAGTGCCTGTCGAGTGCCTGTGGGTGGGACACAAGGTGATATGTGAGATACCTCTCTAGTAGCCAACCGTCACACATGCATATCACTACCCATGGAATGTTGTCTATCACGTAGAGGGCCCGGATGACCCTGTATTGGTGGTTTCTGCTGTGCAATTGCGTGGGGTATGCGTAGGTGCACAGCGTGCATAGGTCTGAGCCCCTTATACATGCTGACCCCTGACACACCATGCTACACAGGGGTGGAACGCAGAGGGCACCTGACATACCCCTCCCCCCCAACATCGGTATCACTTTGCTATGTTTGCCAACATGCAGTCTTCTTGTGGATATGCGGACAACCCCCATGGGGATTCCTGTATATGCTCTTACCCACCTTCGGCATCACGTCTTGCTGACTCACTGTGGGCACGTAGCTCCTCCAGTATGGTTGCCATGCTGGTGGGAGGTGGGCCTGCTGTCCCTGGGGCCTGGCTGGGGTGGTAGGTCCCCTCCATGTTGCCACCCACCTGAGCTTGTTGGGTGGTGCAGCTGGCCTCCACTGTGGCTATCGTGGCCAGGGGCATGTCCACCCCCTCCGGAAGCACACTTGCCCCAGGTGTGCAATCACCCTCGCTGCTGATGACCGCCAACATTGTTGGCTCCAGCTCCTCGCTGTCCTGGGGCACTGACACTTCCTCCTCCCCGGGTGGCTCCATGATGGTGTAGTCACCTGGGTTGTGGGAAAGCATACACAGCACAGCTTGGTTTTGTCAGTGAAACTATGTACATCTGTGTGGTACATGCACCCCAAATGTGATGTGTGCTTGGCCGTGCCCTGTACATGTGCTGCATACTACTGCAACTACTGGTAATTGGCTTTGCTGGGGCACTGCCAAGCACACGCAGCAATGTGATTCTTAGTTCACCAGGGGCCAATCTGTGAACAGGGGTGATTAACATTGGGACAGACATTGCAAAAACAGGTGTGTGATGTGAGAGACTAGCAGGAGTTGTGCCAAATGGGCAGGCAGGGGTTAGTAGGGGGTGGTATTGCCAACACCTGTTAGGGGCTGTGCTGGTGAAAGGGACACCCATGGGCCTGAGGATGAGGGACGGTGATGACATATGCCACCAGGTCTGAGGGGGTGTTAATAAGATGCGTGCCACATATACAGAGTGCGTTCACATCATGCTTTTGTAACAGCAGGATGTGATGTGTGTACCTACCTGCCCTGGGATGGGCACTGTCCAGTGCTTCCGGCAGGCCACACAGGTATATGGGACCCAGCCGGGCAGCCAATTCCTGCTCCAGTGGCGTCAGTGTTGGGGTAAAGGGGCCTTACCCACCCGTGCCCATGGCATGTTGGCGCTCAGCAATCATGTGGGAACGCACATCACATTTGATGTCACTAAACCTTTTCCGTAGGCTGTTGAGGTCCCGTGTTGGTCCCCCTGCCTGCGCTACATTCTCATGCACTTCCTCACAGACCTGTGTCCGTGTTGCCATGGTGGTGGTGTTGCTGAGCCGCCCATACAGAACATCATAGTGTTCGAAAACACTTGCCAGCAGGATATGGTTCTCTTGAGGGCTGAACCACACAGCCCTCCTCCTTTGCGCATGGGCCTCTGGTACCTGCCTTCGCTTATCAGCGGGTGGTCCCTGTGTGGGCTGGGAATCACACGTTGGGCCTGCAGGGGTCTCGCTGTCCTGCTGGACAGGCACACCTCCCTCCTCCACCGCACCTACCCTGTGCTGCTCCTCCATATCACTGCACTCTGTGCCCTCTCCCTCCCTATCACTCATTCCTACTCCTACCCCCTGAGCTCCACCTCACACCTGCTTCTTGCACACACCTCCCCTCCCTGCTGCCTGCTCCTCATCTCTCCTGTCTCTCTCACCTGCTCCTTGCCTCCCCTCCTCTCTCCCTCCTCTGCTCCGCCACACACCTCTCCACCTACCTCTCACACTCTACAGCACCACTCCTAAACACAGTCACCTACGCCTCACACCTTCTCCTGACACTATCTGCACTCCTCTAACAATGCACGCCTTTTCTCTCCGTCTCTCTCTCTCTCCTACACAAAACCCTCAATGTGGCACAGGTGTGCAGGTGTATTTATAGGGTTGTATTCCGTTACACACGTTGCGCATGCGCACTTGCACGCATGCAGCGGCTGCACACATTGCACATGCACCGCCCAGATGCTGTGTGTGTGTGCGTATGACACCTCAGATTCATTGTGTGTGTGGAGCGTAGCACATGCGTGTGTGTAGATTACGCACAGCGCATGTGTGGTGTCACGTGTACGTACCTTCTGCATCCCTGCGACGCATGTGCAATGCGCACAACCTACACGCTTGTGGTTCTGCGCATGCGCAATGTGCACAAATGCTGTGCTCGTTTGGCTGCGCATGTGCAACGCGCACAACATAAGTATACCCTTTAAATACACCTGCACACTTGGGACACATTGAGGGGTTTGCATAGGAGAGTGAGAGAGTCGGTGCCGTGTTAGTGAAGGTTGAGGAGAGTCAGAGGAAGATTTTTTGTGTGTAGTGGCTATGTTTGTGAGTGTTCTTTGGATTGTGTGTCTGGCTGTGTGTGTGTGTGTGCTGTGTGTCCTGGTTAGTGAGGTGAGTGTCAGTGTTTGAGTGTCATTGAGAGGTTGGACGGGTTGTGTGTATGGCAGCCTTCGTGGTTGCTGCGGTTGCAGTGGGAGGTGAGGAGGGGCTGCGATTGCCTGATGGGGGAGATGGTCTGTGGGTCTGTGGCACAGGACATGGGTGTAGACCCGCTGCAACACAGACCTGAAGCTGTGGGGGCAGGCCAGGCAGGTGCTGTACTCGCACGGGGCAGGATACTTGCAGAGGAGCAGCCTCGCCAGCCTCGCCTCTACAGGCCCAGCTCCAGAGGCATGTGTGAGGACCAGGGGAGCCACAAAAAGCAAGAAGCCAAAAGTCAGGACGATTCAAATCCAATTTATTGAAACAGACCCCGACGCGTTTCGGCAATAAATGCCTTCATCAGGGGGTAGCAGCTACAATATAAATATAAGTAATACAAATCATAAAAAATAAAAACATAAAAAAGGGGGACTCAAAATGATAAGCCATAACATTTAAAATATATTATATATTATAATATAATATTATATAAACCAAAAAGAGGGACTGGTGAACCTATTATCAATGTAGTTAAACAAAAACAAGTGTATATAAACGCAGGACACAGAAATGTAAATAGTAACAATAAATAAATATTATTAAAAATTATAAAATAACAGCATAAACACTTTTGGACAAATATAATAAAAGGTATAAGGAAAAAAGTATAAGAAAAAATTATTATAATAAAAAAGTAATAAACAATTCTTAAGACAATAACTTAAGTCTTATAAAGAAATTATAAAAGAATGTGGACATAAAGAGAATTGTTCAAAACTCTTGTACTTACATGTGACCCTGTTCATGGACCGATAATGTAATCTTAAGTCCAGGGTTGGGCGTGTTCTGTCTCGCTATATTAAAGAGACTTGATATCGCCTAAATTAAACTATAAATATAACAGCTAGAGGTAGTTACAAGTGGTAACGTAAAACTGAGTTAAAATCAAACATGTTAAAAATGTCACAAAATAGGTAAGAACATACATATAAATAAATAAACAATAATGGACTATATAATCTATGTATATGAATGTATACAGCTATAAATTATACATATAAATCTTGTGGAAACTTCTGATTAAAAATTATGGAGACTAAATACATAAAAAATGAATAATAAAATAAAATACGATCAAATAAATATATATGTATAATACCTTATTATATTATTTTATAGGTGTATGCTAATTAGCAAACCAATTATCAAAACATATAGATATGTAAGAACATTTTAAATTGATAATATGTTATACAATGTACATAGTTCCCCCCAGTTACTTCCAAGTTGATCTCCTGTTTATTGTAAATACAACTCAGGGTTCCTGTGTTGTATGGTTGATGTTGAATGTAAACCGCTCTGATCTAAAATAGAGCAGTATAGAAGAACTGTTAAATAAATAAATAAATAAATAAATAATGGTAAACAGTGAATCACAGATTGAGAATCTATATAGCACCATGGAGTCAAGCCAGGGAAACTATAGTTACTATTCCAATAATTAAAAATGCACAAATAAAATGATACTATAAATTAGAATAAATTAAATTGTATACTTAACATAACATGAGTATGAAGATAACATCGAATAGTCTGAATAGTGAACTAGTGAATGTATTTATTTGTTCATGAATATTCGTATTAAGAGGGGAAACCGATAACTGTGAAATGATGCTTCCTATTAAATTTAATATAAAGGACAAGGTAACAGTTGTGTATAAACTGATAATATGTTTGATATAGCGAACTTTAATTAAAATATCAAAAAATGAGTTATGTATTAATGATTAAATAAATAAATGAATATGGTTTACCTTAACATACAAAAATGACTTAAAATCAATTATCTTAAATGGTCCTATATCCAGAACAAAAACAAAATCTTATATTAAAACAGTACTGTTGAGTGAAAAACTGTGTGAATGGTTTAAATAAACGTAAACAAATTACTCGGTAAAATTATATTACTACCTAGATGTAGTGAACTGATAATGTAAAACTGTGCAGTGTATAAGTTTCTGTACCCTGATGTAATGCCACGCAATGTTATTGATGAAATAGAAAAAATCACATAGATTCAGTAAGTAGCAAACTTAAAAAGGAATGGGCCAGTTCTTGTACAAAAACGGACGACATGATGGTTAGACTCGAAAGAGGGAGATGTGATGCCCCAAATGCAAACATAGTAACCTAAGAGTGTAAAGGATAATGGTAAATAAAGGTAAAATACCTTAGAAAGGTCTCGGTACTTCCAAGATCGTTGCCTAAGTCATAAGAACATATAAGTAATGTTAAAATGTCGTGTAAACCAGGCTGTTACTTGGAAAGGATTTTTTAGAAGAAGATACTATGTTGTAAAGTTGACATGTATCAACAAATAAACGTGTGCATTATAGATAAAACAGATGTTGAATAGACATGAAACTACGTTTTAAAAAACTCTTTTCATTACTATTTTAAAACTTCAATAGAAGGTAACGTATAGGTCTAGAGAAGTAAATAGATGTGTGAACTAAAGTGGACACTAAAAATAATGACGTAAACCACAGAGCAGAATGAAAGTGTCGGTAAAGAACGGAACGAACTATTACCATGGTAAAACAATATATAATTGCCATCATGCTTAAATAACACCCCTGCTATCGTATAATATGCAAGTATTTGCTCACGCTAATACTCCGATCGAGTACAGAAATTGTCTGCCTTAAAAGGATACAAATGCTGGTACTACTCACATGGAATCGAAAGTGAAAGTGCACTAGCTGCGGGGAATATAATGTAACCTTTTAAATTTGGCGCCAAAAAATCAAAGAAGCTGATTGGAAAGCAGATAATGAGGTAAAACTCGTAGAGGCTCATTATAATACTAGTGAATGAAATCGCTGAAAGCCAATGTGTTGTATGTGTGCCTACAGACATCTCAGTAATGAAATGAAAAACAGAGAAACATCAATGGTAATGCTGTTAGTCGAAAGGAAAAGCAGAACCAATAAACATTTAGGATGCAAATAGGAAAATGTATGGGTCAATAGATTTACAGGAAGACAGAGAGGTCTATTTCTTGATTAAGACCGTCTGGAGATAGACTTTTAAACTCATAAATATATCTCTGTTCCAACTTCAACAGTTTTTTATCTATGTCCCCTCCTCTCCAAAGTGGTTTGATCCATTTCAAAACTAAATATTTCAAGTCACTAATTTTGTGGTCAGCAGCAATCCAATGAGAGACCAAAGGCTTTTCTGTGATTTTCCGAGAAATGCAGCTTTTATGCTCAGTGATCCGAGTCCGAATTTCTCTTTTAGTTTTTCCAATATATACAAGATGACATGGGCACTGTATGAGATAAATTACATTGGACGTTCTGCAGTTCGTATAATCATTCAGGTATATCTTATGTCCTGATTTTGAGTCCGTAAAGCTATTTTTGGCTATAATAGTATGTAGGCAGATGGAACATTTTCCACAACTATAGTGTCCCTTAATTTTAGGGGGAGCATGTGATCTCATAAGAGCTGATGGAACAAGTGTGTTGGCTAGATTTGTATTTCTTTTATAAGCAACCATGATATGTTTTGTATCAAATGCTGGTAATGTAGTCAGTAAATGCCATTCCTGTCTGAGAATGTTCACTATTGACTTAGAATGTTGCGAAAATGTTAAAGCGCAAACGACCCTGTCAGAATTTTTTGGAATATTCTTTTTTTGTAACAAAAGAGAACGATCAGTGGTGCAGGCACGTAAATATGCTTTCTTGATACTCTCTTTTGGATATCCTCTTGTTTTAAATCTGTAGTGCATATCGACAGCGTGGCGTTCAAAGTCTCTATCTGTAGTGCAAGTTCTTTTAATTCTAAGGAATTGGCTAACCGGTAAATTTTGTTTGAATGCTCTATTGTGACAACTATCATAATGAAGGAGAGTGTTACGGTCAGTGGGCTTTCTATACAATTCTGTGACAAAGCCACTGTGGTCCTTCTTAATCATGATATCAAGATAAGGGATTTTTTCGGAACTAAAGGTGCCCTCAAATTGTAAATGGGGGTCCAGGGAGTGTTTATGCTGTTATTTTATAATTTTTAATAATATTTATTTATTGTTACTATTTACATTTCTGTGTCCTGCGTTTATATACACTTGTTTTTGTTTAACTACATTGATAATAGGTTCACCAGTCCCCCTTTTTGGTTTATATAATATTATATTATAATATATAATATATTTTAAATGTTATGGCTTATCATTTTGAGTCCCCCTTTTTTATGTTTTTATTTTTTATGATTTGTATTACTTATATTTATATTGTAGCTGCTACCCCCTGATGAAGGCATTTATTGCCGAAACGCGTCGGGGTCTGTTTCAATAAATTGGATTTGAATCGTCCTGACTTTTGGCTTCTTGCTTTTTGTGGCTCCCTTGGACTATTGCAAGAACAGCGCTCCTTGTTTCCCTTTATGTGTGAGGACCAGGTCATCTCCCTCTACCGCCTGAGCACAGGAGCTATTAGGGAGCTTTATGAGGATCTAAGACCTGACCTCGAGCCCCTGACTGGTCGGTCACATGCCATACAAGGTTTGGTCAAGCTCCTTGGTGTCCTACATTTCTTTGCCTCTGGCTGTTTCCAATCATCTGTGGCCGCAGTGAGTGGCATGAGCTGCCCCACCTTCTCACGGTGTCTCCACCAGGTACTGCATGCCATGGTCAACCGGGTGTGGAATTACATAGCCCTTCCCCACAGCAGGCTACAGTGGGGGACCCTGAACCAGGCCTTTGAGGCGTTAGCTGGGATACCACACATGATGGGAGCTATTGATTGCACACATGTTGCCCTGGTCCCACCTAGAGACAGGGAGGTAGTGTTCTGCAACCGCAAACATTATCATTCCCTAAATGTTCAGGTTATCTGTGATGCAAATATGCATATTCTGAATGTGGTATCCAGGTTTGCAGGGTCCACCCATGACTCCTATATCCTGCATCACTCGGCACTCAGGACAGTATGGGGACTGTCTATTGCTGGGTGTGTATTTATCATTTCTGACGTGCACATGCTGTTCATGTGACTAACCGTATGTGCAAATGTCTGTCTTGGAGGTGTATCCCTCATTGTGTGGATATGTGTGTGATATCAGGTGGGGGGGGGTACCTCCAACTCCACCTTGCTATGGAGCTTTGTGCTGATAGTTAAATGGATGCTAGCATTTGTGTCGTGGTTACAGATTATGTTGTTTCCAATCCGTACACCTAACCCTTGTCGTGTGTGTCTGACCTTCACACCCTGATGCATAGTTGTGATGTCCCATCATGTGATGTCATATGTTTATGTCAGGATGTGTTATGCGTTTGTTTTGTACATATATACCTGTGTCCATTTGGGTGGACATGGGCTCCTGCTTTAACGTCGCACATTTCTTTTTTGCAGGTGATGCAGGATATGGGTGTCGCCCGTGGTTGCTGACCCCTGTGCGTCAACCACGGACACGTGCAGAGTGGAGGTACAATGAGGCACATGCCACCAGCTGCTCCGTCATAGAGCACACCTTTGGCGTATTAAAGAGTCGCTTCAGGTGTCTGGATAGGACAGGCGGGACCTTACAATACCAACCACAGACTGTGTCAGAGATCATTATAGCCTGTTGCATCCTGCACAACATTGCTCTCAGGCACCATATCCCTGTTGATATTAATGAGGATCTGGAGGATGACCCTATGTGCCCCCCTGCGCGTGCCTGTGGTGACACACGTGAGGGCACAGCAGTCAGGCGGCAGCTGATTGCAGAGCTCTTCTCATGCACGTACTGCATATGTTCCCACCTACATTTGTTTGAATATGTGTGTACAGCTAATACTAGTTACCATTTGTATTACGATATCAGTAAGATGCAGCACTGCACTGACATGTAACTGAGACTGGCTAGCCATACCAGCTTCATATCTACTCATGCCTGATACACATTAGCTGTGGGCAGGGCACAACAGCAGGTGGAGGTGGTATATGTGTGTGGGGGGTTTTAAGCTTGTGGGAGGTGTTCGGCTGACATACCTGGTTTGTGGCTGCATGTGATAGGGGCTAATGTGCAGCCACACATTGTTAGTTTTGATACTTTGGGTGCAGCAGGGTGAAAGGCATGTGGTATAGCATTAACAGTGGGAGAGCAGGCCATGGATGGAGCCAGTTGTCCAGATGTGTGTGTTTTTCAGTGAGTGTTTTGAGCTGATTGTGAGGTTGGTATGATCTGATGTGCAGGGTCTGTGTGTTAGTTGTTTTTGTATGGCGCTACATGTGATACATAGCAATATCTATGTGATCAGTGGTATGTGGATTACTGGTATGTGATGTCCGTAAGGGAGATTACTGCAACACCACAGTGTGCCTGAATGTAAAGGTCATCACGTAGCCCTCACATGGCTGCGGGAAAGGATAGGGAACCTGTGAGGTGTCCAGCCAGGTGTAGTATTATTGTCCCCATTTTGTGAGATGTCGAATAGCCATGTCAGACAAATCTGATTGATTTCTTTGACTGGGTGACCAGGGAGTTGGACCGAGGGAGAGCTCTAGATGTGGTGTATTTAGATTTCAGTAAAGCCTTTGACACTGTTCCTCACAGGCGACTTATAAACAAACTGAGCACCCTAGGGATGGACCCTAAAGTTACTGCTTGGGTTAGAAATTGGTTGGGTGGGAGGCGACAAAGAGTACAAGTAAATGGAGCTCACTCTGAGGAGAAGGATGTTACCAGTGGTGTGCCCCAGGGATCTGTCCTTGGTCCGATTCTTTTTAACATCTTTGTTAGTGATATAGCGGAAGGGCTGTCGGGTAAGTTTTGCCTCTTTGCAGATGATACCAAAATCTGCAATAGAGTAGACACCCAGGAAGGTGTAGATAACATGAGGAGGGATCTTGCTAAGCTTGAAGAATGGTCTAGAATTTGGCAGCTGGGATTTAATGTTAAAAAATGTAAGGTCATGCATTTGGGCTGCAGCAATCCAAGGGAGCAATACAGTATAGGAGGTGAAGTACTTTTGTCCACTAAAGAAGAGCGGGACCTAGGCATGAACATAAGAACATAAGATCATAAGATATGCCATACTGGGTCAGACCAAGGTCCATCAAGCCCAGTATTCTGTTTCCAACAGTGGCCAATCTAGGTCATACGTACCTAGCAGTTTCCCCAAGGGACACAGGTTCCACAATGCTTGTATTGGTTCAAGCATTGATATCCTGGGTCCCTTCTTAATAATGGTTTATGGACCTTTCCTCCAGGAACTTGTCCAAACCTTTTTTAAACCCAGCTACACTAACAGCCTTTACTACATCCTCCGGTAACAAATTCCAGAGTTTGATTACACGTTGAGTGAAAAAATATTTTCTTTTATTAGTCTTAAATAGTTTACCCTGTAGCTTCATTGCATGTCCCCTAGTCTTTCTATATTCTGATAAGGTAAACAATCGATCTACGTTTACCCGTTCCACTCCGTTCATTAATTTATAGACTTCTATCATATCTCCCCTCAGCCGTCTCTTTTCCAGGTTAAAGAGCCCCAACCTTTTAGCCTTTCTTCATAGGAGTAGCCTTCCATCCCCTTTACCATTTTGGTGGCTCTTCTCTGAACCTTTTCTAAAATTGCTATATCCTTTTTAAGATATGGCGACCAGAATTGCACACAATATTCAAGGTGCGGTCTCACCATGGAACGATATAGAGGCATTATAATATCTTTTGTTTTATTTTCCATTCCTTTCCTTATCATACCTAGCATTCTATTTGCTCTCTTGGCCGCCGCTGCACACTGGGCCGAGGGTTTTAACATGGTATCCACAAGGACGCCTAAATCTTTTTCTTGGGTGGTGGTTCCTAATGTGGAACCTTGCATCGTGTAACCATAGTTTGGGTTGTTCTTCCCTAGGTGCATAACCTTGCACTTCTCCACATTAAATTTCATCTGCCATTTTGATGCCCAGTCTTCCAATTTATCAAGATCCTCTTGCAATTTTCCACAATCCTCCTGGGTTTTAACAACTTTAAATAGTTTTGTGTCATCAGCAAATTTGATAACCTCACTCGTTATTCCACTTTCCAGGTCATTTATGAATATGTCAAAAAGCAGCGGACCCAGCACAGATCCCTGGGGTACACCACTATTCACCTTTCTCCATTGGGAAAATTGGCCATTTAGCCCTACCCTCTGCTTTCTATCTTTTAACCAGTTCCTGATCCACAGTAGTACACTGCCTCCTATCCCATGACTCTTTAGTTTTGCCAAAAGTCTCTCATGAGGGACCTTGTCAAAGGCTTTCTGAAAGTCCAGATACACAATATCAACCGACTCACCTTTGTCCACCTGTTTATTCACTCCTTCAAAAAAACATAACAGATTAGTAAGACAAGATCTTCCTTGTCTAAAGCCATGTTGGCTGTCTCCCATTAGGTCATGACTATCTATATGCTGAGTAATTTTATTCTTTATGATGGTTTCTACCATTTTTCCCGGTACTGATGTCAGGCTCACCGGTCTGTAGTTTCCCGGATCACCCCTCGAACCCTTTTTAAAAATTGGTGTTACATTGGCGATCCTCCAATCCTCAGGTATTAGAGATGATTTTAATGATAGTTCACAGATTACTGATAGCAGGTCTGCAATCTCAAATTTCAGTTCTTTCAACACCCTTGGATGTATACCATCCGGCCCAGGTGATTTGCTACTCTTCAGTTTATCTAATAGTTGTAGGACATCTTCCCGATGTATCGAAATTTCCTTCAATTCTTCAACACCTTTAAATACCACTTCAGTCGTGGGTAACATCCCTACATCTTCCTCAGTAAAGACCGAAGCAAAGAATTCATTCAGTCTCTCCGCTATCGCCTTGTCGCCTCTTAGTGCTCCTTTAACCCCTTTATCATCTAATGGACCAACTGACTCTCTCACGGGTTTTTTGCTACGAATGTACTTGAAAAGGTCTTTATTTCGCGTTTTTGCTTCCGCAGCAAGCTTCTTCTCAAATTCTCTCTTTGCCTGCCTTATCAATGCCTTGCATTTGACTTGCCAGTGCTTGTGCTGTTTCCAGGTTTCATCATTTGGCTCTTTTTTCCATTTCTTGAAAGATGCTTTTTTGGCAACAACAGCCTCTCTGACCTCAGCTTTAAACCATGCTGGCAATTTTTTGGACTTCCTTCCACTTTTCTTAAAGCGTGGAATACAGCTGGTCTGGGCTTCCAAGATAGTATTTTTCAACAACACCCAAGCTTGATGTACGTCTTTAACCTTTGCAACTGCTCCTTTTAGTTTTTTCTTAACTGTTTTCCTCATTCTATCATAGTCTCCCTTTCGAAAGTTAAAGGGTAGTACTGTGGATTTCCTTACTATCCCTCCTCCACTAATTAAATCAAAGGCGATCATGCTATGATCACTATTGCCAAGTGGCCCCAACACCCTTATCTCTTGCACTACATCTGGTGTTCCACTAAGGACTAGGTCTAATATTGCTTCCCCTCTGGTCGGTTCATGAACCAGCTGCTCCAAGAAGCAGTCATTTATTTCATCTAGGAACTTTATCTCCCTAGCATGTCCTGTTGTGACACTGACCCAGTCGATGCCGGGGTAATTGAAATCACCCATTATTATTACTGCACTGTAACTTTTGCTAGCTTCCTTGATTTCTTTGAGCATTTCATCATCCATTTGTTCATTCTGGCCAGGCGGACGATAGTACACCCCCACTGCCATCGCCTTCCCCTTTTTACATGGAATTTCAATCCATAGAGATTCTACAGCAAATTTTGTTTCTTGCAAAACTTTAATCCTTTCTGACTCAATGCCCTCTCTAACATAGAGCGCAACCCCTCCACCAATTTGATCAGCTCTATCATTTCGATATAGTTTGTACCCAGGTATCACAGTGTCCCACTGGTTGTCCTCCTTCCACCATGTCTCTGATATTCCAATCATATCTAACCTCTCGTTTAGTGCTATATATTCTAACTCTCCCATCTTGTTTTGTAGACTTCTAGCATTTGCATACAAGCATTTTAGAGACTGTATTTTATTCATATTAATTTGGCTATTGGTAGACATGGGTAATTTGGGATCTTTAAGTTCTGTCTGCTCCATACTCGAGGGCATTTGGGCTACTTTACTCTTTTTTGGAACCTCTCTGCTTTTTGTAGTATCCTTCAAGGATACATTCTTCCGAACCATGCGCTCTTGGGCGACTGTCGGCTTTCCCCTATTATCTAGTTTAAAAGCTGCTCTATCTCCTTTTTAAAGGTTAATGCCAGCAGCCTGGTTCCATCCCGGTTAAGGTGAAGCCCATCCCTTCGGAAGAGCCCCTCCTTTCCCCAGAATGTTCCCCAGTTCCTAACAAATCCGAACCCCTCATCTCTGCACCATTGTCTCATCCACGCATTGAGACTCCGGAGCTCTGCCTGCCTATTGGGTCCTGCGCGTGGAACGGGAAGCATTTCGGAGAACGCTACCCTGGAAGTTCTGGATTTCAACTTCCTACCTAAAAGCCTAAATTTAGCTTCCAGAACCTCCCTACCACATTTTCCTATGTCATTGGTACCAACATGTACCAAGACAGCAGACTCCTCCCCAGCACTATCTAAGACCTTATCTAGGTGGCGTGTGAGGTCCGCTACCTTCGCACCAGGCAGGCATGTTACCAGGCGATCCTCACGTCCACCAGCCACCCAGCTATCTACATGCCTAATGATCGAATCACCAACTATAACTGCTGTCCTAACCCTTCCCGCATGGGCACTTGGCCCTGGAGAAACCTCCTCGGTGCGAGAGGGGTTTACATCACCTGGAGGACAGGTCCTAGTTACAGGATCACTTCCTGCCACACCAGGGTGATGCTCTCCTGTCATGTGACCTCTCTCCTCCATGGCAACAGGGATGCTGCCAGACTGGAGGTGGGACTTCAGGACTATATCCCTGTAGGTCTCGTCTATGTACCTCTCTGTCTGTCTTATGTTTTCCAAGTCTGCTACTCTAGCCTCTAGAGAACGGACTCGTTCCCTGAGAGCAGAGAGCTCCTTGCACCTAGTGCACACGTAAGACCTCTCACCAGCTGGGAGAAAATCATACATGTGACACTCAATGCAAAAGACTGGAAAGCCCACATCCCGCTGCTGGACTGCTGTCTGCATCTTAGTTTTAAGTTTGTGTTTAGATCTTTAAGTTCTATATGTACTAAAGGGTGCAATGGATATTTATACCACTAAAACTGTACCTAAGAAGTTTAATATACCTTGTTCACCTGAAGCTTAATTAATCTCAGGTCCTTGGTGTATGACTGATTTGGGTAATGAGCTTCACCTGAGAGCACCTCCTGTCTTTTAAGTTGTGCAAGTACCTATAAAGCTGTGATTTTCCCAGGGGAGGGTGGGTGTGGGGAGGGAGGGAGGGATATAACACTTATTAAAAAAGGGCTGCTACACAGTACCTTGTCCTGTGCTGCTGAGGAAAACTATATTCTGATTTGATTTAAATTATAGCTCTTTGCTGCTACTAGGCTCTAACCTATTATGAAATTTAAACTACAAGCTCTCTGCTGGATTCTAAATTTAACCAGAAAGCTCTCTTCTGTGTTTTAATTTGAAACTAAAAGTACTTTGCTGATGCTAGGCCCTGAGTGACTATGAAATTTAAACTACAGCTATCTACTGGGTATGAAAGGTAACCAGAAAGTTCTCTTCTGTGTTTTTAAATTGAATCTTAAACTGTTGCTACTAGGCCCTGACTGATTTAACAAAAAAAATAGTGGGTTCACAGATTAATTAGCTTTAAAAGAAAAAAAATTCCTTTCAGAAAAATTCCCAGAAGTATATACTCACAATTTCAGATTTCTCTCCAGAAGTAACAGCCCCCCTTTCCAGTCCTTCAAGACAGGGTCACAGAGCTCTGGTTGAGCTATTTATGCTTGTGCTGATGATGTAAGCAGTGACCTACTTCCTGGGTAATTAACAGTCCTTGCTTGGATAGAAGGAGTCTTTCAAAATGGCCTTTTGAACTGCCAGCTGGTGTTAACACCTATTGAAAAAGCTTCACAGGTTGCTTGCCCACTAGGTAGAAGGCCTCTTTGTAAAGGTCTCTAGAAGACTTTATATGCTGCTCAAGGAGAATTGACCTTGTTTTGCCTCTTGTGCTAAGCTATATTCTGATTTGATTTAAATTATAGCTCTTTGCTGCTACTAGGCTCTAACCTATTATGAAATTTAAACTACAAGCTCTCTGCTGGATTCTAAATTTAACCAGAAAGCTCTCTTCTGTGTTTTAATTTGAAACTAAAAGTACTTTGCTGATGCTAGGCCCTGAGTGACTATGAAATTTAAACTACAGCTATCTACTGGGTATGAAAGGTAACCAGAAAGTTCTCTTCTGTGTTTTTAAATTGAATCTTAAACTGTTGCTACTAGGCCCTGACTGATTTAACAAAAAAAATAGTGGGTTCACAGATTAATTAGCTTTAAAAGAAAAAAAATTCCTTTCAGAAAAATTCCCAGAAGTATATACTCACAATTTCAGATTTCTCTCCAGAAGTAACAGCCCCCCTTTCCAGTCCTTCAAGACACATGGTTGTGTCTGATGATCTTAAAGTAGCTAAACAGGTAGAAAAGGTGACGGCAAAAGCTAGAAGGATGCTTGGGTGCATACGGAGAGGAATGGCTAGCAGAACAAAGGAGGTGATAATGCCTCTGTATAAGTCTTTGGTGCGACCTCATTTGGAGTATAGTGTGCAATTCTGGAGACCGCACCTTCAAAAGGATGTGAACAGGATGGAGTCGGTGCAGAGGGTGGCTACTAAAATTATTAGTGGGCTTCATTATAAAGCATATGAGGACAGACTTAAGGATCTTAATATGTACACCTTAGAGGAAAGGCGGGATAGAGGTGATATGATTGAGATGTTTAAATACCTCCGTGGCATAAATATTCAGGTAGAGAGCCTCTTTCAATTGAAAGCAAGTTCTGCTACGAGGGGACATGGGATGAGGGTGAAGGGAGATAGATTCAGGAGTGATATGCGGAAATATTTCTTTACGGAAAGAGTAGTGGATCCATGGAATAGTCTCCCAGTGGAGGTGGTAGAGATGAGGACAGTAACTGAATTCAAAAAAGCATGGGACCAACACAGAGGATCTCTAAAGGTAAAAAGTGGACTGTTGTAGTTGTTGATATGGAAGGACAGACTAGATAGGCCATGTGGTCTTTTTCTGTCATCATGTTTCTATGTTTCAGTGCAGTGTTGCATATTTACACACTGACAGAGATTTCTCAGGCCAGATCAGCAAAGGTGTAGGTAACAGTAGGCAAGCTGAAGGCTAAATATGGGGGTGGAATTGGGTCTTAGTGGTGTTTTCAGGGGTAACATGGCAAATCTGGCTGATGACATCTAGACATATACCACAGCACTCACATACAAGCTGGTTAGGTGTGTAGGGGAGGAGAGTGCGGTCCAAGACAACTACATTGCGGACCCTAGAGAGGGAGAGTTATGTCCACACACATAACTGATGGGGGGTGGTTTAGGTGGACATGTAGGCTATCCATGCTTTGCCATTATGAGTTTCACACAGTAGGGTGACATGCAGCCATCATGTTATGGTCACAAACACACATCGGGGTGTGGTTTGGCAGACATACCTCAGGCATTGAGACATATGTATAATTTCAACTCATCATCACACAGCTGTTAATATAAGTAAAGGTATGAGATATACACACCACGGAAATGTCTATGGTCACAGGATGGGGAGGTGCCCCTGCATAGTTCCATGTGTTACCGAATACCGAAATTGACAGCAGGGTAGCAGACGACATTGAGACACCAGGACACAGAGTGAGGGGCATTGGGGGAGATATGGGGGACACAGGATATTACTGCAGCCTTGGAGTGATGCAGGGACACGGTAGTGATCAAACACTTCTGGTCATCAGTTTGTACACCAACACAGAGGTGTGGGAGGGAACAGGCACAGTACAGACCCTTGTAGTTTTGCAAACGAACTTCAGAGATAACTCTCACATGACTGAGATCTGTACAGTGTGATGGTGAACACTCAGTCTGTAAAGGATCTTGGGGGGTCTGGGAGCCGTGGACAGGAAGGTGTAGTGTGTTGCACAGCTGGAACATGACATATGTATGTTTTCCTTGTGTTTTCCAATCCACAGGACATACCTGTTGGAGCTCCTGATGCTGTGGTGCATTGACAGGTGACTGTAGGTCATCCAACATGCAGTGGTCTGGGGTAGGTGTTCCTATAGCTACATTGTCTGTGATGACAGTCAGGGGAAACACATGTCCTCAGTGATGTGTCATCTTGTACATATGTTGTTGTTCACCTCTTTTCCCTGCAGCACCATAACCTCTATCTTGCTGTTGGCACACATATCCCCATGTGTTCCTGTCCAGTTTTTCTTCTGCAACACTGTCTCCGTGACACGTCCAGCAGAGCTGCATGTGTGTGGGGGTCCTAGGTGTTTTGGTGGTGGGCTACATGTACACCCTTCCCCGACATTGTACCATCAGCCAACGCCAGGGTATCATTGTATTTCACACGGCCTTTAGGTGCACCAATCTCCAATTATGCACATATCAGATGTATGCTACTGCTGACACGCTCACCTTAGCATACTGTGTGGGTGTGTTTCTTTGGGTTTGCGGTATGATTGTACAGTGTGCAGGCATTTTACATTATCATGTGGTGTGAGGTGTCTGCACACCTGGGGAGGGGGGGGAGGGCGGTGGAGAATGTCCTATCTCTACCTTACTGGTGTTTACCGTGTGACCATTATGGACATGTGTTGGGTGTGGTGAGCAGAACTGACATGCGACTGTTGAACAACATTTTTGTATCACAGATAATGCCATAATGTGGACATGCATTAACAGAGGCTTGACATGGTGACATGATGATTCTACACATTTTGATGGCATCATCTCCCTTCACTGTGACGTGTTGTAGCCTTTGAGTAACTCAGACCTGCTGAACGCACACGGTAGGTTGCACCTTTTGTTTTTGGGAATGACATCAGCCTTTACATGTTAATGATCTATGGTTTGTTACATAGACTTTCATGTTGGCTCTGTGTTCACAAAAACTGGTGCACATGGGGTGGAGCTGTGAAATGCCTGTGTAACATGGGCATGGACATGGACATTAACATATCCATGTGACAGCCGCGTCTGCAGTTCCAATTCCAAATTTGACCGACATGCAGTGTGTTCTGTGTTGTGCTCATGTCATGTTTGCCTGTGTGACGTTTTACTATGCGCATAGTCATGTTTGACTCTCTGCAATTTGTGCTGATGTTGCAAGCAGCATACCAATACATTATTTATCCTCTTCTAACACAGGGCAGTGGACAAACCAGCCACATCTACTACAGTGCATCCAGCGTCACCATCATCCACCTGTTGGGGGACACACCACCATGGAACTATCCCTGGGAGATGGTGCCATAGGATGTTTGACCTCTGCGAGTGGGACACATGCCTAGGATGGACAGTATTATCGTTGGAGTGTGACTTTGGCCCTGGCAGACCTGTCCTACACACTTTTGGTGCCATGCTCCGGCGGGGTGTTGGGTTCATCGCAGAGGACACACATGACCTTTCCAATACACTGCCATATTGGGATGTGACACTTGACTATGCATGTCCAGGGTTTCAAGGACAGTTTTGACCTGACTTGTTGGATTGCAGACACACTTTGCACTTTGGACACTGTGTACTGGTCCCCATGTGCGCAAGAAGGACTTACATTGTTGCTGTATGTTGTACATTCCTCATATGTTGTGTTTTGGCCATGTGTGTGACATGGACCACCGGAAACGCTCATCTGTTTGGTTCACCACAAGCATACAGCCATGGGTGTGGCATAGGGGGAGCAATGGAGAGGTCTTGTTGTCTATGTCCACCTACTCTCCACTTTGAAATGGTACAGTTTTTGCCACGACAATGCTTTGCTGCACACCAACAGCTTAGATTGATGTTGCCACTCACCAAGGGTGTTTCTGTGCATGTGTGGCAGCACTGTATCATGTTGAGACATATACGGTGCACATGCATATAACTGACCTTGTCGTGGAAACACAGCATGTGGCAATATGGCTTCTGTGTGGTTTACTGTACAATGTTTGCCATCACTTTCCATCTCTATATACTGGTTTGTGGGTTTGCTTACTGTACAGACGTGACGCTGAACATGTATTTAGGGACCTTGCATTGCATATGTGCACACTCCTATTTATCCCATGGGGTATGGACACTCACATTGCACCATTATATTTGGACTGTCACAGTGTGATTGTCCATTGTCTTCCTTCAATTGTGCATTCCATGTGCCATGATATATGTGTACAGACACTGTATCCACACCAACCACTGCAGGGGACCTTATGCATAGTGTTATCTTTGCATGTTTCTGCAGGTTGTTTTTTTGTATTGGTTTCTGGGTTCATGTGCCTCTGCAACCTGTTGGCATATCCTCATTGTGCATTTGCCCATAGTTTATGGTTACATTGTTGCAGCTTTGATTGCTACATGGGGCATTATGTGGCAGCTGTAACATATATCTCCACATGTGTTTTTAAACTTTCAACATTTTAACAACATCTGCTGTTTTCATTTGTGTGTCTCCTGTGTTGCCAGATAGATATGTTTTCAGGTACAGATCATGATTGCTGTGTGTTGGGCCCTCATCATGCACTGGCTACTGTCTACATGCACTCATATGTTAGTTACACATTTGAGGCGTGCAGCAGCATGTGGTGTGTGGGGGCCAAATGCATACTGCCCACCATGCACCTGATGCACATTATCTCTCCTGCCCCTCATTTGTAGACGTACCAGTGACCTTTACGTAGGATGTGGATTGCTGCCCTGCTAAATGTTTCTTTGGTCTTTCACCTGGGATCTACTCACCTGGGTATTATGATGGTGGTATCTACACTATCTGTGACGAATAACCAAAATAAAGATATTTGTTTGACATATATTTGTCTCGGCTGCTGCTTGCTCACACTGACACTTGTATTTGATGCTTTTCTGGTCCTATCCATGGCCCACCTGTGCTCACATCCTTGTACGGTGCCAGCTGTCTATCATCCAGGCATTTCACACATCACTGGATGTTGCAGGTTCCCATAAACACCTCCCCTTTGGGGTACTATTTGGCAGTAATGGTCATAGTGGTTGTTTGGGATAGTGGTTACAGATATGTGTTATGACACCATAGGTTGCAGGTTTTATCCCCACATGGGTTTCTTTTGTAAAATTATTCTGTTGTGATAACATGACCATTTGGAACCTGCAGCTTCATCACCTATGCACACACACTTCCATCTCTTCACTGTACACTAAAGTGTGCGCTCTGTTCTGCCTATCCATGACGTATTGGCTGTTACATATGTCTCTTACTTTATGGGGTTTACATGGCAGTCCGCTTGGGGAATTGGCATTGCTGCAGTTCAGCTGGTCTGTGGCATGCCTGTTTGCAGGTTTGATTCTGTCTTGTTGTGTTCCACTGCTCCACAGAGCATCGCCCTTTGGCTTTTGTTTATTTCCTCTTTTGCATGCTGTCTCCACTGCACAGCATTTGATTGTGTGTGTGCATATAGGTATATTTGGGTGTGGGCCCAGTTACAGACTGTGATCTGATCTGTACACACCATTTCTGCATGTGCATTTGATCATGGTTACTGTTGGAGGTTTGCCTATCATGGCAGCCAGCAGGCTTCTCGTGTGGTGCCCTGCAGTATTCTTGTATGCAGCCTTTGCAAACGAGCTCACGTTGGTAGTGTGGCCTACCGGTTTGTGCATTGACACTTGTGCTGATGGTCATAGGTTTGATTCCTCTCTGTTCTCTTTGATTTGTTTGCCTGTGCTGCACAGCTACGTTTGATTTCTGTGACAGCCATATCTGTGCAGATCTGTGTTGTTAGCACATTGTACCCTTATCACAGTTGTAGACCATCCTTCTGTCCGTCTATGTGTGTCGGCCAGCTGTATGCCATCCTACCCTGCTGTGCATGCTGCTACCCCACATCCTGCACTGGCGCACATTTCTGCATTGTGGGTTGACCTTATCCTGGTAAACATAGCAGACTGCTTGTGTGGTGATGTGCAGTCCTTCTGTGGCCAGCCAAGGGTTTGTTAGAAGCTGTAGCCCACTGGTTACTTCACTGCCTGTGGTACCAGAGATCATGGGTTTGATCCCACAGTGGGGTGGTTTGATAGGGTTTTCCAAAGCATTGTCTGCTTTTACTGTAAAGTAGTGCTGCCAGCAAAAACACCCTCACAGTGCTGTAACCTTAAGGTGCCCCATAGGGCGCCTTATAAGGTGCCCTATAAAGCGTCTTATAAGGCGCCCTATAGGGGACATTATAGGGTGCCTTGGCGGACAGTGCACTTTATAATGTGCCCTCTGGAGTGCCTTATAGGGCGCCTTATGTGGCACCTTACGTTACGGAACTGTGAAGGTGTGTTTTCTGGCAGCACTAATTAAGATAAAAATAAACTGCCTCACAAAGCACTGCTTAAACATAAAGGGTAATGCCTCAGCCAGCCTTATTCATCAGGCACACTAGGAGATCAAACCTATGACTCCTGTACTGTCAGTCAGTGTATTAACCATTGTGCTACACCTCTGCTGCTCTGTTTACATGTCAGCGCGCCTATTTAAGAGTAATGTGCGTTAACGCGCATAGCTCCATCTTTTGCCTGATAATGTGTGCAGTTCTCATTATCGCCCGATAATGCCGGTTTGCTATGTTTAGACCGGAACGCCCACTCTTTTTATGGCATCCTGCACATTATCGCCGGGCGCACGTTAGCGCCCTTTAGTAAACATACCCCTTAAGCTCTTTGGAAATGCACAAGAACATAAGAAATGCCATACTGGGTCAGGCCAAGGTCCGTGAAGCCCAGTATCCTGTTTTCAACAGTGGCCAATCCAGACACAAGTACCTGACAGATTCCCAAAAAGGCACATAGGTTCCACAGTCTTTGTCCTGGGACAAGCAGTGGATTTCCCGGGTCATCTTTAATAATGGTTTATGGACCTTTCCTTCAGGATCTTGTCCAAACCTTTTTTAAACCAAGCTTCAGAAACAGCTTTTACGACACAGACAAAGCAGAGCAGAGCCCGCGCAGCAGAAGTCCAAACAAAACACAAAAGGCGAGGAATTGAAGGGTCACCAATTTATTGATCAAATAGCCCCAATGCGTTTGGGCACGTTTGCCTTCTTCAGGGGGCACACATCTTCAAATAAAAACAGGAAGATCAACAATAAATCTTATGTCACATAAAAGTGTGAAACAAATAAAACAGTAACAATAAAATAACATTAATAAATAAATAATTAAAAACACAAACTAACGTGTATTTATAAAAGAAAAATAAAGAATGCAAATACAAGATTAATCAATGGGAACATGATTAAGACCATGTTAAAACAAATCAAATGAAGACAAACAATTTCATAAATAACATTAAGTCAAAACAATGATGAGTTAAAAAAATAAATAAATAATTGATGGCAATGCGTATAAATGTTAAGAAAGTCTGTCACATTTAAAATGGATTTTTGGACACGTACATTGAAAAAAACAAAGAGGTAAATATTTACAAGTGGCACAGTATACCATCAAGTCTTGAAAAAGACTCTTTTCAGTAGTGCTGCAATCAATGCTAATTGTATTAGTAATCCCAGAGCCAAGGGAAGAAGAAGTATCCATAAAAAATGAGAGACAGAGATACGGTATCTATTAATTAATAGGTAGACTCAGAGCAAACTTTATAGAGAGCATAAAAGAATAATAAGTATTCTTAATTTAGCTGGATGTCAACAAATGTAATTAGTCGTTGAAAAATATTCATAATGGAACTTTTTAAAATAACGTACTTTTTGAACCTTTTAAAAAACATATTGTTTTATTAATAAACAAAGCCAACAGACAGGGAGATACAAATGGTGGCCATGGCAGAAAAGGCTAATAAAACCAAATAAAAAGTAGTGGAGCAGGGCTGTTAAGGTAGTGCAAACAAATTGTATATATATTCTTCTATCAATAATCCGATTGCTAGGACACGATTATAAATATATAGATGATATTCATTATCAAGTCTTAAAGACATTGAGTATAAAACATTAGTTATTAGAAACATTTCATAATAGCGGTATCGATAGATATGCCACTGCGATATATAATTGACTAGAATTAAAACAGAGGAAAACTTAACTATATTTTTGTAAAAAAGGGGGGGGAAGGAAAAGGAGGGGGAAAGGGGGGTAAGGGCAAGAGGAGAAGGGGGGAAGAAGGGGGGAAAGAAAACTAAGGGGTATGTTTACTAAACCGTCTTAATGTGCACCTGGCGATAGTGTGCAGACTGCCATAAAAGGAGTGGGCGTTTCAGTCTTAAAGCAGCAAAATGGGAGTATCGTGCGATAACGCGCGCTGCCGCGCACATGATCGTGCGAAGTGCCGCTAAGCGCGTTACCGCGCGGTAATATTAAGTAGGCGCACAGACAGCCAAACATAGCAACAGAAGTGTAGCACAATGGTTAATACACTGACTGATGATACAGGGGTCATGAATTCAATCCCCCAGTGTGCCTAATGCATAAGGCTAGCTGAGGCATCAGCTGTGACATGTAAGTATTGTTTCCTGAGGTATTTTATTTATTGCTGCCAGCAAACACACCCTCACGTGCCGTAACCTAAGGTGCCGCATAAGGCACCCCATAGGGCGCATTATAAAGTGCACTGTCCGCCACGGCACCCTATAATGTCCCCTATAGGGCACCCTATAAGGCACTCCATAGGACAACTTATAGGGCACCTTATATGGACTGTAACCATAAGGTGCCTCAGAAGGCGCTTTATAGGGTGCCCTATAAGGCGCCTTATAGGGCGCCTTCTGAGGCACCTTATGGTTACAGTACCCTGAGGGTGTTTTGCTGGCAGCACTAATGTACATTAAAAAAAGACAATGCTTTGGACAGCCCTATCAAAGAACCCCTACTGTGGGTTTGAACCCATGACCTCTGGCTCCACAAGTAGTGAAATAACCAGTGGGCTACAGCTCCATAGCTGCTAGCAAACCCCTGGCTGGCTATAGAAGGACTGCACATCACCACACAAACAGTCTGCTGTGGTCAACAGGATAGGGTTAACCCACCCATACCCATGATGCACTGCACATGCAAATCAGCAGTCTACAGATGATCACAAGATGGGGTATGCACCCCCACAGCACCTCGGCCTGTTAGGGGGAACTGACTGTGTGTGGTACTGGCACAGAGTAGCTACACACCGTCACATTGTGCAGGTACTGCACTCACCCTGAGGGTGAGGTGGGGCGCCCAGCACCAGGTCCCCAGCAGTGCTAATTCGTGAGATAGGTAGTTTCTGCAGACACACCTTGGATATATCTGTATGTCTCAGTCAGGTTTAGCCCCTATGGACCACTAGGAGGCTTATGTACCACCACCCTCCTCCAGGGCTGCGGGGGGGTAAACAGATCTCCCACCAACAGATCCACATTCTACCTCCCTGCAATGGTGGCAGTAGAGGGGACCATCAACCCCAGTCCTGCTGGGGAACAGACACCCTACAGGGCAGTCAATGCAGCTCTGTACACATCCATAACGCAATAGCAGACAGATATTAGGCCTGGATATGCTAAGCTGCCCCACACCACTATCTGATATTCTCCTGCAGCAAGCCTTCAGCCGCTGCACCCTGCAAGGCGTTCCAGCAAGACACATACCAGCTGCTAGCTAGTCCATAGTGCATGTTCCTGGTGGAAATGCGTGCACCCAGAACTGGGATGTCAGCATACACACCAAGCAGATAAATCAGTGACTGGGCCCCAAAAGGGAATCCATAAATATCACATGAGAAAAACACTATATAGCACTATGGGGGAGCCTAGCCATGCTGTGGTCACTGCTCAGTCAGGGTGAAAGCGATCTCCCAGCGGAACATGCTGTGGCCACCCTGTCTGTGCAGGTGGTGGCCGGGCACTACAATGTCCCAGCCAGAGCCCTATGCCCTGTGCAGATGCATCCTGGCCAGGCCACCCTGTCCGGGCTATATCCATGGTACCTTGCTCCTCATTATGCACATTGGCAGGCCAATACTGGCAACAGTGCTGGCAGTGTGGGCTGTGGAGGGTGTTTGCAGCCACCACACACTGGATAGACAGACACACACTCCCACACCTATGCCAGCATTGTGCTACTATAGAGGTGTTTAGCAGCCCTGGCCACCACACCAGTCCTGGGCACAGTGCAGGCATGGATATGGTACGCAATACTGTTGGGGGTCACTCCCCAGGGTAGTAAACACTGTCAGAGACCAGACCTGAAGCACACTCCACAGACATCAGAAAGGTTGCTATGATGGAGGTCAATCAGCAAACTGTGCTTAACGTAGGAATTGCTATCTGTCAGTAATCATAGCAAACGTTTGATAGCTGTGTACCATATTCCCAGGTGTAGGGTGGCATTGCTAAGGTATGCAAGTGCTAGTATTGGGAGATGCATGCAGGGCCCAATGTCCTGCCTCTCCAGGAGGCAATGGCTAATGGAGCCTGTGGGTGTGGGTGTGTCTGCCCCTGTTGGCTGCTGCTTTACGGTAGAGGTTCCCAACTCCAGTCCTGGTGTGCCAAACACTGTTCGGGTTTTCATGCTGTCCCTCATGAATATGCATGAGATACATCTGCATACCATGGGGGTGGTGCATAGATATGCAGCACAGGCATCTTTATTAGAGGCAGCATGGCACCTGAATGATGTTTGGCCCTCCAGGACTGCATTTGGGAGACTCTGCTCTAGGTAATGCGCCTGTTTATGGTGTCTTTGCTCTGTAGGGTAAAATGTAGGTGTTTTGGGCATGTTTATGTAATCTGCAATAAAGGCTCTGTCTGTATTAGCACATTGTAGTAGTGGGTAAAATAAGGGGACTGGGTTGGCAGGCACCATAGCTGGGACTTGAACTTGTGACTTTCTGCCTCCTAACAGGCTGGCTGTGTGCACTGCACCACCGTGTTGCCACAGAGACAGTGCATTCCCTGGTGATACCATGACTGTTTGTCTGGCAGGGCCTGTCTGTTGCAGTGCATGGCACCCACTACACAGGGCTAGGCCATGGTCTGCTCTGGGCAGCTACCACTGCCCCCCTCCACCACCAGTACCCCTCTGCCACCATGCTGACATGCCCTTCTGCTGGTGGTGCTGGTGGTGTGCAGTCTCAAGCCATCCATTGTGCAGGTAGGCGGCTGCCTATGGTGTGTGTTCTGGGGTAGGGGTGCCTGCATAGATGTCCACGCTTCCCCCCAGCACTGCCTGCCAATGTTCTGTGCCCTTGGAGGTACCTGCTGGGTACTATCCCCTGTGACACTGTGATAAACACTCTCGTGCCCATGTTGGGCCCTCATCAGTTGCTGTCTGGCTGCTGTTCAGTTTCAGCATTCCTAGGTGCCATCTAGGCATCTGCCTAGTCCGCACTGTACCCCAGCTGCACCACAGCATGTGCCACCTGCAGCCCTCTGTATCCCCTTTCCCAGCATCTGTCCAGTTGCCCATTCTGACATGCCTGCCCTGCTGTTGTGGAACATGTGCATGCCATAGGAAACCTGTCCAATGGAGAGGGAAACCCTGATCAGTGCTATTTCACCGTGGGATCTTTCACCTTGTATGGGGACTGAGCGTAGACCCTTCCAAAATTCATATCTTTTTTGGGGGGGCTTTCTTGGGAGTGTTTTTTTGATGTTTCCCATTACTATCACTATTGCCCAGCTTGGTTATGTTTTTTTTACATTTACTTCTGTTCATTTTCAATGTTTATTTGCCCTTATGTTCCGTGCACATGTATCACACTTATCACTTTTTGTATGTTTCCCTGGTTTTGCTGTACATTGCTGATGGAAATGGTTTCTTTTCCCTTTAAATCAGCTCTAACGCCAGGGTTTCACTGGTGTTAGTTTTGAGCCTCGGATTTCACAGCGTTGGTGTGCAGGGAGCCTCTCCCCTCCCACTCTCCACCCATTGACCCCTTCTCTCCGCCCCTGGGGAGCCTTCCTCCGCACTCCGGGAGCCTTTCCCCGCCTTCAGTGCTCGTTTGCGCCGCAGCGCGCGTTATCACGCGATATGGTACCTGTGCGCCTTAAAAAGTGCCATCATCGCACGATAACATCGCAGAGCGCACGTTAAGACATTTTAGTAAACATACTCCTAAGTATAAAATACATAAATAACTTCTAAGAAGAATAAAAATCACTGAAAGAATGCCACGGAGGATATACATGTCAAATCCAAATAGGCATCAGTAATTAAATTGAAGTTTTAAAAACACGATCAGTACATTGGAAAAGGCGTATTTTAAGAGGGAAGCTGTTATTCCTAGAGTGTACGCCAAAGTTTAGCATTTGACTGCGGTGGACAGCAAACTACTTTAAATGAGCTTAAGTGATTAAAATAAATTTTGAAAAGCACACTCAGTGCACTAAAATAAACACGTTTTAAAAGACAGAAAGTGTTATTTCTAAAATATACACCAAAGTTCAGCGTGTGACAGTGGTAGACAGCAAGCTACTTTGCATAAGCATACGCAATTAAAATGAACTTTCAAAAAGAACAATCAGTACACTGGAATAAACATATTTTAAGAAGAATATCGTTATTCTTAAAGTGTATGCCAGTGTTCAGCGTCTGACAGCAGTAAACAGCAAGCTTGTAGTAATCACTACAGCAAGCTTGTAGTAAGGTTGAACCCGCCAAGCATTCGGGTATATTTATACAACATTAATGACGCATGCTCCATAGCAGTTAGATAAAAACTTTAGGAGTAGAGCCAGTGAAGCAGATCGTCACTTTGAGAGCAACGTAGAAACTTAAAAATGCAATATTTTAGAGCATATTTAGCCCAAAACAGTAAAGTATAAATGTACAAGGATAAGAACCTTAAAAAACGCTGTATAAAACCGAAGAGGATCATGAAGTGAAAGTGACAGACACATACTTTAAAAAAACAAATAAGCAAGAATAATTATATACATAGTTCAAGGACAATATGGGTTAATAAAGCAATCAAAAGACTAAAAGGACAGAGACCACTGGGTCAGGAGTAGGCAGGAAACTGAATATTCCATACAGCAGTATCATGATAAACAAGTAAATAAATAGAAGACAAATAAATATAAATCAACCTGAATTATAAATATAAATCAACCTGAATTATAAAGATAACTGAAACAACCAAGAGTATAAGGTCATAGAATAATAGTTCCTTATACAAAAATGGAAAGGTCAACTTCCGAATTTAGACCAGTTGGAACAAGGGTCTGAAGTTCAAAGATAAAACGTTGTTCTAACCTTAAAATAACTTTATCTTATCCCCTCCTCTCCAATGTGGTGTAACTGCTTTAATTACAAAAAATTGTAAGTCTGAAACTAGATGCATTTTTTTGACCCAACACCAAAAGTGATCTATGTAATACGTTGTCCCTGTGGATTATAATATGTAGGTAAGACAAAATGTCCTGTAAGAAAACGAATCATTGAACATAAAAGCTGTCTCGCATGTCATGTCCAGGAAAAACCACTTGTGTCTCACTGGGTCGAAAAAATGCATCTAGTTTCAGACTTACAATTTTTGTAAGGTGCCTTGTAAGGTGCCTTATAAGTAAGGTGCCTTGTTAGGTGCCTTGTAAGGTGCCTTATAAGGTGCCTCTTAAGGTTCCTTGTAAGGCACCCTATAGGGCTGCTTAGGTTAAGCATCGTATTAAGCACCCCTGGACAAGGCACCGTAGAAGGCACCCTGGGCTATGGAACCATAGGTTAAGGTGGCCTAACAAGGTTATGGTGCCCTAGGTTAGTGTGCCCTAAGGGCTTCAAGGTGCTTCAGGATGACATGCATGACCTGTGAGGCACAGAGACAGATGTAGCCCCAACACTAGATAGAGCATTGAGGAAAGGCAATGAACAGGTGAGTGAAGGAGGGAGAGCTGGGAGCTGCTGGACCTGCCATATCTGCGGGCATCCCATGTGGCTTGTGATAAGGAAGCTTATCATAGCTCAGGAAGGAGCTATAGAAAAGGTGAAGTGACTCTGAACAAGCAACCTGTCAGTTCTGGTAGAAATAAGAAAACAGAATTTTCTCATAAAAGACTACCAGTCCCAGAATGCACCAGGTTTCCAACAGCCATTAGAGGAGCTGAAGTGGGGAAACATGTGTTCAATCAGGAGGGCTATGAGGTAATCCCTAAGCACTCATCTCAAAGGGCAGGGCCTGATTCAGCACAGCTGCGCTGTATTAGGGAGGAACACTCATCTAAGCAGAATAAAGGTAGAGTTTATTCTACAGAGAGGCAGCTTGAGCTTGATCATCTTCATCATCAGGAGGATCATCAGAAGCAGAAGCCAAACCGGACGGACAGAGAGGGAAAGAAACCCTTTGGAAGAAAGAGGAGAAAAGCCTTTGAGAGGTCTAGAAGAGTCCAGAGCAGTACGTATACTGGGAGGCATTCCAAGGGCCAGCATACACCATTGGACTGGGGAAAGCCAGAGGAATGGTGCTGCAGAGCTAGGAATCTCCAGACGGTACCTGTGAGGGAGACGGCTGCACGTGGAAGGGACCCTAAGACCCGTGCCAGAAGGTATGTGAAGAGAGATCCAGTGTCCAGGGATCTGGATTGGAAGGCTGGACATAAGAACTGGACTACATACTGGCCAGGCTATATAGAGAGGAACTCTAACAGCAATGGAAGCTCAGGTATGAACACTGATCTATGCCCTAGCTATAACCTTGAAAGACAGCAGGGAAACAAGTATTCTCCTGAAAGTGCTCCATTGGGAGATTCATCTGTGCCAATCCATGATATTGAATTCATGCTTGTTGAGGAAGAGGGGGTGATAGCAGATGACGAATCTGTTTACATGGACTGCTCTCTGTCTAAACTCCTTTGGTGATTTTCTGTTATAAAGTACAGCAACCATCACAAAGAAATACAAACTTGTTCTTTAATCTACTCAGAAAAGCTCCTGAGTAGGATTTTTTGCCACGCAGTAGAAAGCAAGCCAGCTAAGGGGTTTCAGTTGGATAACTGCTAGCAATTGAGCCTTACCTAATTGCTTGTGAGCACTGAGAGAATCACTTCTGAATCTATGTGGGAAGATATAAGAAGTTTACCTGAAAAGAACAGTTTTTTTCTTTCTTGGTGGATTTGGTTTGTTGTTTGATACATTGCTAAGAGAATATTAGCTAACGCCTACAGAAAAGACCAGTTTGTTGCCAACCAGGTCTTATTTCTTTTGCTTTGTTTGCCTGATAAGTTAAAATGTTGTTTTCCTGATTTTGTTTTTCCAAGTTTAACACTGAAAGCAAGTAACCTGATTTATGTGCTACCAAGCATATCTGTGTTGGGAGAAATAACCCCATAAATAAATATCTTATTGGCTTTACCATTAAGCACAACTAAATTATTGTGAGCAGTTGTGTCTGGTGTGAATGGACTGCATTGACCACAATCCATTGCAAATCATATTGACATATGCACTTGCCAAGACTGTGAACATTCTCACCCAGGCAGCCATCTGACAAATGGCGTAGTTTTTCGGATTGCTTTTGCACAAAGGGGATTTACTTGCTGAGGATTACAACTAAAGTTCAAGTTTAAAGCTGGAAAAAAAGATTTTCCCTCAACTGCACTTTGGAGGAGAAGTGGATGTTCCAGGCAGCTGTCCCAGGAGGAAAAGACCCTGTGCAGAGCTGGATTCATCACTGACACAAGGTAATAAGTACCTGGGCATGTCTAGTGGTGGATGGGAGTAAGGCACAGGGGTAATTGAAAAAAAAAAGTAGAAAAAAACACACCTGTTTGGAAGGTGGTGCACTTTGTTTTTTTTCTTTGTTTCTTGCAGGGATCAAGATGGATCCAAAGGAACTACCTCAGTGTATGGCAGCCCAGTTTAGCAGGCAACAGGAGCTAGCACAGCAGGCTCAGGACACTGCTGTGAAAGCCTTAATGGACCAGCAGAGGCCAGTGCTTGATCTGGTGCAAGCCCTAGTTAAGCTGCAAAACCAAAGTGGAACAGATGCAAGACCAGCAGTAAATACTGATACACCACATGTGGACAGTGTGGGACTCAATCAAGGAATTGGGGCATTTAGTTTTGGGAAGTTAACTCCAGATGATAATGTTGATGATTTTCTAGAGTCTTTTGAAAGAGTGGCACAAGCATTAGCATGGCCAGAGACCCAGTGGGCAGTAAGGCTGGCAGCCTCATTAACTGGAGAGGCGCTTGCAGCTTACAGAGCAATGCCAGCAGCCCAGGCTTTGAATTATAAGGATGTAAAGGCTGCTATTAGAGATCGCCTAGGGTTGTCTATTTCAGAGTATAGGCGAATGTTTAGAGCTACTACATTGAGAGTGGGTGAAACACCCAGGGCTCTGAGTCAGAGAATCAGAGGTTTAGCTGTAAAATGGTTAGAGCCTGAGCAAAAGACGGTAGAAATGTTATTAGACATTATAATGCTTGAACAATTTATGTCTGAGGTCCCTAAAGATTTGTACACTTTCCTTATACAGCAAAATTGCCAAAATCTTGGAGAGGCAACCATGCTAGCAGAGAGATTCTTGGAAGCCACGCAGGCTTGCCATAGAATGGGTGACCCTCTGAAGATTGGTGCTGAGGCAAGATGTGCTGTATCAGAAAAGAAAATAATTAAAAATGTTTCTGAAAAATAATGTACTGTATCAAACCAGATGACACAGTGGAATAGAAAGAAATGTTTCAAGTGTGGAAAATGGGGACATTTAGAAAAGAGATGCCAGACACACACTAGCTTAATGGGTGTGGATTTAAAACAGCCCAAAGAAGGATTTCTTTTGATGGTTGATGTGCAAGGAATTACCACAAATGCTTTGTTAGACTCTGGGGCAGACCAGAGTATGATGTCAAAAAGGCTTTGGAAGAGGATAGAGGCCAAAGAAGGATTTGTGCCTAGAACCCCTGAAAGCCAAGTTCACATCAGATGCATTCATGGTGCTGCAACATCATATCCCACCTATAGGCTAAAGGTTAAGTGCCTGGGGGAACAATAGGAAGTCCTGTTAGCAGTGGTGCCTAGGCTACCCTTTGATTTGGTTCTAGGAAGAGACTGGCCAAGATTTAAGCAGGGTCTAGTGGAGGGACTAGGAAAGAAGGAGGGAGAAGGTTTAATGGTAATAGCTCCCGGGCCTTTATTTGGAAGTCCTCAGACCCCAGCTAAAAAGATGGTTAAGCGTCCAGAAGACCAAGCTACCCCAAAGCAGACATTCGTCCTAAAGTACCATAGGGTCACAGAGAAGGCCCAAGCTCCTAAGCGGGCAACCCCTCAAGCTGCTGGGTTTGACCTGTGCAGCATAGAAAATGTGACTGTACCTAGCCAAGGGAGAGCCCTGGTTGACACCGGTCTCCAAGTGGAAATACCTATTGGATGCTATGGGAGAGTAGCCCCAAGGTCCAGATTAGCCCTTAAATATTTCATCGATGTGGGTGCGGGAGTAATTGATCCCGATTACAGGGGCAATATTAAAGTTCTGTTATTTAATTTTGGACAGAATGATTATCACGTGAAGACAGGAGACAGAATTGCCCAATTGATCTGTGAGAGGCTGGGTTTTCCACCTGTGGAGGAGGTCACATCCCTGGAAAATTCTGAGCGTGGAACCAAAGGCTTTGGTTCTACTGACGTCAAAGGGGTTAAAAGCCTAGTTGCCACCTGTGCCCGAGAGAGGGAGGTGAATGAAGAGGAAGATTTGGGACCCCAGGTATCTGATTGTAAAGAAAAATCAGAGCCCCAAATAGGTGAGGACTTGACAGTGGTACAACAGGAAGAAATTAGGAAATTGCTTAAAGAATTCCCAGATGTGTTGACACCCATACCTGGGGAGACACATTTGGTTGCCCATGAAATAATAACTCCACCTGGGAAATTAGTTTGTCAAAGGCCATACCGCTTGCCTGAAGCCAAGAGACAGGAAGTAGTGGCACAAGTCCAGGAGATGTTGGACATGGGAGTAATAGAGGAGTCAAAGAGTCCCTGGAATAGCCCCATAGTCCTGGTGCCGAAGCCTGATGGATCTTTACGATTTTGTATTGACTTCCGGCAGGTAAACGCCATATCAGTTTTTGATGCATATACAATGCCAAGAATTGAAGAGTTGTTGGACCAGCTGGGACAGGCTCAATACTTAACCACCCTTGATATGACAAAAGGATATTGGCAAATCCCTCTCACCAGGGAGTCGAAGCCGAAGACTGCGTTCAGCACCCCCGTTGGCCTTTTCCAGTTCAAGAGGATGCCTTTCGGACTGCATGGAGCAGCGGCTACCTGCCAAAGGTTATTGGATCAGGTACTTCGACCCCACCAAAATTATGCTTTTGCATATATGGATGATGTCATAATCCATAGTAACACCTGGGCGGAGCATCTAAAGAGGATCAGGGCAGTCTTGTGCTCCATGAAGCAAGCGGGAATCACTTTAAACCCGAAGAAGTGTGCCTTTGCAAATAGGGAGGTAAAATACCTGGGCCACCTAGTGGGAAGAGGAAAAAATTAAACCTCTAATGAGTAAAGTAAATAGCATCAGGAATTTTCCTCCTCCAACAACAAAGAAACAACTAAGAAGTTTCTTGGGACTTATTGGATACTACCGCAGATTTATACCGCAATTTGCAGAGAAAAGTGCAATTTTCACGGATATGCTGCGGAAGAATTGTCCAAACCAGCTAAAGTGGACACCTGAAGCTGAAAAGGCTTTTTCAGTCCTAAAAGGAAAATTGTGTACAGGACCGGTACTGAAAGGGGTAGACTTCAAGAAACCCTTTCTGGTTCAAACCGATGCATCAGATGTAGGGCTAGGAGCGGTTCTATCCCAGTGTCATGAAGGGGAGGAGCATCCTGTGATGTACCTGAGCAGGAAGTTGTCACCAGCTGAACAAAAGTATTCCACAATAGAAAAAGAATGTTTAGCTATTAAGTGGTCAGTGGAGGCGTTAAGGTTTTACCTTACAGGGAGAAAGTTCCAGTTGGTCACAGACCATGCCCCACTTAAGTGGTTGCAGCAAATGAAGAACCACAATGCCAGGTTGACACGCTGGTACATGGCCTTACAGGCATTTGATTTTCAAGTTGAAAATCGTGCTGGGAAGTTACACAAGAATGCGGATGCCCTTTCCCGTATTACGGACTGTAGAGAAGAAGTTTCACCAGTGACACCAGTCCGTAATAACTTAAGCAGGGGGGTATGTGATAAGGAAGCTTATCATAGCTCAGGAAGGAGCTATAGAAAAGGTGAAGTGACTCTGAACAAGCAACCTGTCAGTTCTGGTAGAAATAATGTAACCCGAAGGGTTAAAAAAATGAATTTTGTTAAAAAATATGTTAATCACTCTCCTGAGATGTGCTGGGGATCTTTTAATAGGTGGAAGTGGAGAGAGCTTTCTGATTGGCTGGAAGGGTTGCAGCAGGCCCAGAGGGAAGCAGGGGCCTAAATTAAAGCTCTGCTGGAAAGAGTTCCAGGAGTTAGGTGATAAGTTACCCGAAAGGATGTGAACCACAGGGAGATCTGGAGGTCCTGTGAACTTAGGAAAAGAGTCTAGTTTGTGTAAAGGGGATATGGGAAAATCAAATTTGGAATTAGAATTAGGAAATTTTAATGTTTAAGGGTTTAATTTTACAGGGTTGGATATTTAAGGGGTTAAAATCATTAGAGGGACATAAATTGGAGTTCAAATAAAATTGAGAGTTGTAAACAAAATAAACAAGTAGGTTCTAAATTTTAAAAAATACATTTTGTACATAATTTTGGGGTGAATGAACTTTATGTCCTGGGAAGCTACCAAAATTGACTACTGGGTTATATTCGATGTGGGGGGTACCTGAAAGAATAATTTAATTTTTGAAATAGATTGGGGTAAGTTTGGAAATTTACTTTGTTTAATATTAGAGAGAAATAAACAGCACACTTGTCCTTGGCACAATTTAAATTTTAAAACCACTGTGAGAAAGCTGCTGGGATCCTGATTAAAGGGGTATTAATGTTATTGTGTTAATGAGACATATTAATATAGTTTAGGGTAAAAAAGGAAATTCACATAGAAAGTAATATGAAAAAATAGTTTAAAATGGAGATTAAATGAACATTCCAATAGTAAACAACCCTTAGAATTTCTAGTACGCAGCGTGTGATAGGTTAGTGTCAGTCACATGGACTGAGTGGAATTCCTGTCTCCTAGGAAACGATAAGTTTTCTGTTAAACAGACAAAGGAAGAAAGAAAGCTCTACCTGGAGGAAGGTGTCTTGTGTTTGTTGTACAGAAAAAGTCAGCCAGAGAGCAAAGCTGAGAGCAGAGATAAGTGAAATAACTTAGCAGTGTCTCTATCATTATCTCATGGGAAGAATTGATTAGGTTATAGGTGTAAGCCAGTTTTGGTTTGTGTGCAGAGAGATATTGAGCTTGGCTAGTTGTTTTAAAGAAAAGCTTGCTCTGCAGTTTCTCTGAAGATACATTTGCTGATGAAAAAGAGAAAACTTACCATGGCCAGAGGAATATTATTTTCAAAATTAAGATATCTTCAATTGGTTCTGTTTTAGTTAAACAGCAGTGCAGTGGAGAGAATTCTGTTTCTGTTTTTCTGTTCTAAATGTTACTGCTTCTTGGGGAAAAGATATATTACTAATGGTAGCTTATAAAGTGTTGATAAACTCATTGTATGCCAAGTTGCAGAGTTAGCAAAAGAAAAGGAGAGATGCATAACATTACTGTAACACTGTTCTTTTGAGAAAGAGAATTTATACTGGCCCTGATGTTGGTATGAAATAAGGTGCCTAGTTGTTAAAGGTGTGAAAACAGCACTGCCGCTTAAAAGGAAATATTGAATTACAAAAAATGTGCATAAGTGTAAACTAGTGGCGCTGTTATTGTTCTAATACACAAGCTGAATCAGAGTGTAATAGTTTCTCTGGGATGAGTATGACTTGAGAAAATTAATTATTGAAACAGAGGATATCAAAGAAGTAACAGAGAGAGAATAAAGCTTTGTATGGTACAAGTTGTTCAGGACAACCAAAAGGCACAAGCTCCTATAGAGTGCAATAAACGCAAAAAGGAAAAGGACTGAGAAGAAATTAGCAGGGAATTTTAATTATCTTTTTGTTTTCACCCGTAGATAGAGCCCCATAAGTACACTGAAGTTTTCCCAGATAAGTTACTTTTGAAGATACTCAGGGAGGGTCAGGGTTTTTCTCCTTTTGATTTCGTCAAGAAAGGTGAGGGAGAAGAACTTCGGATCTACTCTTCAAGGGCCCCAACACTCCTACCACCGAGAAAGAAGTACAGCGCTGATTACACCAACGCCTACCATCTTGGAAGAGGTAGCTAAGTATAGACTGCTGCAGTGGACTTTGTGCTAGAATATAGAATAAAATTTGAGGGAGAGGGAAATTATTTTGTGGATATCCTTAATGTTATTGAATAAAATGTATTTTCTCTTCATTTGAAAACTGCTTCAGTACATTAAGTTAAAAACAAAGTGCATGCTAAAGTAACACTCCGTAGGAATCGTAAAACCCCTGATTTTTATGCGCTCTTCACCCTTGCTAAGTTAAATGTCGACTCGACATTTGCAACACCTATTCCATTTTTTTTTTTTTTTAATTAAAACATCACAAATTCTTTCAGGTAGGCAGGCTTTTGTCCTCTATTGGTTCTTTCAGAGCGTCTTAAGCACGGCACCTCATTCTCCTCAATTACCTCTACCTCCGGTTCCATGCATTCATTTATTTTTTCCCCTATTTGGTCAGATTCAATATTACCTTCAGGACTAGTTTCCAGGAACCAAACAGTTTCTATGGACTCTGGCATCGCATGATATTGCTCTGCAGCATCATCTGCTTCTATATTTGCTTCAGATACCTTTGGAATTATACAGGTACTCCATAAGGGATTTGGCAATAACCTAATATTATTTCGATGCACTACTTTACAATTTCCAAGCCTATCTCTTATTCTGTATGTGCTTCCCCCTGGTTCAAACACGTGTAACACTTCATAAGGTGAATTCTCCCATTTGTCTTTGAGTTTGCGCTTTCCTCTACTCCTGTTGTTTCTAAGTAACACCTTATCCCCTTCAGAGATGAGTGCACCTCTCGAACAACGGTCAAAGCGTCGCTTCTTAACTGCTGCCCTTCGTGCAGATTCTTGTTGTGCCACAAGGAAGGTTTTCCGGAGTCTCTGATGATGTTGTTCAACCCAATCGTCAAGTTTTTCTGCTCTGTTTTCCGAAGTCTTTGTCTGTAGGTCGTACGGCAGTCTAGAATCTCTACCAAACAACAAATAAAATGGTGAATATCCTGTAGAGCTATGTACGCTACTGTTGTAGGCCAATACCAATTCCAGTACATATTCAGCCCATCTTTTCTTTTTTTCATCTGTCAGGGTTCTTAGCATGTTCAACAAGGTGCGATTAAATCTCTCACATTGTGCGTTACCTTGTGGGTGATAAGGAGTGGTATGACTTTTCCTCATATTATAAACATTACAAAGTTCACGGATAGTAGCAGACTCAAAGTTTCTACCTTGATCCGAGTGTATCTGCGCTGGACACCCATAATAATTCACCCAGTGATGCACTAATCGCTTTAGCCGTTGTCTGAGCCGTTTGATTCCTCGTAGGCACAGCTACTGCATATCGAGTAAACATATCCGTTAACACCAACACATGTTCCATCCCATTGGTACTAGCTTCTAAAGTTATATAGTCCATAGCCAAAATTTCCAGCGGGTAACTTGCTTGAAAATTTTTATATTTAGCTCTTTCCTTAGGAAACAAATCTTTGGCAAAAATACACCGTGAGCACTGTCTGATCCACCTCTTTATATCTCGGTTCATGTTTGCCCAATAATAATCTTTTCGTATATTTTTTAGCGTAATCTCTTCATTTGGATGCCCAGCATTATCATGTTTCGCTTGGAAGGTTTCTTTGCGTAACTTTTCCGGAGTTATGACTTGCATGATTTCCATATTATCTCGGGGATCAATCATTTTTCGATACCACAAACTTCTTTCATAATGTAATCGGCCTCGCTCTTTCCATAGCTTCTTTTGATTACAGGTCCAGCTGCGGATATTAACAGGGTCTTTCTTTTCAAGATGGTACAGGATCTGTTGTAAGTCCGAATCTTCACTCTGACTCTGTTGTAACTCTAATATGGAGCAACTTAAAATTTGTCTAGCACACATAACTTCACGAGGTTTTATCACATTTTCTGCATTAGGCCACAGCCTCTCCCGCACTTCTTTAATCTTGATTATGGAATCATCAGATTTTATTTCTTCTTCCACTACTGTATCCTTGTTAGGCGAATATCTTGATAGGGCATCTGCTACCGAGTTAGTTCGTCTGGGTTTATATTGGACCTCAAACTCCAATTCTGCAAGCTGAGCCAACCATCTTTGCTCGGTTGCATGTATTCGTGCTGTTTCTAAATACTTCAATGGATTATGATCCGTTTTTACTAAGAATATTTTATACATCAAATAGTCCCTAAATTTCTCAGTGGCAGCCCATTTTAGTGCTAACAATTCTAACTTAAAAATACTATAATGCTGGTCATTTCTTTCAGATTTTTTTAACCCTCTACTAGCATAAGCAATCACCCGTTCTTGTCCTTCTTGAATCTGGCTCAATACTGCTCCTAGACCTTGGTGACTCGCATCTGTGGTTAAGATGAAAGGCGATTCAAAATCTGGATATGCCAGTACTGGTGATTAAATTAGGCTTTCCTTAAGCTTATCAAAGGCTTGCTGGCATGCCGAACTCCAAAATATCGCTGCTTTCTTGTGTCACAACTTATTTTTACCAGTCAACCTGTGAAGTGGTGTAGCGATCTTAGCAAATGATGGAACAAATCTGCGATAATAACTTGCTAGACCCAAGAATTGTCGAACTTCTTTCACCATGGTGGGAACCTCCCAATTCTTCACTACTTGGGTTTTCTCTGGATCTACTGTCACTCCCTCTGCAGAGACGATGTGACCCAAATATTTGACTTGCTTGCTTAGCATAGTACACTTATTTGGCTTCAATTTCAATCCACTCTCACTTATTTTCGTGAACACCCTATCTAAGTGTTCCAGATGAGTAACAAAATCTTTGGAGAACACCAGAATATCATCAAGATATAGTAGCAAGATTTTAAAAATATAGTCATTCATTATATTTTCCATTAGTTGTTGGAATGTAGCTGGTGCATTTGTTAGTCCAAAAGGCATTCTGGTCCATTGAAAAAGTCCGAATGGTGTTGTAACTGCAGTTTTTTCCTTATCCTCTTCAGACATAGCTACTTGAAAATAACCTGATGTCAGATCCAATGATGTAAACAATGTAGCATGACTCAATGCATCCAGAGATTCCTCTATCCTGGGTAAGGGATATGCATCTTTAACAGTGACGCTGTTCAGCTTTCTATAATCAACACAAAATCGTATGGATCCATCTTTTTTCCTAATGATAACAGCTGGTGACGCCCATGGGCTCTTACTTGACTCCAGAATACCTTGAGTCATCAGGTCTTGAACATGTCGTTTAAATTCTTCATATATATGCGGTGATACTCGTCGATATGCCTGCTTGATGGGTGGATGTATTCCTGTATTCACTGTATGACGAATCTTGTCTGTGTACCCGATGTCATTTTCATTTACAGAAAACACTTGACGATGTTTCCAAAGTAGACACTTCAATTGTTCGCTTTGTTCTGTTGTCAGCTCTTCCCAATTTACCTTAATAGCTAGACCTTGAATGAATTTATCCACATCTGTATCAGCATCCATGCTCACTGCACTTTTTCTCACCACCATGGTATCTCCATCTAATTGGCATTGTAAGTCAGAGGAAGCTAAAATTTCCTTGGATTTATATATTTCAGCCACTCGAATTCTTGGAGGCAAGCTAATAGGTTTTTGACCAGCATTTAACACACGTACTATTATCTTGTCTTCGTTTGGTTTAACCAATGTATTTGCTACACATAAATCAGTAGGTAAAATGGCTGTTTCTGTGCTAGACACTACCACTGGCGTTACTGCATATTCTCTCAACTTAGTACAGCTTCCTAGTAACATGGTCTCAGACAGTGGAGGAAGTGTCACCCTTTTTCTTCTAATCAACTTGACAAATCCAATTTTTTCGTTTTTGTTATTCTGAACTTGTCTCCATATTTTGTAAATCTCTCCTCCCTTAATCCAGCTATTGGCCACTGCATCCCAATTTAGTTCTTGCAATACGTTCATGCCCAAAATTCCGGGTGTCATGTTAACTTTTCTGTAGGCCATATCATCTTTTACTATGAGTACGCCACAATGCTTTACTTCTTGTCCAAGACACGTCATATTCACCTCCACACATCCCACAATAGGAATGTTTACACCATTCACAGCGGATAATTTTATTAGTCTTGCTTCTTGCATTTGGTTACATTCCTTCAGATGTTGTTGAAAGTAGCTTTCTGCTAAGGTCGTTACTTCTGACCCAGTGTCTATACAACACCTTACTGGTACTCCAGCCATTATAACTTCTATTATCGGACTTTTTCCAAATATTTTCCGTTTTTCATCCTCATTTCCGTGGGAACTTACTCGCAGTACTCGAATAGTAGATGGGGAGGGTAACTTGGTAAGAGTTGTCTCTGCTCTCACTGGAGTCTGAACTGGAGGCATAACCTGTTTTCGTTGATAATTTTCCAGATTAACTGGTACTGTACTACTCGTATTTATTCTAGTGTTAACTTTTATTCTTGATGGGTCTAGTGCAGTATCAGACGAATCACCAGGAACATTAGTCTGAATCACTTCTGGAGTCCATACTCGCTCACTCCTGCATTGTCTTGCCACATGTCCCGATTCTAAGCATCGATAACACACTAGGGGGCATGTTTACTAAAATCCGCAAAATAGCGCGCCGCAAAATAGCGCACGGCAATGCGGCACTGAAACGCGCAGAAACACGTTTAAACGCCCCGCACACGTGCGTGTCACCCCCGCACAGGTACGCGGCTCACTAACGGGCCCCGTACAAGTGCGGGCCCGCAAATGTCCGATAGAGGCGTGGAACGGCGAAAGGAGGGCAGAGGAAGGCTCCGGAGGGGCGGAGGGACGGGGTCAATGGGTGGAGAGTGGGAGGGGAGAGGCTCCCCGCACAGTATCGGGCCCGAATTTGCATGTAAAAACTACCGCGAGTGAAACACTCGCGGTAGAAAGCATTTAAAGGGAAGAGAAACCATTTCCGTCAGCAATGTACAGGAAAACCGGGGAAACCAGCAAAACGTGAGCAGTGTGATATATGTGCACAGCACAAAAGTGAAAATAAAAATAGAAAATGACCACAACAGAACTATTAAAAATAGTAATTCAGCTGGGGAACAGTTATAGTGATGGGCAAATACAGAAATCACACCCAGCAAAGCTCCAGAAAAAAGAAATGAATTTTGGAAGGGTCTACTGAGAGGAGACTCTTCCAAAAAACATGTCCACGTTTTGGAGCTTTCCTGGGAGTGTTTGCTATGGTTGCCCATTAATATCACTGTTGCCCAGCGTGGTGATATTTTGTCCCACATTTCCCGTGGTCATTTCCGGGGTTTATGTGCACGTTTGTCACCAGACAGGGTGCATATGCCCACAGTAGAATTGCGTAGAGCAGGGTTTGTGACTCCATCCTGCCAGGCTTACTGCCTCCAGGGGCTGCACTGTCTCTGTGGCCAAAGTGTGGTACAGCGGACAGAGTCATTACCTCTAGGACCAGAGGGCAGAGGTTCAAAACCCAGCTGGGGCACCTGCCAGCCCAGTCCCTATATTTTACCCACCACTAAATAAAGATAGCGCAGACACCCCTGTATGCATGGGGAAAACACCCATATTTTACCCAACACCACACACACACCACAACAATGGGCATTACCTACAGCCAAGTCCCCCAAATGCAGTCCCATACTGCCACATTGCAATCAGGTCAACTGCTTTTTCTGAGAGAAGTTCATGCCAGCATGTTGACGGACAAGTACATGTGGTGCAGGGGGCAGTGGCTGCTAACCACAGAAGACAGAGGCCTAGCCATGTGCAGGCTGGCACAGTCCACTGCAACAGACAGGTCCTGCCGGATCCACAGTCATGGACAGTCCAGGGAATCCAACCAATCTGTGGCTACACAGTGGTGCAGTGCACACAGACAGTGCATACAAGAACAGAAGGTCACAGGTTCAAAGCCCAGCTGGGGCTACTGCCAATCCTGCCCACATATTTTTCCCACAACTAAACAGTGATAGTAAGGACACACCTTTCATGGCAGGGACATATGCAATGGTAAGACATCTATCTTTTACCCCACTGAGCACAGACACCATGAACAGGGGCAGTACCTAGAGCAGAATCACCCAAATGCAGTCCTGGTGGGCCACACACCAGTCAGGTTCCATGCTGACACTCATACAAATGCCTGTGCTGTATATCTATGCACCACCCCCATGGCATGTAGATGTAGCCATGCATATTCATGAGGGATAGCAGGAAAACCCGAACAGTGTGATGCAAACCTGGACTGGAGTTGGGAATCTGTGCCGTAAAGCAGCAGCCATCAAGGGCAGACACACCCACACCCACAGGCCCCATTGGCCAATGTCTCCTGGAAAGGCAGAACATTGGACCGTGCATGCAGCACCCAAAACGAGCACTTGCATAACTTACCAATGTCACCCTACACCTGAGGTCTACGGTGCACAGCTCGGAGACGTTTGCTAGGAGCACAGGCAGGCAGTTATCCATACGTTACGTACATACTGCTAGTTGACCCCATCCAAACAATCTGTTAGGTGTTTGCGGGGCATGCTCCAGGCCTGGCCTCTGACGGTGCTTACCACCCTGGGGAGTGACCACCAGCTGTAATGCGTACCATATCCATGCCTTGCCGTGCTCAGGACTGGTTTGGTGGGCAAGGCTACTTACCCCCTCAATCGTAGCACCATGATGGCAGAGGTGTGGAAGTGTGTGTCTGTCTATACAGTGGGTGTTGGCTGCAAGCCCCTTCAACAGCCCGCACTGCCAGCACTGTTGCCAGTATTGGCCAGTCAATGTGCATAATGAGGTGCAAGGTACCATGGGTATAGTCAGGGCAGGGTGGCGTGGCCAGGATGCATCTGCACTGGGCGTAGGGCCCTGGCAGGGACATTGGCTGGGATATTGTAGTGTCCGGCCACCACCTACACAGACAGGGTGGCCAAAGCATGTCCTTCTGGGGGATCACGCTCACCCTGACTGTGCAGTGACCACAGCATGGCTAGGCCCCCCCATAGTGCTGTATAGTAGTTCTCTCATGTGCTAGGTATGGGTTTCTCTTTGGGGCCCAGTCACTGATCTATCTGCTTGCTGTGTATGCAGACAGCCCAGTTCTGGGTGCATGCATCTCCATTGGGAACATGCACTATGGACTAACCAGCAGACTGTTTGTAGCTGGTAAATGTCTTGCTATAATGGCTTGCAGGGTGCAGTGGCTGTTGGCTTGCTGCAGGGGAATATCTGGTGGTGGAGTGCAGCTTACCATACCCTGGGCTTATGTCTGTCTGCTATTGTGTTATGGCTGTGTATGGAGCTGCCTGCCTGGGGGGGTGGTGTTCCTCAGCAGGACTGGGGTTGATGTTGCCCTCTACTGCCACCTTTGCAGGGAGGTAGAGTGTGGATCCCTTGATGGTGACCATGTTTGCCACTTGAGGGGGGGTGCCTGATGGCGGCAGACAGGGATATCCATGGTGTTTGTGCAGAAATTAGCTATCTTACACATTAACACTGCTTTGGAACGCCCGCTTGGCCTCCATCAGCCATGGCAGGTGTTGTTGACCTGGTCCTGGCCACCTCATTGCACACTCAGGGTGAGCACAGTACCCGCACGATGTAACGGTGTGTGGCTACACTGTGCCAGTAAAACACCCGGTCAGTGCCCCCTACTAGGCCAAGGTGCTGTGTGGGTGCACCCGGTCACTTCCCCCAACAGGGCCGAGGTGCTGTGGGGGTGCATTCCCCATCTTGTGTCCATCTGCGGACAGCTAATTTGCATGTGCAGTGCATCATGGGTACGGGTGGCCTAACCCTATCCTGTTGACACCAGCAGACTGTCTGTGAGGTGACGTGTAGGCTATCTGCAGCCAGCCAGGGGCCTGCTTACAGCTATGGAGCTGTAGCGCAATGGTTACATCACTGCCTGTGCAGCCAGAGGTCATGGGTTCAAACCCACAGTGGGGCCCTTTGGTAGGGCTGTCCACAGCTTTATTTTTATTTACTGTACATATGTCTATGCCGGCAAGACCACCCTCAGCTTACTATACCCATTAGGTGCCTCTGAGGGTGCTTCATAGGGTGCCCTGTAGGCCACCTTATGGTTGCCATCCCTATAGGGTGCACTATACATTATCCTGTGTCGCAACATACATGCTGCCCTATAGGGGTCATTCAAGGGTGCCTTGGCGAACAGTGCACTGTAACATGTGCCTTATGGGCCGCCGTATGTTAACATGCTGGGAGAGTGCGTTTGCTAGTAGTGATAACAAAATAAAATTATACAGCCTCCTACAGCACTCCACAACATAATACATACTGCCTCAGCAGGCATTTTTCACTGGGCATTGTGAGGAGTTGAACCCCTGATCCCTGCACCATTGGTCAGTGTTTTAACCATTGTGCTGTGGCTCTGTTCCTGTGCTTGTGCATCAGCGCGCCGCCTTGTGCCTATCAGCGCGCCGCCTTCTGCCGCCCAAGGGGGCCAGTGCGCCGCCTTCTGCTGCCCAAAAATAACTGTGCGCCGCCTTATGCCGCCCAAAAAGCACTGTGCGCCGCCTTCTGCCGCCCAAAAATAACTGTGCGCCGCCTTATGCCGTTCCAAATTAATTTGCCTCCTAAAACAATGTTAATCATTACAGTTACTGCCTCAGCTGACCTTTGTCGTTGCGCACACTGGGGGATTGAACCCATGGCCCCTGCACCATTGGTCAGTGTCTTCACCGTTGTACTACGGCTCTGTTGTTTTGTATACTCAGCAGCGCGCCACTTTGCCTTTCCACGCGCTAATGTCGACCCCCGCACATTAGCGCGATGCGCACACGTCCGGTTGCTTACTACCGTTTTTTTTCTATTTTCTGCCTGAACCGCCCACTCCTTATATGGCACAGGCACACTAGCGCGGCCCCGCACGTTAGGAATGTTTAGTAAACATGCCCCTAGGTCTCCTCTCTCGTTTCTTAGCGGTGCCCTTCGTTCTCTTGGGTATCTTTCAACATGTTCTGGCCTTCTTTGACCCACTGCCCTGTATGCAGTTCTCTCATAATCGGATCCATACGACGGATTGTTACCATTCCACATATGTCGTGAGTAGTAACTTGGTTGTTCCTGTCGCTGTCTTTTTTCTTGAAGTAACTCAGTCATCATGTGTTTCAATTCATTAATCTCCATTTCATATTTTGTTTCAACAGTAGCTCCTCTTACTGTAGCTTCATTGCGACCTCTCGACAGAATCTTCACGTTTCCCTCTTTCCAGTCACATGACACATCTTCCTCAGACCACTTAACCGCTTCTTGCAATAAGGATGCAAAAGTTATTTCTGGAACTCTCTCCAATCTTTTCTTCATTTCTCTTCGCAAACTTTCTTCTCTTATTCCTAATACAAATCTTTCTTTTAGTATCTTCTGAGGATATCTAAAACAATCAGGATCAATAGCTTCAATCCTAACTAACTTTTCTTGTAGCGTATATGCATAAGTACGTATATCTTCCCCCAGTTCTTGCCTTCTGTCATAAAATTCTTTGATTCGTATGCTCACAGGAACTTTATCACCATAAACGATTTTTAGTACATCAAACAAGTCTTCTACCGTATTTTGTGTATCCGGTGGGACAAAACGAGCTGTGTCTCTGGCTTGTCCAATTAAATGGTCTTTGACAATTTCTAGTTGATCTTCCGGAGGTATTCTGAGAACTTTTAGTGCTGCTTTTGTCCTTTCTATCCATTCTTCCACCGTATAATCTCCATGTTTCTTTGGCATACCTGTGAAATCAGGTATCTTTTTATCCCTGGGAATATACATGGCTGTCGGCATCCTAGGACCTTCTATGAATCTTTCTAAAATCTGCCGTTCTCTCCATTGTTCCTCCTGCATTCTCACTACAGCTTCTTCTCTCCTCCTCAATTCTTCCTCCTGCAGTTCCATCCTGGTTTTGTATGCTCGCCATTCATCTCTCAGTTCCGCAGCCCAGTCTTCCATGATACTAAGGCACTCAATCTCCTCCAGCCGACAAGGGTGTCACTTAGAAACAACAATATTGTGTCTACTTTAGCTACTCACAACAGGAATCTTGGAATAACCCCCCAAGAAAAATGAAAAATCCTGTCCGTGACGCCAAAAACGCACCTCCTGTAACCCCCTCGGGGTTCAGCGCTGGCCCAGGCTCTGATCGCAGCAGCCGACAGGGGTGTAGGCTACTGATCACGGTAGCAGGGCAGTTGTTATTCCCCAAGAGTCGTACCACACATTCCCCCAGTTCTCACAGCAGGGCGCATAAAAATCAGGGGTTTTACGATTCCTACGGAGTGTTACTTTAGCATGCACTTTGTTTTTAACTTAATGTACTCAAGCAGTTTTCAAATGAAGAGAAAATACATTTTATTCAATAACATTAAGGATATCCACAAAATAATTTCCCTCTCCCTCAAATTTTATTCTATATTCTAGCACAAAGTCCACTGCAGCAGTCTATACTTAGCTTCCTCTTCCAAGATGGTAGGTGTTGGTGTAATCAGCGCTGTACTTCTTTCTCGGTGGTAGGAGTGTTGGGGCCCTTGAAGAGTAGATCCAAAGTTCTTCTCCCTCACCTATCTTTACGAAATCAAAAGGAGAAAAACCCTGACCCTCCCTGAGTATCTTCAAAAGTAACTTATCTGGGAAAACCTCAGTGTACTTACGGGGCTCTATCTACGGGTGAAAACAAAAAGATAATTAAAATTCCCTGCTAATTTCTTCTCAGTCCTTTTCCTTTTTGCGTTTATTGCACTCTATAGGAGCTTGTGCCTTTTGGTTGTCCTGAACAACTTGTACCATACAAAGCTTTATTCTCTCTCTGTTACTTCTTTGATATCCTCTGTTTCAATAATTAATTTTCTCAAGTCATACTCATCCCAGAGAAACTATTACACTCTGATTCAGCTTGTGTATTAGAACAATAACAGCGCCACTAGTTTACACTTATGCACATTTTTTGTAATTCAATATTTCCTTTTAAGCGGCAGTGCTGTTTTCACACCTTTAGCAACTAGGCACCTTATTTCATACCAACATCAGGGCCAGTATAAATTCTCTTTCTCAAAAGAACAGTGTTACAGTAATGTTATGCATCTCTCCTTTTCTTTTGCTAACTCTGCAACTTGGCATACAATGAGTTTATCAACACTTTATAAGCTACCATTAGTAATATATCTTTTCCCCAAGAAGCAGTAACATTTAGAACAGAACAACAGAAACAGAATTCTCTCCACTGCACTGCTGTTTAACTAAAACAGAACCAATTGAAGATATCTTAATTTTGAAAATAATATTCCTCTGGCCATGGTAAGTTTTCTCTTTTTCATCAGCAAATGTATCTTCAGAGAAACTGCAGAGCAAGCTTTTCTTTAAAACAACTAGCCAAGCTCAATATCTCTCTGCACACAAACCAAAACTGGCTTACACCTATAACCTAATCAATTCTTCCCATGAGATAATGATAGAGACACTGCTAAGTTATTTCACTTATCTCTGCTCTCAGCTTTGCTCTCTGGCTGACTTTTTCTGTACAACAAACACAAGACACCTTCCTCCAGGTCGAGCTTTCTTTCTTCTTCCATTGTCTGTTTAACAGAAAACTTATCGTTTCCTAGGAGACAGGAATTCCACTCAGTCCATGTGACTGACACTAACCTATCACACGCTGCGTACTAGAAATTCTAAGGGTTGTTTACTATTGGAATGTTCATTTAATCTCCATTTTAAACTATTTTTTCATATTACTTTCTATGTGAATTTCCTTTTTTACCCTAAACTATATTAATATGTCTCATTAACACAATAACATTGTTGTTGTTGTTAAGTGCCGTCGAGTCGGAGTCGACTCATGGCGACCCTCTGGATAGCTATCCTAAATTGTGTTCGGTCTTCAGTCAGGCGGCTCATTGTTGACAGACTGGTACCCATAGCTGATGTTATTGTAGCGATCCATCTCATTGCTGGCCTTCCTCTTTTGCGTTGACCTTCTATCTTGCCAAGCATGATGTCTTTCTCTAATGATCTCTCTTCGCATGATGTGTCCGAAGTATGAAAGTCGAAGTCTTGTCATCTGAGCTTCTAAAGAAAGCTTAGGTTTGATCTCCTCTAGTACCGACTGGTTTGTTCTTCGGGCAGTCCATGGTATACACAGTATTCGCCGCCAGCACCATAATTCAAAGGCATCAATTTTCTTCCTGTCTGTCTTTTTCACTGTCCAGCTTTCACATCCATATGATGTTATTGAAAATACCATGGCTTGAACAAGTCGAATCTTTGTATGGAGAGAGACATCTCTGCTCTTGAGAATCTTATCTAGGTCTTTCATAGCCATTCTGCCACCCCTTTAATCAGGATCCCAGCAGCTTTCTCACAGTGGTTTTAAAATTTAAATTGTGCCAAGGACAAGTGTGCTGTTTATTTCTCTCTAATATTAAACAAAGTAAATTTCCAAACTTACCCCAATCTATTTCAAAAATTAAATTATTCTTTCAGGTACCCCCCACATCGAATATAACCCAGTAGTCAATTTTGGTAGCTTCCCAGGACATAAAGTTCATTCACCCCAAAATTATGTACAAAATGTATTTTTTAAAATTTAGAACCTACTTGTTTATTTTGTTTACAACTCTCAATTTTATTTGAACTCCAATTTATGTCCCTCTAATGATTTTAACCCCTTAAATATCCAACCCAGTAAAATTAAACCCTTAAACATTAAAATTTCCTAATTCTAATTCCAAATTTGATTTTCCCATATCCCCTTTACACAAACTAGACTCTTTTCCTAAGTTCACAGGACCTCCAGATCTCCCTGGGGTTCACATCCTTTCAGGTAACTTATCACCTAAACTCCTGGAACTCTTTCCAGCAGAGCTTTAATTTAGGCCCTTGCTTCCCTCTGGGCCTGCTGCAACCCTTCCAGCCAATCAGAAAGCTCTCTCCACTTCCACCTATTAAAAGATCCCCAGCACATCTCAGGAGAGTGATTAACATATTTTTTAACAAAATTCATTTTTTTAACCCTTCGGGTTACAATAAGAAAACAGAATTTTCTCATAAAAGACTACCAGTCCCAGAATGCACCAGGTTTCCAACAGCCATTAGAGGAGCTGAAGTGGGGAAACGTGTGTTCAATCAGGATGGCTATGAGGTAATCCCTAAGCACTCATCTCAAAGGGCAGGGCCTGATTCAGCACAGCTGCGCTGTATTAGGGAGGAGCACTCATCTAAGCAGAATAAAGGTAGAGTTTATTCTACCGAGAGGCAGCTTGAGCTTGATCATCTTCATCATCAGGAGGATCATCAGAAGCAGAAGCCAAACCGGATGGACAGAGAGGGAAAGAAACCCTTTGGAAGAAAGAGGAGAAAAGCCTTTGAGAGGTCTAGAAGAGTCCAGAGCAGTACATATACTGGGAGGCATTCCAAGGGCCAGCATACACCATTGGACTGGGGAAAGCCAGAGGAATGGTGCTGCAGAGCTAGGAATCTCTAGACGGTACCTGTGAGGGAGACGGCTGCACGTGGAAGGGACCCTAAGACCCGTGCCAGAAGGTATGTGAAGAGAGATCCAGTGTCCAGGGATCTGGATTGGAAGGCTGGACATAAGAACTGGACTACATACTGGCCAGGCTATATAGAGAGGAACTCTAACAGCAATGGAAGCTCAGGTATGAACACTGATCTATGCCCTAGCTATAACCTTGAAAGACAGCAGGGAAACAAGTATTCTCCTGAAAGTGCTCCATTGGGAGATTCATCTGTGCCAATCCATGATATTGAACCCATGCTTGTTGAGGAAGAGGGGGTGATAGCAGATGAAGAATCTGTTTACATGGACTGCTCTCTGTCTAAACTCCTTTGGTGATTTTCTGTTATAAAGTACAGCAACCATCACAAAGAAATACAAACTTGTTCTTTAATCTACTCAGAAAAGCTCCTGAGTAGGATTTTTTGCCACGCAGTAGAAAGCAAGCCAGCTAAGGGGTTTCAGCTGGATAACTGCTAGCAATTGAGCCTTACCTAATTGCTTGTGAGCACTGAGAGAATCACTTCTGAATCTATGTGGGAAGATATAATAAGTTTACCTGAAAAGAACAGTTTTTTTCTTTCTTGGTGGATTTGGTTTGTTGTTTGATACATTGCTAAGAGAATACTAGCTAAAGCCTACAGAAAAGACCAGTTTGTTGCCAACCAGGTCTTATTTCTTTTGCTTTGATTGCCTGATAAGTTAAAATGTTGTTTTCCTGATTTTGTTTTTCCAAGTTTAACACTGAAAGCAAGTAACCTGATTTATGTGCTACCAAGCATATCTGTGTTGGGAGAAATAACCCCAAAAATAAATATCTTATTGGCTTTACCATTAAGCACAACTAAATTATTGTGAGCAGCTGTGTCTGGTGTGAATGGACTGCATTGACCACAATCCCTTGCAAATCATATTGACATATGCACTTGCCAAGACTGTGAACATTCTCACCCAGGCAGCCGTCTGACAGGCTGCCAGTACTGTTGACAAACATGGTGGGGGCAACTGTACCACAGCACAGGGTGTTGGTAATGTAATGTACTGGAAAGACAGTTAGTGGCAGACAATGGGAATACATGTCCCCCAGTGGAGGCGGAGGTGGCAGGATAGTTACAATGATGGGTGGTCAGAGGAGTGGTGGTGCCATGCAGATCAGGCACAGGTGAGGCAAGCATGAAGAGGCACAATGCAGGAAAGGGTACCAGCACAGGACATGGGGTGGCAGCCTGCACAGGAAGACAGGATGCTACACAGCTGACAGACGCTGAAAGATGGACCGAAGGATTGTTGGCAACAGTGGTGAGGGTAATATGGGCTGGCAGCATGGATCTGCAAAGATATGACTGTTACAGGCATGCAAAATATCTGAGTTGGACAGGCATGAAAAGAGGGAACAATGAGGAATCAAACCAATTCCACTGTTTAGAATGTCATTGTACTATCCAGTAGGTTATACCTCTATGGCTTGTTGCACAGCAGTGGCTGGGTACAGAAGGACTGCAGTTCACCGCACAAACTGCCTGCTCTGTGTGAAAGGATAGGGTAACTCCACCAGCACCCATGATGCAATGCACATGCTGAACAGCGGTCTACAGCTGATCACCAGATGGGGTCTGCACCTCTCTGGTACTGCAGCGTGGTAAGATGGACTGACAGTGTGTGATACTGGCACAGAGTAGCTACAGACCATGCCATTGTGCAGGTTCTGTGTTAACTCTGAGTGTTAGGATGGGCACCCAGCACTAGGTCCGCAGTACATGTGGTGCTAGAGATAATCCTGCTGCACATCCCCAGCACTGCCAGTGTGTGCCAGGTGTTCCTAGCAGTGCAACTGAAAGTACTCCTGTGTCCCGCAATCACATGTGGCCCTGTGGGGTCAGACACCACCCAGATTAGTGTTTACCCAGTGTTAGGGTCTGGTTGCCATCGGCACAGTTTATCAGGGCAGAGGGGTGTCTAGACTCGCATGAGGTGGATGTAGCACTGTCTCTATACGCGTCAAAGAGGTGTACACTATATACCCCAAAGGACCCACAATCATCCATTTTGTAGGTGAGGGAGTGGAGGGACAGGTGTCTGAGCCCTGGCTATAGAACAAGCAACCACATTCCTGCTGGAAGAGGACAGCCCTCCAGGGCTGGTGGGCCAGAACCATATCTATGGCAGTGGCAGACCAGCAGCAATGCTTGGGATAAGCCAGGGAAACTCACCAGCAGATGGTACAGTTAGACTGCACCTGCAGCACCCTATAAGGTGTTCCAACCATATACAGACTAGCTGCAGACAGTCCACTAGCCAGTCCATAGCGCATGCTCACAGGAGAACCCTGTGCACCCAGAGATGGGATGTGCAACACAGACACCAAGCAGACATCTCAGTGATTGAGCTCCAGAACTAGAAACACACAGGTATAACTGAAAACAAATAGTGTGGAGCACTATGTGGGAGCATAGACATGCCATGGTCACTGCTCGGTCAGGGTGAGAGTGACCTCACAGCATGCCATGCTGTGGCTACCCTGTCCATGCAGGTGGTGGTTGGGCACTACAGTGTCCCAGCCATTGCCCTACAACCTGTGCAGATGCATCCTGCCAACCTGCACTGTCCAGGCCATACCCACAATACCTTGCTCCTCATTATGCACATGTGCAGGCTAACGCTGGTAACAGTGGGACATTGTGGGCCCAGAGCGGTGTAGGCAGCCACAAAACAACTGATAGACATACACACCCCTAGTGCAGCATTGGGCAATGATAGGGGTGGTTTGCAATCCTGCTCGCCACACTGGTCCTGATCACAGTGCCGACATTGCTAAGCTGTGCAGGGGGTAGTAGTAGTGCTCTGCTGATAACTGCAGCTCCGTGTTGGGGCCAACAGCCTGACTCTCCATGAAGACTTGGATAGTGGAACCTGTGTGAGTGGGTGTTTTGACCCCTGTTCGATGCGGCTTTTGGGGTTTGCACATGTTGATATTGTATCTGCATTGTAGGGTAAAATGTGGGAAGATGCTCTGTAGGATCCACAGCTGGGACTTGAACCTGTGACCTCCTGCATCTGGACACACTGGCTGCATGCACTGCACCACACTATTGCCACAGAGGAGTAGTGGCCCCTGGGGATACCCTTACTTTCCTCAGGCAGACTATTTCTGTTGCACTGCACACCATGTACTGGTACAGGGCATGGCCTAGGTCCACTGCAAGCGTGTGGCACTGCTCCCTCCACCACAAACACCCCCCCCCCCGCCATGCCGACATGACCATATGCTGTCAGTGCAAGTCGTGTGCGGTCCTGGGCCATCCACTGTGCAGGTAGGTGGGTGCCTAGGGTGCAGGGTCTGGGGTAGTGAGGCATACATGGACATCCACACATTCCCCCCATCACTGCCTACCAATGTTATGTCCCTTCCACATGGGGGAGTGATGGCTGGGGGGATGTCAGGCTGGTGCTCTAGCAACTATTGGCTAGGGTGGACCGGGCAGATGTAGGTGGAGTGTGTTGTTACTGCCGACTGTGGACAGGCTAGCGTATGCACCTCAGGTACGGTGTACCCAGTTTGGCCTAATGGGTGTATATATATTTCCGACAACATATGGGCACACCCTGCAATGCCTTACTAGGGGCTGCCATAAAGTGTGTTCATTTAGCTGGGTCTACGAACTGTTTGAGACCCATCCTGGGTGTGGTCTATGGACCCTTGTTACTGTGGTCCCCAGATGTGCACTGCTTGCCCTATTACAGGCATAGTGGTACCTGTGTGACTTTTGGGGTACTTGCTGGGTAATGTCCCCTGGATGGGACACTGTGGAACACAGACTACTGGGCATGTTTGGCCCTGGTCAGCTGCTGTCCTGCTGATTTCCAGTTTCTATGTTCCTATGTGCCACCTGGGCGATGGCCTAATTCACCCTGTGCCCCAGCTGCTCCCACTGCATGTCCCTCCTGCAGTCCCCCTATGCCCCATTTGCACCATCACCATAGTGGCCTTTCATACTTGGCCACTATACTGTTGCTGCAGATGGAGCACTACTATCACCTTTCTCGGGCTCCCTGCCTAGGCTGTACATTGCTGACACTGAAATGGTTTCTCTCTCCTGCAAATGTGCATCTAACCACTAATTTAGGGGTCAATTTTATAGAGTGTGAAAATTACAGTTCTCAAAATACACTCCAAATTTCTCACTAATGTTGTAACAAGCACTTCATTCCTCAATAGATGCTTAATGTAGAACAAAAGTGCACCTATAACTCACAAACACGAGGTCTCAGACTTGAGAGAGTGTGGCCATAAATGACCTACTAGTCTCCCATATTTGCATCAATGACCTCTTTCAAAAATAGTGTGCACTCTAATCATTCTCTAATTGCTCATATAGAGGAATCTTCAACTTGCGTATATATGTTTTGCTTATTAAAAAGCTACAATAAAACAATTAGCATAAAAGCTTCCGGTTTTTTTAAGATGTCTGCCTTTTTTAAGATATCTGTCTCCCAACGCCGTTCATGGGCATTGCCGACGCGTTTCTCCTCGCGGTTCTTCAGGGGACGTTTTACTGAATGCCAAGCTTCCTTAATAGCTATTGTTCAAATGTCTAAAAGAACAAAAACAAAAATAACAAACAACACCAATCACATTACACTCCACTTCAGCTGTTACAAAACTACTAACTAAAAACCCTCAACTATACATAAACTATTTCAACTATCACCAAAAACTTTGGTAATTGAAAACTCACTTGATGCTGCCCACTTTTTTGCTCTAGACCTTGCTTGCTATCCGAGCATATCCAACTGGTGAAAAAAGCCGCGCATGCGGTTCCGAATCACTCAGTAAATTTAAAGCCCTCCTCCATCAACTAGGGCTCAACTAAAAATTTTTTATTCAGAAACCGCCGCACTCGATAGTCCCTTGAAAGCAGGGGAAAAGCCAATTACATTCCCCTTCAGTGATAACGAAAAAGCAACCCTCAGACTGTCCTCTTTGCTCTCCCACTGTCAAACAGACAGCCTCCACAAAATTCCTATTATTTAAATAAACAACTTCAAAATCGGAGTTAAAACAAGCACGATCGCCATTCGATCTTCTCATTTAGCCCCGCCGGGGCTACCGAGCCCAACTCAAAAATCCAATATTGCTCGCGTAGAGATAACCATTGCTCCCGGGATTTACCCCGTTGACCAAATCTTATGTGTTCGATAGAAAAACATCGCATATCAGCAAACGAATGGTGAAACATAAGACAATGCTGAACCATCGGAGCTTCCAACACACCATGTTTCAAACGGCTCCTATGTTCAGCCATACGGGTCTTGAGCTTCCTAATGGTTTTTCCTACATAAAGAAGTTGACAGGGACAACGCACTATGTACACTACAAAAGCAGAATCACAATCAGAATTGTGAAACAATCTGTACTCCTTACCCCTATGATGAAGGACCTGTATCTCTTCTGTCACTTCGCAAACCATACATCTGCCACATTTACGATGACCTAAATATTCCTCTGTTCCAATTGTCTGGTCAACACTATGCCGCAAACATGACGGACTAAGAACCTCCTTGAGGTTTTTACTCCTTTGCCAGACACATCGGACGATCTTCCCGCTTAAGGCCGGAATTACTGCTAGTACAGATGCATGCTTACGTACTAATTTCTGAATTGACCTACTCAAAGGAGAATATGGAGTGATCAAATGTACATAATCATCCGTTACTACCTTGGACCTAGAGGGCGGCTGGAGCAACAATGCTCGATTATTATATAAGGCCCTTTGATAGGCTCTCTTAACGATCGAGGGAGGATAACCCCTATCCTTAAAATTAGAAATAAGCTGTTTAGACTGAAATTTAAAGTCAGATATTGTAGAACAATTTCTCCGATAACGGAGAAATTGAGAAAATGGTAACCCCATCTTTAGCCGGGGGGATGGGCACTATGAAAATGAAGGAAAGTGTTCCTATCAATCGGTTTACGAAAAACCGTAGTCTGCCACTCGCCCGCCCGCTTGATGACTCTCACATCTAGATAGGTAATCGTTTCTGAACTGACTGTATATGTGAACTGTATATGTGTCTCACAACCATTCAACCAACGATGAAAATCCTCAAATTGTAACTGAGTACCCTCCCACAAGAGAAAGATATCGTCTATGAACCTCTTCCAAAGTTTAATGTGATGTTTAAAAGGAGTTGATTCCAACCAACGTTGTTCATACCGAGCCATGTAGAGGTTGGCTATGGAAGGGGCACAAGTGGCCCCCATAGCCACCCCCGACACTTGATGGTAAACTGTTCCCTCGAACCAAAAATAATTTTGAAAAATAGCAAGGTTCGCTAGCTTTAAAATAAAGCCTAATTGGGCAATACTCAAATCACCCCGAGCTTGCAAATAAAATTTAACTGTATCAAAAGCCGCAGTCTGGGGATGTTAGTATATAGTGAACTTACATCAAGGGTCACTAATAAAATATCTGGGTTATGAGCCCATTGGTGGTTAAGCTGGAGCTGCCCTAGAAAGTCAGTCGTATCTTTCAAGTAAGAGGGAATCTGAGGCAGTAATGGGCGGAGGTAGGAATCTACATATGTGGAAAGCGGCTCTAGAAGGGAGCCCCTCGTTGACACTATGGGGCGACCCGGAGGCCTTTCTAAATTCTTATGAATTTTGGGTACTGTATAAAAAATTGCTCCCTGTGAGCTAGGTTTATTAAGATATTTCCACTCTTTGGAAGAGAGCAACTGAGCTGCTAACGCCTCATCTGTGATTTCTCGAATGGTAGCTTGCAATGTGGCCGAAGGATCAGTCGGTAAAATTCTATAAGTCAAGCCATCGCTCAACTGTAATTGTGCTTCAGAAAGATAATAATCTCTAGCGAGAACCACTATGGCTCCCCCCTTGTCAGCTCTTCGGATCACTATATCTTCACGATTTCGAAGCTCCCGTAGAACACAACGTTCATCCTTAGTTAGTACTGTTGTATTGTGCCAATTGGTTTCCTCAAGCTCCCGTAAATCTTGAAGTACTAATTCTCTATATGTTGCTACTGCTGGATGTAATGGACCGGGGGGATACCAAGTGGATCGAAACGGAAGAGGAATCCGTCGTGTTAACTCCGATTGATCTTGAGTTGACACTGTCAATGACTCTTGTTCTCCAGACTCTGTTGAGATAGTATCTGCCGATTCAATGGCCGTACTATTCCCTGAGAAAAAAATCTTCAGCTGGAGTTTACGAATGAAATTCTCAAAATCCACTCGGAATAAAAAAGAGTCATGGCGAGTATTGGGAACAAAAGATAAGCCTTTATTTAATAGTGCTAGCTGTGCTGCAGATAATTCACGACCTGAAATGTTAATCACTAGTGAAGACTCCAACGAAGCAGAAGAATTCCTCAGTTCCGACGCCGTAGCGTACGATCGGACTTGGGTCCCGGTTGAATCACTTTCTTCTTCTTCGTCGACTCGTGGTCGCTGCCATTGTCCAAAAAATCACTTTCACCTGTTGTTTTGATAGAATCACTGTCTGTTTCAAAGTTAACCTTTCGCCCAAATCTCTTAGATTTAGATTTGGATTTCCTATTGATATCCATCCACGGATATACATATCCGACAGTGTAGTCCTCATTATCTCGACGAAGCTTACGAGCTTTTTGTTTCTGTACCTCTTGACGTAAAGCCAATAGCTGGCGTTCTGATTCCTGTTGTCTCTTTCGGAAATTGTCCTCGTTATCACTGTCTTTCAGAAGCAACAAAGTTGAATCAATCTCTTTTTGCATTGATTCTAGATTTTTCTTAATGGTGTCAATCAGCAGGACCATGAGGTCTAGCGAGCATTTGTTGAGGATACAGTTCCATTGAGACAGAAATTCGGTGGTCATATTCTGCATACGTGGTTCTTTATACACGCGCAATCCGCGCGGAATCTGTTGTCTAGTTACATACTCAATAAGTGACAGGCGATGTAATTCAGACCGTACTACTCTTTTCTGAATTTTAAGGAGATCTTCCCAGGTTGAGCCTGAAAGAGTGTCTTCCACTGAGTTGTGGGCAAACGGAGTTTGTTCTTTACTCAAAGCGGTGATGTACTCGTTTGAAAAGCTCAAAGTTTCTTTCCAAATAGATTGCCCCTCCATCTTTGTTAGTCAACCACTAATTTAGGGGTCAATTTTATAGAGTGTGAAAATTACAGTTCTCAAAATACACTCCAAATTTCTCACTAATGTTGTAACAAGCACTTCATTCCTCAATAGATGCTTAATGTAGAACAAAAGTGCACCTATAACTCACAAACACGAGGTCTCAGACTTGAGAGAGTGTGGCCATAAATGACCTACTAGTCTCCCATATTTGCATCAATGACCTCTTTCAAAAATAGTGTGCACTCTAATCATTCTCTAATTGCTCATATAGAGGAATCTTCAACTTGCGTATATATATGTTTTGCTTATTAAAAAGCTACAATAAAACAATTAGCATAAAAGCTTCCGGTTTTTTTAAGATGTCTGCCTTTTTTAAGATATCTGTCTCCCAACGCCGTTCATGGGCATTGCCGACGCGTTTCTCCTCGCGGTTCTTCAGGGGACGTTTTACTGAATGCCAAGCTTCCTTAATAGCTATTGTTCAAATGTCTAAAAGAACAAAAACAAAAATAACAAACAACACCAATCACATTACACTCCACTTCAGCTGTTACAAAACTACTAACTAAAAACCCTCAACTATACATAAACTATTTCAACTATCACCAAAAACTTTGGTAATTGAAAACTCACTTGATGCTGCCCACTTTTTTGCTCTAGACCTTGCTTGCTATCCGAGCATATCCAACTGGTGAAAAAAGCCGCGCATGCGGTTTCCGAATCACTCAGTAAATTTAAAGCCCTCCTCCATCAACTAGGGCTCAACTAAAAATTTTTTATTCAGAAACCGCCGCACTCGATAGTCCCTTGAAAGCAGGGGAAAAGCCAATTACATTCCCCTTCAGTGATAACGAAAAAGCAACCCTCAGACTGTCCTCTTTGCTCTCCCACTGTCAAACAGACAGCCTCCACAAAATTCCTATTATTTAAATAAACAACTTCAAAATCGGAGTTAAAACAAGCACGATCGCCATTCGATCTTCTCATTTAGCCCCGCCGGGGCTACCGAGCCCAACTCAAAAATCCAATATTGCTCGCGTAGAGATAACCATTGCTCCCGGGATTTACCCCGTTGACCAAATCTTATGTGTTCGATAGAAAAACATCGCATATCAGCAAACGAATGGTGAAACATAAGACAATGCTGAACCATGTTTCAAACGGCTCCTATGTTCAGCCATACGGGTCTTGAGCTTCCTAATGGTTTTTCCTACATAAAGAAGTTGACAGGGACAACGCACTATGTACACTACAAAAGCAGAATCACAATCAGAATTGTGAAACAATCTGTACTCCTTACCCCTATGATGAAGGACCTGTATCTCTTCTGTCACTTCGCAAACCATACATCTGCCACATTTACGATGACCTAAATATTCCTCTGTTCCAATTGTCTGGTCAACACTATGCTGCAAACATGACGGACTAAGAACCTCCTTGAGGTTTTTACTCCTTTGCCAGACACATCGGACGATCTTCCCGCTTAAGGCCGGAATTACTGCTAGTACAGATGCATGCTTACGTACTAATTTCTGAATTGACCTACTCAAAGGAGAATACGGAGTGATCAAATGTACATAATCATCCGTTACTACGAACCTTGCTATTTTTCAAAATTATTTTTGGTTCGAGGGAACAGTTTACCATCAAGTGTCGGGGGTGGCTATGGGGGCCACTTGTGCCCCTTCCATAGCCAACCTCTACATGGCTCGGTATGAACAACGTTGGTTGGAATCAACTCCTTTTAAACATCACATTAAACTTTGGAAGAGGTTCATAGACGATATCTTTCTCTTGTGGGAGGGTACTCAGTTACAATTTGAGGATTTTCATCGTTGGTTGAATGGTTGTGAGACACATATACAGTTCACATATACAGTCAGTTCAGAAACGATTACCTATCTAGATGTGAGAGTCATCAAGCGGGCGGGCGAGTGGCAGACTACGGTTTTTCGTAAACCGATTGATAGGAACACTTTCCTTCATTTTCATAGTGCCCATCCCCCCCGGCTAAAGATGGGGTTACCATTTTCTCAATTTCTCCGTTATCGGAGAAATTGTTCTACAATATCTGACTTTAAATTTCAGTCTAAACAGCTTATTTCTAATTTTAAGGATAGGGGTTATCCTCCCTCGATCGTTAAGAGAGCCTATCAAAGGGCCTTATATAATAATCGAGCATTGTTGCTCCAGCCGCCCTCTAGGTCCAAGGTAGTAACGGATGATTATGTACATTTGATCACTCCGTATTCTCCTTTGAGTAGGTCAATTCAGAAATTAGTACGTAAGCATGCATCTGTACTAGCAGTAATTCCGGCCTTAAGCGAGAAGATCGTCCGATGTGTCTGGCAAAGGAGTAAAAACCTCAAGGAGGTTCTTAGTCCGTCATGTTTGCGGCATAGTGTTGACCAGACAATTGGAACAGAGGAATATTTAGGTCATCGTAAATGTGGCAGATGTATGGTTTGCGAAGTGACAGAAGAGATACAGGTCCTTCATCATAGGGGTAAGGAGTACAGATTGTTTCACAATTCTGATTGTGATTCTGCTTTTGTAGTGTACATAGTGCGTTGTCCCTGTCAACTTCTTTATGTAGGAAAAACCATTAGGAAGCTCAAGACCCGTATGGCTGAACATAGGAGCCGTTTGAAACATGGTGTGTTGGAAGCTCCGATGGTTCAGCATTGTCTTATGTTTCACCATTCGTTTGCTGATATGCGATGTTTTTCTATCGAACACATAAGATTTGGTCAACGGGGTAAATCCCGGGAGCAATGGTTATCTCTACGCGAGCAATATTGGATTTTTGAGTTGGGCTCGGTAGCCCCGGCGGGGCTAAATGAGAAGATCGAATGGCGATCGTGCTTGTTTTAACTCCGATTTTGAAGTTGTTTATTTAAATAATAGGAATTTTGTGGAGGCTGTCTGTTTGACAGTGGGAGAGCAAAGAGGACAGTCTGAGGGTTGCTTTTTCGTTATCACTGAAGGGGAATGTAATTGGCTTTTCCCCTGCTTTCAAGGGACTATCGAGTGCGGCGGTTTCTGAATAAAAAATTTTTAGTTGAGCCCTAGTTGATGGAGGAGGGCTTTAAATTTACTGAGTGATTCGGAAACCGCATGCGCGGCTTTTTTCACCAGTTGGATATGCTCGGATAGCAAGCAAGGTCTAGAGCAAAAAAGTGGGCAGCATCAAGTGAGTTTTCAATTACCAAAGTTTTTGGTGATAGTTGAAATAGTTTATGTATAGTTGAGGGTTTTTAGTTAGTAGTTTTGTAACAGCTGAAGTGGAGTGTAATGTGATTGGTGTTGTTTGTTATTTTTGTTTTTGTTCTTTTAGACATTTGAACAATAGCTATTAAGGAAGCTTGGCATTCAGTAAAACGTCCCCTGAAGAACCGCGAGGAGAAACGCGTCGGCAATGCCCATGAACGGCGTTGGGAGACAGATATCTTAAAAAAGGCAGACATCTTAAAAAAACCGGAAGCTTTTATGCTAATTGTTTTATTGTAGCTTTTTAATAAGCAAAACATATATATACGCAAGTTGAAGATTCCTCTATATGAGCAATTAGAGAATGATTAGAGTGCACACTATTTTTGAAAGAGGTCATTGATGCAAATATGGGAGACTAGTAGGTCATTTATGGCCACACTCTCTCAAGTCTGAGACCTCGTGTTTGTGAGTTATAGGTGCACTTTTGTTCTACATTAAGCATCTATTGAGGAATGAAGTGCTTGTTACAACATTAGTGAGAAATTTGGAGTGTATTTTGAGAACTGTAATGTGCATCTAACGGCAGGTTTTCATTCGTGTAGGATTCAGCCCTTCAGTTCAGCGCGTTATTGTGCAGGGAGCCTCTCCCCGCCCACTCCCCGCCCATTTACCCCTGCTTTCCGCCCTCTCTCCTCCCTCTGCGGTGTGTACCCCACTGCGGAACGCTTCCACGCGGGTTGTAACGTTACTACGCGGTAACGTTACGCACCGTACGGTAACATTATCTAACGCGCAATCTGTAACGTTACTGCAGTTTAGTAAACATACCCCAAAATGTCTATGAATTATGCATATTTGCTACTGAAAGTATCTATCACTTTAGATGTATATTTATACTTCCAGAAATTGTAGAGCTGCTAGAATGTCAGATCCGCTGTGATTAACATTCATTCCACACACTGGGCCATTTCTCTTATTTTGATGATTATGAAAATATGCACAGCCATTTGCCTGCTTTGTTTTCTTATAAAATATCAGCTCAATATTCAAATGCCATGGTCAGCAAATTTTTAAACACTGCTTGCAGCACTTACTTTATGACGTAGTCAATGCCGCTATCTACAGAAGCCACAGCACCGAATACATATATTGAGTGGTGATCACCAGTAGCTCTAGGGATGGGAGCAATACTCTGCCACTATCCAGACAGCTATGCTTTTTAAGTTAGGTGACCTAGCTTTATCCAGTGTATATTGCCAAATATGCTAGAATTAGGCAGAATGCCTATGCTCCGCTATCCAAGGTTGGCCCCACCACTAGGCAAACTAGGCAGTCACCTAGGGCTGCAACCTCTGGAGGGCAGCAAAAGCACGCCATTCAAAGATAAATAATATACTTTGACAGCCAGAGGGGGCATAAAGTACAATAACTATCTAACAAAATATAAGGAAACAATAGACAGCACGAAGAAAAATTATTACGCAGCAACCTTAGCAAAATCATACAATAGACCTAGAGAGCTATTTTCCATAGTCAGAAAATTAACCAATAATGAGCAAACTTCTAACAATGAAATCACAGACATCTCAGTTCAAACCCTAGCTAATCACTATCAAAACAAAACAAAGAAACCCGCCATGCCCTTAGAAAATATCAACATCTCTTATCAATCTGTAGATAAATGGTCAGAATTTTACCCCATTTCAAAAGTGTCATTAAAAACAATCATCTCCGGCCTAAATACCACAACTTCGTATTTAGATCCATGCCCTGTATCATGGATAAAAAACACACTACCAACTCTACTATCCTTTATTCTCCCAATAGTAAATCTTTCACTTACCCAAGGATACCTTCCATCCCCGCTCAAGCATGCACAAATACGTCCAATTTTAAAGAACAGCAAACTAGATAAAACATCCCCTACATCATATAGGCCCATCTCTAGCATACCATTCTTGGCCAAAATAATTGAAAAGGTAGTGCAACTACAGACACAAGAATTTATAGACTTATCTTACCCACTAGATGATCAACAATATGGATTCCGGCCCCGCCATGGAGTAGAAACACTTCTAACAGTATTAATAGATACACTCCTAAAAGGAATTGACAATCATAAACAGGCATTCATCTTACTTTTCATTGACATATCAGCAGCTTTTGATAGCGTGCATCACTCAATTTTGCTCAACAACCTACGACAGATAGGCATAAACTCTACCGTACATAAATGATTCACCTCATATTTAAATAACAGAACACAAAATGTAAGAACAGGTAATCAAACATCCAACACATACAAACAAGAAATAGGTTTACCACAGGGTTCAGCGCTTTCAGCCCTACTTTTCAATATCTATATAAAACCGGTCTGCAACATCTTTAAAAAATTCGGAATACAATATCACCTTTATGCGGATGATATTATGATGTACATACCTTTTACGATTCCTAACCTACCGATTCAACTTCTATCAGACTGCTACAATGAAATTACACACTGGCTAAAAACCCAAAACCTCCATATAAACCATGCTAAAACCGAAGTTTTGATCGTAACAAAAAACCAATCATTTATTCCCCCAACCCACATAACACTACAAAACCAAGAAATTAAAATAAAAAATGAAATAAGATATCTAGGAGTCATTTTCGACACACACCTCTCTATGGAAACTCACATTAGAAACACATTAAAGAAAATCTACTTCAAACTTAAAATCCTCAAACAATTGCGCCCCCTGGTATTTATGCAAGATTTTATCAACATAACACAGGCCACCATTACTCCCCACTTCGATTTCGCTAACTTAACACTTATAGGCATTCCAAAACAAAATATCAAAAAAATCCAACTCGCACAAAATGCAACAGCTAGAATTATATTAAAGATAAATTCACTCCAACACATTACACCAATACTAGCTTCCCTGCACTGGTTACCAATACAAAGCAGGATAACCTACAAAACAATAATAACTACATTCAAAGCCCTTAACGACATGGCCCCGAAGACACTATGTAATTTAATAAGCAAAGAACTACCTAAGTCCACTCATAGAAAAGGACAATCAAATAAACTAAAGACTCCAAAAGAATATATAAGATCTCACAAAATCACAAATAATAGAGCCTTTTCCCACATAGCTCCAATAACTTGGAACTCGTTACCAGAGGACTTACGATCACTAACAGAGATAACAGAATTCAAAAAAATTGAAAACATATCTATTCACTAAACACTATAATTCCATAGAAAACATTCCACTCAACTTAGATAAAGGCTAAACATGAACCTCCCCACATCAAGCGTATACTCCCTTCTTCAAGGGATAATATACAAAACATAATTGAATGAACATTCCACTCCTATGCACTGATACCCTACTTGTATATAGTTGAAACTGATATGATCTGCCTATGCGGTAGAGTCAGTACTTTGTTTAAATTGTTACACAATCTGTGTTATTTGAATTATTCTGCCTAGTATTTAAACCTATGTGTGCATGTTAAGATGTTCTATGTAAAAAGTTATTTTGTTCCATGTAAAACAAGCTCTGCATTGTTAACTGTTGTTAATTGTACACCGCAACTGATCGCTGGAAGATGCGGTATATAAATAAGTGTTAAATAAATAAATAAAATAAAGTCTGATGTTCACCTAGGGCTCCAACACTTTGGACCAACTCTAGGGCAGGCCCTGCTGCTATCGGTAAGAATTTTCAGCGGGACTATCTGTATAGTGCTGCTTAAAACTGATGAATAGGGCACTTAATATAACAGAAGATACCATTATCTGGATATGTGCTTCTGAACATTGATCCAAGTGATATTTTTCCCATATGATGAGCAAAATATGAATGCAGGAAATGAGAGGGAGAAGAAAATTTTCAAGAAGAGGCATTGTTTGAAGATCGTTATGTATAAAAATAGTTTCTTTGTTTTGTTTTTCTTCAAGGTAACCACCTGGGACTGGACCAGAGCAGAAAAAACATTTACAGTATATGAAATTATGTGCAAAATATTCAAGGTATGATTAACAATTGCAGATAGATATAGAAACGCTGTGGTCCATGCCTGAAATATTACTTTATAAAATTTTTAAAAAGTCTCTTTCGATGCATTTAGGTGGGTTTGCAAATGCAGTTAAACTTTTACCAGTGGCCACTAGGGGGCTGATTTTATAAGGGAGGTGTGAAAAAGTATGTGTCAATTTAAGCATGTAAAAAGACTTACGTGTATGAGTGGGCAGTTGCGCACATGCTTTAACTAGTTGCTAGTGTGTAAACACAAGCCTGTCGTGCACATTTTCAGTGTGGGCTTGCCCAGGGGTGGAGATGGAGTGGAGTGTGCACATTTGCATGCATAACTTATACAACACTGTAACTTATGCACATTTCTGACATGTCTGCCTGTTAATTTTCAGAGGCTATACAGGTAGTGCCAGGGTAAAAATTCCTCTAACTGCTCTGGCACTGGCTGTGTAGTAAAGGAGCAAAAAAGGGATGAGTGAGGGAGCCTCCATTCAACTACTATGTCAATAACTTTATAACAGGGCACTTCTCTAAGAGCTTGTTAACACTCCTAAATTATGTCTATTTTATAAAGCCAAGTTGGTGTCTACTGATTTTTATAAAATACCAGTGTATGTGGCAGAGAACATGCCTACAATATACGCATGTAAAGGATCTTATTTCATAAACAATGCACGTACTTGCTTGAATGGTCAGTGCTCCAGCTAGACTTTGCCCAAACAATGTGCATGCTTTTACTCTGGTCTGCATTATACATGAGTACATGACTAAAATACCAACAGTTCAGTTCTGATCAACATTATTGGCATCCTTGCATTTCAACCCCTTAATGTCCAGTATTGTCTAAAAAAAAAAAAAGTGGCCAGTGAAATGGCTTTGGACTATATATGCATGTGTATTTGACACATAAAAAAATTAAATAAAACAAGACCAATAAAAAAAGGAAATAGTAGAAGATAGTATAAAAATTGGGACATAGCCAGGATATGACTATTGGCACCCTTATAAACAATTCAAATCAGTTTGAAATGAAGAACCACATTCTCACTGCAGTAAAATTTAGACACACCTGTGATCAATCGTCAGTACTCACTTGACTTGAATCATCCAGTGAATGATGGCTCTAATGTTTAAAATGGCCACATTCACTCCCTGTTCCATTTTCACAATGGAGAAGACAAGAGAGCTGACTGAGATCAGAAAAGCCATTATCACCAAACATTAAACTTCAAAGGGGTACAAGGCCATCTCCAAAGACCTTGAGATTCCTGTGTCTACAGTTCACAGTGTTATTAATAAGTTTTCTGCTCATGGAACTGTCAAGAATTTTCCATGATGTGGCGGGAAGAGGAAAATTAATCCAAGATGTCTTCAAAGGTTAGTGCAAACTTTTGGAAAAACACCACATACAACATCCAAAGAGGTTAAGGCTAACCTGGAGCAAACTGGATTGGTGGTTTCAACCTACACCAGACACTGCACACTAAACAAAGAAGGAGTCATGGGTGAAGGCCAAGGAGGACCCCCACTGCTAAAAGACAGACATAAAAAGGCATGCCTGATTTTTGCCCAAACCCACCTTGAGAAACCACAATCCTTTTGGGAAAATGTTCTGTGGACAGATGAAACCAAACGTGTGCTCCTTGGCAATACAGACCAGTGTTACATTTACAGGTGAGGAAATGAAGCTTACTAGGAAAAAAACACCCTTCCTATAGTTAAATATGGTAGAGGTTCCATAATGTTGTGGGGCTGTTTTGCTGCCTCAGGAATCATGAAGTCAGAGGACTACCAAGGTATTTTGGAGCAAAATGTGCTACTTAGTGTCAGAAAGGTGAGCCTGGGTCGAAGATCATGGGTCTTCCAGCAGGACCATGATCCAAAACATACATCCAAATGTACAAAGGAATGGTTAAAAAGGAAAAAAATGGACTGTTTTAAACAGGCCAGCAATGAGTCTTGATCTCAGTGCAATCAAGAACCTTTGGAAAGAGCTGAAATCTGCCATTGGTAAAAGGAATCTTGGAGACATTCATGAGCTGAAACAAATTGCAGTTGAAGAGTGGAAGAAACTACCATCAGACAGATGGTATGAAGCTTATAGCTGGCTACAAGAAACGTTTAGAGGCTGTCATCACTGCAAAGGGTTGTGCAGCACATATTAGTGAAGGGTGCCGTTAATCTTGTCCAGGTCATAATTTGTTTTTTCTCAGAAATGACTATGTCTAAGTTGCACATACACCTTTTTTTTTATTGTATATCTTTGAACATACTATTGAAATATTTCCAATTATTTCTCAAGATACTGTATACAACATGCCTAAAATGCAAGGGTGTCAATAATGTTGAACACAACTGTATGTGCAATGTTAAAAACTAAAACTAGTGTCTCCTTATAAAATTACCCTCTAAATGGACAGCTTATGCATTTATTTAAGGCCTGTTGAAAATCAGACCTAAACAGATACTAGTAGTGGCAGTGAGCTGCATATATCTATATTCTACACCACTGACTATGCATATAGTAGGGCTGATTATATATATTTATATAAATATTATGACTGGCAATTCAGTAAATATACTGTATATGACGCCTCAATACTATCCCATTTGTAATTATATAGGCTAAGAGACCGTCGTTCTGAGCCCCCAATATTTAAACATAATGGTGGTGCTTAAACATCCTCTGGATATTCTGTGGCAATATTTATCACTGAATGTCCAGATTGTACAGCCATTATCTAGAATATCCAGGTAATTGCTGACATAACTGGAGCATGTCATACTGGCCCTCCGGGCTCCAGCTGCTCTGCTGTCTCCCCTTTTCCCTCCCTTTCTCTCTCACCCCTCCCTGCCCTGGCTTTGCCTTTCCACCTTTCCCCCAGCTTGACAAGAAGATACCATTCTGCTCTTCTTATAACTCTTTATTGGTGAGTTATAAAGGCCACAACTTGCGGGCCGCCTTCACATTACCATCGAGCAAACAACCATTCACAATAACCATAATAACAATCCAATCATCATCACCTTGACAATAACAATGGTAAACCTCCAACCCCCCCTCCCCCCCCCCCCCGTGGGGAGGTATCATACCATTGTTGCCCATTTAGAGACCTGGCCCACCCCGTGGCCGGGCATTCCCTTTCCATCCCGCCACCAATGGCTCCATGTTGGTGACTGGGTACAAACTTTGTGTTTGTGTATTTAGCAACTTGGCCCAGACATCCATGGCCCTGATACCTGGCTCCACCATTACCAGACCCCAGGCACCCCTCTGCGGTACTTGTGTCATCCCCACCATTTTTATGTGGTACCCTCATTTCTGTGGCCCCTGCCCCAAAGAGGGGCCATAGCCCAACTCATCCCATAGTGAGCACCGAAGTGACCGCCCTCTGTAGGTCCACATTAAACACCTCCAGGCCAATCTCATTCAAATATATCCTGTTCTCCATGTATACTGCTGCCCATCTGCTTCGATGCCCTAATGCTTTACTACCACTTCCCCTATTGCTCGTACAAAATTTCCCACATTGGTGTCCCACTTCCTTCTGCTATTCTCAATACCCTCTGGCCAGGGGAAGATGGGGAAGGTAGATGGGTGTAAGGGGCATTGAGGAGGAGTGGCATTAGGGCGGGCAGTGGGCAGTTGTCAGCCTGGAGATACAGAGCTGATTCTAATGTTGGACCTGTACGTCCGGGGCCAGTGACTTGCATGGGGAACTCATTCCACCGCTGAGGTGGAATAAGTTCTCCTAGTTGCCAGAGATCAGAGGGCCCAGGGTGCGGATGGGGCATGGGGGGGGGGCTGAGGACATTCCTCGCAGCCTAACCCTGGTCTTAGGAGGCCAGATTGGGGGTTGGGCTGCGGGGAAATCACTGCTTGAGCCAGCAGCCATGGATTGCGGCTCTTCAATGGAGCCACGGTGCCATGGCAACCAGACGCCATGGTGCCACGGCTCCATTGAAGAGCCCTGACTGAGTTAGCTGGGGAAGGCCTGTAGATGCAGACCAGACAGAATCGGGGTCCCAGCTGCACATACAGGCCATTCATGATTCTGTTCCCAAGACCGTGAAAAGGCACGAATAGCGGGGATGGATGTCCCTGCTGTTCATGCCTCGGAATAACCCCCTTTGTGGACACCAGATCATTGCCCCTCAAGTGCAGGATGATGAAATCCAGTGGGGGTCCCATCTGTCACTGGCTAACAAGTGCAGGTCACAGCTGATCCCATCACATCCCCCTATTGCCCATCCATTGTAAGTTCACAATGTCCAGGTGAAAGCCGAGTTGCTTCCTGAAATGGCTGCTCACTGCCTTCCTTCTTACCCAGTGGATATAGGAATAACCTACTATCCATACTGTGATCCTTCTGTGACCTAATGTGCGAGAAAAAAGAAAGAGTATGAGGGTGGGGTTAACTCAGAAGCATTACTACCTGATGTATAACTTATACCTATCTGAGCCCTATCTACCTATGGTTTTGAATCTGCCCTGCCACGAAGCACAAATTGTTTGCAATAGTTGCTGCGCCTATTCTGAATGAGTGTAATGTTAATCCCTGCTGCTCAAAACCCTGCCTCTTCTACTTCCCTCAGCCGTAGGCCTTGAACTGTGATAAGCAAGACCCATCACCGTGCACACAAGAGAGTGCCCCTCAGTGGCAGACGGACCCCCAAATATTCCTCCATGGTGTGCATGGTGCAGAGCTCCCTGATTCTAGCAGCATTCAGTCACACCGTTCTTCTCTTTCAGAAGTGGTCCATCTTATACTGCCCTAGAAAAATACTCACTCTGTCTCTTTCCATCAAGACATCCTCCACCCTGATGGCAGTGCCTGACCGAGGAAGAGCCTCACTCATCCTGACGGTGCTGAAAAAACATTAACAATAGTGCCAACCTGAAGAGCTTCTCTTTGAAGCTGTCCCTCGTCACTTTCACCGCCCTCAGGAAGACTCCCTGCAGTATGAGCAAGGTGACAGCCCTGTGACCATCAGCCATAGTGTGGCCTCCTTGGCCCAGCCCTCCATCACATTCCTTATCACAAACTCCTTTGTTACATCTTTGCCCCCCTTCAGTTTCAGGAAAAGTCCATGTCCGACAGAAGCAGTCTAGCATGTTAGCATGCGATCCTCTCTTCCTGCAACCATGTCAGAAACTCTAGCAGTTGACCCGGGGTCAAACCCTGCTCAGGGTGGAACCCCTGCTGTTCTGCAAAGCTATGCAGTCAGACCCAAGCTCTCCAATATGCCTTCCAGGTACTGAGTGTTAGTGACGCCATAAGCATTCTCCCAATGTTCCACATTTCCACTGGCATGGGCATTGTCCCACAGGCTGCAATCAAGGCGAGCTGCCGAAAAAGCTGAAGCTGAAAATGAGACAGAGCATCAGCGATCTCGTTGCTTTCCTCAGGGACATGGTTGGCAGTGATAAAGGCATTCAGCTCCAAGCTAATCATCACCAGCTTCCTAATCAACCTCATAACCCTCCCTGCCTTCACCGACTGCTTGTTTATTGCTTATATGACTGCCACACTGTCGCATTGGAATGCTATCTGTCTATTTGTGAACTGGGGCTTCCACATAGCCATTGCTGCCACAATCAGGAACAACTCCAGGAAGGTGATTTCCCTGGTTATGCCCTGTCTGTGCCACTCCTATGGCCATCTCTTGTGTCCCCACTAACCCCTGAAGTAAATCCAAAACCCGATGCCACCTGTGGTGTCCGTGAACAACTCCAAATCCAACTTGCTAGTAGAGAGTTCCCTCCATATATTCTTGCCAGGAACTCCTGCCATATGGCCCTGATGAAGTGATGCCTCCTGTGAATTCCCCTACTGGAGTCTGCAAGCCATCTAATGAAGGCCCTGCCCATTGGCATCACCCCGCAAGCAAAGTTCAAGTTTCTGATCAGGGGTTGCATCTGCTTCAAGATGACTTTTCGCACCACACTAATCGAGTGGACAATCACCTTCAATGCCGTCACCTTGTCCACCGGTGGGCATGTCACCATCTCCAGGGTGTCAATCTCGATCCCTAGGAAGACTAACATCTGGGCCTGCCCTTCTATCTTATTTCTGGCTAGAGGGACCCCCAAATCTGCAACCTTATGCTGGAAGCTCTCAAGGGACTACCGGTAGCTTTGCTGGTCACCCGCCAGCAAGAGAAAGTCATCCAAGTAGTGATGATTCTCCCTTGGCCTATCACCAACTCTGCCACCCATTGCATCACAGAGCTGAACTCTTCAAAATACATGCAGGACACAGGGCATCCCATTGAGAGGCACTTATCAAAATAGTACAGGCCACCAAACCAGAATCCAAGAATGTGGAAGCTGTCTGGATGCATAGGCAACAGTCGGAAGGCCGACTCCACATCCGTCTTTGCCAACCATGCCCCTCTACCCTTTTCCCTCATAAGATCCAAGGCCTGGTTGACTGAGGCATATTGTACAGAGCATACAGATTGCTCCAAATGGTCGTTGATGGAATCGCCATTGGGGTACATCAAGTGGTATATGAGGCAATACTCCGTGGTTCTTTCTTAGGGACCAGGCCCAACAGTGAAATTATCAGATTAGAGATGAGCCTGGTAACGAAGGGCCCTGCTATCCTGTCCATCAAATGTTCCGTATTGATTTTCTCCTCCACTACCCCTTTTCTTTCTAGTGCTGATTTGAGGTTGCCCGCTGCCCGCAGCCTGGCCAGGCTCTGGTACGGGATCCTAAAACCATAACTAAAACCATGCACTAACCATTGGGCTTTCCTTATATCATAGCCCACCAGATTGCGCTATAACACCCCACTCCTAATGGGCATCTTGGCCCACTGGAAAGTACCAGCTTCAATGTGGCTGCTGGGGATCTCCCCCTTGCCTCTTTCCGCATCTAGTCTGGGGGTGGCTCTCCCTGCATATGGTGCAGGCGTGTCTGTATCTGCACCCACTGCCGAACTTACAGGCACCTCTATTAAAAAACCTGTACACCCCCGCTTCCTGCTTGGTGGGACTGGGGGAGGGGGCTACTGCTCTCCCAGGCCGATAGCCTACCATCCCCCTGAAAGAGCTGCTGAGGGCCCATACACCTTCCCGGCCAGGTTGACGAGGGGAGCCCGATTGTTTTGGAACCCCACTGTCCTTGTGCCATTAACCTAATCCACAAGTCAATATCCTTGCAATCCCAGCTAAGCTCCTTGTTCCCCGACCTATTCCTATGGAACTGTTCATTGTATTCTAAGCAGACATTGCCGCCATAAACCCTGTAGGCTTTGCAAATACTATCCTGGTATTTGAAGAGACCTCAACAGTGTTCGGAGTGTTTCTCCCCTACTAAACTGGCGAATATCCTGAAGGCGGCACACCAGTATGCGATTGTCTTCGCAATGCTGTCAACCTTCTTACTGGCCAGCTTACATTTATTGCGGCAGCTTGTGCAATCACAGTTACCCTCGTTCTGCTGGATAAGGAGTGAGAATATATCAACATATTCACCCCTTCATATTTTCTCTTTCTTGCCAGAGGGCACATGGCTATCCTACTGCTCACGAGGCAAACATATTCTGCTGGCCTCGCTTTTGAAACTATCACCACGTCTGCCCTTGCATGTCCGCTGGCAAGGTCACTGCCCCTAATGGTGTGTCCCATACACTTGTAGCGGATCCTGGGATGTCGCCACCCACGGGTACTATACTGGAGCTCACTTGTAGGCCCATGGTTACCTGTCATATCCTTACAGCTGTGCTGTTACTTGATATTACCTGCACCAGCTTCTGCAGCAACCCCATGATGCCTGCCTGTTCACCCACGCTCATCACCCCTCCACTTCCTCCCCACCCAAACCTGTGTATCCACCATGACTCCCTCCCACACCATCTCCTGGATGTGTTCTACTGCTCCCTCGCCTTCACCTTCCCTACCAACACTCACACCTCCAGCCACACAATGCCAGCCGTGCGTCCCCCAGAACTGTAAGAACTACCCCCCTCCCCTTGACCCAATGCCGCATCTCCCATTACATCAATGGATAGTACTCACCCCTCTGTTCTTGTATTTGGGGAGCAGCCACACAGCTGCCTCCCTTGTCCCTGTGCAGCCCTGGCATTGGGCTGGGCACATCCTCAAGTGAACAAGATTCAAACAACTAGACAATAATGACTTTAAAAACAATGCAATCCCAAAACTTACCCAACTATCAACTAACCTCAATGATATTGTAAACAACTGGAACAATACCCTCTCCTCATACTCACATCTTCCAGCTATTATCAAAAATCCAACACCTAACATCCGAGTTGCAAAAAAAACAGTCTGCCCCATGGTTCTCCCATGAACTACGTACCTCACTCCTCCACCTCAGAAAGCTCGAAAGAAAATGGAGACATACACGTAATTCCTCTGACCAAACTACTACTTAGAACATCTTAAACGACATCGTGAATCAACTTGGCTAAAAGAAAAGAATTCCACGCAGATATTCTCAGCCGCTCACTGAATAAACCAAGAGAATTATTTAATCTAGTAAAGTCCTTTATCAATCAACCATCCCCACCACAACAAGAAGGAATTCAACCTCAAGCTTATGCAAATTATATCCAATCCAAAGCAATAAAAACAAACACTGTAACATCACAAGAACCTGTCCTGACTCCCCATCCACAGTCTTTAATCACCAACCTCTCACCACCCTCTGCAAAAACCATAAGTGAAGTTATCACCTCCATCAACACGACAACTGCACCAACTGACCCATGCCCAGCACACTGGATAAGATCTATGCGTGCAGAACTCAGCCCATTTATAGCTAACATAGCAAAGCTGTCATTTGAATCCGGCGTCTTCCCAGATGCTCTCAAACATACATACATCCGCCCACTACTAAAAAACAACCAACTTGACCCAAAGAAAGATTCATACCGACCAATCTCTAGTATCCCATTACTAGCTAAAATTCTTGAGAAATTAACTCTCAGACAAATTACACAGCATATAGACTCATTTTCTCCTTTAGACCCATGTCGACATGGATTCAGGGAAGCCCATGGTGTTGAAACTCTCCTAACGACATTAACCAACACACTAATAACGGCATTGACAATCTGCAAAATGGCTTTGCTTTAATATTTCTTGACATAGCAGCTGCATTCGACTCCGTTGATCACACTCAACTACTGAAGCGACTTCATGAGAAGGGAATCCAGAACCGTGCTTGGGACTGGTGCAAATCCTACCTGAAAGGCAGATGGCAACAAGTCCGTATTGGTAATTCCACTTCTAATCCCTTTCAGCAGAAACAAGGTGTACCACAAGGCTCCTCCTTGTCTGCACTGCTGTTTAATATCTATATGCAGCCAATCTGTGATATCGCACGCTCTTTTGGTATATCCTGCCTTATGTACGCGGATGAAGTGCTATTATTCTCACCAATATCTGTATCATGCCCAAACTACTCGGTATTAATCAACTGTTTTAATGCAATAACTGATTGGCTACTCTCTTATAACCTCTGTATTAACTTCAAAAAGACTGAAGTTCTAATAATCACAAGGAATAAATGTTTCTCCCATCCATCTTCTCTAAAAGTTAGAGATGCCGAACTCCCAGTTAAATCCAATATACAATATCTGGGAGTAATACTTGATCAAAGATTAGACTTCAAGGAACATATAAAACGCACTGTAAAGGTGGTTTACTTCAAGATAAAAACCCTTCGTCACCTGAAACCTATGATGGAGTCTGACAACTTCCGCACCATCTTCCAAGCTCTGGTCACGCTGCATTTTGATTATGCTAGCATAATACTCCATGGCCTGCCAAAGATAACAATCAACCCTCTACAGTTGGCCATGAATGCAGCAGCCCGTGTCCTCTGCGGATCATCAAAGTGTGAGCACTTCTCCCCCATTCTAGAGAAACTTCATTGGCTCCCAATAAGCTGTAGAATCCAATATAAGGCCATCCTTACTACCTTTAGGGCCTTCAATAATATTTCTCCACCTTCCATCTCTGAACCTCATCACACACACAACAAACATCAGGTCCAGGAGATCTACAGCTGTTGACACCCTACTTATACCAAAGGTTTCCATAAAAGTTAACCAGTCATCCATCAATAGGTCATTTTCAAACTATGCTCCTAGGTGTTGGGACAAACTCCCTCCCAACATCAGAGCAATTAAAGACATTAAACAGTTCAAAAAAGCCCTTAAACACCACCTTTTCATCACTCACTTTATACACCTAAACACCCCGACCCCTCCCCCACCCTCTCAACCTCATTCCTACCCTAACTAACTGCACAGATATAACATTACCTTCATGTATTTTGCTAGAAATGTATATGATTTCCCTCATTACTTCCATGTTAATACTCCTGTTTATTTGTAAAATAGGTCTGATATATCTGACCAGTGTTATATTGTTTCAATGTAAAACCGCACTGATGACAAATAGCTTGGTATAAAAGAAATCTTAAATAAATAAAATAAATAACTCAGCAGAGATTGAATGCATCCTGTTCTGTGGACCATGGCCATTTCTCTCACCCTGTTCACAAGGTCGCACAGTGCAGGTGCCCCAGGACCCTCATTCTTGTGTTGGGGCTCTGCCTCCCATGGGTCTCTGGATGTCTCCCGCTTCCCCTGCTGAATGTGCTCTTGCTCTAACTGAGTGGGTACTGATCCAGCCTCCGCTCATGCACCTCCTCACCTGGTACCGGTTATTTCATACCTGTCACCGGTATTGCTCTTCCCTTTGCCTGTATTGGGCTTGCGCTGTGCTGGTCTAAGTGACTTCCTGCCTTGGTCTCCCATCTTCTTCTATTTTTTCCTCACCTATTTGCACCCTGGTCCTCAACACTCTTCCTCTTTGCACTCTGCTGCCCTCCTTCTGTGCTCTTGCTGGAGCCATCCTTATCTCTTTACTGTCCTTATGACTGCACAGATGTTCTGTTATAACCGCACTGGAAGTAGGGAGGGTTTTATGTGGAGTTTTTAAGGTTCTTTGCAGTGATAAGCAATGTGGAGCATGAGCCCCACGGTTTTTCTCTACTCCCTTGGACCATTAGCAAATTTGAGCCTTAACCCTGCAGTGAAGTCCCACAGGAGACATCTCTTCATATCAACCTCTTAGAGCTCAGAGCAATCTTTCTGGCTCTCAGAGTCTTCCACACCCTGCTCAGCTACAAGACAGTCCTCATCCACATGGACAACCAGGTAGCCATGTTCTTCGTGAACAAGCAGGGAGGGACTGGCTCTCTGTCGCTTTGCAACGAAGCTCTGAGATTGTGAGCCTTCGCCAGAGAGCATCAAATCCATCTCATGGCAGTGTATCTTCCAGGGGTTCAAAACTCTTGGGCAGATAGACTCAGTCGAGTTCTGCTTCCGCACGAATGGTCCCTCCATGGGGACCAGATAGCCAGGATTTTTCGGATTTGGGGTACCCCAGACATAGACCTGTTTGCAAGTCCGTGGAATGCCAAACTTCCCCGGTTCTGTTCCAGGATTCCATGTCAGGGAGTTCAGGCCAGGGATGCCTTCCTCCTTCATTGGGGGCAAGACTTCCTCTATGCCTTTCCACCTATTCCCCTCATCCCCAAAACTCTGTTCAAGCTTCAGAGAGACAAGGGGTCTATGATCCTCATAGCACCACTTTGGCCACGCCAAGTGTGGTACCCTCTACTTCTGCATCTCTCTCAAGCTCCCTCCCTAGACCTGGGGTCTGCTCCAGATCTCCTCTCCCAGGAGGAGGGAACCTTGTGGCACCCAAATCCTCAGTCTCTTCATCTCAGGGCCTGGTTGCTGAAGGCCTAGACCTTCAAGATTTACACCTTTCTCAGCAGGTGAAGGATATCCTTCATGCTTCCATAAAGCCTTCCACCAGACATTCATATGCTTTTAAATGGAAAAGGTTTTCCATTTGGTGTGCAGAGAAGGGTCTCAACCCTCTTGCAATACCTTTGAATTCTTTACTAGACTATTTGCTGCATTTATCCCATACAGGCCTTAAAACAAATTCAATCAGAGTCCATTTGAGTGCTATTTCAGCATCCCTTAAGCCTCTCAATGGACAACCTATTTCCTCTCATCCTCTTATAGCAAGATTCATGAGAGGCCTTCTTTTGACTAAACCTCCCATTAGACCACCTCCAGTGGCATGGGACTTGAATCTGGTTCTTGGCCAGCTTATGAAGCCACCCTTTGAACCCTTAGCCACTACCTCCTTGAAATTCCTTTCCTGGAAGGTTATTTTTCTCATTGCAGTCACCTCAGCTCGCCGTATCAGTGAGTTGCAAGCTTTAGTGGCTAATCCTCCTTATACAAGGTTTCCATCATGACAAGGTAGTCCTCAGAACTAATCCACACTTTATGCCTAAAGTGGTTCTCGCCTTTTCATCTAAAACCAGGAGGTGTATTACCTGTCTTTTTTTCCAGGACCTCATGCATCAAGTGCAGAGAGGCATCTTCATACCCTGGATTGTAAAAGAGCACTTGCTTTCTACTTACAAAGGACACAGCAACATAGAAAGTCCTCTCAACTTTTTGTTGCTTTTGATCCTTCTCATTTAGGACTTCCAGTCTCCAAGAGAACTTTGTCTAATTGGATTGCTCAGTGTATTTCCTTCGCCTACCAGAGCAAGAATCTTGTCTCTGGAGGGCCATGTCACAGCTCACAATGTGAGGGCCATGGCAGCCTCTATTGGCTCATCTTAACTCTGTGTCCATCGACCAAATCTGTCGAGCAGCCACCTGGGCATCGGTTCATACCTTCACAGCCCATTACTGCTTGGACAAGGACTCCCGCCGGGATGCCTTGTTTGGTCAGGCTGAAACACCTGTTCCATACCTAATCAACTCCTACCCTCCATCCCTGACTGGATGCCTGAGATTCATGGATGCAGGTGGAGCCCTTCCCAGGGACTCACAATCTGGGTGATCTCCTAGGCATCTCTAGCTGGGGAATCCCCATATGTGAAGACTCATTCCTGCTTGTTCCTGGAGATAGCACAGTTACTTACCTGTAACAGGTGATCTCCGGGAACAGCAGGAAGAAGTCTTCACAACCCACCCACCTCCCCTAGGAGTTGTATCTCTCTATCTATCTTTCCTTTCCTCTCTCTCTTTTGTCTCAGCTTTAAAACTCGAACTGGAGAGAGGCGGTTAGGAAAGGCGGGAAGGCAGCGTGCAGGCACTGTGGGATGCTCCCAAAAGCTTTCCTTTTGGACGCTGGGGAGCGTTCCCGCGCAGGCTCCGTCGGTACCGACGTTACCCATATGTGAAGACTTATTCCTGCTGTTCCCAGAGATCACCTGTTACAGGTAAGTAACTGTGCTTTTTCAGATGCTATCTAGATAACTTATCCAGATAGCAATGTAGGACAACTTTGTCAGTGGATAACTTACCTGGATAGTGGCTGGCATAGCTATTACTCTACCCCTGGACCACTCTGGTGCTCTCCGGATAGTGCCAAGATGGTCTATGAAGATAGTCAGTGCTGTGCCACTGAGTATCTCTTTCTGTGGCCTTATTCAGATAACCGAAGTTGAAACAGAGGCATAAACATCTGTGGGCAATGTAGAAACACAAACAAAAGACAGATGCACCAAACAGTGGTGGGTATAAACAGCTTTATTAGAGAAAACACCCCAAACGCATTTCAGCTGAACGTCTTCTTCAAGGGGTACTGGCCTGTATTTCTGCTAGTAGAGAGTATAATAAGGAAATAAACAACTTTTTTGAAGATCCTTCAAAGATGGAAACACAATGTTTTAAATGCCAATCTGATCAAAATACAGCCAGTACCCCTGAAGAAGGCATTCAGCCGAAACGCATTGGGGTGTTTTCCTCTAATTAAGCTGTTTATTCTAACCACGTTTGGTGCACCTGTTCTTTTGTTTGTGTTCTTATTCAGATAACCTCCATAGTTATCTGGATAAGAGCTTTTGAAAATTGACCCTCAAGAGTATCATATGCTTGAGATAGAGATTTGTATACAGTGGATACAATGCATGCGACTCTATCTCATGCATATTCATTGTGATTATCCTGAAAACATGACTGGCTAGGTGTGTCCCAAGGACTGGGTTGGAAACCACTGATATAGGGATTAAGGGGAAGGGGACTTTAAATCCTTTATCGTCAGCAGATCTGCAAATACTTTTCCTACAAAGGTTGACTGCAATTTTCTGTTGCCAGTGTTGCCCAGGAAGCTGTTTTTACCCTTGTTCCTAAATTTAGATGCCTAGTGAAACTGAATTCAAGAAATCATGAACAACTATAGAGAATAACGAATAGAGAGGAAAAGATTATAGAGCTTAGTAGTTGGTTTGGATTGGCAGACTGGATAGGCTATAGAGTCGTTACCTGCCATCATTTTCTATGTTTATGTAATTAGAATTTAGGTACTGAATGCTAGTAAATGATCAGAGGGTCCATTTAGGAGCCTAAATCCCACATCACTTGAATACTGGCACCTAAACTATTTGAAAATCGGCCTATCACAATATATTGCTAAGGAAAAATGCAAAAATGGACTGACAAGTTTACTGGTCCTTCAAGGCTTTACTAGTGGGCACTCCTAAAATGCAACTTTTGATTGTCTAACAATAACACATGCTAGTTTGATTGTTCCCAAAACTGTTTTCACAACTTTAAACACTGAGCAGTGAAAGTTTAAAACATATATTTACAGCTTGTTTACAGATTGTCCAATGGGGTACTGACTGGATACATTTCTTTTCTCCCAATTAATTTCTATTGTTCAGCAGTTCCAGAATGACAATTTGCTAAGCTGACAATCCCTCAGACACCAGATAATGATATAGAAGGTTTTTTTTAGTACCATTATCTAGTTCACTCTGGTCCCTTCTATTAAACCAATATAATGAAAGATCACGATTGTTTTTTCTCCATCATCCCAGCACAGCATTACTACTGTAAACTCCAAAACAACTAAAGACTGTAGGATATTATTTTTAATCCTCTCAATTAGGGGGCTGCCAGATTTATTTCTTTTTCTCAGAATACGCATTTCTTCCTCATCTCTGATTCACATCCTAGAGTCACCTGTGATTCGCCTCTTTATAAACAAAAATACACCAAACAGTACCATCACATCCCTTTGACAGGCATAGATTTTACCAACCATTATTATGCTAATGAGGTTATGGATCTTACATGAAATTATATATTTTTTTCTACATATTGATTCAAGATACTACTGTGATTAGATATCTATTAGACAGAAATAGACATGGAGGCAGATTCCCTATAGGACGTCCAGCTCCGGTGGAAACGTGCACGTCCAGAATGAGCACGTTCTTGACCTAATTCCGGATCCATGGGTTTAGACGCTCATGCGGTTCTGGAATAAGGACGAAGACTGTTTCGCTGCTGTACAACAAGCATGCTTCCACAAGACAGCCAGAACATGTATGTGCAAAACAACAAAATCATCTCCATCATGTGCCGTCCAATTCTGCCCATGTACTTCCGAAACCATTTCTGGGGTGCCCATCCATCCACATGTATGCCCGAAAATGTGTCCACCGATGTGCAACAGAAAACAGGATGGAGTAGTCCACCCTCCCACTGCTGCAAAAACCATATAGCTGATATTAGAGCATGGCTACCAGGCAGCCAAACGTTTCAGAGGAGGAGACCAGGCTGTTATGCAGCTTGTCCTGATGGAGAAGGAGGTGCTGCTGCTTACTGGGCACCTGAGGCCAGCCCAGGCTGCGGCACACAGGGGCTGGGTCAGAATCCGAAGCACCCTGGCACAGTAAGTATATAAATAGCAACACACACATGGGAAGAGGTAGCAGCAGACAGACAGTAATAGTACACATGGATAGACTGAAATAGGCAAGCACATAGTGAGGGAGAGAGGACAGAAATGGGAAAGATCTGTTATGTGCAGAATGCATGCATATGGAGCAGCAACAGAAGGGACAGCAGCACCAATGAACAACCCAAATGTGGGTTACGGGATGCAAAATCCTCCGCCCAGTGTGCAGTGGTGGCCAAGAGAGCAAGTAGAATGCTAGGCATCAGTAGGAAAGGAATGGAGACTCAAACCATGGATGTGAATATGGATATATTTATCGGGATGTCCATATTACATCATCATTTAAGAACAGTGGTTTACACTGTAACTTAAAATTAGTTATGTACATTAAACATGGACCCTGATAACTTGGATCATATATAAACTTTCGTCTAAAGCAATGTTAAATGACTTGACCAAGGCCACAAGGAGTGCTAGTTAGAATTGAACCCTGTTCTCTTGGTCATCAAGCCAGTGCTCTAAACATTAGGCTACCCCTCCACTCTATGATGTCTGTGTAGTTCTGGTCACCATATCTCAAAAATGATATAGTAGAATTAGAAAAGGTGTGGAGAAGAGCCTCAAAAATGCTAAAGGGGATGAACAATTCCCCAATGAGGAAAGGTACAAAAAGCTAATGGCTCCACAATATGGAAAACAGAAGGCTGAGGGGAGATGTGAAAGAGGTCTATAAATTGATGAATGTAGTAGAACTGGTAAAGGTACATCAATGTTTATCATGTTGAAATTCTCCTCAAGTCCATGTTGACTCAACAGCCCCTGTGTTATCCTGAAAAAAAAATGACTAGAAGTAAATTGCCAAACCCTTTCCTCTGAGGCAATGGAGAATGAAGTAACTTGGCCAAGGTCACAAGAAGCACCTGTGGGAATCAAACCCTGATTACTTGGGTATTAGGCTGTTGTTCCAACCACCTAGCTACTAGGGGGACACAAAATGAAGCTACTGTTTAAGCCACTGAAAACTAATAAGAGAAAAATTATTTGCAGTCAATGTGTAATCCAGTGCTGGAATCCATTGCTGTATGATGCTGTAAAAGCTGTCAGTGTAGCTGGGTAGAAAAAGGGTTTGGTCAAGTACTTGGAGGAAAAGTCCATAAACCATTATTAAAGAGGACCCAGGAAATCCACTGCCCACCCTGTGACAAGCATGGGCACCTGCCAAGTATGTGTGACCTGGATTGGCCACTGTTGGAAAGAGGATACTGGGCTTGATGCACTTTGGTCTGACCCAGTATGGCATTTCATATGTTGTTATGAAAGGCCATGTCTTTCTCCCCTCCACAGGCACTTCCGGATCATGCAGGACCCGGAGGCCTACCGAGTCCTCTTCCGAACAATCCGCCGTACTCGGCTCAGACTGTTCCAGGGGATATGCCTACAGCTTCAGCAGGAGCAAGGTGAGTGTCCATGATGAGAGTAAGGCCAGTTGAGAGGCAGCTATTCATCCTCCACAGAGGCCTACTACCACAACTATAATCACCAGTGCTTGATATAGAGCCACAAGACATATGCAGTGCTGTACACAGAGGTGTCTGACCACAGTTCCTTGCTCAGCTGAACTATCAATCTAATCAAGACCAACAACATAGCAAAACATAGAGACATGAGGCCAGAAAAAGACCACATGCCTATCGAGTCTGCCCTTCCATATCAATTACAATAGTCCTCTTTTTACCTTTAGAGCTCCTCTGTGTTTGTCCCATGCTTTTTTGAATTCAGATACTGTCCTCGTGTCCACCACCTCCACTGGGAGACTATTCCATGCGTCTATCACTCTTTCCATAAAGAAATATTTCTGGCATATTACACCTGAGTCTATGCCCTTTCACTCTCATCCTATGTCCCCTTGTAACAGAGCTTGCCTTCAATTGAAAGAGACCCTCTTGTACATTTATGCCACAGAGGTATTTAAATGTCTCCATCATATCTCCCCTATCCTGCCTTTCCTCTAAAGTATACCATATTAAGACCTTTAAGTGTGTCCTCATATGCTTCATGACGAAGACCATTAACCATTTTAGTAGCACCAACTCCAACCTGCTTATATCTTTTTGAAGGTGCAGAATTGCACACAATACTCCAAATGAGATTGCACCAGAGATTTATAAAGAGGCATTATCACCTTCTTTTTTCTGCTGGCCATTTCTCTCCTTATACACCCAAGCATCCTCCTGGCTTTCATAGTTGCCTTTTCTAACCTTAGCTAACTTTAAAATCATCAGAAACAATTATGCCCAAGTCCCGCTCCTCTTTTGTGGACAGAAGTACCTCACCCCCTACACTGTACTGCTCCTTTGGAGTTTTGCAGCCCAAATACATGACCCTGCATTTTTTAGTATTACATTTCAGCTGCCAAATTCTAGACCATTCTTCAAGCTTAGCTAGATCCCTCCTCATGTTATCTACTCCTTCCTGTGTGTCTACTCCTATTGCAGATTTTGGTATCATCCGCAAACAAGGCAAACCTTACCCAACAGTCCTTTCTGCAATATCACTAACAAAGATGTTAAATAGAATCGGACCAAGGACAGTTCCCTGCAGCACACCACTGGTAACCTCCTTCTCTTCAGAGTGAGCTCCATTTACTTGTACCCTTTGTCGCCTCCCACTCAACCAATTTCTAACCCAATCAGTAACTTTAGAGTCCATCCCTAGGGTGCTCAGTTTGTTTATAAATCACCTGTGTGGAACGGTGTCAAAGGCTTTACTGAAATCTAAGTATGCCACATCTAGGGCTCTCCCTTGGTCCAACTCTCTGGTCACCCAGTCAAACAAATCAATCAGATTTGTCTGACAAGACCTGCCTCTGATGAAACCATGCTGTTTTGGATCTTGCAATGTATTGGATTCCATAAACCTCACTATTCTCGCTTTTAGTAACCTTTCCAATAATTTACTGGCCACAGACGTTAGTTCTCAATGTCATCCTTACATCCGCTTTTGTGTAAAGGGACCATATGTGTCTTTCTTCAGTTCTCTGGAACCACTCCCGACTCCAAAGAGGCATTGAAAAGGTCAGACAGCGGAGCCACTAGAACGTTCCCAAGTCCCCTCAGTATTCTTCGATGTATCCCATCCGGACCCATGGCTTTGTCTACTTTTAGTTTAGCTAGTTACTCACGAATACAGTCTTCTGAAAATTGTTTGAGATCCACATCACTTCTGTTCTTGTTTGTGGGTGTTTTCTGAGGTCCTGCTCCTGGCCCTTCATCTATGAACACAGAACAGAAATATTGGGGGCTAGAGTGTGATAAGAGACACTTATTTATTTAATGAGTTGTTTAATACTTCCTTATCTTAAATTCAAAGTGGTTTACTTTGTAACACCAACGGAAATTGTACAAAGAACAGGAAAGATAAATTTGGAGGATTAAATAGGGGATACCAAGTGGCAAATAAGATAATTGCTGTATAGAATTTAAAGATATATTTAGCGATTAAACTTATTAAAAAGTACACAATTCCAGTGAAGTAGGTGTTGGGGGAGGGTATTGTGGAGGGGGTGGGGGGCAAGCAGTGCACAAGACAGAGAGGGGAGCATTGGCATACAAGAGTAGCTGCAAAGAGGTGAGTCTTTAGACTGGGTCTGGAGGTGGGTCTGGAGGCCAGAGAAGGAACAGGACGTACTGATAAAGGTAGGGTGTCCCATGCCTATGGAGCAGCAGGGTGGAATGAATGAGGTCTGGAGGTTGCAGTTGCTGAGAAGGCTACTGAGAAAAGGAGTCTGCCCAAGCATTGAACCCCCAAGAAGGGGCATACACTGAAATGAGACAGTAAAGGCAGTGATGAGGTGCAGAATGAATGCACTTGTTCAGTAGGAGACATATGAACATGATGGAGAAAATTATAGGGAGCCATTGATGTGACATGAGGAGGGAGGTCACAGGAGCAGGGCTGGCCCCAGAGCGGATCCAAGGTGGAGTCTCCCTAGGCAAACCACAACCTGTCCAATCCCCCCTGGCACTCACAATATACCTGCTAGCCTGAAGGCCCCACCAAGTGCCACCCCCCCCAGAAGCAACCACCCTAGGCAACTGCCTACTATATCCATGTAGATCAGTCTGCCTCTGCACAGGTGTCTCACTGCAAAACTACAGCCATGAAAGGGGGAGACATGCCCATGGGGCCAACGGAGCGGAGGGAGAAAGAGACAGATGTTGGAAGGTCCCTGATATAAAAAAGACAAGGAGAGGGTCCAGAGAATACAGGCAAGAGCCAGACTAATGAGGATGTGAGGAGAAGGCAGTGATGATCCCTCCACATCTGGATCCTGACAGACGGATGCCAACACTTCACTGTGACTAGGTAGAGGTAGCATTAGCGCTTACCAGGTCTGTCTGTGGTAGCAGAGATGTGTATGGTCACTTGTGTGAATGGAAATGTGACCAAAATACAGAGACATTGATGAAAATTGCAACACCAAACATGGCATTTAACTCACACCTGTCCCTTCCCAGCCAGTCCTGAGCCATCCTGTACCAAAACCCAGACCTCTGTAGTACAATGCATACATCAAACACATGATCCATCAAGCCAGCATGCAATCCAGCCCTGCCAAACAGGCCATTATCATTCAGATGATCTGCAAATCAAGCTCCAGTGAGGGTCACATGTTGTAGGATCTGCAGGACAGTGTGACCTCTAGCTAGAAACAAAGAAGATCACATTAGATCACTGTTGTAATCAGATCATATGCAGACGTATCACACATAGTTGTGCATTAACAAGTAATGAAATAGTTTGCTTAGTCCGCTGCAATGTCATATCACACCATGCACCTCTAACCCCCTAAGGCAATCTGTTGGATGGAGTAGCAGCCAGTCAACATGTACATATCAATGTTATCAGGTAAGGAGGTGCAACATATATGGTATGCACTGGCCAATATATCCCTACAAGGACAGATTGGGACAGCTGGAGATGCAGCATCCACCTTGTAAGATGGAATGTTGCCATTCAGAGTGGGGGAGTAGCCTAGAGGTATATAATTGATGCCCTAAAACCCAGGACAGCAGGCTAGAGTCCCATGTAGAACACCATGGAACCTCAGAGAGAACTCAAAATCAGAAACACAAAAACCACTTAGTGAAGGTAAATAATGTATGTAAAATGGAGGCCACATATCTCCATAGCAACCCAATCCACAAATGCGTCAATATTGTGTTTGTTGGAATCAGTGCATGTACCTGTCCATTAAAAAGCCCAGATGCACAAGATGTTGTAATTAGTCGCCACATGTGTAGGTCAAGAACACCTATCTCTGCGCTGCCTGTAGGTGCTGTTACATGGGAAACATAGGGGTATGTTTACTAAACCGTTTTAACGTGCGCCCGGCGATAGTGTGCAGGCTGCCATAAAAGGAGTGGGCATTTCAGTCTTAAAGTAGCAAAATGGGATTATCGCGTGAAAACGCGCGCTGCTGTGCACATTATCGGGCAAAGCGCCGCTAAGTGCGTTAACGCGCGGTAATATTAAGTAGGCGCCCTGAGATGCAAACATAGAAACAGAGGTGTAGCACAATGGTTAATACACTGATTGATGATACAGGGCTCATGAGTTTGATCCCCAGTGTGCCTAATGCATAAGGCTGGCTGAGGCATCAGCTTTGACATGTAAGTGTTGTTTCTTGAGGCATTTTATTTGTATTTTAATTATTGCTGCCAGCAAACACACCCTCACGTGCCGTAACCTAAGGTGCCGCATAAGGCACTCTATAAGGCACTCCATAGGGCACATTATAAAGTACACTGTCCGCCACGGCACCCTATAATCTCCCCTATAGGGCACCCTATAAGGCACTCCATAGGACACCTTATAAGGCACCTTATATGGACTGTAACCATAAGGTGCCTCAGAAGGCGCTTTATAGGGTGCTCCATAGGACACCTATGGACACTCCATAGGGTACCTCCATAGGCGCTCCATAGGACACCTTATAAGGCACCTTATATGGACTATAACCATAAGGTGCCTCAGAAGGCGCTTTATAGGGCGCCCTATAAAGCGCCTTCTGAGGCACCTTATGGTTATAGTACTCTGAGGGTGTTTTTTCTGGCAGCACTAATGTACATTAAAAATAGACAATGCTTCAGACAGCCCTATCAAGTAACCCCACTGTGTGTTTGAACCCATGACCTCTGGCTCCACTGGCAGTGAAGTAACCAGTGAGCTACAGCTCTATAGCTGCTAGCAAGCCCCTGGCTGGCTGCAGAAGGACTGCACGTCACCACACAAACAGTCTGCTGTGATCACCAGGATAGGGTTAACCCACCCATACCCAAGATGCACTGCACATGCAAATCAGCAATCGACAGATGACCACAAGATTGGGTATGCACCCCCACAGCACCTCGGCCTGGTGGGGGAACTGACCGTGTGTGTTACTGGCACAGAGTAGCTACACACCGTCACATTGTGCGGGTACTGTGCTCACCCTGAGGGTGAGGTGGGGTGCCCAGCACCAGGTCCACAGCACCTTCCATGGCAGAAATAGGCCATGCTGCATGTCCCCAGCAGTGCTAGTGTGTGAGATAGGTAGTTCCTGCAGGCACACCTTGGATACATCTGTATTTCTTAATCAGGTTTAGCCCTTAAGAACCCATAGGCGGATTGTGTACTACCACCAAACCCACCCCTCTGGAGCTAAGGGTGGGAAACAGGGTCTCCCACCAACAGATCCATACTCTACCTCCCTGCTCTGTACACATCCATAAAGCAATAGCAGACAGACATTAGGCCTGGAAATGCTCAGCTGCGCCCCACCACTATCTGACATTCTCCTGCAGCAAGCCTCCAGCCGCTGCACCCTGCAAGGTGATCCAGCAAGACACACACTAGCTGCAAACAGACTGCTAGCTAGTCCATAGTGCATGTTCCTGGAGAAGATGCATGCACCCAGAACTGGGATGTCAGCATACACACCAAGCAGATAAGTCAGTGATTGAGCCCCAAAAGGGAACCCATAAATAGCACATGAGAGAAATACTACATAGCACAATGTGGGAACCTAGCCATGCCGTGGTCACTGCTCAGTCAGGGTGAGAGTGATCTCCCAGCACGACATGCTGTGGCTACCCTGTCTGTGCAGGTGGTAGCCGGGCACTACAATGTCCCAGCCATTGCCCTATGCCCTGTGCAGATGTATCCTGGCCAGGCCATCCTGTCCGGACTATACCCATGGTACCTTGCTCCTCATTATGCACATTGGCAAGCCAATACTGGCAACAGTGCTGGCAGTGTGGGCTGTGGAGGGTGTTTGCAGCCACCACATACTGGATAAACACTCCCACACCTCCCACACCTATGCCAGCATTGTACAACTATAGAGGTGTTTAGCAGCCCTGGCCACAGCTCCAGTCCGGGGCACAGTGCAGGCATGGCTATGGTACGCAATACTGTTGGGGTCACTCCCCAGGGTGGTAAACACTGTCAGACACAAGACCTGTAGCACACTCCACAGACATCAGAAAGGTTGCCATGATGCAGCTCAATCAGAAAATTCTACTTAACTTCGTAATTGCTATCTGCCAGTAATCATAGCAACCTTTTGATAGCTGTGTACCGTATTCCCGGGTTTAGGGTGGTATTGGTATGGTATGCAAGTGCTAGCATTGGGAGATGCACTCAGGGCCCAATGTCCTGCCACTCCAGGAGGCATTGGATAATGGAGCCTGTGGGTGCGGGTGTGTCTGCCCCTGTTGGCTACTGCTTTACGGCAGAGGTTCCCAACTCCAGTCCTGGTGTGCCAAACACTGTTCGGGTTTTCATGCAGTCCCTCATGAATATGCATGAGATACATCTGCTTACCATGGGGGCGGCGCATAGAAATGCAGCACAGGCATCTTTATTAGAGGCAGCATGGAACCTGAATGGTGTTTGGCCCTCCAGGACTGCATTTGGGAGACTCTGCTCTAGGTTATTTGCCTGTTTATGGTGTCTGTGATCTGTAGGGTAAAATGTAGGTGTTTTGGGCATGTTTACATCATCTGCAATAAAGGTTATGTCTGTATTAGCACATTTTAGTAGTGGGTAAAATATGGGGACTGGGTTGGCAGGAACCACAGCTGGGACTTGAACCTGTGACCTTCTGTCTCTGAACACACTGGTTGTGTGCACTGCACCACTGTGTTGCCACAGAGACAGTGCATTCCCTGGTGATACCATGACTGTTTGCCCGGCAGGGCCTGTCTGTTGCAGTGCATGGCACCCACCTACACAGGGCTAGGCCATGGTCTGCTCTGGGCAGCTGCCACTGCCCCCCTCCATGACCAGTAACCCTCTGCCACCATGCTGACATGCCTTTCTGCTGGTGGTGCTGGTGGTGCGCAGTCTCAGGCCATCCAGTGTGCAGGTAGGCGGCTGCCTATGGTGCGTGTTCTGGGGTAGGGGTGCCTGCATAGACGTCCACGCTTCCCCCCCAACACCGCCTGCCAATGTTCTGTGCCCTTGGAGGTACCTGCTGGGTACTATCCCCTGTGACACTGTGATAAACACACTTATGCCCATGTTGGGCCCTCATCAGTTGCTGTCTGGCTGCTGTACAGTTTCAGCATTCCTAAGTGCCACCTAGGCATCTGCCGAGTCCGCACTGTGCCCCAGCTGCAGCACAGCATGTGCCGCCTGCAGCCCTCTGTATCCCATTTTCAAGATTCTGTCCAGTTGGCCATTCCGACATGCCTGCCCTGCTGTTGCCGCACATGTGCATGCCATAGGAAACCTGTCCGATGGAGAGGAAAGCCCTGCACAGCGCAATTTCACTGTGGGCTCATTCACCTTGTATGGGGAGCATGGACCCTTCCAGAATTCATATCCTTTTTTTGGTGCTTTCTTGGGAGTGTTTTTTGATGTTTCCCATTGAGATCACTATTGCCCGGCTTGGTTATTTTATTTTTCCATTTTCTTCTGTTCATTTTCACTGTTTATGTGCCCTTTTGTTCTGTGCACATGTATCACACTTATCACTTTTTTGTAGGTTTCCCTGGTTTTGCTGTACATTGCTGACAGAAATGGTTTCTCTTCCCTTTAAATCAGCTCTAATGCCAGGGTTTCACTGGCGTTAGTTTTCAGCCTCGGATTTCACATCATTAGTGTGCGGGGAGCCGCTACCCTCCCACTCTCCACCCATTGACCCCTTCTCTCCGCCCCTGGGGAGCCTTCCTCCGCCCTTTGGGAGCCTTTCTCTGCCTTCAGCGCTCGTTTGTGCCGCTGTGCGCATTATCATGCGCTAAGGTAGCTCTGCGCCCGATAAAGCGCCATTATCGCGTGATAAGGTACCTTATCGCGTGATAACATCACAGAGCGCACATTAAGATGGTTTAGTAAACATACCCCATAGAGTCCCATAAATCGACTAAAAAGCAACACAGGTGACCACAATGTGATACCCTGGCTGAGATAATCCCTGAAGTTATAGGATAACAAACTAACCAATGACCCACCTAGAGAAGACAATCCTGTAGGGTTGGACATCATCAAATGCCTACCCAGCAAGCATGTCCCTACACTCCAACATCATAACTAGTACATGCCTACTGCACGTCAGAGGAGCATATCCCCACAGCTGGGGAAAAGGATGGGAAATAGGACAGGTCCTGCTGTCCAATACCAGTCAGCTGTAGACTACCTATGTCCTGAATGTACAATATCACAGAATTGAAGCTAATCAGCAGAGCAAATAGCAGACAGGTTGTTCCCCCTCTACACTCACATGTCTCCATGGGAATCTATCACCCCTCAAGCGAATTGCATGAGTTCAAGACCAGTCACATACCCTGGAGACCTATGCAAAATGGGTCCAATTGCATCACACAATCCTACAGTAACCTCTCACCCATGGGACCTGCATAGGCAAATGAAAACAACTGCCTAAGGGCTAACTAAACCAATATACAAAAAACACTCTTAGTAAATACCATTAATAATAAATATTTTTCAAGAAAACTTACCGAAAACCTTTTTTTTAATGTATTTCCATCACCTAAACTCTATAAGACATATATGACCTCAGGATGGCCTTACCCCTACATGTGGCGAAACTAATCACTATAGGGTTAGAAGCAGACGCTCACATCATAGGTCTCTAGCCTTCTTATTTATTCTTTAGTTGTTATTTATATATTACCAACTTTTATCGACAGTATGGGATGCTAGACCTAGACCTCATAAGGTACCAACGACATTTTTGCTAACTTTGGCTGAATTAGCATTGAAGAATAATTATTTTGTCTACAAACATGAATTTTTCCAACAAATCTCAGGCACCATCAAGGGGCAACTTTTGCACTGTCTCTAGCAAATCTGTACATGCACTCCTTTGAAAATCAGTAGGTGTATTCTTCTAAGTATGCATCCTTTATTCTGTGGTGGTATAGATATATAGACGATATTTTTCTGTTATAGAGTAGATCCTGGGATCTCTTGAATGAGTTTTTGAACTATTTGAATGGCTGTAACAATAACACCAAATTTGAGATTAATATTAAAAAATCTTCATTGCATTTTTTAGATGTTAAGGTTGTGAAATCTGCAGAGGGCTTTTCTACTATTGTTTACACTAGGGGGTATGTTTACTAAACCGTCTTAACGTGCGCTCTGCGACATTATCACGTGATAAGGTACCTTATCACGCGATGATGGCACTTTTTAAGGCACACAGGTACCATATCGCGCGATAACGTGCGCTGCGGCGCAAACGAGCGCTGAAGGCGGGGAAAGGCTCCCGGAGGGCGGAGAAAAGCTCCCCAGGGGCGGAGAGAAGGGGTCAATGGGTGGAGAGTGGGAGGGGAGAGGCTCCCTGCACACCAACGCTGTGAAATCCGAGGCTCAAAACTAACGCCAGTGAAACCCTGGCGTTAGAGCTGATTTAAAGGGAAAAGAAACTATTTCCGTCAGCAGTGTACAGCAAAACCAGGGAAACCTTCAAAAAGTGATAAGTGTGATACATGTGCACGGAACAAAAGGGCAAATAAACATTGAAAATGAACAGAAGTAAATGTAAAAAAAACATAACCAAGCTGGGCAATAGTGATAGCAATGGGAAACATAAAAAAACACTCCCAATAAAGCCCCAAAACAAAGATATAAAGTTTGTAAGGGTCTACGCTCCGTCCCCATACAAGGTGAATGATCCCACAGTGAAATAGCACTGATCAGGGTTTCCCTCTCCATTGGTTACTTATGGCATGCACATGTTCAACAACAGCAGGGCGGGCATGTCAGAATGGGCAACTGGACAGATGCTGGGAAAGGGGATACAGAGGGCTGCAGGCGGCACATGCTGTGGTGCAGCTGGGGCACAGTGCGGACTAGGCAGATGCCTAGGTGGCAACTTAGGAATGCTGAAACTGAACAGCAGCCAGACAGCAACTGATGAGGGCCCAACATGGCACGAGAGTGTTTATCACAGTGTCACAGGGGATAGTACCCAGCAGGTACCTCCAAGGGCACAGAACATTGGCAGGCGGTGTTGGGGGGAAGCGTGGATGCCTATGCAGGCACTCATACACCAGAACCCGCACCATAGGCAGCCGCCTACCTGCACACTGGATGGCTTGAGACTGCACACCACCAGCACCACCAGCAGAAGGACATGTCAGCATGGTGGCAGAGGGGTACTGGTGGTGGAGGGGGGCAGTGGCAGCTGCCCAGAGCAGACCATGGCCTAGCCCTGTGTAGGTGGGTGCCATGCACTGCAACAGACAGGCCCTGCCGGACAAACAGTCATGGTATCACCAGGGAATGCACTGTCTCTGTGGCAACACGGTGGTGCAGTGCACACAACCAGTGTGTTTGGAGGCAGAAAGTCACAGGTTCAATTCCCAGCTATGGTGCTTGCCAACCCAGTCCCCATATCTTACCCACTACTACAACATGCTAATACAGACAGAACCTTTATTGCAGATGATGTAAACATGCCCTAAACACCTACATTTTACCCTACAGAGCACAGACTCCATAAACAGGCGCATTACCTACAGAAGAGTCTCCCAAATGCAGTCCTGGAGGGCCAAACACCATTCAGGTTCCATGCTGCTTCTAATAAAGATGCCTGTGCTGCATATCTATGCACCACCCCCATGGTATGCAGATGTATCTCATGAATATTCATGAGGGACAGCATGAAAACCCGAACAGTGTTTGGCACACCAGGACTGGAGTTGGGAACCTCTGCCGTAAAGCAGCAGCCAACAGGGGCAGACACACCCACACCCACAGGCTCCATTAGCCAATGCCTCCTGGAGAGGCAGGACATTGGGCCCTGCGTGCATCTCCCAATACTAGCACTTGCATACCTTAGTAATGCCACCCTACACATGGGAATATGGTACACAGCTATCAAACGTTTGCTATGATTACTGGCAGATAGCAATTCCTACGATAAGCACAGTTTGATGATTGAGCTCCATCATAGCAACCTTTCTGATGTCTGTGGAGTGTGCTTCAGGTCTGGTCTCTGACAGTGTTTACCACCCTGGGGAGTGACCCCCACCAGTATTGCGTACCATATCCATGCCTGCACTGTGCCCAGGACTGGTATGGTGGCCAGGGCTGCTAAACACCTCTATAGTAGCACAATGCTGGCATAGGTGTGGGAGTGTGTGTCTGTCTATCCAGTGTGTGGTGGCTGGAATCACCCTCCACAGCCCACACTGCCAGCACTGTTGCCAGTATTGGCCTGCCAATGTGCATAATGAGGAGCAAGGTACCATGGGTATAGCCCGGACAGGGTGGCCTGGCCAGGATGCCTCTGCACAGGGCATAGGGCACTGGCTGGGATATTGTAGTGCCCGGCCACCACCTGCACAGACAGGGTGGCCACAGCATGTTCTGCTGGGAGATCACTCTCACCCTGACTGAGCAGTGACCATGGCATGGCTAGACTCCCCCATAGTGCAATGTAGTATTTCTCTCATGTGCTATTTATGGGTTCCCTTTTGGGGCCCAATCACTGACTTATCTGCTTGGTGCATATGCTGACATCCCAGGTCTGGGTTCATGCATTTCTTCCAGGAACATGCCCTATTGACTAGCTATCAGACCCTCTGCAGCTAGTATGTGTCTTGCTGGAACACCTTGCAGGGTGCAGTGGCTGCAGGAGAATATCAGATTGTGGTGGGGTGCAGCTGAGTATTTTTGGGCCTAATGTCTGTCTGCTATTGCTTTATAGATGTGTACAGAGCTGCATTGACTGCCCTGTAGGGTGTCTGTTCCCCTGCAGTACTGCGGTTGGTGGTCCCCTCTACTGCTGCCATTGCAGGGAAGTAAAATGTGGATCTGTCGGTGGGAGACCCTGTTTCCCCACCCACAGCCCCAGAGGGTGGGTTGGGTGGTGGTACATAATCTGCCTATGGGTCCATAATGGTCAAACCTGACTGAGAAATACAGATGTATCCAAAGTGTGTCTGCAGGAACTACCTATCTCACACACTAGCACTGCTGGGGACCTACAACATGGCCTATTTCTGCCATGGAAGGTGCTGTGGACCTGGTGTTGGGCGCCCCACCGCACCCTCAGGGTGAGCACAGTACCCACACATTGTGACGGTGTGTAGCTACTCTGTGCCAGTAACACACACGGTCAGTTCCCCCTACCAGGCCGAGGTGATGTGGGGGTGCATACCCCATCTTGTGTTCATCTGTAGACGGCTGATTTGCATGTACAGTGCATCATGGGTACGGGTGGGCTAACCCTATCCTGGTGACCACAGGAGACTGTTTGTGTGGTGAAATGTAGTCCTTCTGCAGCCAGCCAGGGCTTTGCTAGCAGCTATAGAGCTGTAGCCCACTGGTTACTTCACTGCTTGTGGAGCCAGAGATCATGGGTTCAAACGCACAGTGGGGTTATTTGATAGGGCTGTCCAAAGCATTATCTATTTTTAATGTACATTAGTGCTGCCAGCAAAACCACCCTCAGCGTACTGTACCCCTAAGGTGCCTCAGAGGGCGCTTTATAAGGTGCCCTATAGGGCACCTTATGGTTACCGTCCATATAAGGTGCACTATATGGTATCCTATGGAGCGACTTATAGGGTGCCCTATAGTGGACATTATAGGGTGCCATGGCGGACAGTGCACTTTATAATGTGCCCTATGGAGTGCCTTATAAGTTGCCTTATGCAGCACCTTAGGTTACGGCACGTGAGGGTGTGTTTGCTGGCAGCAATTAATAAAATACAAATAAAGTGCCACAGGAAACAACACTTACATGTCAAAGCTGATGCCTCAGCCAGCCTTAAGTATTAGGTACACTGGGGGATCGAACTCATGACCCCTGTATTACCAGTCAGTGTATTAACCATTGTGCTATAACTCTGTTTCAATGGTTCCATGTCTGGGCACCTACTTAGGATTACCACGCGTTAATGCGCTTAGCGGCGCCTCGCACGATAATGTGCGCAGCAGCATGCGTTATCGCGCGATACTCCTGTTTTGCTGCTTTAAGACTGAAACGCCCACTCCTTTTATGGCAGCCTGCACACTATCGCCGGGTGCACATTAAGACGGTTTAGTAAACATACCCCTAAGTCTACAGACAAAAATACCCTTTTACATTTTTCTAGCTTTCATCCAGATCATCTAAAATGTAGTTTGCCATATTCTCAATTGCTTCGTTGCCACCGTATTTGCTCTTCTAAACAAGAATTTGAGATGCAAGCAAAGAATATGATATCTAAATTCCAGAAACGTGGTTATCCAGATTAATTTTTAAGGAGGGCTTACAAAAGAGCGAAATATAATCATGGAGAGTGTCTCCTTATGCCTAAATCCACAAGTTTAGATTCAACTATGTCATCTAATGTGCCATCAATTGCATGTGTATTGCCACATTCTAGTCTTTCAAGTCGGATAGCTTCTTCAATATGCAAGAGATGGAATCTCCTTATGACTCACCCTAAGCTTTTAGGTAACTGTTTATGTATGGCATATAGCAGAGGTAGGAATCTAAGAGATTAGCTTTGTTCAGCAGTTCCTCGACAAAAATCTTCTGCTATGATTTCTGAACATAAGAAATGTGACAATTGCTCGTATTGTAATATTATGGAAGATAAGATCTGCATTGAATATGCAAGTAAGAATCATCCACACAAACAGAATACAACTTGCAATACCTTTTTTTGTAATATATGCCTTATGATGCCCTTGTATAAAGATATACATTGGTAAAACTACACGTCTTCTGAGAACTACACGTCTTCTGAGAACAAGGCTGGCAGAACATAAATACAGCATCAATAAAGCAAGACTGGAAACGCTATTAGTTCAGCACTGCTTCTCCTTTAGCCACACTTTTGAAGAACTACGGTGCACAGTATTAGAACATGTTCCTTTAAATATACGAAGAGGGGACAGAGGACGTTTGCTGTTACAGAAGGAACAGAAATGGATCTATGATTTAAATACATTAGATCCATACGGGCTGAACGATAAAATTGAATGGACGCTGTTTATGTGATTTTCTGCCTGGTATCTCTGAAGTTCCATTCTTTTTTCCTTTTTTTGACTTTTAAATTATGTTGTGTTATATGTTTTGTATTGTTGGGAATAGAGCTTAGTATAAAGAATTGCGTCAGTTGTAATGAGAGAATCTATTGGTAGGGAGCTCTTTTAAAAGCAGCTGACGTCAGACGCCGTCGATGCGATAGTGGTAAGAGGCATTTTCTTTGTCTGAAGATTGAATCACTTGCAGACACTTTTTGTGTCCGGCTTTTGCAACATCTTTAATAATTATACCATCAGGAACCCCTGAAGAAGCCTATTCGGTGAAACAGAAGCTGTTGTTGGGCATGGATATTCCTTGCCGCGACGTTGGACACCTTTAGTTGTTCAGCAATTGCGGTGTGGCAACTGCAGTCCAATTGGGCGTTTGGTTACCGACATGTGCTGAATCCATGGATCTATTCAGATAAGTGAATGTAAACCTATTTAATGGTGTGTTGATAATTCTGACTGAGGAAAGTTTTCTCTATTTTATTGTAGGACATGAATTGACGATTTATGGTCCCCGGTTTCATGTAAGGAATACAGACACTTTTCTGTAATTGAGTTTCTGTATTTTTATTGATTTGGAGAATCCTTCAAAGTACTTTTTTGGATGTTGATTGTTTATAGTAGTTGTGTAATATATAAATAACAACTAAAGAATAAATAAGAAGGCTAGAGACCTATGATGTGAGTGTCTGCTTCTAACCCTAAGGTGATTAGTTTTGCCACATGTAGGGGTAAGGCCATCCTGAGGTCATATATGCCTTATAAAGTTTTGTGATGGAAATACATTTAAAAAAAGTTGTTGGTAAGTTTTCTTGAAAAATATTCATTATTAATGGTATTTACTAAGGACCTGCATAGGCTACCCATGTAAAGCCAGGACAGAGCTGTATCTGATACTGATCATGCATACCATATATATGGAAAGAACCAGCCAGCTCGTTCTGACTGGGTTGTTGACATGCCATATAGCAGGCATGTCCAACAGGTAGATCGTGATCTACCTGTAGATCACGGAGGGGTCAGAGGTAGATCGCCAGCCCCACTTGGCTCCATCTCTCCAGCAGCTCGCCCTGTCGCTAGGAGAGAGCTCATGCCGGCAGGTCATCTGCTGAGGGCTTGCCGCCGCTGCTGATCCTTTGCCTGTCTTTTTTCCCTGCTTGCGGGAATCTTGCCTGTGGGTGTATTGGGGGCGCTTGTTGTTTTCGTGCCAATAGTTTGTGGGTACCCCAGGGGGCCGCCGCCCATGCCCCGCGACGAGACGCCATAGGCCCAGTGTCATACCTGGTCTCCTGCCTCTCAGAATCACCCATTCCTGCCCCCACCCCAACACCCCTTAGGAGTGTGTTATATACCAGGTGATATCCATTCGCCCGGGCTTTACCTGAATACACTTATCGTATTAGTTGTGTTGTGTGCTGGTCGTTGGTCGCTTTATAGTTCGCTTTCATTATACGTTTTCGGGCAGACACAACAAAGTGTCAAGAATTAGGTGATTTTGGCGGGCTTTTCCAATTTTGTTCTAACTTGCCTATGCCTTGCCCTCAAATTGGTTCAAACCACTGTGACTTTTGTTTGCCTCTACAATTTTATTTTGCCTAGCCTTTGCGTTGATTCTACACTGCAATTTTATTTCTCCTTGCCTTTGCATTGATTCTACACTGTGTGCATTATTTATTAAATCATGTGTGGTGGTATTTGAACTTGTTTGGCGGTATTTGATTTTATCTGGTTTGCTGGACAGGTGTTTGAGTTTTTTTGATGATTGTTTGGTGATATTTGATTATTGCTGCCAGTATGATGAATTATTATTTTTACTTTTAGAACTGCATGTGTGGTTTTGGCATCTCCAGTCCTTGTATTGCACATCATCCAGAGGTCTTCAGTTCCTGTTGATCTTTAATACTTTGGGACAGTGACAGTTTTGGACCAGATTCAGCCAGTTTTTATACTGACTTAGCAGATTTGGCCTTCTTACATCCGGCCACCCCAGTATAATGAAGATGAGTGTTCCAAAGTAGAGCAAAACCTACCACTTTCATGCTGAATGGGAAATGGACTACTTCTTCATCATGGTGAAAGACAAGTGGTGTTGTCTAATTTGTAACGCCCCAGTATCCTTGCCCAAAAAAGGTAATCTGGAACGTCATTATAAGACTCTGCACAGCAATAAGTTTGATGCTGATTTTCCACCTAAAAGTGAAATTTGTAAACTGAAGCTCAAAGAATGTAAATCAAAATTGGCTACTCAGCAACAGTTGATGGCGAAGCCAAGGTCATATTCGGTCAATGCAACCATAGCATCCTTCAAGGTCAGCAACCTGATCGCAAAGAAATGCAAACCTTTCACTGAAGGGGAATTTGTAAAAGATTGTTTTCTTGAAGCAACTGACAATTTTTTGAAGGATTTAAAAATAAGAAAGAGATCATAGCTGCTATTCAAGATGTACAATTGTCAAGGAACACCGTCGTGCGACGAATAGAAAAGATGTGTGGAGACACAACTGAACAATTGTTGGAGGATGTTTCAAATTGTGTTGTTTTCTCACTCCAACTGGATGAATCTACAGACATAAGAGACATAGCCCAGTTACTAGTCTTTATCCGGATGGTTTTTGAAAACTTCAGTGTTAAAGAAGAACTACTTGGAATGATTTCTTTAAAAGGGAGAACTACCGGTCAGGAAATATTCAGTTCTTTCCATTCTTTTGTGACAAAGTGTAATCTTCCATTGCATAGACTTGTTTCCATCACTACTGATGGAGCAAGAGCAATGACAGGCGAGGTTAACGGTTTCTTAGCCCTCTGTAGACAGCATGCCGACTTCCCAGATTTCCTTTCTTACCACTGTATCATTCACCAGCAAGTTTTGGCAAGCAAGAGACTCAATACAAAGACTGTCATGGACATCACTTTCAAAATTGTAAATTCAGTTCGTGGAAGATCACTTCAAAGACGGCTTTTCAATCTTACTCTTGATGAAGGGGCAGCGGAAATCATTTTGCACACAGATGTAAGGTGGCTAAGTAGGCACAAATTTCTGCAAAGATTTTGTGATTTGCTGAATGAAATAAGAAGTTTTTAGAAGGAGAGGGGAGATGACCAAGCACAGTTGGAAGATGAGGAGTGGTTATGTGATCTGGCATTTCTTGCTGACTTTACAGGTGAATTAAGTGACATGAATCCTGAACTACATGGTAAAAACAAATGCATTGGCAAGATGATGAGTACAGTTTCATCCTACAAGAGCAAATTTGAGCTAATGATGACTGACCTTGCAAACAACACTTTTGATCATTTTCCTAATATGTAGGGCCATCTGGGACAATATCCAAATTTTGTTTTTCAGAACGAGAAGTATGTGACAGAAATCTGTTTTGTTATCCAGGAATTCGAAAATAGATTCTGTGACTTCCAAAAAATTGGAAGAGTTGTGGAGTACTTGTCATACCCATTCAAAGTAGATGTGGACATTAAAGAAACTGCAGCTGCTATCAGTAAAAATTACTTATTGAACAAGCCATCTCTAGAAAACGAAATAGTAACCCTTAAAAATGGCATTTTTCTCAAGACCCGTGCTGAGCAAGAATCGTTTTGGAATCTAGTGCCTAGTGACAAATTTCCCAACTTGAGAAGATGCAGTGAAGCTGTACACTCCTGTTTTGGTTCAACTTATTTGTGTGACTCTGCGTTTTCCCATCTGAAAGTGACAAAGAGTACACAATGTTCCAACATGACAGATGAACATCTCCAGGATTCCCCGAGACTGGCCCTCACGCAATATTCACCCATCTTCAAAAAGCTGGTGGATGAAATGCAGGCTCAGACGTCTCACTAATGAGCAAGAGTGAAATATTAAAGATTGTGCAAGATCAGCCTGGATCAATACTCAACCTAAATTTAACACAAATTACTCAATAAAAGTTAAAGAAAATTATTAAGACAGTTAAAGAAAGTTTTTATTCAATAAAACTTTAAGAAAAAAATGTACTTTCCATTTATCCTTGCAGTTCTTACTGGATCTTCGTCTCTCTGTTTTGTTTTTGCGCTTAATTTGCTTAACAGCTGATCACATCCAAGTAAATGACAGAAGGTTCATTAAAAATGGGGGGGGGGGGGGATCCTCCAACTTTTTTGGGTTAAAATTTAATTTGAAACTAATTTGAAGCTTAATTTTCATGGTGGTACATCACCAGCACCTTTGACCGGAAAAAGTAGATCACGACCTGTTTGAAGTTGGACATGCCTGCCATATAGTATGCATGCATACCAGTTGTGGTAGCTAATGTGAACATCTTTGTCTCACATATACAGCTGTGCCAGAGAACGACTCCCCACGACCAGTTCGTGAAGATGCTGAGGAGGAGGAGCCAGCCATCTCCAGTGGACAGAGCCCCATAAGTCCCAGTAGCAGCATCAGCAGCAGGAACAGCAGGGACACCACCTAGACAACCCCCAGCATTATCAGCCTGATTGTGCTGTCTAGTCTCTCCCCTTTGGAGGAGGGTGAGGAGGATGAGAAGGTGTTGCTCATATTGAGCAAGGTGCACAACCTTTCCAAAGGGGAGGGGCTAGATAGCACCTGGAAGCAGGTGGTGGAGCCCCTAGAGGAGGGGAAGGTACCGGAGGAGGAGTGGCTGGGAGATGGAAGAGGGAGGGAGAGGGGAAAGAGGCTGCAGGGGAAAGGGGGAGGGGGAGAAGACTGAGATCAGGCTGGAGGAACAGCTGTTGCTGCCCACCTCCCATCCAACTGTGGTGCATCATCATGAGGCACCAGCGTCCAGTGCAGCCAGCGAGACCCTGCTGTGCTAGACTCAATTTAGTGCTCAATGCACCAGGACCATGCTGCCCTGGCCAGGCCACTGGACCTCATGCTGATGCATCTTGAGGGCCTGTGAGGGGAGGTGCATGGCCTGAGAGAGTCGGAATGTCATCTCTCCCAGCCACAAACCTCCCCTCAAGGCCCTCCAACTGGAGGGCAGGAAGGGCAGCAAGCCAGTCAGAGCCACCGGGCCATGGACACTAGCACTCCTTGTGTCCTTGGGCAAGTCACTGTACCCCCATTGCTTCAGATGAATCTAAGTTATCTTTGTCCCTGTTGAATGTACATTACCAAAGTGAGGTTACTATGTAAACCAGTTTGACTTCAATGATATAGCACTGTAAGACACCTGTCAGTAAATTAAGAACCTAACTTAATGTGCCATGCCTTTAAAGCACTGCAAATATTATAATAAATATATATTTATTTTAGAAAGGAGTTGCTGCTTTCCACTGCTGTCATCATTCAGTGTCACTGAGGAGCAATGCACAAATCATTGCACTGGGCAAGGACTGCCTCCTAACAGGCACCTAATGTCTCTGAGAGTAGTGTGCTATTGTGTGCCATGTCCACAGGGAGCAATGTACAAATAAAACCATCCACTCTGGATGCAGGGCTGGGTTGACAACTACTAAATATTGTTGTCTGTGGGTGAAGAGGCACCTTTCAAATGCTGGCCCCTGTGCATGTGTGCCCTCTATGAGGGAGAGGGCCGGGGGCAGGGGCAGGGGTCATGTGTGGACCAAGTCACAGTAACAGAAGGAGATGGTGTATGTGCCCTACAAGTGAGTTTGTGGGCTACTGTGTTTGTGTAAGGCAGAGGGTGATTTTGCGTGATGAGTGTGAGCAACATTGGGATGTGTGGGGAGAGCTAGGCATCTTTGGGGTTGGAGTGAGCATTGCCTTCTACCTCCCAACACATGGCTTGTCCTCGCAGGGCTCACAGGAAAGATCATGGCACTGCTGCCCTGGGGAACGGCACCTCCCCATAGCCTCCCGGCCACTGTTCAGTTGTGCAGAATAGTGCTTTATTACTCAGATATCAACTTCCCGTTTGGCCAGTATTACATGTCTGGTTATGTTGAATAAACAATGCTGTAGCAAGAATGTCCCAGGCATGGTATATTGGAACTGACATGTCAACAAAGGGAGGGGGGGGGGGTTCTGCTAACACAGATGAAGGCATGCTTTGCAGTGGGAATAAAGAGATGTCCTGCATAAGAACATAAAAAAATAAGATCATATGCCATACTGGGTCAGACAAAGGTCCATCAATCCCAGTATCTTGTTTCCAGCAGTGGATAATCCAGGTCACAACTACCTAGCAGGTTCCCAAAGAGATGCACAAGTTCCACAGTGTTTGTATTGGGGCAAGCAGTAGATTTTCTGGGTCCTCTTTAATAATAGTTTATGAACCTTTCCTCCAAAAACTTGTCAAAACCTTTTTTTAAACCCAATTACACTAACAGCTTTTACTACATCTTCCGGTAATGAATTCCAGAGTTTGATTACGCGTTGAATGAAAAAATATTTTCTCTGATTAGTCTTAAATAGATTGCATTGTAGCTTCATCGCATGTCCCCCAGTTTTTCTTCTTTTTATTTATTTATTTATTTATTTTAGTTTCTTATATACCGCACTTTTTGAGATCAGCGCGGTTCACAGGGAACAATAACAAAACCAGAACAACAGGCTGTTCGGTATTACATATAACAGGGGTGACAACTTGGATCAAACTGGGAGAACTATATACATGGAATATGTAGTCTGTTAACTAGATAACATAATCGAACTATGTACATGATTTAGCATGGTTGTTGGGCGGGCGAGAATGAAGAGAGTAAGAGAAAAAGAAGAAAATTGGAAGGATAAGTGGTGGGACTGTTAAGCTATGTTTTATGTGGGGTAGTATTTGGTGAATAGGATGAATTTAATGGCCTTTCTGAATTGGGTTAAGTCGGCTATGGCACGGATGTCGGAAGGGAGGGAGTTCCAGCATTTTGGTGCGCAAAACAAGAAAGCTCTGTTCGCTGTAGATAGATTGCATGTTGTTATGGCCTTTGGTACTGCTAAGGAGTTTAGTGCTGCCTGTCTTCTAATTCTGTTTGATGGAACTAATTGGATGAGCTCAGAAAGTGAGTTTGAGGATATACCCTTGATGGTCTTGAATGTAAGAATCAGGGTTTTGAATATTAGCCTTCCGTGTATGGGGAGCCAATGGAGCTGTTTGAGAATAGGAGTGATATGTTCACTTTTGGAAACTCCTTGAAGAATCCTTGCAGCAGTATTCATAGCGAGCTGTAATGGGCTCAAGGTGGATTGTGGGAGCCCTTGAAGAATTGAGTTGGCGAAGTCAAAATGTGGTAAGATTAATGCTTGGTAAATGGTTCTGAAGTCTTCTGGGTCAAGTAGGGAACGTAGGTGCTTGAGCGTGCGTATCTTGAAGTACACAGCTTTTACGATATTGTTTATGTGTGGTATCATGTTGAGCCGATGGTCAATTGTTACTCCGAGGTATTTTATTGTTTCCTTGGTGTATAGTTCAGCACCCTTGACGTTTATATGTGATGGTGGGGTGAAGTTGGGGTCTCTGGAGATAAAGAGAACCTCAGTTTTTTTGTGCTGAATGCGGAGGTTTTGTGACAGGAGCCAATCAGAGACTGCATTGAAGCAATTCGTTATAGGCATTAAATCCATTTGCTTTGTGGAAAATGGCATGTAGAGAAGGATATCGTCTGCATATATCATACATTTCACATTAAAGGATCTGATGATATTGCAGATCGGCTGCATGTAGATATTGAACATGAGGGAAGAGAGAGAGGACCCTTGTGGGACGCCTTGTTTTTGATGGAAGAGTTTGGATTCTCCTGTTGCGGATTTTACAAATTGCATTCTGGTGTCGAGGTATGATTTGCACCATTCAAGTGCTGAGTTGCAGATGCCTTTTTCCATCAGTCGACCGAGGAGGATCTCATGGTTTACTGAATCGAACGCTGCTGCTATATCCAGGAAGATTAGTACAACGCCTTGCTGTAAGTTGTCTATGGTGGTGAGAACATCGTTGAAAAGAGTAGTAAGCAGTGTCTCAACACCATGGAATTCTCTGAAACCGTGTTGAGCATGGTCCAGGGGGCTGCAGAATCTATATGGTCTTGAATTTGCCTTTGTGCTTCTTTCTCAAAGATTTTAGCTAGCAGGGGGATGCTGGCTATTGGCCTGTATGAATCGGGCCGTTTAGGGTCTAGTTTCGCGTTTTTTAGTAGAGGTCTAATGGATGTGAGCGTTAAAGCAGATGGGAAGGAGCCAGATGTAAAGGAGAGGTTAATTAGTCTAGCAATGAAAGGGCTAAATGAGCTTCGGAGATCCTTTATCCAAAAGGCTGGGCATGGGTCGGTTTGTGCAGTTGAGGTGTTGAGTGAGGCGATTGTGTCTTCAATGTGTTTATCTGAGGGAGTGGTGAGTGCAGTTAGGGGTGTTATGCAGGTTGTTTCGTGTACAGTGGTTTTGGAGAGCTCATCTGTTTGTAGAAGTTTCGATTGTAAGTAATCAGCAAATTCCTGTGGGTGGATATCTTCTTTTGTTCAGAGGATGGTACCTTTGATAGTGATTTGACCAGGTTGAAAAGGTCACGCGGTTTGTTCAAAGATCTTTTGAGCATATCAGTGTGGTATTGTTTCCTTATGGTTGTGATTGCATTGCGGTGAGATGTAAGGTGTTGATTGTAGGCTGTGTGATCATCGCTGGAGAGTGATCGGCGCCAGCGTTTCTCAAGTCTTCGTAGATGGGAAAGGGAGGACTGTAATTCAGGGGAAAACCATGGAGCAGAGGTTCTTTTTCTTGGTGTTATGTTCTTTTTGGGTGGTAGTTGGGCAATGGTATTGAGGTTGTTGAACCAGGCGGTAACAGACTCATCAAGGTTGGGTACTGTGTTGTTTAGGAGTGGTTGGGTGCTTGATAGTATGAGTTCTCTATTGAAAGGTCGGAAGCCTCTCGTTGTTCTAGATGTGTTGACCGGTTTTCTATTGTTAAGAAGATGATTGTTGCTCAGAGGAATTTGTAGGTTTATAAGCTTATGATCTGACCATGGTACATTGGTGATCGACTTTACAATGTTGCAGTTCTGCTCGGAGACAGCTTGGGGAGCGAAAACCATATCAAGAACATTTCCTTTAGTGTGTGTGGGCTCTGTGATAAGCTGTTGATATCCAAGGTCTTCAATGGCGTTGAGGAGTGAGGATGACTGGTTTTGCTGTAATGATGGGAGATTGAGGTCTCCCATTATCCAGTTAGGAGTGTGGGGGTTGCTGGTATTGGCAGCTAGGTCTAATTTGGTGGGAAGATCGTCCGGTGCGCTCGAGGGGGCTCTGTAGACTAGGTTGATGGAGCGTTGTTTGTTTACTATGGTGATTATATCTAGGTTGCTTGTGCTAAGAGAGCTGGTCATGTTAAAAAGGAGTTCAGACTTGGTGAGTATTAGTGCTCCTCCTCCCTTCTTGTTTTCTCTATGGGTTGTGTGTATGGAGAAGTTAGGTGGAATGAGTTGGTTGATGAGGACATTGTCTTCTCTAGTTAACCAGGTTTCGGTGATCATGAGTGCATCCAGATTGTGAAGGGTAATTATGTCTAGGATTACAGGCCATTTTTTTCGAATTGAGCGTGCATTTATGAGTGCACATCTTAGGTTTTGTGGGAGTTGGGGGTTGTGTTGCTTAGGGTTGTTGGTTTGATGTATTGCTATATGGATGAGGTGGGAGTGTCGTATACGAGCTTCCTTATCTGGATGATGGTAAGGGTTGTTAGACCATTGTTTTCCGCGGTTCTTGAGGATCGGTATATGATTGGTGGGGGGAGAGTAGGCAAGGGAGATCCCTAGCCAGTCTGTGAGGAGGAAAAAACTGAGAAAGGTGATTAGGTGGAGAGCCATTTTAGTTTCTTGGTATGGGATGTGTGTGAGAGTCTTGGGATTATTGAGAGGGAGTTTACAAGATACAGTATAGTAAAGGCAAAATTACAAGATACAGTATAATGAAGGCTATGTTACAGTGTAGTAAAGGCTATGTTACAGTATAAGTGGTTCAATACAGTGATATTGTGGTTCAATACAGTATAATAAAGGCTATGTTACAGTATAGTAAAGGCTATGTTATAGTGTAGGTGGTTCAATACAGTGATATAGTACAGAATATAGTGATTAGAAAGGGTACTGACAACAGTCAGATAACTACTGAGACAGGATATGATTATGGTAAAAGTGTGACTACTGAAATGGGGACTACTGCAAATTATGATAACTACTGGCGACAGTATGGATTAATGGAGAGGTATGACTACTGGCAACAGTATACGGTTATGGTGAAGATTATGGAAAAGGTACGATTACTGACAACAGTATAGGCTTGAAGGAGGGGTATGACTACTGGCAACAGTATAAGAATATGGTAAAGATTACGGTGTGACTACTGTCAACAGTATGATATTAAGGGAGGGGTATGGCTACTGGCGACAGTATAAGACTGGGTTAGGTATATGTGGCTAAACAATGTGGCTAAACAATGGCTAAACAATATGATGGCTAAACAATCGATCTACATTTATCCATTCCACTCCATTTATTAATTTATAGACCTCTATCATATCCCCCCCTCAGCCGACTCTTTTCCAGGTCGAAGAACCTTTTAAGCCTCTCCTTCTATTCCCTTTACCATTTTTGTGGCTCTTCTTTGTACCTTTTCTAATTCAGCTATATACTTTTTAAGATATGGCAACCAGAATTGCACACAATGAATGGAATGATATAGAGGTATTATAATATCCTTTATTTTATTCTCCATTCCTTTCCTTATGATTCATAGCATTCTATTTGTCTTCTTGGCCGCCGCTGCACACTGGGTGAGAGTTTCAAAGCATTATCCACGATGACGCCTAAATCTTTTTCCTGAATGGTGGTTCCTAATGTGGAACCTTGCATCGTGTAACCACAGTTTGGGTTGTCCTTTTATAAGAACATATGATAAGCCATACTGATTCAGACAAAGGTCCATCAAGACCTCTATTCTGTTTCTAACAATGGCCAATCTAGGTCACAAATAACTAGAAGTTTCCTTGAAGGACACAGGTTCCACAATACTTGTATCGTGGCAAACAGTGGATTTCCCGGGTCCCCTTTAATAATAGTTTATGGACCTTTCCTCCAGGACCTTGAATGTAAAGGAAATTTGCACCTATTTATAAAAGAAAACCTAATATTTAAACCCAGCTATGCTAACAGCATTTACTACATCTTCCGGTAACAAATGTCATAGTTTAATTATGCATTGTCCACATTAAATTTCATCTGCCATTTGAACATCCAGTCTTCCAATTTATCAAGTTCCTCTTGCAATTTTTCACAATCCTCTTGTATTGTAACAACTTTGAATAATTTTATGTCATTTGCAAATTTGATTACCTCACTAGTTATTCCCATTTCCAGGTCGTTTATGTATATGTTAAAAAGCAGCGGACCCAGCACAGATCCCTGGGGTACTCCACTATTCACCTTTCTCCATTGGGAAAACTGGCCATTTAGCCCTACTCTCTGCTTTTTGTCTTTTAATCAGTTCCTGATCTGCCTCCTATCCCATAACCTTTTAACTTCACCAAGAGTCTCTCATGGGGACCTTGCCAAAGGCTTTCTGAAAATCCAGATACATTATATCGACCAGCTCACCTTTGTCTGTTTATTCACACCTTCAAAAACTTATAACAGATTAGTAAGACAAGACCTTCCTTGCCTAAGCCTTGTTAGCTTTCTCCCTTTAAACCATGACTATCTACATGTTCAATAATTTTGTTCTTTATAATGGTTTCTACCATTTTGCCTAGTACTGACATCAGGCTCACTGGTCTGTAGTTTCCTAGATCACCCCTGGAACCCTTTTTAAAAATTGGCATTACATTGGCCATTTGCCAATCTTCAGGTATTATAGATGATTTTAATGATAGTAGATCTGCTATCAGATATTTCAGTTCTTTCAACATTCTAGGATGCATACCATTTGGTCCAGGTGATTTACTGCTCTTTAGTTTATCAAATAGTTGTACTACATCTTCCCAGTTTATTGATACTTCTTTCAATTCTTCCGATGTATCACCTTTAAACATCATTTTAGTCATGGGTAACTTCCCTACATCTTCAGTAAAGACCAAAGCAAATAATTCATTCAGTCTCTCCACTATGGCCTTGTCCCCTCTTAGTACCCTTTTTACCCCTCTATCATCTAATAATCCAACTAACAAGTTTTTTGCTATGATTGTAGTTGAAAAAGTTATTATTATGCATTTTTGCTTTAATGGCAAGCTTTTTTTCATATTCTTTCTTTCCCTGCCTTATCGATGCCTTGCATCTAACTTGTCAGTTCTTATGTTGTTTCCAGTTTTTTGTCATGTGGCTCCTTTTTTCATTTCCAGAAAGATGCTTTTTTGGCTACAACAGCCTCTTTGACCTCACGTTTAAACCATGCTGGCAGTTTTTTGGACACCCTTCCACTTTTCTTAAAGCGTGGAATAGAGTTGGTCTCGGCTTCCAAGATAGCATTTTTAAACAGCACCCATGCTTGTTGTAAATCTTTAACCTTTGCAGCTGTTCCTTTTAGTTTTTTTCTTAACTATTTTACTTATTTTATCATAGTCTCACTTTTGAAAGTTAAAAGATAGTACTGTGGATTTTCTTGCCATCCTTCCTCCATTTATTAAATCAAACACGATCATGCTATGATCACTATTTCCAAAATGGCTTCCCCTCTTGTCGGTTCATGAACCAGCCGCTCTAAGAAGCAGTCATTTATTTAATCTAGAAACTGTATCTCCCTTGCATCAACTCCTACTGTGAGTCACTGTCACCAATGCAGCGTGTGATCTATGTGGGTGTTGCACCTAACCTTTTTCTGCTGTGTTGTGCTGTTATATTCCTGTGTCCTAGGTCACACAGAACTTATGTGGTGTGCCCTTCAGCATGATATCAGATGGACAGTAAGGCCTCAGGACATAGTATTGATGCTCATTGCAGTGTGTTTCTGATGTATTTCCATACCCGTTCTCCACAGCCTGTTCACTGCAATGCAGTGACAACATGTATAGGAGTGTGATATGAGATATGTTACTACCCCACTGCATCTCCTCTTTGTTCATCAGTAACAGACTAGATAGCATGGGGCCATGGCTTATTGGCTGTGAGGGCATACCTATACCTCCAATTAGTCAGTGCTTGCTTACCTCTCCTAGGAAAGGGTTAATTTGGTGAGTAACACTCTAAACTGGTGGTAGTGCCATTCTGGGCTTGCCATGCATGCAGTGCTTTCCATCTCTCAATGTGGACAGAGCAAGGGTGCTCAGTCACAGATGTTTGGGGGGTGAGCAGCAGGAATCTGTTGCTGCTCATTTGTCATGGTGCATGCCCTGCAACCTGAGGGTTTGTGGTTTGAAGTTTGCTCAGGTCATGTATCTACTGTGGCCTATAATATGCAGATTGGATAGCAATGTGTAGATTGTGAGATAACATCTTGTGATGTGTGCTTCCCTTTTACAGAGAGCAGCATTTCACAAGGGGACAGCTGCCCCAACAAAATGGACCCCAACAATATGACCCTCTTCCCATGGGTCAACTGTGTCATGTTGATAGCTGATACACTGACATCCCTCTGTGGGGGATAGGCATAACATACCTTGTGGCTAACATGATTGATCTGTGTCTTCACAGGTGATGATGCTCCTGTCCCAGATCTGGGGAAGACCCTGCCTGATCCTCCATCGCACACGTCAGAGGGTTCAGCCATCTCCATTGCAGGGCTCTCAGCCACTGTCCAGGAGGAGGTTAATGCTGTCCAGGGGGAGGTTAATGCTGTGTCCCAGAAGCCGGGGACCCAGGAGCTAAGGACATAGATCTCCTTGCACCATCAACAGGTCCCCATGAACAGCTGGCTGAGAACACCCAGGAGCCACACAGAAGCACAGAGACATCATGACAACTGCTACAGTATGTAGAGAGGAACATTAAGCACTGGCACATGCCAAACTACAGCTCCTACAGCAGAGCGTAGTGTTGCAGTGGTACTAGCTGGAGGCCACAGAGCACCTGGACCAATCTCTCTGCCTTCTGCAGGACACTGTGGTTAACTTCTTGAAGGAGCAGCATCAGACCCACCTCTGTCCAGTCCACATCCCAATTACAGCCTCCTGCACTTGCCACCTCTGCTCCCGCTGCTGCAAGAACAGAAGAACATAAGATATGCCATTCTAGGTCAGACCAAGGTCCATCAAGCCCAGTATCCTGTTTCCAACAGTGGTCAATCTACATCACAAGTACCTAGCAGTTTCCCCAAAAGCCATTGGTTATTTTGCCATTGGTTCACTCTTTGCCATTTCATTCCTGGTTGCTCATTATCATAAGGACACTCACAACACTGCATCCTGACACTACTGTAGGTCTTGACCGGGAAGCTATGTCACTCTTGATTAACCAACACACCTTCAAGAAAAATGAGGCAGATTCCATTGAGTCTGGTTAGCTCCAGCAGAAACGTTTAAATCAGACAGTTTCCCCAAAAGCAAGCACACTCTCCACACCAAGCTCCAGCTCCATGTCCACACTGTCCACCACAGGACAGGCTTCCGCATGTGCCACAGGCAACGTACAGGCCTCCAACATTCTGGGACCTGTTCCTCATGGCATGGGACCTGTCATGACCTTCCTGCCATCTTATGATGCCATTGAGGAGGCGAGTGGGGAGAGTGGGAGCTCCAATTAAAGTGACACACCACCCTCCACCCTTACTGTAATTGTGACACAGGCACAGGTTCATGTGCCCACTGTGAGGGGAAGGGGCAGGGGGAAGGACAAGGGCAGGGGCCATGGGCGGGGAAAGTAGAGGGGATATGGTGTTTGTTTTATGTGGGAGATGGTGGGATATGTGTGGGGGGGTGCTATGTTGTAGTGGGGTTGGAGTGAGTGTGATATGTGCATATGGGTTTGGCTGTGGGTTGTGGGGTGCGGGAGGTGTGGGGGAGTGGCAGGGGCAAGGGTAGGGCTGCAGGGGATGGGGCATGATGTCATGCAGTTTTGCAGTAAGAAATTATTGCAAACAAAATAATAAAACAAAGTACAACAATGAACACTTTTTCATTAAATGATTATTTTGCCATTGGTTCAATCTTTGTCATTTCATTCCTGGTTACTCATTATCATAAGGACACTCACAACACTGCATCCTGCCACTACTGTAGGTCTTAACCGGGAAGCTATGTCACTCTTGATTAACCAACATGCCTTCAAGAAAAATGAGGCAGATTCCATAGAGGCCGGCTAGCTCCAGCAGAAATCAGGCTCGTGCACATGACCATGACCCCCATATTCTGGAAAGATGCATGTCTCTGCTCGTGGCAGTCCTCACAACCAAAATGCCCCACGACCGCAATGCCCCTCATTTTAAATGTGCATCTCCTGCGCTGCTGTTCTCACTGATACTTTTGTGCTGATACAAATGGGACATTAATGGTGATGATACATATAACCTATGCAAAGCAGAACACATATAGCAGTCTGTTTCATGCCCAAAACACTGCTACGTACTCTCATGACATACCTTGCATCACACATTACTTATCAGTCGACCACTGACTCAGTTATCCTTGCATAGGTCATCTCTATGCACACAGTCCTTACAATGCAACGTATGGACCTTTAACAACCTCACTACACCCTCATCTAACTGTCCTATTCCCCAAAGTTCCTCCAGTGACTATGTCTTTCTGGCTATGGCATCTCTTTTCCACATAACTGGGTACTTGCATTTCTTATAGCATGTCTGTACATGTTGCTACAGAGGTCCCATACAATGTTCACTCTCTGTCTTGGCTTATTTCAGTCTGTATACATCTGCTACTGCATCTGTGGGGCCACCCTGCCTGCTTTCCCACAGTCTTCGTTATGGCATCCCTGTGCCATCATACCACATGGTCAGCCTCCAGATATATCACCACTGTCACAGCTGGATAGGGATGGCAGCCTCATGGCACAACATCAGTCATGTCTCCCAGTGCCTGGCACAGCTGCTGTATGGCTGCACCTGGTGGCACTTGCAGTCATCCATATCTCCCTTTCTCACTCTAATCCAATTTATTTCTGGATTCACTCACATACTATTCTTACATCAACATTCGCAGTTTTCCAAACACATACATTTTTAGGGTCCCCAAAATTAGCCTTTTTAGCACAAACAGCACATTTCTGCCTAACCAGAATAAACACTATTGCTCTTCTTAATATTTCTGTGAGGGCGTTTTATAATGTGTATTTAGCTTACAAAATTCCCTGACCTCTGCTTTCTGTTCTTTAGAACTGTATCTTGTGTTTTTTCCAGACTGCAGTCACACCAGTTCAACACATACTTGTCACATCCATTCTTCAGTATGGGAAGAATTGTGGCACAAAGCAGAATATTTTCTAAGTCCTGGCCTTATTCTATGTCTCCGCAGGAATAATGGGGACGTCTAGGGGGAAGTCACAAAACATACATGGGCCTTTCTGGAATACACTATATACATCTCTGCGCCTAACCACAACCCTGTTCTGCCCCTCCTGGGCACGTCCTGAGATCCTTGTCCTAGCACCATGGATGTATATGGATGCATACTTACAGAATTTGGCTGTAGACATGTTCGCGAGAAAAACGTCTCACTGGCACATCCAAACAGCCTATTCATATTATGGAATGGCCTCCATTGTGGTATAGTGGTAGAGATAAACTAGAATGTAAAGGAAATGTACACCTATTAAAAGTAAACCTAATATTTGAATTGCCTAGATGCAACTCATTGTGAATGTTGTGTTTGTTATTTTAAATTTCCCTTTTCTAATTAAATGTTAATATATTTTGTTAAATTTAATAAGCCAGTCATAATTGATTCTTACAGATCATACTATGGGATAATGAATCACTCTTAGTATATGGCTATCACAGAGCAAAATCTAGTACTGACCTTGTAAGTTAGTGATGCATATTTTTTCCTACCATATGTGTCAGAGCTTTTTAAGTTTTTCAGTTTTGCAAATCAGCAGAAACATTTTCATATGCTGAATATTATTCTTCAAAGCCAGTGATACTTAGGGGGCATGTCTACTAAACCGCAGTAGCTGGTGCAATAGCTACAAAAGGCCTGTGGTAAGTCCCAAACTCCCACAGTGTCTGCAGGGGGTATTCTCAGATTTCCTCCTGCAGATACCTCAAAGGTGTTAGATTTATTGGGGAGACCTGTGATACCTGCATTGGCAGATGGTGCAGGAAGTTCCACAGCACTTGTTCATGTGATAAGTCCAAGGAGAGGACAGGTAGCAATTGGATGCACAAAGTACTCATTAGTTCTGTCCCCCAGTCACTGATGGACCCCTTGCCAATGTTGTGATTGACCTCTCCCCGATCCGACAATATTGTTGGTGCTGCAGATGTACAGATCCGTGCCACAGCAATAAAAAAGTGGCTTTCCCACTTTCAGCAGTGATCACCACAGACAGCTCCCGATCTCCATCGGGAACTGTCTAGGAGGGATCGGTCCACCCTCCACACAAGACAAACTCCCAGCTAGTCATTTGTCCCCCCTCATGATCACCCAAAATTTCTGGATATCTAGTCAGGCCATGAACCCCTATCATGGTAATCTCCAACTCCAGGCTAGCCTGTCAGCCTATTGGAGACCTCCCTAGGCCCTCTGCCCCCCCCCCCCCTTTTATATATGGATAGAGACTAGTGCTCACTGGGAGGTAGGAGCAGTCCTCTCCACTCCCGCCCCTGTCGTCGGTCTGGCACAAAACAATCACATGATGCTGTCCGCTAGTGTCCTGACACTAGGGGAAGCACTGCAAGATCACCGACATATTTGTGAGTACCAATGAGGAGGGGAGGAGCTAAAGTTCACCCCTCCATTGGTACTCAAAAATATGGCCATGATCTCGCAGTGCTGCCCCCCTAGTAACAGGATGCTAGGGGGCAGCGCCACATGATTGCAGCCATTTTGTTCTGGATGAATAACAGGGCAGGAGTGGCAAGGACTATTCCTGTCCCCAGTGAGCACTAGACCACCAGTGACTACCAGGTATGAAAAGGGGGCATCAGGGAGTGGGGGACACCCCCAGACTACCTAGCCTTGGAGATTTCCATTGGGTTGGGTGAAGATGGCAACCTGACTGGCTAGCTAGAAGTTTGCCTTGTGTAGGGGGTTGCCCTATTACCCCCTGGACAGTTCCCATTTGGGATCAGGAGCTGTCCAGGGGGAATTGGTTCTGAAGGCGGGAGGGACACTTTTATTTTTATTATTGGTGCTGCGGATCTGTACATCTATTGCACTGAGAATATTGTTGCATCGGGAGGCCCAATTGTGGCATTGGAGGGCTGATTGCCTCCAGGGCAGACGGCCACTGTAGATAACGCTCGCCTGCAGATAACGTCAGCTCTTGAAATGAGTCCCGATTTCTGTAGCCATTGCGTGAAAAAGTTTGAAGACTCCCAATTGATCTTATTTGATACTTCACATGGTATCTCATTTGATATCTTAGATTATTACTCCATGATGGTGAAGTAGCCTAATGATTAGAGCAATGGATCAAGAATCAGGAAAATCATGTTCTAGTCCCATCACTAGACATCTTCAATGTTTTGCCGCCTAATTCTTTACTCATTGTAAATGTTGCAACGTGGACATTCTTTGGTATACCTAGATGCCCTTTGCAAAATCAGGCCTCATATTTTCAGCTGAAAATTAACCTACATTTAGGAGCCTAGAAATGTTGCTTTTGGGACTCATGTTATAACAGAGCACCTATGTATGAAATCTGAAAAGAACTTATTTTAAGTCTATTTTGTAAAGGTTAGAGTCTCAGTAAAAAAGAGATATCAGGAACAGCCAATGCTGTACTTGGTTCGGCTGCTTATTGCATTCATTGTCTTCATTTTCTGCTTAAAACAATGCTATTTTATTATCTTTTAATCTTTACATGTGCAAGAATACCTTCTTCATCACCAATGGCACGTCACCCAACTATATTGTTGATTTATTATGCCAGACTCTAATATGCAGCTTCTTACTGACTCATTAATATTATATCTCTGTACTTAGAAGTAGAGATATTATATTGTATAATATCTTATAAGTACAGAGATATGATATTAATGAGTCAGTAAGAAACTGCATGTCATTGGAGTCTGGCACAATAAATCCACAATCCAGTTAGGTGAAGTAGCATTTGCGATGGCAAAGATGTTTTTACACATACAGATTCAAAGATAATAAAAGGAAATTATTTAGAGAGGCAAATGAAGACAATGGGTGCCACAGGTAGCTGAAATAAGTACAGCACTGATTGTTCCTAATGCCTCTTTTTTACTGAGAATATGGTTTAAAAATAGAAAAAAAGGAGAAAGTATTTATGTTTGGGTCACCTTGGTTTGTACTTACGATTGATTAAGAGGTCTGACTTGAAAAAAGAGTTAATAATTATAATGAGACATCATATTTTATAAAGGCAACATAGACAATTGTGCTTTTGTAAAAAAGACTCAAAGAACCATTCCCCAACAGCATACAAATATAGGCACACACATTTATGTTTACTTCATGTGTATTGCTATTCCACCTTTGCTCCACCCAAACTACACCCCCAGGATGTATAAGTGCATGCCATCTTGTAGGCACTTACAAACGTAAATGGCTGTAGAGGTTTATAAAAGGCCTTTTCCAAGTGTAAGACTGATATTAAGCAAAATTGTCCCCTTTAATTTGGGCTTGGCACTCATTTGCCTTCATTTAGTGGCTTAAATTAGTTGCCTAATTTTGAAAATCAGAGTTAAGTAGGAATATACAGGGTGGCCCAAAAAAAAGTTATTAAAAAATTCAAAAATACAGATTTTATTTATTTATTTGTTGTTCTTATATACCGCACTCTTAAAAATCAGCGCGGTTTACATATAACAGAGATTGTGCAAAATAAAGCACTTACAATGAACAGGGTAGATTAACTTGGAATTCAACTGATGATAACTATATACAACAAAATAGACCTATCTACAGAATGAATTTTACAGTATGTACATCCATTGGTAAGGTTTACATGTTCATGGTTGGTAGAGTGTTAAGGGGGGGCGTGTTAGAGGGCTGTGAATAGTGTAGGAGAAAGAGGTGATGTTTAAGCACTCTTCTGAATTGGGCTAGGTCTTTGATGGCTCTAATGGATGCAGGGAGTGCGTTCCAGCAACTAGGGGCATATAGCTTGAATGCTCTGTTCCTGGTTGTCTTTGTGCATTTTGTGATTTCCCTGGGAATCGATAATGTGTTTGCAGTGCATGTTCTCCTTTCTCTGTTTGCTGTCATGGGGTGTATGAGGTCCATTAAGGCTGTGGGGGCCATCTTGTTGATGATTTTGAAGGTGATGATGGTTACTTTATATGTTAGTCGACAATATATTGGCAGCCAATGTAGGTCTTTGAGTACCGGGGTGATGTGGTCAGCTCTGGAGGCTCCGCTCAGGAATCTTGCAGCTGTATTCATCGCTAATTGTAATGGGCTTATCGTATTTTTGGGAAGGCCATGTAGGATTACATTTGCGTAATCAAAGTGGGGGATCACCAAGGCTTGAAAGACTGTTCTGAAATCCTCAGCTTGTAGCAAGGGTCAGAGGTGGCGTAGAGTTCGTATCTTGTGGTATACTTGTTTGATTATGTTGTTGATGTGAGTTTTGAGATTGAGCTGTTGGTCTATGGTCACACCTAGATAGCGGATGCAGGGTCTGCTTGAAAGTTCAGCATCTCTTGTCTTTATGGTTTTCGGAGGTATGAAGGATTGGTTCCTTGTCACAAATAGAACTTCCATCTTCTTAAAGTTGATTTTGAGACTTTGGGATAGGAGCCAGTCGGTTATGGCATTGAAGCAGTTATCAATTGGGTGAAATCTGGGGTTTCAGTTGTGAACGGAGTGAAGAGTAATACGTCGTCTGTGTAAAGCAGACAGGAGATGTTAAATGATCGAATTATTTCACATATCGGTTGCATGTAAATATTGAAAAGGAGTGCAGAGAGGGATGAACTCTGGGGCACTCCGTAGTGTTGTTTGAATGGTAGGGAGGTTTTAGATCCTGTTTGTATCTGCTGCCATCTGTCGGTTAAGTAAGATTTGCACCAGTGCCATGATAGGCCGCTTATCCCTTTATCATGCAGTCAAATTAGAAGTTGTTCGTGGGTTACAGAGTTGAATGCTGCGGCGATGTCAAGGAAAATTAGAGCATATCCTTGTTTGGTGGAGTCAATCCCAGTGATGAGTGTGTTAATGAGGGTGGTGAGGAGAGTATCGACACCATGGAAGTTATTTAAAAATTCAAAAATACAGATGTAAATGATTGACAAATTAAAAAAAAAAAAGAGATGGCAACCGGAAATTGTCGAAATAAAGACGTTATATAGCTAAAAAAGGTAAATTAGTAAACTGTTTAAGCTTTTAATTTACAATATGTTCTCACTTTTTTGGGCCACCCTGTATATTCATTTGAAATGGCATTTCCCATGTCATTTCATGTTGTCTTTAACTCAAAAGGAAAAAGCTTAAATTGTATCTTTTTTCCTGTGCTGTAAATAGTATGCCCTATTGAAGAATAGTGTATACTGTTGCAAAATAGTGTGCCCAACTTGAGCAATAGTGTGCACTACTGAGAAATAGGACACTCCTATTGAGCAATAGTGCACACTACTGATAACATTGCTCTCAAAATATAAAAACAAAATGAAAATGAAAACATAAGCAATATAAGGAACTAAACAAAATGAAAGTTTTGCCTGCATACCTCTAGTGGGGATTACTCCTGCCCCCATCACTGTTGGACTCCTTGGAGAGTCAGGGCGCCAGGGGTACCCAGGTTACTGGGACAGGCTGGTGGGTCAACCCTTAGCTTTATTTTGGAAAAGAGAGGGGCTTCAGAGAAGTGAGATTAAAATAATTTAGTCCCAAGTTGGGGGGGAGGGGAGGGGGGAAAGAGAGCATCAGGCCTACTGGTTCCCAAGTGAGAAGAGGTTACCCCGTGGAAGCAAATTGAGAGACCTCCAATTCAGGCCATGTCCCTTTCATTTCATTACATTGCTGCACAAAGGGATCTTTTCTGGGGAGAATTTCTCATGCATTGCCACAACCTAGAATCATGAAAATATGTGGCTGTGGCAATGTGTCAAAAATTCCCCGTGATTTTTAGATAAAGGATGTAAATGAGTCAAGAGTTCATTTGGACTCCTTAGGTAAATTTTGCAGAAATGGGTATGAACCTGTGGGCATTTTTTGGGTTACTACATAGGGCCAAAGTTAGGAGGCTAAACTCTTTGAAAATTGGCCTCTAATTATCCTAGATGCTAGACCACTCAGGAACAAAACCAACACCTTTTCAGACCACCTCTAATCCCATCAAACCAACATGTTTATGTTTATTATATTTGATATACCGCTCTTCATTAGATAAAAACAGAGTGTTGTACAATTATCAAAAATTACAAGAATGGCCAATGGCTGAGAAAATGAAAAGAAATTACAATGCAGATAGGATAGTGTATAGTAAACCATGCATACCAGACAGGAGGCGTGGACAACACTGAAAGACAGAGGAAATGCAATCACATAGGGGAAGTAGGTAAATCAAACGCAGAGGAAAATAAGTGAGTCTTTAGGCATGTTTTGAAGGTACGGTGGTTTTGTTCAAGTCTGAGAGAAGTAGGCAGTGAATTCCAGAGTGCAGGTCCAACAAAGAAAAAAAAGCAGAGGTGCAGGTTGATTGCAGATGGGCACGGGAAGGAGAGGGGAGGTGGAAGCGGTTTATGTGGACTGACCAAAGAGTGTGACTGAAGGAGGTCTGTCAGATACTGTGGGGTGTGTGTGTAAATAACCTGATGCATGAGGGTGAGGAGCTTAAAGCGGATACAATAGTCTATGGGGAGCCAATGAAGGTGAAGAAGGAGGGGAGTTATTTATTTACATTCTTTTATATACTGTGTTATTCTGCATCAGGGCAGTTTACATTGAACAGAGCATTATAACTTGGAGATAACTATTTTACAGGAAACATGAGCTATGGAGGGTTAAGTGGCTTGCCCAAGATCACAAGGATCACCTGTGGGACTAGAAACCCCAGTCCTTCCAGCCCAAGGTTGCTGTCCTCTAGTGGGATTTGAACCCCTGACCTTCTGGCCTGAAGTACCTTGCCCCCCAACCACTAGGCCACTTCTCCACTCCTGAGTTATGTGATCCTGATGGGTGGAGTGGTTAATAATGCGTGCTGCTGTGTTTTGGATACATTGAAGCCTATGCTATTGGGACTGTGGAATACCGGCAAGGGCAGAATTACAAAAATCAAGACGTGAGATAACGAGGGACAAAGTGAGAGTGGTGAGAGCCTGTGAAGTGAGGAAGGGTCAAACAGCACGGATTTGATGGAGATAAAAGAAGGACGTTTTAGTGACATGGGAAATATGATCATGAAAGGAGAGATCAGAATCAAGGAGAACACCAAGATAATGAAAACAGGACACCAGAAGAATAGGGGAGCCAGAAAAGAATGGGGCTATTTGGGAGCAAGGGCTGCCATGGGGAAATCAAATAGCAAGTGTCTTGGACAGGTTCAGGTGTAAGCAATTGGGGGTAAACCAATTGGCAATAGAGAGGAGACAGGAGTTGAGAGGGGAGAGATATGGCAGAAGAGGGGAAGTGTGGTGAAGGAGAACAAGTTCATCTGTGTAATAGAAAGCAGGTATTCCAAATTGCTGAATCGGAAGAGCAAGAGGTGCCAGGAAGATGTTGAATAGAAGAGGCACTAGCACCGAGCCTTGAGGAACACCACAGTGCAAATGGGCAGGGTCAGATGAGGCAACTGAAGTGGAAAAAAGATAGGAATGAAACCATCAATGGACAGTGCCTCAAAGACCAGCCTCACGCAAACAGGAAAGAAGAAGGGAGTGGTCCACAAGATCAAAAGCTGCTGAGAGATCTAAGGACACTGCCACCGAAATGTCACCACAGTCGTGAACAATGTGTAATTCATTAAGGAAAGCAAGGAGAACTGTTTCTAAACTATGGCTGGGACGAAAGCCTGATTGATGGGTGTGGAGAAAGTTGACAGTGTCCAGGTGATGGGATAGTTGAGTGAAAACTGCCTTTTCAAGTAACTTGGAAAGAACAGGAAGGTGAGAAACTGGAGGATAATGACAGGGGCAAGAGGGTCAAGTGAAGGTTTCTTGAGAATGGGACATATGAGAGCATGCTTCCAAGGGTGAGGGAAAGTACCAGTGGAGAGGCTAGCATTAATCATGGTGAGGATAGTGGGAGGGAGAGCAAGAGAGGGTGTGAGAAGCCATGATGAGGGAATAGGATCAAGGGTGCAGGTAGCCTTGTTTGAAGAGGAGATAGATTTAATAAGTTCAGAGATGGTGAGCGGGTAAAACAAAACCCAGATGTGAGAAAGTGAAGGAATGGGGGGGGGGGGGGGCAGACAATGTGGTATTGATGTCTGAAGATCCAGGATTTTTGAGTTAAAGAAGGAGGCCAGCTGTGAAGGGCAAGGGGTTGCTGGAGGGGGCAGGGGGTGAGAGGTAGACTGGAGCATTGTGAGAGACTTAAGAACCATGTAAAGATGACAAGTATGATTTAGGGCAGCGGAAATTGCGGCAGAAAAGTAGGTTTGCTTGGCGTGGTGGACCTTGTTATCCACCATCGATCAGGTCATTCTCAATCAGGTTACACCACTCACACACACAGCATTTAACTGTCCACGCATGCATAAATGTGGTGAGGGTGTACTAATCCTACCAAGAAGCCATCTCAGACGCATGCATAAATGTGGTGAGGGTGTACTAATCCTACCAAGAAGCCATCTCAGATTCAAAACCCTTGCAACAGCAAGTACGGATCACTACAAAACAACCAGCACAGAGAACAAAGATATCGCCATCTGCCTCACCTACAGAGCCCCTAAAGCCACCGCAGACAAGTTCGCCACAATGCTCGAATCAGTATGCACAGCTAACTCCCCCCACAAGTCTTTGTTTGTACTAGGCAATTTTAAACTCAAATCAACCTCCACCCAAGAGGCAGAGACCTTCCTTAGGGCCATGGACTCACTGCAATACACTCAACTCCTCATCGCTCCCACACACTGCCTAGGCTCCACTCCAGACCTCATCTTTGTCCCTAAATAACTTCTGGAACACAACAATGTAACATTACTAACAATAACCCCAATACCCTGGTCTAACCACCACATAATATGACTCACCATGCACATCTCCCACATAAACACAAAGGAGGAACAGCATCACCAAGGAAGAAGATTCAAGAGCTTCATCAAGGATCAATTCCTCCATGAAACCCTTCCTAATTTAAACCAGGACCTCAAGGATCTAGACAATTTAATTGAAAACTTGAACAGGACCATTGATGCAACAGCAAAAGCACCAGACAGTAAGAACACCAAACCCCTGGGAAGAAAATCCAGATCAGCACCCTGGTACTCCAATGAAAATAAGGAAGGCAAAGAGAACCCTACAAAAAAGTGAAAGAAGCTGGAAGCAGAACAAGACCCCAGTAATCCTATAGTTTTACCAAGCAAAGCAACAGGAATACAACAACCTCATCAACCAGCACAAACAGGAGCACCACACCAACCTTATATTCAAATCCGTCAACAAACCCAGAGAGCTATTTGAGATAGTCCAGACACTCACCAAAGAACCAGCCCACATAGGAGGGCACGTATACATCCTCAGACATTTGCCAACTTCCTTCAGACCAAAAATAGATCCTCTCAAAGATGAACTCCAAATGACAGGACCACTGTCCCTGAAGCCACACACGTCAACCACAACTGGGATAAATTCAACATTCCCTCTATTGATCAGATATCTTGCACAATCTCTGCACCTCTGCCTTTCTCACATTGCTTCTTGGTTATCAGAAAATTTTCTTCACCTCAATCCAGCAAAGTCCTCCGCAATGTGGGTCTCCCTGAGTGGCTCATGTCCCACTCTTGCTCCCTCCATTGGATCAACCATCATCCCCCTCACATCCTCGTTTCGCTACTTGGCGTTCTTTTGGATCCTTCTCTGACCTTTCATGAGCACATCTCCATGATCTCCCGCCGCTCCTTTGCTGCTTTACGGCAAATTAGGGCCGTCCGATCTGTATTTCCCACCAGTTCCCTAGTCACCCTTGTCATTGCTCTCGTCATTAGCAGATTGGATTATTGCAATGTTTATTTAGCCAACCTCCCCAAATATTGCCTTCAAAGGCTACAACGCATCCAGAACGCTGCAGCTCGCCTCATCACCTTTTCTATAAGATTCGACCACATTACCCCTATCCTCCTTCATTTGCATTGGCTTCCCCTTCATTACCGCTTCCACTATAAATTTCTGATTCTACCTCATCGAGCCATTTACACCAGTACCCCCCTCTATTTGGCAGATTGCATTTCCCTTTACTCTCCCCATCGACAACTCCGCTCCATCCATACCAACCGTTTATCCCTTCCCTCGCCTTCCCAAGCCCATCTGGAACAGACACGGCACTCTGCTTGGTTCTTCCTCGGACCATTATTATGGAATACACTGCCTACTTCTCTTCGGCTAGAATCATCTTACCCCCAGTTCAAGTCACTGCTTAAGACTTATTTATTCCAGAAAGCCTTTGACCTCCCCCCCAAAGCCCCCCCCCCCGACTGTCCTTTGTTTTCGTCTGAAATCCCATGAATTGTCTTGTTTGTCTTCCTTTCTGTCTCTATGGTTTATTATGAGTTGGTATTAATGTATGATTTGTTTGCCCTTTTCTGCACCCTCTTTCCTATCTATTTTTTGGCGTTCTATTTCCTGGTTTGCAGTGTTTAATCAGTTTTTATTGTACACCGCTTAATGCTTTTGCCGTAGCGGTATATCAAATATGAAATAAAGATAAAGATAAAGACTGAACACCAGCCCCACACCATCAGATCCATGTCCAGTAGCATGGATAAAATCAGCAAAAGAAGTACTCAGCCAATTTATCCACAAAATCGTATGCTTATCCCTAACCCAAGGCTACATGCCAAGTTCCCTCAAGTAGCTACCATCTGCCCAATGCTCAAGAATACATCACTAGACAAGGGTGACCCAGAAGCATACTGCCAATCTCAGGCCTACCCTTCCTCACCAAGGTCATCGATAAAACAGTACAACTTCAAGACCACATTGATTCACAAGCACCATTAGACCCCCCACAACAACATGGCTTTTGACCTAATCACAGCATTGAAATCCTTCTTACATAGCTTTTTGACAACCTAATAAAAGGAATGGACAATATAAAGATGGGTTTTCTCCTCATATTTATCGATATCTCCTCGGCCTTCGACACTGTGTCCCATAGCATCCTCCTGAGCATGCTAAATGACATCAGCTTACATAGCATCACTCTCAAATGGTTTCACTCCTACCTCAGTAACAGATGACAACTGGTGAAATGCAGCAAAAAACACCTCCACCCCATTCCCAGCAAGCCAGGGTGTCTCATAAGGGTCCTCCTTGTCTGCGCTACTTTTTAACTTGTACATACAGCCCATCTGCATCATCACCAAAAGCCACAAGATCCATTACATATTATACATGGATGACATTATGATTTACTCTCCAATCAATATGGACAGCCTGGATTAATCAAAGATAAACAGAATGCCTGGAAGAGATGATGGAGTGTCTAGCCCAGAACAATTTACATATCAACTACAGCAAGACGGAAGTCCTCCTTGTCACCCGAAACACATCCTTTGCCCCCCCCCCCCCACACACACATCACACACACATGATCAAGCTGAACAGCATGACCATACCCATTAAAACTGAAGTAAGATACCTAGGAGTCACATTGGATCGCAATCTGAACCTACAATCCCAAATCAACAGGACCTTCAGAAATGCCTACCACAAGATACGTATAATCAGAAGGCCTAAACCTTTACTCGGCCAAGAACACTTCTGCACAGTTTTCCAGGTGATAATCAACCCCATATACCTTGGTCTACCTAAAGAGACACTCTGCCCTTTATATTGAACACTTCAGGGGAATTACTTAATATGGATTACCTTCCCCCTCCCCTGCTACTCACTGGCCCCTCTGACACAACTCTCCCCCAATCCTCTGCAAACTGCTCTAGCTCCAACCCCCTCGAACATACTGTATATATGAGGTGTGAAAAAAAAGAAACAAGACCATCCCATAAATGTTTTATTACAAAATCTACAGAGAAATTACGCATTGTCCTCTTCAAAGTAATCCCCCCCAGAGTTAATGAACTTCTGCATTCACTTCTGCCATGTACAGAAGCACTCAGTAAAGTCCTCCTACTTGAGGTCCCTCAGCTCCCTCATCACAGTGGCCTTGATCTCTTCTACAGAGGCAAAATGAGTTCTTTTGAGCAGTTTCAGCCTGGGGAAGAGTCAGAAATTGCACGGTGTGTGAGATTTGGGGAATAAGGAGGTTGGTCGAAAGCTGTGATCTGTTTGTTGGCCAAGAACTGCCTCACACTGAGTGCGATGTGTGCGGGCACATTGTTATGGTGGAGCAGCCATGACTTGTCTCTCCACAGAGCCCACCTGCTGTGCTGAACCCGGTCATGGAGGTGATTGAAGACCTGCTGGTAGAAGTGATGGTTGACTGTCTGACCCTCAGGCACAAACTCATGATGGACCACTCCCTTCTGGTCGAAGAATGCAATCAGCATGACCTTGATCCTTGATTTGGACATGCGCGCCTTCTTGAGTCTGGGTGACAGTCGAGTCTTGCTTTCAGGGTCATACTGGAAGACCCAAGTCTCGTCTCCTGTGATGACTCAGCCAACAAACTCTGGATCTTCTCTGATCTTCTCTAGTAAGTCTCAACAAAACATTGACCCAGTGCTCCTTCCAGTCATCCGATAAAAGCTTGGGCACCATCTTGGCGCATACCTTTTGCATCCCCAGATCCTGCCCCAAGATGGTCCACACTGACTCCCTGTTCAGGCTGAGCTCCTCAGCTATAATCCGCACCATTAATCTGTGATCACTCTGCACCAGCTGGTTCACTCTGTCAATGTTCTCAGCCTTCTTTGTCATGGAAGGCCATCCTGACTTGGAGTCATCCTCCACCTCCTCGCGGCCAGTCTTGAAGCATTTGTGCCACTCGAAGACTCGCAGCCTTGACATTGCATCTTCTCCATAAGCCTTTCGGACAAGTTGGAGACACTCAGTTGGTCCTTCTCCAACTTAACCAGAAATTTCAAGTTGATTCTTTGCTCCATATTTCTGTCACCTTCAGTTGCATGACAAAGCGATGGAGCAGTGTGCTACAAAAAAAACCTGAAAAAGAAAAACAGAGTGATAGAGATGGAAAATATTATAGCAGAATAGTGGTGAGATGTTGCACAAACACAGTGACATAAGCGGTTAGCCAATTGGCATTGAATCAAGCGTGGCTGCCACAGTCTCGTTTCTTTTTTTCACACCTCGTATGATGCCTATGATATTCATAGGTTACCACAGATTAAGGTCATGGATGTCACTCCATATTCACATCATATATAGATTTCTTTATAGATAGGTTAGCCTGGAACAATCTCCCGCATGCTCCCCTTTACCCATTGTTCTATGTAAACTACTCAAGTTGCTCTGTAAACTGCTTTGATTGAAGGATAAGACAGTATAGAAAACCTGTTTAATAAATAAATAAAAATAAAATCCTTACAAGTTATTAGGAAAACTTGCATAATAACATAAATGTAGGGATCTTGTAGCAGTAAGGGGTAAGTTTACTAAACTGCGGTAATCGTGAATAACGCTTGTTATGTAACGTTAACGAACGTAAGCACAGCATAACGCGTGTTATACTGCACTTATGATCGTTAACGTCATATAACGCGCGTTATGATGCGCTAATGATCGTAAAGCCCCGCCGCGCGGTAAAACAACTCAGAAGGTGGAGAGAGGGCGGAGAGAAGGGATGAGTGGGCGGGGAGAGGCTCCCCTCACACTAACGCGCTGAATTTCAGGGCTGAATTCCAACCTGAATGAAAACCTGCGGTTAAAGGCACATTACAGGGGAGAGAAACCATTTCAGTGTCAGCAATGTACAGCCCAGGCAGGGAAACCAAAAAAAGTGATAAGTGTGATACATGTGCACAGAACAAAAGGGCACAGAAACACTGAAAATGACCCCAACAAAATGGAAAAAAAAAAATAAACAAGCTGGCAAATAGTGTTATCAATGAGAAACATCAACCCCTCCACCCCCGAGTAAGCTCCATAGAACAGATATAAATTGTGGAAGGATCTATACTCCGTCCCCATACAAGGTGAATGGGCCCACACCATCGGACAGGGTTCCTATGGTGTGCACATGTCCCGCAACATCAGGGCGGTCATGTCAGAATGGCAACTGGACAGATGCCGGAAAAGGGGATACAGAGGGCCGCAGGCAGCACATGCTGTGGTGGAGCTGGGCCACAGTGCGGACTAGGGTGATGGCTAGGTGGCCCATACAAATGCTGAAACAGCGGAGCAGCCAGACAGTAACTGCTGAAGGCCCAACATGGGCATGAGTGTGTTTCCCAAAGTGTCACAGGGGATAGTACCCAACAGCTACCCCCAAGGGCACGGAACATTGGCAGGCGGGGCTGGGGGGGGAGCGTGGACGTCGATGCAGGCACCCCTACCCCAGAACCCGCACCATAGGCAGCCACCTACCTGCACACTGGATGACCTGAGACTGCGCCCCACCAGCTCCACCAGCAGAAGGGCATGTCAGCATGGTGGCTGAGGGATATGGTGGTGGAGGTGGCAGTGACAGCTGGCCAGAGCAGACCGTGGCCTAGCCCTGTGTAAGTGGGTGCCATGCACTGCAAAAGACAGGCCCTGTCTGACCAACAGTCATGGTATCACCAGGGAATGCACCATCTCTGTGGCAACACAGTGGTGCAGCGCACAAAACCAGTGTATTCAGAAGCATAAGGTCACAGGTTCCAGTCCCAGCTGTGGTTTCCACCAACCCAGTCCTCATATTTTACCCACTACTATAACGTGCTAATACAGACATAACCATTCTTGCAGATGACGTAAACATGCCCAAAACACCCACATTTTACCCTACAGAGCACAGACACCATAAACATGCACATTACCTAGAGCAGAGCCTCCCAAATGCAGTCCTGGAGGGCCAAACACCATTCAGGTTCCATGCTGCCTCTGATAAGGATGCCTGTGCTGCATTTCTATGCGCCACCCCCATGGTATGCAGATGTATCTCATGCATATTCATGAGGGGACAGCATGAAAACCCGAACAGTGTTTTGCACCGCAGGACTGGAGTTGGGAACCTCTGCCGTAAAGCAGCAGCCAACAGGGGCAGACACACCCGCACCCACAGGCCCCATTATCCAAAGCCTCCTGGAGAGGCAGGACTTTGGGCTCTGCGTGCATCTCCCAATACTAGCACTTGCATACCTTAGTAATGCCACCCTAAACCTGGGAATACGGTACACATCTATCAAAAGGTTGCTATGATTACTGGCAGATAGCAATTCCTAGGTTAAGTACAATTTTCGGAGTTAGCTGCATCATAGAAACCTTTCTGATGTCTGTGGAGTGTGCTACAGGTCTTGTGTCTGACAGTGTTTACCAATCTGGGGAGTGACTCCTACAGTATTGCGTACCATAGCCATGCCTGCACTGTGCCCAGGACTGGTGTGGTGGCCCTGGGCTGCCCAACACTCTATAGTTGCACAATGCTGGCATAGGTGTGGGGAGTGTGTGTCTGTCTATCCAGTGTGTGGTGGCTGCCAACACCCTCCACAGCCCACACTGCTAGCACTGTTGCCAGTATTGGCCTGCCAATGTGCATAATGAGGAGCAAGGTTCTGTGGAAATAGCCTGGATAGGGTGGCCTGGCCTGGCCGCATCTGCACAGGGCATAGGGCAATGGCTCGGACATTGTAGTGCCAGGTACCACCTACACGGACAGGGTGGCCATAGCATGTCCTGCAGGGAGGTCACTCTCAACCTGACTGAGCAGTGACCATGGCATGGCTAGGTTCCCCCATAGTGCTATGTAATATTTCTCTCATGTGATATTTATGGGTTTCCTTTTGGGGCTCAATCACTGACTTTTCTGCTTGGTGTGTATGCTGACATCCCCGTTCTGGGTACATGCATTTCCTCCATGACCATGCACTATGGACTAGCTGGCGGACTGTCTGCAGCTAGTATGTGTTTTGCTGGAACACCTTGCAGGGTGCAGTGGCTGGAGGCTTGCTGCTGGAGAATATCAGATAATGGTGGGGGGCATCTGAGCATTTCCAGGCCTGCCGTCTGTCTGCTATTGTCTTATGGATGTGTACTGCTCTGTCTGTTCCCCAGCAGGACAGGGGTTGCTGGTCCCCTCTACTGCTGCCATTGCAGGGACGTAGACTGTGGATATATTGGTGGGTGATCCTGTTTCCCACCCTGTGCCTTAGAGGGTGGGTTGTGTGGTGGTACATGATCTGCCCATGGGTCCATACACCCCCCTTCACCTACAGCAGGTAACCATGGCACCAACACAGGATATGCACTATTCTGGGTGCATCATCGCCCATAGGGACTAGACATGACCGGGACATACAGCAGGGCACAGATGTATCCTAGTTGTGTCTAACGGAACTACCTATCACACACTGATGGGGACCTGCAGCATGGCGTAGTTCAGCCATGAATGGTGCTGTGGACATGGTGCTGGGCGCCCCACCTCAACCTTAGGGTGGACACAGTACCCGCACAATGTGACTGTCTGTGGCTACTCTGTGGCAGTACCACACACGGTCTGTTCCCCCTACCTGGCCAAGGTGCTGTGGGGGTGCATACCCAGTCTTGTGCCCATCTGTCGTCTGCTGATTTGCATGTGCAGTGCATCATGGGTACGGGTGGGTTAACCCTATCCTGGTAACCACAGCATACAGTTTGTGTGGTGACGTGCAGTCCTGCAGCCAGCCAGGGCTTTGTTCACAGCCTTATAAGGTGTCCTATAGGGGACATTATAGGGTGCCTTGGCGGACAGTACACTTTCTAATGTGCCCTATGGAGTGCCTTATGGGGTGCCTTATGCGGCACATTTGGTTATGCCACCGTGAGGGTGTGTTTGCTGGCAGCACAAATTAAAATACATGTTAAATGCCTCACCAATAACAACTTAAATGTAAAGGGTGCTTCCTCAGCCAGTCTTATACATTAGGCCCACTGGGGAATCAAACCCATGACCCCTGTACCATCCGTCAGTGTTGTAACCATCGTGCTACAGCTCTGTTGCTGTGATTGTATGCCTGCGCACCTTCTTAAGATTAACGCGCGGTAACGTGCCGTGTAGCGCTCGTTAATTTATGGCGCCTTGTAACGCGCGTTCTCGGCAACGATGTACCGCCCATGTCCTTATTTGGGATTTCTGTCTCTAACGAGGCTCCTAACGCGAATCGCACTAACGCAGTTTAGTAAACATACCCCTAAGTGATTTATCATTAGAGTCAGACATTACTAGTCACTGTTATTGAGAAGCTTGCCTGTATTTCCTTCCCAAACTATTCATGAATCTGCATGGTGCATCTCATCATAAAAAGTCAATTTTGATTGTAGAGGAAAACACACCAGCAAAACAGTCACCGATTTTGCATGATGAAGAACATTTTTAAGAAAAAATGCCTTCACTGGATAGATACTGCAAAATCTTCCTTGATCAAAAATTACTTTAACTGTAATGGAAAGAATTCCAGCGCCATTCTGCATTCAGAAACAATTACTTGTTCTATAATATAAACTTCCCAGGAGTTAATAAATAGTTTAAAAGGTTTAGGTGGCCTTTTAATATTGTTATTGGAATCATATATAGTAGTTTCTCATTGTTATCTTCTATTTAGTTTATATTTTTTTAACTCTTTCCAGAGCATGCCTGCAGCTGTCCTTTGTCTTTATTGTCAGAACTCCATACTGTATGTCATAAATCTTGCTCATAAAGTCTTTCATGGGGCAAGGACTTTATTGCTGTGCAAGGCATCACGTTTAGTCTGTGAGCTCTTAAATATATGGCACTAGGAGAGAAAGTATGCTTCTGGAAGTCTTTCATTTGTGAAATATTATAGGTTAAACTTTGTACAGTATATGTAAATTCAGGTAAATGTTTCTCAAATGCCAAGCTTCCTGCTCTTTCGATTTATTTATTGTAATGACGTATTTAGGATTCTATAGTTGTTGAAATAATTTTACGTGTCAGAGAGAAACATTAATATTAATGTGCTGTAGTGTTTTTACTCCATATGGATTATTCAGATTAGACTGTGACAGGAATTCTTTCTTAATAGCTACACTTGCTTCTTAAGTTCTTGTTATTTTTTATAAACCTTATTAGGCAATGAACTTAATGACTTTTATTCATGAAAATGCAATATCTCATCTGTAGTCAGATCTGATTTTACGTAATAGCAATGCAAATTGGTAAGCAGATTCTACTCGAACTTGTGCCCCTAAATTTTGGCAAGAAGGAAAAACTAATATGTGTGGTGTCATGTCTGGGAGAGTTTGTTGATCAGTGAGGATCTCTCCTCAGAGAGCACCTTCATGTGGGGAGAGAAGCCTTCTTGGTGGTATGAAGTGCTGGGGAACAGGCAGGGCTGGGCCAAGGGTTTCTGCCACACCAGGCAGAATCCCCGGCTGCATTGCCTCCCCACCGTACCAAGTCGCCCCACCAGAAACCCTGGACGTTCCAAGCTGTCCCCGCTGAGCCGCGACAGTAAGTTGTATTGGAGAGGGATCAGAAATGGAAGGTCATGTGTGCCAAAGCACATAGCCTGCCACAGACAACAAAGCAGTGGCACAAAGCCGCCCACCCTAGGAGGTTGCCTAGCTCGCCTAGTGGACAGACGAGCCCTGGGAACAGGAAGAGGTAAGGGACTGATGCTGTTTAATGGAGGAGAGTTCCCTAGAACTATGGCAGATAGTCAGTAACAATACTCCTGTATTGAAAGTTGGCAACCCTGGGCATTACCCTCCCTCCAAGACAATTGTGTCTCGCTTCCCTTTTTTCCCTTCATTTTACCACTATTCCCCTTCCTTCCCCAGGATCTTCTTCCTCCCTTCCTTCCCCAATTCTGTTTCCCACCCTTCCCCATTATTTTCTTCCTGCCACTTCCCCTTCCACAAAGAAGAGGACATGCAGGGTCAGATGTAGCGGGGGCAATACAAAGCAAGACTGCATAAAGTGATCACAGACTGGGAGGTAGTGACTTGCACCTTAATGGGCCACATAGCACCATCTCACTGGCATCCCTTGAGCTGCAGCTTGGCAGAGTTGGCTTCCTCTCTCTGGCTAGTGCATAGTGATGGCAGGAGGAATGATGGGAGTGCATTTCATTGCTAACAAGCATGTTTGAATCTCACTAGATCAATGAGGAGAGAAACTGACAGCCATAATTTTCAGCATACTCATAGTGACAATATCGGCAATGAGCTAAGGGCCCGATTTTGAACTGGGTGGTGCCTTCAAAAATCCCAAATAAGGCCTTTACATGGGTACCTAGGGAAGTTATCCGTGTAAAGGCCTTCAAAAATCAGGCCCTGAATGCTTAAAGACAATTGTAGAAATGTTCTAAGATTCAGATTCATAACCAAGTAATGCTGCAGTGGGTCCTCTGGGCTCTTCTTCATACATCCCAGACTCACCTTCCCGCACCCATTTGTCTTCTGCAACATCATACACCACTCAATTATTTGTAAATGAACAGCCTTTATTGGTGGGATTCATATCAAATAACATAAAATAACATTAACCAAACAGCAGTTAAACTAAAAAATCCTTTTATAATATGAGCAGGACCATACTCGGTATCATGAAGGCGTACTATAATGTCTTTGCATCACTTCACCCTCACCTAGGCCTGCACCTAGGCTGAGTTATCATCCTTCTGACGCCATGCTGATGGCTCTGCATGGGTGGACTAGAATTCTAAGTTGGTGCTTTTTTATCAGTCGAGCCCAAACAGGGTACCTAATCTCCCCAATTATGACCCCAGACACTCCAAAACACGCTTACCTGGGCCCTTTTTGTTATGAACTCTGTTCTGGATCTAGGCACCCTTCTTTTGCACTAACCCCCCCTCCCTCCCAATTCAGTAAGGTACCCTATTTGTTGTCAGTGTATATGTTCCACCCACCAAAATTGCCCTGCTAGCTGTGGCATCCTACCATAATTACTATCCCTCTGCCATGGGTGAGGTTGGTGGATCTTGTGGCTTCACAACTGGATCCTGCTTCATTGCCCTTGCCCTCTATTCCCTATTGCCCTTCCCCCCTTGCTGTCTCCCTGCTTGCCCAGTTATCCCTGTGCTGGTTTAGCTTTCGCTGGTTCAAACCCTGGTTTTGACTATCCCTTGCTCACCTTTCCTGTTTCAAGGAGCCTGGTTGTGGGTTAACACTATCTGCTGGCTAAGCCTTGCATTAGTAATGTATTAGTGATCATAGTCTAATACAGTGGTTCTCAACCTTTTTTGTACCGTGACCCCTTTTACCATTGCTCAACTTGTGGTGACCCCCAATGATAAAATCAAATGCGTCTCTCTTCCTTTACCGTTAACGCATTGTCACTGTAATCAATCATATATTATAGGCCTTTGCAATATGTTTTTATTTATAAAATTTACTTATTTAAACCACAATAATTAATCACAATAACAACTAACAATATTTAATATCAAAATTATGATTTTGTAGTCAAATCACTAATATGGAATAAAATTATTTTTTCTACCTTTGTTGTCTGACCAATTTATTCTCTGATCATGCTGGTCCTGATCTGAGGCTTCTGCTTTCCTGTCTTCTCTTAGCACTCTTTCTGTGGTCTATGGTCCATCTGCCATTTCTTATCTCTTCTTTTGTTTTTTTCACTTCTTTCCATCAGCCTATTTCCAGTCCCCTTCTAGTCCAAATACCATGGCAGCCCCTCTCAGCATTCACTCCCTTCTAGTCCCATTCTCCCATCCCCTCGCATCAGCCCATTTGTAGCCCTAACCCCCAGTTTTCTTCCAAGGCCAGCAGCTCTATCCTCCCATCCCAGCCCAATTCCAGTTGAAGCCCCCCCCCCCAATCAGCTCTCTTCCAGTGCTAGTCCCCCCTCAACCCCATTACCAGTTCTAGGCTCCCCTAATCAGCCCATTACCAGTCCTACCCCCCCCCCCCCCAATCAGCTCACTTCCAATGCTAGTCCCCCCTCAACCCCATTACCAGTGCTAGGCTCCCCTAATCAGCTCATTACCAGTCTTACCCCCCCATCAGCCCATTTCCAGTTGAAGACCCCCCCCCCATCAGCTCACTTCCAGTGCTAGTCCCCCGTCAACCCCATTACCAGTGCTAGGCTCCCCTATTCAGCCCATTACTAGTCCTACCCCCCCATCAGTCCATTACCAGTCCTAGCCTCCTCTAATCAGCCCATTTCCAGTCCTAACCTCCCCGATCAGCTCATTTCCATGCTAGCCCCCCATCAGTCCATTACCAGTCCTACCCCTCTATCAGCCCATTACTAGTCCCAACCCACCCATTGATCAGTCCATTCCCAGTCCTAGCCTTCCCTAATCAACCCATTACCAGTCTAGCCCCCTACCCGATCTGCCCATTACCAGTGCTAGCACAAAATCCCATCGCCCATTCTAATCCTACCCCACACGGTCTCTCCCCTCTGGCCAGCATTTATCCCCTGTCTGTCCAGTATGTTCCCCTGTCTCTCCCCTTTGTCCATGTCAGCCCCCTCCCTCCCTCCATCCATCCATCGTCAGCCTCCCCTCCATGTCAGACCCCTCCATCCCTCCCTCCCTCCATCCCTCCATGTCAGCCCCCCTCTGTCCATGTCAGCCCCCTCCCTCCCTCCCTCCATCCATCCATCCATGTCAGTCCCCTCCTCTATCCATGTCAGCCCCCCTCTCTCCATGTCAGCCCCCTCCCTCCCTCCCTCCCTCCATGTCAGCCCCCCTCCCTCCCTCCATCCATCCATCCATGTCAGCCCCCCTCCCTCCATGTCACAATAATGTTGCGGAGCCTTCCTGTCTCTCGACAGGCTCCGTGCAGCATTGTCCTGCCTCCAAAGGAAGTTGTTTACCACTTCCTTTGGAGACGGGACAATGCTTCACGGAACCCGTCGAGAGACAGGAAGGCTCCGCAACATTTTCACAGGCACAGCCGCGGTTCCCTAAGAGGCAGGGAGCCGCGGCTGCAGAAGAAGGGAGGCGGTGAGTTTGCCACTGCCGAGAAGCAGACTCGGCAGCGGCAGCAACTTGTGTGATTTTTTATTTTTTTTAACTGGAGGGAGGCAACCCCTGCTAAATCCTGTGGTGACCCCCATGGTGGTCGCGACCCACAGGTTGAGAACCGCAGGTCTAATACAAGGCTTAGCCTATCCTATCCTCAAGAACCACTAACCAGTTGGTTTTCAGGCTATAGCATGCATGAGATACATTTGTATACAATAGAGGCAATACATGCAAATCTCCTGACAAGAATTCAGATGGGTATCCAGAAAATCGGACTGGTTTGTGGCCTCTAGGATTATATTTTGACATCCCTGTATTAGACTAAGCATGTTTCAAATTTTAACAAAGAAATGCACGGAAATGACAATAATTTGCTGATTAAATATTATCTATAGATGACTTTTGTATGTACACAATGGTAACTGCTATTGTAACAATAATTCTTCTCCCATTCTACCCCTTCCTTTCAGTTTTAGCCATATCTCTCCCATTCCTCTCCCTCTTCCTCTCCCTACCAAACCTTCTTACTTTAGTGGCCACAGGATCCTTTATAGAAGGTAGATCTGGGTTGTCTGCCCCCACCCCCCACCCCCCACAGACACATGTCAGCCAACATCTTCTCAGCCAGTTGTTCTTTGGATAGAGGTCTTGGGATCTACTGTTGATGTCCAGGATGGTCCCCCTCTTCAACTGGCAAGCTTAGGTTCCCCACCATCACTGTGGCTCACTTCAGCCACTGCTACCACCCCATGTACCTTTTGGGTGACGGAGCCTGGACTCCCTTCCACCCTAACTTCAACCAATGCTGCTATGAGGTTTCTCAGCTTTTAGTGGCAGAAGCTGGCTTCCTTACCAGATTCAGCTGCCACTACAGCCACCTGCCCTCTTGCTGGGGTTTGGTGTCCCCATCACTCCTGTAGCTTTTGGATCCCTTCTCCCTGACTCTGTGTGTGCCGGATCGGTGCTAGAGTTTCTGGCGCCCCCCTGCAACCTATAGATCGGCACCCCTCCCTCATTATTATTAATTTTGGCTACACCTTTTTCCCAAAACTCTTTTGTGAACTCTTTTCACATGATGCTAGTATTTCTTTTTCAGAACCAATGTTGTAAGAAAATTGCAGTGAAAGGGTAAATGCATACCCAGAATAAAAATAACTACTTTGCAATAAATACTTAGCATCATACACACAGACTGTGATAGTCCAAAAAAAAAAATCTGATTCTGGTCATCTCACTAACAACATAATAAACATTCTCCAGTACTAGGCATATTGTGAACTAATATAAAACCCTACTAGAAAAGGCGGAGGTGTATTAATGATGACAAAAAAGATACTAAATGCCAAAACAATCCAATCCAATATCTCTAACAACATTGATACATTATTAATAAAAATTGGCCTCATGAAACTCTGCTTAGTATATAGGCCCCCTGACCAAAAATCAGATAGCCTCGATTCTTTTATTGAACTCCTCAGTTCCTCCACTGAACAGCACCCTATAATTATGCTAGGAGATTTTAACCTTCCCTCGCTGCCAACATTGGACGCTAAATTATTCCTTGATACCATATCAGACATGGAATATCACCAAATAATAAACACATCTACACACATTAAAGGCGGAACTCTCGATCTTGTCTTCCTCCCTAATACACTCTTCAAACAAATCAACCCAAATTCAGTTGGAATGTACCACAGATACCCTGGTCTGATCACCTCTTTATCAAATTAAATCTTACATATCCCTTCATTAGCACCAACAATCACACCAGAAATGTCCCAACTACAAGATTTAAAAAGTTTAATAATGAAGAATTTATTGACTTAACAATCCCCCACCTCTTATCACCTGCAACAAATTTAGATGACACCATCAAAAACTGGCACGAAACCATCAACAATGCAGCCAAAATTAATTGCACACACAAAAAGATCACTTACTCTGAGACTAATAACAAACCATGGTTCAACACTACACTAAAACAAATGAAAAGGAATCTTAGAAAACTAGAACACAACTGGCGCAAATCTAAACTTACGATACACAAAGAAATATACAATAACCACCTCACTATATACAAAGAAACCTTGAAACAGTACAAAAAAAGAATATTATGCTAAAATACTATCAAAATCATATAATAGGCCAAGAGAGTTATTCTCCACTGTCAGAAAACTAACCAACCCTCAAACCTCTGACAGCGAAATCACTGACATCTCAGTTCAAACCTTAGCCCACCATTACCAAAACAAAGCAAAAATGCCACCAATGTCCATAGACATTAGCAACTTATCACACCAGCCTTCAGATGAATGGTCAGAGTTTCATCCCATAACTAAAGCCACACTAAAAAATATCATCACCAGTCTTAACACCACAACCTCTTATCTAGATCCATGTCCAGTAACATGGATAAAAAATACACTACCAATTTTATTACCCTACATGCTCTCAATAGTGAGCCTCTCACTAACCCAAGGCTACCTCCCACCATCACTTAAACATGCACAAATACGGCCAATCCTCAAGAACAGCAAACTTGATAAAACTTCGCCTACATCATATAGACCTATCTCAAGCATACCATTCTTGGCTAAAATAATTGAAAAAGTGGTTCAATTACAGACACAGGATTTCCTAGACTCATCTTATCCTCTCAATGAGCAACAGTATGGCTTTCGGCGGCCCCGCCATGGAGTTGAAACACTCCTCACAGTTTTAATAGATGCGCTCCTAAGAGGAATTGACAACCATAAACAAGCTTTCATTCTACTTTTCATAGATATTTCAGCTGCGTTTGATAGCGTACACCATACAATAATGCTCAATAACTTGAGACAAATAGGCCTAAACTCGACAGTCCATAAATGGTTCGCGTCCTACCTAAATAATCGAACACAAAATGTAAGAATTGGGAATCAAAACTCAACCACATACAAACAAGAGATTGGACTACCACAAGGTTCAGCGCTGCCGGCCCTGCTTTTCAATATTTACATAAAACCAGTCTGCAACATTTTCAAAAAATTTGGAGTAAAATATCATCTATACGCAGACGATATAATGATGTATATTCCTTTCACGATACCCAACTTACCGTTTCAACTCCTATCAGACTGCTATAATGAAACCACAACTTGGCTAAAAGAACAAAACCTCCACATAAATCACACTAAAACTGAAGTTCTAATTGTGACCAAGAACAAATCCTATTTCCCCCCATCACACATAAGACTTCAAAACCAAGATATTAAAATAAAAAAGGAAATAAGATATCTAGGTGTCATACTAGATACACACCTGACGATGGAAACACACATTAGCAATACCATAAAGAAAATTTATTTCAAACTCAAAACCCTCAAACAGCTTCGTCCACTAGTATTTACACAAGACTTCATCAACATAATCCAGGCCACCATAACCCCACATTTTGACTTTGCTAATCTAATTCTAATAGGCATTTCAAACAAAACATCAAACGATTGCAATTAGCGCAAAACGCAGCGGCCAGAATCATATTGAAAATTAACTCACTCCAACACATATCGCCAATACTAGCCTCCCTCCATTGGCTACCAATTCAAAGCAGAATAATCTACAAAACAATAATAACTTCATTCAAGGCCTTATATGACATGGCCCCGACTATGCTATGTAACTTAATATACAAAGAACCATCTAAGCCTACACACCGAAAAGGACAATTAAACAGATTAAAAATCCCGAAAGATTTTACAAAAGCCCATAAATCAACAAACAACAGAGCCTTTTCTCACATAGCCCCAACTATCTGGAATTCCCTCCCAGAGGAGCTACGAACACTAACGGAGATCATGGAACTCCGCAAAAAATTAAAAACTTATCTGTTCACCAAACACTATAACATAGATAACCCATCACCTGTTTTAGACAAAGGTTAAAGAGGTATCCGTCTGCATCATGCTAATACCCCTTAACCTACACAGATAGCATACACTAAAGATGATCTCACGGCTTATGTCCTTTCACATCCATATATATATACATATATAACATTGTATATAGTTTACTCTGTTCTGTATTATCCCACATTGTTTAGACTGTTTATTTTACATATAATATGATGTTCCTTGTAAATATGTTCTGTTTTAATACGACGTTCCCTGTAAAACAAACTAGCTTTGTTGATTGTTGTTCACTGTAAACCGCAACTGAACTTTTGGAAGACGCGGTATATAAATGTGTATAAAATAAATAAACAAAGATATACAAGGCCAAATCTACCATCCCATACCAGCATAAACTTCCAAAACTCATACAAGGGCCTACCCAGAAGAAATGGCACTATAAATACTGCAACAAACTCTAGAACATCCATACACCTATTTGAAAAGCTTTACAAGTTAAATTACTACAGTACAGATCCCTACGTACAAACTCCGTGTTAACAGAACACCTGGCCTCAGTCACACACTAAGAACATAGACTCTCACCGAGTACAGAATAAGTGACTACAACCTAAAGTAAAAATAAAAAATATGTAGACTAAAATTAAACTGAAACTCCATATACAGTGCAACACCAGATAAATAAGAGATGTGGTTCCCCTTAATGTGTTAAATATAAAGATAGGGCAAAGTCCAATCACTAAATTGAAAATACAATTATTTTTTCTACTTTTGTTGTCTGGCCATTTTATTCACTGATCATGCTGGTCCCCATCTGAGACTTCTGCTTTCCTCTGTCTTCTCTTAGCTCTCTTTCTATGGTCTATAGTTCATCTGCCATTTCTCGTCTCTCCTCTAGTTTTTTACACTTCCTTCCATCTTGGATATTGATTTTTTCCTTTCAGCTTTCTTCCATGTATTTCTTGCTCTCTGTCTACCCAGATTTCACTACTTTTTACTGATTAGTTCATTTTTAGCCATCTATCTACCACTTTTCAAACTCCAATCCTCCCATTCCCCAGCTCTTCTTCTCTGGTCTGCTATTCCCCAGTCTTTTGCTCACTCTCTCTCTCCCTCTATGTCTATCGTCTCTCCCCACCCCCCACCCCATCTAGTATCTTTCTCTTTTCCTCCATACAGTAGGCTGAGGTAGAGACAAACTGTCCGGGCCTGTCTGGTTCACAGTCCCAAGCCTGTGGCAGTGCGGCCTCCTTGCCTCTGCTCTGTTGAGTCAGTCGACACTCAGCAGCTGTGTTTTTATCCTCCCCCCCACACACACAATATCTTCCCCCTCCCCTTTTTCACTCCCCCTGTTTCTGCCTCTTTTCCCCACCTGACCCAGCATATATCAGCATTAGTTCCCTTCCAGTTCCAGCTCATTTACAGTTCCCCCCGTATAAACCCATTTCCTGTCCAGCCTCAGCATCAGCCCCTTTCCAGTCCCAGTACCTCCCTCAGTATCAGCCTATTTCCAGTCCCAGTAACCCTCCATAGTGTCAGCACCCTTTCCAGTCTTCCCCTCCCAGTACCTTTCAATGTCAACCCCCTTGCATTCCCAGCACCACCACTGGTGTCCATTCCCTTCCATTCCCCTTCCTTCCCCACTGCCTAGCCCCTTCTAGTCCAAATACCATCCCAAGTTATAATGCCCTGTTCAGTGTAATTTCAGTTTGTTCAATGTAAACCGCACTGATGCTGAATAGCGTGGTATATAAGAGAATGTAAATAAAATAAAATAAATAATAAATAAGAATTAGCTCACTTCCAGTCCTGGTGCTGCCCCCCCCCCCATGTCAGCTCTCTTCCAGTCACCCTCCCCTCTGTCCATCCCCCTTCCAGTGCCATCCCCAGGTGTCAGCTCCCTTCCAGTCCAGGTGCCCCCTCCCTTCCAATCCTCCACATTACCCAGCCACCTTCCAGTCCCATCCCCAGCTGTCATCTCCCTTCCATCCCCCCCTTCCCCCGGTGTCAGCACCTTTACAGCCCCAACCTTCCCCCCATGTCAACTCCTTTCCAGGCCCCTCCTTCACCTCTTTTCAGCTCCCTTCCAGCCCCCTGTATCAGCTTCCTTCCAGGCCCTTCCTTCCCCTCTTTTCAGCTCCCTTCCTGCTCCCCCATGTCAGCTCCCTTCTAACCCCTTCCTTCCCCTCTTTTCAGCTTGCTTCCAGCCCCTTCTTTCTGCTCCCATGACTCTGCTATCTTATTAACTGCTGGTCTGAGGAATTTCTAAAGGCAGTGATAAGCATTTCCTTTTTCTTACAAGAAACAGGAACTGTTCATTACTGCTGGAAATGCCACAGTCCAGCAGATTATAAGATAGCAGAGCTGCAGGAGCACAAAAGTGTTCCCATGGCTCTCTCAATCTGTGAATCAGTGAGGGAGGGTGGGTGGCTAGCGATGGTGCCCCCTGCCATTGGTGCCCCCCTGCCGGCCCTGAGTGCATGTGCTTTTGTGTGTATGTCCATAAGTCCACCCATATACTGTACAAACATATATGTACAGATATACAGATAAGCCAAACAAAGCCTTGGCAATGTGTGCTCTCACTCTTTGTAAAACACAACTCAAAAAATGTGATAATTTTACAGCATTTTCCTATATTGAAAGTAATTCTATATGCAGGTCATCTCCATGCATTAGCATGTATTCTGCACTAAAATTAAGACCCAGGGAAGTATCTGCAAGGAGTGAAATGAAAACTATTTTCTGTTAACGAAATCCTTAGTACAAATGCCCCACCCTAAGCACTGCCCATAATGCCCCTATCAAGAGGAACAGTTTTCAAAGGGTTTTATACCATGGGTAAACATCCAGTATAAATTGATTTAGAAAGGGAAATTAGTTGCAGGATTTTTCTTTTTCAAATATTTCCTGGCCACCAATGCCACTGGGGGTGGGGTTGCGGTCTTTCCCTTTTTCCTTGAAGGTGCAACAGTAGGGAGGGAAAACAGAAATGGAAATACAGTTGGGATTTCAAAATGAAATCACCGTGGGGGAGGGGGTACTTGAGAGTGCACTTCTAAATGGCCACTTAGTGTCGGAGCTCAGTCAAGAAAACATTTATATTGTAAACTATTGCTGCTCATTTACCAATTTCGTCAACCAATTTTCACTTTGCTACATTACCATGGTGAACTTGGTCAAACCTTCTAAGTTGGATTTTGCTAATTTGTAAACTATCATAAAAAAGATAGATTGTGTATCGTTCCTGAAAACCGGAGAGTGGCCACAGTGTAATGACAGTTTTTAAAAAAGGTTACAGAATGAGCCAGGAAACTATAGAGCGGTATGCCTGACATCAGTGTCAGGCAAAATAGTAGAAACCATAAAGCACAAAATTACGGAATATTTAGATAGTCATGGCTTAATGGGACAACGCCAACATGGATTTAGCCAAGGGAAGTCTTGCCTCATCAATCTGCTACTGTTTTTGAAGGTTTGAATAAACATGTAGATAAAGACAAGCCAGTTGATACAGTGTATTTGGATTTTCAGAAAGCCTCTATAAAGGTCCCTCATGAGTAAATAAAGATGTTATGGGATTGGAGGCAGTGTCCATTTGTGGATCGGGAACTGGTTAAAAGATAGAAATCAGAGACTAGGGCTACACAATCAATTTTCTCAATGGAGAAAGGTGAATAGTGAAGTGCCCGAGGGATCTCTACCAGGCCCATTTTTTTTAACATATGTATATATTGCCTGGATATGGGAATAACAAATGAGGGAATCATATTTGCAGACAACATGAAATTCAAGAGGATTGTGAAAAATTGCAAGAGGATCTTGAGAAAATGGAAAACTGGAAATCCAAATGCATACGAAATTTACTACTACTATTACTACTTATCGTTTGTATAATGCTGCAAGGCTTATGCATCGCTGTACACATAGGTATGAAAGACAGTCCCTGCTCTACTGAGCTTATAATTTACGTATTCAAGACAGAGGAACAGAACAAACAGGGGCCTATAGTAATTCTTTAAGGGAACTGATGAAAACACACAAAAGTATTAAACAGGAGAGTAAGGGGGTCAGGCTCCAAAAGCAGCCTCAAAAGTAGGGTTTTAGCCTGGATTTGAATAGGACTAGAGATGGAGTATGATGTACTGACTCGGTTAGTATATTCCAGGCATATGGTACAGCAAGGTGGAATGAATGGAGTCTGGAGTTCTTAGTAGAGGAAAATAGCACAGATAAAAGCAGTCTGCCTAATGAGGGGTGTAGGGATAGATGAAAGACAAGAGGTAATAAAAAGCTATAGAACGAATGTATTTTAGGTCAGTAGGAGAAGTTTGAACTGTATATGGAAATGGATAAGGAACCAATGAAGTAACTTGGAAAGAGGGGTTACATGAGTGTAGTAACACTGATGGAAGATTAGATGTTCAGCTGAATTTAGAATGGATTGAAGGGCAGAGAGATGATCCAATTGGAAACCAGTGAGGGGCAAGTTGTAATAATTTAAATGGAAAGTGACAAGTGGACATTGTCTTTTGGCAGTGGGGGCTATGCTGAGACACAAATAGCGGGGATGGACGTCCTGTTGGGATGTCCATCCCCGCTATTCATGCCGGCTGCATGCCCCGACTAACTTCCACGCCAGTTATGCGGGGAAGTTAGCCGGGGGCAGGGAAGAGGCAGCCCTGGGTCAGAGAGTGGGCAGGCAATTGGCAGTCACCGGCACTGGACGTACAGGGCCGATTCTAATGTCAGCCCTGTATGTCCAGGCTGGGGAAATGGCCGGGGGAGTTATTTCACCTCCAAATGGAGGCTGGGGGAGGGGCTGGGGGGGGTGGGGGTATGGGGGGTAGAGTTAATTCCCTGCAACCCGATACTGGCCTTAGGAAGCCGGATCAGGGGTAGGGCTGTGGGGAATTAACATTTTAGCAGGCGGCCGTCATCACGGCTTTTAAATGGAGCCGCGGTGCCATGGCAACAGTATGCCATGACACAGTGGCTCCATTCAAAAGCCCTGGCTGAGTTAGCCGGGCTGTGGCTGTACGTGCAGGCCAGGACTAAATCACAGTCCCAGCCTGCACGTGCATGCCTGTTCATGATTCTGATCCCATGGGGCTAGATGTGCCCTGCGGGATTAGAATCATGATCTCCTTTGTATGCCTGGGTCAGCCCGGACGTACAAAGGAGATGTACGTCAGGATCAGAATCAGGCCCAGTCTGTTCAGAAAGGGATGCATTTTGCTAATATTATAGAGAAAGAAACAGCAGATTTTAGCTTTCTGTTTGATATGTACTAAGAGAGAGAGAGAAGAGTCAAAGATGACCCCGAGGTTGTAAGCCGAGGAAACAGGGAGGATGACGGTGTTATCCACAGAAATAGTGAAAGCGGGAAAGGGGGGAGTAGGTTTTAAGGGGAAAGATAAGAAGCTCTAATGTTCATTTTCAGACGGCAGCAGGACATCCAGGCAGCAACATCAGAAAAGTAGGCTGAGATTTGCACCTGGATTCCCGGAGAACAAATGCAAAGGTATGTACTTTGGAAGAACGGCCCAAATTACAGCTACAGGAAAACACATTAGGAAAAAGGTCTAGGCATCATTGTGGATAATATGCTGAAATTCTTGTTCAGTGTTTAACAATGGCCAAGAAAGCTAATAAAATGCTAATGATTATAAGGAAAGGAATGAAGGATAAAACAAAGGATGGCATAATGCCTTGTTTTACTCTACGAGTATAGTGTAATCACACCTTGAATGTTGTATGCAGCTCTAGGTACACATCTAAGAAAAGCTATAGTGGAATTAGAAAAGGTACAAGGAAGGGCAACCAAAATGATAACAGGATGGAAGGATACCCTTATGAAGAAAGGCTTAAAGGGTTAGGACTCTTCAGCTGCGGGGAGATATGATAGAGATCTATAAAATAATGAGTACAGTGGTATGAGTAAATGTGAATCAGTTGTTTATTCTACAAAAAGTACAACTAGGAGCATGCAATGAAGCTATTAAGTAGCTATTAATCAGAGAGAATATGTTTTCACTCAATATGTAATGAAGCTTGGGAATGCATTGCAGAGGATGTAGTATAAGCTGTTAGTTTAGCTGTGTTTAAAAAAGGTTTGCACACGTTCCTAGAGAAAAAGGCATTAAACCATCATTAAAGTGGACTGGGGTAAATCCACTGCTCATCCCTGGGATAAGCAGCATGGAACCCGTCTATCTTTTAGGATCCTACTAGGTACTTGTGGCAATTGTTGGAAACAGGATACTGGGTTTAATGGACCTTTGACCTGATCCAGTATGGCAAATTTTCTGTTCTTATGTCCTACTCAGGGTGTGAAAAGGTCTAAGCAGGAGCCATTATCTCCACATAAATTTCAGAGGCTTAAGAAGTTGGAAATTATATGTCATTCCAGGGGCGGCGGAATGCCATTTGCTATGGGGGGGGGGGGTAGGGCAAGGTCTGCCCTAGGCCTGCCGAACTATGTGAGGCTGTGATCGTCAGCCTTCCCCTCCTGTCTACCTACGGAGGTCTGATATCCCACGGGCAGACAAGAGGGGAAAGCCAGCAATTGCAATGCTCTTCTGTCTGTGGGGGATGAGATCCCTATGGGCAGCCTGCTTTCAGCCAGGTCGTAGCCTTTCCCTACTTTGGCCTGCAGGAGATTGGATCCTGCGGGCAGAAATGGGGGAAGGCTGTGATCCACAGCAGCAAAATTTTGGTGGGGCCAGGGTTTATGTAGCCCACCCCATTCCAATGCCTATGCTCCAGTTCTTGATAGCCAAACTACTTTGGGGTCATGTTCCCCCCCCCCCCCTTCTTAAGAGAGATTTAGACCCCATGATGCTTTCCAATAATTGGCCCATTTCAAATCTTAACTTTCTGGCACCCCCTCCTCCCTGCTCAATGCAGATAAGTACATTACCCCTACTAATATTTTTTTTTGTTCTGCATTGTTTATATTGTTCTAGTTTGCTCATGTTAAGGTAAATCTAGTTAAGTTTACCTACTGTTCCATGTATGTTACCTATAAACCACCTTGACCCTTTGATAGGGTGGTATATAAAACCAGTTAATAAATAAAGAACATAAATATACTAAACGAAAACATAGACACAATTACAGAAATGAAAGAAGAGATAAAAAGCATGAAGGACGAAGTTCCTATAGGATTAGTAAGAACTGATGCGATGGAAAAAAGATGTGATTTATGCTTGGAACATATCATGACACATCAGCATCAAACATTAGCAATCTCTGTGTTAGAAAAAGTCTAGAGGATCTTAAAAACCACAGTGGGCAAAACCACTTGTGGGTTTTAGGAATCCTTAAAGGATCTGAAAGCCTCTATCTAGTTGTGTTTATGTGTCAGCAGTCCAAGCCTGTGAGTCCATTGATCAGAGTCTTCTGAGCCATAAGGTCTGCACAGCCTTTATCCAACTCCTAATACCTTTGAATAGAGGCAGTAAAGGGAGGTCTTCACATCCAGAGGAAGCCCATTGGACCAGCAAGAGGTGTGTCCATCATATATAAAGAAGCCAGACCAATACAACCTTGCTGACCTAACAAGTCATTCGATGTAACTGTCTTGTGTCTGGCTTGTTGAAACCAGAATAATTTCCTACTGTATAACCTGCTTTCTGTTCCTGGTTCCTGCTTAATATCTGTTTAATTGTTTGTTTTAAACCTGTTTATCCTCTGCTTGCTGTCCTGGTTCCTGTTCCCAGTCTGCTTGTCATTTTAGCCCAGCCTGGAATTACCTGTTCCTCTTTCTTCAGCCTGTCTGGACCATCCTGCTTGTAGCCTAGTCTCTGTAGTGGCCTCTTCCCTGCAGTTCTTCCAACTATTCTCCACACACACAGAAACACCATGCCAGGTTTGGCTATGTCAGCAGGATTTTATTATCTGGTTCTAATCAGAAGTCAGGAAAAGCTTCCTACTTTATAACATTAAATTCTTTTTCAGAAATTCACTCCAACTGATCGTGTGGAGGCCAATTCAGGAAATTACGTGCAGCCCCGACAGAAATGTGCAGGATGGAAACGGGCATCCAGTGGAGCCAATTCCATAAGCACGTGTATGTACATACCTGCGGCTACGGAATCGCACCATGGACGTATCCATGCCTATACATAGAATGGTGTCCACTGTACATGCATGCCCCACATGTGTAAACACTGAAAAGTGTCCCCCTGTAGCCCATCAAAACCACTCCTGCGTTGCATGTAACATAGTAACATAGTATATGATAGCAGATAAAGACCAGTATGGTCCATCTAGTCTGCCCAGAACCTGCCACATGTCTTTGTTAGGGGTGTACCAATCACTCCGTGTAGGTCACCCCTATTTGTTGAGATATAAGAGTTAGTTATGTTTATTTTTATTTTATCCTGTAGCAATAAAGGAATCCACTGTGTCTGTCCCATGCCATTTTGAATTCTGTTACTGTATTTGCCCCCACCACTTCCATTGGGAGGGCATTCCAAGCACTTTTTCAGTGAAAAAGTATTTCCTGATGTTGCCTTTCAGTTTACCCCCTTGCAGCTTCATGTTTTTGGAAGAGGTATATTTGTTCATTAATACTCTTTAAGTATTTAAAGATCTGAATCATATCTCCCCTGAACTTCCTCTCCTCCAGAGTGTACATATTTAGGTCTACGCGTCTCTTCTCATAAATTTTCTGACGTGGGCTCCAAATCAATTTGGTCACCTTCCTCTGAACTGTTTCCAGTCTTTTTATGTTGTTTGTGAGATATGGTCTCCAAAATTGAACACAGCATTCCAAGTGAGGCCTCACCAGTGACTTATACAGTGGCATTAGTACCTCTTCCTTTCTGCTGGTAATTCCTCTTTGTATGCAACCCAACATCCTCCTGGCTTTTGCCACTGCCTTGTCGCACTATTTTGCACCTTGAGATCCTCAGAAATAATCACACCAAGGTCCTTCTCCTGGTCCGTGCACGCCAACCTCTCGCCCCCTATCGCGTACATTTCCCTTGGATTTCTGCTTCCCAAGTGTATGACACTGCACTTCTTCGCATTAAATCTTAACTGTCAAGCATTAGACCATTCTTCCAGCTTTTGTAGATCTTTCCTCATGTTCTTCACTCCCTCAGGGGAGTCCACTCTGTTGCAAATTTTCGTGTCATCTGCAAAAAGACAGACTTTTCCATTCAGTCCTTCAGCAATATCACTTACAAATACATTGAACAGTACCAGTCCAGGAACCGAAACCTGGGGCACCTTGCTAATCACCCTCCTTTCATCCTTCTAAGGTCGCACCCAATTCCATTGCCGCCATCCACATGCAAGTCCATTGCCACCATCCATGTGCAATTCTGAAATTGTTCCCACCTGCACTGTGATCCACGGCAATAGGAAACACCCACCACAGGGAAACGCAGAGTGATAAGTGAAATAATGGCAATTTATTTATTTAACTGTATTTATATACCGCTTTTCACCGGGTCAAAGCGGCAATGCGGCAGCTCAGCTTCTCAGAGCCTGAAATCTGCCTGCTCTGCAGACTGGTCCTACAAGAGGAGGAGGTGCTGCTCCCCACAAGATGCAAAGGACCAGCCTATGCTGCCACATGCAAGGGCTAGGAGAGGATAAGGACCAGCCTAGCTCAATAAGTAAAGAAAGAGCAGTAAAACTACATGTCTTTCTTCTTCTTTAATCCCTAGTTGAAGTTTGGGGAGCAGGTCTTTTCTCAGCCAATACGCTGCTGAAGGTGCCGCTGGGTTGCATGTATTGTTCACAATATGCTTCCAACCTTGACAATTGCTGGCAATATTTCTGGCCTCATCGATGGTCAGTTGCTGGTTCCTTAAGTCTTCCTCGATGTGTTTGAGCTATATTTTCTTCGGTATTGCTTGTTGATCCCTCCAGTGGACAGGTCACTCTCCCCAGAGGAATTTGTCTGGCAGCCAACTGGTTTTCATTCTGCAAATGTGGCTAAACCATCACAGTCTGCATTTTTGGATTTGTTCTTTGACTGAAGGCTGATGGTCGCATTTTGTCCAAATTGTCTAGTTTTGGTGGTGATCACGAAGAGAGACACCCAAAATCTCTCTCAGGCATCACATTTGAGTTTGTTCATGTCAGGTTTAATCAGAGTCCATGTTTATGATCTGTACAGCAGAATTGTCAGGATCAGTGTTCAGAAGAGGCAAATTTTGATCTTGGTGGAGATATTGGCCTTCTTCCAGAGACACCATTTTAGCAAGGTAAATGCTACTGTTGCCTGGCCAATCCTGCTGTGTACATAAGTGGTGAATGCCGCCTTCTTCTCCTGCACCAGCGATCCCAGGTATTTGAATTCCGGGACCTGCTTGATTTGGATTCCATCAAGGTGAACACTGGCTTGTGATCTGTCCGTGGTCATAACTTTGGTCTTGTCCACATTGATTCTTAGGCCATAAGACTGGGCAATGTGGGCGATGTAGTAAAGGATGTCAGTGGCCTCTGCATCCATGTCAGCAAATATGACACTGTTGTCAACAAATATCTAGTCAGTCAGGAAGTTGTTCACATCAAATAGGACCGTGCATCTGTCCTCAAATGTTTTCCTCATAATGGTGTCGATCACGATATTGAAAAGCAGGGGCAAGGTGAAATCTCTCTGACAGACTTCAGTTTAGATAATTCCTTAGATAGTTCATTTTGGATCTGCACACTGCTGGTTGAGCCATTGTATGATGCTTGGAGAAGTTGGATGATCTTCAGCGGCATGTGTTCGTTCTCCAATGCCCTCCACAGGGTAGGCCAGACATGTACTGCTAAAAGCATGCAATCATAATATGAGGGACAGAGAGAGGGCAAGAAAGGGAAGGACCAGGCAGGTGCAGGATGAATACATGTTGAACAGCAACAGTGCAGACAGTAAGGAATGCAGCTCCATAGCACAACCCCAATGTGAGTGACATAGAAACATAGAAATATGATGACAGAAAAAGACCACATGGCCTATCTAGTCTGTCCTTCCATAACAACAACTACAACAGTCCACTTTTTACCTTTAGAGATCCTCTGTGTTGGTCCCATGCTTTTTTGAATTCAGTTACTGTCCTCATCTCACATTACTGGCTGAAAGTGAAGATGATCTGAAACATCTGCTTCTCACAATCAAAGAACATAGTCTCAAAATGGGCCTGCACCTTAATGTAAAGAAAAAAAAGATCATGACAACTGGCATAATCAAAAGGTTCATTGTTGAAGGAGAAGAAATTGAAATTGTGAACAACTTTAACCTACTTGGATCAACTATCAATAAAGAAGCAACAAGCAGTCAAGAAATCAGACGACGCATTGCTCTTGGCAGAATGGCTATGAAAGACCTAGATAAGATTCTCAAGAGCAGAGATATCTCTCTCTCCATACAAAGATTCGACTTGTTCAAGCCATGGTATTTTCAATAACATCATATGGAGGTGAAAGCTGGACAGTGAAAAAGATAGACAGGAAGAAAATTGATGCCTTTGAATTATGGTGCTGGCGGCGAATACTGTGTATACCATGGACTGCCCGAAGAACAAACCAGTCGGTACTAGAGGAGATCAAACCTAAGCTTTCTTTAGAAGCTCAGATGACAAGACTTCGACTTTCATACTTTGGACACATCATGCGAAGAGAGAGATCATTAGAGAAAGACATTATGCTTGGCAAGATAGAAGGTCAACGCAAAAGAGGAAGGCCAGCAATGAGATGGATCGATACAATAACAGCAGCTACGGGTACCAGTCTGTCAACAATGAGCCGCCTGACTGAAGACTGAACACAATTTAGGATAGCTATCCAGAGGGTCGCCATGAGTCGACTCCGACTCGACGGCACTTAACAACAACAACAACCTCATCTCTACCACCTCCACTGGGAGACTATTCCATGGATCCACTACTCTTTCCGTAAAGAAATATTTCCGCATATCACTCCTGAATCTATCTCCCTTCACCCTCATCCCATGTCCCCTCGTAGCAGAACTTGCTTTCAATTGAAAGAGGCTCTCTCCCTGAACATTTATGCCACGGAGGTATTTAAACATCTCAATCATATCACCTCTATCCCGCCTTTCCTCAAAGGTGTACATATTAAGATCCTTAAGTCTGTCCTCATATGCTTTATAATGAAGCCCATTAATCATTTTAGTAGCAACCCTCTGCACCGACTCCATCCTGTTCACATCCTTTTGAAGGTGCGGTCTCCAGAATTGCACACCATACTCCAAATGAGGTCGCACCAAAGACTTATACAGAGGCATTATCACCTCCTTTTTTTCTGCTAGCCATTCCTCTCCGTATGCACCCAAGCATCCTTCTAGATTTTGCCGTCACGTTTTCTACCTGTTTAGCTACTTTAAGATCATCAGACACAACCACGCCTAGGTCCCGCTCTTCTTTAGTGGACAAAAGTAATTCACCTCCTATACTGTATTGCTCCCTTGGATTGCTGCAGCCCAAATGCATGACCTTACATTTTTTTACATTAAATCCCAGCTGCCAAATTCTAGACCATTCTTCAAGCTTAGCTAGATCCCTCCTCATGTTATCTACACCTTCCTGGGTGTCTACTCTATTGCAGATTTTGGTATCATCTGCAAAGAGGCAAACCTTACCCGACAGCCCTTCCGCTATATCACTAACAAAGATGTTAAAAAGAATTGGACCAAGGACAGATCCCTGGGGCACACCACTGGTAACATCCTTCTCCTCAGAGTGAGCTCCATTTACTTGTACTCTTTGCCGCCTCCCACCCAACCAATTTCTAACCCAAGAAGTAACTTTAGGGTCCATCCCTAGGGTGCTCAGTTTGTTTATAAGTCGCCTGTGAGGAACAGTGTCAAAGGCTTTACTGAAATCTAAATACACCACATCTAGAGCTCTCCCTCGGTCCAACTCCCTGGTCACCCAGTCAAAGAAATCAATCAGATTTGTCTGACAAGACCTGCCTCTGGTGAATCCATGCTGCCTCGGATCCTGTAATCCGCTGGACTCCAGAAACCTCACTATTTTCTCTTTCAGCAGCGTTTCCAATAATTTACTCACCACCGAAGTTAAACTAACCGGCCTGTAGTTTTCAACCACATCCTTACTTCTGCTTTTGTGTAAAGGCACCACATGAGCCTCTCTCCAGTCCTTTGGCACCACTCCTGACTCCAAAGAGTCATTGAAAAGGTCAATCAGTGGAGTTGCTAGAACGTGCCCCAAGTTCCCTCAGTATTTCTAGGGTGTATCCCATCCGGTCCCATTGCTTTGTCTACTATAAGTTGAGCTAGTTTCTCACAAACACAGTCTTCTGAAAATTGTTCAAGATGTCCCTCGCTTCTGTTCTTATTTGTGGGTGTTTTTCTGAGGTGTTAGCAGTTTCTAAACCCTCAAATCCTTACTGTTTGTTGATCTGTGGAGCCCTGGTTAGGAAAGCCTCAACAGGGCAGGGCACTGGAGCCTTTTATGCAGGCTTCAACTGCACTCAGGAAACAGGCCCACTAACTCCTGATTAGGTGTTAGCAGTTTCTAAACCTGAGGAGGTTACTGGAGTTCAGCAACCTACTGTGCTCAAGGAAAGTTCCCCTAAAGCACCAAAAAGAAAGTAACCTTGCTTTAAAAAATACACAAAAAACCATTTTAAGAGATACCAGTCAGAAAGATAGCAATGTAATATAATAAAACAAACAAACACACCCTCAAATCCTTACTGTTTGTTAATCTTTGGAGCCCTGGTTAGGAAAGCCTCAACAGGGCAGGGAACTGGAGCCTTTTATGCAGGCTTCAACTGCACTCAGGAAACAGGCCCACTAACTCCCGATTAGGTGTTAGCAGTTTCTAAGCCAGAGGAGGTTACTGGAGTTCAGCAACCTACTGTGCTCAAGGAAAGTTCCCCTAAAGCACCAAAAAGAAAGTAACCTTGCTTTAAAAAATATACAAAAAACCCTTTTAAGAGCTCCCAGTCAGAGAGCTAGCAATGTAATATAATAAACACAGGATGAGATCTGCACTGCCTGGTGGTCCTGTGAGCCCAGAGGGCAGGCAACACAGTGAAACCACACCACCAAATGTATGGACACCCAAAACAGGGCTACCAGCCAAGAAAAAAGACACAGGGTGCCCCACCAGAATCTTATGTGGACAGAGCAGTGACCACTGAAGACAGCACAGAGATAATAATAGGAAACACGGAACTAGAAACATATCACCCCAGAGAATACTATTTAGACAACACTGATGCCCAGGTACAAAGGATAAATGACCCAAAAGATCAACATACACACACACACACACACACACACACACACACACACGTACATTTGAACATACCAACCTTCCCATACACCATCCCCATGCCCCCCATAATGTAGACAGACAAGCTGCAGCAATCACCAACATGGCTATAGCAAAAGGCATTGACAGGTAAAGTAGAATGACACCCTGTGTGCAGTAAAAACCCTGGTGTGCAATCTGAAAACCGTGTCAGACCTGCTGGGGAGAGCCATAAAAGAATACACAGAGAACGCTACAGAGACCAAGAGTACCCAGAACTGGTACCATGTAGTAACACCAACAGGCCTGGAAAAACAAGGGGAGCATGTAGGAATTGAACCCAGCTCCTATGTGTACTAGACCAGTACCAGAACCCTGGACCACATTACCTGGCCCCAATACAGGCGAGACAAAAACCACCAGGCCGCTGGGAAAACAAAATGAGGGACCCGTGAAAGGCCAACCACAGGGATGACCGAAATGACAGGAGCAAAAAAAAGGTACAATGCAATGCTGCAATATGACTGGATGTACATTACCAAGCTGTCAGGGAGGAGTACCATAGATCTGACAGGGTCAAGATAGGTGGGAAAAAACCCTGAATGGCCAAAGAGCATAAGAAAATCAACAATGTGACAGATGCAAGTGCAATATGTTCCTGTACCCTGGACACAGCTGTGCCCCAGATAGGTTACAAGAACCTGCTTGTTCCCCAAAAATGCATGTAGGGCCCCACAATGTGCATCCCAGGCCAAGCAGTAGATGTCTCAGGTCCATCTGAACAATGTTGAATGCAGACCGGCTAAAGGAGCTGGACTGGGAATTGAACCCCTGTTCCCTAGCCCATGCACCAACCAGTAGGCTAGGCAGCCATGCATGAGTAAAAAAGCCTGAGGGGAGCAGGGCAAGCTGCAGTCCAGGGTGAGGTATTTGTGGAGATATGTCAGCTCATTGGGACAGGGTCCAGTCACCTCAGGAAATGGGATTGCAGGCAGGTAGCTGTAGGGTCTGACCTGGGAGGGAAAAAAGCACATGCACTCATGGAGTTCTCTAACCTTCATGTCCACAGTTTGCTTTCCACTTCATGAGGGACATGGACGCATACCGGGTCTGGTATCAGGTGATATGGTGCACCAGTTCCCCCGGCACATACTGCGGTTCAGACAGCAGCTGCAGAAGGAGCAAGGTGATTGTCCATGTAGAGTGTCAGGACAGTTGTCATGTCACCAGATCTACACCAGATACATCCTCAAACATGATGCTGAGCCCTCAAATGCTAGCACAGCCCCCCCTCCCCCCCAGGCTAAGGCACAACTATAGGTGGATACATAGAGAGTCCGTAGACACTACACCTGTGCATCTAGTCCCGACTGAAGACAATGAACATTGGTGGCGACAATGTGCGAGTCAACACAGACAAGGTGCACTGTTCAGAGCTGGAAGCAGCATTTATTTATTTATTCATTATTTATTACATGCACTTATATACCGCGCTATTTTCCATCAGTGCTGTTTACATAGAACCAGTTTAAATACACATCTCAAAACATTCGATTTGTGTTTACAATTCACGGCAACAGAACTTGGATAGACAACAAGGGGTAACTATTTACAACTGTACAGAAAGAGCAGGCTGAAACGTCAGTTTGACGGTGGTTAGTTTTACTGATGAGGCATTTGAGGTGCTGTCCTCCGGGTAATGCTTGAGGAAAAGGTTGATATTTCAAGAGCTTTCCTAAACTGCGTTAAATTAGTGATTGCCCGTATACTAGGAGGGAGGCTGTTCCAGCATTTTGGTGCCGAGAATTTGAAAGCCGTGTTCACTGTTACCTGGCAGCACTTGGGTGTTTTCTCTTGGGACTATTAGTTTATTGTCCTCAGGGGATCTTCTAGTGTCTGTTCGTTCAGGGGGGTTATCTGAATGAGGTCTGCTAGGGCTGGTGGGGGGCGAGCTTATTTATGATCTTGAAGGTCAGAATTATGGTTTTGAACTTAATTCTGCCTTTTAAATGGGGAGCCAGTGGAGTTGTTTAAGGATGGGTGTAATGTGTTCCCACTTGAAGTGCCCCTGGAGCACTCTTGCAGCAGAGTTTATTGCAAGCTGTAAAGGGTGTATCGTTGGATTGCAGGAGACCGTGGAGTATGGTGTTTTTGCATAGTCAAGATGCGGTATGATCAAGGCTTGGTATACTGTGCGGAAGTCGTTCAGGTTCCAGTAAGGCGTGTATGTGTCTAAGTGATCAGATTTATGGTATATAGCTCTTGCTACATTGCCTATATGGGTCTTCATGTCGAGTCGCTGGTCAAGTGTGACTCCTAGATATCAACCACCACAATGGAAATTGGTACCACCGCTCTCATCACCATTATTATTATACATACCTCTCCAGCACTCTACAAAGTCAAACGCAGAAAATTACAAGCAATCATGCCCTCTCAAAATGTGCCCTCATTAATGCTCGCTCGCTTCGTAAAAAATGGCCAGCTGTCATAGACATAATAACATCTAATAACCTTGACATACTTATGGTCACTGAAACATTGCTATCGCCCGAAGACAATATTATTCTTAACCAGCTCCTCCCCGATAACTTTGAACGTCTTCATCAGCAGTAGACAAGGCAAAAGAGGTGGAGGGGTACTTATCCTCGCCAAGGCTGAATTTCAACTTAAAATGATCAACTCTTCCAGCAATAACCGCCTTGAGACCATCTCTATCTCTAACAGCATTCTCTCTATAAACTTAATTTACAGAGCGCCATCACCTTCACCAGATGACCTTTCAACTATCATAAATCTTGCCTCCAATTCACAGAATCCCAACAGACCCAATTGGATCCTAGGAGACCTAATCTACTGTCTCTACAAGACAACCAATCTGATGCCTTTATAGATGCTCTAGAATCTTTAGGTTTACCAGCAAGTGATACAACAATCCACACATACTAAAGGTAACATCCTGGATCTCATATTTGCCCCACTATCAGCTCTCAATCAACTTCAAAATATTATACTATCAATTACAGATGTCCCATGGTCAGATCATAATCTCATTTTGTTCCAGATTCCCATTCAAAAGATTAAATATTCTGATGTCAAGAACCTAAACAAATATGCAAATACCACATCCCAGAAGCTTCCAACCTTTTAACAGGGAACAGATACTCGAGGAAACTGACGCAATCTTTAATGACTCACCCTAAATCTGGATGAGATTATCAATTCTTGGAACAACAGACTCAACCGCATTTCATTTCGTCCACCCAGAATCAACCCCTCAAGAAGAAAAGTTACGGCACCTTGGTTTACATCAGATCTGAAAGAATCCCTAAAACTCTTGCGAAAACTCGAGAAGAAATGGAGGAGATCACGCACCAATACCAATCAGACCTCATACTTGCAACACCTTGACGCCCACCGTAAAGCCATTTCAGAAAAAATGAGACTATATCATACAGACTCCCTTAAACGTGCTATAAACAACACCCCATGATCTATTTACCCTTGTCAAGAAATTAGCCAAGGAACCATCACAGGAACAACAGTGCGAAATCAACCCACAAGAATCTGCCCTTTACATACAATCTAAGATGTGCTGTACAAATAAAATTACAATACCCCTATCCCGAATATTCATGGGCTCCCAGCTCCGTTAGTTTCATTCTCAACCCCCTCTCTGAAGCTAATTGAAGATACAATCTCATCTCTCAACTTATCCACAGCACATACTGCTCCGTGTCCCGCCTTTTGGATTAAAGACCTTCGCAAAGAGCTTGCTCCAATAATATCCAAGATCATACGCCTATCTTTTGACACCGCTCATTCCCTGCTGCCACTTCAACGACAGACCTCCCTCAGAAGACCCTCTACTCAAACACCTCAAGTTAGACCCACAAAAAAACCGACTCTTACCGACCTATCTCCAGTATACCCACTCTTGCTAAAATAATTGAAAAATAGCTTACAGACAACTGCAAGATCATAATATCGACACTGAAGCGCCTTTGGGATTACCTGTCAACATGGATTTAGGGAATTCCACGGCGTCAAGAAACACTCCTCAGCCTCATCTTCTCAACAGCTTAACCTCTTGGTATCGACAACATCAACAGTGCTTTGTTCTCATCTTCTTATATATCGCGGCTGCTTTTGACTCGGTCTGTCCACAACTCTGCTCATTATCCTCTTCCACGAGAGAAGGGCCTTTGTGGAAATGCCCTCGATTGGTGGCATCTCATACCCTCTCAGAAAAGATGGCAGCAGTCCGCTCAAATGGCGAAACATCAGATCCATTTCACACCAAGGACAAGGAGTCCCGCAAGGTTCTTCCTTTGTCATCACTATTATTCAAACATCTACATGCAACCCTTAATGCAACATTATATCAAGTCTTTTCAATGTCAACTACATGATATATGCTGAACGATGTTTACTATAGATCTCCTTTCTGCATAGATACGATTAATCTCACCCCCAATAAACCAACTGTTTTAAAATGCCATCTCAGATTGGCTACTGACTCAATCTCAGAATCCAGAACAAAAAAACAGAGGTTCCTTTTCATCTCAAGGAACTCCTAAGTTTAACACCACCCCATTTCTTGAAGTTCAAGATGCCAAGCTGCAAGTACAATCCCACATCCGATACCTTGGAGGTGACCTTTGCTCAGAATCTAGATATGAAGAACCCACCATAGCCACCCCGTAAGGACAACAATTTATTTTAAGATTCTCTCTCCCTCAGACACCTCCGCCAACTGATTGATCCGGATGATTTTCCGTACGGTCCTACCAGGCTCTGGTTATACCGCACTTTGACTTTCGCAAACTGTATATTACAGGGGCTTTTCCCCCAATCTACCCTTAACGCCACTTCAACTAAGCATTAAACAGCGGGGCAGGCAAAGAATACTCTTCGGGGTTCCAAAAAGAGAAACATTGTTAACACCTCTCCTGGAAACAAACAATTACACTGGCTCCCTATCCAAGCGAGAATTACCTTTAAGGACCTTGCTTCTAAGCCTTTCAAAGCTCAAAAAGGGCTTGCTCCTCCTTCACTTTCGGAGTTAATCCTACTCCAATTCCTTACCAACAGAGTAGAAGAACCACTGACACCTAAACATTCCTAAGAGTTTCCAAAGAGTCCCTTAAGAGGAGATACAACTCCGCAACTGTAAACCGATCCTTCAGTTTATGTGCCTCCAAAGCTATGGAACACCCCCTCCCACCACAAATTAGAACCCATCACTGACCTCTTCCAATTTAGAAAGGCCTAGGACGCACATCACCTTTTCATCAAATATTTCCCAGAACGCCCAATAACACAGATCACTCACAATAGCACCATTTTTCCTGTCTTAAACACGTCACCTCTTCTAACGCCAATTAACTCCTTCACACCTCTCTCTCATACTATGAAAATTCTTTTAGGAAGCTTTTATTCCATTCATAATTAAATACCAATGTGGTTTTGTATTCATTGTAATAATTGCCC